>CM060078.1:11009094-12501594 GCA_030533445.1 Cyprinodon diabolis | reverse complement strand
GATGATGAATAGATGGATGGATGGATGGATGGATGGATGGATGATGGATGGATGGATGGATGATGAATAGATGGATGGATGGATGGATAGATGGATGAAAGATGGATGGAAGATGAATAGATGGATGGATGATGGATGGATGATGGATGGATGGATGGATGATGAATAGATGGATGGATGGATGGATGGATGGATGGATGGATGATGGATGGATGGATGGATAGATGGATGAAAGATGGATGGAAGATGAATAGATGGATGGATGATGGATGGATGGATGGATGGATGGATGATGGATGGATGGATGGATGGATGGATGATGGATGGATGGATGGATGGATGGATGATGAATAGATGGATGGATGATGGATGGATGGATGGATGATGAATAGATGGATGGATGATGGATGGATGGATGGATGATGAATAGATGGATTGATGGATGGATGGATGGATGGATGATGGATGGATGGATGGATGGATGATGGATGGATGGATAGATGGATGGATGGATGGATGATGGATGGATGGATGGATGATGAATAGATGGATGGATGATGGATGGATGGATGGATGATGAATAGATGGATTGATGGATGGATGGATGGATGGATGGATGATGAATAGATGGATGGATGATGGATGGATGGATGATGAATAGATGGATGGATGATGGATGGATGGATGGATGATGAATAGATGGATTGATGGATGTTTCCTACACTGAACATCCCTTCAGCCATACTGGTCTTGTCTAAAGCAGCTGAACTGGTCATGACCTTATTACCAGTTATCCAATTTCAGCCCCTCTGGCCATTAGTCACTTCTATCATGAACTTCAGGCTACCGTTCTTTGAAGCTTGGACTTCAGAGCTGTTGTCCCAATTAGTCCTTGTAACTATTGTTTAGATGGGATTCCCCTTTACTGAGGAGAAAATATCTGAAAGAAATCTAATTTCCCTGCATGAAGGCAGTCATGACATGTCATGATCAACTTAAAGCAGTCTGCCTATTCTGAGGCATTTTCCCTGTAAATTCCAGGAAATGGGAATCATGCCTTCTAACAAGCAAGCGACATGGCGTAAAACTAAAGGCAACTCCTCACATGCAGACCCAGCCGTTTCTGGGAGTGTAACTCTGAACTAATAACATAATAAATACGTCCATTACTGTTTGTTCAAAGTTCAGTTACTGAGACCATTTCTATTGAGAACCAGTTTGCTCTGTTCTTGATCTTTGCCCTTTTTACGTCTCGGCACAGCCGGCGCAATCAGCTAGAAAGTTACACATTCCTGTTTTTTCTTTGTACGTCTGACGGATTTACAGCAGCTAACTGGACATCCGGTGCCTTTACTAAAGCATTTTATCAGGTTTAAAATACAAACTCTTTATTATTCAATGGATTGTGAAATAAAGAGAGTGAAATAGAGTCATTCAGCTAAGGTGTCAGAGGTTTGTCTGAGTAGATTAAACAGCAAGCAGCTTCATAGATACATAGAAACAGGACAGATGAGTGAGGGAGAAGTTAAAAGCATATTTCCCATAATTCAACCAATAAAAAATTGATTAAATTCAACATTAACAAGATGTGAAAAATTATGGCAAACATCTAGTCAGTTTTTAAAGCCTAAACATACAGTAGAAAGAACCCTAATTACAACATCCTCTTGTTAGGACATAGAAGTGGAAGTACCATGCTGTGGGAATGCTTTTATTGCAACAGTAACTAGCACCTCTATATGTCCCAAGGTTATCCTTTTCTGTAGAAAAGCATAAAGCGGGTGCAGCAGCTGATAAGTGTCGATGGAGCTAAAAGCAATCCTGTCGATCAGAAAATATAAACCAGGACAGCGGTTCAACCTTCAAGCCAGACAATGACCAGAAACATTCAGCAGGAACTAAAAAGAAGTGGTTTCAATCAGTTTATAGACACATCAGAATGAGGTTGAGTATTTTTTCTGGAAAGAGGAGAAGATCTATAATCACTAGATGGAGATTTATCTGAAAGTTAGATAAGAACTGAATACACTGCTGCTGCTTTAAGGTTTAAATAAAAAAAGCAATGTGTTTTCTTCCCAGGAACTTCCTATTAGCTCCTCCCATAATGTATTGAAAACCGCAGCTCTCCATTTTGTTTTCTTTCCATGTGTTTTAAAAGCAGCTGGCTCAGAGGGAGGGAAGCCATTACTGAAGTTATAGTTACAGTATATCCTTCCTTATTTTGCCCCTAAGTCAACTCATTTGGAGGCATCTGCCACAACAGAAAGGCATCCAGCTAAAGGGGCCCCCGACGCCCACTCACGCGCGCCATTACGCAGAGCGGGTTACATTACTTTAACTTTCCTATATTTACTTTCCTGTTTTTCTGTTCTTTTTTTGCTGTTTTTGCTCGTTTTTATGTGCGTCATGTTGCACCTGCTGCAAAAAAAAAGCGTTCACTCTTGGAGCCTTTTTATCCGTTCTGCGCTCTTTACTTTCACCAATATTTATTTAGTAGGAGCGGGTTTAGAGGAGAGAAGAGATATCGGACGCATACAGAAGTTGTTTGGGGAGTCATCATATCAGTTTTCACACATACTAACCTCACACAGGGGCCACAATTAGCGCGTGGGGGGGGGAAGCGGCGCAACCTGAAGCGCTTCCGTGCGCACTCAGCCAAATCCTCTCCCAGCAGCAGAAGCAGGCAGCACCCGCCTCACGACTGCTTTGGCTTTAAAACAACAACAACAGAGTCCCTGACTTTGGTGTGCATGTGTCAGGGTGTGTGCATGTGTGTGTGTTTGGAAATACCCATCCCTTTTGTCTACCTGTACACAGCAGGAGAGGCGAGTAAAATGAGTGCGTCCCCGCTGTCCTGCCTTGAGGCGCACGATGCGCGTCTCACATTATGCCTTGTTTTCTCTCTGGAGTTTAAAAATAACTTTGCATTTAGTGTCTCTTTTTTTATTACATTTATAGGAACATCCAAAAGAAAAGCATTTAAAGTATTTTTCAAGCCAGAACTGGATTCCAGAAACTTTTCTCAACCTTCAAAATTCCAACTCTGACTGAACCAGCTGGCATTTAAAATATAGGCGCTTTTCAAAAACTTTTTTTGCAGAAATAGTTTCTATTCTCTGTTTCTTCTTGGTCCTGTTTTAAAAGGGTTGGAAAAGAAGTTGGCGCACAGAAGAAGCGCCGCAGTGAAATAAATAAAAGACAGCTCCTACCGTAATAAAGGTAACCATAGCATCGGCGGGTTAGTATCCAACAGAGTCGACATGAATGTGATTAATTCTCATACAGAATCTTTTGGCGAAAACGTCCTACTTTCTGAGGACTGCCTCCGGTCAGTGCGCCACACTGGATCTGAGTGAGAGAGGAGAAGATCAGGGTGTGCGCAACCCTCTTCTCTCTCTCTCCTCCCTCTCCTCTCTCTCTCTGAAGGACAGATGGCTGTTGGCGCAGATCAATGGCGCATCACCTCTGGCCGTGGTGTCACTGCAGAGCCTGCTGACAGAAAGGACAACATCCAATTAGAAACGTGTGTTAGAAGTGAGGCCCTCATTTTGGGATAAAACTAAAGTCACGCACACAACTCTTTAGTTGTTGTATCTTTAGGCTAAAACGCAGGGGCGGAGCTAGATGGGGGCCAGGGGTAGCAGCAGTAATACTCTCAAGTTGAATATTCACATTTTTTTTTTTTTTTGGTAGTTAATTATACACATAAATATACTAACTGTTAGGAATCCAGTTTGTGTGGGTTGTTTTGTGTTTGTCTCTCCCTCCACCACCAAGTGGCGCCCTGTCCTCTTTGGTCCTCTTGCACACCTGCGGCTCGTTGGTTCATCACCAGGGAGTATTTGAGTCGTTAACTGCCACTACCTCGACGCCGAGTGTTTGCCAGTTTTGGGTACTCTAGCCAAGCTGTGATTAGTTGAGTCTAACCTGTGCTTCGTTTCTCTGAGACTAATTGTGTTTTTTGTCTTTGCCCTTTGGCAGGAAGCCTTCCCGCTGACTGGAAGTTTTGGCCTTCTCCCCCAGGAAGGATATTTTGTGTTCACACTGAGCTGGGGAAAAGTTTCCAGACGAACCGTTCAAGTACAGTCGGAAAACTAAGTGGCAGTCCGCTCTCATACTCCTCAGGGTCCAACTCCACCAACCTGTCCGCCCTCCAACGAGTTGCTCTCCCTCTGGAAAACTCACACATTCTGGATTCAAAGCTTTGACTGAGATCCCCTCCTATTTGAGTCCCTTTTCCCTCCATGCTCAAGAGCTCTGTTCAGTTTCCTACGGCCATTGAAACCATGCCTTCCATTTAGAAATTACAGATCTTTAAAGATAAGGCTGTAGGAAAGTATAGTTTGTCTTTATTTCGAAAATATGGATGTTTTTCTAATTTATTTTCCTGTTGGAACAGTGTAGATTGACCCTGAGATTCTGGCACCTATCCGCTTTTGGCCACCCCTCAGTGTACATTGGTTTTTGCCTGGCCACCCTTATAAAAATAAACTTTCATATTAATAGTGGAGTACTATGATACTTACCTAAGTTAGAGGCTTACATAAAAAGTCAGGGGCGGAGCTAGATGGGGGCACTGGGCTCCCTGACAGCATTATCACTGTCCTATGAGGAGGTGGAAAGAGTGCAAAAAAAAAGATGAATAAATATATATACATTACTATGATTTAAAAAAAAAATTACTCGGATAAAAGTAAAACTTCCCTACAAATTTGAACCAACTAGGGGTAGGAATTGTGAAAGACTGCTCATGTATGACCAGTTTTTTTATGCTAATGGCTTATGAAGCAATAAAAGGCAAAACGAACGAGCCCACCCGCTGATTCTGCATTGCCTTGATTACGCTGAGTCCTCAATCAATCAATCAGTCAATCAATTAAATAACTTCTTTATTGTGAACTACAATTTACATTGCAATCGAATTTTCAGTTTGAGGCTGTATCTGCGGCGGTTCTATTCCAAATGTACCAGGGGGCCAGGAGGGGGCCAGCGTTGTTTTCACGTGGGCCCAGAAAAGCATGAAATAAAAAAACAGGGCAAGGGATTCAAATATATTAAGATACCTGCATTAAGTCACATTTCTATTCAATTAGGTTTAATTAAAATTCCATTTCTTATACTTTATTCATATTTTCTATAAAATCTGAGTTGAAACTCAAGAAAAACTGATAAATTAAGTTGTAGAAATTAGAGCCATTTGTTTTGAAAAAACTTTTGGCAGATGAAAACTGGAATCCTATCTCAATATCAATGAGGCTATCACCTTATTGTTTTTAAATAATAAGTAAAACAGAATTTTTAAAGAAAAAAAAAGAAATCGATCCAAAGTGCCTATCAGTAACCATGTCTGTTCCAGCGCATATCATCATTAGAATTTCTTTGAGTATTGCCTTCAGTACAGTGGCCAAAACAGTGGCCAGGACATGATCAACAGGGGCACTGGCCCCCGTTGGCCCCTGTCTAGAACCGCCCATGTGCTGCATGCATGCCCCTGAAAGCTTTGATACAGGAAGTTGCGGTTATTTCAGTAATAATAGTAGAAAACTTGCTTGACATGGTCCTTGGCTGGTGGTCGTATCACTCTTCATTCTCATTTCCTCATGTTTATTAGTTTGTCCTAAATGTTCATTAATTTCTTTTTTTTTGTAACCATACAATTCCTTGTGGTAAAAAGATATTGACCTTAAAATTGTTAGTTAATAATCAGTTCTTATTAATAAGAGTAGAAATGAAAAATTTGATAAAATAATGGTTTGTATGGAAACATTGTAAATGGAATCTACTGTTTACCTATTCAAGATATTTCATCACTTATTCATAAATACATTTACATGCTTTATATTTTAGTTTTGTTACATTGTTTATAAATGGCAAATTACAAACACAAAACACAAATGTACTTAAATATGTTTGAATATTGATTTATTGATCCATGCTCATACCAAGAGCAACTGTTCGTTTTGAGCTTTAAGTGGAGAGAATGTGGTCTAGAAAATATACATTTGAAATTAATGCAATTTGTAAGACTTAATCTGACCAACATAACTTTGAAAAAGTAATATTTGAAAATGTAAAATTTGAAAAAAAAAAAAAAAAAAAAAGACGAGAAAACAGCACAGTTACTCTGAAAACCTTTTTTATTAAGAAGTTTTCCCAGTTTGATTTCTGGATTGCTATTTTTTATTTTTTTTTGTATTTATTTAGATTTACAAAACCTGCTCTTTACTTGCAACAATAATGGAATAAAAGTCACTCCATACTCCATTATCAAGTGCATAACATCTTAGTTTAAGGGCAAAAATACTAATTTCATAGGCTTATCATCTTATTTACCTGCTTCAATTAAAGGTAAATCCAAATATTTTAAACCATTTTTACTTATTTTTAGATTAGCTTTGCAACGAAGTTCTGTAGTGCAGGTCAGAGTTTTGTTTTTATTATTTCCATTCATTAAGGTATCATAAACTATTTGTGATTTTTAGTCCACAATTCTACTCTACCTTGTTTGATTGTCAAATATAAAAAAATAAAGAATACCAATAGTATAGTTGTAGTTCTTGTGAGGGTGTAAATATTTGTATATGGTGCAATTTTAAAATCTTAAATATCCTGACCACTGACTGCTCCAACACATGTTGTTATAGAGAGGTTTGTTTTCCTTCTTGCTTCATTGATTCATGCTTGTGGTCGATGTATTTGTTGTCATAAGGATTTGTTTGACTGTTTCTGAACATCTGGCTTTCCTTTTAATCTTATCTCGAGTACACATAAGGTACAACAATGAACACGCCGTTCCAGGCTGCCGCCTAACTGACAAAAGGATATTGTAAAAGGCAATATGACACCTTTGAAAGTTCCCTATAAATGTACAATGTGTGTACTAATTGATATTACAGGGTTAGACATCATGTTTGTATGTATTGATACCTGAAAGACTTTGGCTTGTTTAAAAGACACTAGAATTGTTTGTTTAAATTAAATTTAAAACGATTTAGCCTTTTTATATAAGGCCAATTTACAACACATGTCATGTAAAGGCATACATTTAATCCAATAAATTTGTACAGACTAGTTAATTTTTTTTTGTATGTAAGGAAACCTGGCTAATTGCACATAGTCATTGATTTTGCAGTCAATGATTCAAGGCCAACATGAGTTGAAGAAGACAGAGGGAGACGCACAAAATGAAAATTGAAACACTGATCAATAAATACAGAGAAGTAAATAGTGAACTAGCTCCATAGGTGGATCTGTGTAGGATACACATAGTAAAGCAGATGACCTCTGAGCCAGTTTTCATGTCAAAGGGACAGCACAAACAGTTAGTTACAGTAAAAGCTGAGCCCATGGCTATGTCTAGAAGAGAAACAGGCATAAAAACTGAAAAACATCTATAATTAAAAGTGATGCCATCAGAAACCCTCTTCAGGATGATCTCACAGCCAAACAGAACCAGGCCAAATGAGGCTAGTATGAAGAGAAAAAGCAGAATAGAAGAATGAAGCAGAGTAAAGGGTTGGTTATACTCCTGAAGCAGCAAGAGGGACAATCACGAACTAGCTGTGGGTCTAGATACGGCTGAGGCGGAGAGGAAGTGGAAAAATGCAAGGAACAAGTTTGTTTGACAACTGAGGGACATGACGGTGAAAAAGAGCAGGGATCCAGGTGGAAAAAGGGTTCCAGCGTTCTCACGCACCTTCTAGCTGGTCCATCTTCACCAGTCATTTTCCACAATGGCGGTCATACAAACAAAACAAACCGATAAGGTACAGGAAATACGCATAGTATAGAGCTGATGTAAATTTGACTAATCAGAGGCCTCCTGTCTGCGACACTGTCTGCGGTGACCTAAAATTTTGGAGAGCTACAGCGGGAAGGGGCAGAGGCACATTCGTGCTCACTACGACACGCAGACGACCTGGTTTCTCCAGCCTTAAGGAAAAGTGGTCCCTATGTCTACCAGCAGACAAATCCTATAGCAGCATAACTATAGAGATAGCTCTTGAAAACCCGAACCACTCTATCTATAAGCTTTATCAAAAAGGAAAGTTTTAAGCCTAGACCTAAAATTAGACAGGGGTCTGCCTCACTGACCAAAAACTGGTAGTTGGTTCAACAGGAGAGGAGCCTGATAACTAAAGGATCTTAGACTTAAACTTCATTTAATCTAATTTATTTATCTGCCTCCTGTTCTACTTTTAGAAATACTAAGAACTGCAAGTCAATCTGCAGATTGAGAGTGAAGCACTCTGTTGGGAATATAAAGAACAATCATAAGATGGAGCTTAGCTATTTAGGACTCTATATGTGAGAAGGAGGATTTTTAATTTTATTTTGGATTTAAAAGGAAATGAATTAAGCGATGCTATATTAGGATAAATATGATCTTTTATTTTTCATCAGGAGTCTGGCTGTATCATTTTGGATCAGCTGAATTTCCAGTTTACAGTTTGTGGAATTCCTGATAGTAAATAGTCCAGCCTTGAAATAACAGATGGATGGACTATTTCCTCTGCATCACCCTTGGACAAGATATTTCTTCGTTTTGCAATATTCCAGAAATTAAAAAAGGAAATTCTACAAATCTGTTTAATGTTAAATTTAGATGACAAGTTGTGATCAAAAACCACACCAAGGTTTTTTTAGTCACCTCATCCAGATGTCAAAAGTGACTGACCAGATGAAGTGACTCACTAAACATCAATTACTTTTTAAAGTATTTGATGTTACATCTTTTACTTCCATTTTTAATGATCCAAGGAGTTTTGGAGTTGGCAGTTCTGGTTTGTTGCAGTTCACAGTTTCTGTCACTAGATGACACTATAATTTGATATTTACCCTTGAAATATGAAATAGGGTGTTTTAAAGTGGAACTAGTATGCATTCTTTTAAAAACATCTATTGGCTACACAATACATGCTCATTAATTTTTTTGTATAGACTGTGTTCAAAGGTCCCCCCAACCCCTAAATCCCTCAATCACTACACAGAGTGGGGAATATAAGGTGGACTTTATAGTGGACTCAGTTAACTGACCGTTGGAACAGATGATCACTACTTTTAGTTCCCCATAGTTCACATGACTCCGCCTCCCTGCATGGTGCCATTTGTTGCTGTGACAGTAAGTCCCATGATGCAAAGCATTCCGGGATTTATCCGCTCATCTAGTGACCATGGATGGTTACTTCTTTTTAAGTTGGATTGTGGGAAATTTCAAATCCACTACTTTTTCATCCCCTAGACGTTCGGACACTGATTTAAAATGGCGTAACCACTATATAGTGCCCAATATAGTGATTAGGGCGGACATTCTGACACACTTATTTGTTGATAAGATTTCACCTCCTTAGTTCCAACTTTTTAAGTTTTTTTAGGGCTCTGTCACTTTTATGCAAAGAATAGTTTGTATGGAATTAATTTTGTTTTAAATACAACCACAGATACAAGCCATGTATAGGTACAAGCCATTATTCTTGCATGCAGATAACATATTTGTAAATTAAAATATTACAAAAGAAATGCATTTCAAAAACAAAAATCTTTTTAAAAATACAATTTTCCTTTTTCTTGTTTCTCACTTTTTTTTATTTTATTATTTAGAAACTTCTATTTCAGATTGATTTTCATTCTGTGCAAACAGTCTTTTCATACAGTCATGCTCTCTTCACTTTAAACCCAATAAAAACCAGTAAAATGTTTTCCATACAGAGCAATAGAAATGCATACTTGCCTCTCATTCCACAGCAAAGCCACCCCTGGAAATAAATAGGATTTGGTTTGAAAACTGAAATGTGAAAGGAATGCAATTCATAAAACTCAACAACAACAACAACAACAAAAAATACAAAATGAAATTTGAAATTTTTTTGGGAACAAAATTCACTCCATACTTTAGCTTAGCTGCTCCCTGAAACACAATGTGTACTTTCCTTAGAGATCATGCTGGGAAAATGCAATCAAAACCCATGCAGCCCTGTTCTCTATAGCTGGGAGAATGGACATGTTTATTGCAGCCAACAACAAAACATTTGACCTTTACAGCAGCAATTGTAGTGTGCATACAGCAGTAAAACCAGCTGACCCAACGCTGTGTTCTGCTAACAATAAAGTGGGTGGAGTTCTGCTTGGGTTGCTAGGTTGGGTTCGGCTGATGTTATAAGGTGAGGGTCAATGGTGACGAAATAATCAGACAATAAGAAAACCTTAAAATTATGACAAAAGAAAATAGCTTGAAGTGAAGTACAAAAATGATACCCCCCCCCCCCCCCCTTAAGTTTGTGAATTATTGCCACTCTGCTTCCTTTCCCATGTATGACTAAGCATTAGTCATACATCAGAAGAAGTCCCTAAATGCAGCCTTTTGTTCAAAGCAATGTAAATCTTTTATCATAACAGAGAGCAACAGACATCTTAAGCTTGCAGGTCCTGGAGGCTCTCCACATGACATGACGACCGCAGTATTACACAGAGCAGAGGGGGAAATCATTAAATATGTAAGAAGGAGAGACATTTTAGAGGCAAGGAGGGGTGTTAGACGCTTAGACAGGAGACATGAAATCATGTGATAAAGGATGAGGACTGAGAGATGAACAGAGGATGGAATACAAGAGCTACACTGAAATTAAAGCGCTGAGAAAATAGAAGAAAAGCCTATTGATTTTGAAAAAATGTAATTTATTTTGCATTCTATTGTAACCAAAGACATTATAAAAGACAACTTTAACCCAAAATAGGAATATTTCTTTGTTAAGGTTTGACAATCCAAAGTCGACAGGTGTAGGTACCAGATCTGCTTAGGGCCCCTGCTGATGATGTCACTATATGGCAACATCACTCAGACAAAGGCTGTGACGGACATCTAACCAAATCGCTATATAGGGCACTATATAGTGGTTACGCCATTTTAAATAAGTGTCCGAGCATCTAATGGATTAAAAAAGTAGTTGCCCTGAAATTTCCCACAATGCACCTTGAAAAGTATTGATCATCCATGGTCACTGGACGAGCAGATATATCCCAGATTGCTTTGCAATCAAACCCGATGTTAAAGATAGGATCCAGGTAGTGTAAGGAGAAACCAGAGGGGTAAGTTTAAAGCTTATAGGAGCAAAGAAAGATGAGAGTTTGATTACAACTCAGGCTGGTAAAATAATTTTTCAACAGGCTCTGGAAAGCAGCTCCTCTTTAAGCTCCTCCTGCTGAGCCTTAACTACCTGCAGCTTGGAGATCAGCTGCTGGTCACCGCCTGGAAGAAGAGGAGGTGAGACCAACCCTCTGTGGATGTGACACAACATCATGATATCTTTAAACATCTGAGACTATTTAAATTAGGAAAATATCCCCAAACACAGACTATTGTTAATAAAAAAACAGGTTATTAGACACTAATTTAAATGATTATTGTTAGTGTGATCATCAAGCAGTAATTACATGTTGGAGTTGAGACAGTACCAAGATTAAGAGAAGGGTTTGATCTATCCCTTCAAAAAATATGAATTATTAATCCACAAAACAGACAGTGAAGTATTGAATAGTAAAAGTATAGTGTATGTCCTCTTATAGATTTCTTGTTTCTGCTTAAAAATTTTTTAAATCATAAATAATTTTTTTCTAATGCCACTGAGTAAATACAAATTTATATTTTCAGAGGATTTATTAATTAAAGGAAGGAGGAGATGACATGCATTAGTCTAGAAGGTGTAAAAAAACATCCATTTCAAATGTTTTGGTATGTTAGCGAACCCTGAGCAAGATCTAAATGCCTCACTGGCACCATTTAAGGTGAACAAATAGGTATTCAATGGAAGAAAAAATTAAAACGTCAAAATTATGCAACGAAATTAGAACGTTTATGACGATGAAAACATCCCATTTAGATAACAGGGAGTCAAAGAAGTATGGTGACAGTGGGATAGTCCATTGGTTTCTTTAGTGTTTAGAGGAGTGGTTTTAACATTGAGGCTGATTGAGTGATATCAGAAAGCTCAGTTCACTTCTGAGTGTCTATGGAGTAAACTTTGTTACATTATTGTTGAAAGTAAAGCGTGGATTTTTTTCATATGGAAAGTTGAAAAAAAAATGGAATGCAAAAGTATAAATTTGAACAACAATTTGAGATGGTACTGTTTTCCAAGGTTATCTGTCTTTCTTTAAAAAAAACAACTTTTGAATTAATGTTTCTTTTTTTAGATAAGTTTTTTATTTTTTTATTTTAATATTTTGAATTTCTCTTTTTCAGATTGAGTTTTACAGTACCAATTGAATTCTTTTCAAATCTCTTTTTAAAAATTACCTTGTCTTTCAATTTCAGTGAGAAGTGAAGATGCATTTTCATTGGTTTGCTGGATGTTAGGAAGCACATTTTTATTGGGCAAGAGCGAATGTTAGCATCAGGTGAATGTAATGTGATCTATGTAATGCAATTGCTCAAATAATGCAATTTTTGAAACTCAATCTAAAAAATATATACATTTGAAGAAAAAAAAAATACATTTGAAAGTATGAAATCATTAAAAAAAATCTTTTTTTAAAGATAAAAGTAAAAAAAAAAATTTGAAAAAGATAAAATCTAATAAAGCAATTTATATGCATGAAACAAGTGGAGCAATATGGCGATAGCCGTACTACTACACTTGTGCAAGTAAAATCTGTTGGGCTCTTTTTGGCATCAAGACAATTCTTCTTATTGCCACATTGCCAGACAGGACACTGTTAAAAAAAAAAGAAAGAAAGAAAAAGATAAAATCTAATAAAACTTAAAAATGATATGGGAAAAATAGAATTACTCTCAAAACGTTTTATCCTGGTTAACAAGTTTTTTAAAGTTTCACCGTCATAAAATGGGACAGATTGACCCAGTATTCAGAGTGAGACAGCCAGTAGGAAAGTTCAAATGTTTAGTAACAAAAAACAAACAGAAATAGACCAGGAGGGCAGGGCTGTCGCTCACGGCGACTGCAGGAGGGGGGCAGGGCACCGCCCAATCACAGACACTCTGGTTTAACCGATCGGTCCACTCAGGAACGGACAGATCCAGGTTCCAGGAATCCATCAGAGCGTGAAGGCAGGTTCAGAGTCCTGTGCGTCGAGCATCCAGCTCAGATAGAAATGCACAGACAGGATCCAGCAGGAGTCCTACAGAGGTTCATGCGCACAGATTAGATGGGGACAGACAGGGTCAGTGGGTGAGAGGGAACGGAATCAGGAAAAAAAAGAATCACTAGGAAATGCTGAAACACCCTCACCACTGGTTAGGGAATAAAACTAGCCTGAGTACATGGGCTGAAATAATCTTCTACTGGAAATGGGGACATGAACCTTGGAAATAACTATAACTGACAGACATGATGCTAACAGAAGGCAAACAGGGAACTAACAGAAATCCAACAAGGCCATGATAGCTGGAACTGAGTAGCCTAGTAAACTAGCCCCACTCGCCAGCAGCCAAAATCATTTTTTCTTGTGAGTGGTCTGGCCTTGATCAATGCCCCAGGCCCTAGAACTGGATGGCCAATCACAACGCAGAGATGTGTTTTGAATTTCTGGATGCAAAGTGGGCAGGGTTTGAGGGCGGGACAATAAAGCTGCGGGACGCTGGAGAAAGCACAACAAGGAAGATGGCAACAACTATTTAACAGTTCTCATTTGACTCAGCTTTGGAATAAGTTTTGGAAGGTTTAGACTTGGGTTTTTCATTCATTCATTTTTAAGAAGGACATATTCGCCGTTTTACCAACAGGTTGATTGTTTACACTTTCCCACCATCTGTCTGTTGTGCTCACTACGTCACAGTCAGTTGCACTTATTGGTCAGAGCTTTGGCCAATACGTACAGATAATGGTTTGAAAGACAACGGGTTGTTCTCATCAACAATCTTCCGATGTCTCATTCATCGGGACCAGACTGAATTACACATTTAATCTCACATTTAGTCTAGTTTATCAGGCTAGTAACTGAGCCCAATATAAGGGAAACAGGCAGGTGGATGAAATTAGAAGCTGGATAGAGTTAAACAGGTGGAAGCCATGAGCAATTAAGGTGAGCTATAAGGGCAGATCATGACATTCACTTCTGGATTGCATTTTTTATTTTTTATTTTTTTTTCCATTTATCAAACATTTTCTTTGCTTAAAAAAATGTTGGAACAAAATTCACTCCATACCACAGATACCACTGCATATGGTCCCAGTTTTTTTAGGAGATCCCAACTTATTTATTAACATTAGAAATGTGTATATTGAAAATCATGACCCAGTAAAAAGGTCAGACGACCAAGTTAGGGTTAAAACGGGAGTTTAAGACAAAAAGAGAGAGAAGCGAAGACAGGTTGGTTTAAGGAGAATGTAAAGATGGTTGCATTTCTCTGCTCCATTGCCTCCCAGACATGTGGACAAATATACAACGGAAGTGGGGAGCAGTTTGGTATGTGTGTACGTACCAAAGAACATACTACCTATGGCTCTAACAGAGCGAAACATGTTTAACATTTCAGAGCATACACAGTGCTCCCATTGAGGGGACGTGTTTGTGTTGACAGGAGCTCATAATGGACTACTGGTCCTTAGGAAGTAGGGGAAGAACCGTCAGCCAGTCTCTGAAAGTGTGCGTGCATTTATTTTTCTTTTAAGGTCATTTGTCTGGATAAGTAGAAACTAGCTTAAAAAGTCTTTGCAAAGAAATTTATGACTTGGATTTCAGAAGAAATTGAATTGATTTAGCTCCTGCTTAGTGACACCCTGCTTTGCAGACTTGGTATAAACCATTTATCCCGGACAGTATCAAGTTTTCAAAGATATTTCATAAGGGTGAAACATACAGAGGGGATTTTTGACATTCCCTGACAGCATAATCTCTTTAAACCCTCCCTAATGTTCTCTTCAAATCAAGCTTTCCATGAGATCTAAACGACCATGCATGAAGTGTTTTAAATAAAGCTGCTCTTTGCAGTATTTATGTACATGTGTGCACTTTTGGCAGAATTCTAATTTCATGTAACTCTAAAGTTAGCATCTGTGTGCGGTTCCTAAACTAGAAATATTTGTATTTTTGAATCATTCTGTATTGCATTTCACCTTCTCTAGTTGTTTATCTATCCATTCTCTATAGCAGCTATTAGCTTGAAATCTGATTAGTTTTCCCCAAATATGGTTACATTCCTCTCCCTGATTTTAGTTTTTTTACTGCAGCCAATGTCTCACTCAACAGGCGAAGATCACAAACCCTGAAAAAAATACACAAGATTTTATTGTATTTTTTTTAGTTTTTCAATTAGCATTCAGTATAATGTTGTTTCTGTTAAAGCAGCAGAGCCTGTAGGTTCACATGGGAGCCTGCTCCTTGTATCCCAACTCCCGTCGGGTGCTGCTTTCTTTCAATCAGTCCATTCCTGACTTTAGCCAAGTGCTTTTAGTTGTGAAATGTAATCAAACTTCAGTAAAGGAGGGGGTTATTGGCTAGCAGCTCTCTGTGCAGCAGCCTTCCTTTCTTAAACCAAGCCCTTCATCCCCGTCTTCCTCTTGTTGTAGTACTTGTCCATTAGCTATCCCATCTATTGAATCAAAAAATGGGTTTGTTTGTACTCTGCTAATAGGCTGCAGAGGCTAATCCGCATGGAAAATCTACCATATCTCAGTAAATACAAATACACTATATTGCCAAAAGTATTTGCTCACCCATCCAAATTATTGGAATCAGGTGTTCCAATCACTTCCATGGCCACAGGTGTATAAATTCAAGCACCTAGGCATGCAGACTGTTTTTACAAACATTTGTGAAAGAATGGGTCGCTCTCAGGAGCTCAGTGAATTCCAGCGTGGAACTGTGATAGGATGCCACCTGTGCAACAAATCCAGTCGTGAAATTTCCTCGCTCCTAAATATTCCACAGTCAACTGTCAGCTGTATTATAAGAAAATGGAAGTGTTTGGGAACGACAGCAACTCAGCCACGAAGTGGTAGGCCACGTAAACTGACGGAGCGGGGTCAGCGGATGCTGAAGCGCATAGTGCGAAGAGGTCGCCAACTTTCTGCAGAGTCAATCACTACAGACCTCCAAACTTCATGTGGCCTTCAGATTAGCTCAAGAACAGTGCGCAGAGAGCTTCATGGAATGGGTTTCCATGGTCGAGCAGCTGCATCCAAGCCATACATAACCAAGTGCAATGCAAAGCGTCGGATGCGGTGGTGTAAAGCACGCCGCCACTGGACTCTAGAGCAGTGGAGACGCGTTCTCTGGAGTGACGAATCGCGCTTCTCCATCTGGCAATCTGATGGACGGGTCTGGGTTTGGCGGTTGCCAGGAGAACGGTACTTGTCTGACTGCATTGTGCCAAGTGTAAAGTTTGATGGAGGGGGGATTATGGTGTGGGGTTGTTTTTCAGGAGCTGGGCTTGGCCCCTTAGTTCCAGTGAAAGGAACTCTGAATGCTTCAGCATACCAAGACATTTTGGACAATTCCATGCTCCCAACTTTGTGGGAACAGTTTGGAGCTGGCCCCTTCCTCTTCCAACATGACTGTGCACCAGTGCACAAAGCAAGGTCCATAAAGACATGGATGACAGAGTCTGGTGTGGATGAACTTGACTGGCCTGCACAGAGTCCTGACCTCAACCCGATAGAACACCTTTGGGATGAATTAGAGCGGAGACTGAGAGCCAGGCCTTCTCGTCCAACATCAGTGTGCGACCTCACAAATGCGCTTCTGGAAGAATGGTCAAAAATTCCCATAAACACACTCCTAAACCTTGTGGACAGCCTTCCCAGAAGAGTTGAAGCTGTTCTAGCTGCAAAGGGTGGACCGACGTCATATTGAACCCTATGGATTAGGAACGGGATGTCACTTAAGCTCATATGTGAGTCAAGGCAGGTGAGCAAATACTTTTGGCAATATAGTGTATTTTCCACAGCACCTACACATCTGCAAGAGCCAGACTGGCTATAGAGCAAACAGACCCAACACTATAATAGCACTTGAACTACAGGCGAGTGAAAATCTTGTTTGGTACATCTAAACCAAACAAATCTATATCATTCAGACTTTTAGTAAAGCAGCAGTAACTGTTATCAGAAATGTTGATCAGAACAAAATATCTGATGAAATAAAATGTTGGTATTCAGTTTTGGCGCACTTTGGGTTCTCAGGCCAGCAGAAAGTATGGCACAAAAATTTTCATTTTTTAGCACTGAATCTACCGAGGTACAATTTGAACTTATGAGAAAGATAAATATGTTGTCCCATCTTGGGCAAGAAAACCCAAATATTATGCTCTTTGTTACTTAGAGTGATTTAGATCTAATCCCTTAAAGGGACAAACTGATTCCTGTATAGCTCTTAAATTTGATGATCATTATGTATTCCAATGATGAATACTAACACTGAATCAAAAGTTGCTTCTATAAAGTATTTTGAATACAGGATATTTTATTGCATATAAATGGGACAAAATGTTATGCATACATTGTGACAATATTAAAGGATGTGGTTTTTCAATATAGAGGTACAGTCTTTATATATCACTTTTATGAAATGAGAAGAGGTAACTTTGTCTTTACCACTCTTCATAACTTTAACAACAAAGGGAACAGGGAAGAAAGGTAAAAAATATAGGACAACAAAGGTTGGAAACATTATAAAACTAAATAGCTAATAGCCAAACTTATTTATATTTACAGTCAAATAGAATGAAATAGAATAAAAGGAAATAAATCATGTTTATTATTACTGCACAAAAGTGAACTGGATGGGAGTGGACTTAAAACAAATTGGCACAGTTCATTTAGAGAGAAGTACCTCAAAAACTAGCAACTTTGGGTCGCTATAGACATCCTCCACCATCTACATGCCTACAGGATGTTTCAGAGGCGCCCCTAAAGAAAAGCCCTTTCATTCAACCATAACAAATAATGCTTTCAATTTGTTTTAACTGAGTCTGTGTGGTTTGGTCAGGTGAAGCCACAATTTAGAGTTTTGGAAGCAAATACTCAAGCCTTGGTATAAATCATGGCAGGATTGTTGGGTATGGTAGAAAACTATATGGGTGTGCTTCAGTGGTGCAGTGGTTAGCGCGCACAACCCATGTAAGGAGGCTTTAGTCCTCGATGTGGCCGACCCGGCGATGAATCTGAAATGTCGTTCTTTGTCGCATGTCTTTCTCCTCTCTCATACCCCCTTTTCTGCCAGCCCACTGCCGTGAAACCTAAAAAAAAAAGCTATGTGCTGCTGCCTTCACTGGCATAATTTCATCCTCTCAAGACCCTGTTTACATAACAAGAGCATGTTCTTTGTTCTATTAATAGAGGAGATTTGTGGAAGAATAAAAAAAGGCAGGAATAAAAGTCTAATGTATGTTTTGCAGTGTAGACGGACAAATTAATCAATTATGCAGAGTTTAGATTTACATTACAGGTATTATAATGGATAAAGAACTGCTTATTTTTCGATTTTAAAATAGTTATTTACCTAGTACTGTTTTTCATATCACTAATGTGATTAAATGTCACGGAGGAAAATATCATAGCTAACAGAGATTGACAAATGCTTTTACTGTAATTTTACTGTAAATGTAAAATTTTACTGTTCTATATTACAACAATATATTTTTTTCAGCAAAGGTTCTGCAAATTATTGTAGTGTGTTGGGGCAGCAGAGGTTAGTTTTCCCAGCATGCACAGGGCAGCATGTTCAGTATTAGAAGCTACCAGTTAATGTCAATCTTTTCAAGGTTATTAAGTTACATGTTTTATTTGTTACAGTTCTTATGTCTGTTCTATCATCAGTTTCTGTTATAATCTGAAGTACTTGTTGTCCCACCATGAGTCTGGAAGGTATGTCCGTTAATGACCTCTCCTCAACGGTTGTACAAAAAGTGTGTGTGTGGTTCAATAAAAGAGGAAGCCTTCCAGAGTCGTGCGGTGTACGGGGCACAGAAGCTACTGCTAAACTGAAGTCATCTCTCCGAATAGTTATTGCTATAGCAATGCATTAATGCTACATTGGTCTCAGAAGTGGGATACAAGATGTCTGCCACTGTAAGAGAGATTGATGAGCTCATTCAGCAGATAAAAAACATGGAAGGAGCTCGGCCAAAGAGGAATTCTGTTTCACCAGCAGTGAAAAGGCAGTGTGGAGTGTATACAGCGGACATTAAAGATGGGGCCAGTGTTACCCGGCCAATAGTGCATAATCATCAAAGGACCCAGCAAAGCATGACTGCTGCCGGGTTTTGACCCTGAATGGCACCAACAGCAACTGCAGCTGGAAATTAAAATCACCTACCTTCCACGCTGGGGAACTCCGTGGTGTCGGCGTCAACAGAAGGTCCACGACGTGGAGCAATGAAGCTACCACGCTACAATGGGGAAGACCATCAGAGACTTACCTCATCCAGGTACAGCTAGCTGTCCAGCTGAATTCATGGTCAGCGGAGAAAACATCTGTTCACGTCGCCCTCGCCCTTGAAGGCAAAGCACTTCAGATCCTCACAGACCTGCAGCCTGAGGAGCGATCCAACTGGCTGGCCATCAAAAGAGCCCTAAAACATTGTTTTGGTCAGCACATTTATGCAAACGGTGCAAGAAGCAAGCTGTTAAGTCGTCAGCGTAGGGAGGGGGAAAGTGAGTTTGGGTGCCTTTGCTGCAGATCTCAGTCTCTACACACAACGTGGGTACCCAACCTTTGATGCTGCAACCCAGGAAGAGCTTGCTCTCCAAGCCTTTCTTCAAGGACTCCAACTCGAATGACTATGTGAGCACCTACTCCTTTGTGCACCAAAGAATCTGACAGTAGCTCTAACTGAAGCACAGAGGGATGAGCATTTACTGAAAACAGACAGCCGCCGATCTACAATAAGATATCAGGCACGACAGACTGATCTAGAGGGGAATGATGATGAGGAGGTAATATGCCAGGTCAACAAACCGCCTCTACCACGACGGCTACGGGAATCCAGGAGAACAGCTGAACGGTTGGAGGGATGTTACCGTTGTGGAGAACCTGGCCACATTGCACCCTACTGCCCAGCACCGACTCCTCGAACTACAGTGCCCCAGCCATTGTCAAACTAGAGTGGGGTAGCACAGAGGGGAAACATGTCTGCTAGGTATTATTGAATTCTTATTAGGGCAGTAATTTAAGGAAATATTACTTTCCATAATAATGTATGTTTACCTCTTGGATTTGCATTGTGAATTGGTTTAAACTCCTTCCTATTGCTCCAAATTAGTTTAAAAACTACCTTGTTTAGTTTTGTTTAATTCAAAGATTTTTAACTGAAATATGTTTGACTTGGAATTTAATGTTTTTTGTTAATAAATTCTTATATTTTAAATGGAACCTGTGGTAAATGGTTCCCATATGTGTGCAGAGTTAACTGTTGGGCCATTATTTGAGTTTGAATCACTCTTTCACACAGCTACTGGGGCGTGTTTTCACTGAAAACATTACAATCCGATTTGATTAAATATAAAGTGAGATAAGGTCACCACAATGATGTATGCATAACATTTTTTGGGGAGGTGTTGTTGAGTGGTTGAGAGAAGTTTTCTTATGCCCTGAGAATGTTTTGAGTACCCAGTTCAATCCCCACAGCGTCCACTCTGGGCTCCTGAGCAAGGCCCTTAACCCCTGATTGCTCCCAGGGCGCTGCACAGGGCGTTCTCTGCATTTTGATGTATCCCCTTGGGGAGAACACTGCTCCCCAAGGGGATACGTCAAAATGCAGAGAACAAACTTCTCCATTGTGGGACAATAAAGAGATTTACATTTTTTATTTATTTATTTTTTTGACATATTTTGCTTAACTTGTTTAAAATAATTTCCCTCGAGCTCCTTTTGTTACCCCATCTCTTGCAACACGTTATTGAGTAAATGTGTATAGCTGGGATCATTAGCCTAAAGCTGAGTGGGAGGACAGGCGGAGATAATGTAAAGCAGAAAAGGCCGGTAATTTTGTTTGCTGACGGGTTACAATACAGGGGCATAAGAGTCAGAGCGAGGGGGAAAAACATGTTGATGGATTGTCAAGAACAAACAGGATGACAGAGCAACAGAGAAACAGGTGTGGCAAGGACAGAAAAAGGAGCAGCAGAACAGCATTTACAGCTGTCTGGGTCAGATTTCCAACCCCTTTCAAAGATCTTTGCTCTGCATTTTATGTCACTTTCTCTCTGTACCCTGTCCACTAAAAGGGAGTAGAAACCTGGGAGTGCTACAAATAGGTGCTTTCATTTTTTTATTTATTTTGGGTATACTTATCATTTCTTAGAACAAAAAAAAAGCAACACACAATGAACAATTAAAGGAACAAAAACTGGTAATTAAACCTGACTTTAAAGGAACAGGGTGAGGCTTGCGAATAAATAGCAAGCGGCACTTCCTTTGGGGCCTCTTCATTCCTCAGTGCTGCTGTTGGCTCAGTCTAAAATACCCACACTCTACCTTCGTCATTACCGTTAATCAACTGTTTAATGGGAATCACAATATATTAATTGCCGTTTGTTGAAAAATCGACTCCATAAATAAAGCATATAGAAAAGAAATGCCTGAGGACCCCACTCAAATGTTTTCATCCTCGTGCAGCCCCTTCAGGTTTTCGGGTGTGATTCTAACTTTAACAGTAGATAGATGCAGTGAATATAGAATAAAATGGAACTGAATAGATTAGAACAGAATTGTCTTTTGGTTCCACTATGTATAAATTTAGTTGCAAGAAATCAAAAGGTTTACAATAAAAAAAATACAAATACGACTCTGTTTAAACCAGCATCCTTAGATCAAATAAAATGTGCATTGACTACACTTAAAAAAATCCATACAGTAATAACTTGGGTAATGATAAAATAAATTGAGAAACTTTCCTATTAACAGCAGAGAAAAGAAAATCTATGCAATTTATTTGAGGGCTGTAAAAAAAACTGGTAGAAATGATTTGCAACAACACTCTTTTGTTCATCTAGAGTGCAGGATTCTTTTACTTCTCACCATTTCTGGAAGAGGGTTACACGCTGGATGGGCTACACTGTCTAACATTGTTTGCTAGTGTCCCTCTTTCTCCCATTGCTTCCAGGACTCACCTTCTGATGAACTTCTCTAACCATTTCCTCTATCTGTAGATAAGCTGAAGTCCCAGTAAACTACACCTCAGCAGCTTTCTGATGCCACCACAAAGTTAAAAAAGGTCTTAAAGGTGGATAGTCACATTATCGGACATTTTGTTTTTAATTTATGCATCATTAGCTCACTCTTGTTGCATACAAATTTTTTCTGAAAGATTACCTGCTGGCATATTATTTGTTATTTTTCAGTTTTATGTTTTTCACTTCTACACCTGATCCATCTGCTTCTGCCTCTATTCAAGCTGCTTGCTACCAGTCATCAGGGCCAGATTATTCTCTTCAGCCTGTGGTCAGAGTGTTTTTAGCATACCTTATTGTTTCTGATTTCCTGGTATGCCTCTCAACCATTGAGCCTTCCTGTTCCTGTTCTGATCTGTTTGCCTGTCCTGGCCTTGGACCCCTGGGCCTCTGAGCCTGCCGGTTCCTGTTCTGATCTGTGTGCCTGACCTGGCTTTGGACCTCTGAGCCTGCCTGTTCCTGCTCTGAGCGGTTCACCTGACCTGGCTTCGGCCTCCTGGACCTGTGAGCCTGCCCATTCCTGTTCTAATCTGTTTGCCTGACCTGTCTCCGGACTCCTGCTTGTTCCCCTGGGCTGCAGCATCCAGGTTAGTGACTCACGTTCATAATCTTCCTCCGTAAAGTTTTTGTGGTCACTAACCTGTGTTTCCTTTCTGCAGAGTTTCCTGTGATAGATGCCCTAGCCGCTATTGATCCGATCCTCTGATTTAAACGTTTTTGAGTAATCTGAGTAATACTGGGTCGTCTGATCTATGCTGTTGATTAAAAGAAACGTGAACAACCGGATATTTCTAAAAGTCAATGTTTACCGGTATCAGTGTGGTGATTCTACCACCACAAGCTCCTTGGTTATCCCCCAGTTAACTAGGAAGAGGTTGTCTTGCACCAGTCAAACAACCCGGGGCTTGTTGACTTCATGTCTTCCACACCAATGAAGAGGAGAACTACACCAGAGTCATCTGAAGACTAATAATGGCAGAAACCAGGGGATTTGATGGAGAAACCTCCAGTATAGATGATAACCAGAGAAGGAGCATGTACTACTTGTGTTATGGTTCTCCCCTTTTGGGACTTTGAGTTTGTAGTTTTCAGTTATAAGTATTTTTTTTGTTGATCTTTAGTTTATTTTCCATTTTGTGTTATATTTAAGCAGTCTTTAGTTTCTCTCTGTTGCCCCCTTGTATCTCCTTTCCCAAGGCTCCCTTCTAATCTTTTCCATCCACACCTACTCCATATCAGTTGATCACCCCAGTCTTTGTTCTATCTCCCATATATGCTGTTTTTTGGTTCTCAGTATTTTTGTGTTTTTTGGATGTTTGCCTCAGCTTCCTCATTAAACCGACAATAACTCATCTCTGCCTCACCCATCTCAGCATTTGGGCCCTAAAGCAACCTCAGCCTTCCACATGGACAACCTCACTCTAAGCACTCAGCGAGGTGGTACAGTATGCGCTGCAAGAGACGGTGGTCTACTCTTGACATTGGCACTAGGTTTCTCCAGTTGGATCAGAGCTAACTGAAGGGATATACTGGAACTTGTCCGGGGGCTAAGGATGGTTTAGAACAAAACCTGTTGAAGGTCTTCTTAGGATGTGAAATCTGTGCCACTGACCTGTAACTGCTCAGGTCCTTTGGATGTGTGGTCTTCAGAACTGGTATCACACAGGAGGTCTTCCACAGCTGTAGCACTTTCCCCCAAATCAGGTTCATGTTGAACATGGCATCCCAAAATATTTTGCGCAGGACTTGATCTGACCCACATGCAGAGAACCACTCAGAGACCAAGGGAGAAAGTTTAACAGGTTTATTGAATGTTGATGAAAATCATGAAAGTAGGTTCTGGAACTCAATGGACTGGTGAACCGGAACCGGAAAGTCTGAAGGAGAGGTCACAGTGATCAGTTCAGGGACCATAGGAAAATTGACTGAGGCTTGAATATAGCTGGAGAGAAACTCACGTTTGAGGGGACTCTTGTTAATCCTTGAATCCAGTTTGTGGGGAATTAATCCAGAAGAGAGGGAACTCGTTGGAGAGCGGACAGGTAGACATATGTTGGGCCCAGAGGAGTAAAGGAGCGGAATGTCACTTGGTTTTCCAATGAGGACTTGAACGGATCATGTGGAGGTTTACCCCTGCTCAGTGTGTACTGAGTAATTCTTCCAGACGGAGAAGGTCCAGGTTATGCACTTACACAGGAAAGGCTTTCTGCCGGAGAGCAAAGACAAAAACAAGATTAGACTCAGAGAAACAAAGCTTCGGTTAGACTCTGCTAATCTCAGCTTGGCTAGAGTACCCACAACTGGCAAACATTCTGGAGTCGAGGTAGTGACAGCCCGCTGCTCAAATACTCCTCCGGTAATCATCCAACGAGCCACAGGTGTGAAGCGAGGACCAACGAGGAACAGGGCACCACCTGGTGGTGGGGAGAGAAAAACACAAAAACAACCCACACAAACTGGATTCCTAACATTCAGGACTTTCAGGAAGTGGAAGTGATGCCATCTGGAACCTGCCAAACCTACCTCTGGGGCTGGCAGTGTAGGTCAAGTGTTGGTAAGAAGTATAAAAGATAGCTCAATAGAAGATCCTGAGATGAATGGATAGATCCTTATTACTTGTATTTTCCTTGACCTTTTCCTCTAAATTTTAAGAACTTTCAGCTCAGTTTTTCAGTACAACATACATCCACATCTGGCAAATTAAGCCAGATATAGAACACAAAAAACAGCTTGACTCCTGTGGTTTCCTGCACACAAAGTTAAAACAGGTGTTCACAAATGTGGACCTCTACCTTTAATTATCTCCTCATGTCCAGTCCAGACTTATACAGACAGACAGATTTATTTATTTATGGTCATCCCCCCTTTGCAAAAAACTGACCTCATTGCAGAGATTAAATGTTGAATGTTTGGCCCGACTGTGTATGGCACAGTGGCCAACACAGATACGGTCAATAAGACAGTTTGTATTTAAACGAATTGGACTTGGCCATCTCACCAACCTGTTCTCTCTGTAAGAAAAGTGTGCAAGGCTGTTGTGGTTTTCTTCCTTTTTTGTAATTTCTGTCACACAAATAAGTTGTTAAATTGCCATTTGTGTTGTTTCCTCAAACTTATGACTGATCATCTGATGATGAAGAAGACTGAACAAACGTAAACCGCAGAATGAGCTTTTTGGTATTGGAAGAGAGGACTTATGGGCTTAAGAACCAGTGCAAGTGATGTTCAGAAGAACAAAACCTTGTCCTACATTAACAATGTGGCCTTAAGATATCGGGCTACGTTTATCTTAAAATTGCCACAAAAAATTAGCTTTATTTTGGGGCCTTTATACACAAAGTAAACAACTTGACCAGAAAACCTTCACAGGAGGCATTTCTCTGTATTGCATCATAAAAGATTAGCACTTTTTTGTCTGTTTTCATTATCTGCCATTCTGTCAGCTTTTCTAACATATTTACATATACACTGGAACCTATAGACTATAGGGTTTCTGTTGTAAGGGCAAGCGCAATAGTAAGGATCACCTCCCGAAAGCGTGAGATTGTGTAAGAGGACAGACAGGACAGAAAAAACGCAGGAGAAGACAGGTAAAGGCAGCGGGACGTAAAAGGACAGGGTAATTCAAAGCCACAGCTTTAGTTTACCAGTTGTGGCAGCCAGACGGCAGGAGAGCTGCTGCATTAGATCACTCAGCCAGATAAGAGAAAGGGAGATGTGTTTTTTTATATAATCTACATTTGTGTGAGTGTACAAGAGCACTGGAGAGTTGTTGGGTTAGATTGCTCGGTGAGATAACCCAGCAGTTCCCATATGGGAGTAGCCAGGTAACAGGTAACTTTAGAATAAGTGGTCCTCGTGGAGTAAATAAAGGCCTCTCTTCTAAAAAGGGGAAGTGGGATTGGGAAGACAATTGGAACGTTTATAGAGCTGGGAGAGGGCTTCTAGTTTCAGGGAGTGAGGCATCAAAGAGGTAACACATATTGAAGTGAAATATTTACTGTTTGGGTTTCAAAGAAATTGGTTTAGTTTATTCAGAACCAGAGTTAACTGAGAGGGACTCTCCCCATGTTGAAAGGTTTTTCATGCTTTATAGTTCTCCATAACTCTCACTTTCAGGAAATCCCATCTACTCTCATCTGGTGTACTCATCAGCCATAACTCGACTGCTTGTAATGTCAACAACATACACTTTTATAAACTATATATACTTTAGGAAGCTGCTATAAAACACATTTTCAGGATTTCCTGAGATCATTCGGCAAATACAGAGGAACAACACAATGTGCAAAAACACACACACACAATACACACAGAATGCACAGAGTACAGATGCATCCTGTGGAAATATAAAATCCCAGGTGGTCAAACACAGTTTCTCCCTTTCAAAAAGCATTTGGCTATTTGTGTTTTCTCCTTAGGAGATATTTCTGGAGTAATGGAAGACCCCTGCTTCCGCCCTAGGTGTTACTTGGCCCCTATTTATTGCCTCTCTACCTTAACCACGACAAAAAGCTTCCTTCTTCTTTCATGGTTGCTAGTTCTTTGATAGCTTTCCGACACCCTTTGCCTCAGACAGTTGAGGACCCACCGGAGTCCCTGCACCGACTTCACCTTGGCATACAGTGAGCTCCAGCAACAAGATGACCACGGGATCAGGTTTAGATGAAGTGATATTTTTGCTATCTATCTGGCGGACTTTTTCCGACGTACCATTGTTTCCTCTGATCTCCTGCTTTAGTTCCTTAGCTCCAGAGAGGGTTGTTGTGCTCTCTCTGCTTAGGTTCCTTTGATTTCCCTTTTTCTGCTTTCTTAGCTCAAGAACGCCGTCTCCCCTTGCCTTACACTGTGCGGAAAGTGGCCATGATCCAGCCAAAGCTGCTGGACTCCCTGAACTGGCACCAGATCCGAAGAATCTGCTGGACCCAGGGACACTGGCGGCTTTGACACTACAACTCGCTCCATAAAATCCACGTTCGCCACGTTTTGACGAAACAGACAACTAGCATATTGGATGCCGTAGCGGAACCCGTTGGCAACCATGCGAATTGCTGTCGCTTGCTAGGCGAATTTCTGGCGAAATGTCAGGCGAGCAAAAATGGCCCAAACTGTCTGTTTTTTCCCAGGTTTCTTTATGGGTGTGAACGCAACATTAGGTCTGCTGTTAGTATTGTAAAGCTTGGTCCACACCAGGTGATGTCACCACATGGTCTTTGGACTAAACTGTTTTGCAGACCAAAAAGATATGCATGTGGGTTGCATTGCTGGTACTGCAAAGAGGGCACATCTTTTCTGCACAGCACCACTGGAGCTTTCTGGGTAGGGCATCATTGAATAATCTGATCTGGAAGTTAGGCCTTTGGACACAATCAGATTATTCAAACAAATTTTTTAACTAAAATATCACCAAATGAAGTAGACTAAAAGAATTCAAAAAGCAACAGTTTCTGCATGTATTTAGAGTGAAATAAAAGCTGTATCCCCCTAAAATCTGTATTCATGCTAATTTTTTTTTTTTTTTAAATCAAATATCAATATTTCCTTAATGTACGAAAGGGCTTCACTGAAGAAACTCATTGCATGAGGTCCAGAATTTGTTCTGGCTCACCACACTTCAGCAGAGCTTGTCCCATGATGTTCATGAAGCAATGATCCATCCCAACACATTTTTCTTGAATTTAGGAGGTACAGTAAATGTCAATGGAACAAGATGATTGCATTTAAAATAAGAAAAAAATATTTGCATTGTTTTATTGCAAGTGCATGTTATCTAATTATCTTATTTTTAGAGTAAAAACACTAATTCCGTTGGCAGATCATCTTATTTACCTACTCAGTTTAAAGGAAAGTACACTAAATTTAAGAAATGTTTACTTATTTCTAGGTCGTTTTTGCACTGCAGTCTGAAATTGTGTCCCTGAAGTGAAGCGCATGAGCAGAAAATCAAAAACAAGACATTTCAGAAGTAAATGTCTATGGATGGATTTAAAGCTGTTAAGCAGGGGCAGTAGTGGATGACACAGCAGACAATGTAGGAAGAGGAGAGCATGGAGCAAGAGAGTTAAACTGTTAATTGCGGCTTTTGGAGGAGCAGTGGCAGTGAAATCTCTGAGGTGAAATGCATGGGTGACGCGTCACAATCAGCTGACCTGTTACGGTATGACCCCTCAAGTTTCTTTACCATCTTTGTATCCGCTCAAATACTTATTCATTCCAACATTTCATCCCTCCACTGTACAACTCTGTCTGCACAGTCCTTCATGTTTGTTCTAATAGTTTTTATTCCACCATGTGAGTACAGAGTGACATCATCATCATACTAATTCAGATATGGGTCACTTACCTGTGCAGATTCCTTTTTTTTTTAACAGTGTCCTGTCTGGCAATGTGGCAATAAGAATAATTGTCTTGATGCCAAAAAGAGCCCAACAGATTTTACTTTCCCAAGTGTAGCGGTATGGCAATTGCCATATTGCTCCACTTGTTTCATGCATATAAATTGCTTTATTATAATTATGCAGGGAATTTTACAGTTTATATGGACACTGCAATGTAAATAGAGCAGAAAAACAGAAGAAGAAAAGGAAAAAAGAAAGAGAAAAGATGAAAGAAAGAAGAGAAAGGAGACAATGACAAAACATTTTCAGTCTGCTTCATCACCTGTAACGAGATGAAAAAAGAATAGCAGATTCCAAAAGATCCAAGCTGGATCAGAATTAAAAACACACACAGATTTGGCTCAGATTGGATTTGAAATAATCTGATTCCATGTGACTTGGTCTGTTCAATAAATCTCACCTGAGTAACTTCAGCGCAAAAAAAAAATCGGATTTGGGCAACAATTCAGTGCAGTTCACTGCACTGAATTTCAGTTCACTGCACTGAATTTCAGTGAACTGCACTTTGTGTATACAAAATGACAATAAAGGTTGTCTAAATCTAAGTGTTAACGTAGCCTTTGTGGTGTGGTGCCTCTGTATGGAGGGAAGTATGTTCCATTATTGTTGTAAACAATAAACAGGTTTTGTAAATGAAAATATAAAAAATTCAATCCAGAATTTTCTTCTTTTTTTTTTTTTTGAAAACTGTCTTAGTCTTAGTTAGGTGTTGAAAGTAACATTGTTGTTTTCTTATATTTGATTAATCAGAAAATTATTTTTTTTAATTTTATTTTAAAAAATCTTTCTTCGCGAATTCTATATTTTCAAAACTTTTCTTTTTAAAATGTACTTTTGCATGAGTTTCACAAATTGCATTCTTTTCAAACTGATTTTCACAGATTACGTTCTGTTTAATTTAAGCCCAACTCAAGTACTCACTCTTGACCAATAAAAAATTGTTGCCTACATCAATGCAGACTAATAGAAATTTGCTCTTCACTCTAAATGAATGTGATTTGTAAATGCCAATTTGACCAGAGTGCAACTCCTAAAACTCAGCCTGAAAAGGATACAATTGAAAAGGGAAATTCTAACTAAATACATAAACAAATAAAATATGAAAAAAGAAAACAAGAAGTGAAAAAGAATTTCACAAAATAAAATATATGAAAAAATAAACAAAAAAAAAAACAATATAAAAAGACAGACAAGTTACTCTCAAAATCTTTGCTTAATTAAGACATTTTAAAAAAAAAGATCAAATTTTACATTTACATTGGGTATTTTTCTTTCTCTAGATTTTTATTTAAAATACTTACTCTTTAAATGTAATAATAATGGAACAAAATCACCCCATACCTTTTTAGCAGGTTTACCTTTACCCACCAGGACATCTTGTTTCTTTACATCTATAACAAAGTGTCTAAATCCCAGCTTTCAAGTAAGTACTGACTAAAAGTCAGTACGTAACAAAACCAACTTTAAAGACCTAATTTATGGATTCTCTAAAATGAGTAATGATGATAATTCTCACTTATACCTTAAAGTGACTAAACAACTTAAGGTTTTACGACTTTAAGCGAGTTGGTTCCATATTCAAACCTACTTATAAACTTAAAATAATCCCGTTTTATTGAAATATAGTTTGATATTGCATGGATAGGGTCCCACATGTCTGTAAATGTGAATATATTGAGCCCCTCACTGTGAAGATTTACTGCTGTTCAATGTAAACATGAACCTCATCACAAGAACAGAAGTGTTTGCTTCCATACAAACTGATCTAATTAAGAAGAAAGCCATGAAGTGCTTGGTGAGAACGGGGGAAGCATACAATAGAGAGGAAAAGGGTGTTGCCTGCAGAGTATTAAATGGGAATTTAGAATGACAAAACAGTTGGTAATCAACAGTAGAGGTAAATGCAGGCAGGAAGGGTGTAATACACCAGGACAAATGCTGTGGAGACTCTGCTATTTGGGACAGACGGGGAGGGATTTATCACCTATTCACCAACCTCATAAGTTTTATTTTTTACATTAAGCTTTAAATTCGTACCTAAGAAACTAAAGTATTGGTCATTTTAGAATAAGAACAGCCCACACGAACTTCTCCAACAGACTGCTGAGGGAAGGAGTTGAGATAAAGGCAGATTTGATAGAATTAAATTTAACAGCATTACCTTTTCTAAACTAGTTGGTTTTCGTGTTGATATGTGGATTAACTACTTATAGCAATTATTTGAAAGCAATTACCTTTTTTGATGAAACTTTAAAAAACACTGAAAGATTTCTGACAGAAGTGGCACTTTAGTTCAACATCTTTCCATCTTAACTCTATGTAGCCGCCTTGATCTGTACTCTGTGTTGTGTATAACAGTCAAAGGAATCAGCAGACGAGGACCATGGGTGTATTGCAGCAGTAGGGCAGGTTTATTCTGTTTAAAACAAAGGAAAATTCAGGACAGCAGTTCTTGGGTTCGGGCTTCCCCACACATACACCTCTCCCCGGCGCGGCTCGGCGCGAACTCAGACAGGAATGTGTTCAAAACAACCAAACTCCTCTCAGAGGTTCACAAATAATAAAATAATACATTCAATTATTCAAAACAATTAAATAAAATGCAAACGGAAATAATCTGCCCAATATTTGCAATTCTTTCAGGCCAAATTGAATTAATAATAAAAAGAACTTTCCATAAAAATATACTGAATACATTAATTAAACAACTCACATACCTGTTTAAAACAAAAGAAAATTCAGGACAGCAGTTCTTGGGTTTGGGCTTCCCCACATATACACCTTAACAAATGAGAAGAACGAAAAGAACCACATTGGCACAGTAGACCCAATAAATGTCACCAGTGTAGGAATTAAAAACCCAAAACAGCGCTGCATTAAACATATAACATTTAACCAAAGGTATATAACAACGTGAGTTTATAAAACATACATTTTGGATATTTTTAAGAAACAAATAGAAGACCACACTGTATGCTTACCTCTCCCCAGCGCGGCTCGGCGCGAACTGAGGAAAGCAGCGGGAACACACAGGATATGACGCTTAAACAGGAAACAAGAAAATAAAAGCATCTCTGCCAAAATAAAATACAATTTAAAAAGAAAAACACATATAAAATAAATAATCAAAACGGATTTGGAGTGAAATATACACATTTTTTGCACACTTGCTACATCCACCCCTCCTATATTTCACCAAAATCCAACTCAGTTTTACGATCCCAATACATGGAAAACTGACAAATTTGATGAACATTTAGCACACGGTTGCCATACCCTAGTATAACACTCGGCTTGAGAGCCACCTACAAAACAGGTTTCAAAGGGACATACGGTTGATCAGGCCTCTGCCCTTCTCAGATCAATATGATGCCATTTACACCATACAATTCTGTGCCAACTTTACACCCATAAACACAAGATACAAATTAGAGGAAAACAATATCCCATTAAAAGTACATTGCTGAACTGTCCATGAACAGAACTCTAAACAGATTAACTCAAAACCAAGTAAGAATGGTCTTGGATTTTTGGCTTTGGAATTTGCCAAATCCCTAAAATCAAAAGGTCTTTGAACCATAGATTCAATGAGTCTGTTCACCCTTTTGCTGACCCGACCCACCCGAGTCCTAACAACTTGGTCAGTATTCTCTGGAGAATGACCCATGTCCATGTTTGCATCTGAATTTACAAGAACCTCTGTATCCATAGAATGAGCTTGACTCACTGTATTTAACTCTTCTTCTGCCGAATGACCATCAGTATGTTCACCTGAGAGTACCATCACACTGTGAGGGGTCGCAAGACTCTGGTTGGATAAGCCTGGTTCTTACACTTCTTGATCCAGAGAGACATTGCTGTCACAGTTCATTGTTTTACTCATCTCCCATGCATTATCTCCATCACCCAAACTTCCCTCTTCCAAAGCGTCAAAGGAGTCCGACAGGGCTTGTGCCTCCTCTACCCCGACAACAGAGATCTCATCCTGGCCTGTTCTCACAGGTAGAAAACTGATGTCCAGTATCAGGTTTCAGTGCACAACTTTTTTGTTACCCTCTTTGTCCTCCAACTTGTATGTGTGAGTTTTGAGATTTCTGTCAACAATTGTGTAAACCGTGGCATTCCACTTGTCAGATAACTTTTTCTTCCCTCTTTCACCCTTGTTTGCTAGCAAAACTCTGTCGCCAATGTTCAGGTGAGTACTTTTCACTTTCCTGTTGTATGCTTCTGCCTGTTTGTCTTGTTCTTCCACAGCATGTGTTTGAGCTATCCTAGCTGCCTCATACAGATGTGACATGAGAGTTTTGGCATAGGTCTTATAATCAGTAGTCACTGGATCACACAACACCTGTTTGAAAATCACATCCACTGGGAGCCTCGGAACCCGACCAAACATGAGTTGGAATGGAGCAAATCCTGTAGTCTCATGAACTGTTGCATTATATGCAAAAGTCAATGTTTGTATCTGTTCAGGCCATTTGTTCTTCTCTCTGAGTGGCAATGATCTGAGCATGCTGCCAAGTGTGCGATTGAACCTCTCGGTGCCTCCGTTTCCCATGGGATGATATGCAGTGGTGTGAGACTTTGATACTCCCGCCAGTCAAAGCAGTTCAGCAATTAGCTCACTTTCAAAGTTTGCTCCCTGATCCGAATGGATCAGTTCAGGAAACCCATACACACAAAACACGCGGTCCCACAACTTTTACTCAACCTGCTTTGCTGTTTGATTGGTGCAAGGGAATGCGTGGGCTAGTTTTGTGAAATGGTCGGTCAGGACAAGCACATCCACTGAGTTTTGCTTTTTATCCTCCGCGCTCCAGAAGTCTAAACACACCAACTCCATTGGGGCGAATGTTCTTATGCTTTTAAGAGGGGCTCGAGCACAAGGTTCTGGTGTTTTGGCGAGAATGCTCCTCTGACAACACTTGACGTACTCCTTCACATCAGTATCCATCTTTGACCAAAAGAATCTTTGTCTTGCCAGGTGAAGTGTCCGTGCCTGTCCCTGATGTCCAGCCATGTCATGAATGCCTTGCAAAGCTCTGTCCTTGAGGCTATCAGGAAGAACAAACTGGTGCCTTTTCTGTTTACTGAGAGGATCTCGAGTGACTCTATAAAGGATCCCATTCTTAATTTTGAGTCTCTCCAATTGTTTAAGGATCACCATGGCTCCTAAACCGAGTCTTGCTCTCTCACGTCTGGATGGACGCCTCTCTCGGATAATGAATGGCAAGATTTTGGAGACATCAGCGTCAAGCTTTTGGGCATGTTGTAGTTCATCCAAAGTGAACCCAGGGAGCGGATCTTGTCCTGGTATGCCCACATCTTGAACAGACTGAATTAGTGCTATCTCACCAGTCTCAGTAACCAAATCCCACTCGTCATGCATCTCCAGAAGAGCCTTGACTGCATCACACTGTGAAGGTTGCAAACTACAATGAGGTTCTGGACCGACACAAGATGGTCTCTTCACTTTTTGGCTCTGGACCTTTAGGTGAAACGCATCCTGGACCCCATCTTGGCTGATGCTATCAGCTTCAATGAGAAGACGAGAGTAGCCCTCAGTGATGATCCTATGACTGACAGTTGTTGCAAATGGATCCCTACTGAGTGCGTCAGCCACTGTGTTCTTGGACCCAGGTATGTGTTTCAGATCAAAAGAGAAGGGTGCCAATTTCGCAACCCAACGCTGCTCACAAGCATCCAGTTTTGGCTTTGTCATGATGTAGGTGAGCGGGTTGTTATCAGTCCACACCGTGAATGTCTGACCTCTTAGCCAGTGACTGAACTTCTCACATATACTCCATTTCAGAGCCAAAAATTTGAGCCTGTGAGCTGGATATTTCTTTTGAGAGTTACTCAGCGTCTTGCTGGCAAATGCGATGGGGCGAGCCTTCTCCTCTCCAGCTGGTACTTGAGACAGGACAGCTTCAAGTCCATCCAGTGAAGCATCAATAGACAAAATCAGAGACTGTGAAAAATCTGGATGTGCAAGGACAACACAATTCAACAACTTTTCTTTAAGACTCAGAAAGGCTGTTTCACACTCCTTCGTCCAGTCAGATGGTTTCAGTTTTCTGTAAGAACCCGCATTTGATGTCATTTTGGTTTTGCCCTTCCTCTTCTGTCCAGCAGTTAGAGCAAACAGTGGCTTGGCCACAGACGAGCAGCTCGGAATGAAATGCTGATAATAAAACACCATACCGAGGAAGGACTTTATCCTCTTGGCTGAAGGCGTGCGTCCATCATCCTCCATCAGGTCAGTCGTTGCCATCTTTGTAATGATCTCAACTTTTCCAGGATCGACAGACACTCCATAGCCATCTATGATGTGCCCCAGAAATTTCACTGATGATCTCGTAAAGTGACATTTCTTGGGACTCAACTTGAGATTGTGCAAGCGAAGGCGTTGGAACACAACCTCTAACCTCTCCAGAGACTCTTTTTCACTCAAAGCAAAAACAAGGAGATCGTCCAGGTAGCACAACAAGCTACTAAAGTTCAGATCTCCAAATATGCTGAGCATCATCCTCATGAAAGAGGCAGGGCTGTTACACAGGCCTTGAGGCATTCTATTATATTCGTATAACCCCATTGGAGTTGTGAATGCTGTGAATTTCTTGTCCTCCTCCGCCATAGGAATGTTGTAGAATCCTGATGTCAAATCCATAGTGCTGAAATAAGTGTTGCCTCCAAGAGCAGCTAAACAGTCGGACTGGTGTGGAAGTGGGTGTGCGTCCTTGAGTGTCCTTGCGTTTAACCACCTGAAGTCTGTGCATATCCTTAGACTGCCATCCTTCTTCCAGACTAGCACAAGCGGAGAGGCGTATTCGCTCACAGATTTCTTTATTATCTCTTGTTCCTCCATGTCAGATAAGACTTGACGCAGCTTGTGATAATGGGCTGGTGGGATTCGGCGGTATGGAAGACGGAACGGTCTATCATCAACAAGCCGGATGCGATGCACAAAGCCTTCGGCCTTGCCACAATCTAGAGCATGCTTAGAAAAAACATCGTTATATTTCTCAAGCAGCTCGACCAACCTTGTTTTTCCTGCATCATCAGTGTGGCATAAGTCAAAGATCACCAAGCCCAACCTGTTGTAATCGCAGTTTCAGATCTGTGGGCCTGTCTTTGACATGTCCCTTTTCTGGAGCAGTGGTTTCAACCTGGCTGATACCTTGAAAGACCTCAAAATCTTCAACCGCCAGACAAGGAGACACATCTGCCAATTTGCTGTTTCTTTTCAGCGTGATGGGCTTGTCTGACAGGTTAGCGACTTTTAAAGGGACCCACCTATCTCCCCATAAAGGAGTGATAATGCGAGCAACCATGATGTTACGTGGCATCGACTTAGATGAAGTTGGTTCAGTGATTACAGTACTCCCTGGAGACATGGGGATATTATGTGGCAGCTTACCCCACAGCAGGTGTTCAGTCCTTGCCAGCAGAGTAACAGACTGTTGTAGTTTGACTGTGCCAATCTTCTCTGGAAATTCTTCACCTCTCCATCGAGAAGTGCTTGCCATCATGTCTAGAAACTGCTCACATTCTGGGAGAAGACTGGGACTAGACACTAGACGCCAATAATCGTTAATTTTCAGCTGATGCATGAGAAATCTTATGATATTCGTGCCAATGATTAAATCGTCCCTTTGACCTGGCACTACTAACACAGGGACAACACATGTCTCACCATAAAGTTTTATTTCCACTTCATACATACAGCAGGGTTTGCTTAGTGTCCCACCACAACCAATGAGAACAATTTCTTGAGAAAGGGGGATTGGTTCTGAAAGTGAGTTCTGATTCAGCATCATTTGTTCCACCTTCTCACTCAGTGTGCAGGCCATGGAACCTGAGTCAAGCATCCTCTGTAGCTGAAACTTGTTATTTAGAGTCACAGGTGTATAAAACAGTTCATCAAATGGCTCAACTCGTTGTGTGTTTTGATTTATCACTCTGGCACCAACTGGTGCTGCTGCACATGCCTTTTCATATTGCTGTTCAATGTCATTGTTGAGGGTCTTTTCTTGTGAGCCCACACCAACCCTTATCCCATGCAGGCCAGCTAGTTTAAATGCTGAGGGTCTTGTGACTGAAGACCATGCTCGCTTCTGACAGATAAGTGGTTGGGACAGTCTCGCTTGATATGATTTGGTTCAAAGCATGCTAAACACAAGCGTTTCTGTTTGCAGTGTGAGATGGTGGAATGATCTCGAGACTGACAAACCCTGCATGCTTTGTGATGCACTTGGCTAGGTGAGTCTTGCCTGCCTGCAATCTGACTGTTCTGTGAGAGTGTACGTTCAAAAAGACTGATTAAAGTCCTCATGCAGCTGTCATTACACTGTAACGGGGCTGCTGCACCAGTCTCTTGGTGTGATGGAATGTCTCTTAAATGGTTGGATGGTGGTTCAGGAACAGGAGCTTGAGTATGAACTGTAGCTAATTTAGGATATGTCGACCTGGAAAATGCCTGCTCTCTGGTTTCAATTTGGTAACGATCAATGTGCTCCTGAATTTCACTCGCTGTCCATTTGTCTGGTGCTTTGAACTTCAAAATAGCAGCAAGAACTGGGTCTGGACAATGTTTCACAAACATCATAGTTGCTTGGTTCACTCATTGATTGACCCACACCGTCCTGAGATTGCAGACCCATAACATTCCCTTCTCTGTATTCACCCTTAAGACGATCCATTATAGACTGTCCAACTTGCTGTGCAATGCTTGTAATAAGGTCACTTAATGGTGGGTCAGCACTAACAGGATTGTCCAGGACCACACCATCATGCACATTACTAGAGGATACATTCTCAACCACACGTGTAGAACAAAAGGCTGGAGAGCCTGCAACATTAGTGTTTCGAGCTGGGGTAAAGGGCAAGGCCTCAATCATTCTCCCTCTCCCAACAGAAAAGTTAACACCACTCAACGAACATTTATCCTCGTCTGCTTTATCTTTAACATAAGTCATTTTCAGTTTTTTGTTTTTTTTTGCTAGAGCAAAACACTATTCCACGTTCAACTCTGTCATACTATTCAGTCTGTATAAATGTGTTAATGTAACAAGCAACCTCAGGTGACCAGCTGACGTTGATCCACTCTTCACGAACCACGATGAACTTGTCCGAAGCAGTGTGGATCCGGGTAACGGCACCACTGTAGCCGCCTTGATCTGTACTCTGCGTTGTGTATAACAGTCAAAGGAATCAGCAGACGAGGACCATGGGTGTATTGCAGCAGTAGGGCAGGTTTATTCTGTTTAAAACAAAAGAAAATTCAGGACAGCAGTTCTTGGGTTCTGACTTCCCCACACATACACCTCTCCCCAGCGCGGCTCGGCGCGAACTCAGACAGGAATGTGTTCAAAACAACCAAACTCCTCTCAGAGGTTCACAAATAATAAAATAATACATTCAATTATTCAAAACAATTAAATAAAATGCAAACGGAAATAATCTGCCCAATATTTGCAATTCTTTCAGGCCAAATTGAATTAATAATAAAAAGAACTTTCCATAAAAATATACTGAATACATTAAACAACTCACATACCTGTTGAAAACGAAAATTCAGGACAGCAGTTCTTGGGTTCGGGCATCCCCACACATCCACCTTAACAAATGAGAAGAACGAAAAGAACCACATTGGCACAGTAGACCCAATAAATGTCACCAGTGTAGTAATTAAAAACCCAAAACAGCGCTGCACTAAACATATAACATTTAACCAAAGGTATATAACAACGTGAGTTTATAAAACATACATTTTGGATATTTTTTAAGAAACAAATAGAAGACCACACTGTATGCTTACCTCTCCCCAGCGCGGCTCGGGGAGAACTGAGGAAAGCAGCGGGAAGACAAGGGATATGACGCGAAAACAGGAAACAAGAAAATAAAAGCATCTCTGCCAAAATAAAATACAATTTAAAAAGAAAAACAAATATAAAATAAATAATCAAAACGGATTTGGAGTGAAATATAAACATTTTTTGCACACTTGCTACATCTACAACATGTGTGGAAAGTTAAGGTAAGTTAAAAGTCATTGGAATGCGACCAATAACTTAACCAAGTAGAGCCACAGCAGTAAATCTCCCTGCACATCCCCTGATTTGTGTTTTTGGGCATGACCTCTTTATTTGTTTATTAAGGGAAAATTTGTGCCCAAATTACAGATAACCTATGTTTTCTGAGACCAAAATAAAAAGCCCAAAATGAGTGACTGGTTAAAGGTATTGAGTTTATTTTCCTTAGGAGTTTCTTAAATGTTTTGTTGTAAAAGCCTTTAGAACGTTTGTTAGAGTGATAATTATAAAATTATTGTGTGGACATATGAAACATTGAAAGAAAGAAGATGCTACATTTGTATCCTGTGATTCAACCAGAAGGGTCATAAACTTTTATGACCTCCAGGAGGTCATAAGGCAGAATCACACAGTTGTGTGACTTCCATCCAGCCAGTTGGTCAATTCACAATCTTATTACCTGCATCCTCCCAGATAATCATTACTGGGTCTTCTGTTTTACGCCCGCCTTATGATGTTGTAAACTCTTAATAAAAGGCTTTGCCATGAAGGGATCTGTGTGAGAAGGTGCTGGTTTCGGAGTCAACACCTTCTCTCCGCTTCTGCAGACGCTGACGTCATTACAAAACCCTGTCTCTGTGTTGATTATTTCCTTTTAATCTTTTAAACTCACATTTCTCTGGATTTAAACCCAACAACGTTACACAAAGAAAAGATAAATGGAGACGAGAAAAATAAGTCAACCTTTCAACAACTCTTATTTTAAATCCCCAATCTTACTATTAGGAAAAAGAAAATCAGTCAATTAACTCAACTCAATCAAATGTTTTAATGAGCATGTTGGCATAGAATCTTTGGAAAATTTTTGAACTTTAGGACACAAGACAGCGCCATGTTCTAACCTAAAGAATGTAAACTTAAACCTGTTATTCTTAGCAATGAATAACAATATTCGGCTCAATGTTAAATGGTTGATAAAGCTTATACGGTAGTTAGAGTTGCTGAGGTTACCTGAGCTATCTGTATAGTTATGCTGCTATACGCTTAGCCTGCTGGAACACATAGGGACCACTTTTTTTTAGCTTCATTCTATCTTTATTCTTCTAAAAAAAAACTGATACAAATTTCTGTGCTCTGCTGATTCGCTTCCACAGGTGGCTGTTGTTGACAGGTAGGCGTAGCCACGCACCTGTGGCTCGTTGGGGCTGCTCTGGCTGGAGCTTAAGAGGAGTTTTCAGTCAGCTAACAGACACCAGAGTGTTAGACCGTTGTGGTATGCCTAGGCCTCTGTCCAGGTTACAGTTCTTTGTTCCCGTGAGTTAAACATGTTGGATTCCTAGTTCTAACTCTGTTTTCCTCTCTCTCTCCGTTCATCGTTCTTTGGATTTCTCACACTGAAGACTGGTTCCCGAATCCGCACAGCTCCGATTCTGTGCTGGCGTTTCCCTCAGGCCTCCTTAGTGTTACCGAGCCAGACAAGAGACCCCTTTTCCTGGATTCACTCTGGTTCCTTCAGCTGCTCCTCGAACCTGTCTCTGCTGTGGTGTTGCTCGGGCCCCCGCCTATGTTCCATCCGCTAGCCCACCTGTCGCTCAGCCATCTCCTCCCATCGGAAAGCAGTGAGTCGCAGAACCCTTTCTTCCACTCACCCTCCATGGATAGGTTATCCGTACCTGGCTGCAAGCGAAGCAGCACCAGCGCAGATCTCCCTTACTCTTCTAGTGTTAATCGGTTTGATCTTTTTTCAATATAATCCCCAGTAAATATTTGATCTATTCTTTTTTTCTTTGTTTTGATTTTCTTGGAAAGCTGCCCTGCATCAAGGTGATTAATGGCTCCTTTTTTATCCTCATCAAATAGAACTATGCTTTTATACCACACACTTCCAGTATCTGCCATGCTTTGCAAAAAACACGCAGGTCTGCTGATCAGACACCCAACATTGTGTTGTTGTCATGGTAAAAAAAAAAAACACTTAAACATGTTAGGATCTGCTCTAAGCCATATCTCTTGTGACGGTTATATCTATTGACTTCAATATAACCACCAAGCTGAATAGGGGAGAGAAACATTAGATGTGTAAGAAAACAACTAATAGTGAGTAAATGAAGTGCACTTTTCAGGGAAATGAAAATTAACCGTTGACGCCAGAAAGTTAATGACATATTTGTCAGTATGCAAAACACTTGGCAGGAGCAATGATGTTACAAAAGAAGTGTTGATAGACAGTTGAGACTGGGCAAATTGGTGACATTCACATTCCTCTGTGAAGCATAGAGGGGGTTGAATCAGGGCTCAACTTTTAAATCTGTGATTTGAAATCACCTGATTTAATTGATGTTGGCACTGATTGAGCTAAGTAGAGCACATGTGTTTTATTTAGCTATCAACATTGTGTGATTCATCATCTATGTAGTCACGCATTCATTCTGCAGATATGAACTGCTCTGAAGCTCTTTATTGGTAAGAGATGTGTTGGATTTAGAAAGGAAAACACCAAAACCAAAATAAGGAGAATGTATTATCTAAAGATGAAAGACCTTTTTTTGAAAGAGTTACAAAATAATGTAACCGATAATGACCGAATAACAAATTAATCTCTCTGCACGCCATTCGCATCTGGTCTAACAAGCAAAAAAACTGTTTACGTTCGATGAACATGGTGCAGCTCTGGGAAGAGAGATTCGGACGGATAAAAGAGCGAAACAATAAAGCACACTTACGACGCCCTGGCTTATTTAAATGTTGTTCACCATTGTTTACTTTCCTTATTTCTGTTGCACTGGTGACGTCATCAATGCTAACCAAGCATGATGGTATCACCAGACAGGCAGCCGCTGGGGACTGAGGCCACGCAGCTTTTTTTGCCGATGGGAAGGCAGCCAAATGCCGATTGACAGGGAGTCGACCCATGTTTGAAAAATACACGCTAACCTGTTATTTTCAGTGGGAAAGAAACTATAGTAGCTAAATGGTCTAATACTTAGTCAGGAAATAGGTTCAGGCATGCCTGTTGTTGAAGCCACTTCTAGCATGTAACATGCCAAGGAGAGTGAACCTACATTAGTCATTCTTATATTTTGTATTTGTAAAATGGAGCCTAGGCAGAAGTTCAACTGAAGAAACTAATTGCTTTCCTTCATCCACCTGTGACACAGCCAATCAGCTTTGAACCAGCCCTCCACAAAAGCCAATCGGCATCCAAAGTTTATCTTAGAAGGCTTCCGATACGCACCTGTGTGCTCCAGTGAGCAGGCTATGGATGCACTGTGTGAATTCATTCAGGTGACACCGTTTCAACCCACCTCCAGCCTCTCCTCCACCTTCGTAGCTAAAGCTTAATCAAAGTGTCATTCCTCCCGGGACTCTTACTGCATTCCCTTTCTCGTCTTAACCAGTAGAAGACCACCATGTTGAGCCTGGTTCTGTCAGAGGTTTCTTCCCAACGGGGAGTTTTTCCTCTCCACTGTCGTTCCATGCTTGCTCATCATGGACAGGTTCTCTCAACCTGTGTTATTCAACTGGACTTCCATCTTCCAGGTCCCTGAGTGAAGCTCTAGTATCAGCTCACATAGCCCACTGGATCTCTCAATAAAGCTCAGCAGACCGTCTCGCTAACCAGCAGTCTACAGACTGATCAACTTCATCTATCTCCACTCCACAACCAGTTTCAGGCCTGGGGGTAAACAGCCCTGTTCTTTGCTCCTGTTTATGCAGTGTATTCTCATTATCAGTTCGTATGAAATCGTAAGAAAAGTTATGCACAGTAATTTCGTACGTTTTTGACGTTTTTTTTTTCGTGGTATTTCACTGTATTTTTACGTCTTGCCTCAAGAAAAGATATCCTTGCGCATGCGCATCTTACGCACCATTCAATAACATAGAATTTAACATACAATTAACCCTAACCCTGACCCTACACCTAACCCTAAAATACAAAACAGCAAGCAACCTAGTGAGAGACATAAAGAAGTAATTATTGCACTGTTTTTCCCAGTTTTACGTCCGTCCACAGATCTGCTTTTTTCGTCTGTCTGGCTGCGCATGCGCACTGATCTGTATTTTCGAGGAAAAACGTCAAAAACGCACGAAACACTGTGCATAACTTTTCGTACGATTTCGTACGAACTGATAATGAAAATATGTTGGTTTATGCATATCTATCGAATTTAACCGCTACGTTTCCTGCCGAGGTCTGAGCACCAAAGACAAAGAATTTGTATGAATAAATTTTTCCTAATTGTCTTTTCTCTTCATGTGAGTTTTGCATATTGAACCATATCTGTGTTTTTTATGGGGTCTCTAATATGCTTTGCCAGGCTAACTCTAACCCGGAAATCTCAGATCCTCTGTTACCGCTCCGCTCCGTTCCAGACCGCCTGAGCAAAGCAAAGCCTACAGCATTAGTTGTTCCTCCCGTCTTGCTCCGCTCATTCATAATTCATAGGAGCAAAACATGCGGTAATTAGCGCCTAATTAAATATGACATATTAAAAAAATCCCCATCAGCATCCAGCACATGTTCAGTTTCTGCCGAAATATTTTCTTTTTGTTGTGGATTTTTGTAACATTAATAAATAAGATCATACAAAATAGCTTTTTTATGAAGTATGTTTGTTCTCTACTTCCAAACTCAGCATCTCTTCATCCATGCCTGCAATAAGGAAATTCTTTTGAAGTTGTGACTGGATTTGATGAAACTTTTAAGCCTCTCAGTATAAAATAAATATTTTGATCCAGAAGAGATCTGCTTCCTGTTATGTTGAAGTACCAATACTTTGCATCCAATAATTTAATTAAACAGTCTTAGTTTTTAGGAATATATAAGAATTATGCTCTGATTTTACTTACTGATCCGTCGATACAAAATTTTAATTTGACAAATCGGATCTTCTTGCCATTCTTTTTCCTGTTTGGCGCGGTTGCAATTTCAGATCTTGACCTGGCCAGGGCAGAGCGGAGCAAAAAATAGCTGGAGCAGAGGCGGGGGGTGGGGAATCTTTGGGTAAGTGATCTTTAGCAATACAATCTCATTTGCAACAAGGTTAGACGCAAAGTGTATCTCAAGACCTTTTTATCAGAGCTTTTATCAGTAAGTTCTAGAACAATTTGAACTACATTTGGTTGTGTGTTACAGCACATAGGCCAATCTGCACTAGCATCATGTGATCACTTTTTGTCTGTTCACCACTCTTCCTACATAGGACCACTTTCTGTTAATAAAGCCGGGCATACACTGTATGATTTTTTTCAATCGTTGCACGCAGCTACAGCCCACACTGTGCGACAGAAATGCAGGGTTTCATCCTACAGTATGAGCTCACAGCTCACAATGTGTGTCCTCACGCTGTGCGACCCGATGCTCTGATGCGATCTACCTGCTCACACTATACGTCTAAAAACAATGTCAGACTCAGCTCTGCAGTGAGATGGCGCTACTCATACTCGTCTATCTGGAAGCCAAACGAGTAGAAGAGGACTATGAAGCTCACCAGAGTGAAACGCGCTGCCTTGGCAATGTGTGCCATTTTGGGCTTAAAGCCCTAAAAAGAAAAGGTGGTGAAGTATTTGTACAAAGACATGGCTGAGTAAACGTGGCTACTAGCGTCTGTCAATTTTAAGAAAAGAACTCCATTTCACTTGCATCCCCGCCATGCTTCTGTGTTTTCATCTGAGAGGAAAAAGAAGAAGAAGGATCCTTGTTTGCGCATTTTGTGATTTGCCCATGATGGTTGACAGAATTTCAAACATGTTTGATTTTCTGCAGAACTCACAATACGTGATCGGGAGGTGGTCGTGAGTGGCTGATCACCCCTCGTAATCCCCTGTACACTACACGATGCACGATTAGGCTGTAGGTTGGCTTCGACACATGACTGGAAATCAACCCAAAAAGGGGGAAAAAAACGTACAGTGTATGTATGCCCGGCTTAACAAGTGTCATGATCTGCTGTGATAGCTGGCCATGATTACTTATGCCGTCACCTGCTTGACTCTTTTCACCTCCTAATTATCACTCATCTCATCCACCTGCCAGTTGCCCTTATATTGGGCTCAGTTGCTATCATGGCCAGATCATTAGATGTTTTCTGTTCACTGTGCATCGTGCAAATACATGATGCACGATTAGGCTGTAGGTTGGCTCGATTGAAAAATTCCTCACATGACTGGAAATCAACCCGAAAAGGTGGAAAAAAACGTACAGTGTATGCCCAGCTTAACAAGTGTCATGATCTTCTGTGATAGCTGGCCTTGATTGCTCATGCCGTCACCTGCTTGACTCTTTTCACCTCCTAATTATCACTTATCTCATCCACCTGCCAGTTGCCCTTATATTGGGCTCAGTTCCAGATATCATGGCCAGATCATTAGATGTTTTCTGTTCATTTCTGTTTGTTTCTAAGGTTCTTGTCCTGGATCCTGGTGGCCAATGGAAAGAGGGTTTTGTGTCTGTCCGGTCTCCTTGTCGTCCACTGTTCTCCCCCTGCTAAGTCCTCTGGGTTTTTGGCTCTGTACACGGGGAGGATCCGTTTTTATTCCAGTTAGCCTGGCTCCAATGTGGAGAGCAGTTTAAAGGTCCTGCATCAAGTTCTGGTTCCACCTCCTGTCTCGGCTACCCTCTGCCACTGAGCCTGCCCGTCTGCACCTGATCCTGTCTGCTCCTGTGCGTGACTGGCTGGTCGCGCTTCAGTCAGACTCTGTACCTGCCTGGGAGCTGGTGGATTACCTGGAAGCCTGGATCCTGACATCTGCCTGATCTGGATCCTGACATCTGTGCGTTCCTGCCTGATCTGTAATCCTGTCCAGGATCGGCTTCCTGCCAATCCTCCGGAACTGCAGCACCGGGGGAGACTCTGGGTGACGCGCGCCGCGTCAGCTATCAGTCCATCTGCTGGTTTGCGCCCCTTCAAGGGTTATGGACTGAACTGTTAAACCAGGTAAGTGACGCACTGAGATCATTATGTTCTGTCAGATGATTTTGGTCACTTACCTGTGTTTCTCCCACCAGAGTGTCTGAGATTAGGCGGTGCCCCGCTCCCCTCCTGCAGATCCCAGCAGCTCCACTTTAGTTTTTTTTTTTCCATTTAATAAATGTTTTGAACTTTTTCTACTGACTGTCTCTCCTTGAATACTGGGTCCATCTGTCCCGTTTCATGACAACAAGACCGTCAACTGGGGAGATGCTTAGACCCAACTTTCTAGCCAACACAATTAGGCACAGCTTCAAACACATTCAGTTTAAGAAGGCTCCCTTTACCCCATTATCACCCTGCATTATCACCTGGATATATTGACATATCCTTCATATTACACAAACATAAAGAAAATATGCAATGAAGAGTTAGAATTCAACACATCAGTATTTTTTGACAGTCACTTGGCAAACAAATTCCTGCATTTCCATTTATCCTTCAATGTCTTTTATTGTTTTGTTCTTTTTTCATTGCTTCTTTCAACCACTAATCAAACGTTCCTTTAGTTACAGGACAAAGGTGTACTTTCTATGTGTGTTAACAAACGAACAGCACACCTGCAAATGTTGGACAAGTCCTTGCAGAACTTTCCTAGTCTTCTTGCATGAATAGTTTCTGTGACATTTTAATCTTCAAATGAAGGTATTGACACCAAATGTAGCAAATTTCTGCCATTCAACCGGATTAGCCCATGTTTTTATTCCAACTGTAAACACCAGAGCACTGATTGATTTGTTCTAGGTTGTAGTCAAATTCTAGGCTTTTTTCTTGATACGGCTCTACATAAAGCATCGATGACCACACGGATAATGAATCCCGAATCTGACTCTTACCAAAGGAATTCAAGCACATAATTGCACCTGGTGACTAAGCTAAGAAGCATTACCTTTGATTACAGCAAAATGTTTTCTTTGTGGCTTCTTATCTGACACTTTGTATTTTCTGTTGTGTTTTTCTAAGCAATGACTTCTTAGTGCTTTTAACTGTTGATTTTTCTTGCAACATTTCAGCACCTTTTGATGACTGCGGCGGCCCTCAGGCATCAAAAGCAAATTTCTACCCCACCTTTCTGATGGATTTGTTTGGGTTTTTTTCTCTGCTTTTCTTTCAGGTGCTACTGAACAGACCTGGCAAGACCTTCCTATTGTGTACTGAAGTCTTTAGCTCTGCAGGATACTATTTGTCTTATTGTCAAAGATCTTTTCAAGAGTTATTTGCTCAAATAATATTTTCCACCAACAACCTATTTCTCAAACAGGGTGTTTCCCAAAGGTTAACCTCAGCTTCACATACGTAGTGCAGAGGAGCAGTAAATGTAAACGATCCCCCCTGGTCTGATTATGGATATATCTTTTTAGGCATAAGCAGAAAGAAATATGGATATATGTTTATTCAACCACTTACACTACGGAGTTTTAAGGCCAGGTTAGAGTTTTTTTTCTTTCTTTTCAAAATAAAGTTGTAATATTTCAAGAATTAATTCATTATACAACAACCCGTTTCAGAAAGAGAGCTTCGAGCTAAGACCAGCAGATGACGGCCGACCACTAAACAACATCCTGAGTCTACTTTGACATGCTGCCCAATTTGATGCTATTGTGCTAAAAGATTTTCTTATTTGTCAAACCAAAGCCAAAATATAACTTCACATAATGCTCGACATTCCTCATTTTAGTGAAGAAAGTGCTTCTTGTAGGACTTGTCATAAAATGCAACTTGTTTCTCTTAGTTTTAGGACTTTATTAATATTACAACTTTATTCTCGTAATTTTCTCGTTGTGACTTTATTCTCGTAATTTTACGACTTTATTCTCATAGTGTTATGACTTTGTTCTCGAAATAGAAAAAAAAAATCTCTAGCCTGGCCTTAATACTCCGTCATACACCTAAGATGACCTGAATTCTCCGAATTTTGGACTGTAGTTGGACGTCTGGCATGTGATTTAGGAGAGGGGTAATACAATGACTTCTGCCTGCAAATGCCCAATTACTGACTAAAGTCCTTCTCCACCTTAAATCATGACAAAAACTTCTTTTAGAGAGAACCTGAGCAGAGATTAACACAAAGGAACATTTTGCTGCAAGAAAAATGGTGCTAACAGCTGTACACTCCGTCTGAAGAAGGGATTCCCCCAGGAACCTTTTAAAGCCGTTTTATTTAAAACTCATGTGGCGGCATTATATTAAAACCATATGGACACAGAACCACGGAGTGAGATTGTTCTATTATTGTTACAAGCAAAGAACAACATTTTGTAAATGGGATGTTTACGTATGTAAAAAATAATTTATCAGCTTTTAAGAACACCCTGTTAAAAGCTGAGTTTATGTGTCAAAATAAAAGTTTTCTTCAAATTTTTTGATGAGAACTCAGAAACTGGCGCTCTGTTAACTGGGAAGAATGCTCAAAATGACATATTGGTATGAAAATTATTTAGATTTGTCAACCAAATATCCATACATGTTGCTTTTTTATGATTTTGTATGTCACTTATCTGCCTTTATGCTATGAAAATATACTGGAACACATAAAATGGGTGAAAACCACCCATGTGTTTGTCTAAGATCCAGTTTGACTGAGTCTTTATGAATAGCGTTCAGATAAATCTAACACAGACACAATTATGGCCACCACTCTTTCCGAGTCTCTGGGTAAAGAAATGGGAAAAGGAATAATTGGTTTCTTTGGTTTAAATGTGTGGTTAACTCTCACATGTTAGAGAGCAATTAGGCCTATTTCTTATGCTTGGAAAACCTCCCAGCTATTTAGCAGGCAACTGTAGATTCCCAATATACTTATAATGTCTTATTTGCTACCAAAAGCTGATAATGCACTATAAAGTAGCACCTACACAAAGGATTAAATATTAAATGAGTATGGAGTACATTTTGTTCCATTATTGTTGCGGGCAAATAATATTTGTTGTAAATGGACATTTGAAAAATTATTTTTAACATTTGTGCTTAATGAATCACATTCATTTTCAAATCAAATTTTCAAAATCTGTAAAAAAAAATAAATAATAATCTAATTTGAAAAAAACAAATAAAAAAAATTATATGAAAATATTTAATAAACTAGGGAAGAGGATTAGAGCCACCGAAAAAATAAAAAAGTTAACTGATTATAGAATTTTATTTCATTATTTATTTCAAAAGAAGTCAGAATTCTGATTTAATCTCAAAATTCTGACTTTAATCTGAGAAATTTGGATCTTAATCTTAAAGCTACAGTGTGTAATAATTACAGGGATATACAGTCAGAAATGTAATATATTATACATAACTATGTTATTTATCATCATCTACGAGCTCAGCCTCTTAACCTTAATATTTGCGTTGCCTTAGAATTCGTTATTTATAATTACATAGGAGCGGGTCTCGCAGCCATGGAGGCAGACATCTTTGCGCTACGGCAGCGCAGAGCCAACAAACTAGTGATTGCGAGATCGCCCATTACAATAACATGCTGTTACTCTCCAGTATACTTATTCAGCAACGTCCCTGACGTTTCACAGGTAATGATTCAGTAATTTTCTGTAAAATAATTTTCTGGATATATACCTCGGTTACTTCTCTCCGGCTCCTTTGGAGATCTTCAAGCCTTTCCTCCTCTGCTCTAGTCACCCCGCTGGCACCTCTCCCTCGCCTGGTCCTGGCTGCACGCCCACCCCGGCCTCTCTGCCCTCTTCCTCGCCTTGTAACCCCCGTGCCACAAACAAGACTTGGACTCTGTAAACGGGGAATATATATTCTTCCAGCGAACACAATCTCGCTGTTAAACTAATGACTACAATTACCTCGTCTGTTTATATCACCATGCAAAGCAGCTCACCAAAACGTCACAACGATGTAGAAAAAATAACGGCTATATTTATTATCTTAAGTCTACATGAAATCTATACCCTACACAGACTAATGAAATACTATCTGTAAAATTATCTATGTAAACAAACCTCATCACTTGAGAAGGTAGGTGATGCGGACGTCGTGGAAGACATTTTGTCCCGTAACGCTCGCCGTACTGTTGGGGGGGAGAAGCGGTGGGGGGGAGATGTTCATGTTGCTGCGGTCTGCAGTCTGGACGTTAGATGTCGCTGAAAATTACACACTGTAGCTTTAAAGGGCACTCCAAAGGAGAAATGTGTGAGCACTCAGCTTCACTGACAAAGATGTGAGTTGTTTGGGAGGGCAAGTAACAAGAGAGCTAGTTTAGTCTTTAAACATGGCTACAGCTTGATGCTAACATGTTTGTTAGCTGTCAGAATTCTGAGGAAAAAATAATTCTGAGGAAAAAGTCAGAATTCTGACTTTTTTCCCATATTAAACTGAAACAGTATTTAAAAATCAGTTACCTTTTTTTTCAGTGGCCTTATTCCTCTTTCACAATAAACAAAGTCTGAAAAAAATGTATTTGAAAACATGAATTAGAATAAATCAAATCTGAGAAAACAGCAAATTTACTTTTAAAACCCTATTTTGATTAAGGGTCAATGTTTGTTTGTTTTTCTAGTTTACATTATTTTTACATTTTATTTATAAAACGTGTTCTTTGCATGTGATAACAATGGATCAGATCCATATTTGGGGTGACAAGTGTTGCGACTAATGCGTTACAGTAACTACTTTAACTTTAGACTGTAAATAATGAGTTCATAACAGACAGTAATGCATTGGTTTACGTTTTCTCACTCAAAAATCCTGGGATCATTCAGTCCTGCTAGGGGTATTTCCTAGAATAATCGAATAGAATAGAATTCAACTTTATTGTCATTGCACTGTCACGAGTACAAAGCAAAGATATGTGGTTTGCATCTATGCAGAAGTGCTATACAGGATATAAATATTATTACAGGTGTATGTACAAGCAAAAAGTAATAGTTAGGGACTTGAAAAAGTTGTGTATAAATATAAAGATAAATATGAATATGGGAGCTACATGCACAGATTATACAGAATATACAAGAATGTTAGGAAAAGGATTATATATGTACTAGTGGGTTTATAATACAAGATAAATAATGGCAGATAAGATTAACAGATTATATACAAATTATATACAGGGGTTAATATAACCCCTGTTTAATTTTAATTTCAAAGAATATATTTTAATTTTGTTAAACTGCTTTAAAAGCATTATTTTTCTGCTTCATACTGGTTTTATAGCCAATAGAAGGCTATACAGGAAAGTTTTCCAAATTCCTTGAGACTTTAGATCATAAAAAGTAACTGTATCACAGGGGTGTCAAGTAACAAAGTACAAATACTTCCTTTCCTTACTTAAGTAGAAAATTTGGTTATCTATACTTTACTGCAGCATTTACTTTTTTAGAAAATATTTTACTTCTATTCCTTGCAATTTTCTAAAAAAATCCTTAAAAATAGAATCATTAGTTTTATTTAATTTAAGCTAATTTTCATTAGCTGTTTGTATCAAAATAATTTGTTTCATTCAGACAGTCTGCACACATGCCAAAATAAACAGTATTTCAAGATGATGCAAAGTTTAATTTGCCATTAGTTATAAAACTAAGAAAATTAAGTACAAGGAAGTTATCATCCTGAATTGTGGAAGATGTTCCTTTAATATGGTAGTGCATTAAAGCATCTGTCCTTAACATTTTTTCCTGCATTACTTCTATACTTTAAGTAGTCTTAAAAATGGTACTTTTCCACTTTTATTTGAGTAAAAAGCTTCAGTTGATACTATAAAATCTACAGAGGCATTTTTAAATAGTAGGATTTATATTTTATTTGAGTAATACATTAATATTTTTGGCACCTCTGCTGCATAGTTACTTTCATTAGTAACAAGTCACTTTCACTCAGCTGTAACGGAGTTACTAACTCGTTAACCTTTTTTGAAGAACTAAATATAATTAGTTACTTTTTTTTAAAGTAACTTGCCCAACACCGGTTGTGACACACTACACCACATTACGCACTCCTACAGAACATGTTTATGTGAAATGTTCTGCTGTTGAAACAGTCAGTTATCTGCAGCAGAAGTTCCCTCCTTTGGTGCAGCTTCATGGTTCGTTTGCTGTGCTGATGATGTGGAAACACTGAGTAAACTACAGCAGAGATCTGCCATCCAGGTTACTCTCCTGCTTTTGCTTTATTTCTAACTACTAGTAACTTAACATACTCTTTTTTTTCCTGTACTAATAGGTACAAAGGTGGACCCCCCCCCCCCGCTATTCCTTTCTGGACTGCCTCAAACATTTCTGGGACCGGCAAAAAAACTGATTTATGCTCAATGGTATTGGCCCTAAAAGATCCTGCAACTGAACCAAAGGTTGATTCAACAAAGGGATAAAGCTGGGAACATTCATGCAAACCAAATTGTCTCAGGTTTAGTTATTGTTCCCTTTATTTCCCTTTAGCGGATTTTTCTGTGCTTCAGTTGACTAATAAAGGACAAATACGTGCCACAAAGTGGAAAAAGCTCCAGAAATCTACATTTTAACAGCGGTGTGTGCAGACATTTCATACCCACTGTTTTCTCCCCACTTATTTTACAAGCAATTGAACCTGTGATGAAAAGGTAGATGTTTACTGAAAATATATTATTAAAAAATACTATCTTAAGTTAGTCTATTTACTTAGAGGGGCTTTGTAAGTTTGCACAGCTTGACATCCAAATATTCTCCTAAAAGTCCAAATATGAATCTATCAGTCTTTGCATGTGATCGTTTATTTTCTGTCTGTTTAACAGGCTGTTTGTGTAAAATACTGCCTGAAGGTCCACCTATAATTATGAGTCCTCTTAGATCTTAACACCAATTTAAACCCGCAGGAAATCGGTTAATGTGCCAGGTAGAGCCGGCTGAGTTTATCAGAAGCTGGGTTTGCTCTGAGGGCCTGTCATCAGTCATCAGCTACCATTCTTCATATTGGCTGAGTATTAAACATCCCCCACAGGAATGCAGCCTTAATGGTTAGCAGGGTAACCATGGCATCACCCATCCCAGACTTTTTATTTTTTTATTTCTGCGTTTAAGTGGAAACAAAAACCACAATTAAGCAATAAAACCTTTAAGATGCCATTTCTAGTGTGAAATTTTATGGCTCTTCACGTTTGTTGGCACATATACATCATTTTTGGAGCAGCTTTCCTGCTGTAATAAGTTCTGCCCTGCAAAACACCTTGGTTTGGGTTTAGTTTAGCACGCAGAAGCAAGAAAGAAGGATTTGAGGATGTTTTTCGTTTCACAGTTTAATTAAAGAAAAGTTGGGCCTTAGTCAAGGAAACCGTGCCAGCTGTGGTAAAGTGGAATTAAGGGAAAGTAAGCAAAGAGTGAAGGATTTATGTTGGTAGAGAGACTGACAAGAACAAGACAGTCATCAGAACTAGCAGACAGGCTAACAACGTAGTATAAGGCTATCTTGAAAACAATAAAGTTAACAAATTATCAAGAAATTAAATACAGATTGGACAGTCTCCTAAAAGATTTTTGTTTCTGTCAGTTTTATGCATTTATGTTTGAATTCAGTCCAGTTTATTAACAGCATAGTGGAAGATTTTCATTAATTTTTGAAAAGACGCACCCTCTACTCATGCACAACCCGGTACCCCGGCCCGGAAGGAATGCCTATTTAACGTGTGCGAGAGCATGCACATGCATGAACGAGCACATTTCTCCTCGTGCACACTCTGTTTAAAAGTTGATGTTTGCATTGATGATACAAGCTTATTTTCCAAATGTTTCCACTGTCAGACTCACCACCATGTTATGCTGAGAAATACCTGCCTACCGAGAATTACCTCCCCACTGATGAGAAAACAGATTGAAATATGAATGATAAAGGAAGTTTTAAACATATTCTTAATATTTTCATATTTTTTTATGCATGGATGCCCTAAAATTGAGAGCTTTAGTGGACAGATAAATGCAGAGAATTTCCTGCTGTAGAGAATTACCTCCCCTAACGCAGGAGCATGCATCGCCTTAGCTCTCGCACATTGATGAGACGGTGAAAATAGGGACGAACTCATAAGATGGCCTTACGTGAACATATCACCAGAATGATTGACAATCAGGAGGACCATTTATTTTTATGATCCAAAAAAATAAAAGAACATCCTCCAGTCATCTCTGGGCTCTTTACGAAGACAATTTAATCAGATTATCTACTCAGATTGTTTTTTAATGAAAAGAAAACCTGCTGACTGCATCAAGTCATTGACTTTGGAGGATCCGCTGCTCCAGAATGGGCATGTAGAAACAGTAGATATTCGCTTGTGTGAGGGGAAAGGCCTCTTTTAAAAGAAAGAACCCTCGAGCAGCACCAGGCTCTTTATGAGCTGTAATTTCAAGTAGACAGAGGCAGCATGGAAGCCCTGATCCATAAATACTTTCTATGTAAGAAAAGGTTAACATATCCAATGGCTCCTTTCAAGATGATCTCTCTTCAAAACATAGCAACAGGACAGTAGCTATGATGAGAAAAAGTAGAGGACCGGTTTTTTAACGTTGAATAAAAAAATAACAGCACAAATGGAGAATAAAAGTAGAAGGCAGCAGAGTGAGGAAAAGTGGTCCCCATGTCCTCCAGCAGCCTAAACCTATAACAGCATAACTATAGCGATCAGGATAACCAGAGCCCCTTTAGCTATAACCTTTATCAAAAAGAAAAGTTATAAGCTTAGTTTCTTTGGTTCTACAAGAGAGGAGCCTGATAACTGAAAGATCTGCATCCCATTCTACATTTAGAAGAAATAGTGGACCTGCAGATTGAGAGTAAAGTGCTATATTAAAGATTAAAATGCTATCAGTCCTTGAATATGAGATGGAGCCTGGTAAAATATGGCTTAATATTTTATGCAGGGCTTCAAATTATCAAAAACAGTTTAATTACATTTTAATATGTGACTCAATGTAAGAAAGTAACCGATCCCTAAACCTTTACATTCCTTTATATAATAGGTATACTGTGCATACGTACAGAGGATAGATTAATCCAGACACCTTTCTTGTTTCTTTGGCCAAATTGTCCAGTTTTTGTTTTGTCTCTCAAAAAAGTTTTCTCCACAACACATTGGGCTTTGTGGATAGTTACAATTCTTTTTGTCAAGCCTAAAGGTACAATGAATTAGCTTAAAACTAAATTAAATGACCCCTTTCAGTTTGAGAGATAATAAAATAAAAACATTACTGAAAAGATTACACTTATGCATGTATGACTGGAGAACAGACATAAAAATAAGAATATTACATTCTATCCAAAAGAAAAAAGAAAAGCGAATGCCCCTGTCAAGGTTTGGTGGAGGTTTTTAATGATCTAAATCCAGAGAGGAAGCAGAGATGAGTTTTGCTGATTTAAATGAAAGTTCCAGAGGCAACAAAGGCAAAAATCCCAAAAATGTAAATACAGAAAAGCAAAAATACCTAGAGATGCCATGGAGAATCACACAAAGGGAGCTGAGTAACAACAAAACAACAAGAAACCAGCATGAGGAACTGCAGAGTTGGTGTATATATGGGGATTAGAACAAAGAATGGGCTAATAAGCTGATATGGAGCAGGTATGGATAGAAGTAACAAGTAAAAAGGGGCAACAGAGAGTAACTCAAAAACACGATACTGCAAGAAAACCACTACAAAGACACAAAATTACAAAGAAACTCAAAATAATCCTAAAAGAAGGGCAGAAATCTGACAGCCCCAAGCTTTTAAAGGTACAGCTTGTTATAAATTTGGCTTTTTATTAAAGTATTGCTTTCCAAATACGTCATCACTAAAATTAATAATATTAAAAATGAAAGGGTCCCCATACCTTAGATTTAGAATTTTATAGAGACATAAGGGGCAGTGCACCCAATAGGAGACGGTTGCTTCGCCATTTTTGATCAGAGTAGCTGAAATGGGACAAACTTGTCAGCCTTACACATTTTAGGCATTGTAGCCAACCTTCTGTGGTTATTGATGATATTGGAGTAATGTCGGCCAGCAGTGCACAGAGTTTCAACCCATGTTCCATGTTTTCTCTGTTTGTGGCTCTACTGCTTTGTAACCCCAAAAAAACCAAGAAACCAATAATGGAGTAAATATGTTTTTACTCCTAGAGAACAAAAAAGGTAAAATTGCAAAATAAAGCTGTGCTGTGACCAATTCTTTTGTAAAGCTATTGATTGCCCTGTGTTGAGAAAGTTGTAAAACGTAAACATACATCTGTGGATTTCAAATAGAGAAATTAGGAATAGATTTGAGGTGCAGATCTTTTAGAAAAGTCCACGTGTGTCCTGCCAGACCTACAGCACGTTTGTGAAACTGAAACTCTAGCTTTCACTTTCAGCTCTGACCTCCACAGCCGCTTCAGGGTTTTGTTTTCCCCTCTGCTTACGGATCAAACGCCACTCACACAGATGTCGGGCAGCAACAGAAACACATTTTTCAGGGTCACTTTGAAAGCAGAATTACAGAATCGTCTAATTTATATTGTGCTGATTGGCAGTAAAAGGCATCCCTGTCACTTCTCAGTTACCTGCACTCTTAGCTGTAAAAGCAGAGGCAGAGAGCATTCCTTTACAAGATGTGTCGGCTTCACTGGCTTGTATGGAAGACAGATGTTTTTGCCCTGCAGCTGACAATAAATCCTCTCTTACTCTGTCAAACCCAACTACAACTCTGACCTCTGCCTCCTCCTCAGCCTCTGGGTGTTACCATCAAAGTAGCACATAGCAAGTGAGGCTGATGATCAAAACATTTAGCCTTGATACTTGCATTCTACAATGTCAAAGACAGTTATGCACAAGATTAAACTTGAGCAATTTACATGATCTTAAGGTGAAGAGCTGCTCCCACTTATTCCTCCCCTCTCTTTATTCTTGCGGGCAGATTAAACTGTCAGCCTTATTTCATCTGGCATTTTCACTTGACTGATGCACCCATGAATAAACCACTTTGTTAAAATATTATTAAATTTTTTAACTATAAACCAGGGTGCTGAAACCGGAACTGGATATTTATGTAGCTTTTTAGATCATGTAATGCTAAAAAGTTATGTAGAAATGACAGTCCTACTTCATGAAGCTGAAAAAAAAATTCAAATAGCTTTTGTGTATGGAGTGAATTTTGTGCCATTATTAATTAAACTGATTTTATATGGAGTAAATTTTGTGCCATTATTAATGAAACTGAGTTTTATAAATTGATGTTTTTCTTATGAAACAAAACAAAAGTTTTGAGAATAATTTTGATATTTTAGTATTTTATTTAATTTCATTTTTTTCATATTAAATTACTTATACGTTTTTACGAAATCCTATATTTTTAAAGATTTTTTTCATTATTCATTTTTTGTATTATATTTTTAAAGGTATTCTGTAAAACTCAATTTGAAAAGAATGTAATTTAAAACAAGAGATTTGAAAAACCAAAAGTATTTTTTAGAATATAGTCTAAGAAATTTATTAAAGAAGTTTTTATTAAAGAAATTTTCTTTTATTTAGGAAGTTTTTCAAGTTTCATTTCTTGGTTGTCTTTTTTTTCCCCCATTTACATAACATGTTGTTTACTTGCAAAGATAACAGAATAAAATACACTATATATTATGGAGTGAATTTTGTACCATTACTAATTAAACTGATTTTTATATGGAGTGGATTTTGTGCCATTATTAATGAAACTGAGTTTTATAAATGGATGTTTTTCTTATGAAACAAAACAAAGGTTTTGAGAATTATTTTGATATTTTAGTATTTTATTTAATTTCAATTTTTTTTTTTCATATTAAATTACTTATACGTTTTTATGAAATCCTATATTTTTAAAGATTTTTTTCATTATTCTTTTTTTGTATTATATTTTTAAAGGTATTCTGTAAAACTCAATTTGAAAAGAATGTAATTTGAAACAAGAGATTTGAAAAACCAAAAATATTTTTAGAATATAGTCTAAGAAATTTATTAAAGAAGTTTTTATTAAAGAAATTTTCTTTTATTTAGGAAGTTTTTCAAGTTTCATTTCTTGGTTGCCTTTTTTTTCCCATTTACTTGCAAAGATAACAGAATAAAATACACTATATATTTCCGAATTTTTTATGCAGTATTTATAAAGCTGTGAAATTTGTAGTATTTCCTTTTTCTCCCCCAAATATTTTACTTTTACATTCTATCAGAGATGGGAGTAAGTCCCATACATGCAAGTCCCAAGTCCCGAGTCAAGTCTGCAAAGAAGATCAAGCAAGTCAAGGCCAATGAAAGTTTTTTTTTTAAATGTCTGTTTTTGACTAAACCCATTTTTCACGCAATATTTTTGTTAATGTCAGCTGATATGGTAATAAATTAGATCAATATGAATTAATTTTAAATTCAAACAGCTTTTTATTTGTAAAAATACATTTAAAAATCCAATTAATGTATGTTGTATGTGCTTAAATCAACAAGTGAGTGAGGCACTGGAGCTGAATGTCCGAACACTTTTATATACTGAATTTCCCATTTTGTGGTCATGTATAAATGGTAGTAATTACTGTGTATATGAAAAATCAAGGTATGAACAGTTGGAAAGCACTTAATTAAACAAGAGTGCGAGGGAAAGAAAAGAGAGGGAGAAGAAGGATGTGTGTTAAGGGTTAGGGAACAGTGTGTGAGTGTGTGTGTGTGTGTGGGGGGGGGGGGGTCCTTTAAAAACATTTTTTCACTGTAGCTTTTGCGTTTGTTTTAGATTTCAGAATCCATGATTAATTATTTTTGATTTTCCCACCAAAGCCCTGGATGTCCTCCTCTCCTCCTGAGTGACTGTGATGGCCAAATCCATGGCCACACTCTGAAGTTGACAAAAAGATGGGGGGCCAGGGCTCAGCAAATTTGGATGCTGATTGGACTGCACCACTGGTCCTTGCTGGCGGGGGAATGTGTAGTTTCTTTCTTTAGATGAGATTTGCATTTAGGTGAATATTGGTATTTGGACTTTAATGGTTTTGATTTTCATTTTGTGAGTCTTTAGTTTAGTCAAACTTAGCTGTACTGTTATTTGTTTTGTTTGTAATTGTAACTGTTTAGTTACCCCCTATTGTGTCTAAATTGGTCTGATCAGCCAGTATATATACCCCTGTCTGTCATTTCTTTGTAGGTCAGTTATGTTTGTTTGTACAGCCAGTTTGTTTGCATTTTTGCCTGAGTTCAGTTTTGTTTCTTTGACCTCTTTTATGAGCTTGGTTTATCTTTTGTCATCTATTTTTGGGTTAAAATAAAAAAAAAATATTTTTCTAATTAATATCAAGTGACTCCTCCTGTTTTTTTAACTCGGTCCATCACAGTGACCATGGATCTGATGGCTGCTCCTATGACCTAAAAATTATTTTGAACACTCGTATGTTTCCAATTCAGCCAGAAAGACTTATATCTTAACTTGTATCTTAGTTGTAATTATTTGACTTCTGAAGAAGCCCTTGTTGTTTATGCACTCTAACAGCTCTTGCTCAGTTTAAACCTTGGCTCGCCTCATATCCGCCTCATTTAGGTTCCCAGTCTGTCGGCTCTCAAGTCAACACCTCCTTCATCACTTCATTGCTCTCATGATGTCCCTCCTCATTCCTACTGTGGGTTAATATATTTCATCGAAATGACATGAGTCCCGCCTCCGCCATTTGTCAAATTAGGTGTGACTCATGGTTTGAGAGTAGCTTTTGCCACTTTATCAAACAAACGCCCTCTTGGAAAAGTGGTCTGGTCATTTAGGGGATAAATCATTTCTTGAATTTTTAAGATTTTTTAACTTACAGTGACGCTGTGGTTGTTTGCTTTCTGTTTGACCGGATCCTTTTTCCACATTTATCTTTTCACACATGTCTGCACAGGTTCTGAGCAGACTTCCAGCTATGCTTTTACATTTCACGCACTCTCCGCTGAACTGAGGTAACCCTGTAGCCGAGACATTATGTCTCTATATATGATCTAAAGGCATCAAGTCTCACCCTGCAGCATCTCAAACCTGGACATGAACCCGGACATGTCCTGAATTAAGTAAATTTGAAGTATCAGGAGCCTAAACAGGCTCCTGATACTGTTGATTGGAAATAATTATCTTTTTCTAACCAAAGTAATAACGAAGCTTAAAGTTTCATTGGATCAAAGCAATCTTCAAACCTCCTGTCTTTAAAAACAACATCAACATTAGAAAAAAGTTTGCAAGAGAGAACCTAGATAAAGAGAAATAAACACAAAAACTGTAGTCTGACATTAAAAAAATCCTCCCTTTCTTACAGTCCAAGGTTGCTACTGTTAGATCCAATCCAAAATAAAGAAGTGGAATATCCTTGGCCTTGTCAAAGCCCAGGTTATTCCGCCGACATCCTGTCAAAGATTTGTAGATGTCTACGAGAAACATCTGCCTGGAGTTAAATTAGCCAGTGGAGGAAAAACTGGCTATATGAAGGTTGAGGGATAAATTATTTGGTACCAAAATATGTTTTGTTATGTTAATATATAGAAAAACATTTTTTTCAACTACGATTAAAGGTGATTTTCTTTTGACAACAAAGAAATTAAACATCTATTTTTGAACAACCGGGAAAATTATTCATCAGGGTACCGCAATGTTTTACTAGACTGTAAAATGTGTACTCCCGTGGTAAATAGCAAAAGTTTAGTAAAATCGAAAACAAGCACACATCTTAAAGGGATCGACTAGTTTAACATGTTGGCCTAAACATGTGGTCTTTTTTACTATCAACTTTGCTGTTTGTGATACATTAAAAACTCAATCCAAAAAATATTCTTACATTTTTTACCCATGGAGGTTGCCAGTTTTTTTCTCCTGTGCAATGTATGCTGGGTTTAATGACACACTGGACTTTGTTTACATGTTTGAAGACGTTACGCTTCCCATCCAGGAAGCTTTTCAATTCAAAATCTCAGGAATAGAGTTGAGTCTTAGGCTTTATACAGTAGCTCGACAAGCCCTTGTTTTTGTTTAGAAAACATGCAAATTGAAACGGACGCAATGGGATGACTATCGGTAAGCAGAGACTGCAGTTGCTTAGGGGCCCCCGACCTCTTAGGTCCCCGTCACTGACATCTGGTTGGCCCCCTACGCAATTGTGGACTAGGACGTCTCATTGCAGACGTAATGGTGCGAAAAATTCCTCTTAAACCCAACTGATGCTGGGTTGACTGACCAGACCGTATTTATACCCCATCACATACCCGATTTCACCATGATGGTGAGCCGTTTAAACACAACACCAATAGAAAAGCAAACAGTGGTACTTTTAATTACTATATTAATAATTGTATAGTTCATTAGACAGTTAGTAAAAAAATACACTCATATAATATGTTTCAAACTGCAATAAAGATCTTAAATGAATGATGTATTTGAGTATTGTATTTTTTACAATTGGAATTATGGATAATCCAGAGCATTGATTAAAACCATAACGTTACATACATTGTGTTAGCGACGGGGGGGCGGGTGGGGGATGGAGGGCCCACCCAGATAATGTTGCTTACGGGCCTATTGTTGTGTCGTTACGCCATTGAACGGACGAACGGGTCCACCCCTTGGCTTCTTTTGTTAACCTGCAAAGCCCCATACCTGTCTATGTCTCTGAAAGGGATGTCGCTAAAGAGAATTATAGCCTCGAACTCAACGCTATTTTGTATTGAAAAAGCTTCCTGGATGGAAAGCGAAATGTCTTCAAACTTGGAAACAAAGTCCATTGGATTGTTTGTAACTTTTTTTGGAATGACTATGACCAGGATGTCTGAGAATATTCATCAGCATACAACATAGTTAGTTCTTACTGGACTGGAACAAACTGAGTAAACACTGGAAGTCTAACATTAGTAGAGTTGGTTTTTATCATGTTTTATTTGACTGGTATAAATTTAGACACACTGCTTCAGAATTTTCATGAACCGTTACATATGAGATATCTGTTGAAACAATTAAAATGGTCTGCTTGTGGTGTGTTTACTATAGTTTTTCCGTAAAAGTTTAAAAAACAATCCACTGGACTTGGTTTCCAAGATTTGAAGATGTTTCGCCACCTCTCCAGGAAGCTTTCTCAATTCAAATGTATGGAGAGTTTGAGTCTTTATATAGACAAGGCCTTGTGTTGCTTGGAAACATGCAAATGGTAACCGATGAGTGGGTCGTTTGGTTCCATTGTTAGCCTGTAATATCTGAAACCTGTTTATGATTTGGAAGGTCGATTCTGAAAGTCAGTCTTCAGAATCTTATTAGCTAGAGCTAACACCATCACAAGCAGCTAATGTGAAATCAAAGTCAAACCAGAACATAATAAATTTAGGATGAGAGTGAAGCATCTTTTCAATGGTTATAAGTTATCATTCTAATATAGCAGAGAAAATGTTTTGATCCTGATGCTAACCGTAAACAGCCTCAGTTAGAAACTTTAGTTAACTTAGTAGCGTAGCTCTCCATCTGGGTTAGCATCTCCTAGCGGTAGCCGCAAAAACACCAGCTTCTTCTTCCTCCGTTTGGTCCTCCTCATCTTTTTCACCTCAATTTCTAACTTCTCATAAATTTAAACGCGCTACAGTTCAAACTGAAAAGGTTTAATGTTGCTCATTGCTGTTTTGGCTGGACAAAACTAGCGTAACATGACCTAGCATACTTAGACTTAGACAAACTTTATTGTCATTTTGTATACACAGAGTGTATACAGGAAATATAAACAAAATTTCGTTTTGTACAGCTGTTGTACTCCTTTACATGAGTTTCAAATGTAAACAGTGTGGGACAAAACAACACAGTGCAAAACAAAACAAACACATTTATATGGTCAGTTTGATGCTGAGTCTGTGACATGAGTTTTTTTCAACAGCAGTCTGTTGGCGGTGAGGAAGCACCTGTTTCTGAATCTGCTGGACCTGCATCGGATACTTTGGAGCCTCTTCCCAGAAGGCAGCAGGGAGATCAGTCCATGGTGGGGGTGTGAGGGGTCATTGATGATGTTGCGGCCTCGGGACACGCAGAGCTGGGATGAAATACCCATAGTCAATAGGCATAAGCAAGACGTCCAATTTGCATTTATCCCTTTAGTTTTGAACGAAAAAGACTTTAAACTACCTCAACAGGCGTGTATCCCTTTAGTCATGTACAAAAAAACAAACAATTTCAGATCGCCATATGCTTAAAAACAACACCAAAAAGTACACAACTAAAGGGATACACGCCAGTTGAGGTAGTTTAAAGTCTATTTTACATACAAATCTGATGTCCTGCGCATTCGTATTGACTATGGGTATGCTGGTCTGACGAGGTTTGCTAATCTGACAGAAAACCAGTTCTTCCTGAAGTCAATGATGATCTTTTTCTCCACATTCAGGATTCAGGACGTCTGAGGGGGCGTCATTTAGCCAGAAAAAGATTGCAGCATAAAAAAAATAGCAATTATTTATTTTGATTTATAAAAACTTAACAGCTTACAATATTTTTACTGTATTTTTTCATCTAAAATAAATATTTCTCAGATAAAGTATATTGTTACAACTAATCATGGATCCCTTTAAGAAATTATAGTACTCAGTTAAAACAGACAGATGAGTGTTTTTTACCAGTTTGTATTTATAAAACACAAGAGCTTACAATATTTTTATGGTTGATTGATTGTCATTGCTAAAGTCAAAATAAAGTCATGTAAAAAAGAACCCAAAGAAATCAGAAAGCAGGAAAAGAAGATTTAAAGATGAAAGAGGGAAGGACAGCAGGACAAAATACTGGAAGGATACAAAGGATGACGGTAGAAAAGAAACAAGCGAATGAAGGAGGGTGGAGTGATTGAGGAAGGCTAAAGGGATCGAAACAAGGAAAACACTAGTATGGAAAGATATATGATATGAGCGAGGAAGGAAAGGATTACAGAGGTAGCTATGCAAGGAGTAACCAACAGGGAAGGAGGAAATGTAGGAATGGAAGAAAAGATGTAGCTGAGAGGAAGGACACAAAAAAGGAGGCTTTTTAAAATACATTAGATGGGAATATAATGAAAATGGAAAATGATTGTATATATTGTCTTATTCTGAAATGTATATCATGTAGATAACATTTACTAGCTGTCACTGAGTTTTCTTTCTCCTATGTGAGAAAGAAAAAAAAAGAGAAAAAAAAGAAAAACAAAATTCTGTGGACTGTGTTGTTCTGGTTCACAGGAGAAAACGCTTTCAGGACTTTTTTCAGACTGTATTGGACTAAACAGTTAGGAATGACAAACTTTTCCCTTTTAACTCATAAATGCTGATACTACCCAATGATCACCTGACTGGTTTCCACTGTCTGTGTAATGTTGTCCTCTCCGTCTGTCCGTTCCCAGGAGGGGAACATTCCTGCTCTTTCACATCCCTGATTCAGAACAAGAGGGGCTGTAACCCCACACTCACCCACGTTCTCCCAGACACAAGTGCAGAAAGTAACCCTGGTGCAGCCGTTCTGGATCGATTACCGAATTAGCATCTCAGACAGGACCCGATTCAGGAAGCAGGAACCAAACATGATGTTTCCTGTTTCTTCAGTTATCTTTAATTTCCTCTCTGTTATCATTTAGATTTTCCGTTTCGTCATTCCCCATCATGTATAGTGGACCGTAGAGCTTTATCACACATAAAAATATCAAATAATAAACATATATGTTGAATTAGATCAATTCATGAGTAAAAAATTCTCAATTAAAATTTTGTCAATAAACATTTATAAGCTTACAAATTTTCTTTTAACTAGTGAAAAATTTCCAAAACATAAAAAGACAAAGTCGACAACATAAACTTTGATACAATGCAAAAAAAAGTCCTTACTACTGTGAAACCAGACAAATCTTTTCCCGTTTCATTTCAGAGTTTTTATTATGTAGTTTAATTAACAATAAGATCAATTTGCCTTAAAACCATAAAAAAAAAAAAAAAAAAAAAAAACGGATAAAAAGGTTGATTTACAATAGTGCATGTTTAAAGAAGGCATTACCTATAACACTCAGATCGGAGCTAAGATTTTAAAAAGACAACTGTAGATTTTCAAAAATCTGGTTACTAATGTCTAATGGAGCAAACTGTTCAAATATAAACAGTTGGATCAGATCAAAACACAAGATTTAGCCTTTCATATACCCTAAGGGAAGGAGGGCCAAAAGAGACAATATGAAATAACTGAATGAATCATCTTAGATAAATGCTCATGTCTGATTGAATAAAAACAATTCTTGTTAATTAAATACATTTTATTATTTAGATAATTAAATGTTTTGAATTCTGAAATCAAATTATATTATTATTATTATTATGTAGAATCATCCATCCATCTTCTCCTGCTCAATTCATCATGGTGGGGCCGTGGGGCGAATTTACCATTAGGGTAATACCAGACAGTTGCCTAGAGAAATAGAGAACAGATAAGCAGATCATGGCTCGTATACAGTGAAAAGAAGGACTGGGTTATTTACGCCTTTTTAGAAACACAGGAAGGAGCAATCAGCTTAGTGAGTTTAGTGCTTCTTTTGAGACATCATGAAAAGTCAACATAGAGAGGAAAAAAACAAGGAAAAACATACAACACATAATGTATGTCCATTCTAATAAAATTACGGTATCCGTATAATGGGTCTGAGGGCCCCTGCCTGTCTTTGCCTAGGGCCCCAAATTTCCTAAATCCTCCCATTCGCGGAGGGGCCGCGGTGGGGCCAAACCCATCTCCAGCAGTCTATGGGCGAAAGGCAGGGAGCACCCTGGACAGGTCGACAGTATTAAAAGGATCAGAAAAAAAAACATAATTATTTGACTCTATTCACTTAAAGCTACAGTGTGTAATAATTACAGGGATATACAGTCAGAAATGTAATATATTATACATAACTATGTTATTTATCATCATCTATGAGCTCAGCCTCTTAACCTTAATATTTGCGTTGCCTTAGAATTCGTTATTTATAATTACATAGGAGCGGGTCTCGCAGCCATGGAGGCAGACATCTTTGCGCTACGGCAGCGCAGAGCCAACAAACTAGTGATTGCGAGATCGCCCATTACAATAACATGCTGTTACTCTCCAGTATACTTATTCAGCAACGTCTCTGACGTTTCACAGGTAATGATTCAGTAATTTTCTGTAAAATAACTTTCTGGATATATACCTCGGTTACTTCTCTCCGGCTCCTTTGGAGATCTTCAAGCCTTTCCTCCTCTGCTCTAGTCACCCGGCTGGCACCTCTCCCTCGCCTGGCCCTGGCTGCACGCCCACCCCGGCCTCTCTGCCCTCTTCCTCGCCTTGTAACCCCCGTGCCACAAACAAGACTTGGACTCTGTAAACGGCGAATATATATTCTTCCAGCGAACACAATATCGCTGTTAAACTAATGACTAGAATTACTTCGCCTGTTTATATCACCATGCAAAGCAGCTCACCAAAACGTCACAACGATGTAGAAAAAATAACGGGTATATTTATTATCTTAAGTCTACATGAAATCTATACCCTACACAGACTAATGAAATACTATCTGTAAAATTATCTATGTAAACAAACCTCATCACTTGAGAAGGTAGGTGATGCGGACGTCGTGGAAGACATTTTGTCCCGTAACGCTCGCCGTACTGTTGGGGGGGAGAAGAGGTGGGGGGGAGATGTTCATGTTGCTGCGGTCTGCAGTCTGGACGTTAGATGTCGCTGAAAATTACACACTGTAGCTTTAATAAACAATGGAGATCACCAATACAATGAACAAGCTTCTCGCTATTTTATTTATGAAAACTTTTAAAGACAGGGATTTGTTTTTCAATTCACAACTGCATCATACGGTACTTTGTATATCTTTTTATATTCCTGGAGCCACAACCCTTGGCAAAAATGTATTTATTTGTTTTACTTAATAGAGAAAACAGATGTCACTCAGACTGTTCTATTTTGCAAGATAGAACCGGACTTGATCTAAAAGTGGCCATTTAACATAAGATATGTTTATTCTTTTGACATTTGATGACTTATATCTGTCCCATTTAACATAAAGTAAAACAACTGACTGATTATCCTCCAAGAAACCTTTTTTTTTACCATTACACGCTGTCTTCATGCACTGTCTCCTCCATATCCATCTCTTTTTTCTCATCCCCTTCTATGTTTTCAGACCCTGCCTTCCTCCTATCTCCTCTCAGCTCAGACATGTTGACAAGATCTTTTTTCTTCTTCTTTTTTCTTTCCTCCCAAGAAGGGCAGACTGAAAACATCAATTATTTCTGTGGTCATGAGCTACAAAGTAGTGCAGGGAACAGATGTAGGGCAGCAGAGACAGAAAACGACATTTTTAGGGAATGCTGCTTTCATGTTATAGCTTTTTCCTGCTGGACTTCTTAAATCAGAATCTGCTCATTAATATTTACGGCTCACACACCTATTTACAGTACCATTTAAAAGTTTCGGGTCACATTGAAATGTCCTCATTTTTGAAGGAAAAGCACTGTACTTTTCAATGAAGATAACTTTAAATTAGTCTTAACTTTATAGAAATACACTATATACATTGCTAATGTGGAAAATTACTATTCTAGCTGCAAATGTCTGGTTTTTGGTGCAATATCTACGTAGGTGTATAGAGGCCTATCATTCCAGTGTTCTAATGGTACAATGTGTTTGCTCATTGACTCAGAAAGCTTATTGATGATTAGAAAACCCTTGTGCAATCATGTTCACACATCTGAAAAAAGTTTAACTCGTTACAGAAGCTACAAAACTGACCTTCCTTTGTGCAGATTGAGTTTCTGGAGCATCACATTTGTGGGGTCAATTAAACGCTCAAAATGGCCAAAAAAAAGAGACCTTTCATCAGAAACTCGACAGTATATTTTTGTTCTTAGAAATGAAGGCTATTCAATGCGAGAAATTGCTAAGAAATTGAAGATTTCCTACAACGGTGTGTACTACTCCCTTCAGAGGACAACACAAACAGGCTCTAACCAGAGTAGAAAAGGAAGTGGGAGGCCGCGTTGCACAACTGAGCAAGAAGATAAGTACATTAGAGTCTCTAGTTTGAGAAACAGACGTCTCACAGGTCCCCAACTGGCATCTTCATTAAATAGTACCCGCAAAACACCAGTGTCAACATCTACAGTGAAGAGGCGGCTGCGGGATTCTGGGCCTCAGGGCAGAGTGGCAAAGAAAAATCCATATCTGAGACTGGCCAATAAAAGAAAAGATCAAGATGGGCAAAAGAACACAGACATTGGACAGAGGAAGACTGGAAAAAAGTGTTGTGGGCGGATTAATCCAAGTTTGAGGTGTTTGGAACACAAAGAAGAACGTTTGTAAGATGCAGAACAAATGAAAAGATGCTGGAAGAATGCCTGACACCATCTGTTAAGCATGGTGGAGGTAATGTGATGGTCTGGGGTTGCTTTGGTGCTGGTAAGGTGGGAGATTTGTACAGGGTAAAAGGGATTCTGAATAAGGAAGGCTATCACTCCATTTTGCAAAGCCATGCCATACCCAGCGGACAGCGCTTGATTGGAGCCAATTTCATCCTACAACAGGACAATGACCCTAAATACACCTCCAATTGTGCAAGAACTATTTAGAGCAGAAGCAGGTAACTGGTATTCTATCGGTAATGGAGTGGCCAGCGCAGTCACCAGATCTGAATTTGAGCTGTTGTGGGAGCAGCTTGACCGTATGGTACGCAAGAAGTGCCCAGCCAACCAATCCAACTTGTGGGAGCTTCTTCTGGAAGCATGGGGTGCAATTTCTCCAGATTACCTCAACAAATTAACAGCTAGAATGTCAAAGGTCTGCAATGCTGTAATTGCCGCAAATGGAGGATTCTTTGACGAAAGCAAAGTTTGATGTATAAAAAAATCTTATTTCAAATACAAATCATTATTTCTAACCTTGTCAATGTCTTGACTCTATTTTCTATTCATTTTACAACGTATGGTGGTGAATAAGTGTGACTTTTCAGGAAAACACAAAATTGTTTGGGTGACCCCAAACTTTTGAACGGTAGTGTATGTTTATTCCTGAGGTTTAGTTGAAATAAACTATGAGTTGTGTAATTGCTTGCCGTTTGTTTATGTACCTTTGAACACAGCGATCACTCTTTAGACGTCCAAAACAAGCACACCGAGATCCAAGGCCTGTTCCATGAAGCAAGCTCATCGTAACGGGATTACTTTTACCATCCACAACGTTTACCATCCACAACAATGGTAAACAGGATCAGCAGTACCATAAAGCTGTTTAATCAAATCAACTCAGCTTGAATTGAACATGTGAACGCTCACATATAAAGGGGCGAGTTGAAGGTAACAGATATGATCACACTCATAAGCGCAGAAGAGACTGCGCCGCATTTCTCCTGTGAGGAACAAAAACTAACCTAACAGAAATACTGAGAGAGAAAAAAGTCTCAATGAAAAAGTCAAACATGGTGGCAGCATTAAAGAGAAGCTAAATGACGTTAGGATTGTTCGCTGTGTAAATGAGCAAGTTACACATCTGTGACATTCAACACAATCTGATCCCAATCCCTGTTCTACATATTAATGGTGTGCCAGTACCTACCTCGAGTTTTCTATGGGCAAAAGGCAGAGGAACACCATGGACAGGTCGCCAGTATTAAAAAATTCAGAAAAAAACATAATTATTTGACTCTATTCACCTAATAAACAATGGAGATCACCAATAGGATGAACAGGCTTCTCGTTTTTTTATAAATGGAAACTTTTAAAGACGGATTTGTTTTGCAATTCACAACTGCATCATACGATACTTTGTATATCCTGTTATATTCCTAGATCCACAACCCAATTGCAAGATTGATACTTCAAAAATCATCAACTTGAAGCGCAACTTGAACTCTTGAAGCTTAACAAGAGAATGCCAAGAGTGTGCGAAGCAGTAATGTAAGCAAAAGGTGGCTACTTTGAAGAACCTACAATATGCCTTCAGTGTGAATTTACAATTTTCATAGTCATGAAAATAAAGAAAACTCTTTGAATGAGAAGGGATATTTGCACTACATTGTGAATTTTCAAAGCCCTTTAAATAGAACAGAACTCAGTGTTTCTACTACATTTTGCACCATATTCTTCTGATCACTGCTGCACTTTACAAATGGAAAGGTTAATTTCACTGTTGTAAGCTGCTCATTCACTGTTGAAAAACTGTATGCATCAAAATTTTGTTTTGTACACACTGTGTATACAAAATAACAATAAAGTTTGTCTAAGTCATAGAGCAAATATACAAGAAACAAATGAGTTCCAGTGGTGTATGAGGACATTATACAAGAGAAAAAAATACAGAATAGTAAAATGATTAGGGTCACTTCAGGCTGCAGTGTAATATCTAAAATCTGTTGTCTATTTTTCTGCAGTTTAGCAACTTATGTCTAAAGAAATGGTAGCATGAGCGGCTAACTTCCCTTGAACTATTTCAGCTCATGCATCCCCATTGCCCTTTGAAATGTTGCCCATCATCTGCAATGGAGATTTCCAACCTATCTTATTTCTATGGCTCTGGCTAGCTGCACAGAATAAGTCACCATAGTAACTGACATGTTATAGAATTTGTAAAACTGAGTGTGTTTAAAAGAAAAGTCCAGTCACAAAAGAATAATCAAGGGATCATTATTTATACCTAAAACTAATAAGTTTGCGTTGATTTAATTAATTTAGCGTTAATCAGTAAAAAAATAAAACAATAATTTTCGTTGTCACACTGAGTCTGAGAGCGGCCATTTTTACCCAAATATAGTAACACCTCACTCCTGTCATCTTCCGGCAGTGACGTCACGGTGAGGTAAGCCGAGCGCCATTCTCCCCGCAGAATCAATGGGAACAATAGACACATCTGCAATCAACAACAATTATTGAAGATTTCTAGAGGACTTCACCATTGAAATTCACGAGAGCTATAGTTTAACTGACAATGCCCACATAAGTGGCGGCCGGCCCATAGGGGGCGCTGGGGCACCGCCCTCCTTGATAAGAAGAGAGAAACGTAAAAATATTTTTTTAGAAATTAACTCATAAATGTCAGTTTTACTCTCTAGAGTGTGTACCTATAAGCAAAACAAATTATATAAACTACATTTCCCTACCTACTGTCATTCATTTGTGGATTTCCACAGACAGACTCCTACCGTCTCTGTCTTGGGGCTGTGATCAGACAGACCCACATTTGCAGAGAATCTGTCAATCATGTACTATTGCTAGGTGAATTTAATGGCCAATCAGCGTCTCAGAACTTTATGGTCTTGGGGCTCTGAAAATACTGCACTTTAACAGGCTTCTGAACCCAAGCGCAGGTGCACAGTGTTGCCAACTCAGCGACTTTGTCGCTATATTTAGCGACTTTTCAGACCCCTCCAGCGACTCTTTTTCAAAAAAGCGACTGGCGACAAATCTAGCGACTTTTCTGGTGTCTGCCGTGGGGCGCCTCCCCCCGTCCCAACCCCGTTTTCCCGCTTCCGCAGATGTCCCTCTCAGCGCTACAGTCAGAGACACAGAAGTGTTCCCTCAGCGTCCAGACAGCAAAAGAACCGCGCGCATGCGCCGGGTTTGACGGCACAGGTTGATCACTCTGGAGTCAGTTCCCTCAGTTGCTGAACCTGCCATAGAGAGCCTTGACCAACATGACCATGATCCACTCTTTCTGTGAGCAGGCAAGCACAGCCTGTGTGTGTGCAGGGAATTCTTATTAGTTAAAGAAAAAAAAAACAATAATTAACATTTGCTCACATTGTCATTAATTCTTTATTGTCATGATTGGTTCAGAGAGGCCCAATATGCAGAACACCACGGGAAACAGGGAAAAGGTTTAAATGAGTTTATTAATAAAGCACATGGAAATGAGTCTGGAACTGGTTCACATCTGAAGGACAGGTTCACAGGAGACTGTAGGGATGACAGTTCAGTTAGCCACGTAGCAGATGAATGTGGAATTGTTATCCTCAGAGATCTACCTTGAAGAGACCGGGTTTGGCTTTGAGAGAGGCACTGTTGGGTCCAGAGACTGTTTGTTTCAGCAGAGTTTAATGGCAGCTTCAGCGTCTTGCATCTAGCGTTTGGACAGACCTTGGTTTTCCAGCTCTTAGTCCAGAGCAGCATGGGAATCCAGAGGAAGGTCTTCAGGTTTGGGCTCAGAGGGCAGGCTCGGCAGGTTAAGCTCATCCAGAGCTTACAAGACAAAACAGGTTTCCTGTAAGCAGAGACAAAAGGGAATAAAAATCCAACTAGGAGATTAAAGCAACAAGGATTTCACAGAGGAAGTGAGGCTCAGGTGCTAACCAAACTGGATAAACACTGCGGCGTTGATGCGAGGTCTGAGGGCTGCTTATATAGTGGAGGATCCTCCTGATGATGAGATGGGCTTCAGGTGTTTCGAAAGGCTCAGCTCAGGAGGATCTACAGCGAACTCTGCTGGAGACAGGTGGAACTTCTCCAGATCCCAACATTTATAGTCTTTTTTTCCCCATTTAGATTGTTAATGTAATGTAAAAAAAAAAATGTTATGGTTCAAAATGTTCATGTTTTAGCATGATTTTTAAGGTCCTTAGTGGACCACAAGGGAAAAAAGAAAAAGTTAAATAAAATAAAAAGTTGAAAAAAAATATATATATTATGCAAATTAGGCAACGACGTCATTCAGCGACTTCTAGCGACTTATAGCACAGCCATTAGCTACTTTCCTTTCTGAGGAGTTGGCAACACTGCAGGTGCAGACAATTAGAGGGATGATGGCGAACGTAACGAACGAGACGCAGCTTCCACCAAATTCGGTGAGATCCTTATTTATCTACCCGTTTGACAGAAGAACATCCATGTTGTAGGTTAGGAAAATTTCATGTCATGGTTATTGTGACTGTGACGAATCCACCTCGTCGCTTAAAACTTTGCGTGCCACAAACACATTCCTGTTATACTGTCTTTGTGAGGACCAATGCACTCGCGCTGAGCCCAGTAGCTCCATTAACTTAAAACACACAAGCTGTTCCTGGTTACCTGCTGGCGTATTGAGGGTGCACATTTAATATTTCAGTGGGGTTAGCCGTGTGTGTGTGTGTGTGTGTGTGTGTGTGTGTGTGTGTGTGTGCTACGGGGACTTGTCATCTTCAGTCTGGCGGCGTCTTTGCTGGGTTCAAACCCAGTTTGGTGTAATTGAATAAGTCAATGAATCTGTGTAAAATAATTAAGTCGTAAAAATTATTTGTTTTTTTACATTAATTGTTTGTGGACGTAATATATGGACAAAACTGATTAATGAGAAGAAATCAGAAATAAGAGAGCCTGAGGGGCTTAAACTATTTAATGAGGGCTGTGGGAAGAAGAGCGGCCATTTCTGTTTTCTATTTCTTTGTTACATTGCTGGTAGGCCTACTGTAACTGGAGGGAGGCTGAGGCCCAGAGGATCTTGTATATGTTTAGTTTCTTTTGCACCCTGTTTTGAGTTTTTGATCACAATAAATCACCAACACCGGTAACCCGACTGAGCCTGGATTCTTGGAGGCCAAAGAACCCCGTCACAGTGACCCAAATCATCACTGTTACTGTTATTATATAGTAAATTAAATCATTACTGTTAAATTGTATGTATTGTCCAATTGTTTATTTGAATTCTTATTCCGAATTAGTTGGAGACAAACACTAGGCTATATCAGCCCCACCAAAAATATTTTTCACCAGCCGCCACTGGCCCACATCACCTTTTCGGTTCCTGATCCTCCACGAATGGGTTCGTTGTTGGATTGCCAACTTGAAGATGGAGGATTTTCCATCGAACTTCTGGCTAGAGAAAAAACACGTAATATGAAGGAAACATTTCAAAGAAGAATGTTTTCACAATGACTTGGATAATAGCGCATTTTGACAATCACCAGATACAGCACTGGGACTTGATCAACAGCCGATACCGCACCGTGATGTCACAAACCAGTAGGTGGCAGTAGTGTTCTTTGACAAACATGGATGTCTCCTGTAAAGCATATTCAAATGAAAATTGCTCTTAATTAAAAACACTTATCTTTTATTGAACAGCATTTAATAATTTTATTATTCAAAGTACTTTCAGAAGTTTGAATTCTGAAAATAACCGTTTTTTTCCTTTAAATTAAACCAGGATATATGGAAAAGCCCTGTTTAATTTGCATCTTATAAACACATCTTGTGTGCTTTGACACGGTTTTGTTTGTAGATTTCTCCTTTTGAAATCAAACCAACCTTACAAACTCCAAGAGGTAGTTTTGTCATGATTGGTTTTAATTCAAACCCACATGCAGAACACAATGGAGGCTGGGTAAAAGTTTAACAGAGTTTATTAAAGGTTGTTGACATAAAGACATGAACTGGATCAGGAACTGGTCCGGGTTGGGTTCACTGAAGTCTGCAGAGATGTATAGTTTGATTAGCTGGGCAGACAGATGATCAATGAGTCCTTTAAGATAACTCTGAGTCTACCTTGACGGAGTCCAGGCTTCTCTTGTGAGAGAGGGAACCGTTGGGTCCAGAGACTGTTGGTTCAGCAGAGTACACAAGCAGCTGCAGCGTCTAGCTTCTGACTTTGAATGGCAGACCTTGATCAGAGTTTCCAGCTCTTCACAGAGAGCAGCAGGGGAAATCCAAATAGGAATCTTCAGGCTTGGCTCACCAGGGCTGGAAGGCAGGTTAAGCTCACCCAGAGCTTCAGGCTTGAGACAGGTTTCCTGTGAGCAAAGACAGAGGAGGGTTAGAATCAGTCTTTTCAGTTAGAGTCAACTTAGATTCTTTCAGGTAACAGAGGCTCAGGTTGCTAACCAAACTAAGGTCAACACTGCGGCGTTGAAGGAAGGTCTGGCAGCTGCTTATGTAGGGAAGGTTCCTGATGAGCAGACGAGCTCCAGGTGTGCAGGAGAGCTCCAACCCAGGAGACCCACGGCGCACTCTGCTGGAGAAAGGTGGTACATCCCCAGATCCCAACAGTAACCCAGTCCCTAAAAGAAAATAAAAAAAACAGAAGAGGATCCTCGGCGCCCTCTGGTGGGCAAGCCTCAGGATCCCAACAAGTTTAATGTTAAACAATAGGTGTGAATAAATTTAGATAAGGACCTATCAAACATTGTAGAGAGGCACAAAGCTACAAACTTTAACATCACATTCACCAAATATATACATAAAAATGTCCAATTATCTGGAATTTAGTAGAAATTAGCTGCCATCCTCTAATAAATCACGCACACAAACCTTTTAAACTTACCCTGAGGCAAAGCAACGTAGTTTGGGAATCATATAATCTGTGCAGGCTGAAGGTTGTTTGAGGTGGATGGTTCCAAACATGTTTCATTTTAAAAACAGATTGCCATTTTAAACCTGACGTCATTACTCTTAAACCGTTTTTAACATGCCAGCAAAAGCCAACTGGACCAAAGATTTAGCCTTTTATGGATATTTAAAAGGCTGAATGTCAGAATAAATTGTTGGTATTGTGTGTTTCTGCAAACCACAGCATCGTTTTAATCTAAGCTTCAAAAACTAAACATCAATCTCCATCTTCCCAATTCATCAGATAGTAAGATTTTGTCACGACCCATTGGCCTCAAATTCTTTTGCTTATTTGTTTAACATGCAGGATTTTGAAATGGTGCACTTTAAGCCAAATCACAATCTCCTTGTAACCTCCATCAAGCCAAAATAATACAGTAAGTTATGTAAATGGAGATGGGAGGGGGGGGGTTCAGACTCATTACTCAACCAAGGCCAGTCATTACTGTGGATGTTGAGTGGCTGAGGTTGTAGATGCCAACAATGAGATCAGTACTGCATGCTTTAAAATAAATACACTCCACCACATGTTTAACTATATCATTCCCAATAAGAGTAATGCAAGAAATCTGTATTTTAATATGACTTCACATGAAACCCTGCAAATCCATCTACTAAATGTTCAGTTTATTATCACCAGTCTCATTTGAAGTCACACTCATATTTGTATTCATTTTACCGGACAGACACATTTTGGACACGTCAGGATGGGTGGAGGTTTTGGAGGACCCAAATGCAGAGACTGAAGCTGAAGTGGTATTTTGCAGTTTTAATAAATCAAAAAGGTGGCAACTGAGGCAAAAAAATAAAATAAAATAATAATAATAATAACAAATACAGAAAACCAAAATCTAGGAGACATCGAGGAAAACACACATGAGGAGCCAGGAAACGACGAGGAACCAGCAAACAGTGACTGAACAGGAGGTGTATAAATGCGAGACTGAGAAAAGACCAGGCTAATCAGCAGATTGGGAGCAGGTGTGGTCAGAGGAGTCTAGAAGGGAGCTAGGAGAAGGAAACAAGAAACGATATAGCCAAAAACAACTAGAATAACGCAAAATGGAAATGAAACCACATGATTAAAAATATAACTGAGAACTCAAAAAAGAAAACTTAAACAATACAAGAAAGTGCAGAATCATGATATGACCTTTATCTATTACAATATTGGAAGCAACTTCAACATTTCCTACGAATTCAACCCAACAGGGTGTGATTAAAAATCAAACTCCCAGATCTGGTAGAATTTCATCTAAGTTAATGTATAAAACTAGGAGGTCTGAATTCTGCCTTATGCCCACACACATAATAAATACTTATAGGAGCAGTTTTACTTAAAACACATGCATGTGGGTTTTGAACATTTTATGTGTGCAAATTCAGTACAAGGAGTGCATGCTCCTTCTCTCTGGTCAAAATGCCTTTTAATGCCTCTTTCTACTTACGTGTGGAGCTGTTTCGGGGCACTTGAGCCAACTTTTGTCACTTTAAAGGTGGAACCAACTGGAGAAAGTAAATCCATCCCAGTAACATGATCCGTACCATAAGCTCATTTGCCCCCAATACAGCTCCCAATAACAGACATAAAAGGAAACATTTTAACAGTAGCTGCAAACTGATGTTAAACGTAAATATGAAGAGTTCATTGAAGCCTCAATTTCCACACTGTAAACAGTGAAGCTAACCCAGTCATTAGTGTGACATATTGAGGGGGCCAGTGGTATTGAATAGACTTTGAAATGTGTTTGGAGAGAAGTTTATGTGCGTGTTTTAAATTATGCTGCTCGTATGAGTATTTATTATGTGTGGCCACTTTTCTGAATTCTGACTTCATACAAACAACTACTAGATAATTTTTAAAATCTGTTCACTGATAGAGTAGGGGGGGGGGGGGGGGGGGGGGTTGCTATGATAATGGGGAAAACCTCAATTTCAGAACCATGGGAGTTCGGACCAACAGGAAGAGAATCCGTGAAGGTTTGGAATAAACTTCCAAAAAAAGCTGAAGCACCATATGAACATGAGTCTGTTTAAAACAAAGGGACAGTTTGTCAATTTTTACCATGATGATGAGAGGATTCAGCACTGCATATGGATGGACATATGCTGTGCGTCTGCATGAGGGCATTGAGGGTTGTTTGGCCCTCTTCTTTCCTCTATTGGCATAAGCTTTTGTATCTTCTGTATTGATGCCCGGTGTATGTGTGTGTGTGTCTGGGGTTGGGTTGATGTGTGTGTGTGTGCCTATCTAGCCCTCAGAGTGAGGACCAATTTTTCCAATTTCACCATCGGATTGAGGACCAGTTGTTGCAAAGTGAGGACATTTTGCCGGCCCTCAGATGCTATTTTGCTAATAGTTAGGTTTAGGGCTAAGGTGTCAATTGGGTTAGGGTGAGGTATGCCTTGGTAATGGTTAGGTTTCGGTAAACACATGGTCCTCGCTACTGTTGCAGAAAGAGTATGTGTGTGTGTGTGTGTTTGTCTGTATCTGTACAGATATAGGTGTGTGCATGTGAATGTCTGGTATACGTATTTTGTAACGTATATTTATCCAGGTATGACTGGATGACTCTTTCTATTTGCCTGTCTGTTAGTTTTATTTCCTTGGTTCATGTCCTGGATCCTATCAGCCAGTGGAAAGAGGGTTTTGGTGTTTGTCTCGTCTCCTGATCGTCCACTGTTCCTCCCCCGCGGAGTCCTCTGGGTTTTTGGCTCATTATGGGGGGAGGTTCAGTTTTTATCCAGTAAGCCTGGCTCCGGGGAGGAGACCAGTTTAAAGTCCTGCTTCAAGTTCCTATGTCCTGTCTCAGCTACCCTCTTCCACTGTGCCTGCCTGTCTGCACCTGATCCTGTCTGCTCCTGTGCGTGACCACCTGGTCATGCTTCTGGTCCCAGTCAGACTCTGAACCCTCCTGGAAGCCTGTGGATGCCTGGAAGTCTGGATCCTGCCACCTGTTTCTGTTCCTGCCTGATCTGAATCCTGCCTGTTCCTGTCTGTTCCTCATCAGGATCGGCTTCCAGCATGACCTCTGGGACTGCAGCACTGGGAACATTCGTGGTCTGGACTGTTAAACCAGGTAAGTGACCAACTCAGATAATCATCTTCTGTCCGATGATCGTGGTCACTTACCTGTGTTTCCCCCACTACAGAGTGTCTGAGATTGGGCGGTGCCCCGCCCCCCCGCCTGCAGTGTCTGCGAGCCACAGCTCCGCTTTTGTTTTATTTAATAAACGTTTGAACTTTCCTACTGACTGTCTCTCCTTGTAATACTGGGTCCATCTGTCCTCGGTTCTTGACATTGATTTTAATTTACATTCAATTTGTTTGCATGTTTGTTTCATTTGTTGCAAAAAAAGTGCTCTATTCAAAGAAATATATAAAAAAAAATATGACTTTCCTGAAAGTCTCAACCAAATTTTTTGAGGCATAGACCAAGGCATCACATTCTGATGCCAACTGGCCCTTCCATCTTGTCTTTGCAGCATCAACGCGGCAAACAGCAGTCAGGCCCGGGCTGTTCTGTGGGCGGCAAAACTGGGGTCAGACAGGCATAAAAGTGGATCTTTTTTCTCATCTGTTTCAGCAGGCAGGTTCGCAATGAAAAACATTGTGTTTGATTTGGTTGAACCACTGAAAGAAGGAAGCCTGTTTTTGCCAGCAAAACATTACGTGGCTTCAGCCGAACTCAAAAAGGAAACCTTTTGGTGTTAAAGGGACATGACATCACAGGGACTTGGCTCAATTTTTATCACTGATATTTAATCTCCAACAGAAGTGAGAAATAGTCTGACAGCATGTTGGAGCAAGCTAGAGATACTTTGTCTTTTACATTCATTCATTCTCACATTCATAAGTTGTTTCCCATATTTTATCAATCCTTTCTTTATTCAATAACCTAATTGCTTTCTGTGTTATAAATGTGTAAGAAAACCATTTTTATTTAGTCAGTATTTAATACATAAATTGTGAAAATAAAATTATTTCACCAAGCATATTTTAGAAAACAATATTAAGCCCTTTATATGATCGAAATTCCCTTTAGATAAAATACAAAAATATGTTGTTGTTTTTTTTAAATGGCTCCCTATCAATTGACAATATAGTCATACATGTACTATACATTTATAAATCGCCGCACATTGGCCGACAGCAGTGTCTAATTTCGGTTGCAGCGCTTCTCTTGTTTGTACAGTATGCTGCTGTGAAGCAGGATTTTCCACCATGAACATAATCAAAAATAAATATGGATAGAGGCTCAAAATGAGCACCTTGATTCAAACCCACGTCTAAAGCCTTACAGTGCAGCATAAAGCCTGCTCTCATTAAGCCATAAAAAATAAACAAAAAATTACAAACGGTCAGTTCAGGTGTTTTAAAAAATATGTGAGTCAGGAAATTGTCTTTATACCAAACTGAATGAATGTTCTTCTCTACTTCAAAAAACACTTTAGATTTTTAAATGGAAAAATTTTCTATATTTCTTTTCTTTTTTACATATTTTTATTTAAAAATTCAATGTATAACATGAATTCATAAACACCTCATTTTATGTCAATGCTTTAAATTCTGTTAAAAGATTTATAATTATAATTCAAAATGCCTCCAGACCTTTACTAGTTGTTGATTTTTTTTTATTTGGACCCGGCTGATTTTTTATTGATTCCCCCTGCTTTAGATGAATCAAATAATCTATTAGTTGCATCACTAATTGGCTAAAAAGGATAATTGTCTTTCTTCAAAAGGGATTATCAAACCCTAAGAACGTCAGTGTTAGGACTCCTGTCTGTGTGGTTTGTGTTTTGTGTGTTTGTCTTCCTTCCTCCACTGGGCAGCGCCTGGTCCTGATTCACCTCCTCACACACCTGCAAAGGGTTACCTCATAAATGGAGTGCTCTTAAGCTGCTGACTGCCACTACCTCGGCACCAGAGTGTTTGCCAGTTTTGGGTACTCTAGCCATGCTGAGTTTTGCTGAGTCAAACTGAGTTTTTGTCAACCTGAGTTTTAATCTTGCTATTTTGTCTTTGCCTCTTGGCAGGAAGTCATCCTGCAAACTGGACGTTTTGGACCTTCTCTCCCTGGAAGGATCAACTGAGCCTCAAACTGAGCTGGGGATTCAAACTGGAGGTTTGGATCCACTTTTCTCCAAGGGATCGTTTGAGTTTCACCATGAGCAAGGGATTCATCTGCACCTCAGTCAGTTCATGTACCTCAGGAAATCTGAGTGGCAGTCAGTGTCTCCGTTCTCCTACAAACAACCGCATTCTGGGTAAACCCTGTTGGCCCTCCACCGAATGAGACAAACACTGGAACACCAGTGGAGTCAAAGAGTCAACCACTTTTCTGGAAACGTGAGTCTGCAAACCTTTTCTCCTCTTCTAGTTCGAGAATTAATTTTCCCACTAAACCTGAACTAACCACACTGTCTTCTACTTGCCTTTCAGTTCCGGTTGAACAGTGTTCAGAGCAACATTGGAATCTCCACAAGCTTCTCAATAAACCTGTTAAACTTTTTCCCTGGTCTCTCTGTAATAGTTTCTCTGCATTTGGGTCTGATCTTTAGTTAAGAGATAAATAGTTCTTTGATTGATAATTAATAGCGCTGCTGATAGCCTAGCCTAAGTCACTAAATTGGTGGGAATGACTGGATTTTAACAGCCGGTCCAGAAGCCACCCAAAATCCTGGTAAGTGAGCAGATTAGAGCTATAGTTATTAAACTAAGAACACCAAATTGATTTTACCTCAGATTTTGAATAAGTTAAATAATTAACAACAACTCCAGTTCTAGTTAATAAATTATTCATAATCTACAGCATATATTATTTCATAACACTCTGAACTTCCATGTCAATGCATTATTTTGCACCATGTTTTTTTCTCCCACACTGTTTACATTTTATCACACTGCACTATAAGGAATTGAAATGTTATGAAAGCTGTACAAAGCAAAATTTCAAATTTAAAAGTTGTCTAAGTCTACTTTTAGAAATTCTAGGAACCACAATTAAATCTGCACATTGAGAGCAAAGTGCTTTGTTAGGAACATAAGGAACAATCATATCTCTTATATAAAATGGAGCTTTGCCTTTTAAGGCTTTATATGTGAGAAGGAGAATTTTAAAGTGTGTAGCCTGGGAGCCAGCTTTCTATTTTTAAAGTTTTTCATTTTCAAAGGGGCTACATTGTCTATGGAAGAACGCAGAGAACTAGAAACCCAATACACAAAATCATCAACCCTTGAAAGGGAATATACTACTTTTGCCTTTTGCAGTACTGCTCAGTGACACAGAGGAGAGAGAAACTGAAACAAATTCTTTAACATTTTCAACTGCAAATCTGATAATTATCTGCTGAAGTGAAACCTTCCTTTGGGGGAGGAGAACTCTGTTAAAGTAATCCTGAAAGTTAATAAAAAAAAGTTAAGAAAGGACAGGGTTATGAGGAAACACAGTTATTTCTTCACATTCAATGCCATATGTCACCACAAGGTCCAAAGTATGTAGATGGGAATATGTGGGACTATTCACATTTTGAACAAATTCTTTATAGTCAACAGGCTGCATTCAAGCTATCACCTTTAGTGTTAGGATGGATGTTAAAATCCCTCACTATGATGACCTTGTAAGTATTCAACAGCAAATCAGATAGGAAGTCATATAACCCATCTAAATATGAAGATTAGGAACTGGTAGACAATACAAAGTTATAAAAAGAAGAGGTTTTGTTGCTTTGAACTAAAGGGGAATAAGGGAACTAAGGGTTAAATGTTCAATAGAGTTAATTGTTAACTGGCTTTGGAGTAATAATTAAGTCTGTTTAAAATATTGTTTCTTCTCCTATTCCTTGCCCAGACAAAGTATGTGAAAGTTTAAAGGTATAGAGAAGAATGTTGTTTTTCTGGGTGGATCATTAAAATAAATTTTCAATTAACGGTGGTGAGTCCGACATAGGGTAAAAATTGTAAAAAAAAATTGAACCAGTCTATTTGTACATTATAATACTTTTTATTTTGTTACTGTTGCATTCTCAGCAATATGAAAGCATTGAATAAATGTATGACATTCAAATTTGTGTTTGGGCTTATTTTTAGCTAAATAAAAAACCTAACAACAGCCTTTAAATCCTGTAACTGCAGGTTCATGATCCCCAACCCTTATAGCAGGGGTAACAAATAAAAATTTTGCAGGGTCCAAATAAAGAAAAGCATCAACCAGTAAAGGTCTGGATACATTCTTAATGATCTGTTACTTTAAACAGAAATTAACACTGAAATAAAAGGAGGTGTTTATGCATCCTGTCATGTATTTATCCAGGTTTTGTATCAATAACGAGGAGACGGGTAGTACTGTGGTTGCGGCCCGCTTTACTGAACAGAACTGGCAGGATACAGGAAAAACAACCCCCCTCCGTAACATGGGGGTACGGTGGCCGCAGAGGCACAAACATAGCACCAGTAGAACTCGAATGAATATCTAACATTTCCTCCCCCCATATTCAGTAAGACTAACCCCAGAATAAAATAACGTACACCAAAAGGAGGTATAACATAACTTCTACGTTTTCGACCCATGAGAAAAAAGGCTATGAAAGTCCTACAGCAAGGATTGAGCTACAAGTTCAGGCGGTCAGGAGGCCATCGCTCTCGCGTGGGATACCAGTGAGGATGGTGGGTCACCGGAGACGGCGGTGGCGCTGAATCCATTGTCAATGGGGGCTGGGGAACCTTGTCTGTCACGTTGTCCTCTTGAAGTGTGGCTGACAGGGTGTCAGGGTCGGCCAGGTCCTCCACCACGTCTACTTGGCCGGAGATATCTCTCGGGGGGAAGCCCATTGGTTCCGGGGCAGGGCCCTTGCTGGCCAACAGTTGGTCCGTATGACGACGCCACACTACGTCATTGTTGGTGCGTACTTGGTATGACAGTGGCCCGGTAATGGCCACTACCTCTGCTGGCACCCACCTGGGACTCCTTAGGTAGTTGCAAGCTAGGACCGGGTCTCCAATATTAAAAGACCGTGGTGTGCCTGCCCTACGTTGGCTCTGCTCTTGCTGACTGCTCTGGACAGTTTGGCTCCTTGACTCCGGCCATTTTCGCTCACCAGCTGTTCCTGCATTCCATACCGGCTGAACATTTCCTCCAGACGCTCAATGATTTTCCTGGTGGTTGTAGACCTCATGATGGCCACGTCTGGCCATTTGCTGTGCGCGTCCACCACCACCAACAACATTCTGTCTTCGAATGGTCCTGCAAAGTCAATGTGTATACGCTGCCACGGCTCCGCGGGCTGTTCCCATGGATGGACTGCTGCTGATTTTAGGTGTGTTTCGCACAGTCTGGCAGGTAGTGCAGCGGCCTACAAAGTCCTCGATGTGCTGGTCTAGCGCCGACCACCAGAAATAGCTGCGGGCCAGCTCCTTCATGCGCACTATGCCACTGTGCCCGACGTGGAGTTGTTTCAGCATGGGGCCCCGCAGAGAAGGGGGAATGATTACCCTTCTGCCCCACAGCAAACACCCCAACTGCGCAGACAGTTCTTGTTGCCTGACCAAGTAAGGTTTGTTGTCAGGTGTGCTTGGGATTCTCCTGCCTTTTATGATGGCATCCATTACCGCTGATAACACCGGATCGTTTCGGGTGGCATGTCGCACCTGTTTAGCAGTGACAGGGGTGTCGCTTGAGTGCTGGAAGTAGAAGATGTCACTTGGTTGGGTCATTGGCCTTGCAACGGGGAGCGATAAGCAGGAGAGGCCATCGGCATTACCTGTCATGTTTGGTTTTAGGTTCCTAACCCACATGCAGAAACACTTGGAAACAGGAGAAAAAGTTCAAAGGTTTATTGAAACAACACTGTTGAATAAAGAACAGATCCAAGGGGTTATCAGATCCAGGACTGGTCACGACTGGGTTCACTGCAGAGGGGGACAGAGTGGTTAGCTGAAGTCCAGGTAATTTGCAGGGTGAGAGAGTGCAAGTCTGTACCTGATCTGGAGTTTGAGCAGAGCGGCAGAGAGGGGGAACCAGGAGGGTCCAGAGGCTGTCGGCAGGCAGAGGGCTTGGCGGAGGCAAAGCTTGGTTTGAGAGTTTGCAGGCAACAGGTTTGAGTTTCCCTTTCAAATTCTTCAGAGAGCGTACAGGCAGGTCTTTGACAGGTTTGATTCTCCAGGGTTCTTCAGAGATCTGACAGATTTTCAACAGAGAAACTCTTCAAGGTTTCAGGTTTCAGGCAGGTTCAACCTGGGAAGCAGAGAGGACAAAACAGATTAGGTTCAGGTTTTCTGGGAATCAGAGATTCAGACAGGCAGGTTGGCTCAGGCTTGCTAACCATAACTGGCAAATACTCTGGCACTGGAGTGTAGGTCTCCGCCTCCTTAAGTACTGGTCTCCTGATGAGCAAACGAGCCTCAGGAGGTGCAGTCCGCTCCAGCTCCAGGAGACCTAGAACGCCCTCTGGTGGAGAAAGGTGGACAGACCTCCAGATCCCAACATTACCATATAATTCGGATCGATGGTACTTAATGTTGTAATCATGGCCTGAGAGCAGCAGGGCCCATCTCTGCATTCTGCTTGCGGCCAATGGTGGAATACCCACGTGTGGTCCCAGCAGAGCTGTCAGTGGTTTGTGGTCAGTTAGAAGCGTAAATCTCCTTCCAAAAAGGTACTGGTGGAATTTCCTTATTCCAAACACGATGCTCAGGGCCTCCCGCTCAATCTGCGCATAATTACATTCAGCTTTGTTTAGGGTCTTAGGGGCGAAAGCGATGGGTTTATCCGTGCCGTCCGGCATGATGTATGAGACCACTGTGCCAACTCCATAGGGGGATGCGTCGCAGGCCAACTGAAGTGGCAGTGCTGGGTTGAAATGGGTAAGCACCTCAGAGTTCAGCAGGGCTTTCTTCGAGCTGGTGAAAGCTATCTGGCAAGCCTCTGACCACTCCCATTTCTTTCCGTGCCTCAGTAGCTCGTGGAGGGGCTTCAATAAGGTGGAGAGATTGGGAATGAATCGACCATAGTAGTTCAGGAGCCCCAGGTAAGAGCGTAACTGGTTGACGTTTTGTGGTGCTACGGGCTTCCAAAATGGCTTTGGTCTTGGAGGGAGCCTTGTGTAGACCTTTATCATCGATCACGTGACCAAGGTAATCAATGGAGGACTCACATTTCTCCTTGCGGACTTTCAGTCCGTGTTCCCTCAGCCTCTGTAGTGTTATGTCCAGGTTGTGGAGGTGGTCAGCGTTGTCCCTCCCCGTTATGAGGATATCGTCCAAATAACACTGCACCCCTGGGAGACCCACCAGAATCTGATCCATGGCCTTTTGGAAGAGTGCAGGGGCCTATGTTATGCCAAAAGCCAAACGGCGGTACCGAAAAAAGCCCTTGTGTGTGACTGTCAGTAACCCTTTGGACTCGGGATCCACCAGCATCTGTAGGTAGGCCTGGTGCAGGTCAATTTTACTAAACCGTTTGCCATTCGCTAGACCCGCAAACAGGTCTTAAATGAGGGGCAGCGGATAGTGTTCATTTTGCAAGGCTGGGTTAACAGTCACTTTGAAGTCGCCGCAAATTCGTAGACTGACGTTTTTCTTAAGGACAGGCACAATTGGGGTAGCCCAGTCACTGACAAGCACAGGTTCGAGCACCCCACTATTCACCAGATTGTCAAGCTCTTTTTCTACGTTCGGACGCAGTGCGTATGGAACCGGCCTTGCCTTGATGAATCTGGGGATGCTGCCTGGTTTTAGGGTCAACTTTGCAGTGCATGTGTCCTAATCCCTCAGTGAAAAGTTTGCCGTGTTTCTTTAAGATAGCTTCTAGGGCGGTCTCTCCTTGACTAAGCATGCGGACAGTAGGCCAGTCAATCCGCACTTTATCCATCCATGAGCGGCCTAGCAGGGATGGGTAGTTCCCCCGAACAACGTATAGGGGCAGCTTTACGCGTTGTCCATTTAGCTCCACCTTAACATTGACCAGGCCCTTGACAGCAACTGTCTCCCCTGTGTAGGTCTTCAGCACCACCCGTGCTTGTTGGATTGGTAAGTGGTGTAAGTGTTCTTTGTACACTGTCTCTGAAACTAGTGACACTACTGCCCCGGTGTCAATTTCCATCCGTACTGGTTTACCTTCCAACAAGGGTGTTGTCCAGTAGCTATCAGACCCTCTAGCTAGCGACAGAATGTGGAGGGGCACCTCCTCATCATCTGTAGATTCGCTGGTGTCAATTTCCTTTTTCATCACATGCACCGTTTTTTTTATTTGTAGCGGCTCTCCTGCATTTGTCTGTGCTTCTATATGTTGAACTAGTCCCTTTTTTCTTACTGCGCCCAGCCTTTTCAATGTGACCTTTTTTCCCACAGGCATGGCAGTCTAGTTCCTTACACCAGCACTCTGCTGCCATGTGGCCTGTTTGGCCACAGCAATAACATGGCCTCGTTAGCGTGCTGTCCTCTGTCCCAGCAATCTTCAGCACTTTAGCTGTGGATGCACTCAGCTGATGTGCCTCCTTTGCAGCCAATTCCATTGACACAATGATTTCAATGGCTTTATTCAGAGTTAATTTGTCCTCTGTCAGCAGTTTTCTCTGAGCGGCCTCGCTGCACAGCACACAAACCAGCCGGTCACATATTGCATCCTTAAGTGTGTCTTCTGAAAATTCACAGTGCTCTGCTAATTTCCTGAGTGCAGCTACAACATCGTCACACTCTCCTCCTGATTACGTTTATAAAATCTGAAATGTTCAGCAATCATCAATGGCATGGGTGAGAAATGGTCAGTGTTTTAACACTAACGTACAAAGCTTAGGTTCAAGTTTTATATATATATATATATATATATATATATATATATATATATATATATATATATATAGAGAGAGAGAGAGAGAGAGAGAGAGAGAGAGAGAACAGATAGATGAGCAAATTGAGGGATTTAGGGGTCAGGGCAGACGTTCGGACACAGCTGTCATGATTTAACTAAGGTCTGACCCAAAAATGCAGAAATCATAACAGAGAGACACACATAAAAAGTTCAACGGGTTTCATTGAAGAGGTTAAGCTCGGTGAAGAGTCTCTCGGTACTCTGCTCAGCCAGAACTGGAAGGCGAGGGGAAGACAGACTTTTAGTTCAGGCTCAGTGGGAATATTGATTCGTTGATCTTGAAGGAGAGGATCTGTTTGTTGACTCGCATTTCCAGAGAAGTGAAGGATCCTTGACTCCAATCTGTGTGTTGGTTTTCCAGAGTATGTCTGATTCGATGGAGGGCGGAACAGGGTTTACCCAGAACTTGGACGGTGTAGATGGACGGAGACGCTGATTGCCACTCAGATTTCCTACTGTACTTGAACGGGTCGTGGTGAAGATGATTCCCTTGCTCAGAGAGTAATTTCAACGTCCTCAAAAGGAGACTCTATCCAAACCTCCTGTTTGAATCCCTCGCTCAGTTTAAGACTCAGTTGATCCCTCCTGGGAGAGGAGGTCCAAAAACGTCCAGTTTGCAGGATGACTTCCTGCCGAGATGCAAAGACAAAAACAAAGTAAAATCTCAGGGAGACAAGAACTCAGTCTTACTCAATGAAAACTCAGCTTGGCTAGAGTACCAAAAACTGGCAAACACTCTGGCGTCGAGGTAGTGGCAACCAGCAGCTTAAGAGCACTCCGATAATGAGGTAACCGTCAGCAGGTGTGTGAGGAGGCGGACCGGAACCAGCCACCTCCTGTTGGTGGAAGGGAGAACAACACAAAAGACAAACCCACAGACTGGAGTCCTGACAACAGCCACTTTTTGTGCACAAGCTTCTTTTTTCTGGTGTTATTTTCTGTCTGCAGAGCTTGTGGTTCCATTTGGAGGTCAAGGCAAGGCAAGGCAAGGCAAATTTATTTGTATAGCACAATTCAGTACAAAGACAATGCAAAGTGCTTTAAATTATCAAAATGCAGGAAGATAAAACACAATCAAAGCAAGTAGGAAAAAAATAAAATAAATAAAATAAAATAAAAAATGCAGAAACAAAAAAGAATATTAAAAACAGTTGGACTAAAAAAAAATATGTTTTAGTTGAACTGTTTAACTAGAACAGTCGAAGGCAATCCTAAACAAATGTGTTTTTAGTCTTGATTTAAATGGACTCAGGCTTTCTGCACTTTTACAGTTTTCTGGAAGTTTGTTCCAGATAAAAGTGGAGCATAGGAACTAAATGCTGCTTCTCCATGTTTAGTTCTGGTTCTAGGTATGCAGAGCAGGCTGGAGCCAGAAGACCTGAGTGGTCTGGAGGGTTGATAGCAAGTCTGTGATGTATTTAGGTGCTAAGCCATTCAGAGATTTATAAACTAACAGAAGTATTTTAAAGTCTATTCTCTGAGCTACAGGGAGTCAGTCTACTTTCTTAGTCTTAGTGAGGACACGGGCAGCAGCGTTCTGGATCAGCTGCAGCTGTCTGATCCACTTTTTAGGCAGACCTGTGAAAATACCGTTGCAGTAATCAATTCGACTAAAAATAAACACATGGATTAGTTTTTCCAGATCATGCTGAGACATTAGTCCTTTAATCCTGGAAATGTTCTTCAGGTGATAGAAAGCCGACCTTGTAATTGTCTTTAAATGCTTTTGGAGGTTCAAGTCTGAATCCAGTACTACACCTAGATTTCGGGCCTGATCAGTGGTTACTAGCTGAAGCGACTGAAGCTGTGTGCTAACTTTAGATCTCTCCTCTATAGGTCCAAAGATTATTACTTCAGTTTTGTTTTTATTCAGTTGAAGACAATTATGGCACATCCAGGCATTGATTTCTTCTAAGCATTTGCTCAGTGCTTGAATTGGTTCATAGTCACCTGGTGACATGGTGATGTAAAGCTGTGTGTCATCAGCATAGTTATGGTAGCTGATGTTGTTTTTTATTAACTGAGTTGAGGGAGAATGTAGATATTGAATAGTAAGGGACCCAGAATGGACCCTTGGGGAACCCCACATGTGATTTTTGATGTAAAGTTGCCTACTGATACAAAAAAAGTCCCTGTCCTTTAAGTAGGATTTAAACCAGTTGAGAGCAGTACCAGAGAGGCCGACCCAGTTTTAAAGGCGCTCTAACAGGATGGAGTGATCGACAGTATTGAATGCTGCACTGAGGTCCAATAGTACCAGCACTGTGGTTCTTCCGCAGTCTGTATTTATACGGATATCATCAAACACCTTGATAAGGGCGGTCTCTGTACTGTGGTAAGCACAGAAACCTGACTGGAAGACGTCAAAGCGGCTGGTCATATCTAAGAAAGTGTTTAATTGTTGAAACACAGCTTTTTCAATAATCTTACTGATAAAGGGGAGGTTTGATATGGGCCTGTAGTTCTGGAGTAGTAGTTTGTCTAAATTGTTCTTTTTCAGCAGTGGTTTGATATTAGCTGTTTTTAGGGACTGCGGGAAAACACCTGATAGAAGGGACATGTTTATTATCTGAGTCAAATCAGACGCTATGACAGGCAAAACTTTCTTAAAGAAAGCTGTGGGTAGAACATCAAGGCAGCAGGAGGAGGAACTTTGTCATGATGGCTAATGGAACCTAGCCCATAAGCAGAACACTCGGAGGCAGGAGAAAAGTTCAAAGGTTTTTTTTAAGAAATGTCAATAATAAACAAGTCCAGGGTTAGGGAGACTGAACTGGATTTGGTTCACCGCTAATCAGGAGATGAGCACAGCTGCAGAAAGGGGGGAAACCTTGTGGATCCAGAGGCTGTTGGCAGACCGAAGGTTGAGGGCTAGCAGAGGTTGAGCTGAGTGCAGGCAGGAGGAGAACTGAGAGCTTTGACTGAGGCAGTCTGAGTTCTGGCGGGCAGGTTCCAGGTTAGGAACACAGTGCAGGCAGGAGGAGAGCTGAGAGCTGGGCAGAGGCAGTCTGAGTGCTGGCAGGCTGATTCCAGATGAGCTCTCTCTCTCTCTAGTGAGCTGGGCAGAGACTGTCTGAATGCAGGCTGGCTGACTTCAGGTTTTGATCTCTCTCTCTCTCTTGAGAGCTGGGTTGAGACGGTCTGAGTGCAGGGCTTACTGTATGCTTGCAGGCAAATCACAGACAGAGTCTCTCTCCTAGTTTTCCTCTGAGGGCGGGCAGGCAGCAGCCGACAGAAGAGGCCCTCCAGAGTTCAACAGAGAGCGGGCAGGCAGATCACAGCAGAGATAACTCTCCAGAGTTACTGGTAGTCAGGCTGGATTTATCTGTGAGACAGAAAGGGGAAACAGGATCAGGCTTGGGTCATTAAAAGTCAGAAGACTCAGACAGGCAAGTTGGCTCAGGTTTTGCTAACCGTTACTGGCAAACACTCTGGCGAAGGAGTGTTAGTCTCCTCCTCCTTAAGTAGGCCCAAGGCTGATGAGGAGATGAAAGAAAGGTGTTGCAGGTGAGCACAAGCCCTCAGGAAGGGATCCTTGGCGCCCTCTGGTGGACAAACCTCCGGATCCCAACAAACTTAGCTGCTGAATGATTTCCTCTAAGCTTTTGTAGTTTATTTGGCTGAATTGGGACATTTGGTCAAGATCAGTCCCAGTTGGAGACAACTTTGTACTGAACTTGATATGGATGTATAAACTGATCCTCTGATCTTTAGGATTTTCTCAGTAAAGAAATTAGCAAATTCATTGCAGGCCCTGGTGGAGTGGAGTTCAGGAGCCACGGGCACAGGAGGATTTGTTAACTTGTCAACTGTGGCAAATAACGCATGAGTATGTCATGATCTGGCCTGTTTTCTCTCCCTTAATTAGTAATTCCTCTCGCCTGCCGTTTTCCCTCCCTGCCTCAGTCATAATTTATTCCTCTCACCTGTTTCCTGTGGTTTATATTCAGTTCAGGCTGAGCATTCAGTACCAGATCATTGCTTGTCTTTCTGTTAGCCTGTCTGTTAGTTTTATTTCCTTGGTTCATGTCCTGGATCCTAGCTGCCAGTGGAAAGAGGGTTTTAGTGTTTGTCTCGTCTCCTGATTGTCCACTGTTCCTCCCCCGCGGAGTCCTCTGGGTTTTTGGCTCATTATGGGGGGAGGTTCAGTTTTTATTCAGTAAGCCTGGCTCCAGGGAGGAGACCAGTTTAAAGTCCTGCTTCAAGTTCCGGTTCCACGTCCTGTCTCGGCTACCCTCTTCCACTGAGCCTCCCTGTCTGCCCCTGATCCTGTCTGCTCCTGTGCATGACCACCTGGTCATGCTTCTGGTCCCAGTCAGACTCTGAACCCTCCTGGGAGCCTGTGGATAATCGGAAGTCTGAATCCTGCCATCCTGTTTCTGTTTCTGTTCCTGCCTGATCTGGATTCTGCCATCCTGTTCTGTTCCTGCCTGATCTGGATCCTGCCTGTTTCTGTCTGTTCTGGACCCCTCACCAGGATTGGCTTCCAGCATGACCTCTGGGACTGCAGCACTGGGGACATTCGTGGTCTGGACTGTTAAACCAGGTAAGTGACCAACACAGATAATCTTCTATCAGTTGATCGTGGTCACTTACCTGTGTTTCTCCCCTAGAGTGTCTGAGATTGGGCGGTGCCCTGCCCCCATGCCTGCAGTGTCCACGAGCCACAGCTCCGCTTTTGTTTTGTTTTATTTAATAAACGTTTGAACTTTCCTACTGACTGTCTCTCCTTGAATACTGGGTCAATCTCTCCTCGATTCATGACAGAGTATTATTAATGTTCTTGTTAATGATTTCAGAGAAGAAAGATTCTCTTGCATTTTTCAGTTTCAAGCTATATCTGTAAAGTCTCTCTTCAAAGATGTTATAGTGAACCTGGAGTTTCGTCTTTCTCCACCTGCGTTCAGCTTTTCGACACTCCCTTTATTCACTTCTAACTGCTGGAGCACTTCTCCAAGGAGATTTTTTCTTTCCGGAAAAGAATTTCACTTTAATTGGAGCAATGTAGGTAATGATGTCTGAGACTTTAGACTGAAAGTTATCTACTAGCTCATCTACTGAGTTGCACCCCAAGGTTGAAGTAGCAGAGTAAGCTTGAATACAAGTTTCTGTGGCATTTTCCTTAAAGGTGCATTTTCTTATGATGTCCCTTTGGCTAAATGAGTCACTGGAAATTATGCCCTCAAAGGTAACAGAAAAGTGATCAAATAGGGCAACATCAGTAACACTGACTTTAGAAATCTTCAGACCTTTAGTGATCAAGTCTAAAATATGTCCCTGTTTGTGCGTTGGTTGTTTAACATGTTGAGTTAAACCAAAGTTGCTAAGTGTGTCACACAGTTCTTTTGCACTTCTGTCTTCAGGGTTGTCAACATGAAAGTTAAAGTCTCCCACAATAATTAACAGTCATAATCAACGCATATCACAGACAGGAGGTCACTAAAATCATTTAAAAAGTTTGACGTGGACTTAGGAGGCCTGTAAACATTTAGAAACATAGTTCGTACTGGGCTCTTTACCTGCAGAGCCAAATGTTCAAAAGAGTCACATTTTCCCAAAAACACCTTTTTACACTTCAGTGAGTCATTAAACAATGTTGCCACTCCACCTTTCCTTTGCTGTCTGCTCGCTAATGTTTAATAAAGCCAGTTTATATGAATTAGTGGTTGATGTTTTCTCTTTGGCAGGCTGCATCTGACAGTTTATGACTCTTAAGTGTCTGTTCCTGTTTGTTCCCATTTTGTTTTTCTTATTTCTGCCACGTATTATCACAGATATTCCATAATCTCCGGTGGAAGGCCCAAGCTGATGCTGGAAACTGTTATGTCTGATAAACTTTTTGCCAGGGCCCGGTGTGTATCACGGAGAAGTTATCTGAAGGTCCTGACGTTCCGTGATATGTAGAGGAGATTCTGGGGCTCTGCTGCGTTTAGAAGATGCTGGTTTTTTCACATAGCTAAGGCTTTCGGAATGGCTATGTGGAGAGGATGTCAACTGTAGGCCAATCTTGAAAACTTTGTTCATGTTATGAGAAAATTCCAGAAAAGGGACATCTGGGCTTTGTGGGGAAGAGGGGGAATTGGGTGCAGTCTGGACTGGTGTCTGTGGGGATGGAGGTTTTTGGTTCCTCTTTGGAATTTAAAGGGGAGTCCTCTTTTTGTCCTGCTAAGATCTGGGATGAAACCTCATGTAGTTCTGACATAGGCTCTTTCTGTGTCATCTTTCTGGCCATCTTTATCTTGGCTTGTTCGGGCTGTCCTGGGCTTATCGTTTTTTTAGGCACTGGTTGAGCTTTGTTTTGGAACAAAGCTGATGGTGCATGGTTCACAGAATGGAAAATGTTTGATATCAGCCGTTTCGCTCCTGACCTATTTAAAGAGAAACCATCTCTGTTGAACAGATGTCTCCTCTCCCAAAAGATGTTAAAGTTGTCTATGAACGTTACATTTGTTTGTTTGCATGTTGCATCCAGCCATTTGTTAAACATCAGAACTCTGGAAAGCATTTAATCTCCACAATTAATGGGCACGTGAGGGCCGCTGAGAAACACCTTGACATTAAGACCATCAACTAAAGATGACGAATGTAATCCTCTTTCAGTATTTCTGATTTTCTCAGGGCTGCGTCGCCCAAGGCTTCAGCTTGTATGATGAGTTTTTCCAAGGTCAGGCGTTTTTTCATGATCTCTGGAAGGATGTCTGTTACATTAGACACCAGGCCATAGTTCAAAGGGTTATAAATCAACACCTCTCTGTTTTTCTTGTTACAGAAATGTTTAATCCCACTTATAGATCCATTGCATAATATCAGGGTCCTTGGCCCTGTGGCCTGTTTTTTCTCTGGTAGCTTAGAGTGAAGATTGTTGACATACCTTTGATTGTCATTGTGATCCTTCTGGGTCTCATCTTGGAGTGGAGCAAATCTGTTTTGTAACGGAATTCCAACATTTCCAGCAGGATTACTCCTATCGTTTGTTGTGAGAACATCCCGTTTTTGTTTCACTTTTCTTGGGACATCTCTCTGTGGTCTCGGCCAGTTTTCAGTGTCTAGGTGGGGGGTTCGTTGATCCTTTGGTCTAGCACCCAGAGTGGTCCAGGGATTCTCATTTTCCTCTGGGAACTGTTTGTTCGCTGTTTTGCTGTGCTGGTGGTCCCCCTTCGGAATCACAGGCAGCGTTGTTTCATTACCATACCCGGCGTTTACATCATAGTTTACTTCAAGTTGGTGGATTTTCAGCTCGATGATAGCTATTTTTTGTAGAAGCTTGTCAAAGTTCTCTGCGCTGAAGGTAGGCATCCTTTGAATCGGGTGGTTCTTCTCCATACTGAGAAGTTTGGAGTTTGGAGGAGATGACTCCAACAGAATATATGCTTCATTCAGTTCATGTAGCCATATTTCTGTTAAACATATAACATCAACATTATTGTCAATAATAAAGTCATTAATTAAAAGGGATTTTCCTGACAGAGATCTAATGTTTAATAAAGCCAGTTTATATGAATTAGTGGTTGATGTTGTCTCTGTAGCAGGCTGCATCTGACAGTTTATGACTCTTAAGTGTCTGTTCCTGTTTGTTCCCATTTTGTTTTTCTTATTTCTGCCACGTATTATCACAGATATTCCATAATCTCCAGTGGAAGGCCCAACCTGATGCTGGAAACTGTTGTGTCTGATAAACTTGTTGCCAGGGCCCGGTGTGTATCACGGAGAAGTTATCTGAAGGTCCTGACGTTCCGTGATATGTAGAGGACGATCTGGGGCTCTGCGGCTTTTAGAAGATGCTGTTTTTTTCACATAGCTGCAGTTTTCAGAATGGCTATGTGGAGAGGATGTCAACTGTAGGCAAATCTTAAAAACTTTCTTCATGTTATGAGAAAATTCCAGAAAAGGAACATCTGGACTTTGTGGAGAAGAGGGGGATCTGTGTGTTTGTATGTAAAGGGTTGGGATGCGGTGTAGGTTAAGAAAGCCATGGATGAGCCAGCAGATCTTCCAGAGAGGGGTATTCGTTGGGACCACTAAGCAGGCTCTTCGTCAGAAAATCCTGGCAATTCTTTGACAGCAGTTGGCTGAATTCATAACCCATTGTGAAGATAACCGGATAGTGGAGTAACTTGTACAGGACCGATCCCAGCTGCAATACGGCTCTGATTTCAGCTTTGCGTTTCACTTGACTCAACGAGTCGATTGGTGGGTCATAAATGCTTCTATAATCGGAATGTGTTTTTTTGTCAAGAAAGGAACTTATGCCAAAGTCTATGAGGTAGACTTTTGGCTCCTCTGAATCTGTTCTTATCAGGATATTACCCCAATTAATGTCTTTGTGGTCGATGTTTGCATTGTGGAGGTAAATGACTGCTTGCACCAGCTGTTTTATTATGATCTTGGCATCATTCTCATTGACGGGAGGTTTTTGCTTTGCGAGGTAGTCAAGGAGGTTATCACAAGGCACCGGTCTCTCCATCACTAGAATTAGCTCCTCATCCAGATTGTACCAGTCCAGTAGGTACACCATAGATGGTTGTCGCACTGGTTCATCTCTCAGTTTGAGCATGACAGCCACTTCCAGGGGAAGAATTCCACCATTTTCATCGTTACGGTTGTAAAACACCAATTCTTTTGGGATGTGTTTGATTGCCACAGGTAATTCATCCTCCCGACGATAACCTGCAAACACAGACCCAAAGGCTCCTTGTCCCAGTTTATCAAGCTCAACATATTTTTTCCGAAGCTCCGCTTCTTGAGAATCTGCTTCATTTTCTGATTCAACAAATTTCACCTTTTTCTTGCTCGGTTGTTCAATTATGTCTTCAGCCTCCCTCTTAAGATTCCTCTCTCTTGAATCTTGTTTTGTACTGGAAAGTAGCACACTAGGGTCCCTAGACTCCTTGCTGGTTTCCAATGAGAGGGAAGGTGTAGTTGGGACTTGTTTCATCGGTTTCTCCGTCTTTATTTTTTTCGCAGGTGGGTCAGTTTTCTCATTTTCTGTCATTTTCCTTTTTGGACTCGCCATGGTCCTAATCTGGTTCTGGCAACTTGTGTAAGGTCCTACCTCCACAGAGATCTTGGTGCTTTTTCTGCGGGTCTCAAGTTCAGCTCCGTTCTTAGGACTGCTGTCTTCACTAGACCCTGAACTCTGTGGTGTTATGATGCCGTTGCTCTCTTGTTCTGTTCTGATGGCTGATGCTGAACACGTCTTTCTAGACTTTTTGACCATCTTTGTTTGTTGTTTAATTTGTTTACATACAAGTGAAAGCAGCTTGAAACCTTTTCAGATAGCTCTGAAAAAATGTCTGAGGTCCAGTTACAGTGGTGGCTATGGTGCAAAATGTGATGTCATAAAGAATGAAGCCACACCTTTAGAATGTTGGCTTCTTATGCATCTGTGATGTCATCATGAATGAAGCCACCCCTTTAGAATGTTTTTGTAACCTAGCAACCCTCCCACGTACACTGTAAAAAAGTCAGTAAAATATACAGCAAAAAAACTTAAAATAGCAACAGTAAAAGACCATAAAACCAAAAACTGTCCTTTACTTTATTAAATACATTAAATAACTGTAAATCAACTGAATGGAAAAAACACTGAATGTTACAGTAAAAATGTATAAAACTCACAGTCATTTAGGGTAAAAAATAATTAATATGCTACTAATAAATTAATAATTTAAAAAAAATTGCGGTACACAGTGTTTTTTTCCTTGAACCTACATTTTTGCGGCATTTGGATAAAACTCCTTGCTATGTGGCTGAGTTCTGCACATTAAAATTTACTGGAAATACTTGATTGTGAAACAAGGATGAACTTAAATTTTTACAGAAGCAAAATGTTTAAAAATATAGCCCACTGTAAAAATGCCAACAGTGCAATTTTGTAAAAAGAAAAATATATTTTGCCTCCTCTTGTCAAATCTTTGTTATCCAATGAACGACCTTGCTGAGAGTTTCCACCAATAGGGTGATGCGCTGCTAAGCTTTGCACTGACTGCCTGTAGGAAGAGCCAGATAGCCACCATCAGCTAACGGACTGTACCTGTTGAGCTCCCACCACCGACAGTCAATGCGCAGCAAATATATTTTAGTTGTCTGACGCTTTCTTCACCTAGAATGCCTAAAATTAATATGCAGTACATCCGCCAGGTTTGAGTATTTTAGACGCCATGCTAATTTAATTGTTTCTTGGAGTTTGCTAGGTTTGTTGAGTAGTTTTATCAGCTTTATAGAAAACCTACCAGTAAAGTTTTGAATATAGAAATAAATAGAAACTGACTGATGAGCCATACAGTATGTGTGTGAGGTTAGCTAAGTGGAAGACATGTTGAGGTGTAATTTCTGTGTTAAGGGGGAGCAGTCATTAAAGGTGCTGTAGGAGATCTTGGAAAAATGGTTCTGGCAAGCTATATTTTTGAACATACACAACCATGCCTCTCCCTTCAGACCACCCCATGAAACCAAGCATTCAAAACACATGAATGTGCATGCTGTCTGCAGCGCGTCGAGAGCAGCTGAAGTGGCACGTCGCACAGAGCTGGCAGGGAGAAGGACAGCCCTGATGATGCAGAGCACTATGATCACTCCTCTGAAACAGTTTATTAACGCCTAAAATAACTAAAAAAGTTGAAATCTGCCGGCAAAACATGTTCACTTTTATTATCCTGGTGCCAGCAGTTTGGATTACGAACATAAAGAAGGCCTTCCTGCCACCGAAGCAAACCATGAGGGGGCGATCAGGCCATAAGGCAGCTGTTGAATGTGTTTCCTAGTGACAACCCACAGTGGACGGGAGTCTGAGCAACTGCGACAGAAATAATATTTGAAGGCAGGATGGTAATCTGGATGAACTGACTGCAATGACAATGTTTTTCAGGTGGACTTTCTCACTTCAAAAGAGATTCAAACTACTTTTTATCCACTGATCACAGCAAATATAGCTGCTATTGTTACAGGCAAAGAGAGGATAGGGTAGCTCAGCCCAACACGCATCAGACTGTCATGATTTTAGAAACTTCAGACCCAAATGCAGAAAACCGAACAGGGAGACCAGGGAAAAGGTTTGACGGGAAAAGACAAAAACAAAGTTAAGCTCAGATTGACAAAAACTCAGTTTGACTCAGCAAAACTCAGCTTGGCTAGAGTACCCTAAAGAGTACCCTAAACTGGCAAACACTGCGTTTAAGGAGGTAACCATCAGCAGGTGTGTGAGGAGGCGGACCAGAACCAGGCGCCTCCTGGTGGATGAAGGGAGACAAACACAGAAACACAAACACAAAGACAGGAGTCCTGACACAGACCCACTTTTTCCACTGCGTAGCCAGAGCAGCAAAGATGGTTCAGCCGCACATCAGATCTAAACTTGTACAAGCATCAAAAATATAGCAGCACATGCATTTTTGCTGCGCTTGCTGCTTTAGGTGTGAATAGGGTGACAAGACATCCTCTTTTTCCCGGACATATCCTACTTTTCTATGGAGTGATTTTTCTGCCAAAACGTTGCAAAAATGCATGTTGCGCAAACACATAAAGCATGTTGCAAATGCATAAAGCATGTTTCACACAAACAAATCTTATCACTCACAAATAAACATGTTGCGCTCAAATAAATCTTATTGTTCACAAATAAAACTTGTGTTACAAACTCTCATCTAGTGTCACACTCAAATAAAACTTTTTTTTCAAAATGTCCTTAAATGTTGCACACACACACAAAAATTTGTTTTACAAACCGGACTCTGACATTGCACTGAAAATATAATTTTTAGATTGAGTACAAAACGATATCTGCTCTCATACAAAACAGCCTCTCCTTGCGTACGAGACAATTGTTCACACTCCGCGGTACGTTTCTGCCAAAAGTCACGTGATACATGGAGAATTGTCATTCTGAGTAACCGACAGCAGGAGGCGCCATACAATCAAAACAACTGAAACATGCCGGTGTTACGACGAGCTGCGTTTTCCCATCAGATATGGTTTAAATCATGACAGTCAGGGGGAAATTGGTTGCAGGAGAGACTGGTGCACTTCCCAAAATAGATATAAAACAGCTCAATAGGAAATGAAAATTATGAGGAAATACCGATAAAACATCAACTGGCTTTTTTACAAGAGACAGAGATCCTAAAAAGCCTTCAAGTAAGTCTCATAGAAAATGTCTGCTTGAAACGATATGTGATCACAGCTATTTACAAACTACACCAGTTTTGATAAGAAAAATTAGCCAAATTTCCAGAAAACTAAAGGGAGTAGCTTTAAAGAATACCTGAAATATCTAACTAAAGTTATACAATTTGAAAAAATACCGATTAATTCAATTTAGGAGAAAATGGAGGGAAATATAGCAAACATTCACGTCCAGTATTAATCTAAAGAATGAAAGAAAGCTTAACCTCAATGTTTGTACACTGTGGGTGAATATTGGCACGCTAGCAAAAACACTAAGGAGAGAAGAGATTCATGAAACCTTAGAAGGGAGCATTTTTTCACATGGCCAACCTTTCATAACCACAGATACGACATACATCATTCGTGGCACACAGTAGCCTACTGCGGAGCTGTTTTACAAGGGAAAATGACAAACTGCTATTTCCCAGGAGAGAAATATAGGATTTTAAAAATAAGTCATGGGACCCGTCTCCTCACTGTTGACAGAGTCATCTGGAATCCACAAAAAAAAAAGTTAAAGTGACATGAAAAAGTAATCAGTTTTACAAGAATTTATCTAAAAACTAAAAGTCTTTCTTTAGATTTATTTAGATACATTCACCCTGGTTAACCCATAGACACTGTAGATCAATCAAATACTTGGCATTTGGGGAAAAGTAATAAGAAAAGCCTTGAAATAACTTCCAAATATTTTCCCATGTACATGAGCTACGTGAAGTCATTCTGCTGATGCCCGGGATTGTATCAAGTGATTTATACGTGCAGAGGCACAGATTTTAAATAAACAATAGGAGTAAGTGCAAATGGAAAAGATGCAATATCCCTTCTGGATATTTCTGTCATATAATAGTTGAAAATCTTTCAGCAATTACACTAAACCTTAACTGGATGCTTTCTCAAAGGATTGTCATTCTCAAAACATCTGTATTAGAAACAGATGATTAGAAAAAATCTGTCCTTAAAAGATCTCCAACAAAACAAAGGAATTCATGCTTAGCATTTTCAGTATATATTTTTGATAACAAAAATGAAAACATTCTGTTATCCATACAGGTAATCACACTTTATGATTATTTGAACAACTTTAGTTAAAAATCAGTGCTTTCAGTTTTTAAACGTTAAAATTTCTATAAGTGACAAGTGTCAGTAATGAAATGATAATACGATCAGTCTTTTCTCCCCTGTCTAGATAGCTCTTTCTTTTTTTTTGGGAAAGCAGCAAGAGATAATGTTGCAAAGACCCAGCTGACAAATGGCACGTGGGACTCAGTCCCAAGTCTGTGTGAGAACATAGGTCTCTGAGCTACAGGACTATCTGTGGGAAAAAAGATTCCAGCTACATCCACTGTGTGCATCTTTCTTTAAGCCCAAAAAAATGGAGTGTAGGGCATCCATTTGACTTTTTGCCTGCTTTTTTTATTCCTCCAGGCCACTTTAATTGCTTCCCGATTTAGCCAAAGTAAACGTATACACCATCTACAGAATCTCAATGTCTCAATCTCAATGAATCTAAATATTTTTATTACCTAGATCATTTTTCTGTTGCTGAAACCATGGTGAGACATGCAGTCATACACTTGTATAACTGCAGTTCACACAGGAGATCACATACAAGTCGCATTTATTTGGAAATATGAACAGCAACGCAAAAAAAAAATCGGATTTCACAAAAAAATCGGAATTGAGAATCAAAGCCTGCAGTGGGAACGTAGCCTCTGTTCACCATAAACAGATTTTTTTTCCCCGTTTTGTTATCAATCAGGTAAAACTTCATCGATCATTAGACACGCTAACGGACGCTGCATGATGTTATTATCGTTGTCTGCGCAACCACTATGTTTTACATCATGTGGCAACGTTAAGCCATTCATGTAGCGAAGGGCCCAAACAGATCTGACCAACCGAGCAGATCTGGTACCTACACCGGGCATAGACTGTAGGATGTTTCAATCATTGCACTCAGCTACAGCTCAAACTGTACAACAAAAACGTAGGGTTTAAAAGTTCACAACTCATGATGGATGTTCTTAAACTGTACTGCCCGAAGCTCTGATGTAATCTACCTCCTCACACTGTACGTCCAAAAACCACACAGGAGATGGCGCTGGTCGGACTTGTCAATCTGAAGGAAGAAGAAGAATTCCCTTGTTTGCACATGTGCAATGTTTGAGGTTCTGGAAAAGTGGTTCTTTAGACGCCCTGCTTCAACACCAGGATATGCCCACGAAAACTTTAAGGGGCTGACTGAATTTCAAACGTTTGATTTTCTAACGACTTTACGATTCGGGAGGCGGTCATGAGAGGCTTATTAGCCCTCATTACACCCTGTATACTACACCAGTAGTTAAAAAAATAAGAAATTGATGTGCTGATGCCGTTTGGCACTACCTACTTGTGCAAAAAGACTTTCTCCTGATGTACCATAAAAATAAATACGATTGAATGTGGAGGATGATCTCAGAGGTTGCGTGCAATGTTTATATACATTTATAGTGGAGTGGGGGCGGGGTTCACAAGTCACTTGCACTGTTACTTTGGGGATTGTGGGCTGAACGTTTTGGGAATCCCTGTACTACAAAACGCGGAAAGCACAATGAGGCTAAAAAAGTTCTCGCGTGACTGGAGAATCGATCCCAAAAGGACAAAAAAAATCATTCATTGTATGCCTTTAGATATAGATTTCAGGGCATGGTATCCCGCTCGTGGCTGCAGACTAGTAAATTCACATTGTCTAACGACATAAACAAGGAGGAAACATGGCACAGAAATGCTTTTCAGATTCATCCGCTCATGAGAGACTTTATCTCTAAGACTCCAGAGCACCTGAACATTTGGACACCTGTAACCAGGCAGGGCATCCTTTCTGTAGCTCAAAGTAACAACATGGTGCCTCCATGCACTTTCAAATGTGTTTGTGCAGCTTAACGTAACCAATGTATCTTAGTGTGTTGTTTTGATTTTGTGTTCTTTTTGTAAAGCATTTGGAAAACTGTTAAGTAACGTTTAAATAGTATAATAATATAATGATTTTTTGTGGTTTGCATAAAAGGATTTTGGAGCTAATAGAGTTATGTGTGACATAAACACAGTGACTCAGGTTCATGCCAGCTGACCAAATCTACGTTGTTATAGTGTTAATGTGAAGTTTAATTAATAAAACATATATTCACCTGAGATCTGATGATGTCTGTGTGTGCAGTAAATCTCAATCGATTTAATTATTTATTTTTACTGTATTTTAAATAAGCATTTTGTCAGAAAAAACAAAAATATTTTCACAGCACCCTCTGTTCAAAAGTCCAACACCTGCCTGCGCTTTGGGTAGCAGACTGAGATGTGGATTTGGAGACCTTTTAAGATGCACTATGGATGCAGATTGGCCCATGCAGAAGCAAATAATAATGGTTTCTGTTGAACTTCCGCCTAGGCTCCATTTTATGATTGTAAAATAATTTTATATTTATAATTATACACAAGTTCACAAATTATATGTACAAGTTCAAGGGGTTAGATTATTTTTGGTGAGGCATATTCTTTTAAGTGAGGACTGAGGATATTCAATTAGTTCAGATAAAAACAGGAGGGGATATTCAGCACCACACAAGGAGCTTTTATGTAATATTCTCAAAGTGCTGAAACCTCACAGGGCCTTTCTGTTTTCTCTTCTACGTAACTTAACCAACATTGCTTGACAATAAGAAGGTCAGAAGGGTGCTTCAAAACCTAACACTGAGCTCTTCTTAATTCCTCCGAATCAGGAATCAATAGATAACAGCTTTTCAGAGGAGAAAACCCTGTGACTTCAAACTTCAAACTGCAACTAACTGGGAAGTAATTAACATCACTCGGGATTTATTGTGAAATGCTGTGTTGTGTTGAAATGGGTTTTCTCTTGAGGTTTTCTGAAAGCAAATGTCTCATTGTTGGGTCATCTGAGCAATAAAAGGAGCTAAAGAGTTTCTTTATTGAAAGCCCCTGGCCGGTCCAGTCCCTATTATGTAATCAGAGGTTTGATAGAGAATCTCTTTCATAGACATGTATAGAGCACATCACTGTGCTTTGAAATGCATCAAGATGAAACATGTCCACTAACAGAGGTGATGTAAGGATCAGCGTTACCTACATACAGTAGATCGCACTCTGAGGTGTCTTCTGCTATTATAAATCAACTTTGCTCTCAAATCATATATTACCCTTGATCGTTAGAGGGTTTATGCTTAGTATTACTAGTTATTAAAGGAAAAGTCTGATCACCAAGGAATAACCAATGGATCCTTATTTATATTTAGAACATATGCGTTCGCTTTGATTTAATTAATTTTTGACATTAATCAGTAAAAGAATAAAATAATTGTTGTCGTGATCCCTAAGTCTGGGAGCGGCATTTGTTCCTGACATCTTCTGGAAGTGACGTCACGATGCGGTAAGCCGAGCGCCATTCTCCCCGCTTTACAAGCAAAATCAATGTGAACTACTAGACTTCATCATTGAAATTTGTGAGAGCTATAGTTAAACTGACGGTGCCCATGTGGATGGCAGGTAAAAGTGGGAAAAAAATGAATCATTTCACCTTTCCGATCAATGATCCACCATGGACGGGTTCGTCGTTGAGTTGCCGACTGGAAGTGGGAGGATTTGCCATCAAACTTCTGGCCAGGGAAAAAACGTGTAATATGTAGCCAACTTTTCAAAGAAGAATGTTTTCAAGATGGTTGTGACAAACACCAGATACAGCACCGGGACTTGCTCAACAGCCGATACCGCACCGTGACGTCACAAACCGGCAGGTGGCAGTAGTGTTCTTTGACAAACATGGATGCCTCCAGTAAAGCACATTCAAATGAAAATTACTCTCAATGAAAAACATTTATAATTTATCAAACAGTATTTAATAATTTCATATTTAAATGACTTTCAGAACTTTGTATTCTGAATACGACTTTTCCTTTAAGACTATGGTCATAGCAATCATTCCTATTACACCATTTTTCAAACTTTTAATTTGCAAACATAACTTAGGAAATGCACTCAGACATCATCTAAAAACATTTATACTAACTATTCAGCTATTTATTTTTGTGTTCTTGGCTTTTTTTTTATTTCATCCTTGATTGTAATTTTATCGTCCTTCCTCTTGCTGTGAGATTGTTTCTCTTATGTTGCTTGTCTGACTTCATCATCGGACGGGCAGTCCAGCGACATATGATTACACTGCGTTTATCTTTATTTCTTGTGTCGTTCGTGAGATTATGCACTATAAACTATACAGGTACGATGAAATGTAAAAATAAAACCAAAAATGACAGCAATTATTCAGGAATCCAAAGCTGAAAATGTGCTGCCAGGAGTAGGGCAGGGGTCAGATGAGTGAACAGAAAGTCATTATAAACCTTTTAAACCCAATAGTTTAATACGCTTTAGTGACTGAAATAAGTAATTTCGGTCCCTCCTTATAAAGATGAATACACGGTGACCTGGATGTATGTCTGGTTGTGATTGTGCCACCCCTACAGAACGGGCAGTGACACCTCTCACAGCTTTTCACATCTACTAAATGATTTATATTTCCTCCACTCTTCATCTGCAAAGTAGCTTAAGCCCATCAGAGGCTGTATCTGAACATCCACCCTAACCACTAAATAGGGCACTATATAGTGGTTGCGCCATTTTAGACGAATGTCTAGTGCAGGGGTAACCAATTAAAAATCAGCAGGGTCCAAATAAAGAAAATCAACAACCAGTAAAGGTCTGGGGGCTTTTTTTATTTTTTTTTTATATTCTGTTACTTTAAACAGAATTTAACACTGAAATAAAATTATGTGTTTATGCATCCATGCTACACATTGACTTTTTAAATTGAAAAATAGAATATTTTTCCATTCTAAAATCTAAAGTAGAGAAAAACATTCATTCAGTTTGGTATATAGACAATTTCCTGGTTCACATATTTTATAAATCACCTGAACTGCCATTTTTTTCAAATTTTTTTCTTCTTTTGGCTTGATGAGAGCAGTGGGCTTTAGGCTGACAAAGCCATTCTAAAGCACATATCAAGGTGCTCATTTTGAGCCTGGATCCAGATTTATTTTTGATTCTGTTCATGGTGGAGAAAGCTGCTTCACAGCAGCAGGTTGAGCCAAACATATGTGGTAATGTGGCCTTTTTGTTAAGTTTGTTGCATGTTTTCTGGTTTTGGATTTTCTTTATTTTTGAACTTGTTTGATTGTTTTCGATTTTGTGTGTTGCATGTTTTTTTTCGGATTTTGTTTGGAGGCCACATTACCACTCAAACTTGGACACGCCCACAGCGGCGGCACAGGTGTTCCCCATCAGCCAAGCAGCGTGCAGGGACACTGATTAAAAAGGCAGCTGTTTGGTTGGAGGGAGGTCCTGGACATGGGAAGACAGAGACGCTCTGGACATGGGAAGACAGAGACGCTCTGGACATGGGAAGGCAGAGACCGGACGTGGAGGGTCGTGGCCGGACTCTGAGGAGAGCCAAACTGAGCGGGTGAGGGAGAAGCATCGGGACATTTCTCGCGACCGGTTGCCGCAGGCGCACTGGACCGAGGCGCTGAGCCGCCCTGGAGCGGGGCGCACAGGAGTGGGGCGCTGAGGCAGGACTGGAGACCGGCGCACTGGAGACCGGCGCACTGGAGAGCAGCGCAATGGTGAGCAGCGCGATGGTGAGCGGCGCACTGGAGAGCGGCGCGATGGAGAGCGGCACAGAGGCACGCTGGCGAGAGGACCGCGTGTTGGAGGAGACCTCACTGGTGCCAGCTATGCTGGCGAGAGGACCGCGCGTTGGAGGAAGGACTGCGCCCTCCATCGTGCCAGCTAGAGCGCATCTCAGGGCTATTTCATTGACTCTGCTGCCCGATGCCCTACATTTTTATCTTTTTATTTTTCTTTTAATCCCTTCCTTTTAGCCCTTCCTTTTAACCCATTTTATTGAACTTTTAAACCAATAAAAGGTTTTGGGGCTCCGCTCACAATCGCCGCAGTCTTTTTAGTTGTGTTTTTTTTAAGATGATCGCACCTCTCGGGTGCCACACATACTCTAAATGTGCAGAGTCATCTTTGAGCACCATTTCACTTTTCTGTCTCCAGTTCACTGCAGTTCTTCCAGCAGTCCACACTTTCTCTGCTCTTTTTCTCATCATCATCTCCTTCTTTCCCATCCCCCGGCTTGCCACAGGTTTGCCTGCTGTGTCTAAAAGTAGCAGCAGCAGCAACCCAGACTGACAGCAGCTCATTGGCTGATTTGTATCATGTGTAGCCTGGAGCCGTACCCTCCGGATGGCTTTACCATATTAACAGGAGAAGCGACGCAAGTGAAGTTAGACACCGTCGTCAGACAACATGCAGTAATTTAGAAATGTTTAAAATCAGGTTGGGTCCTGATTAGCCATCAGGTGGGTCTGGAAACAGACCGCAGGTCCGCTAATCCATGACCTCTGGTCTAGGGGATGAAGAAGTAGGGGACTCATAATTTTCCACAATGCACCTCGAAAAGTATTGATAATCCATGGTCACTAGATGAGCAGGTATATCCCAGAATGCTTTGTGAGCAGAGCTCTCCTCACAAGGCATCATGGGATTTGTTGTGGCAGCGACAAAAAACAAAGATGACGCACGCACCGTTCTGGGATATGTCATGTGACAGTTATGTGTTATGGGCTCCCAATGGGGAGCAAAAAGTAGTGATTATTTCTCTGAATTGTCAGTTAACTGAGTTCAAAATGAAGTTCACTATATAGTCCCCACTCTATATAGTGATTGAGGGATTTAAGGGTTAGGGTGGACGTTTGGACACAGCCAGAATGAATGGAAAGTGCAGGATTTTTTATTATTATAAAAAATTATCCTAGATTTAGCTGTGGACTTTGACAGGACCATTCAAAAATATGACTATGACTGGAGCTCAGCCATTTATATTATATATATATATATTTTGTTATTTTAATTGTTTTATTTTTTTTATAATACTAATAAATGTAAATATATTTTACATATTTTTAATTATAATACATTTTAAAAAGCCATTTCTATTGTAGCTGTGTTTCGATGGTATGATTATCGTGATGCAGAGAGGTAACCATTTCCTTTACCAGCCTCTAGCAGTTTGTTGTTATGTTTCTTTTTCACGGTTCTTCTGATTGCAGCTCCCTTCATTTCTTGGAAATATTACATTCAGGTGAATGTGTGTTGTCTTGTTCACAATCACAAAGTATTTTGTGTTGGCTTATCTTATCCAATCCTATCAGAACACATTGCTGTTTGTGGTTGTAACATGACAAACGTGTCTGAATACTTTGCAAGACGCTGCTTATCTAACAAAACTGGATCTCTGTGGTCTGAGATGAATAGAAGCTGCTGATGACTTACTGTTAGGGCACAAAGAGATTGTTGTCAACCATGACCTCGTGAGGAGCACTCTTGTTTGACCGTGGGTGACAAAACAGTCAGAGAGACACTTCAACTTTCATATAGCTCACAGACAAAGCAAAGTTCTTCATCCACTACATGGACCTGGTGAAATACTGTTAGAGCCTGTGGAGGGTTTGGTTGAGATTAATAGAACAAGTGTTACATAATAACTGCTTTTCAGTACAGATGTGGGCCATAGCTATGTCCTTAGGCCATATCACACTAAGAACCGCTTTCATCCTCAACAAAATTGCTTCTACAGTCATCAGATAGTCGACTGACTCCACTTCTTTACATACAAAGAGAAACTACAAATATTAATCACCATACTTTTCCCCTGAAGATGTTTAATGTTTGTTTGGATTTGTTGTACACGATGTCTTATGATTTACCAAACCAATCACTTTAAAGGCAACTGAGACAGAACTTATTTTTGAGTATTAAGTAAGGACACAGTTTTTTGGCCCTTTCATTTATTACTCGAACATGATGATATAAAACTGAACAGTCAGCTCTCTAAACTGCCATGTTTGTATTTTATCAAACTTCCACATTTCTGACAGAGGTAATGGTATGATTTGGATTGGTAGGATTTATTCAGACATCCAATAGGTTTACCAATCATGCTGAAGAAAAATGTGGAAATGCATTAATACAACAGTAAATGAGGGAATAAATAAAAGTAGAATTAAATGTATAAATACACAAATAGGAGAAAGTACTCAAATAAATAGAGAAATACAAGAAAAAAAAATATTTAGCCTTTTTCATGCCCAAAACATTATTTATGCACTTATACATTTATAAGTGTATTTATTCATATGTGCATTTTTTGGTTTTTGTCATTTTTTGGTCTCTCATATGGTGGAACTTGGCTGCTTCAGGACGTTTGTTTCTTGTCTTGCTGTAGATTAAGCAATTAATTCTGCTGTTTCTCGTTAGTTTTAAGCTCTCTTGTCATTTTTAACCCCAGTATGTTTAGAATGGTTTAGTAAACACTCCAGCAATGAAGTGCTTAAAATGAATAAATGAGGAACATTAAAACTCCCTAAATATGGTCATCGGACAGAGGCAAAAGACTTGTTTTCCCAAACAAATGATGTCAGTACTTTAGGGTGGCAGAACCAGGATTAGATTTAGGTTTTGGGGGAATAACTCTCCCAAATAGCTTTAAGTTGCTTGATAAACAAAATAAATAAAAAGATTTGTGATTTATTTATTTAGATTTTCTTTTTCTGTTATGAAATTTTGCTAGATGACCTAAAACATATGTGACCAAAATCAAAAAGAATGAAGAAATCTGTTAGGAGGCAAATACATTTTTTGGAGGTGAAGGAAGAGTTTTAGGTGCTGTTGGGTCAGGATTGTCCAGCTTTGTTGAACTTAAATCTTTGTGAACAGTCCAAGCTGTTTTCTGAATGCTGATTAAGGCAGTTTTCCAGATCTTCAGATTAAATAACCAGTTTATTTCCTATAACTTACAAAAAATATCTCCATATTTGTATTTTTAAGACACCAGATTCTTAAAGCTTGTTTTTACATTAAAACAGTTTAAGAACATAGATCAGGCATCCCCAAACTTGGTCCTCAAGGGCCGCTGTCCTGCAGGTTTTAGAGGTTTCTTTGCTCCAGCACAGCTGATTTTAATTGAAAGCTGATTAACAGGCTTTTGCTCTACTGCAATCATTACAATCAGCTGTGCTAAAGCATGGAAACCTCTAAAACCTGCAGGACTGTGGCCCTTGAGGACCAAGTTTGGGGATGCCTGACATAGATGGTTTGTCCATGATAAACTCTCTGGAGCATGGACTTGGACATGGACAAACACATTTGACATGTTTGTTTTCATAAAATACATAAAGCTTTTAGTGAGGAGGATAACATCTGTGGGGAAATCACTTTGGCATAAAATACTCGAAAAAAATCTTTTCACACATAAAAACAAAATTTCTTTCAAAAAGTCTGTTACAGTCAAACAAATGAAATATGCACCAATACTCTAAGCCAAACGGAACCCTAAAAATAACCAGAACAGACAATTTTAAGGGGAAAACATGACAAGATGAAGGGTGCTGTCCCCAGGACGGGTCATATTATGTTATTGTGACGATACACATGATGCTTCAGACTAATCCATCAGGAAGCAGAGATAAATATTCATCCCTGCTCCTCTAGCAGCACGTGCAGATTACACAAGATAAGATCCAGAACCATGTGTGTTATAAATTAACCGTCCAATGGTTTAGTTGTTGCTGTTTTGGTTTGTGGATTTTTTCCCCCCATTTCTTTCTTCTCAAGCTATGGCTTAAATTTCCCTTATTGACATTTCAATTAGTGGAAAAAATTGCAGGGGGCAATATAAAAAAAAAAAAGTCTAATCAACGAAAACCTTCGCGACCCCCTTGCAGTACCTCCGTGGACCCCCCTAGGGGTCGCGGACCCCCCCGTTGAAGACCTCCACTCTAGTGGGTTAAAGGCGAAGCAAGATGTGGGTCATGCCTCTCTGGGTCCATTCAAACCACGAGCATAAACATCTGCCAGAATAACTTACAGGTAATCAACAACGAAGAACCAGCACTGAGGAACTGCACAGGGAGGGTATATATGGGAGATGGAACAAAGACTGCGCTTATGAGCTGACAGGGAACAGGTGTGGATGGAAGCATCTAGAAGGGAGCTAGGGGAAGGAGACTGACACAGGGGAGCAAGAGAGGGTAAACAAGAAATACATAAGAACTCATAAAATATAACAAAAAAACACAAGAATAAAACAAAAGAGACATGAAACCAATGAACTAGAAAACACAGAAATAAATTAACCAAAGTGTAACTGAAAACTCAAAGAGAAAACATCAACAGAATCATGACAAAGGAATGTGACTTGATATTAAAATCCTAAAATAAAATGTACATATTTAACGTATTTTATTAATGACAGTCGTACAAGAACAATAAATGAATTGATAAAAATAGTAACATTGTTTGCAAAGAAAGGCCAGAGTCAGATATTAAAATGTAAAATAATAGAAATCATAATTAAATACTTTACATGTGCAGAGAGAGAAAATTGCAAGTTTTCACAGAGAGACCCCGGTTGAGCTTTGAACTAGTGTTCATACTGTTACATAACTCACTTCACTGGCTGCATGCAAAGGAACTGCTGCAGGATATGACGCAGGGTGTACTGGGAGTACAATGGCTGCTTAAACTCGTAAGGACAAGATGGGCTCTGATTTGACTTTTGGCAAATCATTACGACTAGTGTTAATAGGAGGAAAGGAGTTACGTAACAAAGTTTGCGGCTCTGGACAACAATATTTTGCTTCTTCTTCATGTTTCAAAGGCTTCCTTGAATGTAGATTAAGGCATGGTGGTTAAAGTGGCTCATAGAGGAGTATTTATGGCGGCTGTCTTCAAACGTCGGGAAGACTTAAAGGGTATAGAAAGGCTCCCCTTGTTCAAAGGGGATTTCCTTTATACAATGGTTAGTTTATTGATGAAAGAGTTCAAACAAACAACATTGTTGTACCTTAAGGTTGTGTTCACTGCAAACCCCCGGGACTGTGAAAAAATGTTGTGCGATTTATTTAATTAATTTAATTTGATATCTAATCAAATGATTTTTAGACTGTCACATGCCCGAATGGCTGAGTGTAAGGACGCTTATCGCAAGCGGGGTCGCGATAGATGCTGGTGCCTATCTCCAGTTGTCTACAGGCGAGAGGCAGGGTCCACCCTGGACAGGGGGCCAGTCCATCGCAGGGCAACACAGAGACAAACAACCCTTCACACACAATCATACCTAAGGAGAAATTACCTAATAGTCAAGTTTTTGGACTGTGGGATGAAGCCAGAGAGAGAACCCAGGCATGCTCACGTAGAACATGCAAACTCCATGCAGAAAGAGCCCGGAATAGAACCCAGAACCTTCTTACTGCAATGCAGCAGTGCTACCCAATGCCCCACTGAGCAGCCCAAACTGAACTAAAGGTACATTTTAATTTATTCACTTTAAAGGTAGAGAGACATTATTGGTATATGATGACTTTTCCTTTCTTAAGCAGTAAATTCACCGAATGTGTTACAGCGTGTGAACACAGCAAAGTGGAATGACGCAATACAGTTATTAATGCCCAACCAGCAGATGTTGGTAGTTGTGACATGGTAACAAAATACATATTTGATTTCTCATCAGATTGGTCAAGATGCACATCTTTAGGTGATCATACATTACTTATAAGTTCATAAGTTCTGCACATCATGCTGTTTAATTTACTTACCCATGTCACAAAAGCTTGTCTTTGCTCAGAGCCCTGTTTCTGAAACCCGTTGCTATGGAGCGTTCTCTTTAGAGTCCGGTGTAAATTTCAGTTTCAAACATATGCTGATTTGCTGCGCTTACGCTCTGTTACGCATTTGGTGTATTTACTTCTTAAATAATAAATACCTATAGGGAAGTAGGTGCAACAATATAGGTTAACCCTACACTGACAAAAGTCTGTCGTTTACACAGTATTATTGACATGATGGGTCTAAAGCTTCAAGCCCATGTGCAGAACACAATGGAGGCTGGGTAAAAGGTTTAACAGAGTTTATTTTGGTTTGTAAAAAACACAAGATCATAAACAGCGTCTTGCTTCTGACTTTGAAGGCGGACCTTGATCTGAGTTTCAGGCTCTTAGCCAAGAGCAGCAGGGGAGTCCACAAAGGAATCTTCAGGTTTGGCTCACGAGGGCTATCTCGGCAGGTTAAGCTCATCCAGAGCCTCAGGTAGAGACAGGTTTCCAAACTAGGTCAACACTGCGGCGTCGAAGCAAGGTCTGGCAGCTGGTTATATAGGGCAGGTCTCTGATGAGGAGATGCGCCTCAGGTGTGATGGAAGACTCCAGCCCTTGGAGAACCACGGCGCACTCTGCTGGAGGAAGGTGGTACAGCTCCAGATCCCAACAATTATAACTTTAAAATGGGAATAAAATCATTATTGTCATTTTTTTTAGCATTTTGCTACAGTTCTGCAAGCATCATGGTAATTATTTAATTCTTCAGTAAATATTATCGTCCAGTAGATTAAACTACAGTAATTTTTGCATTTCTGGATTAAAATCTCTATTTGCAGTGGGGTGAAATAGGCACTTCCTGTTGCCTGTTGTCATGGTGACTTATGGAATCGGTGCTCCACTGATAATCGCTTTTCATACTTGTTGCGCACGGGCTTAACTGGGGTTAGGTCTGCTGGGATCTGGGGATGTACCACCTTCCTCCAGCAGAGTGCGCCGTGGGTCTCCTGGGCTGGAGCCCTCCAGCACATCTGAGACGCATCTACTCATCAGGAGACCTTCCCTTTATAAGCAGCTACCAGACCTTCCTTCAACGCCGCAGTGTTGACCTTAGTTTGGTTAGCAACCTGAGCCTCTGTTACCTGAAAGAATCTAAGTTGTCTCTAAGTGAGAAAACTGGTTCTAACCTTCCTCTGTCTTTGCTCACAGGAAACCTGTCTCAAGCCTGAAGCTCTGGGTGAGCTTAACCTGCCTTCCAGCCCTGGTGAGCCAAACCTGAAGATTCCTATTTGGATTTCCCCCTGCTGCTCTCTGAGAAGAGCTTGAAACTCTGATCAAGGTCTGCCATTCAAAGTCAGAAGCTAGACGCTGCAGCTGCTTGTGTACTCTGCTGAACCAACAGTCTGAATTTGTTAAACCTGCTTTATGAGACGGGCCCCAGGAGATGCCAGGGAGAAACACACAGGAGGATCAAAGCAATGAGGACAAACCAGCACTGAGGAACTGTACAGAAAAAGTATATATAAAAGACAGAACAAAGAAGGGGCTAATTAACTGATAGGGAGCAGATGTGGATAGAAGCAACTAGAAGCTAGGGGAAAGGAGACTGCCACAAGGGGGCAACAGAGAGCAACACAAAAAAGCACAACACTGCTTAAAGCTACAGTGTGTAACTTTTAGTGACATCTAGCGGTCAGACTGCAGACTGCAGCAACATGAACATCTCCCCCCCACCGCTTCTCCCCCCCCAACAGTACGGCGAGCGTTACTAGACAAAATGTCTTCCACGACGTCCGCATCAACTACCTTCTCAAGTGATGAGGTTTGTTTACATAGATAATTTTACAGATAGTATTTCATTAGTCTGTGTAGGGTATGGATTTCATGTAGACATAAGATAATAAATATACCCGTTATTTTTTCTACATCGTTGTGACGTTTTGGCGATCTCGCAATCGCTAGTTTGTTGGCTCTCCGCTGCCGTAGCGCAAAGATGTCTGCCTCCATGGCTGCGAGACCCGCTCCTATGTAATTATAAATAACGAATTCTAAGGCAACGCAAATATTAAGGTTAAGAGGCTGAGCTCGTAGATGATGATAAAATAACATAGTTATGTATAATATATTACATTTCTGACTGTGTATCCCTGTAATTATTACACACTGTAGCTTTAAATATGACTAGAAAACAACTACAGTAACTCTAAATGGAAAATAAACAATTACCAAGAAAACACAGAATAAATAAAAATGTAAATGGAAACTCAAAAAGAAACAGAACCAAAAAGTCCACAAAGGGCAGAATCACGACATAATCAGGAAAGTTCAGCCTTATTGTACAGCTACTACTGATAAAGCCCCGTCCCACCTTGCCAATTTAGCCGGTGTATGCCTGACGTCCCAGAATCTCCTAAAACGCTGGCATACGCTGAACTTCCTATGTATTTTTTCAATTTTGGGTGTATACATAGCGTATTTATAACAAATCTACAACTTTTGTCCAACGACAGCCTAACTTATGTGTAAAGTACGGGTAGGGTGGCCAGATGTCTGGCTTTAGGCCAGACGCCTATTTGTCCTTCTTTATGGGGCACAAGGCTTGAAGAGCTGCAGCACAATATCCAAAAATAAAATAAAAAATAAAATGCATTGACTATCTTGTCTAACAGATGATTGGCTAAGAGTGGTGCCGTGCAGCAGGTAACTTAACTCTTCAGAGGGCTTTTTTTCATGAAGTGCTGTTGCCTCTGGATGCCAAAATTACTTCTGCAGAGCTGTGTAAGGTAGACCATACTGTAAAACATCAATTACCAGTCCTACAAAAGTGTTGACTGTGGCGTGAAAGTGGACCGGGAGAATTTCAGTGACTAGCCGACAGCTAAAGAGATTACCTCAAAGACAGCAGGTCTGCTGCACGCTGACAGACACTGAAGACAAGCTTCCAAAAGAGTGAAGCACTTTTTAAACAAAGCAATAGTTTTTGAGCAGCTGAATGTGTTATTTTTTTTTTTTTGTTTTTTTTACAATGTATTTTGTTGTTTGAATAAAATATTAGTGCTTGTTTGCATTATCTATGTTACCTGTTAAAGATTCAGTGGCATTCTGCTTTTTAAAAGATTCATCTTAGAAAAAAAAAGGAAAGAAAGAAGGTTTGCAGTCGCAGCCGATTCAGCATCATGTCTGCTAGGAAGTTTGTTCGTCTTGGGCATGAACGCAGGGAGGATCCATCACACTCACCTTCTTGCTCACCCTATGATGGGGATGAAGTCTGGAGGAGAACTGACAGTGTCCTCCCTTTGACACCTTTTATACCAAACGCTGCAAATACGGCATTATACTGTAGCTGTAAGTTAGAAATTCATTCAGTGGTCATCTGGAACACGTTAGATAGAGATAGAGTTACAGATAAGTTCTTTATAAGTTATGCACAAGTTACTCATAGTTTTTGCTTAAGCTAGATGCCACGATTCATGAGTAACTTACACTTAAAATATGTCAACGATCAGATAACTTACCTGTAACTTATGGCCCACGTATGAGCACACGTTTGCATACGTATCCTCAAAATTTCTCGACATACTGCCCTATGTCGATGTGTACCAGCGTGTTTCAGCGTGCTCATAAATTATACAAATGTATCCATAATTTATCCAACGTATGCAAGCGTTTTTGCCAGATTTTCCGTACGTTAGGCATACGCTGGTCGAAATCGTCAAGGTGCGACAGGGACATAACCCACTAAAATATATTTTTTTTCTTTTTGTAGTTCTCTATAGTTACGGCTCAATTGTCTCAAGCAAAAAACTTATTTTCATGTCGGTATTTGAACTTAAAGTATATAGGGAAACAGCTGTTCCAACCGTTGCATTTTCGAATTCTCCAGAGTGGTGCACGACTTTACACGATTGAATAAAGTGAATGTGATTGAGTGTTTATCAAGAGGGCGGGATTGTTGTGGCGGAAGGTTCACAAGCAAGTTTGGTTGTGGCCGGTTTGTCGGAAGCATCTTGCTAAGCAGTTAGCAACTTAGTGCTAGTAGGTTCCCAATGGGAAATTCCATTGGGACCAAGTAGCACTAAATTGGTGACTTAGAAACGACACTGTCAAGGAACGCTATGGACAGAGGAAACATGCAAGAGGAGGAGAGTTTAGTGTCGGAGGTCGTGGATGACTCTCCTCCATCAAATATTTTTTATTTAGAGGAGGAAAGTTGAGATGAAGATGTTGTGGAAGAGGACGCCAGGGCAGCAGAAGCTTGGTTTGGTGTAGAAGGCTTACAGCCGTACATGTTTGAGCCCTTGCCTCGCAACGCTGCCAGTTCTGTTAGCTCTACGCCTGCTGAAGACACAGACGTCCATCCCTGTGGACACTGGGACGGAACTCAATGGGAAAGGAAATGATTCTGATTTCAACCGTTGCGTATATTAGCTGCGACATATGAATCAAAATGCTATGACCGAAAAAATGTGATTGACAGATGACCGTTGATATATGATTGGCCGAATTTAGGTGTTCAGGCTGACGTATAACTAACTGGCCTGCATAAAATAACGAACAAGAAATCCCCACAGATTTTAAGACAGGATATTTTTTTTTTTATAGAAATGTTATAATATTTGGGATAACATCGTCTGATAAAGATTACATTTATATACATGTTTAAGCCAGAATGATTTGACATTTAAATATGCTTTCCCTACGACACTAATACTCTTGCAACTCTAATAAAATGTTTTTGCTTAAATAGCTTTAAACTTAAGCCTGAGTTCACTCACCTTTTCAACTCACCTATTTAATTTTTTTTGTCAGATTCTAAATTAGATCGTCTCATCATGATCAATAGCGGATCTATAATATAGATAACAAATGGTTTATGGAAGCAGCTCTACTTCATTTAATGACCTAATATCTCCACGTCACTTCTGGCGTGAGCATTTTAAGCCCTTATGCTTAATTTCTAATCCATTTAAAACCTGGTAAATTTGAATTAGAATAGTAAAGTGCGAATTTTAATCTTTAATTCAGTTTTTAAAAAGAGTAAAGAAAAAAACAAGATCAGAAAGTGAAGCAACCGTTACCTGTAAGTTAAGTTAGTCAATCAGGAGGAATCTGATGATGTGGGTTTGGTCATCTTATCAGGCCTTAAAATGGCTCACTACTATTCTCCATGAAAGGATTCACTAGCCTTAGAGTCAAAACAGTACTTTTTCCCACTAGTATGACATTCATATTTTCTTTTTCACAACATGTGAACAGAATAGCCTTCGACCTTTCTGATGATAACATAAACAGCATAGAAGGTTCCATTTATAGGCGGTTTTCCTTTATTTCTGCCATTTTCTGGTTTGTTTTATTTACTGTTGCATAATCCTAAAGGGCTGGCTAGGGGAAAAACAAAAATCTTTTTTTAGCTGCTTGTGTACAGAAATAATGAAACTAACAGATATTGTCCAATTTTTTTTCTAAAAATTGTTTGGCTTCCTGTGAAGCTGATGTTTCTGATTACTGAAGCCAATTCTGCTGGAGGACGTCCAACTATCTCTGAGTGATTGCTACCAAAGGAGGACATAGGAAGCTGCTGGGTGGAAGCCAACAGTCCATCGGTCAGCGACATCCTACTACTTGATTCTCATACCAGGAGATAATATGCCTTTTGCTATGATTTCATGGCACTTAAAGAACGTATAACGATGTTCTAAAGAGAATGGATAGAAAGTCATACTAAAGAGTTGAGTGTTTTGCACCTTGAATATATACAGGGCCTTAAAATAGTTAATGGTCTAAAAGTTTTGCTTTTTTTTTGTCACCCTTTAATGTTTCACATCATTAAGCTAAATACAGGATGAGTTTTTAAATAAGGATTTATCTGAACCACACCAGAGGTACAAAAATAATCAGCCCCAAACCCTGATGACTGTGGAGACCCTCTTCCCCAGTGGCGTAAATTTTGTTTCATAAATGTTGCAGCAAAGAACAGGTTTTTTAAATGGAAATAATAAAAAAAGAAGAATGCATTCCTTAAATGAAATTTAGCTAAAGTTCAGTTGAATTTTTCCAAATTTTTTTTTTTTTTACGTTTTATATTTTCTGTTTTTTCTCATTTCTGTTTGTCAGATTGAATTGTATGAATTGCCTTCCTTTCACGTTGTGTTTTAGAGAACAAGTTTTCTTTACTTCAAGCCCAATTCATACATTCACATCGACCAATAAAAAGGTTGCTGCTGACGCCTCGTGTCCCGATAGAAATGCCTCTTTGGTTCTAACTATTAACTATTTAAAACTATCTAAAAAATGTAAATTAAAAAGAAAATATATATATATGTGGAAAAAAAATCAATTTAATATATTTTGTTTTAGAAAATAAATGATAAAATTACAGCTTTAGATAGATAGATAGATAGATAGATAGATAGATAGATAGATAGATAGATAGATAGATAGATAGATAGATAGATAGATAGATAGATAGATAGATAGATAGATAGATAGATAGATAGATAGATAGATAGATAGATAGATAGTGCAAAGCCATGCCTTTAAGCATTGTGTGGTGAGGACGCCATCTTGTGGATTAAGCTAAAATAGCAATTGTTTTTCTTATACATTCAAAATTCAAAAGTAAAAAATGTATAAAACATTTGTAAAACTGTTGCGTTTTTGTTGTCAATTGTCTTTTTTCAGTTCTTATTATTAATAGGAAAATTTTAAAATGAATCTCTCTCTATTAACATTTACTACTCTGCATCGTAGGATGACAGCCCCTTCTTGTGGATAAAGCTTAAAAAAATCTTTTGTTTCTTTACTTTTTGAATTAAGATCTTTTAAATGGTTGAGCATTATTTACATTTATTGGTAAGTAAAGAAAAAAACAAACAAAAAAAAACAAATAGGGAAACAAATAGGCACAGCTCAGATACATGTAGCTACAGCATTTAGACCCTCAAAATTGACAACAAGGCTTCATAGAGAAATACCGATTATCTGTGTAGAATTCTTCCTGTCCATCTGATATTGTTATTTTTTTTTCGATTCACTGAGATTAGTTGTTTTGCAACAAATAATAAAATACTATAATATATCTCTGATTTACACTGAATCCCTGATTTGAGAATAATGGAGCCTCCATTCCCAAAATGGAGATAATTCTGCAGTATTTTTGGATAACAGGACAATCCTTAAACATGTGAGTATTTCTCTACATTTTCTCAAACAACGTCCATCAAATGGTTCTTTATAAAGTTAGAAATAATAGGAAGGATCTAAAAATAAAAACATTTTCATTTCCAAAAACTCTGCATTAAACTATACATTGGAAACCTGTCTTTTAGTTGGTATTTTCTTTCCTATAAAATAAATGAAATATTGTTCTATGTTATTTAAATCTTTGTAGGAAGATTGGTATAAAATCTAATTTGGGAAGATCGATAAAACAAATTTGCAGAAACATCAAAATAACTGAAGCAAAAATACAACATAGACCATAAAAATTGGCTGGACAACTGCTTTTTATTTTTACATCCTTAGCTAATAAGTTATACTTTGGAGCTTTTCTATAACAATTTTTTTTTTTTTTTGCAGAGATTCATCATATAATTAATAAGTGAGAATAAAAAGTAGCCATGATAAAAAAAAAATGAGTACTCAAGTAGCTGCTCATAATATCTTATTTAATTTTTTATTAGAATTAGAATAAAACATAGTTATTTGTAAATTCTGGTATTTTAAATACTATAAGATGATTAAACTCAATCCAGCACTAAAATGGTGTTATCGGTATCGGCGAGTACCAACAAATAGGGCACCAAAAGTTTATTCAACTCTTATCACTCATTCCAGGTAGGTAATAAAAGTTCTACTGGATTCACTTTGTCTAATCTTTCATATATACACACAAATAAATCTTTTGTACCAAAAAGGAACACTAAGTTGAAATAAAGAAATAACTGTACGACTTTATCTGGAACACTTTTGTTTATGACACGCTTGTGTTTTATTCAGTCAAGTAATTCACTGTGTTTAGAGCAGCTGAGCAATTTACTCAAATAAGAGTAGTGGTATTTTATAAAGATATTACTCCAGTAAATGTAATATTTCTAATAACTGTGATGTTATTCCACTGATGCCTAGCTGTTGCAGGAGTTGAGAGCTTTTTGTGTTTGTTTATGCTGAGCACACTTTAAAACAGTGATCCACGCCTGTGTGACACTCGGCTGGATTATTTTAATGCACTTTATTTTGCTGTTAGTGGATTTTTATTGCCTGTCTGCAGACAGTTCACAATCCTGCTGCACGACTTTTAACTGGGACATGTAAGTTTGAGCACATCTCACTAGTTTCAAGTTCACTACACTGGCTGCCAGTTAAATTTAGGATTTATTTATTTAGTTTTAAGCCTTTAAATGGCTTTGCCTCACCATAAATTGCTGATCTCTGACATCCTTATGTACAGGTTTGTTCTCTTAGGTCAGCGGATCAGTTACTGCTGTCAGTACCCAGAAGGAGGCGTAAACTCAGAGGGGACGGGGCCTTCTCTTTCTCTCTTTAGCCGGTCCCAAACTCTGGGATGAATTGCCTCTCTATGTCCGGTTTGACCATTTTACATCTTTTTTTTTTTATTTGCATTTTTTTCTCTCTTTAATATTCAAATGGATGTTGGTTGATTTTTATGTTTTATTTCTTTTATTTTCCATATTGTTTTTACTAATTTATTTTACCGGTATATGTTTTTTTATTAATCTTAGGGTGTGCATTTTAGTGCTTTTTTTGTTGTTTTATTTCTGCTTTTGTGCAGTACTTTGGTCCCATTGATTTTTTAAATTGCTATATAAATAAAGGTCGACTGGATTGTTTGAATGTTTGTGTGATTGCTTTTGTGTGTGGTTATTTTGTTGGATAGTTATGCTGCTGCATCGATCTGTTCATCCGTTTGTTTCTGTTTATTTTTATTTGGACTCACATGAAAACGAGACGTTTCATGTCAAAGGGCTTTTTATTTAGAGAAAAATTTAAAGATGTGGAATCTTTTAGTTGGTACCACAGACTGCAGATCACAAACTTCTGCTTTTTTTTCATATTATAATTACAAACGTTGCTGTAAATTATTGGGATATTATGTGATAGACCACTACATAATAGAACGTTGGAGAAAACCTGAAAACTAGGGTTTTGATTTATTTTCTAGTTTTACCTCCTTTTTTATGTCATATTATGGTTTTAAAAAAGGATTAAAGTTAAAATAACACTTTTTTTAAAGACATTTACCTAATAAGGTTTTGTATAAGATTTTATGTAAGAATTGCAAGCAAAACTTTTACTTGTAAGGGCCAAAGTGACAAAAAGTTGACATTAGTGCACAGAAACAGGTTTACAGGGGAGATAATCTACAGGTGCATAAAAAGTAAAAGAGCAGGAGCATTAATACATGGTTGCGACACATTGGGGCCTCATGGTATTGAATCTAAATGCGTAAAATGTTCAAAAGGTATGTGGAGAGTAGTTTAAGTGAATTTTTTCAAGTAAAGCTGTTCGTACCTGAATTAATTTGGCATGTGCACACTGCTTCTCCAGAGACAAACTTCACATGTAAGACGAATCATGCATCCATCCATCCATCCATCCATCCATCCATCCATCCGTCCGTCCATTCATTCATCCATCCGTCCATCATCCATCATCAATCCATCCATCCATCCATCCATCCATCCATCCATCCATCCATCCATCCATCCATCCATCCATCCATCCATCCATCCATCCATTTATTCATTCATTCATTTATTCATTTATCAATCCATCCATCCATCCATCCATCCATCCATCCATCCATCCATCCATCCATTTATTCATTCATTCATTTATTCATTTATCCATCCATCCATCCATCCGTCCGTCCATTCATTCATCCATCCATCCATCATCCATCATCAATCCATCCATCCATCCATCCATCCATCCATCCATCCATCCATCCATTCATTCATTCATCATCAATCCATCCATCCATCCATTCATTCATTCATTCATTCATTCATTCATCCATCCATCCATCCATCATCAATCCATCCATCCATTCATTCATTCATCATCAATCCATCCATCCATCCATCCATCCATCCATTCATTCATTCATTCATTCATTCATTCATTCATTCATTCATCCATCCATTCATCCATCCATCCATCCATCCATCCATCTAATTAACCCAATTGCTATATGGTATTGCATCATATTGATTGCAGACCTGCTGATATCTTCAAATACTGTATTGTCATCCAAACCAATCTATACATATCATATTATGATAAAGCCGGTGACTTATAGCCGTAACTAAAATAGGTTTGCCTAACATACAGCTATACTGACAATTAGGACAATTGCTCTGTCTTGTCACAGTGGGGTAGAGATTTTTGAGGATGCAAATGTAGAGATCAGGAGGCTGAGGTGAATCTTGTAGATTTAACGAGTAACTGAGGCAAAATCCCAAAATAAAAAGAAACAAATGACCAGAAAATATCAACGGAAACTAACGTGGGGAACCAGAGATGAGGGAGCAACAAACAACAACTACAAACCAGCACTGAGTGAATGCAGAGGTGGAATATATAAGGAGAACAGAACAAAGGATGGACTACTGAGCTGAATTTGGAGCGGGGGCGAGTGGAAATAAATAGTAGGAGGCCAAGGGGAAAAGAAACAAGCACAATGAGGCAACAGAGAGTAACTAAAGATTGCTTGAATATAATTGAAAGTTAACCAAAGATCAACAAAACAGAACAACTGAAAACTAAAAACTCTGAGTCCCAAATGGAGAGAACCATAACATATCCAGATATACAGTTATCGTTTTCCTTCTGCAAATGGCAAAGATTAGGGAATGGAATAAGAGCGGTGTCCTTAAGCTAAGAACAAGGTGTAATTGTCAGGGTTTGGTTGAGGTTTTGAGGACCCAAATGCAGAGGCAAGGAGGCAGAGGTGAGTTCAAAGTACTCTCAGGCAACTGAGGCAGGAATCCAAAAATCCAACATAAAAAGTAAAAAAAAAACAGAACAATGAAGACATCAGGGAAAACATGCACGAGGAGCCAGGGAAAGACAAGGAACTGCACAGGGAGAGTATACTGTAAGTCAGGGGAAAGCTTTGAGTGACTCAGTTACTACTGCTCAGTACATCTACTGACAGAACTAATGACGTTAAGGTAAACAAGACCAGAATCAAATAGAGTCAACTAAAAGGTTTAGGGAAACTGGAGTAGCTGCTGTTCATGGGGAAGACTTTCATCAAAGAGATATGGGGTGAGATAAATGTCAGTAAAAACATTTACTTCTCCCAGACAATATGAGATATATGTGACACCAAAATGAGAGACTAAGCTTTATTTCTGCTTTGTCTCAGTTTTTTCTTCAGAAGCAATAAGATCCTGAGCTATCTCTATAGTTATGCTGCTATAGGTTTAGACTTCTGGAGGAAATAGGGACCCAAATTTAATTATTCTGCTTCATTCTGTCTCTATTCTCCCACTCTGCAGAATATGTTAGTTCAATCTCTAAAGTTCTGCTCTCTCTGCTTCATCTGGTCTGCTCCTGTTTGGCTGTGACTCCATCCTGGAGAGAAATATCAGCTGTGCTGCTTCCATCAAAACCCTTGTTTATAGATGCTGGAGATCTGCCTGTTTTTCAGTGTAGTCCTGTTTCTCTGAATGTGACTGGCTGGATATGCTCTCTTCATCCTCTGACATGGGAGCTTCAATTTGACTGGATGATCTGGTTGAACTGTAAAGTGTCGTGATATGACATGTGTTGTGAATTGGCGCTATATAAATAAACTGAATTGAATTGAATGTACTAAATCTCCATTTAGTCTGCTTTCAAGTTTCAGGAAAGATCTCAACAAGCTCATAACTGATTCTCAGAGTTTCTCAACCTTAGCGTCTCCTTGTGATCAAAACCAGAGAAACCAGAGAGCTCTCTCTATGAACTCAGTCTACTTTCATCACAGCTTCAATGTCCTTTTTTGGAAAGCATTAAAAACATTCCTAGAACTGACCTCACATTCAAAATGTTACGCTACTCTGAAATGCAAATAAAATTAGACGTGAGCATCTAAATCCGTCCAATTTTTAAAGTTTTCTAGGAAGACTTACATAATTATTATCAAAAGCCTTACAATAATGTATTTGAAAATAATATTTAATGCCAACTATGAAAGACTAAAGATATATCAATAATCTGAGGCCAATGACTTTATTGGATGTAGATTATAAATGATTGATCCTTATTTTTTTTTATCGATTTAAAACTGATTTGGAACAGATAGTTCATTAAACCAGTCAATATACATTAAGGATTGATCTACTAAACAATATTAGGTTGTTTTTTTAACTTACTAGACTATAATTTGTTTATTGAAGATATTTATATATCTTATTCATATTTAGATTATTACAAAGCATTTACTCTATAGAACATCCATTTATTAATAAATCCTTAGAATATTTTGGCTTTGATAAAAAGGTTTATAAAAGTGATTAAATTAAGTTATAAGTATTATAATAGCTCCCTACCTCTCTCTCAAGGAACAACCAGAAGATTTTAAGTGCAATGGAGAATCCGACAGGGTTGCTTCTGCTCTCGTTAATGATTTATTTTCCATGCTGAGTTAGGGGCTGTTTTTCTTAAGAATATCCAACATTTTAAGCCTTTGAATGTATTTTGTTATCGTCTGATAATAACTCAGTTTGCTGATGATACCACGGTTTTTCTGAAAGATGAAAAACATATTTACTTATCTATTAATAAGATGAAAACTGTTTTCTAGAGCCTCTGGATTATCCTTGAATTTATAAAATTGTGAGTTCATGTCATTACACAGTTATCAATAAAGCCCTTTATATGGGATTCCAGGGAAAAAAGAAAATATTTAAAAGGATTATAAAGCAAAAGATTTGAATATTTTGCCTGTCATAAAGAAAAGTAAATCCAAAGTGGAGGTCCTCTCTCTATTTACATATCCAGCTTTTTCTTTTGCTATCATGACAGCAGCATCAGATGCAGGCATTTGTTCCACAACCAGAGGGTTGTGGGTTAAAGCTCTGGCTTTGGCCTTCAGCGCTGTCATGTCCTTGGGCAAGTGACTTAAACTGTATGTGAAGAGGGCCTGGTGGCGTCTTTTTGCCAGTGAGCTTCAGAGCAGCTGTGGCTAGAATGTGGCTTTCCATGATGGTGTGAATGAGCAAAATCCAGTTTAGCAAGGTGTTTAATCTAAACTGGGACTCCCGTACTGTAATGTTGACGTTTCTCCTAATTTCCCCTGGTGAATTTTAGGAGAAGCACATGAGATAAAAAAGAAACTAAAACTCAAATATTCAAAGTTCTGCACGTAGATGTCTGAATTTGAATGTACGGATGAAAATGAAAGTCAATAATGTAAATAAATTTAAGATTTGTGCTTGCTACTTATCATAAATGTAAAGATAAATTTTACATAGGCTCTATGAGTGTAAAAGATATACATTTACAATGTTGTAACTTTGCAAAAACACAAAATCTCAATTTACAAATTCAAATAACAGATTTACGAGTAAATTTATAATAACAAATGTATCTCTGCTTCTCATAGTTACTACAAAATTAGATCTCCTTTGTTATATTTTTCACACATGCAGTTATGTGAAATGAGGAACGCATGCTGGGTTGATGAAGCAGTTAGATCCTATAAGGACTGGAACCTACTAGGGGTGTAAATATTAATTGTTTTGTATTGATGCATCGATCCAACAGCAGAAGATCCGATGCATCGACACGTCCGCAAGAATATCGATTCATTTTTTTCCCCTCCGTTTTTATGCATTTGCTCCTGGATGTAATTCTGACTCCCGTGCTGCGGTGGCGCTAAACCTATTTTGCCCTCCTACCTCGCTTCCTTTAGCCACTACCATCTTTCCGCTTGCAGTAATATTATTTTTCAGTGAATGAGGTTTTCATAGGCTTAGGTGGAGGACAACTTTGCTACTTCTGTTATTTGCTGTTGTTTCTCAAATAAAATGCATAATAATATTACAGCTTTCCTTGATTTATTTTCAAATTTGAAACATTGTCTATCTTCTCAAAACTCTCAAAAAGCGTTTACAAATAATAACTCAGAATGCATGAAAATTACACCGGTAAAATGTTTACCAATATAGACATGTTAGACATTGTGGGAAATATTAGGTTCTCCACAATTCAACCACCTAGTTAATTTTATGGACATAGAGAGCTCCAAAGCACAACTATAGCAGCATGTTGAAATGTAGCATGACAAAACAGCCACAATAAGCAAGCATGTCTTTATTACTGCTGTTCAAAAAATACTTATTTTTAACAAACACCCTCATTGTTTGTTGAAATACAGGGAGGCGTTAGCATTTAGGAAGATCTTTAAGGCAAACTATGGGAAATGCAAAATCTGTACATAATGTAACCTGTTGTACTGATGCTGGAATAAATACGGTTTCTCTGTCTTTTGCAATGATCTGTATTTCTCTTGTTGCACAAGTGAGTTCCCTGTTTTGCAAGGTTTCTTCTCTGCAGAGAAATATCTTTAGAAATCTTAGTCTACCCTCTGAGTGAACTCTTTGTCCTGGGTAAACTATCAAGAATCAAATGTATGTGGTTTCTTATTTTATTATTTCTGTTTATTTTGCATTCATGGGGTTAGAGAAAATGTTTTGTTTTTTCCCCCATATTTTTGTCTTATCGACAAAGCTTTTCGAAACAGTGGAAAGTTAAAGAAAGCTGCAATAGTCTCCTCTGTTTTTGTCATACAATGAACCAAATGTTGATTTCGGGCAGATGGTGTATAAACGGTTATCTAAAGTACACGGATGTAGCCCTCACACCATCCGCCAGGCTCCTTTTCACAAGTTGGCACAATATTGTAAAGTTGAAATATCCCAAGGTGAACGTAACAGGGCATCCATTGCATCCATATTTTGGCAATCTCTAAAACTATTCTATTCGGTATCAGCTCTGAGTTAAGAAAGGCCCTATTATGAGATATTATTCAGTGGATGAATGTTGTTTTTTTTCAGTTTTTTTCCCTAAAACAGTAGAGGTCCAGAGTGAAATTAATAGTTCTTCAGAGGGGATCATTGGGGCCGACCTTCCTTCCTTTTAAGGTCTACAAATCTGTTCGTACTTTTTTAAACCTTTAGTCTGGTGCCACAACAGGCAGAAACAACTCATTCTGATGAAACACTAAACAGATTTTATTTGATTAAAAAAATAAACTGTTTTCAGTGTAGTCCTGTTTCTCTGACTGTGACTAACTGGATGTGCTCTCTTCATCCTCTGACATGGGAGTTTGCTCAGAGCTCGTCTGCCTGGCTGTGTGTTTTCTCCGCCTTTTACAGCTGCTTTTTTTTTTTTTTTATCTCTGCCTCTGTCTCCTTGAACCCCAGTCGGCCTCGGCAGATGGCCGCTCACACTGAGCCTGGTTCTGCTGGAGGTTACTTCCTGTTAAAAGGGAGTTTTTCCTCTCCACTGTCACTACAAGCATGCTTAGTGTGAGGGATTGCATTCGAGTGAAAGAGTCGATGCAATCAACTGGTTTTCCTCAGATAGAAAACTTTGAATAAATTTGACTGTATGATCTGGTTGAACTGCAAAGTGCCTTGAGATGACATATGTTGTGTATTTGTGCTATATAAATAAACTGAATTGAAATTTAAGTGAAATGTCAAAGTATGAATCATAAATCTGAAGCAAAAAATGTACCAGTACGGGGATCAAATTTGCGAGTACTAGAAACATATGTAAGAAAGTAAGAATTACCAAATTAATGAGTTGATTCACAAAATGATGAGTACAAATCACAAATTTTAAAGTACAAGTAACCAATTTAAAAATACTAAGTAACACATTAATGAATAGGAATCACATTTTTTTTAGCTTATTGAGAAATTTAACAGTACAAATCAAAAGTTTACAAATTAATTTCACAAATCTATGAGAACAGAAATGTATGAGTCGGAGTGATAAATCACAAATCTATGAATCTATAAGACACATTCAAAAGTACGACAAACACATTTACAAGTCGATTCTTAAGTTTACGATTGTTAAAAAATAAATAAAACATGTACTTGTAGATTTGTGAGTTATATTGTTACATCTGTGAATTTGTGACTTGTTTTGTTACAAAGATCTGACTTTCTAACTTCATAACTTCTTATCCTGTATTCTCAAAGTTGAAGACTTTATGTTGCTTGTATGACTTGAGAAGTAACAGAAAAAAAATCCCAAATTTATTTCTTGCAATATTTCCTTTTATTTGCAAATTTAGACATCTTTGCATATGTTGATATCGACAGTTGTCTGACTCCATAAAAAACTCAAAATCATGCAGCACATGGATCCAATATGAGAACAAAAACCTCTGACAAGACAGGCATAAAAGGTCACGTTTACTGTTAGTGTGGTCTATATATTTAAAAAAAAATCAATTTTCTTTTTGTTTTTGTTTTGTTTTGTTTTTTACAGTACATTACATTTAGAAAATGTTCCTAAAGCACTTTGAAATTTGATTGTTTATCAAGGAATGCAGGGCAGAAAATCCTTTCCCTGAACATCCAAAAAGCGTCCAGCAGGGGGCACTGTTGCTCCAATATCCTCCTGGAAAGGCCAAAGAGAGATTTGGGTTACTCTCTCTTTACATCAGCTTAGCAGCACTTTTCATAATGATTCAACAATTATAATTCCTACTCTTACACACATACAACTGTGTGTACTCTATAGATATTTTTGACTTGGTAAACTGTTAGAAAAGACAAAACAAGCGGAAAAAGTACAAGATGACAACCTGAAAATAATAAATTCTACTATAACCTGCAATTACTGACACAAATGAAACAAAATTAACAAATTGATTTAAATTTAAGACAGGAAATTTTTATTATTTCACAATGAAAGTTCAAAACCCAAAGCAGCTCTCAGATTGACCTAACTGCAGAATATTCTCACCTTGCACCTCACTTCTAAATTTGACCCTCCGTTCAGGTCAGCCTCATTTCCTGTAAATTCTGCAACCATGAGACAAACAGCCGCATATAGAAACCGAACCTCAGGTGCTTTGTTTCATTTCTTTGGAAGTTTTACATTTTCCAATCAAAAAGAAAGATTCGAATAAAGTCACATTCATATTGGATTGATTTACAAGCTCCTCACAGATTTCCTCTTATTCACTTTTTCCTTTTTTTCTTTTTTTTTTTTTTTATCAAACTTTAAGTTAAAACAAATGTTTAAATTTAACAGGAAATAACCCAAATCCCATTCATTATGGTTTTGTAACCTTGGAAGCAACAACAAGCATCAGGACTATACTGAAACTGTTAAAGATTTCTTTATATGACTATGAAATATCTGACCCTCTTTGATGCTGTATAAGGAACCTAGATCAGATTTATGTCTGGGCTTTGATTAGACCACATTTTCAGCCTAGAATTCTTGGTTGCGTCTTACTTTCTCGTCTGACCTTTCATCGCCTCAAAGAACCTGCTCGAGGATCATTTAAACTTTTTTTTTTTTTTTTAACAAATTTGAACAAAGACCTTTGCCTTCTTTTGTTCAACTCTTATCGAAGCCGTTTTAGCTCAGGCTGCCTTAGTAATGTACATCAGATGTGGCAACAGGAAGGCTCCAAGTTAAAAACCAGCCTGTTGGTTTTACCCTTGTGTCTGAGTGTGTTTGTCTGTCTTTCTTCACACACAGGCAACAGCAACACGCAACCCCTGGAAGAGTCCCAAAGCCTTAGAAACAGTTCTGTTACCATTTCCAGACAGATAGATGTTAAGTTCACAGATTTCAACATGACTGACATGCTTTGTATGGAGTAAAGTTTGCTCCATTATTTTAGTAAACTGAAATCTAATCAAGAAATTTGAAAAATGTATTAATTAGAAAAAAAACAGGTTTTGAGAGTAACTTTGCTATTTTATTTGTTTTTCACATTTTAGTTTTTCAAATGACTGTTTTTATTTACATTTTTAATAGATTTTTATATTTCAACTTTTTTTATTTATTGTTTTACATTTTTTTCTACGCATTTTATATATTTTTACTTTTGATAGTTTTAGATTGTGTTTTACAGTTCACATTTCCTTACTTCTGGGGTCGGCTTTAGTCTGCTATTATCTTTATTTGTCATGAGCAAGAGTTTGGATTGGGAATGAAGTGAAGAGAATGTAATCACCAAAACACAATTTGAAAAGACTGCAATTTGCGAAACTCAGTCTGAAAAACAGAAATTTGCACACACAAAAAAATGTAAATAGAAAATCTGTAAAAAAAAAAAAAAAAAAAAAAGAAATAATAAAACAAAATTTGTGAAAAAATTATATTGAAAAAAATGTAACTTTTATTCAAATTCTCTACTGTCTTTATATGACAATATAGAATAAACAATAAAGTTTATTCAAACAAAAAAAAAGGCACATTGCTGAGGCATCCTTCTTCTGTTCTACTTAAACCAGCAGGTTAGTGAGGGGGTGGACCTCCCCAAGATGGCACCTGTAATTTCTGTGCCGTGACAGTCAATGCAGGGTCTAATCTTATATGTCTGTCTATAGTATATAGCATACTTCATGTTGCAGGACAGGTGCTATCTCAGGATGTTCACTGTTTCACAGGTTTCACTTTAATCATGTCGTGTTGTAGGTAATGAAATCTGACTCAGTTTTCTAAAAAAAAAAAAAGTGTGACTAATTACAGGTAATCATATTTTCAATCTAGCTCGTTTGGGTCAAATATGTTTTTCTCTTACTATTATAGAAAAAGTGCATCTTTTACTCTGTTGACCTTGGGCTGATCTCAAGATGTAAAGATTGTCTAAAATATTCCACCATAACAGGTTCAGTAACTGAAAGATGCCAAATTCAACAGTTTATCAGATTTAAATTGTTGAAATTGAGATTTTCCAACCAGCTTTTCCAGCATTCCACCAAAAGGGGGCGACATTCCCTATAAATGGCACCAGATTCCTCCTTCCTCTCACGTGAGAGCTGACTCACTGTGAGGGTGGTCAGTGAAAGTGAGTCATGTGGAGATTTGGTTCTCATGATTTTAATCTGCGTCCGCTTGTGAGCAAAGACCTCAGCCAATGTGAGCGGAGGCTTTCAGGGGAGATTAGACAGCATTATGAATTTGAACAGGACGCAGCAATCCCCACCCTGACTCACACGAGACGGACAGATGGACAGACGGTCACACTCAGACGGTTAAAGGGTCACAGGGAGAGCTCATTTCTTCAACCTACATGAAGTTTCATCAGCTGATGATGGCAGCTGGGAAATCACTGTACAACTATAGAAAAGCAGGAAAAAAGAGATTTAAAGTGACACTGATGCTCAGTATCCCACTGGAGACAGACTTCTAGTTTCCCTCTGTTCTCAGACCTTGTTGAAGTAATGATTTATTCAATTTCATGGAACAGTAGCTTTGCCCAAACCCTAACTTCCATCATTAAGTTATCAAATTTCATTTTATCACCAATGGATGCAGAGTAATGAGCTCAATTGGCCTATTTTACATGCAGGAATCAGACAAGAAGTCCTTCAAGACCTGGAAAGGGCTCCATAACTGTGATGACTTGTTAGTCATGGAGACCAATCATCCTTTAAGCAGTCAAGAGGCCTGTGTTAACTATGATTAGGTCAAGGAGATTACAGTCTGTCAGACTGTATAATACCCACAGCTGGGTTTTCTGAGAGTGGCAGAAATAAAATCCATTAGGTTAAAGATAAGAAATGTGTTTCTCTATAAGCCTTTAGACATTGTAGTGTTCTGCCAAATATGACGGAAAGTTCACTTTTTACTAACAAAAGGAAGCAGGAAAACAAAACTGCACCTAAACAAACCAACCAGGTAGGCTTGTCAGCATTGATGGATAAATGCAGGTAAATACAGAACATTTAAAGGCCCCAAACAACATTGGATAGAACTCCATTGGAAAACCACTGAAGTTGAATTTTTGGATCAAACACTAGTGTTGCACTGATACCAGCATCGGGTGGGGCCCCGTTACAGCACTAAAATGGTGGTATCGGTATCAGCGAGTACCAACAAATAGGACACCGATACCATTTTGAGAGCCATTGCCATTCATTCCATGTAGGCAATAAAAAGTTCTACTGGATTCACTTTGTATTAGATTTTTTCCTGCTTCAAAAAGGTAGGCAGCAGCTTTAAAAAAATCCATGATGGCAATTATTTTACATCCAAGTATTATGCAGTTCTTCATATATACACACACTAATCAATTTCAAACAGATGGTATCTGTATCTGCAAATACTGCACAGCCAGGTATCTGGTATCGGTATCAGGGCCAAATAATGGCATCAGGGCAACACTAGTTATCACAAGGTGTAAAATATTTCATCTATATTTATAAAAACAAAAACAGTATTTTGACCAGATTATAATTTAAAATAAATATTTTTCAAATAAAGTCTCTTATTACAGCTAATCATGGATCCCTTTAAATCTCCCCTCCAGACCCATGTTCATATTGAAAGGTTACTTTGGATCATACCTCCAGGACTGACTGTTTAAAACTCCCAAAACACGATCTCATGGTGTTTATTTCAAAATAAAATCCTGATAAACACCGTTTGCTACTTTCATTGATAGTAATATCGAGCCTTGAAAGGAAATAAATACCCCTGGTTTCCTTTGAACTGTCTAAGTACTGATTTGAGTACAGCTTAAGGGATTGGAAATCACAGATTCACTCAGTGGATGTTCAAAGATATGAATAAATATTAGGTAAAGGGTTCCCGGGTAGTAAATATCAACTCAGTTAAGCTTTCTTTAATGATTACTTTTGCAATCGAGGACTCATATCTTAGTCACCGTTCTCTGATCATCATCAAAACACCAGCTGGGACAATGTTTAGGAAGAAGGCTGTAATTTGACTAAAAATAGTTCCTGCCTTCCTGACGTGTGGCGGCCCAACACCTTGTAAAGCTACAACCAAGCCTCTAATTAGTTTTATACCCACTATAGTTAGACTTAAAATAAATTCACTTCCAGCATTCTGTCTCTAAAAAACAAGTGAAAATAAGGAACTTTCTAAAGTCAATTAAGAAATGTAATAAAGGAACCTTTTATTAAGCCAAATAAATTTACCGATCATTTATATTTTATGAAGGAATAGCAGGTTAATGTTTATTTCCCTTCCAAAATGTAGAAACGGTAAATGAAAGACTGCTACCTGTCAGGGGTATGAATAATTATGAGCTTAATTCTGGTTTAATAAATATTTTTTGTGTTTCATCTGATTAGCTTCAGATCACTGTGTTTATGAAATATGTTGCATTTTCAGTTTGGAAGAAGATTGGATTGAAGGTAGGAATAATTTTGATCGACTTTTGGGGCTGATCTTGTAAAAAAGGATTTTTTGAAGTCGCGACCTTTGTAAATGTTCTCTGACCTCTCCCTTTAGAAGCTATGTAACACTTCCTGTATGTATTAACTGTGTCACAAAGAGCTTCACCTCTATGGAGGAAATTTTTTTTTCCAGTATTGCTGCAAAGAACGTGTTTTTGTAATCAGAAGAAAAAAAAAATCCAGGTGTGAAACTTTGAAAAACACATCAGGTAAAAAAGTTTGAGATTAACTTTGCTTATTTCTATAAAACTGTTTTACTACTTTTTTTTTTTCCATATATTTACTTCCTTCAAATGAGATATTTAAACATTTATAGATCACAAATATTGAAAATGTATTTTTCAAATGTCTCTTTTTTCCAGATTGCGTTTTACGGATCACATTCTCTTCACTTAAAGCACAACAATACAATCCCTAAAAATAACTTTTTAAATAAGTAAGTGTAAGTTTTTTTTTAATCCCTTTACAAAACATGTTCTTTGCTTGAAACAATACTGGAACCAGCTTATTTATACATCACCCAAATATAAATGCAGCACTGTGTTTTAAAAATCGTTATATAAACATCACAACTAAACATTTTTTAATCAAATAAAATCTGTTTGGCATTTCCTCAGAATGAGCAGTTGTTTCTGCTTCTTCTATAGGTTTAAAATAGTCCAAACTGTTTTTGTAGACGTGTGGAGGTCTTAAATGAAAGGAAGGTCGGCCCCAATGATCTCCTCTGAAGAACTATGCATTTCAGTCTGGACCTTTGCTGCTTTATGGAAGAGCTGACAACAAATCAACATATAAGAACCTAAACAGGCAAAAAACAGAAAAAAAAACATTCATCCACTGTATAATATATTATAATAGAGCCTTTCTTCATTCAGAGCTAATTCCGCATAGATGTCAATTTTAGAGATTGCCAAAATATGGATGCAATGGATGCCCTGTTACGTTCACCTTGGGATATTTCAACTTTACAATATTGTGCCAACTTATGAAAAGGAGCCTGGCGGATGGTGTGAGGGCTACATCCGTGTACTTTAGATAACCGTTTATACACCATCTGCCCGAAATCAACATTTGGTTCATTGTATGACAAAAACAGAGGAGACTATTGCAGCTTTCTTTAACTTTCCACTGTTTCGAAAAGCTTTGTCGATAAGACAAAAATATGAAAAAAAAACAAAAACATTTTCTCTAACCCCATGAATGCAAAATAAACAGAAATAATAAAATAAGAAACCACATATATTTGATTCTTGATAGTTTACCCAGGACAAAGAGTTCACTCAGAGGGTAGACTAAGATTTCTAAAGATATTTCTCTGCAGAGAAGAAACCTTGCAAAACAGGAAACTCACTTGTGCAACGAGAGAAATACAGATCATTGCAAAAGACAGAGAAACCGTATTTATTCCAGCATCAGTACAACAGGTTACATTATGTACAGGACAGATGTTGCATTTCCCATAGTTCGCCTTAAAGACCTTAAATGCTAACGCCTCCCTGTAGTTCAGAACAATGAGGATGTTCTCCAATCAACCAGACTGATTCAATTATTTTTTTTATTGAACTTTATTGATCTCAAATTGGAAAATTAATCTATGCACTCTCTTCCTAAAATGAGTAAAAATATGCTTAAAATAAGTGTATTTACCCTTATTTTGGGTGGGTAAATGGGAGGATCTGCCAATGGAATGAGTGTATTTAGCCTTAAAATAAGATAATCAGATATTTCTGCACTTGAAATAAGAGATGGCAGTTGTTTTTTCTTATTTTAATTGTAAATAGTCTAATTCAACTGACAGAGTATGTTGCTTACCTGCTCAATTCAAGAACAAATGAACTTAATTCAAGGGAGGTTTACTTATTTAGTTTTACAATTTTTGCAGTGAACCCAGCATGCAGTCCTCATTTGAAATAAAGGTGACCTCCATGAGTGAAAAATATAACAAAGGATATCTAATTTGGAAGCCATGTTGCCATGCAGAATGAAGGTTCAAGTCTCTCTCTAAGTACTCTGGATTCACAGTCCAAAGAAATGACTGTTGAGTTAATTGGCATATCTAAATTGTCCTTAGGAGTGATTGTGTGGATGGTTGCGTGTCTTTTCCTGTCTCTTTGTTGCTCTGCAGAAGACTGGCAACCTGTCCAAAGTGTACTCCACCTCTCTCCCATTGACTGCTCGAAATAGGCCCCAACGCGACCCTGATGGAATAAATGGGAGACGATGGATGGAAATGTTCATTTTACTGCTAAGCTGCTGCTCATTTACTGTCTGCGACAGATACACAGACAACCCGGTTTCTGAGTATAAACCGGGCTTAACAGTACAGAAGATCAGGTAGGCGCAAGTGCACCGCTTACTGACCAGGAGGAGGTAAACTTGTAGCTAACACCTTTAGCTTAAAACAATATTGGTTCATTGATTTTCCTTAATACAAAATAAATACATCCCCACAGCATGATGCAGACACCACCATGCTCCTTTTTGCAAAGTCATCTTCCTCTTGATGACTTGAAAATTATTTTGACATTTAGGAAAATGTTATTATTGCCCTGCGATGGACTAGCGACCTGTCCAGGGTGGACCCCGAATCTGGCCCATTGACAGCTGGAGATAGGCACCAGCACCCCTCATGACCCCACTCGGGATTAACTGTGTAAGAAAATGGATGGATGGATGGATGGATGGATGGATGGATGGATGGATGGATGGATGGATGGATGGATGGATGGATGGATGGATGGATGGAAATGTAATGATATTTTTGAAGACTTTGCTGGTTCTCATAGTTTCCCATGAGAATTTCAAGACTACAAGCAATATTTCAACATTCTGCATACACCAGCCTGTCGGTGCGACGACTTTATTTGAGTTTGTCTGAGATGTGGCTGACAAACTGATGTGTCTGGCTGAGGAACACATTCCTTGCTTGTTTGAATACTTGCATAAGACAATAAGGTCAAAAGTTAAAGCAGGAAGTGTTGTAGACACACAGGGAGACACATTTGGAAAACTCACTCTTTGTCATAAAGCATGAAGTCTGTTATGTTCATGATCAAGTTTATAAAATAAACACAAAAAAGACAGAAGCAAATCATTGTGTGAGATAATTATGAAGAAATAAAGTTCTATTTTTTTGTATTTTTCTTATTTTTTTCAAACCTGTTTTGCACTTTTATGGTTTCTTTGTCCCTGTACAAACACAAAGCCAGAGGTCACTCATGCTTAAGAGCTCTTGGCTTATGGAGGATACGTCACCTTGCCTGTCTGGGTCACAGAAGGAAGATCCTGCCAGTGTTTTTCCTCTCACTGTGCACACTCTATGGACTGTCCAAACATAAGCCACTGCTACTGGATTCAGATGAACTGAGTGGAGCCAATCTGATTATCTAATGTTGAGAACTAGTATTTTTCCACAGTTTCTCTTTAGTAATTTAAGAAATAGCATCAGAGCTAGGCTACAACACCCCCCCAACATCCAAATACAAATGTAAACGTGTTCAATGGAGTGAACAGGATCAATTGAATAACTTATTTAAAACGTGCCAAGTTTAAGGTCAAGGTGAGGCTTCGTCTCAAAACTCATCCAATGAACACCACAATCAAATATTTGGTGTCCCACAGAGGAATGTATTGTATGAAGCCACCATCTGCGCCTTTAGCAACGCTAATATTTTCCTAAGCAGCAATAATCTCACAGCTTACTTCTGGGTTTTTTTTGTCCCAAAAGGCAGAAAAACGTCGTTTTTGCTGCATATTGGGTCAGATGTGCCACTATAGTTCAATGGTGGGTTATAGTTAGGAAATCAGGGGACAGACTTTTGAGAAAAATGTTCCGACTCCAAATAAACTTGCAGCCTATGGATATTCTTTTCCCTGATTTAGGTATGCTCCATCTCCTTATTTATTCAAACACAAAATGATAACAATCACTGAGCTAACTACTAAATTGTGGTGTTCCCCAGGGCTAAATGTCAGGGCCCTCTGTTTTATTTTCTTTTGCTATTTTAATTACGAATAGGTTTTTAATCAATCGTTTTGGTTAAGAGGTTTTTGAAAGCTTCATTCCAAAATTCCCTCTTTCAAATTTCCATTCACAAAACATCAAGAATCATGGAACAAAATTCACTCCATACACTTGAAGCTAATAAAAAAATATGTTGCTAATGTCCACGCAGATAGAAAACACAATTTGAAAAGAATACAATTTGTAAAATTCAGTCTGAGAAAGAGAAATTTGAAATTTAGAAAATAATATTTAAAAAAATAAGATTTAACATTTGGTAAAATAAAATATAAACAAATTAAATTCATGAGAAAACAGCAAACTTACTTAGCAAAATTTTCATAGTTTAATTTCTGGAAGGCCTTTTTGGTTACCGTATTTTCACGACCATAAGGCGCACCGTACTAAAAGGCGCAGTCTCAGTTATGTGTGCCATTTCTGTATTTAACACACACATAAGGCGCACCGGACTATAGGGCGCGTTTTTTATATACAGGTACATATCCTCTACTATGTTTAAATACCTCTACTGCGTATTTAAAAATAGAGCGGGAGCAAAACTGAGTATGTTTGTGCTTTATTCAAGTATTTATTACAAAGTATTAATCAAACCCATCAAAGTCATCATCCTCTGTTTCTGAATTAAACAGCTGCGCTAAATCAGACATGCCAATTTCCCCTTCTTCGCTGTCGGAAATGATGCCGGCTTTTGCGAAAGCTTGAACAACAGTGCCAGCAGACACGTTAGTCCAAGCATCTACAATCCATCCGCAAACGATGGCGTAACTTGCCCGGCGCTGCCTTCCACTTTTCGTGAAACTGTGGTCTCCGTCGGTCAGCCATCGCTCCCACGCCGCTCGCAGCCTTACTTTGAACGGCCGGTTCACACCGATGTCGAGCGGTTGAAGTTCCTTTGTCAGACCTCCCGGGATAACAGCGGGCACAGCGTTCATTTGATTCACCATGTTTTTCACATCGGCTGTGAGATGGGAACGCATGGAGTCACAGATTAACAGCAATGGTGATGCGTGGAAAAAACCACCTGGTCTCCTCACATACACCTCCCTCAGCCACTTTTTCATCATCTCCTCATCCATCCAGCCCTTTTCATTTGCCTTAATATCATATGTCATCAGAGCAATGTGTCTGTCTCGCTGTCAGCTCCCAGATCAGCTTCTCTGATTGGTTGATGTGGCGCTTCCAGCAGCAAAACTTCAATTTTTCCATCTGAGCAGCAGCGCATTTGCGGCGCGTCAGATGCTTAAACTTTCCCGACGCGCTGCGCCTGCTGCTCAAAATGCGCAGCGAGCACAATATTCATTTGTTTCACCATGTTTTTCTCATCAGCTGTAAGATGGGCACGCATGGAGTCACGGATTAACAGTGATGGTGATGAGTGGAAAAAAACCACCTGGTCTCCCTACATTCAGCCACTCTTTCATCATCTCCTCAATGAGGTGGTCTCAAAAGTCGCAGTTACAGCACACATAGGGCGCACCGCACCAAAGGGCGCACCGCACATTTTGAGGGGAAAAAAAGACGTTTATGTGCGCCTTATAGTTGTGAAAATACGGTAAATATCTATTTAAAAAACGACTGCTTTGCTTGCAACAATAATGGCACACAATTCACTCCATACTGCCTGTGCCAGAGATCAGTTCATTAGGAACCATACCTACATTTTCATGATGCTTCTGATCTGAAAAGAAAAGGTGAAATTTGTGCTGTGCGAATATTGGAATTTTATAGAAAACTTGCATCAAGGTTCGGTCGCTGTGAATCAGGACTAATTGATAGATGATTAATAGTAACTTATTTCCACTGTGTGACCACAAAGCTTGCTCTATCTGGAAGAGGAATAGCAGTAAAGTCAAATAGCTCCAATAGTTAGATAACAATTGATTGACTGAATTTTACTGCTTTGCTTTTTATACCATGTAATACAAATTGATACCAGATTAACTGAATTTCTTTGACTTCAAGTTTCATTCATTGCTAAGATGTTTGCAGTCATTCCTTCAGCTTTCTCTGTGGATTCTCCATGAATTGTACCTGTTGCAGCTAATCATGGAGATGCAAAATCAGATCAGATTTTCTAGTTGCCCCTTCAATGGCTTTGGTTCTTTTTTGTGCTCTTCTTTGTTGTGATTGGAGCATTGTCTGGCTCGGGAAGTGGTACTCACAAGGAGATGAGGAGATAAGAGGGTCCTTTTTCTCCAACGATGCCTAGAAGTCAAAATTTACCATCAGAATTATATTTAAATCAGCTTCAAATGACTTCATGTTGCAGTTAATTTCATGAACTTGTTTTATTTTCATTTCCAAGTATGAGGGAGAAGTTAGTTAAGTAAACAGCTAGGGTGGAGGATTTCCACATTTTCTTCTCATGGCAACAAACTGAAGGATGCAGCTTTTCAAAACAGGAGCTCAGGAGCAAAAACGGTCAAACAAAGTAGTTTAGATTTCGATTGTTTAGGACTGGCAGATGTCCAAATGTAGGATTAAATAGCATTTTGATAGGGCTGATGAAACAGGGAGTCAACAAAGTAAATATAGTTTGAAAACCAAAAAAGTATTTGATGAGGAGCTAGTTGAAGATACTCCATGAAAATCATTGAGAAAAGCCAAATTAATCAGACATAATATTCACCTTAGAATGTGGGGTCGTAATATAGTGGGGAGACAGGGTGGATCTATAAAGGCATTAACTTCACTAGACCCCAGAGTCTGAGCAACGGTACGAGGAACCAGCAAGTTAGCAACAGTCCCCTAATGTTACAGCGTGGATCAAACTTCTCATTTGGGAACCAAGTTCCAGTGAAACGGTGCAATAAAAGGTAGTCAGTAAAACCCAACTGGATGGCTGAACGTTTTCCAGCACATTACTCCCCATGTTGTTTGTTCTGTGTCCTTGTTTGGGCATTGAGGGGTGGATAGGGACAGCAGATTCAAAAGCTGTGATAGTTTTTGGATTTTTTAAGCTAAGTTGCTAATCACACAGACAAGGCTTTGCTCCCATATGACTCACTGAGTCATGACCCCGAGTGACTGACACTGACTACTGCAGACTGGAAGAAACCATCAAACCATAAAAAAGCTCACCTTTGTTAACTCATCATTTCACCTTGTTCTTTGAACACATCCACTTATGGAGAGACTTTTGCTCCATTATTGCCCTAAGCAAGGAGCATGTTTTTTAAATGGAAATTTGAGGAAGAAAAATGCAATCCTGAAATAAAATTTTAGAGAAAAGTATTTTTTTTTTTCTTCAAATTTGCTGTTTGGTCTTTTTCTTTTTTCAACAAAAAAAATCTAATAAAAATTTTTTAAATTGTATATATTTTCAAATATTATTTACCCCAAAATTAAATTTCCAGATAGAGTTTGAAGAGTTTTAATCTTTTCAAATTGCATTTTTGCCACTGAGAATTTTGGGCTGCTCAATGTAGCAGGGGGTAGCACTGCTGAAAGATGGTTCCGGGTAGTGTTGCACCGATACCAGTATCGGACGGGACCCCGATACTGCCCTAAAATGGTGGTATCGGTATCGGCGAGTACCAACAAATAGGGCACCGATACCATTTATAGAGCCATGAGTTTATTCAACTATTGTCACCCACTCCTGGTAAGCAATAAAAAGTTCTACTGGATTCACTTTGTATTAGATTTTTTCCTGCTTCACAAAGGTAGGCAGCAGCTTGACAAAGTCATGATGGCAATTATTTTACATTATTATGGTATCGGCCGATACTGCAAAGCCAGGTATCGGGGCCAAAAAATGGCATCGGCGCAACACTAGTTCCGGGTTTGATTCCTGGCCCAAAACAGTTATCTCTGAGCATGCGTGGGTTCTCTCTGGGTACTCCGGCTTCCTCACACAGTCCAAAATCATGACTGTTAGGTTAATTGGCTTCTCTAAATTGTCCTTAGGTGTGAGTGTGTGTGTGTGAATGGTTGTTTGTCGTTTTTGCCTCTGTGTTGCTCTGCGATGGACTGGTGACCTGTCCAGGGTGTAGCCCGCCTCTCACACATAAACAGCTGGAGATAGGCACCAGCACCCCCGCTTGGAGTAAAGCGTGGTGAAAAATGGATGAAAAAATAGAACTTGCAAATTTTCCGGTTCAAATTCTCTTCACTTCTGGTTTTGGGCTCTCCTCTGGAGTGAGGAGGGAAGACTGATTTCTATTGGTCTGCTACATATTGGAAATGTATTTATTTATCATTTTTTTTGCTCGAGAGAGAAAGAGAGAAAGTCTTTGGGTTTGAAGTGAGGAGAAATTGATCTATACACAACACAATTTGAAAATAACTAAATTCAAATCTGAAAAACAAATTTGAAAAATAAAAATTTGAAACAATAAATAAAAAAATAAAAAATAAAAATCAGAAAATAGCAAAGTTACTCCCAAAAACCTCTTTTTGATTAAGAAGCTCGTTTTTGCATTGCATTTTTTTCCAAATTTCTAATTCCCCAACATCTTTGCTTACAACAATAATGGAACAAATTTCCCTCCATAGACACTTAAAGACAAAAACCTAAGAAAGCAATGAGATCATTTGTGTTTTTCATTACATCAGTCAGCCGCATTGACAACACCAAAGTGTTGTCAATGCGGTGGAGCTTTAGGTTGATTGTGTTACATCTGTGTTAACAGTCAACCATCTAGATGTGGGTTTGAAACTTTTTTTGCTTCGAGGGCAGAACTGTAACACCAAGTGCTTTTCCAGGGGAACATGAAACAAGGTCTGGTTTGACATACTGTGACTACTAAATGGTATTTCTCATATTTTAGTTTGTTGTGGTTCTGGGGCTTTTACAATAATTTACCTTCACTGACAATAATGCTTGCTCAGGTTGTTTTAGGTATTTAAATGAATTTGCCATTTTTTTCTTTTTTTTAATGAAGTGTTCTCTGGAGGGACAGGTAACTTGTGCAAAAGCAGGTGGTGGAAAAGCACCTGATTCCTGGTTGAAACTGGTGTCTGGACCTTTTGGAAACTTCCATGATGATGTTGACAAATAAGGAAAGCAAAGCCTGGATTTTCCATGTGTTCAATTACCATTTGGAAAGAGAAACGCTGCATTCAGACAAACTTTCAGTTTGTTCATGAACAACATTAGATTAGAGCAACATTTTAGATGCATTTATGCTAATATTACAATCTGTTTGAGTTTCACTAAAAGTCATTTATTACTGGTCTTTATCTTTTTGGTCAAAATGTAATTGCATCATGATGCAGTTTGTGGCAGCTGTAAATATAGGAAACTTTGGTAATGGCCGGACCTTCAGCACAACTAGAGGGGATACCAAACTTTATTTTTTTTTTCTATATATATATATATATAATACAGTGTCCTGTCTGGCAATGTGGCAATAAGAATAATTGTCTTGATGCCAAAAAGAGCCAAACAGATTTTACTTTCACAAGTAGAGCAGTACAGCTATCGCCATAGTGTTCCACTTGTTTAATGCATATAAATTGCTTTATTATAATTATGCAGGGAGTTTTACAGATTATAGGACACTGCAATGCAAGTAGAACAGGAAAGGAAAAACAGGAAAAAAATGAGAAAAGATGAAAGAAAGAGGAGATAAAAGGGAGATAATGATAAAACATTTTTAGTCACCATCACCTGCAAAGAGATGTAAAAAGAACAGCACAACCAACGGACATGGTACAAGACATACACTCACCGGCCACTTTATTAGGTACACCTGTCCAACTGCTCGTTAACACTTGATTTCTAAGCAGCCAATCACATGGCGGCAACTCAGTGCATTTAGGCATGTAGACATGGTCAAGACAATCTCCTGCAGTTCAAACCGAGCATCAGTATGGGGAAGAAAGGTGATTTGAGTGACTTTGAACGTGGCATGATTGTTGGTGCCAGAAGGGCTGGTCTGAGTATTTCAGAAACTGCTGATCTACTGGGATTTTGACGCACAACCATCTCTAGGGTTTACAGAGAATGGTCCAAAGAAGAAAAAAACATCCAGTGAGCGGCAGTTCTGTGGGCGGAAATGCCTTGTTGATGCCAGAGGTCAGAGGAGAATGGCCAGACTAGTTCGAGCTGATAGAAGGGCAACAGTGACTCAAATAACCACCTGTTACAACCAAGGTGGGCAGAAGAGCATCTCTGAACGCACAGTACGTCGAACTTTGAGGCAGATGGGCTACAGCAGCAGAAGACCACACCGGGTGCCACTCCTTTCAGCTAAGAACAGGAAACTGAGGCTACAATTTGCACAAGCTCATCGAAATTGGACAATAGAAGATTGGAAAAACGTTGCCTGGTCTGATGAGTCTTGATTTCTGCTGCGACATTCGGATGGTAGGGTCAGAATTTGGCGTCTACAACATGAAAGCATGGATCCATCCTGCCTTGTATCAACGGTTCAGGCTGGTGGTGGTGGTGTCATGGTGTGGGGAATATTTTCTTGGCACTCTTTGGGCCCCTTGGTAGCAATTGAGCATCGTTGCAACGTCACAGCCTACCTGAGTATTGTTGCTGACCATGTCCATCCCTTTATGACCACAATGTACCCAACTTCTGATGGCTACTTTCAGCAGGATAATGCGCCATGTCATAAAGCTGGAATCATCTCAGACTGGTTTCTTGAACATGACAATGAGTTCACTGTACTCAAATGGCCTCCACAGTCACCAGATCTCAATCCAATAGAGCTTCTTTGGGATGTGGTGGAACGGGAGATTCGCATCATGGATGTGCAGCCAACAAATCTGCGGCAACTGTGTGATGCCGTTCATGTCAATATGGACCAAACTCCCTGAGGAATGCTTCCAGCACCTTGTTGAATCTATGCCACGAAGAATTGAGGCAGTTCTGAAGGCAAAAGGGGGTCCAACCCGTTACTAGCATGGGGTACCTAATAAAGTGGCCGTTGAGTGTACAATAAAGTAACACCTAGATACTATCGCTGAAGTATAAGTAGTATTATTTAATCTGACATGTATTCTGTGTTTCCTGATGATAAGAATATGGGCTTTCTGTATGGAAGTGAATCTCTAAGTACCTGGGATACCAAACTAACATTTTTCTGTCCTTTAAAGGTCAAACTGCCTTGTTTTAAATAGTTCTTAATAGTGCTGGAGATACCAGCATAACATGCCACTGTTTCACCATATAGCCTTTACCCTAACAACTCTTTGCATCCAACATTAGGTTTGAAAAAGAATAAAGAAAAAAAAGAGTTTTTTGTTTTAATGTGTTTTTGTCAAGGTTTGGTTGAGGTTTGTAGTTTTAATGGGGTGTTCTTACAGGCAACGGAGGCAGGAATCCGAAAATGCAACATAAGTACAAAAAAAAAGAAAGAAAAAAAAAAGCAGAACCTTGGAGAAAGGGAAAAACAAGCATGAAGAACCAGGGAAAGATGAGGAACCAGCACTGAGGAACTGTACAGAGAGAGTATTTATGTGAGACTGAACAAAGACAGGACTAATGAGCTGATTGGGAGCAGGTGTGAACAGAGGATTCCAGAAGGGAGCTAAGGAGAAAGAGACCAACACCAGAGGGCAAGCAAAGAAAAACCAAAGAACTCAAATATATCCAGAAAACACCAATAAAGCTAGAAAATAAAGAAAAGCATGGATCAATGTGAAACTGAAAACTCACAAAAAGCATAAGAGAACCAGGAACATGGCAGATTTAAGGTTGGGTTTGTTTTGTTCTGTTAAATTTACAATATTACAAAATAAAAAGAATGAAAAACTATACTGTAAATGGAAGATTTACCACAAAAGAGCATGCTTATATCCACCTACCCTTCATATCATTTTCAATCAACAAATCTAAAGACTCAGCAGTTTTAAAAAATAGATACTGTCCAAATAGGGTTTTGCGTATCGACATATACACACATACAAAATGCAAAAACTGCATTTATATATCTACATAATAGTAACTTTCATAATTTACATTTGAAAGCTAAATCTCACCAAATAAGCACATAACCTGAAGTCAGAACTTAAAGCCATTCCTGTTTTACGGAACTTGTTCAGCTTCAGCATTATTCTGAAAAATAACCTACCTTATACGTTTTATTAACTCTCTTAACTTAAAGTATTTCTAATTTTTCAGAGGAAATGCTTTTTTTTCAAGGCTTTGTATGATCCCTCCAATTATTCCAGATTTTATTTTAAACAAAATTCAAAAATTCTTTTTCTCATCAGGCTCCAGTGGAACCAACTACCAGTGTTAGGCCATGGGGTAGACTCCTGATTACTTTTAAGGCTAGGCTTAAACCTTCCTTTAGTTAGCATGGCTGAGCTATATCTAGGGTGGCCAGATGTCCGGCTTTAGGGCGGACAGTCCGGATTTTCATTGCACTGTCCGGCGTCCGGCGCCGCATCCAGCCGGACGTGTATTTGCCCTCCTTTACACCCAGATTCCACATACTCTGTCAGTGCTCCGCTCCGCTCAAGTACGTCGTGCGAAGTACTTGTCTGTCATGTAAATCAATGAGAGCTGTTCCACATCCTCCGCTACTCCTCCGCACGTCTCTGTCCACGTACGTCTTCTCCGTCTTTCACCGTCAAAATACGGAACTGAGCTCTTTTTGTCTCCGCTCCCGTCAGTCCAGATCAAGACCCGCAATTGCAATCGCACCAAACAGGATAAAGAATGTAGTGAAGACCCGGTTTGTCAAATTAAATTATAGTAAAAACAGGTCGGTTACTAGAAATTAGAGCATAGTTCGTATATATTCCCAAAATTAAGAGCAATTAATTAAATAACTGGATGCAGACTATTGGTGCTTCAACAGACCAAAAAATTCTTATTGCAGGAATGGATGAAGAGATGATGAGTTTGGAAGCGGAGAACAAACATAGTTCATACAAACTATGGATGATCCTGTTTATTCCTGTTACAAAAATCCACAGCAGAAAGAGAAAATATTTGGGCAGAAACTGAACATCTGCTGGATGATGATGGGGATTTTTTTTAATATGTCATATTAAATTAATCGTTCACAGGGTTTATACCAGAATGAGGAACTCTAATTTAATGCTCTTTTAATGCTATTAGAAATAATTTTAATTTCATCAACAAGTATCATGTACACAAGTTATTAGTATACATGAAATAAGGAGCTGTAAGCACAGTTCCATGACTCAAGTTTGTGTATATATATCTATATATACTATATATATATATAGATATATATAGATATATATAGATAGATAGATAGATAGATAGATAGATAGATAGATAGATAGATAGATAGATAGATAGATAGATAGATAGATAGATAGATAGATAGATAGATAGATAGATAACATGGTGAAATCATCTTTACTCTCGACAGGCTGCAGCCATGTCAGGAATTCCTCTTTTCCAGCCACTTTTTGACATTTGTATTGTCCTATTCTCTAGCTCTCTCTCCGCCTCAAGCTTCTTTTCCAAACAACTGCTTTATGATCAATTGCAGCAGTTCTGCTCAAATTAATCGTGTCAAAAAATAGTCACTTTTTAAACACCACAATGTATTAAATAAATACAAATGCTGGGAACCAATTCTTTTTTTACATCTCTTTAATATTTTGTTCTATTCAACTACACAAGCATCATCTTTAAACTACTAAGAATTGTACTATAAATGTGACTTTACCCGATTCTTATGTACACCTTAGTAATTGATATGCCGCACAATGTCCTCCTTTTTGGTGCAATAGAAATGGCCACCCTAGCTATATCTATAGTTATGCTGCTAAAGGCTTAGCATGCTGGAGGACATAGGGACGACTATTCATATCTCTGCTTTATTCAGTTCAATTCAAATATACTTTGTTTTGGTACAGCCCATCCTGGGATCCGGTGTCGAAGGCCTTGCCGCCAACAAAGGTGCTGCCCTTTCATCTCTATTCTCTAATTCTGCAGTATCGTCTGGCACTGCACAACGTTAGCCGACTGCTCCCCAAGGGGATGGATCACATGCAGAGATTTACTTTCCCCATTGTGGCACAATATAGGGTTTTAAATTAATTAGTTCAACCTCTAGCTTTATGTTCTCATTGCCTTTTCCTCATCATAGTAGCTTCACCTGACCTTGTTCTATCTGGCTATGGGTCCATGCTGAGGGGAATTATCAGCTGGACTCCTGCTGCCAACATCTTTCACTGCTATGTCTAGGAGAGAAGCAAGAATAAGCACTAAAACCGGCTCAACTCTATCATTGATGATTGGAGGGGTTGATGGCAGCAGCTGAGTTAATATTTTCCTCTGGGAAGGTCGAACAGCCAAGCAGGACCAAGCCAGATGAATAGGAGTAGAATGCAGCAGAGACTGGAAAAGCGGTCCCCATATCCTCCAGCAGCCAAAGCCTATAGCAGCCTAACTATAGAGATAGCTCATGATAACCTGAGCTCTACCACAAAGGGCATGTGATCATCCTCCTCCACCAAGTGGCATTACACACTATATTTAGAGGAAGTAAACTTTACAGCCTCTTAGTAATACACTGCAATCATTCCCTAAGACATTAACTATCATTCTCTCCATAAATAATCAAGGGAAATCCCATAAAATGTACACGTGACTAGTAGCAGACTGACTTGTCTGCTCAACAGTAAGAGGCGCAAATTAAGTCAAGATGTCAAACAGTCAGAATATAAACACCTCCACCGTCAGAGCTCTAAATCTTCCAGTTTAATAAGTAGAGCTGTTTGGAAAATGCAACTAAACTGTTTTGTTTATGTGGAACTGCATGTTGTCATCGACTTCGCTTCAACTCATTGACTCCACAGTTGGTTTGGAAACAACCACAGCAACAACTTCATAACCCCAAACTCTGCTTTCCCAAGTGGCTATTTACTTCACTCTGCCCTGCTTCTTTCTCCACCCTGGCACCCTCCTCTTTCTCTGAGACTACGTGAGCTTCTACACATCACCGTCTGGGCTGGAGGAGTTATGTCAAGACAGAAGAAAAAAGGAGAAGGAAGAGATGTGAGAAAAGGGCGTGTTCAGGTGGACGTGACTGCTCTCACATGGAGAATCCAGCCTCATCACTTCCCTCTCTTCTTTTCTCTGCTAGATCCTAATGTTGCCATGATCCATCCTATTAGTCTGCTACCTCTTATCCCCTGGTCATAGAGGGGACAAAGAAAGAGGCAGGACAACTGATATAACAGGAAGTAAGTCGCTTTAACACGCTTTGTGCCAAGGCTATGCTGGCACTTGTTTTTGTTTTGAGATTAGTCAATCCAGAAACTCATGATGTGCCTCTTTGGCTCTGAGTGAGAGGATGGAGTCTTACCAACTTACATCCCTCTACTTCAGTTGCAATAGACAGTTCTTTGCAAATCAAATCATAAACCAAGAACCGTATTAAACTGCAGTGTAATCCAGTGAGATTTCATATGTTAGACCAAAACCAGGTGGTGCAAAATTGTGAAACAGTAGGAAAGAAATACATATTTTTCATTTTTCTTACAAATGCAAACATAGGGGTGGGCAATTCCAGTTCCCCAGGGCCGGTATCCTGCATCTTTTAGTTGTGCCAACATACCAGCATGAAGTAATTAGATAATTTAAAGGACTATGGAGGAATTTACTGCAAATTCAAACATTTGAATCTAAATGTTGCAGGATACTGGCCCCCAGTAACTGGAAATACTGACCCCTAATGTAACAGATTTGTAATCAATCCCCCTGAATAGAACCTGAACCACTTTTCAGTGCACCAACAGTTGCGGATTAGTCAGAGGTATGTCTCCACAGCTGTCTGTATCATGAAGTGGATGTTTTATCTAATCTTCAATCCAAGATAGTTTAAGTTTAGTCAGATTGAATCAGGAACATCTGTGTACAATGAAAAAAATCTAAATTTACATAAGTGTTTTTTTCTTAAAATAAGTGCATTTGTTTTTGGATTGAGAAGGTAAAAGACAAATTTTGCAAAGACAATCTACATTTAAAATAAGAAAACTAATTTGCATTGTCTTATTTCAAGTGCATGCTATCCAATTATCTTATTTTAAGAGTAAAAATGGTCATTCCATTGGCAAAATCTCATTTAGCTACTCAAATTAAGGTTAAATACACTTAATTTAAGATATTTTTACTTATTTGTACATCGTTTTTCCAGTGTATAAGTGAACCTCCTCCAAAAACTGCAAAAACACAAAATCTAATCCAGTAAATTTCTATTTTTTCAAGTCAAAACCATCTCTCGGAGAAAGATTTCAGTGGGATACAATGACCTGTTGTAAGACAATTGTGGGGGATCAGATGCTTGGGAGGTTAGATCAAGGGTCCCCCCCCCCCCCCCCCCCCCCCCTTACATTAAAATATTCTATTCTCTTTCCTAATATTTTATTTTGTTTTGTTATTAAACAGCACTGCGTTTCATTGTTAATGTTAAGCTGAACACTCATAAGAGTATATTGATAACTGTTCTGGCTGAGAGATTGAAATGAGTTTAGAAAGGGATTTGTTTTGAACAGGCATTTTAGGGCACTCTGGGGTCCAAAGTTTTCTGTTGGAGAAGAAGCTCAGAAGTTGATAGCAGCCATAGTGTGATCCACGTCAGATATACGAATGCTGTTTGTATTTCCAGAAGAAACGAAAAAGTAAAAGAAAATTTAAAACCACCGCATGTCTCGACGTCACTTTGTTCGAGTGTGCAACAAAATATTGGAGGTCCCACCGAGATTTATATCAGCGCTTCGCCGCGGGACTTTTCTTTTGAGTGATGCTGACTGTCGGAGCGAGCAGCAGCGGGAGCGCGCAGACGCTGGACGCGCTCGACACGGAGGAGCTGGCGGAGACCGTCTCTCAGCGGCTGTGGCTCTTACAGGTGGATCAGCTCAAAGAGGTGTGTTCAGAAGCGAAAATCCAAAGCGGTCATTCTGTAACAAGGCGAGCATTGATACGATTAATAACAGAGTCCATAGATGCTGTGGTTAACGATGAAGAAGAGGAGGTGGGGAGGTGCTATCTGCAGAGAATGTTAAAATCAATTGAACTGATATCACAGCATTCTGAAGTTACTGCTGAAGCGATGGCAACGAGTTACACGTCAGAAAATGCCCAGGCTGTAACTGAAATGAACTTAGCAGAAAAATACTCACAACTCCACCTTAACAACCAAGCTTTGCAAGAGAAAGTACGGAGGTTAAATGAACACATAAATAGTTAACCTCAGAGAACAGTGACTGAAAATGTGATGACAACAGCAGCAAATAGGCTTCCAGAAGTGACCATACGGAGGGAATTTAAAATATGTGGTCAGATAGGGGAGAAGGGTCAGAAAGACAGGCTCTCATACACAAATTTAATGCATCAGATTGAGAGAGGCCTGTGTAAAGGACATAGTGAGGCTGAAGTAATCGAAGCTGTAATAAAATCAATCAGCCCTGGGTTAAGTATTCGTGACATGCTGGAAATTAAACGTGATCTGACCCTGTCCCAGCTCAAAGCCATTTTAAAGGGACACTTCAAAGAGGATAGCTCAGCTGATATCTATCAAAGACTAATAAATATCACACAGGATAGTCATGAATCCCCCAAAATTTCCTCTTCAGGGCAATTGAACTAAAAGAGAGGCTGCTGCTTGCTTCAAGAGAAGTCGATGCCGATGAGCAGTACAGCGCCGACTTCATTCAAAGGAAATTCCTGAGGTCAGTCAGTACTGGACTGTTAAGCGACAACATAAAGTTTCAGCTGAAGCCCCACCTTGATGATCAAACAGTGACAGATGAGACCCTTATTGAAAAGATGAATGAGGCTGCAAGAGTGGATTCAGAACGACAGTCCAAACAGAGAAAAAGCTACAACACTAAAATTCCAAAAATTAACGAGCTACAAACAGAAATGCAAAACAGGCAGAAAAACCAGGCAGCACCTAACACCAGTTTGGCAACCCAAGAACAATCAGCCGAAGTTGTGAAGCAGAAAACCCGTAAAACATCAGCACCCATCAATTCTAGGGAGTCAGAGCTGTATGAAACAGTAAGGCTGCTCAGAGAAGAGATTGCTGAAATGAAGAAGAACATGACCAGCTCGCAGCCTATTTACCAAGCAAGAAGGAATGTTAGGAGGGGATGCAAAGGATGTGAAGAGAACAACATAAGTGATCAGTGTGAGCATTGCTTTAAGTGTGGACAGTTGGGGCACCTCTCCAGAGGCTGCAGGGGACCAAAGAGGTTAACTGTGAAACCTGATGGCATGAATGTGACTCTGCAAACCTCCACACATCCACAACCACACACTGTACTCCAAGGAGAAGCTGAAGAAATGGTGTATGAACGGCTCTGTGAACGAATTAGACAGCTGGAGGAGCAGGTGGAAAGGGATGAGAAAACAAAAAAAATCATAGGTTCCACCTATGCCAGTCACCTCTCCATACATCATCACAACAAACTGAGGGCTCTAATAGGAAATAAGTGCATGGTGGACTGCTTCCTTGAGGATGTGCCAACCAAGGCTTTATGGGACACCGGCTCACAGGTCACCATCATAAATGAAAGCTTGAGGAGATCCCAGCTTCCCCACATCAAGTTACGCAGTACAGGTGAGCTCTTAGAGGAGGGAGAGACGTTGGTTGGGAAAGCAGCAAACCAGACTCCCATCCCCTTTGCAGGTTGGATTGAAGTAAAATTCAAACTAGGGTCAAAGGGAGGCCTGAATCCAGAACTGCTAGTGCCAGTGCTCGTCTCTAATGAGCCTGGAGTGGCTGAGCCACCGATAATTGGCTACAATGTCATTGAACATTTAGTAAAGAATGGCATGGAGCACCACCCTGGTGTCACATCCATAGCATTGAAAGAGGCTTTCTCATTTGACTGCAAAAAGGCAGATGTGTTAATCCACTTAGTAAAAACAGCTCACCAAACTAACGAAGAAGCCTTGGTAAAAATAGGACGGCTAAAAACTGTGATTCCGGCGGGTCAGACCAAAGAGGTGAAATGTAGTGTGAGGATTAGTCCTCTCTCAAAGAGACAGGAAGTCCTGTTTGAGCCCGAGGTGGTCCCAAAATGGCCTGAGGGCTTGAACATCTCAAAAACAGTGGTCTGCCTGAAAAGAGGAAACCGGTCAGCAGTATGGATCCCAGTCACAAATAACAGCCATTCAGACATTACCTTAATACCGCGCACCGTACTGGGATACTTACAGCAGATCAAAGCAGTCTATCCAGTAGAAGCCAGACCGGTTGATGCAAGTGAAAAGAAAGCAGAGATCATCTCACCTGCCCATGACTGCAACCTTCCAGCATCGTACAAACCACATGGAGAATACAAAGAGACAGAAGCATCCAAACATGATCGGTGGGACCCTCCAGTGCCCATTGACCACCTGACTCCTGAGCAGCAAGATGAGGTAAGGAGGATGCTTTATGAAGAGTGTAATGCATTTTCAAAGGATGAGCGTGATGTGGGGTGCATCCCATCCCTGCAGCTAAAAATCAGGCTGAGCGACACAACGCCAGTAAGGCGGACTTATACATCTGTCCCCAAACCGCTGCTTAAAGAGGTGAAGGAATATCTGGAAGACCTGCTGAACAGAGGTTGGATACAAAAGTCCCGATCTCCATACTCTTCACCCATAGTTTGTGTGCGCAAGAAGGATGGGAGCCTCCGGTTGTGTGTGGATTATCGTGAACTGAACCGGAAATCCATTCCAGATCGTCATCCCATCCCTCGAGTGCAGGATATGCTTAATAACCTGAGTGGAAGTGCATGGTTCTCTGTCTTGGACCAAGGCAAGGCATACCATCAGGGTTTCCTGGAGGAGAGTAGCAGACCACTCACCGCATTCATAACACCATGGGGTTTATATGAGTGGATCAGGATTCCCTTTGGCCTGTCCTCAGCCCCAGCAGAGTTTCAGCGAAGTATGGAGGAGTGCCTTGCAGGCCTCAGGGATGAAACATCTCAGCCATATTTGGATGATAATCTAGTCCACAGCCAGTCATTTGAAAATCACCTACGTGACATGAGAGAGGTGCTGCGTCGTTATCAGACTCATGGAGTGAAGCTAACACCAAGAAAATGTGAAATTTTTAAAGACAAGGTGAAGTTTCTGGGAAAGATTGTATCCAAGGATGGCTACTGCATGGATCCTGCTGAGATTGCACCCGTACAATCAATCAAAGACCGGACTCCAAAAACAGTGGGTGACTTGAGGAAAATGCTGGGCTTTCTATCATACTATCGTCCATATATTCCCAACTTCTCACGCATTGCTCAGCCACTGTACAGCCTGTTGTCAAAAGAAAAGAAACCTGGAAAGGTAGGGAAAGGAGGAGGGTCAAAAACAAGCACAGGGAAACACAAAAATTCAGACCAGCTGCCCTCAAGCCATCCAATCGAATGGAAAAAAAATCATAAGGATGTTCTGTGCCAGCTGTTGGAGTATTTGTTGTCTCCTCCCCTATTGGGTTACCCTGACTTTGAGAAACCATTTGTATTGCACTGCGATGCGTCCCAAGAAGGCCTTGGTGCAGTATTGTACCAGAGACAACAAGGCAAACTTGTGGTCATAGGTTATGGGTCAAGAACACTAACTTCCCCAGAAAAGAATTACCACCTCCACTCTGGGAAGTTAGAGTTCTTAGCAATGAAGTGGGCAATCTGTGAGCGGTTCAGAGACTACCTTTATTATGCACCGTCTTTTGTCGTCTACACAGACAATAACCCTTTAACCTATGTGTTAACATCAGCCAAACTAAATGCGACCACACACCGCTGGATAGCCGAATTAGCAGACTTCAACTTCTCCATAAAGTATAGACCAGGGAAAGTTAATGGGGATGCAGACGGGCTATCTAGGATGCCTCTTGACATGGAGGAGTACATGCAGACATGCATCCAGGAGATGGAGCCAGAGGTAATTTCGTCTGTCACACAATCAGTCCAGCTAACATCCCATGATCAGGGGCCCTGGTTGTGTCCTGCAGTCATAATGACAGCCTGCAGTGATGAAGAACAGGAACACATAACACCATCAGTGGCCAGAATATCAGCAGAGGACCTGAGAAAAGCACAGGAGGAAGATTCAGTGATCGGGAAGGTGCGTGGGTTTGTGATGAGAAAACAGTGGCCCCACCATGCCAAAAGAAATTGGCGTGATGGTATCTCTATATTCGCTAGAGAAAGGAACAAGCTATGTGTTCATGAAGATGGCATCCTTTATAGGGAGTCCTCCAATCGAGTTCAACTTGTGCTACCCAAAGTGTTCCACCAGCTAATATATAAAGAACTGCATGAGGAAATGGGACACCTTGGTGTGGAAAGAACCTTGAACTTAATGCGTGACCGGTTCTACTGGCCATATATGAAGAGGGATGTGGAACACTATGTGACAAAAGTGTGTAGTTGTCTGAAGCGGAAGCATCCAAATAGGAAAACTAGAGCACCGCTGGTTAATATTGTTACCACTCACCCATTCGAGATGGTTTCCATTGACTTCCTTCATTTGGAGCGTTGTAAAGGAGGATATGAATACATTCTGGTTGTCATAGACCACTTTACACGCTTCGCTCAAGCATATGCATGCAAAAATAAATCAGCAAAAACTGCTGCAGAAAAGATCTTTGGAGACTTTGCCCTAAAGTTTGGATTTCCAGCTAAACTTCATCACGATCAGGGTAAAGAATTTGAAAACAAGCTGTTTTCTAAGCTGCAAAAATATTGTGGTATCCAAGGCTCCCGTACAACTCCCTACCATGCAGCTGGAAATGGGCAAGCGGAAAGATTTAATCGAACTCTTCTTTCAATGCTCAGAAACCTGACAGAAAAAGAAAAGTCAGATTGGAGGAGCTCCCTGCCAAAAGTGGTGCATGCGTATAATTGTACGCGCAGCGAAGCAACAGGATATGCACCTTACTACCTTCTTTATGGCAGGAGTCCTCGGCTGCCAGTGGACATGATGTTTGGGTTAACTCCAGCTGATCAGAGCACCTCCCACGGTGATTATGCTAGTAAGTGGAGAAAAAGGATGCAAGAAGCTTACAAGTTGGCATATGAGACAGCACATAAGGAGCGGAACAGGGCAAAGATGGTGTATGACCGGAAGATTCATGGAGTGGAACTGCAGCCAGGATCTAGGGTCTTGGTGCGGAATTTCAAAGAGAAAGGGGGACCAGGAAAACTCAGGTCGTACTGGGAGGACAAGGTCTATGTAGTCACTGAAAGGAAGCACAAGGACAGTCCGGTTTATGCAGTACATCCTGAAAAAGGCACAGGGAAGATTAGAGTGTTGCACAGAAATTTACTACTGCCTTGTGATTTTCTGACTGCTGAAACAGAGAAAGAGGTGAAAAAAATTAAGGACCAAAAAAGGCAGCAGCAGAGAAGAAACAGAAGGGAGCAAGGAGATTGGGTTGACAAGAATGGTGACAGCAGCTCTGAGGATGAAGATAACTGGAGGTTCATCACCCACCCAAGAGAACAAACTGAACAAGTTGAAGGTCAATTCAGGGGGGATGCAGAGGATGCTCAAGCGGCTTCAGACTCAGAGCCGGAGCAGAAAGGAGAAGTGGATGGAGAAGAACAAGAAATGGTGGCAGAGGATAATTCAGTATATTATGAAGCAGATGTACAAGATCCGGCGGAAGCACCACCATCTGGTGAAGCAGATGAACAACGTTCCAGCGAGGCAGTGTCATCTGATGAAGCAGACGAGAGAGGGCCAGAACCTGTGTCAAGACAGTATTCTTCTAGACAGCGAAATCCACCCAAAACACTCACATACAGCAAGTTAGGCCAACCTACACTTATGGTGAGGCACAAGTAATGTTTAGTTCATATTGGGGTTAAATTACATTGTTCCGTTACATGTTCAGGTTGTAGTACACAAATTAGGTAACTGTACAGGATAGAGAGGCTTAGAATCATAAGCTTTAAGTGTCTTGATAACTGATTAGTGCACATCTTGAGTTTGGACCACTCTCAGGTTGATTTAGACTGATATATATATATATATGTGTTAAGCATATAGTAACACAAGTGAGTCTGAATAAAGGGTTATGGGGCGGGAGCATAAAGTCAAACTTTGCACTCTGAGATACACAACCTGCAGAGATGGCAGAGTGAACATACAGATATTACCTGGCCAGTAATGTCTACCGTTTCAACGTGGCATGAAGAGGAGGATGGATGCCATGTTAAGAACTGTGTCAGACAGAAAGGTGTACCAAGAGACTGTCTTCCAAACCTGCCCCCATACCAGCTGAAGACTCAGGCCTCCGGAGATGTCACTATGTCGGGACGACATGTACAGGTGCTGGTCATAAAATTAGAATATCATGAAAAAGTAGATTGATTTCAGTAATTCCATTTAAAAAGTGAAACTTGTATATTATATTCATACATTACATACAAACTCATATATTTCAGATGTTTATTTTGTTTAATTTTGATGATTACAAATGACAACAAATGAAAATCTCAAATTCATCATATCAGAAAATTAGAATATTACTGAAGACCAATAAAAACAAAGGATTTATAGAAATGTTGGCCAACTGAAAAGTATGAACATGAAAAGTATGAGCATGTACAGCACTCAGTATTTAGTTGGGCCTCCTTTGGCCTGTATTACTGCAGCAATGCGGCGTGGCATGGAGTCGATCAGTCTGTGGCACTGCTCAGGTGTTATGATAGCCCAGGTTGCTCTAATAGTGGCTTTTAGCTCTTCTGAATTGTTGGGTCTGGTGTATTGCATCTTCTTCTTCACAATACCCCATAGATTTTCTATGGGGTTAAGGTCAGGAGAGTTTGCTGGCCAATTAAGAACAGGGATACCATGGTCCTTCAACCAGGTACTGGTAGCTTTGGCACTGTGTGCAGGTGCCAAGTCCTGTTGGAAAATGAAATCTGCATCTCCAAAAAGTTGGTCAGCTGCAGGAAGCATGAAGTGCTCTAAAACTTCCTGGTATGTGGCTGCGTTGACCCTGGACCTCAGAAAACACAATGGACCAACACCAGCAGATGACATGGCACCCCAAACCATCACTGACTGTGGAAACTTTACACTGGACTTCAAGCAACGTGGATGAAGTGCCTCTCTTCTTTTCCTCCAGACTCTGGGACCTTGATTTCCAAAGGAAATGCAAAATTTACTTTCATCAGAGAACATGACTTTGGACCACTCACCAGCAGCCCAGGCAAGACGCTTCTGACGCTGTCTGTGGTTCAAGAGTGGCTTGACACAAGGAATGCGACAGCAGAAACCCATGTCTTTCATACGTCTGTGTGTGGTGGTTCTTGAAGCACTCACTCCAGCTGCAGTCCACTCTTTGTGAATCTCCCCCACATTTTTGAATGGGTTTTGTTTCACAATCCTCTCCAGGGTGCGGTTATCTCTCTTGCTTGTACACTTTTTTCGACCACATCTTTTCCTTCCCTTCGCCTCTCTATTAATGTGCTTGGACACTGAGCTCTGTGAACAGCCAGCCTCTTTAGCGATGACCTTTTGTGTCTTGCCCTCCTTGTGCAAGGTGTCGATGGTCGTCTTTTGGACAACTGTCAAGTCAGCAGTCTTCCCCATGATTGTGTAGCCTATAGAACTAGACTGAAAGACCATTTAAAGGCTTTTGCAGGTGGTTTGAGTTAATTAGCTGATTAGAGTGTGGCACCAGGGGCCATCAATTTTGAACCTTTTCACAATATTCTAATTTTCTGATATGATGAATTTGAGATTTTCATTTGTTGTCATTTGTAATCATCAAAATTAAACAAAATAAACATCTGAAATATATGAGTTTGTATGTAATGTATGAATATAATATACAAGTTTCACTTTTTAAATGGAATTACTGAAATCAATCTACTTTTTCATGATATTCTAATTTTATGACCAGCACCTGTATTTTGAGGGGGAGAGTGTGGGGGATCAGATGCTTGGGAGGTTAGATCAAGGGTCCCCCCTCCCCCCCTTACATTAAAATATTCTATTCTCTTTCCTAATATTTTATTTTGTTTTGTTATTAAACAGCACTGCGTTTCATTGTTAATGTTAAGCTGAACACTCATAAGAGTATATTGATAACTGTTCTGGCTGAGAGATTGAAATGAGTTTAGAAAGGGATTTGTTTTGAACAGGCATTTTAGGGCACTCTGGGGTCCAAAGTTTTCTGTTGGAGAAGAAGCTCAGAAGTTGATAGCAGCCATAGTGTGATCCACGTCAGATATACGAATGCTGTTTGTATTTCCAGAAGAAACGAAAAAGTAAAAGAAAATTTAAAACCACCGCATGTCTCGACGTCACTTTGTTCGAGTGTGCAACACAATGCATCCAGAAAGTATTGATAAATCAAATAATCCTGAATCTTGTTTTTAGTTATTTCTTAAATAAAACATTTTTTTTTACATTTCACAAGATTTTTGTTATTTCTAAAAAAGGAGTTCAATCGAATGAAGACTTTATTTTCAACAGCATAAAACAGCTAGTTGTAAACCAATTCATGAGTTTGGCTTTTTTATGCATTTCTATCAAACCAAACATCCAAGTAATTTGCAAAAACACATAAACAAAATCTCACATGTAACCATGTTCTGTTTTGAGAGACACCACATTATACCAAAGATAATTAGTATAATGAACTGGCCGACAGTTAACGACAAAGCATTGAAACCTTGGTTGGTCAAATTTGTTCATGACTGATTCAAGGATGATATTTGAATATATTTCACTGGAATGTTTGGGCTGCTATTTACATTTACATATAAGCATGCTGTATAATCAACAAGCTTGTTAGTATCTATGGAAACATTGGCTTGAACTATGCAGAAGATTTCTACCTCATAGGCTAAATATTTATTATTCCAACCAACTGTAGAACGAGGCTGACATTTAAAACTATACACGTATAAATATACAACACATATGTTTTTCACAACAGATAATTCTATAAAAGCGTTGAGGACATTAGACCCTTGTCTATTTGTATGCATGTCTCCATATTGTGCAGTCCATTGTGCTGATACTATATGTTCAATTTCAGTCCTATTTTATGAGGCAACTACTGTGTTTATTGACAGATAATCTTATTAACCTGCTCGAATTCAGGGCATATACACTCACTTTAACAATATTCTCTGTATATTTAGATTATTTCTGCAGGTCAGGAAAGCTTATTTCAAGATAGTTTGTCTGAAAATATAAATTTCTAATCTTGTTTTAAGTAGATTTTACACCTGAATCTCCAATATTGTCTTTATTATGTTATAAATAAGTTGTATACATCTTATAAAAAGATGATGGCATGCAAGGTTTAAGAAATGATGACATTTGAGAAGGATCCAACTTTTAAGCATTTCAAGCTGATCATAATATCTAAAGGCTCTAAATTATATTTTAAAAAAATGTCAAAATTCTTTTATCTGCTAAAATGCCTTATTGCTAGAAATCTTCTCAAGCTAAAATTTACTTAGTTCATCGGTAGATTTTTTTCCCCTTCTTCTTTGAATCTAAGAATTAATATTTCTCTTTCTTCATTTTGCAGCCTGTAGCTGCATTTGTCTTAAAGATCAACTTTGAAAGCTTCCTTGTTTCTTCTTTAGAAACATTTACTCACAATTACCATATATTGGAGTCAGGATATTGTGTAAAGGGTGATGTTATTTCTGTATTGGCAATTTTTACCACAATATTTCAATGCATTTTACAGAGATACATCAGTCAGATCATACAGACAGAAAAATTTCAATCTAAGAAACAACACTTGATTGCATCCAATCATTGACTTTGCAGGATTGCCTCCTGCTCAGCTGCAAAATCTGATCTAAAAATAAGTAAAACATGTCTTTAAATAACTGAATTTCCCCTTAATTTGAGCAGCTAAACATGATTTGTCCATAGCATGAGTATTTTTGCCCTTAAAATATGAAAATTAAATATTATTCACTTCAAATAAAATTATGAAGTAGTTTTTATTTTATGATTTGTGAATTAATGTTCTTACTTACTGGCTCAAATCAAGGGGAAAAACCACCAATGTTGAGAAAATTGACAACCTTATGTTTAAATTACAGTGTTGACAAACATTTAGCAACATTAGCATTGTATCATTGACTCTACAGCAATCCCTCACACCGAGCATGCATGCAGCAACAGTGGAGAGGAAGAACTTAATTTAAAGGGAAGAAACCTCCAGGCTCAGAAGGTTGATTTTTATCCGACGACTTTTTTCTATGTATTACATAAAAATCTAAGTAAAATGTGTTTAATTCATGGCTGTTGCAGGACTAAATGTCTAAATGACTAAAAAAAAACAAATACTTTTAATTATAGTCATACCAACAACTCCCATAATCTTGAAGAAAGGAACATTTAGGTAGAAAACATGGAGGACTTACAGACTACAGACATTTCTGTGAGCTGCAATCAGAAAGTGGTCAATATGGGAGGTGTCACACCATTTAAAAATATTCCATTCTTGATCATTTAAATATTATTTGAATGAGCATAACAAAATACATTTTCATTTATTTCCACCATGTGTATTACAAAATAAAACTAAAATTAAGTCGATAAAAAGCTAAAGTCCTGATTTAACAGCAGCTTTTGTGAAATCCTTTGAAATCTGGTTCAATTAAAAGAGCTATAAATCATGGTAGACATTTTGCAGCAACAATAAAACCCTCTGAAAAGCACAAACTGCAAACATTTTATGGGAAGGATTTCTTTAAATGGTGGAACGTTTTATAGAGCCATTTAGCAAAAACCACAAGAATTCAGACTGGGAATTTTGGGGTATTTTTATAAAATGGCTCAAATGTGAGCTGAAATTAAACAGAAATTAGGATTTTAACTTCCCTGTTAGGAGACAACTAGAATTGTCATATTTGCATGCTCTCACACTGAGAAAAAAAAACAACTTCCCTCCTTCTCTTGATCCTTTTCTGAAAGAAGTGAACAGTTTCCATGCCTGTATTAAAATAGTGTAGAAGTAGCTCACACGTGTTTCTGAATCTCAGCTCTATCCATGCCAAACAGAAAACAGCCAAAAGCAGATGACTTAGTGGAGCTATGCTGGGAATCACGTAAGAGGGTTTTCAGTTCACCGTGCATGTAATTAGGGATCACACGTAGTCTATTTAATCAGCTCTGCTCCATTCAAGCCCCATTGAAAGATTTATCCCCTTCATTCAGCTCAAAGCTCTCCCTGAATGGCTGCTGCACAAACAGGGAAGGGTGAGTTTTCAATGCATCGTAGAAGCAATGCAGGTAGCGCATTCTTCAAATATCAAAAATGAGGGAAACATACCAGAAAAATATGCATGCCAATTCATCAATTCAAATCAATGCAAAAATACTTTACTGATCCCAAAGGGAAATTAAATGTTGCAGGAATTCCAATGTTGTTGTTTTTTTTAACCAGATGTAGTAGGAGTTGATAACTGTAGGCAGGGAGGATCTTCTTTAGCGGTCCGTCTTGCATCGAATCTGTAGAAACCTCTGACTGAAGACATTCTGTTGTCAAAAAATCTGAAGTTTCTCTCAAAGGAAGTCAGGTTGAATTGTGTTAAATGCACTGGAGAAATCAAAGAACACGATCCTCACTGTTAGGTTTCTGTTTCTGTTATGATTTTCTTTTTAGTATTCAGTCTTCTTGGTTTTCCATTTGTTGTCCTCTGCTGCCCTCTTGTGTCCTCTTTCCCTTGCTCTTGTTTTCTGTTCTGCCCTCACCTGTTTTCCATTCCCTCGTTAGCCCTCTCTTTGTCTCTGTCCCCTTTAAAAGCCCTCCCTCTTCAGTTCCTGTTTGCTGGATCCTCGTCAAAACGTCTGTCTGTTTACCTCATCTTTCCCTGGCTCCTAGAGTTTGGTTTCCCCTGATGTCTCCTCGGTTCTGGTTAGTGTTATTTTGCTGGATCTTTGATTCCTGCCTCCGTATCTGTAAACTTCAATAAACCCACCAAAATTCACCTCTGCCAACTTGCCTCTGCTTTTGGGTCCTCAACCCAACACCGCCTCATGACACTCACAGTGATGTTTGCCTTGTCTAAATGACAGTGGGTTTGCTAAGACAGGTTTGTGATGGCATCATTAACTGCTTGTTTGCAGTAAAGGTCAGAAAGTGCTTAAGAATCCCACAGAGCTGCTCAGCACAGACCTTCAGGACTCTGGAGCTGACACCATCAGGACCTGCTGACTGATTATTATTATTTGACTTCTAGAGACAGACAGGTGAAGGGTGGAGCGAGCAGCACCATCCACCTTTGATGGTTTCTACACAATTTTTAACAGAACACTAGTAATCGCTCTGGGCAAATAATATATCTGAAATCCATCTGCCAGCATGTCAATATTTGGGCTGCAGTGATGCCCTGGATCACACCATCTGTTGTTCAAAACGAAAGAAAGAAAGAAAGAAACTGCACTAATTGAATAACTGGTAAGATACTTGCAATATTGAAAGAATAACTGTTAAAAAACACACAAAAAAAACTTGATACGGAGGAGAAAGTTCAGCTCCCAGTAGCACAATACTTCTAAAGAGCTGGAGCTACAATTAAACTGTTTAGATCAGGGATATTTATTGGTTAAAATGGTCCAGTCAAAGTCCAGACCTAAATTCAGGTGAGAATATTTGACAAAACCTAAAAAGTCATGTGTTCAGATGATTTTCGTCTTGTCTGACTATATTCTGCTAAGAGTACCACCATCATGAGATCAGCAGAGTACCAAAAAAGTTTACTAAAGTAAGAGTAGCACTACTTAATTGTTGCTAAACTATTTGTCCGGTGTAACTTCCGAGTTTTGCAATTTTTGATTTTCTTCCATCTTTAACAATTACAAAAAGGTTACACCTTTTTAAAGTCCTTCAGCACATGCAAACAAATTGTGCGCTGTGTCACATTTTTGTCTAGTTGATCTAAATCAAATAGTGCAAACCAAATTCAAATATTTGTATTAAAATAATCCCACATTTTAAAAAAATATTTTTAGTTCTCATAACTAAAAAATTGTGAATAGAACTGAACAAATCTGCTGCTGTGAACGAACTAAAAAAAAATTCCCTGCAACAAAAGGTTTTTATCCAGAGTATTGATTCATAAGGGCTCAACACAAATACAGAAATGCACATTTTAACCATTTTTCTGTCAGATCGGGCTTTTATGCTCTAATTTATATCAATCTGGTTTCTAAAATCATAATAAAATGTATTAATGATTGTGGAAATGTGAATAAGTTCAGGGGCTGATTAACTAAATGTGCAAAACCATATCATAAAAATCCCTTCATTTAACCAGAGTGTCTAAAGTTAGATTCAGCTCCACCTGCTGCAATGATTGATGGACCCAAACAGTGATATGTTCTCTAAAGGATGCTTTTAATGTGTCCTAACCCGGTAAACTTCCACGCACTCAGCTGACAGAGACCGTGACGTTAGCGTTTCTGTACGAGGCGCTGATTACGGATGAGCCGCACTCATAAAAACATAAATGTCTACACACAAACAGTGGTGCAATGCAGGTATCCACGGCATCATGGAATGAACTCTTTCACCGTCAGCAAAAAAAAAAAAAAAAACTCCTGATATTCCTGATAATCAGCATTTCAAAGTAACTGACTGAATGTTCCTAATATCAAAGTGTGTCAATAATACCACAAAATCTGGGAGGAGAAGTACTCAGAACTAATTAAATTATCTGCACATGCAGCATCATAATTTCCCTTGACAAGATTCCTTGAATTCAAAACTGAAAAAAACTCAACTAGTTTCTTAAAATTAGAGTGTTTGCACTTGATTTGAGTTTTTAAGAAAATTGATCTCAATTTAACACAAAATATTCCCGTCATCTTATTTCAATTGCAGTATGTATATTCATCTTTTTTTAGGAACCAAAATGTTCATTCCACTCCATTTAGTTTAATTACTTGCTCAAATTAGGGACAAATGTTCTTATTTTATTTTAGATTATTTATTGCTGTGAGATTGTAGTCTAAATTTGGACACCAAATATAAGAAATCAACTAAAACTCCTGAATATCTATATTTTCAACTTTGGTTAATTGTGATTTTGTTTTTACCACAGATCTATGTTGTTTGGTTTCAAATTACTTTAAAAATAAATATGATGGTAATATGAAGAATTTAAGGTCATAGTCAAATATCATAATGTCTCTTAAATTACATCTTAAATGCTCTCAGCAAAAGTAATTGAGAATCCCAGTTTGGCTTACTTTGACTAAGCATTTCTATGGATGCTGTTAATTGGGTTAAAGGGATGGTTTTAAGTCGTAATCAAGTGTCAGAAAGTATGGAAGCCGAGTTCGATCGTGTCCCACCCGTACATTTTTACAATGGTTTTCTCGAGATAATGAGTTCATTTTATCATTATCTACAGAAAAAGAAAGCCGTTTTGTAGGGATAACGGAATTATTGATCTCGAGAGAATAAACATCACTTTCTCAAGATCACAAGATGATTGATGTGTGAGTTAAAAAACATGTGTAATTCTGTTCAATTCATTTTATTTATATAGCACCAATTTACAACAATCTCAAGGCGTTTTACAGAGACAAATCAACCAGATCATACAGTCAAACTGATTCAAAGTTTCCTATCTATGGAAAACCAGTTGATTGCATCGACTCATTGACTTGAAGGTAATCCCTCACATGGAGCATGCTTGTAGAGACAGTGGAGAGAAAAAAAACACCCAGAGATTCAAAAGGCCAGCTCCCATGTCAGAGGATGAAGAGAGCACATCCAGCCAATCACAGTCAGAGAAACAGGACAACACTGGAAAACAGGCAGATCTCTTACATCTATAAACAAATGTGTTGATGGCAGCAGCACAGCTGATATTTCTCTCCAGGATGGAGTCACAGACCAGATGAGAAAAAACATAGAAAGTATAATGTTAGAGTCTAACTAAACGATTCTGCAGAGTGGGAGAATAGAGATAGAATGAAGCAGAATGATGAAAAAGGGTCCCTATGTCCTCCAGCAGTCTAAGCCTATAGCAGCATAACTATAGGGATTGCTCTGAGCCACTCTAACTATAAGCTATAAGTTAATAATCCTATAAATAGCCTAACTTCTAGGTAACAAGATGAGGTTGTTGGTTAGGTGATTTGCTTCCATGTTTGATTCAAAGGCCATTTAGACCTTTCCGCGCTTCAGCACCGGGTTGTTTCTGAACAGTTACATCTATAACAGGCATAAGATGTAAGACATTAACCATTAACCCCCCAAATCAGATACAAGATACATCAGATTCATCAGATTCAAGATTTTCAGTTAAAACTGCAAGAACACTGAGAGATTGCATGTAAAAAAATAAATTATCTTCTGATAATCATGTTATCATGAAGAGAATACAATAAAAAAATTAAAAAAAACATTTGAATATGACCGACCTTTCAATTACAGTTATCGTTAAAGACAAGTTAACAAAAAAGAAATTGGTTTCCGTGAAATCTTCCAACTAATACCGGCCAAAAATAACTCAAAGTTCTCGCCTCAAGCTCTACAGCTGTGAAACAGCTTCATCCATGAACAGGCAGACGTTGCCCAAGCATGTTTAAGTCTGGTCAGATGCTGTAAAACCCAAGTTTCTTTCATTTGGTGTCTGTGACTATAATCTGAGTATAAATTCAATCTGTTTAACATATTTGGATGATAAATTAGGGTTTTAAAAGGGCATGGTCAACATCTTACACCTGATGGAGATGTTAAAGCACACTAAGGGGCTCTTTATGTCCTTTAAACCCTCCAGTTTTGCTGAATTAAACTGATTTTGTGAGGAAACAGCATGGTGGCTTTGCTTACTTATCAGGTTCCGGGTTACATTAACTTGCTTCACTAATGGATAGATTTATCATAAATATATTTACTCAGATTGTCCTCATTTTATAGTTATTTGATTATATTTTAGACAACATCTTTAAGGAAAAACAGAAAATACCTAAATGATTGAATTTTGAAAATCTTCTTGCTTTTTTGCTGTATCCTCCCCTTTAAATTCGTCAACAACCTGATAGTTTTATTGCTTCCTGGTTCCCCAAACATCCTCCAAATAGGTTGAAACATTTTAGTTTCTAAAAAAGCAGCTGAGTAAACTGACACACAGCGGAAAATCTTCCACTCTTTTAGAAACTCTTCTGGTCCAAACCTAAAGCTTAAAAATGACACATGAAACGGAGCAAATTGGCCACATATTGTCCCTTCTCCAAAACATCCTCAGCTGCTGATCTAACACGCTGGTCCTCTCAGGATTAGTTATCTGAGCACAGACACACACGGTGAATCACACTTGACTGCGTTTTTTTCCTGGATGAACAGATTCAGTTTTACGGCTCTGTCTGGTCATGCTGTGGTCAGGGAGGCTATGTGACTGCTGTCAGGTTTACCACTTCAGAGCTCCTCCTCTTTGGAACCCTGCTTCATCACACCCCCACCACACACACTCAAGTTTGTATTTAGACTCTACATTGGCTTGCAATCCTTTTAGTTGCTGCATTTAAGCTTAACCATTATCAGTATATTCCTAATCCAAACCTTAACCTAAAGTGAATTCACACCATAACTCTAAATTGACTCTTTAGGGTAAAAAAATGGGGATCTGCCACATTAGGACCAACATTTGGTCCCCACAAGGCGACAGAAAAATGAACATCAAAGAAAGGAGAAGACTCCAATATAAAATACAACCTAATTAAAGCAACACTGTGTGACTTTTGACCCAAGTATTACCTTAAGTTGATTTTTCAGATCAATATTTAGAGCTTGGTGCGTTTTAAAGCTCCATACAGGCGGCTCTTCTTAAGAACGTGTTTATGTAACCTTAGCGGGTCGGATGGCCACTGAATGGCTCATGTGACCCAGCTCGCTGCTTTACGGCTTTCTAACAGGGGATTTTCCTGGAAGTTACAGCTCAAGCGCCCCTAGCTGCTAAAAGTTAGAGTGGCTTTAAGTCTTCAAGTCTTTCTAAATGACCAATGCTGAGTTCGAATTCAGTGGCTGTTTCCTCCACAGGCCAGATTCGTCGGCCAATTATGTTATAACGCGGCGCAGAGGTCGGCTCGGATTGGGAGACGCTTCGTTATGCGTCCGACGAATGCATCCTTCTTTTTAAAGGACAGGTCTGGTGTATCCTCTGTAGCTTTGGGTATCCCATGATTCATTGCGAGTCTTAGGAAGCCGGCTGCTCTGTGATCAGAGGAAAAAGATATATGGCGCCAAACAGTGGTGAAGATTGAAAGTGCGGTTTCATATAAGTATGTGAATAATTCCGTCTGAAATGAATGAAAATGATTGTTTTAAATGTTTACTGAGTCAGATATGTGGCGGGTAATGTTTGGTTTATCGAAAGGTTTTATCTGTCTCTGTTTAAATGGGTTTGGCTGATATTTAAGCACAGATTCCAATATTTCAATAGTGTGGGAACTATAACTATGATATCTGTGATGATGGTACTGCTGCTGAAGCTGCTCAGAGATGTTATTAGCGAACAGAACAGTAGCAAGAAGTTCAGTATCAATTCTGTGTCAACTGTCAGTTTCTAGGCAACAGAGCATATGGGCGGTGAAAGCAAGAATGGAACTGTTTGACACCACAGCCAAAACTCTTGGCTCGAAGGACTCAGTCCAGATAGACCGGGTCCTTGGAGGATGCAGCCTCTGAAATCGAACACACCCATTGGTTCTGTTTTCGTTTTCTTCCTCTTTTACTTGTTGGATAACAGTTGGCAAACAGTCTTTAGACGCATTACTGCCACCAACTGGTAAGGAGTGAAACAGCTGTAGATTCGTACTGGTGGTTTTGCAGAATTGTAACTTCTAAACTTGTAGCACATGTATGAGTAGAAACCAGAAACAAATACAGATCTTAAATGTATTTACAAATTCAGACACTGATTCATACCTTTTCATTGACCCCATACTTAATCTACTGACTCAATTCTGGATGTGAGTATTCCAAGTCTAGATCTCAAAGTTCTTCATAAAAGTGAGGCTATTCATAGGATTATTCATAGAATAATACATGATTTACATTTATAAATCCTCTCCTACTGTTGTGGTATTGAAGGATGTAGGTCCTTCTTAGTTCTGGAGGCTAAATATCACATAAGAAAGTAAACACACACAGCGATCCAACTCCTGACAGACTTCTGCTTCCTCTAAAACTTGCAGATTTACATGCAGACTTTGCATATTGTTGGTCCCCTCTGGGCTACTTTCCCTACATGCAAGTCAGCATCCACCATTTTGCATCTAATTTCTTTCTTGTCCTGTAAGGTGAACCTAATGAGCTTCAGCAAACTAACATGTCGTCTGGGCAACTGCAGCCTGTTGCAGACCTGCATGAGGTTTTTGCATGGGAGGATGTTTGTGTGAGGGTAATCTCTGTGGGAGATAGGAGCTGCTGTGTCAGGATCCTGAATGGTACATGACCTCAGCATTAACAAGCTTGACTACACCACAAATAGCCTGTTAATGAGGCTCTGACGGAGGACTGCCATTGATCCTCCTCGGTCAGGTAAACCAACTGGCCCACTTGGTCTGTGAAAAACAGTCCATCTGACACTTGAAAACAGGGTTAGTGAAGCTTTTAGCGAATTTCATTTCCAGACTGATCAGTTTGTTGCAGACAAGGTGTCAGATCTCACTGTATTTGTCTCAAACTTGTCCCTAACATGAAATAATCTGGTATTAAACAGATTATGCACACATGCATTCACACTCAGGTTGAACAAGTATTCAGAGGTCGACTCAAAACCCCCAAATTTAAAGGACTAAGAAGGAATTTTATGTTACAAACCAAGTGAAGGGGAAGAATAACGAGAAATGGTGTTGGATACATCCAATTAAATGGAGTGAATTTTGTTCCGTTATTGTTACAAGCAAAGAACATGTTTTGTAAATGGAAATGTAAAAATTCAAAACCATAAATTAAAATTTTAAAAACATTGAAACCCAGAAAAGTTGATTTCTCAATTTTCTTTGTTTACAGATTTTATATTTTCTAAATCTTTTTTTTTTTTAACAATTTTATATTTTCGAAAAACAAAAATTTCAAACTACAAATCAATTTTTTTTTTCCTCATTTTGTTTTCCAGATCATAGGCTCTGTTCGAAAACCTGGGCTGCATCCTCCAAGGATGCGGTCTACCTAGACTGGATCCTTCGAATCCTTGAAAATAAGGAGACCGGAAGAGTTTTGGCTGTAAATCCGAACAGGTCCACCCTTCAGCGGGTTTTACCGCCGTATGCTCTGTTGCTTAGCAACCGTGAACGTTGAAACACAAAGCAGGAAAAGAATGAATACAGAAGTTTTCAAAACTGTTTCTTTATATATTTTTTTTTTGTGAAGTGAACAAAGACTACACTCACAAGAATCCAGAGTGGAATAAAGGTTCCAACCACCGGGAGCAGGAACAAATAAAGCAAAAGTAATGATAGAAACCTTAGTCAGTTAAATAAAATGCAGCTGTCATTTTGCACATCTCTGATGTTGCTGCTATTTTCAAATATCCATTAATGTAAAAATGTCCATAGCTGCATATTGGTTATTAATTCCCCAGTTTTATATTGTTAAAACACTTTACAGTATTTTATTGTTTATATTTTAACTCTTCCCTATTATGTTATTCTTATACATTTTTCTAAGGTCCTCATTTGTGTGTACATTTTCAATAATCCTTCTGCTGCTGTAAATTTGCCCATTGTGGGACAATAAAGGGATTTTCTATTCTATTCTATAAAAGGGGTAGAAAGATATAAGTACATCTAAACAATGTATTTATAAAAAATATATCTGCAAAATCTCTAATATTCAACAACAAAAAATAAGAAGTTAAGCAAAACAGCAATAAAAAGATAAAAATCCTATCAGATTTATAGTCCCCACCCTGCAGATATATTAGAATCTGTCCTTAAATTACAGCCAAACCCATTTACACAGTAACAGATACAAACCTTTAGATAAATCAAACATTACCGCCACATATCTGACTCAATAACCATTAAAACAACTATTTTCATTCATTTCAGACGGAACTATTCACAGAGTTGTATTATATTAAACTGAACTTCCAATTTTCACCACTGTTCGGCGCCAAGTAACCTTTACTCTGATCACAGCTTGCTTGGTCTCGCAATGAATCCTGGGATATCCAAGAATACCGAGGATACATCGGACCCGTCCTTCAAATCGGGCAAAAAGAAGGACTCATTTTAAGGCCTTTGGAGTGAAGACCAAAGACGTGTTTCTATTGGTCTGCATGGACATAAGCAACTATTTCATTGGTAGGGATTTAAGCACATAGAATGTGAACAAAATATAATTTGTAGAACTGCTTTTATAAAAACAATTTGGGAAAAGAAAAAAAATCTGAGCAAACAGCTTAGTCCATTCATCCATTATTGTAACCTTTTATTCCATAACGGGGTCGCAGGAGGGCAACTGGAACATATCCCAGTAGTCAATGGGCACGAGGCGGTGTACACCCTGGATGGTCGACCAGTAACGTTACTCTCGAAATCTTTTAAAATGAGTTCAAAGCCTTGTTTCTGAATTACATTTTCTTTGAATTTCCATTTACAGAAGGCATCCTTTACTGAAACAATAATGGAGCAAAATTCACTCCGTATCTGTAAAGCCTAACGATTCGATTCTTTTTACCTAATTTTTGCCTTTTAAAGTCCATCTTTAAATGTTTTGCCTCATTCTCAGACTGGATAGAGAAATTTGACTTAAGACTTATCATGATATTCCTCATTGGAATAAGATTAACTTCTTGTTAACCCCTCAGCATGACACTGCCACCACTATTTATGTATAGTTATGAAAAATGAACTTTCTTGTTAAAGTTGGTCTATTTGAGGCTTTCCTTCTGCTTTCACTCATGACATTTTAAACAGTTTATAAAAGCAGCTTCCTGAATGAATAGTCGCCACGAGCAGCATGATTCATCAGTTATAGTAATTGGAAAACAGCCATAAATGCACCGCCTCTGCTGCAGAGCGTGTCCTTATATGGAAGCGAGGAGCATTCCGATCATAGAGGGGAAAAAAAGGAAAAGATTGACTGGAAATTCTCCCCACGTGATTTTATTGTACCAACAAATGCAAAAATTAACTGTACAACAATCATGTGCACATCCATTCAAGACTACATAAATATAAATAAAATTAACAAAAAAGGAACATTTCAAGTATCTCAAACAAACAGAAGAGCATCGGCTTATTTCCAGTCTCAAACACTTTAGTATAAAAGAAAAATCCCCCCATGACTCTAATAACATTCCAGTCCAGTTCCACCATATGTACACCAACATTTACAGAATATTAACAGTAGTGTAACAAAAATAGGTGCTTCTTTTTGTGCATAGCAGTCAATGACGGCAAATAATGAAATTAATCATATTTTCCACAAAAAAAAGGTTGGAGAAACTACACACAATTTAAAAGACTAAAGAAAAAGTAGCGCATTGAAATGATATGTAGAGTTATTAGGTGAAATGTTTAAATTCTGAGAGTCCAGACGGCGAGAGGAGCAGCGTCTGAATTACAAAGCGAGCGCTACAGGCACTCTACGGCAAAACGAAATGTGCAAAATGTTGCTTGGTTTGTAACATGTCAGCATACAGAGGATTACGCCATGACTTATAAACACGGCCTTTATTACGTTAAATAGGTTATTAACTGAACCGCAAGGTCGTAAAGAAGGGGGGCAAAAAAAAAAATGGATTTAAAACTATTAGTTTAGTCTTTGGTCTGAAATAAACCATCATCCAGTTGGTCAGTCAGTAATAAAGACTAAATGAGCCACAGAGTCTGAAGGTTTGAGTGAAGTCTGACAATGAGGCAAAAAAAAAAACAAAAAAAACATCCAAGTTGTGTTGATAAAGACGAAGCAGGTGGTTTCACTGGTTCTGCCTCCTGGTCCCAGCGGTCCGCGGCGCTACCAGGGCTGCAGGATGTCGTGGCAAATGGACGAGCCTCTCAGGTTCTGCAGAAACAATCGGAGAGTTCAGATTCCTGCGGCAGAGACGCCCTGAGGCCGGATCACACCTCAAGCCAAACTGAAACTTTATGGGCGAGCCCGCAGGTTTCTATTCTAAAAGCTCATTCTTTCCCAGTGCGCCACCAGAACCAGCTCAAACTGGTCAGCTCTGGTAGCTACTGAAGCAGGCAGCTTAAAGAAACAGAAACTGGAATATTTAGAGGGGGTATTTTAAGCAAGAGGATGAGGCCATGCATAAGTATTCACACCCCATTAAATCAGCAAGAAAAAGGTTTGAATTTGGAAAAAAAAGTCTGATCTTAAATGAACATTTAGCATTTTTTGTTTTTCTCCTTTATTTTTATTCCAAGTTTGATTCCTTCTATCAATAATCTGATTAGCTGATCGTTTTAATCAGTCATCTGGTTTGATTATGGAGGGTGTGAATACTTGAACCAAGCAGATGCAGATCCACATTTACCTTTGACAGCTAAGATGGAAAACCACCTTTAGATAGTGGAGGATGGTGCGTCTATGAGGAGCAGAGGTGAACCAGAGACAGAGAGACGGACAGTGACGACACAGCAGAGGAATGACAGGAATGTGATGCTGGGAAGTCTCATTTCCACATTAATCTGCTCTGGTTTTCACTTCCACAACAGCAGATTGCATCATTTCCCCCCAATGATTCAGCTCTGAGTTATGAATGAGCTTCATCTGATACTTACAGGCAGACTTGGCCCAGCCAGCGCTGCGAGGCGTAGAGGAGGGCGACAAACGAATGAGAGAGAGCGGACATGCAGAGAATGACGGTGAGGGAATGCATGAAGGAGGAGTTTGGAGGCATACCTGTCCGGCCAGAGCGAGGGGGAATTGTGAGGAAGCGCAGAGGGCGAGCGACGCCACCGAGCTGGGCAGCTCCTGGATGAGAGCCTCGTCCAGGTCCTCGATGCGCGGCTTCTTGATGTTGGACTCTGGGCTGGTCAGAGGGGTGACGCTGTTCCTCCTGATCAGCGTGCCGGGGCCCCTCCTCACCTCCTGTAGGGCGGAGGAGGCCGGAGCTTCAGATAATCCAGGTTTAAAGCCTTAATCTAAACTGGCAGAGGTGGGAGGTCGTACCTCGGGTCTGTCCCTGTGGGTGTTCACCGCCTCCACGTTCAGACTGATGGACTCCACCTTGCAGCCGTAGGCCACCGGGGTCAGCTTCAGCACCGTGTGGAGCGGACACTTCAGGTACGGCATCTCATCTGGAAGCAGCACAACGTTAGAAAGCAGGAAAGGATCTGGATTAATGCAGATGCCGGCGCTGGTTCCTACCTGCGCTCTTATCCAGGAAGTAGGCAAGCAGGCAGCGCATCACGGCCTGATGGCAGATCACCAGGACATTCTCCTGCCTCTCCAGCTCCATAATCACCGGTTCCACCCGCTGGACCAGGTCCTGGTAGGACTGGAATCAAGAGCGGACAGTTAAAACTCCTCGTCCTGCTGACATGTCACCAAACCAAACCTTTAGGGCTGCCGTACCTCTCCGGCTGGGTAGCGGTAGTAGTATTTGTCTTCGTCTCTCAGGGCGAACTCCTCAGGAAACTTCTCCTTCACTTCGTCGTATGTCATCTCCTCACACATCCCCTAAAAACACAGATCGTCTCCATCAGACAGAGAACAGTAGCAATTGGAAGGCGTTTCTAGGGGCGACACTCACCGCGTCGATCTCATTCAGCGCCTTCCACTGCTCGTAGGGGACTCCCAGGTGCTCCGCCGTCTGGATGCTGCGGCACAGCTGGCTGGTCCACACCTTCAGGTCCTTCAGCTGCTGCTCCTGGACGAACCGAGCCAAGGCGGCCGAGAACTGCAAGAAGGAAGCAGACGGATGTCAAGCACTGGGTTTAAGGGGTTAGAGAACCGCTGGGCGGCGGGTCCTACCTGTCGGCCCCGCGGCGAGAGCCCGGCGTCGCCTCCTAGACGTCCCTCCAGGTTGTCGGTGCTTTCTCCGTGTCGACACAGGTAGATGGTGCGCGGCTGTACGTGGATGTTCATCAGGTAGTAAACGATCTTACTCTGAATGTGATCCTGGATCTTGTTGACCAGGAAACGCCGCCCCACATCTATCACCTTGATGAAGGAGTTATCCCTGCAGAGGGGAGAGGGTGAGCGGTCGGACCGGGAGGATGCATCCGAATCAGCAGGCGGAGCTAAACTACATACCTGTCGTAGTGATCTGGGTCCAGCGGCTGGTAGCTGGTTCTGTAGCATTCAATCCTCTTCTGGAAATCCATCATGGCCTCTGTCTTGTTGCAGTCCTTGTAGTCCGGACAGGACACCTTCACTTCCTGTACGGGGAGGAAAACTGTCAGACGGCAAACGACGCGCCCGGTTCCAGACAGAAACAAAGACGTGAGGAACTGTTTCATTGATCAGCGGGCTTTTAAATGATGCAGCCCTTCATGGTGAACAAAAACAGGCAGGAGTCGTGAGGTTTAACTCACCATGATGTTTGATGCGATGACGCTGGGATCTTCACATACAGACTCGATGAAGAAGATCTGGAGATTAGAAACAAATTTAGATTTAATCAAACGTTTGAGAGACCATTGACCCAAATATAGAGAGAATTCAGTTCCAACATTGATGCAAAGAACAGATTTTGTAATTGGAAAATCCAAAAATGACACTCGTCCATTAAAAAAAATAAAAAAAACACACAACATATTTTTTGTTTATATCAAATTTTACTAAATGCAGTCCAGATGCATTTCTATTGGTCTGTTAGCTACAACATGTTTATTGGTCAAGGGATTTTTTTGGAATATGATCTGGAAAGCAAATTTTGAAAAAGAATACACACTGTAAAAACAAAACAAAAAGAAGTTTGGATGAGAAAAAAAAAAAAAAAAAGAGAAATTTAAGAAAAATATCCTCAACTTCATTTTACATTTAATTTCTGGATCGCATTTTGTTTTTTCCCCCAAACCATGTTCTTTGCAACAATAATGGAACAAAATTCCCTCCATACCTAAACCTGTACCTTAAAGTCGTTCTCGATGCCAAACTGGAGGATCAGATCCCGCCGATCTCTCGTAGTGTTTGTGGCGTCAAAAACCTGGAAGAATCAAAAGAGTTCATTTAAATGATGTTCTGGTTTAACGTCGTCTTTCTGAAAGCAGCGAGCAAACTCACCGCCACCTGGCCTCCCTCATCCTTCAGGTAGGATTTGACATCCCTCAAAGCTGCTAAGGCACACTGCCTGAAAATAAAAATATTTAATGATTATTAAAGAGAGTGATCCATATAGGAAGTAAAGAAATGTGACTAAAGAAGAGACGTACTGTCGGATTTTCACGGCGGACTCGTTATCAGGCTTGAAGAAGTCATAGGAGCTGTAATTCTTTACAGCCTCCCTGCGGTACTCTCCAACGTTAAAAACTGCAGAGGACACAGAAAGAGGGGAGATGAGCCATGAACGCTATGTCCCTGACAGAAACATGACTCCAAGGAGGGGGGGGGGGTCGCCGTGTACCTTTGGTGGGTATGCCGATCCAGTTGAGGTAGCGGGTGAGCTTCTTGGAAATGTACGTCTTTCCTCGAGCAGGAAGCCCCACCATCACAATGACGGTCGGGGGGTTGGCGAAGTGGGGGGCTCCAGTTCCTGCAGAGAGGGAAGGAGTCATGAATAGTTATCCTTCAATTCCAACTCACTGCATTTGACCCACTTCAGGAAATAAATGATTATGGACAATTCAAACAAACTGATGGCAAATATGCAAAAATCAGATAAGAAGTGCACATTTGGCACCATTCCTGCCGCTCCCTGATGACCTCCAAAGAGGCTCGTTTGCACTTCGTCACCACTTTGGTTAATCTTGTTTCCATAACATTAGACCTCAACGTGGAAAAACAAACCAAACTCTGAACTCATTCATTAGAATCAGATATTCCAGCTGGAAATGTCAGTTTCCATCAAATAATAACAAAACAGCAAAAATGGGTTTAAGTCTAAAATAATTGACTGGCATGATTCTGAAAAAGACAATTTGTCATTTCCCCCCAGTTAATATAGTAAATGCATCAATCCTTAAATGAGTCAATTTATGAGGATTCACCAATAAATTATCAAAACAAGTGTTACTAGTGATTCTGTTATGCAAGTGTATAATTTAGCCATTTCTTTACACATTACACCGGAAACATGCATATATCATACAGTATTAAAAATGCAAACATATTTCCTACTTTTTCCTCCCTCAAATCTTCACGTTTTTTCAAAAGGTTTTAAACTAAAAAGCAGATAAAAATCGGGCTCCCATAGCTTGAAGCTAACACAGATCTGTCACTTCCTGTTTTATTTACTTAATTTAGCATCCGCCCGCTACGTCACTGGTTGAAAAACTCATGGTTTTGTCTTTAATTTGTTTGCTTTTCGAAAAATATATATCTATATATAATATAATAATAAATAAATAAATACAAAATAACAGACTCATTTTATTTAACTGCGTAGTTTCGAAACAGTTCGTCAGAAATTCAGAAACCCGGGCTGACCAATAGCAAAACTTCTCCGTTGTCATGTCCAGGAATCTGAAAGCAGGGGGTTACGGTCGCCATGGTAACAGGCGCTTCCTCCAGCGGCACAGTTAACCGAGTGCATGGTGACGTAGACCATGTGCCGATAGGGACCACCAATCACCAGGCTGCAAATTTAAAAATGCCGGTGGTTTGCGTATAAAAAAGAAAAAAAAACGAGGTATGCTTGCTACGGCACGAAATTTTAAGGCCGCCATCATGGATGAAAAAGGATAAAGCTGACATAATGTGAAAAAAACGCATAGTTCCGCGGGATGAGCATCACCTTGAGAGATTTTCTTACCTCTTCGCTTGTCATCCTTGGTGGGAACCCAGATCTTTTGGATCCTGTTCTGGGTGAGCTCTCTTGGCATTCCTTTAGGAGCTGAATAAAAAGCACACAGTTACGACGGAAGGAGGTCGTTTTAATCCCGAGGATTGAATAAAAATGCTTGAAGAGAAGCGGGAAGTAGTCTGAGCCGAAGCTTGACTGGCCGTGTCCTTCACTGCTCACTGAGCTAATCTGCCGGTCTGCGGCACACATCCGCTATTTAAGCCGGCAAAGCAACGTGATGGCTGTGACGAAGCCAGCCGTAATTCACGCATGCGTAAACAAACATACGAGACACTGATGCAAGAGGGTTCAGGTTTCAACTAGGACATCACAGTGCCACCTAGCGGTGAATATATTAATAGCGAAACTGCTTTATTTAAAAAATAAAACTTGTTTTATAAACTTTTTATTTTTATTTCAACCTTTAATTCTTAAAGTATGTTTTTTAAACAATACTATTAGATTTTTTTAGGAAAATAAAAAACTTTTATAAAACAAAGCTTAGTTTTAATTTTTAATTATGACCCATTTTTATCATATAATCATATTTCTTTCATTTTTATTTTTTTTATATTTGACGTTTATTTAAAAAAAAACAAACAACTATTGCTTTTTTCATTGTGGTAAATGCAAACGCCTTTTAAAACGTCCCCTCCTTCGCAATATTTTGTAATTTATATATATATATATATATGAAACACTTTAGGATTATAATTAAGAAATAATTAAAATTGAAGTATTTTAATATATATATTTGTTTTTATGGGGTTTTTTTTCAAACGTTTTGTAAAAAAAAATATACAATTCATTGATTTTTATTTGAAATGAAACAGTATTGTAAAATTACCTTAATATATTTTTTAATATTTTTCATTTAAATGCTTTTATTTGTGCGGTAACTTTCTGTCTTTACCGAGGAATCACCGCTGGTGGCATTTTTGGGTTTATTGTTAGACCTTGCAGACGTGCAGAGCCGCACGTCCCTCACACATGGGCCCCTGAGTCATGATCGGCATAATTAAACCTATAAGGTTCCCCTGCATGCGCTGCTGATATAAAGGCTTGAAATTTTGTGAAAATTATGAATTGCATGTTTTTGATTTATTTATTTATTTTTTTTATATACTACGATAAATAACGGACTTTGCACCTAATATAATTTAAATATAATTTATGACCTGTTGCTTTAATAGAAATAATATCCTCAAAGCTTTATGGGATTTTAAATTGTCTTTCATGTGTGCTTTTTATGGTTTTTCTTTTTTTTCTTTTCTTGCATGCTCTTCCCATTCAGACACGCAGCTGGCTGGGGATGAAAAAGAGAGAGAAAAAAACGGGGGTCAAAAAAGGCGATGTGCTGCGTGCCGCTGCAGAAGTCTGCAATGGAGATCTGCGCTGCAAACGCTCCTGCACCGACTAGGCAATGCCATTAACCCTTTAATGCCTGGACCATGAAATAGCTTTCATGAAATTTGATTTATTTATTTTTTTCAGAATTGGCATTGAACTTTCTGAAAAATGAAAAAAAAAAATGCATTTGGTATTATTATTACATGTGTGTGAAAGAGGATTAGGGCCACTGAAAAAACAAAAAAAGTTAACTGATTTTTAAATTTTATTCCAGTATATTATGAGAGAAAAGTCAGAATTTTGACTTTAATCTCAGAATTCAGATTTTTTTTTCCTCAGAGTTCTGACTTTTTTTTTCTCAGAGTTCAGACTTTAATCTCAGAATTTTGGATATTAATGTAGATGGGAATCATGAAGGAAGAAATGTGGGAGCATTCAGCTTTACTGACAAAGATGTGAGTTGTTTGGGAGGGCCAGTGACACATTGGTGGAAAATGATGGAATTAGGCGACTTTTTACATGCCTGAGGGGTCCCCGGTGATGCTATTTCATTAATCGAGGAGCAGAAGGTGATTAAAACAAGAGAGGTAGTCTCTAAAACAGGCATGGCTGCAGCTTGATGCTAACATGTTTGTTAGCTGTCAGAATTCAGTCAGAATTCTGAGATTAAAGTCAAAATTCCAAGAAAAAAGTCAGAATTCTGAGAAATAAGTAAGAATTCTGACTTTTTTCCTATATTAAACTGAAATAATATTTAAAAATCAGTTAACTTTTTTTTCAGTGGCCCTAATCCTCTTCCGTACATTTGGATCATTTTCTTGCATCATTTCTCATTCAGTAGGCATTTCTCTATGATCTTTTATAGATGTTTTGTTCACTTTGTATATCTGTTTGTATAAATCTGGGTTTTCAACTAAAGAAATATCACAGTGATGATGCAGATACGATGCAATTGGTTTCAAACGGCTAAATTACATATTATTTATTAGAAAAGTTTTATCATTATTATTTCATTTTTTGTGTGGCACAATATCTGGTTGTTGCATGAATCTAATGTTGATTACTTAATTTTCACAATTTAGATCATTTTCAGCGATCACAGCCTTGGCCTAATTCATTTTTAACTTTTTTATATTGATGCTAGATTTGATCTAAAGAACATTTTATACGCTAAAAACAACATAAATGTGTTTTGTTACTTTACAAACATAATAAATGTTTTATTCTCTTGTAGGAACAGAATCATTTAGTTAGGAGTTTTTCAGTCTATGTCAGATTTTAAAGTGGAGATGATTCCCAGTCCTCAATAAAATGTTTATTTTTGTATTATATTTATCAATGTGGTGTTAATTAAAGCACTACATGACAAAAGTTTTGAACAGACTTTAAATTCCTATGCAAATAGCGGAGTTTCTGGTGTTCTCTTTTCAAAAGCTAATAGCCCATCCTTTTTTTCCAACATGTCAAGACCATAAATTCAGGCTTTGAGCCAAACAGGGAATTACTTTCTTGTGTAAAATAAAAAAATGACATTTAATACATTTCAGGGATCTGTGAAAGATTTATGGGATTAGAAGAGGAGTTTTTTTTTTGAAGTTTTTTTAGAAGGGAAATGATGACCCCTGACTTAGTGTTAAATCCAGGGGTATTGCAGGTCTTTATGGATGCATACACTGGTACAAATACAAAAGGCATCATTGGCAAGATTTATCGACATTTCCCAACAAAGAATAAGAGGTCAACAGATTATATCAGACAGTGGTGGGAAAAGGAAGCCAACATTACAATCTAAGAGGAAGTTTGGTCTCAACTGTGGAAAAACACATTTATTTAGCTACTAACTCTACAGAATGGCTGGATTTTGGCTGGAAGAGCCTTATCAGTTTTATTTATTACACCAAAGCAGAAATCGAGGTTAAGTGGTGCCCTGCTGGAGAGGGTGTGGGGTGGTTTCTGCAGATTATGTGCATATTTACTGGTCCTCTCCTAAATTAAAGGTCTTTTGGCACAGCGTTAAGCAGATAATATCTGAAACAGTGTTGTACTTTCTTTCACCTCCTTGTACCTTGGTAAACTCCCTGAAGGTCTAAGTTCAAGTGACACATATTTACTAAATAATTTCTTAATTGCAAGCAGAAAGAAAATCACCAAATGCTGGATCCAGTCAGATCCCACCCCCACCTTGAGATTCTTCATAAACATTACACACCGGATCCACAAAATGGAAACATTGACTTTCTCCCTGTGTCTCTGGAAGGAGAAAGGAGAGAGACTCTGGGAATGGAAACAAAAAATGGAACAGTTACTGAACTGAAAAACTCATAACAGATTCTGATTCTGATCATTAGTTGTGTACCCTGCTCTTGTGATTCAGACCAGTAATGCAGTGTAAAATACACTGATCTATTTACTGTATGTGTGCTCTAGCCCTCACCTGTTTAAAAAAAAAAAAGCTAATGCCATTCCAGGAAAAAAATCACTCCTGGTGATGAGCCTTTTTGGTCCAAAAAAAAAAAACACTTACCAACCTTATCATCATTATCATGAATATTGTCTTGTACACAAGAATCGGCCCCTCTATTAAACAGAAAATTAAAAAAGGCAACAAAAAACATAATCCTGGCAAATGATGCATAACTGTTTTTGTAACCCCCCTCCTGGCTATGCTGCCCTGGGTAGAGAGCCATACTTCATCCTGTGTTACACAACACTTGAAGGCATGACTTGCACTTCTGCTCACAGAAATTCTAGCGTTGCATCAGCTTGAACTTTGAAACCTCCAGAAGTCTCCTCTGCCCCTTCTGAGAAATGATTCATGCCCATTTATTCCCACTCCATAGAGTTTATGGGTGACACACTTTTTCCCTTCGACCACCTGAACAAAGGCTGGATGAGTCAGAAAAAGGACAAACAATGCAGCACAGATTGAGTCAGTCAGGCATGTGAGGAAGAATGTAAACATTAACTAACTGAAAAGGAGGAATTCCAGAGTTGATCCGTTACTAAATCTGTATATTTAATAATTTCCACACACTGATTTCGTCAAGTTGTTTCTCAATTTATTACTATTCAAAGTATTTATTCTTGAAGATTAACATAGATGTATTTTACAATCATTGCAATCAATGCTGATCAAATGCTGGCCAAAATATATACTAAAATACATGAATATTAATGTTAAATAAAATTTTCAATACATTTTCAAGTTTTCAAATTAATACTAAATTAAGGGTTCATTTTAACATTAAACAATTAGCAGAGTTTCTCCTAGAATGTCAACCTGTCTGTCACCCTATAACTTTAATAACGGTGTCAGGGGACCAAAGTTTTCAGAAGTTCTTCCTGCAACTGGGGAGTCGCGAGTTCAAATCCTGACCCTGTCATTGTTTCATTGGGCTTTGGTAAAGTCCTAATGGTGTTCAGAGAGAGTCCGGTAGCAGTTCTGTACAGCAGCAAAGGCAGCTGCGGCTACTATGTATCCGACAGCATTGGATTATAACCAGCTATGCTGATGACGCTCAGCGATATTTGTCCAAAAATCCTCCGTTGTTAACACTGCTGTGTGGTGTTAAGTTTTGACACTATAGTGTTAAATCCATTCAACATATTTAAATTAACCCTCTCAGGCTCAAATTAAGTTGTAGTTGCAGGTAAAATCTGGTATTTGGAGAAAATGTGCATATAGGGTAATAATATACAATTCAGATTTTGTTTTGAGAGAGACCTTCACATGCAATGAATTCTGGGATGTTGCAGATTTGCAACAGTGGCCTGGAGTGGTAAATTAACACTGAAGACTGAATTTGATATGAACGTTAACTTTATTTGAACGTCACAAACTAAACATTTTCTCTCACAAAATTAGAGACAACTATTCCTCAAACTTTTTCTCCACTGACATCTCAAAACCTCTTGAGGAGGCCGTTTCTGTTAAACTGTTTTTTTTTTTTAAATATAGGCAAACTAGTAGATAAAGCATGTAGCGTCTATTGGTCCCTTTTTGGGCACACGTTGCGAATCCACAACATTGAAATTGAGATGCCTCTGGTGAAAAACCCAGAGGAGATAAAATCTACTAATTGGCATGTGTCATATCTATACACATTCATGATTCATCTTATTAAGTATTGATTTGAAAATAATGGAAATTGGTAGTGATACTGTGTGTTTACTGGACGGGCCGCCTTTTACATTTGCTTTTTGTATCTCTGCTTCTGTCTCCTTGAACCCCAGTCGGCCTCAGCAGATGGCCGCTCCCACTGAGCCTGGTTCTGCTGGAGGTTTCTTCCTGTTAAAAGGGAGTTTTTCCTCTCCACTGTCGCTACAAGCATGCTTAGTGTGAGGGATTGTATTTGAGTCAATCAGTCAATGCAATCAACTGGTTTTCCTTGGATAGAAAACCTTGAATCAGTTTGACTGTATGATCTGGTTGAACTGTAAAGTGCCTTGAGATGACTTGTGTTGTAAATTGGCGCTATATAAATAAACTGAATTGAATACTTACATGAAATTGGAGCTTAGAAAATCTATTTCAGTGACACCAAGGACTCAGCCATGTTGAAAGTGAGTCAGCAGTGCTATCTGGTGAGCTGGAGAAAAACTGTTTGTTCCAAATGCACAACTAAGTCCTTCTGTTGTGTTTCTGAGTAACAAAAGCTCCTAAAATATTGATGTGGAGTAATTTGCTAAGTGGTATTTAGCTGTTGCAAATCTGCAACATCTGCCTGGAGAGGGTTAAACTATGAAGAGGGTTGTTTCAATTTTCCCACAGTTGTTCAAAAGTGTTATTTTAACTCAATCCAGAACGGACCAACATGGGCAATTTGAAAATGTTGAATTTAACTTCATAGGAGTTAAAATAACACTTCCATATTTGCTGTGTATGTAGGGTCTACAAAGGCCAGGGGAGGTAATTATCATTGCCATCACTGCAACTGTACTAACACAGTTACATGGTAGAGTGGATGGAGACAAATATTGGTGCATAAATACAGTGATTGAGAGGTTAAACCAGGCCCCATCACGTCCAGTTCTCCAAAAATAGTTTTTTTTAATGAATGGGTTTAAAAGTTACGTCTGCATAATGAGTCGGTAGAGTCAGGTCTGGCCAACAGATAAACAAGTGAGCAGCTTTTGCAAAAAAAGAGGTAAATACGCCTTTTTACTGACTAATTGCCATCTGAAACAGCAGCATTTCTTCCTGTTAGTTGGTTGTAAGTCTTATGTGTCAGTATGTAGGTCAGGTCCCATTTTCTAGAATCCATAAAACTAATGATTATTTCACTAATCAGTCAATCTCTTGGTTATGGTTTTGATTAATAATCACATAGTCACAGGTGTCATAAAGGAGTTTATATACACAATTTAATCCACGTGAGGCTGAAACTTTCTCCTGAGCCGCTCTGGAAAGAGGATTTTTAAAGATAAGAGATTTTCATCTTCCGATTAATTGGTTAGGGCTTACTTTAATATTTAATTAATCATGATTAATCTGATTGTTTCAGCCATAATTGTAGATAGGTAGACCTGTTTAAAGTCCATTTCCAGAGAGGGGGGCTTGAAGGGAGTTAAAATATGAAATAAACATCTAGAGGCTCTAGATCATCCTGAGACACCGTGTTTTCCAAAAACATGTGGATGAACCTGCTTTAATGTTTGCTCCTATTGGTGCTTCCAAGAATCTTCCATCTTAGCTTCTGCCTTGGTTCATTCTTCTTCCTGAAAGATTTGTTTTTATTTAGACACAGAGGATTTTCAAACATGAGGTCCATGATCTGTAGTCTGGTTTTTCAGGAATGGAAATTGACCTTTTAGGAAACTTTAAGCATAGCTTTGACTAAAAATTATGATGAAAATACTGTGAAATGGTTAAATATTCTCTGCTGCTCTTTTCAGAAAGTTATACTTAAAACGTACTAATTCATAAAACAAAAAGTGAACATTATTTCTCTCTATGTTAAACTATAGTTGATATAATGAAAACCAAATGTTCACTCTCTGTAAATTAAAATACATTAGACTCAGTGCAAGAGGTGGGAAACAAAAAGATCCTAAATTAACATCTCTGTTGGATGTCTTCAACCACATGCATTAAGCTGTTCAAAACTGGAGAGCTCCTTCAGCCACACACTGCTGCACCCTAAATGCACCAGGGAGCGTCATCACAGATCCTTCCTCCCAGCAGCTGGAAGACTATGATCATCACTGTTCCCAACAACCATTTTGCACATCTCTGATGTTGCTATTTTCAAATATCCATTACTGTAAAATGTTCACAGCTGTATATTGGTTATTTATTCTCCAGGTGCAAAGTATTTATATTGTTAAAACACTTTACAAAACAGTATTTTATAATTTATCTTTTAACTCTTCACTATTATGTTATTCTTATACATTTTTCAAAGGTCCACATTGGTGTGACCATTTCTTTCTATTATCTTTTTTACTGCTGTAACACCAGAATTTCCACATCTTGGGACAATAAAGGGATTTTCTATTGAATTCTATTCAGTAACATCTCTAATAAAGTCGATTTCTATGCACTCAGTTCGTGGTTGAGGATAATTTTGTATGAATCGCAGCATCAATGTAGCATAGAGGCAACCAGCATGTTTTTTTTTTCTTTCCAGTAAACTTTCTATGAATATGTCTGAATAGAGTAAAACCAGGTTATAACTATAACCTTTAGTGGAGGATGTCAGTGACCAACCAGCAGTCTGATGCAGAATGAGGCCATTTAGAGGCCTAGGCAGGTTTTTATAAAGCGGATTAGGGTTTAACATGAGTTTCTAAAACCCTAACATTATTCTAATTTTCTAAGACATTGAAAACTATTGGGCGAATTTTGTTCCATTACTGTTGACAGCAAATAAAACATTTCGTAAATGGAAACTTGGAAAAAAAAAAAAAAAATTTGTGGATTAGAATCTGAACATTTTGATCCAGAAAAAGTTATAATCCATTAACGGTTCAGAAAGTAACTGCTTATTTATGTTTGTCCAATATAAAAATAGATTTCATGACAAAGCAATCCTTTCTGTCCTGACCTTTGACCTACGCTGTTAGTACTCTAAGATGAGAGCTTTTAAATGGGTCTTCCATCCTTTGTTTCCCTGATCTGAATTAAGCCGGCTCCAGAGGGAAGCCTTCTGACTCTGCAAACCAGAACCTCCAGGGCCCCTCTGGCTCACTTACATAAGCTCTGAATGAGGCTGGGGCTGCGCTCGCCGTCCCAGTCCCCTTCCTCTGCTCCAGTGAGGCTAAGTTAGGACTCCTGGACCCCAGAGGCATGTTATCAAACAATTTGGTATTATGTTAGAAATCCATCCAGGGATGCTGGTTTTCGAGGAAATAAAGTATTTTGCCCTTACTTGATGTAAACAATGATAAAGGAACCCAAACCCGGTTCTGTCAGACTGTTTATTCTGTGTTGACTTACAGGTGTTTAATCATCACAGAAAGAGAGAGCGAAACACTATTACAACATTTGCACTGTTGCTCATTAAAAAAAAAACAATATATGTACAAGAGAGAAGCATTGGAGCGGGGTTGCTGGTGTTCGGTCAGCTTCTCTGGGTCGACATCACACCTGCTCCCCGAGATTCAAAACCCGAAACTTGTCCAGATTATAGAAGCAGGCCTTGACGACCCGACCTCCAAAATAACGTCCGTTTAGATCCACGACGGCTGCAGGGAGAAAGGAGACGAAAGGTCACTCTGGATCTCTACTAAAACGGCCTCTTTTCAGATGTATTCCCACCCTGCTTTAACTTCTAAACTCTGTATCCTGTTAGATCTGCGGGCCATGGTACACCCGACACCTTCCTTCACCGTCCTGATAATGTCTGTTTACTAATGTTCTCCAGAAATATTAACAGACCTTCCCGGAACATCTGGATTAAAAGTGAGATTAAATGACTCACAGCATAATTTAATCTGCTTACTAATTATTTGACTTTTAAAGGCATCACGTTTTTGATTAGCATTTCTAAAAACAGAACCCAAAGAATGCATCTTTTTATAGCCACTTCCAGTTGTGATCTACTTTATGCAGATCTACATAAAAAAATAATCCAAGGACCTCTCCTTGACAATCACCCACCCAGAGACGAGTGCAAAGACACATAGAGCAGCATAGTGTGGCACAGGTCCTTCGAGTAACGACTAATAATCAGCTCGGTAAGATTAACCGTTAAAAAAAATAAAAAAAAACCTGAAGCAAACGTATGATTTTACAAATACCAAAAACAAATTTACAAGCAGAAAACACATATCTACAAGTACAAGGCACATTTTTGAAAATCAATCATAAATCTACTAGTATGAAAAACTAAATTACAAGTAGAAATCACAATTTTACAAATAAAAAAATCACAAATTCAAGAATACAAATACGATTTGTATTTGCTAATTTATAAATTTGGGGTTTGTAGTTGTATTGCTCCAAAGATGTAACTTTTTTAACTTGTATTTATGACCTCTAAACTTGTATTCCCATAAATGAAGATCTGATGCCATATGTATCTATGAACTAAAAACAAAGAACAAATCCTTTCATTTACATTCATACGTTTCGGGGACATTTCTATTAATCTATGGTCGCAAAAAAGACTTCCTCTGAGTTATCTGTAAATTTAAACACTTTCTGATGAATCAAAAGTATGTTCAGACTTCCCAGGAAGTTCTCTACAAAAATGGTTAACTGGTTATTAGCTTTACTTTGCTGCTCTTAGCTCTCATTTATCCATCAGACGGCTTCAATTGCAGAAGAGGGAAAGTTCAAGAAACAGTGACTCACTGTCCAGTTAATTTCTTTATAACACTGTAAGCCAGATTCTGTTAAAGTAGACTAAACCCAATACTCTTCAGTTAGGAAGTCATTGCTGCAGGAAGACGACTCAGTCCATTATCACAGATTTTACAGAGGAAGTGTAGGGTAAGGGTAAATTCCTAAAAGTTTTTTTTTTTTTTTTTTTACTTTAGTAACTCAGCTCCAAATAGCTCAGAAAGACTTAAACTAGTTGGGCTCAAAACTATTCATACAGCTGGCTTATTTAGGTTTAAAGTTTGCCCAACTTGTTTCTTCTGACCAGCCACAAATTGACCTTTCTGCAGTGATGCTTTAAACTTTCAAGGAGTTATGGCAAAAAGATTTTCCAATCTTAAAATCTTAATCTAACTGGGGACAGATTGAAACATACCAGTATAAACAGAAAAACAAAAACTTGGTTGAAAACTAAAGGGGGCCTAACAGGAACAGGTTAGGAACCACTAAGCTGAGCAGCCAAAGTCTCCCTTTGAGAGGAAAGCCGCTCAACAGCATGATGCTGCAAACCTCCATGTGAACACTTGGACTTGTCCCCAGATATAACTATAAACTGATTACTGTGACTTACGGACATCAACTTTTGAAATTTCAGCAGTTTTTATATGAACACATGTATTACAGTTGAGCAGAGACCAACTGTTTTATATATATATATATATATATATACATACATACATACACATATATATACATACATACACATATATATACATACATACACTCACCGGCCACTTTATTAGGTACCCCATGCAAGTAACGGGTTGGAACCCCTTTTTGCCTTCAGAACTGCCTCAATTCTTCGTGGCATAGATTCAACAAGGTGCTGGAAGCATTCCTCAGGGAGTTTGGTCCATATTGACATGATGGCATCACACAGTTGCCGCAGATTTGTCGGCTGCACATCCATGATGCGAATCTCCCGTTCCACCACATCCCAAAGATGCTATTGGATTGAGATCTGGTGACTGTGGAGGCCATTTGAGTACAGTGAACTCATTGTCATGTTCAAGAAACCAGCCTGAGATGATTCCAGCTTTATGACATGGCGCATTATCCTGCTGAAAGTAGCCATCAGAAGTTGGGTACATTGTGGTCATAAAGGGATGGACATGGTCAGCAACAATACTCAGGTAGGCTGTGGCGTTGCAACGGTGCTCAATTGGTACCAAGGGGCCCAAAGAGTGCCAAGAAAATATTCCCCACACCATGACACCACCACCACCAGCCTGAACCGTTGATACAAGGCAGGATGGATCCATGCTTTCATGTTGTAGACGCCAAATTCTGACCCTACCATCCGAATGTCGCAGCAGAAATCGAGACTCATTAGACCAGGCAACGTTTTTCCAATCTTCTATTGTCCAATTTCGATGAGCTTGTGCAAATTGTAGCCTCAGTTTCCTGTTCTTAGCTGAAAGGAGTGGCACCCGGTGTGGTCTTCTGCTGCTGTAACCCATCTGCCTCAAAGTTCGACGTACTGTGCGTTCAGAGATGCTCTTCTGCCCACCTTGGTTGTAACGGGTGGTTATTTGAGTCACTGTTGCCCTTCTATCAGCTCGAACCAGTCTGGCCATTCTCCTCTGAACTCTGGCATCAACAAGGCATTTCCGCCCACAGAACTGCCGCTCACTGGATGTTTTTTCTTTTTCGGACCATTCTCTGTAAACCCTAGAGATGGTTGTGCGTGAAAATCCCAGTAGATCAGCAGTTTCTGAAATACTCAGACCAGCCCTTCTGGCACCAACAATCATGCCACGTTCAAAGTCACTCAAATCACCTTTCTTCCCCATACTGATGCTCGGTTTGAACTGCAGGAGATTGTCTTGACCATGTCTACTGTACATGCCTAAATGCACTGAGTTGCCGCCATGTGATTGCTTAGAAATTAAGTGTTAACGAGCAGTTGGACAGGTGTACCTAATAAAGTGGCCGGTGAGTGTATATATACATACATACATACATACACACATATATATATTTTTTTTTAAGGTAATTGCTGATAGATTATTTTCACATCAGTCTAATCAATTCCTGATGTGTACTGTGATTTAAACCCTGTGTTGACTGTTGTTCCTCCATTTACATGATAACAATAATAGTAATAAATGTTACACCAGTTTCAATTTAAACAAAAATAAATACTTTCTGATAAAGTTTATAGTTGGAGTGACTCAGGTTATTCTGAACTAACTTAGGCTTAGGCTGCTGGAGGACATAGTGACTACTTTTCCTCTTTTTGCTATTTTTTACTTCACTCTTTAATTTTGCAATTAAGTCAAACAAACAACAAATCAATAACGCATGTGCTTCGTTTCATCTTTGAACATGGCTGCTGAATGCACTGATGAATTAGTGAATGCATGCATTCATCGGTAAATACCAATACAAGAAAAAAAAAAACGAAATCCGATATCAGCCAAAACATTTATGTCTGAATATCGGCCTGCCCACCTGCCCAGGCAATGGAAAACTCATACACTTTGCTTCCATCTGCTTTTGTTCCAAATGTATGTATTTTCATTGATAGCTGATTAACAGGCTTTTTGCTGAGCTGCAATTATCAGAATCAACTGCGCTAAAGCAGGGAAGCCTCTAAAACCTGCAAAGGACTGACAATTGGACATGCCTGCATTAGGGACTATGAATTAGCAAGAATTTGACAATACAATGCGTATTGCAATAGATATGTCACAATATGTTTAATCTCGATATTCGCCGTACATTACCAAAGATGATTTGATTTTATAATAATTTAGCTCTGAAAACCTCATGAGATCTTGATGCTCTGATCGGGTGCTGCAGAGCAGCTGAATAAATGGTTCTTGGGCGGTGCACTGCCAACTAGTGGCTGGAGGATTAAGAGTGATAAAAAAAGTGAGACAATAAAAAAAAAAGACAGTTGCGTAAAAATATTTTTCACATTTGCGCTATATTTTAAAATCAATATCAATAGTGTTTCATATTGCAAAATTAAAAAAATAAATTCTTGCATCCCTAAAGACCAAAGATAATTTTTTAAAAGATGCATTTTCTATTGTTCTTGCAGTCGCTATTAACTACCATGGCTGGATAATTGGCTGTAGAATGTTAATATAAAACTAGCATCAATATGTTGCATAACTACACAGTCATTTAATAGCAGTCCTGGTAAAGATTAGCTCGGATCAAAAATAATTGATAGGTTTAGGCGGAGTGTCAAGCATGTAGGACGTGTCTGGCGGAGCTCCGCAGGAATGTGACTATTTAAACCTTTTTTAGCACGATTTATTGAAGTTTCTTTTACAACTTTAGTTCAGTACGTTATCGACACGACACTTATGCTCAACCTGTTTTGGTAATTTTATTAAACCATGGCAAACCGGGGTAAATCCTACACCTCGAAGGCAGGCCGCAGCAAACCACGCCTGTCGGCTGAGCCCGAGGCTGCTCCAGAACTCGATGCTAACGAACTTCTGCTAAAGCGTATGCAGGAGATGCTGGAGGGTGTGCGCTCAGATCTTGTGAGTAAATTTGACGAAATTGTGTCCGGGGCTGTGAGAAGGGAGATTACGACTGCTCTTGCTCCGCTGGAAGCTAAAGTTACTTCACACGAACAAGCTATTGCGGACCTTGAGCGCTCGGCTACTGACCACGATGACAAGCTAACAACCCTTGGAGCAACTGTTGCTTCGCTAAAGGATATGGTGGAATCCATATCAAAGAAATGCGAGGACTTGGAAGGACGGTCGAGACTGAATAATGTACGGGTGGTCGGTGTGCCTGAAGGATCTGAGGGAAGCCGCCCAAGGGACTTTGTGGCTACTTTACTTCAGGATTCACTCGGTTTATCCTACAAACCCGCGCTGGACAGGGCTCACCGGACCCTCCGTGCTAAACCTAAAGACGGGGAACCCTCACGTCCCTTCGTCGCCAGAGTGAATATGTTTCAACAACGTAACGAAATCCTGCGTAAGGCTAGTGAAGCATCTCCTCTGATTTATAATGGGAGGAGGATTTCTGTTTTCCCGGATTTCACTGCTGCTGTGGCCAAAAAACGGACTGCCTTTACTAAAGTTAAGAAGGAGCTGCACTCCTGTCCAGGTGTCAAATTTGGCCTTTTCTACCCAGCAATATTGCGGATTACTCTTCCAAATGGCCAAGTCCAGAGGTTTGAAGATCCGTCGCTCGCCATGGACTTTGTTGAGAAAAAGCTGAAAAATGCGGTGATCCCTGACTCTGTTTGAATGTTTGCCCCATGGCAGACATTTTCAAGACAAATTTTGCGTTTATGCACGGGGATTGCTATGACTTTATTGACACTTGCTACGGCTAATTTTCCGTCCCCAAAGACCATTAATGTAACTTGCACTAATGCTGCAGATTTGATAATTGAGGTTGGCTTTCTTGCACTTTAAATATTGTCTTTGTGCACTGGTTTGCACCCTTTTTTTTCTTTTTTTTTTTCTTTTTATATTATAATTTAAGGGCAAGGAAGAGAAGAAAATATTTTATTTGTCCTTTACCAATTTGTTTATTGTGATTATTACTACTAGCATCATGTTTTTTTTTTTTTTTGTGTGTGTTGAAACACAATATTGTGCACCTAGATTCCTTTTTTGTCGCATTCTATTTGGAGGGTTTTTCTTTTTCCCTAAGAACTCTCCAAGGACAATGGGTATTTTGTGGGGGGAGTGGGCTTCGCGCATCCCGTTTGGGGGGATGCTTCTGCGAGATGTTCGGTTTGTTTGTTCACTAGGTTTTCTTTTTGTGTTGTGTACCTCCAACTCTTCCTTATCTTTTCTTCTGCTTAACCCTTTGTTTTATCAACCAAGCGCCCAGACTCTTTCAGTTACTTATATGTCTTATGCTTTGCTATGGCTCCATTACTAGGACAGGACCTCCAATTTGCCAGTTTCAATTGCAAGGGGCTGAATAATCCTGTCAAACGTAGTAAAGTACTACATCACCTCAACCAGTTGGGAGCAAGAGTCATCTTTCTACAGGAGACTCATCTTAGGAAACAAGAACATCAGAAACTGAAGAAGAATTGGGTTGGCCAGATCTATCATTCATCTTTTTCTGGTAAGGCCAGGGGTGCAGCTATTCTTTTACACAAATCTGTCCATTTTACTTGTGATCAGATTATTTCTGATCACAATGGTAGATATGTTATTGTCACAGGTTCAATTAGGGATATACGTGTTACATTAGCTAATGTCTATGCTCCAAACTGGGATGATGAAGCTTTCTATAGACGCTTTTTCTCTGAACTTCCGGAAAAGTCAACACATTATTTAATATTAGGCGGAGATTTCAATTGTTGGCTCAACCCGACACTTGACCGTTCTTCATCCAAGCCGGCCGTGCTCTCTTGATCGGCCAAAACAATTTATTCATTTATGCAGGAGTTTGCAGTATCTGATGCGTGGCGTTTTCTTAATCCTTTAAAAAGGGAGTACTCCTTCTTCTCGCCTCTACATCGTACATTGACTCGCATTGACCTTTTTCTTATTGATAATAGGCTGCTACCACCCTTGTCCTTGTGTAGATATGATGCCATCCTTTTATCTGATCATGCCCCACTTTTGATGGATGTTAAATTAGGCATGTTATCATCTCAACGTCCATTATGGCAATTAAACACACGTCTTCTCTCAAACACTAGCTTTATTGACTACATTTCGAAACAGATAGATTTTTTCCTGACAACAAATAGAACACCGGGTATCTCTCCCTCCCTTCTTTGGGAATCATTGAAGGCCTTTATTAGGGGATAAATAATTTCTTTTATTCATTTCGAGAATAAATTAAGAAATGAGAAGTTGAATACCCTAAGACGACAAATTGCGCAACTTGATAATATGTACGCGGCCTGTGCTTCCCCAAATGTGTATAAAGAGCGTCTTTCACTGCAATCCGAATTTGATATAATCATGACCCACCGCACTACAGAACTTATGCTGCGGTCCAGGGCACAGTTTTTTGAACACGGTGATAAGGCCAGCAAATTGTTGGCACACCAAATCCGCCAGGTGTCTGCATCGTGTCAGATTATTAAGATTCAAACTGACACAGGTGTGACAATAGATCCCTGTCAGATTAACCTTGCTTTTGAGAAATTTTATAGGTTATTGTATTCATCTGAATCCACATCCACGGATGCTGACTTGGATCATTTTTTCGCCAAATTGGAAGTGCCTACTGTTGATCAGGAAACAGCGGTTAACCTGGGTAGACCTATTACTTTGTCAGAACTTAATGCAGCTATGCGATCTCTTCAGGGAGGAAAATGCCCAGGCCCTGATGGGTACCCCTCTGAGTTTTATAAAGCGTTTTGGGATAAACTTGCGCCACTCTTATTAGAAATGTATAATGATGCTTTTGTTATTGGGGTCCTGCCCGAGACTCTTAATCAGGCCACCATCTCCCTTCTTTTGAAAAAAGCCAAAGACCCTCTTCATTGTTCATCCTATTGTCCGATAAGCCTTTTAAATGCCGACTTTAAACTGTTATCAAAAGTCTTAGCTATGCGTCTCGAGTGTGTTCTGCCTACAGTAGTTCACTCAGATCAGACCGGGTTTGTTCAAAATAGACATTCTTTTTCTATTATTAGGAGGCTTTTTAATGTTATTTACAATAGCTCACCCTATAACAATCCCGAAGCCTTGATATCTCTCGATGGTGAAAAGGCTTTTGACCGAGTTGAGTGGTCTTACCTCTTTTATATTATCAAAAAGTTTGGTTTTGGTGAAGATTTTTTGACTTGGATTAAGTTACTCTATTCTAACCCACAGGTCTCAGTTAGGACCAACAACACTCGGTCGGAGTACTTCCTCCTTCATCGCTCTACAAGACAGGGATGCCCATTGAGTCCCCTTTTATTTGCCTTGGCTATTGAGCCGCTTGCCATCATGCTTCGCTCGAGTCCAACTATTGTGGGCATAAGTCGTTATAGTTTGGAAGTTAAGGTCTCACTTTACGCTGATGACTTACTTTTATACGTTTCAGATCTGCACAACTCTATTCCTGTTGCTTTGCACCTGCTTTCAGACTTTGGCCGGTTATCTGGGTATAAGCTGAATCTGGGTAAAAGTGAATTGTTTCCTATTAACTCAGCGGCTAGGGCTCTTCCGCTGCATGGCTTTCCTTTCAAAGTAGCCAATGACGGTTTCACATATCTTGGAGTTCAAGTTACGCATAGGTATGAGGATTTATTTAATGCTAACTTTTCTCCCTTGCTGTTGAAAGTTAAAGAAGATTTTGAGCGCTGGTCCTTACTTAAACTGTCTCTGGTAGCTCGAATCAACTGTGTCAAAATGAATGTTCTCCCCCGATTTTTGTATCTTTTTCAATGTGTCCCAATTTTTTTAACCAATTCCTTTTTTTGGTCGGCTAGATTTTCTTGTTTCAGATTTTCTCTGGGAGGGGAAGGTCCCTAGATTGTCTAGACAATATTTACAGAGACCTAAGACACTTGGGGGGATGGCCTTACCGAACTTCAGGTACTACTATTGGGCTTCCAATATTAGGGTTTTGACAGCCTGGCTTCGGTGTGGCGCATCCTTTCCTGACTGGCTTGTAATGGAGACGAATTCAGCAAAACCTGTGTCTCTCGCAGCTCTATTGTATTCACCAATTAAATCTTCGACTGCTGCTTACACAAATAGCGTATTTAAAACCTCTCTTAAGATTTGGACTCAATTTCGGCGTTATTTTGGTCTACAACTCCTTTCTCCATATGCTCCTATCGCAAACAATCATGTCTTTTCTCCCTCTCTCACAGACAAAACTTTTGTGATTTGGTCAAACCTTGGCATTCAGACCTTTAGGGATTTATTTATTGATGGTGTCTTTGCTACCTTTCAACAACTCACTGCCAAATTTACTCTTCCATCTCGAGATTTTTTCAGATTTTTACAGGTGCGTAGCTTTGTTCATAGTAATTTTCCCACTTTTCCTAGGGTACCTGAGGACTCTGACCTTGACTCCTTGCTTTTGCCCATTCCTAGGCTGAAAGGATCTATTTCAATTCTTTATACCCGCATAGCTTCGATCCGCGCTGAATCTTTAGGCTCAATTAAGGCCCTCTGGGAAGAGGATATAGGAGAGGCTATCCCTGACGAGCTTTGGTCACGTATCTTAATACGGGTACATAAGTCTTCTATATGTGCTAGGCACTGTCTTATTCAATGCAAGCTTGTGCACCGCGTTTATTATACCAAGGTTCGTCTGTCTAAATTTTATAGCACGGTTTCCCCAGTTTGTGATAGGTGCCAACAGTCTCCTGCAAACCTTATACACATGTTTTGGTTGTGCCCCCAGCTGAAGAGTTTTTGGACAGAGATATTTGTCGTTATATCACACGTGGTTGGCAGAAAAATTGATCCGAATCCCCAGAGTGCTTTGTTTGGGGTGTTTTCGGGGCCATCTCCCTTGTCCTCTTCCCAAGAAAATTCTTTGTCCTTTATGACCATTATTGCAAGGAGGATAATTCTCCTTAAATGGAAATCACCACAACCTCCTTCTTTCATACTTTGGTTGAGGGATATTGTTTATTTTCTTAAACTTGAAAAAATTAGGATGTCACTACGGGGTTCCTCTGACAAATTTGCAGAAATCTGGCAGCCATTACGACAACTGGTTGGTCAAGTTAATTTTGATTCTGTCCCAGTCTAGTCCTTCGCGTATATATTTGTCTGCTCATCCTGTGTCCTTTTTCTCGGATTTTCCTTTTCTTATGGTTCCGTATTTGCTTTCCTGGGCACAAACTGTACTTTTTAAAAATTTTTTTTATTTCTTTATTTATTTTTATTTTTTTAGGTGTAGCAGAATGCATCTTAATTTTTATCTATTTCAAAACTTTTTTTTTGTGTGCTTGTGTCCTTTTTCTTGCCTGGGAGTGATTGGAGGTCGTTTTATTGTGTTTTTTGTTTTGTTCTTATAACTCAAGGGAATTGTATGGTTTGTTTTATATGCATCACATTGTAAATGTATGGCTATGCAATTCTTGTTAAAAACCAAATAAACAAAGTTTGGAAAAAAAAAAAAAAATAATTGATACCCAGCCTTCATTGACTCTTAGATCCAAATCACATATTTTTTTTAAATCTCCGTTTTAAACTGGTGCTACAATAACATGAACTCAAAAGTCACCCCCTCTTGAGCTAAGGATAATTCAATTCTTTGTGAGCGTGTCCCGCTTTCTCAGCTGTGTGATGTAAGCACGGTTGTGTCGGTCCCGTAGGGAGGCCACTTATGATATAACGCCGCAGGGAGCAGCGTCTCACCTTAATTCTGATCTGGGCCGACTCATTTAGAATGGGACACACTTTCAGCGGCCTTATTAGAGCCGTTACACAACAGCAGAAAGAAGGTGAAGCGATTATGTAAAGTTCATCTCCTGTTGAAAAGCAAAACAGAAGGAAAAGGAAAGCAGGCGTAGAGGTAAACACTGACCTTTGATGGCGGACTCCACTCGTTCAAACTCTAAGAATATCCTGACAGCTTCATCATCAGGGACCTCAGCGATCTGCGTTGGGAAAAATAAATATTTATCTTTGTTTTTCATCCCTTTGGTTTGATTGTCTCTGGCTTATTATATTAACCATACCTCAAAAATGACACATTTGACCACTTTGCCGTATTTCTCACACTCTTCTTTCGTCTCCCCCTCCAAGTCTTCGTCCACCTCTCCTCGACCTACCATGTTCTGCAAAAACAACCAGAAACTTCAGATTTCATTTAGTCAACAATCTGGCATTCAATCTTATTTAATGGAAGAATGATACAAAACGACAAATTTACCCTCAGGAGAACCACTTTTGTCGGGTTTTTCAGGATCTCTGTCAGCGGATTGGCCTCCGACTTCTTGGAAGGGTCTGTGATTAACCAGAAACGGAGAACAAAACAACATTTACTGAGTTATAGAGATATTTACTCAACACCTGAGCAGGATGAAGCCACTCAGATCATGTTTAGTGATAGCTGCGCTGAAACAAGGTGAACTTTTGTGAAATAACACTAAATTGAATAACAGAACTGCTTTTATTGTCTAACATCACGGCTGGATTTGGACTCTATTATAGTGTGTGTGTGTGTGTGTGTGTGTGTGTGTGTGTGTGTGTGTGTGTGTGTGTGTGGGTGGGTGGGTGGGTGGGGGTGTCTGGGCGTGGGGGGAGGTGGAATTGAGACTAAAACTTTAAACTACAGAAATCGGAGAAGTTGGAACTGTAAGGAGAAACTTCAGAAGCCCGGAAAATAAAAACAACATTCAAGCAAGTTAAGAAAATTGCATCTAGACGTCATATTATGGTCTTTTTTTTTTTCAATGAACATCAGGGCAGGTTTCCGGCAGTGAATCTGGTATACTGCTTCAAGACTCAAGCTTTAGATTTTCTCTTGCTTTACATACAGATTTAAATGTTCCAAAAAGAGATGCACAAAAATGGGCCATGAAAGCTGGTGTCAAACTTAAACATGTCATGCTTCTCTGATAAAAACATTGTACCAATAGAATTGACCCTGAATATAAAGGCTGATTGCGTCGGAGCAAAGTTGTCCTGTTTACAAACAACTGTTTAACTGTCAGGGAACAGGCAGGATATGGAAATGTTGTCAGTTTTAGACATTCTTTCAATTAAAGCAGCACTCAGTAATTTATCGAGCGGCATTCCCCCTACAGGCCATTTTGAAAATAAAAACGGACTGCCCCATTTGCTGTGGACCCCACCGCTCTGGCAAGCTGTCAAACTCTCAAAGCGAATGCATATCACCCCGACATGTCTGAAGTGTGTTGTTATAGTTAGAGTGGCTCAGGTTATCCTGAGTTATACCTAAAGTTATGCTGCTATAGACATAGACTGCTGGAGGACATAGAGACCTCTTTTTCTCTCTTCTATATTATTTGTTAGTTTGAGCTCTAACTGCTTTTCTTGTCACATTAGTTTAATCTGGCCTGACTGGCAGTGACACCATCCTGGAGAAAGGAATAAGCTGGGATGCTGCCCTCAACATCTTCAATTATAGATGATAGAGTCGGGCCCATTTCTCAATGTTTAGTTTCTCCCCTAGATGTAGGTATGGGTCAGGTTATATTGTGCCTGCTCATTGTAAACGTAATCTCGCTCTGAATACCTTCAATTGATAAGGACTGTTAAGCCACAGCGGAGGTGCATTCATGGTTGCCACATAAGTGCTTTATGAACAGTGCTGCCAGTTAGGAAGGAGCCAGGGTCAGTGAACAGTATGCTTCCTAGCGCCTATGCAGTTAGCACAGAGACCTACTGCTGGTAAGAGCTATACGGCTGTCCATGAGGAAGTATGGGCCCCACCTCACGGATTTTAGAAAAACATTATTTTGTGAGATATACTGTGTGTGACACATGCTAATGTACACACTTTCCTATTAGCTAATCGCTAACACAGACCAATTGCACTTTCACACACACACACACACAGTAAAACGTCTAACGTCATTAAGTAGTTTATCACCCCTGGAAGGCTAAGACCCTTATTTCCTACTATTAATGAAAGGGCCCTAAAGCTAAATAAAAGAAAAATTGCTCATGTTTGGTATTGCTTGGCTTAGTCAAAATGTTTCTCCAACAGTTCAACCTAAAAAATATGGCGTGGTGAAATATCAGCATCAAGTAACAGCTTGATTTCATTATGGATTGTAAAGGCTGCTTAATCCTTACAATAGTTTAAAGTTTTTTAAGATTTAGTGTTTCTATAACAGAAAGATGATGAGAGGAACCTTTGGAGCAATGCAAGACAACCGAGCGACAAGCAATGAGCTATAAAAGCCTGTTACTGTTAAATATCAACTCGATAACGGCCCTAAATCTTTTATACATACTTTGGTTATCTTTTTATCATTGACTATCTGCTTCAGTTATTTACTTAGACTTAATTAACTGACATTGCCTGTTATCAGCAGATATGAGATTAAGGGTTTTTCGGTCACCTTGAAAATTTTTTTCAAAGCTGGTTATTTAAAAAAAAAAAAAAATCTCAGATTTGTTGTTTTCATGTTCCCAACTGAAGAGCTTCAGCATCGCTGAAATAAAACAAAAAATGTGGACAAAAATCACAACATTTGGCAGATAGAAACATAAATCATCTGCAAGCAGAGATAGAATAAATTGCTCCTATAATATTATAACCCACCATATAATACGTAGTGGCAAGCTCACGTTGCAGACACCAAACCTGTAATGATTACTGTGGTTGGGCCTCTTTATTTGAAACTAACTTATCTTATTTTATTTTTTTTAAATAAAAGTCTGAGGTAAGACTTGAACCTGCAGGAGTTTCCTGGGGGAATGACCTGCACCTGTTCCAACTCACTGTGACCCGTGTTTTTCCACAAGTTTTATTTTTAGACCAAGAGACCCCATGTATGTAAAGCCAAAGGCTCACAATTGAATACGGCATTCTAATATCAAGTACTCTTTGTTCCATTATTGTTAAAGGGGTCATAGGATGATTATATAGGGTATTTGGTGCTGGTCCTTAAGGCCTCTGAATAGAGTTTAACATTGGTTGGACTGAAAATTGCATATTTGCTGTTCTATGAGCCCTAATGCAAGCCTGGTAAAAGCCTTAGAGTGATACGACTTCTTTGGGTTTCTTCCTTTTATGGTATGCTCACGAATATTTAGATGAGCTGTGCGCTGATTGGTTGGTTTACAATGATTAAAGCTTCTGAGCAAAGACGCATCATAGCAATAAGCACTCACTCACTGAAACATCAAATTGTTGATATGGTAGGGTGACCAGACGTCCTCTTTTTTCCGGACATGTCCTACTTTTCATACATTAAAAATATCCGGGGGGAATTTCAAAATCGTCAGGGATTTTGGTCAATTACAGTGCAGCAGAACCGAGCCGCAAGCTCCAGGGCTAGTCAAGGAACTCCGGGGGACGGGATCCAGCGGGGGGCAGAGCGGCCGAACCCGGTCAGATGACGGGTCAGAACCAAATAAGGCAACATCCCTGAATTGACGTCAACTCAGTGCTTCGTTTGAATTCGCCCATTTTTTGGTGGAAGTTTCAAATTGTGAGATTTGCACAAGGAGGTGTTGATGGGGTTGATGGGTACTTTTCTGTACGTCCATTTTACCCTCTGAACTATGGTTATTCATCTATGACATTGTAAACTTGGCTTTTCATTCTATGACCCCTTTAAATTAAATGTTTTACAATACAAAAGTGAAACTCTCAAAGTTTTTTTAATAAAAAAAACATTTTGCTGAGAGTATCTTTGCTCTTTTCTCACATTTTAATTCTAAGATTTATAAATATATATATATATATATATATATATATATATATATATACACATCTATAATAAAAGCAAGTTTTATTAAAATGTTGTGCAACATTTTAGGAATGTATCGATTTTTTTTAATTAACTGAATTTAATGTATTTTTTGCTTGCAGAAATAATGGAACGAAACTCCCTCCATACTCTGATGGGATCCCCTCATGTCCTGACTCGTGTTTCAGATCAAGAGGAGAATATTTTTAACATCTGACTCCTTTTCATATTGAAATCTGTGGATGAAACTGATGTAACAACAAGTTTGGAGAGTTCAGGAACACCTTCGACACACGATATCTGCTGGCATAAACCCAACACCCAATCAGCACACAGAGCTGCTCCTACAACAAAACTGCTGGGTCATGCTCCAAATATGTTTTCCATTTTGTTATTATTTCATTCAGATGCTTCACTGCCAGCAGTACATAGAAATAATTAGTAAAAGTTTAAAATTTCTTGTATTAAATTTAAAGTCTTAAGCTTGCTAAGCAGTCAGACTCGTTGTTTGGATGATTTTAATGCTAGTTTTAAAACAGCATTATCTTAGTGAGAGCAGTAGGTGGTGCTCTTGTATTATCGTCATGACGATCTGGATTATTGCGTTTGCAACTGGTAATATTTCCAAAGCGATTAATCTGTTATTGTCTATGGAGAGAAAGGAGCAGCTGCCGTTTTTCAGCTGCGACAACCAAAGGAAGGTCTGGTCTCTCCATGACTTCCTCTGACGTCTCTAATAAGGGCTCTTAATTAAGTTTTACCAATATAGACATGTTAGACATCATTGGAAAGCTTAGATTCTCCACATTTCAACAATAAAGATCCTTTTATGGACATAGCAAGCAACAAAGCACAGTTAAAACAGATATAGCAGCATGTCAAAATGTAAACTAGCCATTGCGCGCAGCTCCAAGCTGACACCAAAAGTTTAAAACCCCACAGCTCTGGACTTTTTGTAGCTAGAGGACTGACATTTTCTACATTTGAGGTTGACGTGATGTAGAAAAAATTTAATATAATGAGACCTGCCTTTTCTCAAATATGTCTTTATCACTGCTGTTCAAAAAGACCTATCATTTCCGAGAATAAAAAAACAACTTTGAGTCATGTTTAAACTGATGCAGCTTGGTGTGTGATCTACTCACCCAATTTTCAGAAACTAGAAGGTGTTCCCTTTCAAATAATGTAATGCACACGTAATTTGGGCTTACAGTTCCTAAGTTATTTGCTTTTCCATCTGGGTATGCAAAATAGGCGAGAATTTTCCAAAATGAAGTGGGTTTTAAACCCTGAATTATTATGAGCTGGAAGGTTTTAGAGGATTGGAAATGTTATGTTTTCTAAACTTTTCTTTTTTTTTTTTTTTAAGTGTCATCATTAGCTAGGTTTCCTGAGAGCTATTTATGTATGGAGTGAATGTTATGCCATTATTGTTGCAAGCAAAGAAAAGATTTAGAGAATGGGAAAAAAAAGCAACGAAGAAAAACCTGGAAAAGTGTCATGACTTTAAAGGGTTGAGGGTAAAATTGCTATTTCTTTGATTTTATGTTTTTCAGTTTTTTTTCCAATTATTGTTATAGATTTTTTAACAGATTTTTATTTTCAAATTTCTTTTCTTCACATAAATTTTTAATGAATAGCATTCCTTTTAAATTAGGTTTAAAAGATCACATTCTTCACACTTCAAGTCCAATAAAAACGCTCACATTAACCAATAAAAATGTTGTTGCTAATGTCCAGCAGACCAATAAAAATGCATCTTTACTTCTCACTGTAAAGGAAAACATGCCCCCATAGGTAGAGAGAATATGATTTGTAAAACAAAACCTGAAAAAGAGACATTTGAAAAAATAAAACTTCAATATAAAATCTATTTTTTAATTTCCATTTACCAAACATGTCCTTTGCTTGTAATAATAATGGTACATAATTTAATCCATACTACCAAACAGGACAACATATTATAATACAATATATTATAAGAGTAGAAAACAGGAGTGAAGGCCAACCTATAGCGGCTCCGCCTGAAGCATCAGCAGCGCCCGATTGGCTGGAACCTGCTGCTCCCACAGAAATAAAACACATGAACACAGAGTCACAGTTAGGAAGCTGTTTAAATCACTGCAAAATGTGCAGCAACAGAAAATAGGAAAACCTGGTAAATGTTGATTATAGATCAAACATGATGCGTAGTAAAAAGCAACACAAACAGCAGAAAACAACATACGTTTTTCTGCAGCGTCTCCAATGATGATCTTTCCGCCCCTCTTGCTGGTCTTCTCCACAGACAGCGCCGTGCTCAGGCCTTGCTCGTGCTTTCCCAGCCCCTGGCCTTCTTTGAAGCCGTACTTCTGCATGATCTTATGGGCCACCGTACCACTGTAAGAGGACCATTTATCAGGCCATTGCTCTATAGTCCACTATGAATAAATCTAAACAAAAAACACAGATTAAATAAAGAAAGAATCCAGATCGACTAACCCCATGTTGGCTAAGAAGGAGCTGGTTGGTCCAGGCGGGGAACGTGGACGGTCCGAATCCTCATAAATGGGAGGAGGAATGGCCGCCTTTCCACCTCTTGGTGGACGACCTTCATCTTCATAAGAGTATGAAGAGGGTCCTAAAGACAGCAATAAAAAAAACCCAGAAAACAATCAGAGCTGGGAGAATTGGTGGAGATTTAGGAACAATACTGCCCCCTGCTGGAATATTAAATGCATTTCATGACATTGTTTACTAGTACAGTGCCTTGCCAAATGTTCATACCCAATTAACTGACCAATTAGCTCACTTCTCCAGAATCGTGGAAAACATTTCTACAGGGACAAAGCTTTTGACCTTTCAAAATAAAACTTTACATTACATATTATTAAGGCTGCAACTTAAGATTATTTTTACTAATCGATTAATCTGTCAATTATTTTTTTGATTAATAGACTAATCTTAAATGCAAAATGTTTACATATTTGTTTTTTGTTTTTTTACAATGTTGTTAGAATCTCTGCTGAAGTTGGGTTTCTCTGTCAGCTAAAGACACGTTTTAGAGTCTCTTATACTCCAGGGTATACTCCAAGGATTAATCGATTACTAAATTAGTTGAAGCTAATGTCAATAATCAATTAATCACGAATAATCCGATTGTTTCAGCCCAACATATCATCATTGTTCATCACTCGTTTGGATGAAAAATTTAGTAAATTGTTGCAAGTAAAAAAAACATGGACATTTCCAATTAATAAGAAATATTAATAAGGAAACGTTGCTGTTTTTATTTTATTAAACTAATTAAAATAGGCTTCCTTTTCAGTTCTTTTTATTATATTTATTCTTACTTTAGATAAAAGCTAGATCAGTAAATAAAGGGGATGTGAAGCGGTTTGCAAGCCACTGTGCATCTATCAGTCAATGTTTCACCTGATGGCTCATCACATTTACCATCTCTGTCTACCAGTGATGAAGGAGGGGCGATAGCTGCTCCACCGATACCTGCAAACAAAAAGAAAGACAAACTCAGCTGTTTTATCATTTTAATGATTTCATTTTTAGCAACTTTCCCTATTATAATAAATAAACAGATTCTGTGTTCTTTGGGGCCAATTTGACCCTTGGCAGTTTGAGCTAATCTTTATAACTCTGATAATTTTTCTAGGTTTAAAAGGCTGCTCATTGTAAGTGAAACCTATTTATAAAACAAGGTTTCTGCTTTTCATGGAGATGCAAGACAAACCGCAACACATTCAAGATGAAAAAGCAAAAAAAACACTAGTTTAACTTATGTTAACCTATGTATATACTACATAAAGTTTAAAATGAATCTAAAAATGTTCAAATTGACTTTATTTTGAAAAACCAGCCTGCCAGCTCCTGTCTGCGTCGCTTTGAAGCTGCTTAGTGTATGAAGCTAGCTGGTGGCTACAGTGAGCTGCACCAGAAAGGAAAACAGACTATGGTCTTTTGTTGCCAACTTTGTTGCTACATCTGGAGAATTTTCAGAAACTTTTTTAAAAAACAACAAAAATGATTAGAGACAAATCTTAGAAGGTTTTTTTCTATGTTTTTAACTCGTTTAAAGACTTGACATGAAAGCAGCCACCATTCTACGGTTTCTGTCTCACAACATGAGCGAGAGCTGCTGTCGTCTCTTTCCTTCCCTCACCTGTCACCAGAGTTGTCAGGTATCAAAGAACAAATACTTTCTTATCTTTTTTATGTCTGGCACACTTATAAAATTACTCCATTAGCAAACAGTTGGAATTACTTCTTTACCTGAATTTAGTCTCTTTGGTTGAATGAAATGTAGCCAGATTGATTCAGGTAACGTATAAAAAAACTCATACATTATTTAATGTGCTTTTTTTAACTATTAGAGCCAAGTTTCAGATAAGTGACTCTATGTTAGCAAACAACCACAGTAAAAAAATAATCCAGAATAAACCCTGTTCAGATTGATATATCTCAACCTCTAACCTGTTAATGTCAATAATTAGCCTTCTGGCAATGAAAACCCAAAAATCAGCTTTAATGATTATTTAAATATCAAAGGACACAAAGTGTCCAATCAAGCATGGTGACATCATCCCTAATGAATCAGATATGGTGCCTCTGGCAGTGAGGGTCGGTACCAAATACTGCTGGGAAACAATGGCTGAATCTCATCACGTTTTTTTAAGCAGAAGGAAACATTAAGTGCTCCTAAACTCCCTGGTAGATGGTCTAACAGCACTGAGCAACAGTCCAGTCCTGGTTCAGGAGAGGCTAAAGAAAAGAAATAAGACACTGATAGCCAACAGCTGTGTTCAGCTGGAATCTCAACCCCTTTAACCTTCACCAATCACTTAAAAACATTTTTTTTCCTTCCACTCAACTTTCCATTTTAATATCATCCATTCTTTAAATTACCACCTTTCCCAGTTACAGCAGACTATAATATAATCATAGTCTCCATTACATTGTGATAATAATAAAAAAGACATTCTATGTTTTTTCACAGCTGTAAGATTTAATTAATGGAAGCTTATTGTTTCGTATTCCTAAATAAACAACACATCCTTGCGGTGAGAGGTACTTACTTCGCTTCCTCCACTCTTTCTCATACTCCTCTTCTTCATCAGAGTCTTCCTCTGTTGCCGGGAAACGGGAGAAACCACTCGGAGCAGCGTTCTCATGTCTCTCTTTCCTCCTCCTGAAACACAGCAGCTCTATTCAGCTGATCCCCATGTTTTAAGCAAGTGAGACAATATTTTATTTCATTCATTTACTTTTCTCTCTCTTCAATCTCCTTCAGCCGCTCCTGCTCCCTCTTTCGCTGCTGTTCTTCTCTGTGACGCTTGACCACCTTCTCGTAGTCATTGGGGAACATGGGGTCATACTCGTCGGCCAGCGGGATCAGCACGTCTCCGGAGGAGAAACCGCTGGGAACGGCATCCTGCGGGAGCCACAATGAGACGTCACTGATACGTTGGAAATGTTTGAATCCAGACTAATCACATCTAAAGGTGACAATAATGAGGCTGACCTTTAGTCCAACAGCAGCATGTGGAGGTGTGTCTGTGTTCAGTCGGTCGTCGCTGGAACCTCCTCTCTTCAGATCGATAACCGGCGCTAAAACGGTAGTCTGCTTCATACGCTGAGTCTGTCAGAGAACCGCACATCACAGAAATCAGCTGTACGACTTTAACAGGTATAAATATTCTTCCAATGAGCTTTAAAATCAAACGCTCGTCCTCATATAGATATAACTGGAACTTATGCATCAGTTCAGCACAACAGGGATATTTTTTCTCTATACCAAACACGACATGATCTACAATCTTCATGTTTTCTCTCCAAACATTACAGCTACTTTGCTTCAACTCCAAGGTGATTTTCCACTAGCTGACAAATTCTTCCCTGGCTCATTTTGCAGAAGCTAATGGATACTTCCCTCAAGCTTAAATGTTACTTTCCACAAAAGTAATATTATAACTTAGGGAACCTTATTCAAGTCAATTCAGAAAAACGAATGAAAATTTAATATTACAATAATATTTTTTTTTAACCAGGTGTTGAGGCTGTAGGCAGGAAGGATCTTCTGCAGCAGTCTGTCTTCCACCAGATCTGGAGAAGCCTGACTGAAGAGACTGTCGTTGCTTAATAATCTTCTGAAGAGAATGCCCATGTTGTCCATCATGTTCTTCATTTTAATTATTTGTGAAATAATCTCCAGTGGTTCTAGAAGTGTTACTAGATCAGAGCTCATCTTCTTTTTTAGTTTGTTGAACTTTTTAAAGTCATTAGCTCCGATACTGTTACCCCAGCAGAGAATGGAAGAAGAGATCAGTCTCCACAACAGACTAATAGAAGATATGTAGCATTTTTTTTTGTGCAAACGCCAAAGGGCCTAAGCTTCCTCAGGAAATACAGTCTGCTCTGTCCCTTCTCATAGACGGCTACACAGTTGTGTCTCCAGTTGAGTTTGTTGTCCAATTTAACACCAAGGTATTTATAATCCTCAACCACCTCCACTTATTCTCCCATGATGTGAACATGGTTCAACTTGTTCCTGTTTCTTCTGAAATCTACAATCATATCCCTTGTTTTGTTGACATTCAGGATCAGATGATAGTTTCCACACCAGGCCACAAAGCTCTTCACCAGCTCTCTGTGATCAGCTTCTTGTCCATCTTTGATGCACCCAATGATTGCAGAGTCATCTGAGTATTTCTGCAGATGACAGGATTCTGCCTGGTATTGGAACTCAAGCGTGTACAGAGTAAAAATGAATAGAGAGTACAGTCCCCTGTGGTGCTGCTGTACTGCTGACTACTTAAAAAGACAGGTGACCCTTCAGTCCTGCAAACTGTGGTCTGTTTTTCAGGTCATCTTTGATCCAGACAATTGTTGATCTTCTAAGGTTCTCACAAAGTAAGTCAGGCTGAATTGTATTAGTGCACTGGAGAAATCAAAGAACGTGATCCTCACAGTGCTGCCTTGTCTAAATGACAGTGGGTTTGTTGAAGCAGATATATGATGGCATCATCAACTCCAAGGCAATAAGCAAACTGCAGGGGTCCCGATAGCTGCTTGTTTATTTTCTGAGATGAACCAACAGAAGTCTCTCTAGGACATGGGTGTCAAACTGGTTCCAGAAAGGGCCATGTGGCTGCAGGTTTTCTTTCCAACCAAGCAATAGCACATCAGACTCCAGTCATCTCATCAAGTGAGTCCAATCTGAACATGACTTGAAAAAGTAAAACACTGACACAACTACTTAAAGGCAAGTTAAAAGTAAGGTTACCACGTGCTATTGCATCCACACAGATATCTAAAACATGTTTATAAATATGCATTCTGGGTAATGTGATGCACATATCTTCTTCGTAAATAAACCATCCGATCTACTACAATAATATAAACTCCTCTGTGCAGCGTGGTCGCCCACCTTAGCCTGAGTCAGGGCCGCTTTCTTCACTTTTAGCTGAGATTGGAGCAGCTTGAAGTTTTTGGACCAGCCTTCGGTCTTGGTGTCACTGGCACCGACCCCGAGATCATCGTACAGCGACATGCTGCCGACCGGTTTCCTGCAAACAAACAAACACCGACTGAAGGCTTAATTCTGATTAAGTGGTCTTTAGTCTGATTTAAACTGTTAAGTTAGAAATAAAGGACATGAGAGCAGCAAGCTTGCTCCATTCAGCTCTGCAGAAAGCAGAGCTAACTGAATGGTTGCTGTAGCTAGCTAACAGAAGCTAAAGCTAACGTCACTGGCGGATGTATTTTTTTTCCTAAAAGAAAATGCGGTAAAATATTTAATATCCTAATTAGTTTTTTAAATAACTTATATTAAGCATATGGTCACATTAAGTGTGTTAAAAAGGCCTTAGGGGCACATTTGATTTACCTCCTCCCCTCGCAACTGATGCCTGATGAAAACAGCGGAAGAACAACAGAAAATAAGACAGACGTTAATGGTTAGCGCCACCTACCGGCTGGAGTACTTAATTTATTTTTCAATAAATGTGCAAACTGATATATTCTTCACAGAATTATGCATATTTTGAAATTTTCTGAACGACATACTACATCTAGAGAACTTAAAAATATTTTTTCCACATGTAATGTTTAAAAGCCCAAGCATTGAACTAGTTAATGCTGTACGTAACCCCTCTGGTACATTTAATCTGTTATTTTAGAGTACTTTTTCTGTTTTATTGATTTTGTTTACTCATTTACTTCCCTGCTAAGAGTTATATACTGCATGTTTGTTAATATATATATACAGGTTAACTGAGATACAGAGTAAAGATTCTCAACTTAGAGAATCTTGTATATGAACATGAGTTGATGATTAAAATCTATGGAGAAAGTTTTGTCACAAAAAACAACAGGAAAACAAGGATGAAGATGATTATTATAACCTTTGTTGTTATTATTTTTATATTAGCTTACTATTAAAGCAGAAATAAAGTTGATTGACTTACCTTGTAGCCCCAGCAGGTGGCATTTGGGTTTCATTTAACTGAAACCTTAAAGCTACAGTGTGTAATAATTGCAGGGATATACAGTCAGAAATGTAATATATTATACATAACTATGTTATTTATCATCATCTAAGAGCTCAGCCTCTTAACCTTAATATTTGCGTTGCCTTAGAATTCGTTATTTATAATTACATCTTTGACATCTTTGCGCTACGGCAGCGCAGAGCCAACAAACTAGCGATTGCGAGATCGCCCATTAAGGGTATATTTATTATCTTAAGTCTACATGAAATCTATACCCTACACAGACTAATGAAATACTATCTGTAAAATTATCTATGTAAACAAACCTCATCACTTGAGAAATTAGGTGATGCGGACGTCGTGGAAGACATTTTGTCCCGTAACGCTCGCCGTACTGTTGGGGGGCAGAAGCGGTGGGGGGGAGATGTTCATGTTGCTGCGGTCTGCAGTCTGGACGTTAGATGTAGCTGAAAATTACACACTGTAGCTTTAACAGTTCTTTTTAAACCAAATAGAAAAACATGTTTGTTTTTTTTGATTAGTCAGTATTTGATACACACACACACATATATATATATATATATATATATATAAATTTTTATATATATAGTTATATTTACTTCAGTAATCCACTCAAGCTCTTATGAAAAGTTTAATTTTCACATTTATCATAATTTTTTCAATTTCCTTGAGAACAGCTTTATCATTTTTCCTTCAATTTTGCAATTTACTTATTAAGATAAAGTCTCTTTTTAATATAAAAACCCTTAGAGTGGCTTCTCGGGCGCATCATTGATGAATAACTAAAAGAACTACAAATATGGCGTCGTTTGGCTTCAAGCCCGTAAGTGATCTCGCTCGATGATCTCCCTGACATTTCCTTATGCGCAGATTAATTTTAGCGAAAGAGAAAGAGAGCAACAGACGGCAGGCCAAGCAGGAGGTCTCTCTCTGATCATGGTCTTTACGGGTTTCTACGGGGAACATGCAGTAAACCATCTCAGAGCTGGCAGATGGATCCAGATCGATTCTTCACTCTCTGTGTCTTGATAGCCTGTGTTCTCGGAAAGACGCGTCTCAGCGGTGCAGGTAAAAACTCTTTCATCTAATGTCTATATTTTATTACAAAATAGAACGATTTCAAGCCTACGTAGTATTCAGAATAAGAATATTTTTACCATACCCAAATGCAATATTTATCATAATTGGTTCAATCCTAATAATTTTGCTTACTTCCTATATGGTATGACATGTTTATTTCTTTCAGTGTATAACAATCAAATGACAAAATAGTTTTCCATACTTAGGCTGACTCATTTACTATCAGTGATTGGTTTCCTTTTTATTGTTGAACTAAGTGAATGGTAAATTGTTTTGTTTTAGATCTTCCTTAAAAGTTGTTTTTTTTTTCTTTCCTTCAAGGTTATTAACAATGTGCTTTGAAATTATATGGCTGAAAAAAATGAATTGTGATTAAATTAATTGAAAAATTCATTAACTAATAGGTAAACAAATCTAATTATAATGTAAACAGGCTCTGAAACAAAACATGTAATCTGCTGAAAGAATAACCTTCTTAAAGCAGTAATTAAGTAAAACGTACAATTATAAACTATAAACACGTGTAATTGATAAGAATTTGGTGAGTACAATACGTATCATGATGTGATTTATCGAGATATATCCAGATACATGTTAAAAAGAGCATTTATTGCAATTATGTAGGGCTGCTATAAATATATTATACTTTGACTGATTTCAGCTAATTTGAATCAATACCAATATAGTAAGACTAAATATTGTAATATTAATAATTTGAATCAATAGGTATATCATCTAGTGAAATTTTTTTATAACCACTTTTCTGAATATGAGCATCTGCAGCAGTGCTTAGTGCCATTTAAAGCTCCACATATCGTCTGTAACTGCACTCTACCTGCTTTCTGTCTAGCAGCAGCACCTGTGCTCTTCCTCCTCTATCCTCATCATCAATGAGCTGTATGCCCAACTTCACTGCTTCCTGAACTTTTGCCAGCTCCTCTGCTTCCTTTCTTTCAGTAAACAGTTGTTTAACCTTTAGTGTTTAAATGGCTTATCAAGTTGCAGCAAATTCCCACTGTTTACCCACAAATATAATTTTTCATGTTTTGGATCTTTGTGGCGCTAAAATAACTCCTGAATGGGGCTTCCGGGTCAGCGCTGCAACAAGATGGCCACGTAGGAACAGGCTCCTCCGTTTCGGTATTTAAATCTCCCCCCTTGCTTATTTCAGATAACTATCAAAACTTCAGTCTAAACCATTTAAAGGGGGAAGATGCCGAAAATTAACAAGACCGAAAAGAAGACGTCTAAAACACAAGATTTTGGTGAGCAGTCGGGAGATGGTAGTGAGGATGAGGCTAACGCTGCTACGAGGAAAGCTAGCGTTGGCTTACAACAGCACGCGTTGCTGTAGAGTATCAAGATGCTTTCTAAAGACTTAAAAGAGTTTAAAAACGAGATGAAGCAAGACATAGAAGAACTCAAAGAAGATGTAAAGGGAACAATGAAAGAAGATTTCAACAGATTCAGGGAGGAAATGATGCGCAAACTGCAGAACCAGAAGGGCAGTATCAACGAGGCGCAGACCCGAATAGCTGATCTGGAGGCGGCGTGCTTGGAAATGAAAGATGCGCTGCTTGTGTCATTAGAAAGCAACAGAGCTATGAACGACAAACTTGTGGATTTGGAGAGCCGAAGCCGAAGAAATAATCTTCGCATCTATGGAGTTCCGGAAGGTAAAGAAGGTAGATCGGTTTCCGAGTTTGTCGCCAGTCTGCTGATCAAACAGCTGAAGCTTCCGGAAGGAACTGAACCACAGATTCAGCGGGCACACCGAGCTCTGACACCCAGACCGCCTCCCAATGCGGCCCCGAGGTCTATAATTGTGAATTTCTTGCAATCCAACACAAAAGAAATGGTTCTGAGGAAAGCCTGGGAACAGAAAGTGGAGATGGAGGGCAAGCGCCTTTACTTTGATAACGATTATGCTTCGGACGTTATAGAAAAACGTAAAGCCTGTGGCCCATTAAAGGCAGCCTTGAAGCAGAAGGATGTCAGATTCCAGACGCCGTTCACAAAGATGAGAATCTTCTGGGACTCTGGAGTGCGGACCTACCAGAACGCAGATGAAGCAGCGTCGGATATGATCAAGAGAGGCTTCGACTTGACCTGGGTACCAAGAGAGAACAAGTTGAAAGTGATCAAGGAGAGGCTCGACTCACTGTTACCATGGAAACGGATCAACAACACCGGTGCAGGACAACGCGCGAGGGAGAGGCTCACAGAGTTCAGACGTGAGGACCAGTAACTCTGAACATTGAATCATAACAGGTTTGCTCTACTATTTAAAAAATAAAAATAAAAAAATAACTTCTGAATTGGACATCTCTCCAGCTCCGCTGAAAGCTGTCAATCATGTTTCCCCGCCCACTCCCGTTGGGGTCAAAATCTAAAGGTGAAAAAACTGATTTGAAAGTGTAAAAACTGAAAAAGGAATGTGAAACTAAAAAAAGAAAAAGAAACTGACAGAAAGGGATTTGAATTTGAAAATCTAAAAATCTAAAACTGCAATAAAAAAGAAATAAAAAAAAGTGTAATAAAATACTAAACTGAATCTAGATTCAATTCTAATAGTTTTATGTTGGCTTTTTTTCAGTTTCAAAAATTTGATAGTAAGTATCAACTTCTATTTTAGAAGTTTACAAAAATTTTGACCCATTTCTGACTCCATACTCTGTGATGGACTGACCAGTAAGGACAGCCAGGCATTTAACCCAAAAAATATAAGATGTAACAAGTACAAAACTGGATCCAGAAAAGAGGTCAAAGGAACCATAACTACTCAAAATATCTGTAACAGAACAAGACTTACTCAAACAAACTGACCTTTAATAAGACAAAGGGGAACTTAAATAGCAGCTTATCAGTCCACGAAAGAAACACATGGTGCAAAACATACAAAAATGTAACTAAAACAAATAAAGTAAAACCCCATTTCCCCCCATAGCATTGACGTGGTACGATCCATGGGGTAACCCATTAAAAATCAGCTGGGTCCAAATAAAAAAAATCAAAAACCAGTAAAGGTCAGGAGACATTTTTAATTATAATCTTTAAACAGAATTTAACACTGAAATAAAATGAGGTTTTTATGCATCCTTGTTATACATTGAATTTTTAAATAAAAAATATGTTAAAAAACTAGAACATTTTTCCATTTTAAAATCTAAAGTATTTTTTGAAGTAGAGAACAACAATCGTTCAGTTTGGTAGATAGACAATTTCCTGATTCACACATTTTACCAAATATACTCAAAATGTGCAGGGTCATCTCTGAGCACCATTTCACTTTTCTTTCACTAGTTCAACACAGTTCTTCCAGCAGTCCACACTTTCTCTGCTCTCTTTTTCTCATCATCTTCTCCTTCTTTCCCATCGCCCGGCTTGCCACAGGTTTGCCTGCTGTGTCTAAAAGTATCAGCGACCCATACTGACTGCAGCTCATTGGCTAATTTATATCATGTGTAGCCTGGTGCCAGACGCACCGGAGGGCTTTACCATATTAACAGGAAAAGCAGCGCAAATGAAATTAGACACTGTCGTCAGACAGCATGTGGTAATTTATAAATGTTTTACATCAGGTTGGGTCCAGATTAGCCAGCAGGTGGGTCATGATCCAGACCGTGGTCCACTAATCCGGGACCTCTGGTCTATAACTACTTCCTGTCATGGAAAAATCCCTCCAACGACTTAAAATTGGAGCTAAGTTTTGTAAAGATTCAAAGTTCTTAAAAGGCAGAAAAGTCTTCAAACAATGATCCAAAAAATCAGGCAGAAGCAGCTGAAGTCCAGGTCCAATGTGATTTATTGCAAAATACAAAGAATCACACACAAGTTGACTGCCGGCATACAACTGAACAAATAATGAAAGTGGCCCTCTTTTATACACTTCTTGGGGCTTGTGGACTCCTCCCACAAGCCCCCACCTTTTTTCATCATTCTAGGTACTTTTTCTTCGGGTAAAACCAATTATTTTTATTTTACCGGTGGAAAACCCTTTTCAAAGCATATTTTTATATATTTAATCAACAGTCTTTGTTAGAGGTTATGGTGACATTTCTTTGCAAATCATGATGACATATGTTGCCATTAAATCATAAACACATCATTTTCTTAATTATTAATCTTTCAAAACAAAGCTTTCATCCAATGTAACTTATGATTATAACATTTCTTTGAGAACGGTCTTACATGTCATGATGACATCTGGTGCACTTAAATCAGAAACATATGACAATTTCAATCAATAATATGTCAAAACTAAGCCTTTCTTCCAATGTGATCTAAGATCATAACATTACTTCAACCCAGGTCAGCATAACCCTGGTGTCCATGTCCCAGTAAAACATCATCCTTTCTGTGACCAATGCTGCACAGTGTGTTTTGAAGATGCCAACTCCATTCATCAAAATTGGTTTAGCTGAGCTTAGCTGAGCTGTGCAACCTTGATATGACAAATAACTCATTTTTAATGAGTGTGCCTCTTTCACTAAAAAAGGCCCATCCATGTAGCTCTGCAGCATTTCCCAATCTTGGATTTAACCCAATACCTGCTTTTGACTGGATCCCAAACTTCAAAAGGCCAGGTGCAGAATCATACACACACTGCTTCTCTATTTCTCCCTTTGGCCTCCATAAATGTATTTATGAAAAAAACTCTTTAAACATTTATAAACATTTAATTCTGTTTTATTCTAATCATTGGTGCAGATTAATACACTACATTCCAAATAATCATATTTTATTTACACTATTTCTAACTATGGCCATTGGGTGCCACGAAGATGCCACGATAACGTCAGGGTGTCAGGATGCAACAAAGATGCCAAACTGGCTGCAAATGCATTTAGAAAATTTAATGTTGCATTTGTTACTTGACACCCACTTTGTGGTCGTGGCAAGTCATGGAAATAAGTGACCGGTGCCCTGGTAGGTCATGGAAAATTAGTGGCAGGCCGTCTGGCACCTCCTCCCACTGCCATGATTTGTGCCTGCGGTCTCTCCAGGAGACAGTGAGGGAGACATTTGAGACATTTGGGGAGATTAAAGAGCAGAAGAAAGAGAGAAAATGACAGGAGGAAGAGTTTAAGTGGGTTAAAAATATCACTCTGTACTCATGTTCTTAAGAAACAGCTATAGTAAACTAAACTAGGAAAAAATAACAAGTTAACAGAATATTGATACTTTTTTAGCATCTCCCTTAAATCTGCTCAGTCTGACATAAGGAACAATTTGTAGTTTCGTTAAATGTCTTCCTTTAGTGTTTACTTTCTTTCTTAGGCCCCAATCCATCCCACTTAACAGTTCCTATGACAAAGATACAGTATGTTGTGGTTCATTCTTAGAAGCTTTTCAAGCCTAAATCCTGCTGCCATTTTCCTTTTTAGGAAGGAAAGCCTTGTCATTACTCTTCCAAATAAGCAAAATGTTGCAAATTTTCCTGAACTTTAACATTTAACAAGCTAACTTAGAACCGGACAGTCTGAAATATTAATTTCTACATCCTGGGGTGAATCTGAAAGTGATTTATTGTATTTTTCTTTAAAAGTTGTATTTGTTTCATTTTTCTTTCAGGAAATTGTGCTTGTCCAAAAATTCCTGAAATGGATTTTACTTTACGTGAAGATGGCTGCTTCGGGAAAGACAGCAGATATCGCTACACCTGCATTGAAGGTTATGTGAGAAAGGCTGGAACGTCCAATCTCATCAAGTGCCAGGAGGAAAAGGGTCACTTTAACTGGACTGTATCTAAACTCGTGTGTATACGTAAGATCTATTTGTTTTCTTTCTGTTTAAGACAAAAATAGTTCCATCGAAAAATATGAAGTTGTTTTAAAATCGCTCAAAGCAATTTGGATCGTGCCTAAAAATCCAACTAGGATATTTTTATTGTAAGATTTTAAGTGATTGAACCTGTTTGCTTCTATCTACCTTTAAGCTTCAACTGATACACCGGAACTTCCCCATTCTATTCTGTTGTATTCTATTCTATTCTATTCTATTCTATTCTATTTAGCTATTTTTTTTACTTTCTTACTCTTTACTTAATCAGGTAATATTTTACAAATTTTTAAGCTGAGAGCCAATTTTGAAAGCTTGAAGAACTATTCTGAACTAAAAAAGAGGAAAAAGAAAAACATGTCATCACATGGTAGTAATCTGATGCTCCCTTTTCATGATGTTTTCATAATAATGTGCAACACAAGTCTACAGTCTCTGTGCAGAGTTGTGTCATTCAGGTTGCTTGAAAAAAGAATCAGGCACGCATTATTAAAAAACACTGATTATCTTGGTAACCTTAAAAAAGTATTGAAGAGGAATTTATAGTCTGAAATAAGTAAGTTAAAAAGGAAAATTTATTGTGTGAGGGGGCTGAGCTACAGTAAAGCCAAGGAATTTAAATCAAACATCATACAAAGTAAAACCATTTAATAGGGATGATTTTTAAGATTGTTTTTAAGAAGGGGGATGCCAGGAGAAGAATTGGATCCAAACTATTGGTACTCCAACATGCAGGGTAGTACCAATACATTTAGGGGAGTGGCGGCCTGGTGGTTATGGCATAGAGCTTGGATTCCTGAAGTTCGGAGATCGAGTCCCACTCCGACAGAGAGCCACTCTGGGTCTCTGAGCAAAAACTCTTAACTCCGGATTATTCCCCTATGCCCAAGGATGGCAGCCCACTACTCCCCAAGGGGATGGCTTAAATGCAGAGGTAAATTTCCCCAATGTGAGATCAATAAAGTTCAGTTATTATTAGGGAAGCACATATGTCCTCGCGATCCAAATATTTATTTTATGCTGAAAGGCTTAAAAGTCTCATCAAATCCACTTCCAAGAGCGTATCTCATCTCTTCTGAATACATTTCTTATTGCAGGCATGGATGAAGAAACGCCATTTTTGGAACTAGAGAACAAACCAGTAGTCTGAATGAACGAGGCGTCAGAGTCTGGATGATAATGTGAAACTCGGATGAAACGTGACATGAAAGGCCACAGACGCTCTAAAAAGTCATATCTGATTAATACCACATATGGAAGTAGCACAATAGCGATATTTTTGAGATGGGTCACATATGGTTTGGTCGCCCTTGGTTTTTGGTCCTTGCTAGTAGTGCTGTTGGATTTAGCAATGCTTTTAAGCCCGATATGTGTCGGAGATCTGTTCTTGATAAATTACGCATCAGTTATGCACAAGTTACTCATAGGTTTTGGATAAGCTAGATGCCACGACTCATGAGTCACTTACACTTAACGTATGTCAACGATCAGATAACTTCCCTGTAACCTATGCTCCATGTATGAGCAGACGCTGGGGTACGTCAGAAAATATGAAGCATCCTCAACATTTCTCGACATGTACCAGCGTGCTTCAGCATACTTCAGTGTGCTCATAACTAATACAAAACGAACCTATGATTTATCCAACGTATGCCAGGGTTTTTGCAAGATTTTCCGTACGTCAGACATGCACTGGTCTAAATTGTCAAGGCGTGATAGGGGCATTATTAGCTGTGTTAATGGCCACCTTTTGGATATCTGGTGGATCACTGGTTCTGCCAGCAAATAACGCAGCAAAGTAATTTCCCTCTGGGATTATTAAAGTATTTCTGATTCTGATCTGTTAATGTTAGCTCATTGCACGGATGCTGCGGTTCTATTTAGGCTCAAAAAGGACACTCTCAGGAACGATGCTTGGGATATTGTTAGGATAATTATCAATGAAGATGTGTGAGTTTATCACACCCTGGTATGGGCTGCCTGTTGTGTATCATAACTGACATTTTGATCTAATTTGGGGGTGTGCAGCTGCCGTTCTGAAACCCTAAGCAATTTCTCTGATCTGAGTAAGATTACAATTACTATCTGAATCTGTTGTCGTGTCTCCTGGTTATTTAATACATAAAAGTTATAGAGTGTTATTTAAAGAGTTTGTCCCAAGTGATCTCTTTTCAGGGAAAAGAACTGGAGAGATAGAGTGTCAGAGATGCACACACATAGCATCTTTAGTAATATATGGCCTTAATTTATCATAATTGGATTTTGGTCTTTTTGGTAAAGGCATATAATGTGATAATGCACCTTTAAGTTGATGAAGACACTCTCCTCTTTGCTTTTTTTTAGGAGATCCAAAGCTTCCGACAATGGGCTCAGGTATGAAATGGTTTTGTTTTGTGGATGGGTGGGGTAGTGGGGGTACATTTGTCTTTCTAACAAAATGTACCCTCTTCTGTCAAGGCAGTTATATGCATTATATTTATGTTTACAAACAATGCAAACTACTTATAATTCTTTTTTTAAACTGTCTTCAATTTTGAATGTATAAAAAGGGAAAACAAATACATCAACAACCAAACAGAACAAAAGCACATGCACAAAATATAAGAGCTGTTATCTGCCTCGTGCAGAATAGGAGTGCATTTTGTTTACATTAACTTGCGAGGGCTGTGTAAATATCATATGCTCATATCAAAAATGATTTCTCACGTTTCTCATTCAGTAGCAGATATTTCCCAAGATAGCTCTGATGCTTTAACTCAATGTGTCGCTTTGAATGACGTGCAGACTTGTTTATTAACTCACCATTTGCACAAAAATTTGAGTTTTTTTTTTGTCCAAGTCTTCCTTTCTTTATTCATAAAGTTCCAATGAAAAACGTTGTTATCAACAGGGTCGTAACCAGGATTTTTGAAATACCAAAGTGAAATATTGCGATAAATCATACTTGACGAAAAAACTTCCTAATATGGTGACTTTTTAAAATATATTTTGGAATTGTGAATAAAGAGAGTAAAATCACCAACCCATCGAGGAGTATGAACTTGTTTATGATGAACAATAAATGAACAATTCCAAAACTCACAAAATTAGAGTATTATAGTGAGTGAGTGTTATTATTTTTCATATATTATTATCATCATTATACTATATTATTATTGTTGTTGCTGTTATTAATATTGAATTATTATTACTACTATTATTATTATTGTTACATTCATCACCATGCATTGACATGGCCCACTAAATGAATCAAATGACTTTCAATGTGGACTTGATTTTTTTTTTAAACAAATGAGAATGAATGCTGATATTTACACCAATCAAAGCAAATAGTTTTGACATTTCTCTGAATTAAAAAAAATAAATAATAATAATAATAAAAAACGGGGCTGTTTATCAACTGATCGCGAATGTGAGCTGCGTGTGTCGTTCATTATTCTCAATCATCTCTCACTTTCACGTTCATTACTTGAAAACTGATCCTTTCAGTTCAACGCTCACTTAAAATATGAACATATTTATTTATTCATGCAGAAACATGTCTATAGCCCTTTAAGTCCTTACCTCATAGCAAATAAAAAAAGCTTTGAATTTGGACTTTTTGCATTAATAACAATGTATCATCAACATACAGTGTAATTTAGCGGTTAGGATTGATTTCCTGCAGATTTTTATGCTGTTTTACATTGAAATAACTGTGAAGTTGATGGATAAATTGTCTTATCTGTTTGCTGTTGATCAGGTTCTACAACTCAGGCAACAGCCCTACTAGGTAAGAAACAATCTATAAAATCTTGTCATATAAAACCTGTGATTGTTTTAAATGACTATTTCCTAACTTACAGAGAAAAGCTGTTGTTTAATAACTAATTTACTTCTACAGTCATTGCGTTCTACATTTGAATGGATGTTAAAAACTTGAGTATGAGAAATAAAAGCAGACAGAAGAAACGTGTTCTGAGATATATTTTAACTAATAACATAAATGAAGATTGCTGAATAAGTCAAAGCTAAGACAATGTTCTTTAAAATCAATTTTTTATTTTTTATTTAACCTTTATTTAACCAGGAAGTCCCTTGAGATTGAAATCTCTTTTTCGAGGGAGACCTGGCCAAGACGGCACACCAGTTAAAATACAAACAGAAATAAAACATAGACAAAATCTCACATAGAGGAAAAGACAGGTCACATAGGGCAGTTACATTTTTGAATGACATGGCATTTTAACATGGCCTTAAATTCATTCAATGGGACTAGATCATTTAAATGGAGCAAGTTTTGCAAATTATTCCAGGACCATGGAGCAAAGTAAGAGAAGGATTTCTTCCCCAGCTCAGTAAAAACCATTGGAACCTCGTAAGAGCGCCACCTGGTTGAAAGGAGATGAAAATGGCTGGAATTTAGCTTGAGGAGATTGCATAAATATGCCGGCAGTTTACCCAACATGGCCTTGTATAGAAAAATATACAAAGGAAGTTGTCTACGTAGACTTAGTGACGGCCAGCCTACCAGTTCATACAGCGTACAATGATGAGTACGGGAATAGGAGTTAGTTAGGAAGCGCAAAGCACTATGGTACACAGAATCTAACAGGTGGAGAGCACTAGAGGCAGCATGCATGTAGACAACATCACCATAGTCCAAAACACTTAAAAAAGTAGCCTGCGCACTTTTTTTCTGGCTGACATGTTAAAACAAGTTTTATTTCTAAAATAAAACCCTAGCCGTAGTTTCAGCTTTTTTACAAGTTTTTCAACATGAACTTTGAAAGAAAGTTTGTTGTCCAGCCAAAAACCTAAATACTTATATCAAGAAACATTTTCAATTAAGTCTAACATTTAATGTGTTAATAGTTATATTATCTGGGGATTGGGAACGTTTCACTCTAGTTGTGAGAATTTGTAATTTTAACAGAAAATATGAATGTTTTTTTAAACAAACATTTTAAATAATAGTCTTTGTACCTAAAACCAAATAAGCTGTTTTGTATTTAATTAAAATTTAGCCTTTTATTTTCTCTTAATTTTTAGTCAAGTTCTGTCAACTAAATCTTTCTGCTAGTAAATTTAAACAATAGGAAAATAGGAGCACAGGAATGTAAATTTCTTCTCCAGTATTTACATCCTTTACTGTGATTATTATTTCAGTTCTAGTAGAACTGAGTGGAAAGTTGTTTTGGTTTATTTAAAAAAAAAAGGAAGTGGAACAAATTTGTGATTAAAACACCTTGAACCACAAGTATGCTTAAAATATCACTTAGAAAAGACAAGTTTGAGGAGCCTCGGTTGCCACAAAGGAAAAAAGTTGAACCACCAAAATGTTGTCATCCTTTCAAGTCCATGTACATATTTTGGTTTGTTTTGGAAGTCATGATATTTAAAGTCCTCTGTATCAGTGATGGATGAAGTACTCAACAGTAGTACTAGAGTGAAAGTATTAATATTCATGGTCAAATCTTACTCAACTACGAGTAAAAGCTACTCAGTCAAACATCTACTCAAGTTCAATTATTGAAACACTAGCTTTGGAAAATACTTAAATATTCAAAAGTAAATTGATGTAAAAGTACTTAAGTACTCAACAATACAAATTAAATGTTGTAATATCAGTACATTTCTTTATAGTTTTACAAGTACCTTGTAACTTTCAGAAACCACCTGATGTATTGATGCGTAGAACCATAAATTCCAGACCACCTGGAAAGAACTTCAGCATAAGAACGGCACAAAAACAAGGGCAGCTACCTAAATTATTATTATTATTATTTAGAAACAAACAAAAAAAGAAAACAGGAGAGTCTCGATTCTCCTCACTATTCATAAACTACTAATTATATCAGCCCTGAGTTTCTCACATTTGTGGAATTTCATGTCGCGTCCAAATTCAGCCCTGAGGGCAGCTATCCAACATGTTGAAATTGCATCTCAAGAAAGAAAAACAGCAACAGCAGATTACAAACCTAAGCTGAGCCAAAAGAAAAAAATATCAGCTTCCTCAAAACGTAGTGGAGTAGAAAGTACAATACTTTGAAATGTATTGAAGTGAAAGTCATAAGTGCCCACCCAAAAACTGGCTCAAATAAAGTAAGGATACAAAAAAAGTACTTAAGAATGGTAATAAAGTAAATTTACTCCATAATTTTCCACCACTGCTCCGTATTTATAGAACTTGGTAAATTTAAAGCAGTATTCTGTTAGGGAAATTAAGCTTTTGGAGTTTTGCAGTAAAACACAATAGGGTATTTTTGGCTACAAGCATATTACTAAAAGTGTTACAGTGTAGTTTCGGTCTGTGCAAAAACACGCATTTTTTATTCCACATAGAGGGAAATTGCGTCTTTGTATCAGCCTGATCTTTTCCCTACATTTGATATAAACATGTTGGTCTGTATGGTAAATAAAGTTTGTTTATTCTTTTAAACAAGTTCACCTTGACCTTTTGCCTTATCAGATCGTTTCTGCTCAATCTGTTTGTTTTTTTTGCTGTTGTTTGGTTGAACTGCGTTCAGTTTGGACATAACTTTTGATATATTTATCTTTTCCATCCAAAACTGAATCATCAGCCTGGATAAATAATCTAGGGCCATATGGCAATTGGATCCCCATGATCAAACATAAACTATCATACATTTTGTTCCTGTATTTTTGGACTTTATCACATGATCATACAACCTGAACTAAATGACCTTCTTCAGATTTGCATTGCCAACAACCTGATGTGGGTGTTGTGCAGTTTTTACCAGCAGATGATGAATATGTCATTACCTGGATCTGGAAGTTATAGCTAATGATCAATGTCATTCTAATCAAGGGTAAAACCAGGTAATGATCTTTAGTTAAATGATTATAACTGACATTTTGCTCAATTGCTAGGTGTTATTAACCGCTTACCTTTGCGGCTGAACGTTTCTATTAAATCCAACATGTCGTCACCATGAGTAAATGCCAGTAACTTGGTTTATAATTCAAGCACACTTAGTAATCATTAACCACAAGGCATATATGTATTTCTGTCTATTCAAGTTGTCACTGAAAGGAGGTAGCTCTGCTCTTTTTATAGAACCAGTCACAGCTGTATAAATAACCACACACTGCAACAATTAAAACAGAATGGGTGCTTTATTTATTGAACATAATAATCCCTTTTTCATCCACTAGATGTTCAGAAACTCATTTAACATGGCGTAACCACTATATTGTGCCCTATATACTGATTAGGGCAGACATTCGGATGTGACAAAAATAAAATGTTTATAAAAACGATGGGTGCCATGGCAACTGATAGCTTAGCGGATAACACAGCTAATCTAACAGGCCAAAACACACTACTGCAATCGGGCTAACCCTGATACATTAGCAGCAAGGGTAGGATAATAACCACCAGCAAGGAACTACAAGATGTCGGACTGTCCCAAAATTGTCATAAATACCAGCTACGCTGCAAAAAATGGAAATCTAAGAAATTTTTTCTTAAAATAAGTGCATTTTTTCTCCAATTGAGGACAAAAGTGAGACACTTTGCCAATGGGACAAGAAAATTTACATTTAAAATAAGAAAAAAACAATTGCATTGTCTTATTTCAAGTTCATCTTATCTAAGTATCTTATTTTATGAGTAAAGATACCAATTTCATTGGCAAATCATCGAATTTACCTACTCAAATTAAGGGTAAATACACTTAATTTGAGAAATTTTTACTTATTTCTTGATCGTTTTTGCAGTGTATAAACCAAGCTGACTTTCACAAGATGGCAGACAGACTCACACGCATTCGAGTGGCAGCGTGTGTAACAATGTGCATTCGGACTGGGATAAAAGTAAACAGACAAACGACAGAAAACACAGACAAGAAGATGACAAAATAAAGATTAGGACTGGAATGGCGGCTGTAAAATCAAAAACAGATCATTTGAATGTTTGCTATAAACATCAGCAAAAATAATTCAGGAGATCCTTTTAATAAACTTATCAGCATTTAACTATTAATTCTACTTGCCCAGGCAAGGTACCCATTGAATTGTAAAGATTCTTAACTTGCTGCTACACTATGGAAGAGGAGAGGATGGGATTTGGTCTGGTTCTGTACTGAGCAGCTGTTTCTGCCAATTTCAGCACACAGCTGTTTTGAAGAGGGATGTAACGTCATGTCCAGCTGGAAGTTCAGGTTTCTTCATTGCATCCATACCGAGGTCCAGGGAAAGGGGTTGTTTCTGTGGATTTAAAGAGGCCGCAGGGCACGATTCAGGATGTGATGTCCGAGGGACAGGTTGCATCAAAACACAGCCGTAATCTGACACCCTCAATGAAAATGTTCTGATCCGTAACATATTAGTAGCCCTAATCTCGATTATCTGGAAGGAGCCCAATAATAAAGATGTATAGTTTTAATCTGACTTTAAAGAATCCTCTCATTAACGTTTTAGACACCAAACTAGGGATACAGTTGCTGTAGTTGCTCAGCCAGTGTGCTTCAAATCAATTTCAAGTTTTATTCAACCGACGTATAGGAATAAGTCTAACTTTAGAGTAAGAAAATACAGGAAGAATGAGTATTTTCTTTCTCATCAAGAAGCAGCCAATCAGACGTTAGGTTTTCTATGGAAGTGGGTCCAGTCCCGCCCACTGAGTTTAATGGGTGACGTTCTGTAGTGAAAATAATGTTAATATATTTACTTAACAAAAAAAAAATACATTTAATCAATTATTGTCATAATTTAAAATGCATCTAAAATTATTTAATGGCATATTACATTATTCACCTCTATAATTCATTTAATAGTACATTTAGCATTTTAATCCTGTATAAAGTAAATAAAACATTTATTTAATTATTAAATAGAGCATTAAATAAGATGTTTATTTATTTCATTTAACATTGATTATTTCATGATACATTTATTTATCTTATTTTTATTTTATGATAAATGCATTTATTAATCAATAAAATGTTGTCTCTTTTTACCGTCCATAGATCTGTGATAGTAGAAGTATTGCAATTTGTAATTTACAGCAGTTGACTTCTTTTGTAAAGCAAGAAGGCCCCAGTAATAAAGTTTGGGAACCGCTGCCTTAGGACACAAATTGTAGGCAAACATTTTTGGGAAGGTTTATTGTTCATTTTAATTTGACATGTCCAGGCTTCCTTTGTTTGTCTTTCTTTATATTTGAAGTAAAAACAGAATCAATGCTGAAATACAATCAATAATACAAGCTGAGCTAAAATAAATCTTCAAACCAACCCCCATGCTGGGAATTGGAGGTCTTTTAGAATAGATGAGGAAAAAGCTACTAAGTCTGGAGCTTATTATAAGGCTATTTTTCTTTCATCTGGATGCGGTTGATCCAGATGTGACCGAGAACTATTCAGCTGCATTGTATGTTTCTCGCCAAATGCTTATGAATTACCACTGATTGTAACAAAAATAAATATTGTTGAGTTTGCTTTGTTTATTTTTTGCTTAAAATTAGCTCCAGATGATTAAAGAATCAGGAATGCAAAGAAATAGTTAAAAAATTTTCTTTGCAGAAACGTCTACAAGCCATCAGTCTACAAGAAACTCCACTTCTAAGGCTAACATGCAACAAAGCACATCAGGTAAGAGGCAATAAAGCCAGTGTGTGTTGTCATCTGCAGCTGTCTGTGTTTACATTTTATTGTCATGGTTTTTTCATATCAGTGCCATATTTTGTTTTGAGTTTCTCAGAAGTTTTTCTTCTTGGTGCATTCTGGTTTAAACTCATAGAGGTGTCAGTCCTTATCTTTTGCTCAGTCAGATCCTTCTGTCCCCATGCCCCTCATCTTGCATCCTCTCACAACCTTGTTTAGATTCCCCCTGTCAAACTCTGCTGGTTTTCTCACGTACAGAGATTTATCTGTGTTTCCCTTATTTTCTGTAAGTTTATCAGATCCCACATATGTCTGCCTCTGACCTATTTCCATGTGTGTCCCTACCACCCAACTACATACATGATATCTAATGTAAAAACAAAACAATGGTGAAGGACATTAGTATGTTTCCTAAATCTTTATAAATATGGGTATTTTGACCTTGTGAGTGGAAATGTATATAGGAAATCTATATTTAATGTATCAACAAATTCCACTGTATTGGACATGTAGTTAAAAAAAATCATGTTTTGGGCCTAAAACTTTTTTCATTTGGATTTTTCTGAAAAACTAAGAGTTACATATAGGGACAAAAATTTAAGTCAGCATAGCTAATTGTAATCTTTATCTTCATTAATTGGTTTGCCAGAATTTTTGTGTTTTTCTTGAGAAATGGGGGAAGACCGAGTTTTAGAGTTAGCTTTTCAGTTAGAGGCTCAATGTTCTGTGAATGTTCAATTTAAAGAATAAAAAAAAAAAATACTAATAAAGAGTAGATGTGGGCGATACCGGGAATTTTGTATTGATACGATTCCAAGTAAATACAGGCTCAGGATCACCGATATCGATACAATGCCGATACTTTTTACATTTAAACTAACTGTTGACCTTTCAGTGTTTTTGTAATTTTGACTTTTTTCTCAGAATTCTGACTGAATTCTGACAATAAAAAAAGTCAGAATTCTGAGATTAAAGTCAGAATTCTGAGATTAAAGTCAGAATTCTGAGATTAAAGTCAAAATTCTGAGATTAAAGTCAGAATTCTGACTTTTTTCCCCATACTATACTGAAATAAAATAAAAAAAATCTCTTAACTTTTTTTTTTTTTTTCAGTGGCCCTAATCCTCTTCCGTAGAAATTAGTTAGACTGATGTCAAAATAATCAGTATCGATATCGGCCCTAACAGTACTGCATCGGTCAGTCTCTAGTTCTGACCTCCTGGATGGTCGACCTGCTTCTAGAGTAATTTTGGTGAGCTGGCCACCAGTGCTACATATTTTCTCCATTTGTAGTTATAAACTTTTCCTAAATCCTTACCAAATCGTTTGTCTACAATCTTAATATCACCTGACTTAATACATTAAGTTTAATTTTAAAAAGTCCCAAAAAGCCTTTTAGGAATGACGCATAAAATGTTGGTTTCTGCTGCTTCTTATTCTCAGGTGTGGCAGTTTGTTAATAAACATTACAAAATCTTTTCTTTTTCGCATGCAGGAACTGGAAGTACGACAACAGTGCAGCCCTGTAGAAATTCAAGCTCTACACACTCACCAATGGAAAGGAATAATAAAACCATCTCAACCATAACTGCAGGTAATCCTATATTCCAGCTTTCTGAATGGAATCCAGTTTGATTTGGCTAAACGTTGTTGCCACCATTAATAGTGATCTACAAAGAATTTTGAAATAAATTCATATTTTACTTGCATATTTTTTTACAATCTTCCACCGTGCTTAACAGTAATCATGACAGGATTCTCCGTGTTTTTTTTCTGTTGTTATACAGCAAAAAGTTCAGCATTAAGTTACTGTCACAATGTTATCTATCTTGCCCTGTACTGTGGGTTATTAATGCATATACTACATGTTATGTGGTCTAAATATGTGTCCACCCTATGGCCCATCATCGCTTGTAACCTACTGCTAAATGACTGTGGGCCAACAGTATGGAGTGAATTTTGTTCCAATATTCTTGCAAACACTTTGGTAAATAGATATTTTGATAAAATGCCATTCAGAAATGAAACTGTAAAAGATTTTAATTAAAGAACAGATTCTTTTAAATATTTTGTGTTAGCAAGATTTTCTTTCAAATTTAAATTTCTCTAAATGTTTTAAACATTGTTTTTCTTCATTTAATTTCTGAAATTGTTTTACAATTCATCTTTTCTTCCCTTCTTGGGGTGAACTTTCCTCTGGAGTGAGGAGTGAAGTCACATCTCTATTGGTCTGTTGGACGTTCCAATTACAAAACAGGTTCTTTGCTGCTGCAACAAATATGGAACAAAATTCACTCCGTATAAACAGAAAAGTTATCGATTAAAAAATAAAATAAAACAATGCCATTTATGATTTCAAATGGCAGACAAGCTCTGGCAGTAACATTTAATTAGTTTGGGAGCTTGTGTCTAATACCATGAAAATGATCAGCTGTGATGTGAACAGATGCCTGGCAGTGTTTCCCACAGGATTTTAGGAGACTGGTGGGAGAGTCTCTGACCCTCCAGGGTTTTCATGTGTGCACATTTTTAAGCGTGGTGTATCCCACTTAAATGGGAACGCCAGCATTTTTTACATTGGGCCCTTGATTTTACGTTATTACATCATGTTCTACTCACCCATATGAGTTTTGTGTCATTTTGAGCTGTTCTGAAGATATTCCGTTAGGTTATATCCAAGTGATGTCTTCCTATGGGCAACGAGTTGAAGGCACAAACTAAACTGTTCCTAATTTATCAATTATGGTACGCCAGCATTCATAACATGTAGGCGAATCACTGTCCCCCAGACATCCGCGGTTATATTTTTTATATTTTTATTTTTTTAAAATAAAGCAGAGTGTGTATGACATAATTAATGGGAAAAACTACCTGGTGTTGACCTTCTTCTTGGTGGTCAATATTAGCATGGTGCTCCATGAAGGCTTCAAATGCCTTTTCTGTTTAAGCTGTGGATAGAGAATGACTGTCGGTTGGTATGTTGGTCTCTTCAGGCTTCTACCTTTTTTTCCGCCTTTAGGACTTTAAGTGAAACATGTCAAACTCATTTGTTTTCTTTCCGTCTAACCTATTTCTGGCAGTTAATGGAGTTAATTTTATATGAGCCTTAGGACTCTGGCTCTGTTCCTTTCCACATTTTTTCGACGCATTTCTTCATGTGAAGAAGAAGTTTTATCATCATTGGCAGTGTACTCAGCATTCCTATTCTTCTTTTTAAGCCTCTCGGCATATGTGTCTTTATGTGAGTTTTATGAGTTTGATCTGCTTTTTTATTGCAAAATCCATGGTTTCTAGTTTTCTCAGATTAAAAAAAAATCCATGAGCTAAAATTAAAAGTGGAGTTGAGTCACATTTCATGTTATTAGAAAGAAACAGAACACTTGTAGATTTATGTTGACTTGGTTTTAAATGGCTATACTTTAATCCACTTAACCAAGTCCTCTATAGAGGTCCGACTATGGGCCTATTGATTAACTTCTGATGTTTCAGGTCCATGCCAACCAGTGACCAGACAGAAGACACCTCTCACTGCAGCTACAGCTTATCAACATTACAAAATGTGCCTCGGTCGTAACAACAGTACATTTATTTCCTATGACGGATATACAGAAGAGGATTATGGGCATAAAGAACTCACACACAAAAGCAGGATACTGAATCTTAAGTTTAATCTCAGAATTCTATTTATTTTACCTCAGAATGCCTTTATGCTCAGAATTCAGAGTATTCTCAGAATTCTTGCTTTAATCTGATAATTTCAACTTTAATGTCAGATTTCTGGCCTTGATCTCAGAATTCTTACTTTTACCTCAAAATTGTGACTTTTAATCTCAGAATAAAATTTTAAATTCCTTAGGACTCTGTTGTAAAAATCCAGGATTACCAGTTTGAGTAGGAATACTACTAGACACAATTTTTTAAGAATGTTTCTCAGATTAAAGCAAGAATTCTGAGAATAAAATCAAAAATCAATATCCTTTTATATCTCTATCTAAACTCTATGCTATGTTTTAATTATGCATCTAATAGATAACTTAAATCTTAGACTTAGGCCCCGTCCACACAAAGTCAAACCCTGGCCTAAACGCACAAATTTTTCACCAAACCGGCCTCTCATACATACGAAGCCGGCGTTTCGGGGTCTGTAAACGATCTTTTTTTTATTAAGCCTTCAGAGTGGGAAGATTATGAAACGCTGTTTTCGCGGTTTCATCTTTAAGCTCTAACCGCATTTTTTTTCTTACACGCATGCGTCATAGCGTCGCCTCTAAACACGCATGCGCAACACAGTATCACAACAACAATGGCGCCGTACTGTGTTGAATGGTTGTGCTCATGCTACTCACCCTGCTGTCGGGCTTACAACAGAATCTTCTTCTTCTGGAATATCTCCAGGAAGAACAGGGCAATATCGACGACATAGTTCAGCACCTGAATTTGACTGAACCACGAAAATGGACCCGCAGGGCCATTTTCCGGTTTTCCGGTTTGGTTGTTGTATAAATATTACTGCACATGCCATACATTTCGTTGCCTGTTTTCGCCTATTTTTGCTTTGGCACCACAGCGTCACTTACAGGCCTGGCATACATTTTGCAGCGTTTTCATGCATTCGTGTGGTCGATCACATTTATTTTACATCTCCGTCTTTACGACAAACGTTCTGGAAAATATTAGCGTTTCATGTTCGTTTTGACTTCGTGTGGACGGGGCCTTAAACATTTGGAAGATTTGCCAAATAAACAGGTTTAACACACTGATACCCACTCATTACTGCATCCATACAGTGTCTGGCCTGCGGTCAAAATCAAATAATTTACAAAATAATCCTAAACGAGCATAATCTAAAATTATAATCTAATTACAATGAAAATAACTCCAATTGGGGAAAAATTAAAAAGTATTAAATGTGTTTTATTTAACATACCATCTCTTTCTTCAAAATTTCTTTTAGATAATGACTTAATTTGTGATAATCAAGTTGGTTTATGTTGCCTTACAGAAACTTGGCTGCAGCAAGAGGATTGTGTGAAATTCTCACTTACCCCAAAATTCTATGCGACGAAGAGTAGCAACAATATTTCAGTCTGACTTACTAATCACTCCTAAGTCAGTTAATAATTACAACTCCTTTGAAAATGTAACCCTTAGTTTCCCTCATCCAAACTGCAAAGCTGGAAAACCTCTTCTTTTTGTTACTTTGTATGGTCCGCCAGGTCCTTACTCCAAATTTTGGGATTCCTATTTGATTTAGTGTTGAATACTGACATGGTCATCATCGTGGGTAATTTTATCATCCATTCTGACATTGAAGGTGATAGCTTAAGATCAGCCTTTAATGCTATCTTAAATACTATTGGCTTTGTTCAAAATGTGAATAGACCCACACATTCTCATCTTCATACTTTGGACCTTGCAGTGACGTATGGCATTTAATGTGAAGAAATAAGAGTATTTCCTCATGACCCTGTCCTCTCTGACCATTTTTTAATAACCTTCAGGATTACTTTGGCAGAAGGAGTTCTCCTCCCCCAAAAGAAGGTTTCACTTTAGCAGATCATTATCAGATAGTGCAGTTATAAATTTTAAACAATCTGTTTCACTTTCTCTCTCCTCTGTGTCGCTGAGCAGTGCTGCAAAGGGTAAAAGTTTAGTTTATTTCCCTTCAAAGGTTGATGATGTTGTTGATGGGGTTGCTAGTTCTCTGCGTACTGCCTTAGACAACGCAGCCCTTGAAAAAGAAAACATTTAAAAATGAAAAAGCTGGCTCTAGTTTAATGCAGAGCTGTGCATGTTGAAGCAAAATTCTAAGAAACTGGAGAGAAAAAGGTGCTCAAGATGCCTAACTCTTGCCAAACTTTTGAACTGCCCATCCCACCCTGCTCTTAGCAGTAATGATTTTATGGGATTCTTTATAAATAAGAATTATTCTATTAAAAAAAAATAATTAGCACCCCTCTAAATGTGATCGGTTTATTTCTGAAAGGCGAGACAGCTTAGAATCTGAACCGGGTTTAGACTGCTTTGATCCAGTTGAAATTTCCAAGTTAGCAAAACTATTATCTTCATCTAAGCCTGCAACTTGTATGTTAGATCCAAAACAATCATATTATTTAGGACAAATTCCCTCTCATCTCCTCCATTCTAGATGTGATTAATCTATCTCTGTTACAGGGATATCTACCAAAGCCTTTTAAGGTTGCTGTAATTAAACGTTTACTTAAGAAACTGTCTCTTGACCCTGATGATGTGGTCATTATAGACCTCTTTCCAATCTTCCTTTCTTATCTAAAATTCTTGAGGAAGTAGTTGCCAAACAAGTGTAGGACTACTTACGCCATAATTAACTTTTTGGAGAGTTTCAATATGGTTTTAGAGCTCATCATAGCACTGAAACAACTCTGGTGAAAGTCACTAATGATTCTCATGGCCTCAGATAATGGACTTGTATACAGTATGTACTTGTCCTGTTAGACTTTAGTGCTGAATTTGACATAGTTGATCATAATATTTTTTCAGAAAGATCTAAATATTTAATTGGAATTAAGGGTACAGCACTAGACTTGTTTAACTCGTATCTATTTGACAGATTTTAGTTTGTTCATATTACTGTTACCTGTGTAGTACCTCAATGATAAGTGCTAACACTTCGCCTGGTTCTGCTGAAAGTTTCTTCCTGTTAAAAGGGAGTTTTCCTCTCCACTGTCACTACAAGCCTGCTAAGTTTGAGGGATTGCTGAAGAGTCAATGAGTCCATGCAATCAGCCGGTTTTCCTTAGACAGAAAATTTTAAACCAATCCGACTGTATGATCTGGTTAAATTGTCTCTGTAAAGTGCCTTTAGATTACATGTGTTGTAAATTGCCTCTATATAAATAAACTGAATTTAATTGAATTGTTTCCAGCATGTAACTGGATTGTTTTCAGTTTAGCAATGACATGCAGACTCAGCATATGGATCAGAGAAAAACAAGTGAAAGCAGCACATAATGATGATTATTACATTATATTATTATTAGAGCACTGAGGACGAACTAGCAGAAAACCTCTCCCTCCTCAAAAATGTCATTCATCCGTTCACGCACACACTAATAGTCGCAAGTTACAGAGTGACCCCTTAGCTTCTCCTCCTTTCATCTTTTTCCTAATATAACATACAGACAATACACTCACTACAATTTTTTTATTGCTTAAAGGTGGGTTTGAACAAGATAATTCACTGATTTGTTAATTTAGCTTGTGAATAATGGATAATGGAAGTCTTGTTGGATTGTTCTGAGATTCTCGACAAATTCAGCTGAAGATATAATTGGCAGAAAACACCAGTAAACAAATTAGTAAAAGCATGGGTATCCATGGCATTTTTCATTACGCTGAAATGCTCTACAAACGAGTTATATTGATGAAAATTGTGTGCTTTGGCTCAAGCCGCAATCAAGAGGGATTTTATTCTTACCTGTTAAAAGTAATTCAGAGTGATTTGGTTTGGATACCTGACATGATTCTTTCTGTCTGGTATTTTTGCTACTGTTTAAGTTTTCTTTTTGACTTTGAGATTTTCAGTTTCACTTTGATTTATGTCATTTTGTGTTTTGCTTTCTTCTCCATTTACTGTCATCCAAGTATTTTTCTAGTTGTATACAAGCATTGTTGTATTTCTTGTTTACTCTCTGTAGCCCCCTTGTGCCAGTCTCCTTTTCCCTAGCTCCCTTCTAGATCCTTCTGTCCACACCTGCTCCCAATTAGCTGATTACTCCATTTATTGTTCTCTTTGCCATATATACTCCACCTCTGCAGTTGCTGGATTGTCTTCATTCCCTCATTCCTTTGGTTTGTTCCTCTTTGGTGTCTTCTAGTTTTTGGTTCCTGAGTTTCTTGTTGATCGGTTCTGGATTATGGCATCTCCATTTTTACTTCTTCGTTAAATTTTGCAAGAAAATCATCTCTGCCTCTACAGCTCTGGATTTTGGTTGTAACAAGTATCCACGAATCCTGACAACACCCAAGCAGTTTTAATGACTCCAGGTAGCAGTCATTTAAATTTGTCCAATAAAACAAAACAAAAAAAGACACTTATGCAAAGTAAAGCCTCTCATTCCGAGTTAAAAATGTTCATCAGAATCCCTCCTATAGCAAAGAACAACAGCGTTTAGTTTGTCTTTTTCACAAAAACAATTCTGAGAGCAAATAACTGAAATTATAGAAGATAACAAGAGGAAGAACTGTATCTGAGCATGTTTTTCTTTTTTCTGTTTGAAGCAGCCCAGAACTCCATTTGTATCACTGTATCCATGGTGGTCCTACTTGCTGCTGTTAGTGGTGTTGTCTTCTTAATATGTCGAAGGTAAGATGATCTTAAGAGCACATTTAGCAAATATAAAAGTTTAAATATCTGAGCTGACAAAAATTGTCTTTCTGTTTTTGTTTTCTAGGAGGAATCGACCAACTTATAAACACAAAATAGAGATAGAGGAAATGCAACCAATGAATACCGTTTGATCTGAAATCTTGAATTTGTATAGAAGAATGTTAATGGAGGAAGGAAGAATAGGAAACTTTTATTTAATTGTTGACTTAAAATACTGTTAATTCATCTTATTGTGAAATGACTTTTTGAAATCTAGTCTGCAATTTACCATTATGTTTGCTTATTTAAGAAATGACATGGACAGAAAAAAGTTTACAAGATGTTAAGTCGTGGCCATGCGTTACTGAGGTGTGGGTACAAGATAGTCAAATTGTTTGCGAGGGTAGCGTAGCATACATTCAAGAAACATGGAGAATTGACATAATTTCATTTTATTTAAACCTTAGAATGAACTATAATGACATCCTGTGATCTCTTGCAATTAAACATTAGGTGATATTTACTAAGATACACTTAATTCAGGTGCTGAAGGCATACGGATTGAGACGTAAAGATAATGCAGACATTGGCCACATTATTGACTTGATCCAGAAGGAGCTGGAAGGACCCAGGAGACTGCATGGTTATAGGTGGAAGCCCGAAAAATGGCAGATGAACATCATCGGGGCGAAAAAGGAGGATGTGGTTAATCATTGCACACTGGTCACAACTTATCTATCTCGTACCCATGCATTAATAATGCGTCCTGTAAACTTTTTTTCTGTCCATGTCAACAGACAGGTTCTGTGATTTAAAAGAAAAGAAAGGGAACATTCTCTGTTTTCTATGGTGGCTTCATTTAAGATTTATCCTCTTTTTTGTTTTCTGAATTCCGTTGCATGTTAGGTGAAAAGGACATCCAGTAAACAAATCTAAACAGTAATTATCCATTAGGAATGTACTACTCTTCTTATGGGAGTGAAAGGTTAAAATACATTTTATGACTGTAGGTAAAAGGTTTATGTCATATTCTTTTTATGATTGCAAGAGAGTGTCTTGTTATAGTATTTGTTTAAGCACCATTTTTTGTCTTCTTGTTTATTCACTGAAATCAATAAAAACTACGCTGGCAATCCTTCCTGCCAACCACGGCCAACCATAGATTTTTTAGGGCCCTGTGCAGAGTTTAATTTGGAGCCCTACTTCCAGATAGGCACCATCAAAGTAGTGGTTTAACAATAATAAAAAAAATAATATAAAGTGTAACTTGGATAGTGGGTTTCTTCTGTTCTGTTCGGTTTATTTATATTAGAGAAAAAACATATTTTGACTATATTTTTTTTATATAATTACTGGTTGCGTTAAAAGTGAAGAACATAAGCTTTGCATAAAATGAATTGCTCTGACAGCATTTCCGCTTTGGGCATTTAATTAGCATGCTGAAAGCTTTCCCCGCAGCATGTTGCCGTCAACATATTGTTTTCCCCACCACATTTTAAATTTACCTTTATTCTGGCCTTTTTTGCTGTTATTGTGTACTCGCATACATAAAATTTAGTATAAAATTCCAATTTACATTTTAAGTTTGACGTTTTCTTCTACAGCGGAGCTTAACACTTTGAACATTCTCCTGCAACATTTTTAAAAACTCGTTTTGAAATTTTACAAGTACAAATCGCAACTGCTAAAGATTTTTTAGAAAAATGCCAACATTTCATGATGTAACAAAACATTATATTTAGATTTGACAACTCAATTCTTTGTGAGTTTTTGAATGTTCCTTGGTGCCTCCTGCCAGTTTGGAGTCAGCGGGGGAAGGAGCGACAGAACCCGACCCCATGACGCTAGCCGCGACTACTGTCACTAGTCCGGTTGTGTCGCTCCTTCCCCCGCTGGCTCCCTCCCCCGTCTGCCGGAGTTCTGAGCTCACGGCTCGGTTCTGCTGCACTGTTATCGACCAAAATCCCGGATGATTTTGAAATCCCCCCGAACATTTTTTTATATATTAAAAGTAGGACATGTCTGGAAAAAGAGGACATCTGGTCACCCTAATTTAGATTTCTCTTTCCTAACACCTGTACATAACAAATAACATATGCTAGGTGTTTGAGCTATTTGCTATATTTACCAGCTAGCTCCTAACACCTGTAAACCTTATTCTAAATATGTTGAGGTAACCAGCCATTTGATTTAGATGTAGACGCTTTTGAAATTTGCAGGACACTATCCTCAGGTACTAGGTGTGTAAGCTTTGAACCAAACAAGCTTTGCAAACTTAAAGAATTTGGCTCCACATTTATCACCTTTTCAGACTATTTTGTTTTTTTTAAGTGACCAACAACAAGCAAAGTTTGTGTCATGACTGATTTAGGCGATCTGACTGACATGCAGAGAACCACTCAGACACCAAGGGAAAAAGTTTAACTGGTTTATTAAATGAAGATGAAAAACAGAAGTTGGATCTGGAACTCAGTGGACTGGTGAACCGGAACTGGAAAGTCTGAAGGTGAGATCACAGTGATCAGTTCAGGGACCGTAGGAAATTGGACTGAGGCTTGAATTACACTGGAGAGGGACTCACGTTTGAGGGGGCTCTTGTCAATCCTTGAATCCAGCTTGTGAGGGTTAATCCAGAGAAGAGGGAACTCGTTGGAGGGCGGACAGATAAACAAGCGTATGGACCCAGAGAAGTAAAATAGCGGACTTGGATTTCCGATGAGGACTTGAGCAGATCATGTGAAGGTTTTCCCCTGCTCAGTGTGTACTCAGTTAATCCTTCCAGGGGGAGAAGGTCCAGGTATCCAGTTACTCAGGAAGGCTTCCTGCCGAAGAGCAAAGACAAAAAATAGATAAGACTCAGAGAAAAAAAACTTTGGTTAGCCTCTGCCAATCTCAGCTTGGCTATAGTACCCAAAACTGGCAAACACTCTGGTGTCGAGGTAGTGACAGCCCACTGCACAAATAATCCTCCAGTAATGATCCAACGAGCCACAGGTGTGGAGGGAGGCCAAACGAGGACAGGGCACCACCTGGTGGTGGAGAGAGAAAAACACACAAACAACCCACACAAACTAACCTGACTAAATTACTTCCGTTGAAGTAATTTTGGGAAGGGGCGAAAATACTGGTTAGCTGATTGGCCTATGTTGGTGATAGACGGGCCAAATAAACCAATCAGATCAACGAAGCATATGAATCCGTGTATCATTCGTTCTTTCTATTTTCAATTGCCAATCAAAAAATAAAAAATTGACTGGTTATTTTGTTTTTTGTTTTTTATGGTTAAACCAAAAACGAAAAAAGGATTGGGTTTTTCATATATCAATTCTAAGCTCCGATCAAGAATATGAAATGGAAAAACGGACAGCAACGCAGAATTTGATTTTAATATTTAATCGGTACAGTTTACGTGACCCGGAAGTTTGGTGGAGCGTTAGCTAAAAAAACAATTGGCTACACACAAACTGGATTCCTAACAGTTTGTTGATGAAGTCAGCAAGCAATCAAAGCAAAATCAAATATGCAAATGAGCATTTGTCTTCTTCATCAACATATAACAATTGCGAACATTTTTAGGACAGCCGAAACCAACTTTCCTTGCTGGCTTTTCTTCCTTTTGTTAGCTACAGTGCTTTGAATTGGTTCTCAAAGGACAAGTATTGACATTAAACCAGATATTTATATATAACAGCCTAATGAAGGTACAGCAGCAAAGCGGCATACCCATGTCTTTGCTTTATTTATTCTTTTCTTTTTTTCAAAGAACTCTGTCAAGTGCTAGAGGGCATAACAGTAGCTATTTTCATCCAAGTATGAACATTTTTAGTAAACCTTTAAAACATGGAAATAAAAGTGTGTCAACCAAGCAATGTAAAACATAATTTTATGCTATGTATACGTTGGGCTAATAAATAGTAATAAATAGGTAATAAAGGTAACTCAAACTAGACCACAGCTCAGTAATGGACCGAGGTTTTAATGAAATTGTTGCAATCAGTTAACTTTTAGGTACTTTGTCAAACCACCTCAAAACAAAACCTTTTTTGCTAAATTTAATAAGTTGATTTGAGTTTTGGTGTTTCCATCAAACTCTTTCAATGTGATATTTCTTATTCTTATCTAGTGTTTTTCTTCAAAACCTCTTGTATTTAGCACTCAAGAATTAAAGCAAGATATTCTTGGGTTCTTATTGTTGCGATGGTCTCTGTATAAAGTTTGTTTTCCAAGTACATTTTAAGTAGGATAGGGAAGGCTGTCCAAGATCCTGTATCAGTAGGCGTCAGCCTTTTGCTCTTTGGGCTGGGTTTGGGGCCCCTCACACCTGCTGTTGAGCAAATTCCCCTGCTGAAGAAGCTTCTAAATGATATTCTTTCATCATACGTTTAGCTCAATGTTTGTATCGCTCGTTCATGGCATACTCCCTCTTCTGTTGGGGTTGGTGTGACATATGTTTTTGTTTTATTTTTCTTCTTTTCCTTCTCCTTTCTTGCGGATGTGGAAGCAGACTTCTGGGATTTATTATTAATTTCATCCCCACCCTCTCTCTTCCACTTAATTCTTATCCACTCTCCCTTCCTCCCTTCCACATCTAATAAAGTTTCATATCAAGTGGAACCGTATGACAGCAGCCACGATGGTCACTTCTAACATAAAATCTGTTGGGCTATTATCCACCACCGTGACATTAGCAGTTTTTCTCATTTCACAGGAACGCAAATATAGACTCGTTTTCTTGTCAAGTACGTTCTTGACAAGAACATAAGAAAGTATGCACTTGGGGAGAATGGAAGCACGCAGAACAAGTCTGGGTCAATTGGAACAGAAACATACTCATTACATTCCCAGAGGCTCGGGTTGTCTGGACCTGCTTTTCACCTCCTTTTATTAATAGTCTATAGATAAAAATAATTCCTTACCTTTTCATTTAGTGGGGGAATAATGATTAACACAGTCAGATAAACACAAATCAAATGAAAATTTTGCAAAATAAAACAAAAAAAAACCATCAGAGCCAGCGGTACTTCACACACCGCTATGCCGAGAGAGGGCTTGTGCAAAGGGGCTAACGTTCGCCCTGGCTGCATTAGCCATGGAACTCCGCTGGTTGCCATGGTCCTCGCAACATCTGAACTTACGCACTAAATCAGCATTTGGTCCATATAGAGTAGCTAAAAAGTACTGTTCTCGCCTCAAATGATCTTAAAAATTACTTTTGTAGAACAATGGCAACAGAAGAGTAAATTTTAAACTTGATACTTTGGGCTCTGTGAGTGCAAGGCTGGAAGCTGCTGCTGCCACAATGCATGCTGGGACAGCTGTCGGTTTAGAGAATGCATAAGTCTGCCCTGATCAATGCCCAGTAAAGAGGGAGGTTCGAGAACAACATCCAGGAAGGTTTGTTCAGTCTCAGTCTCGTGTTCTTGTGGATTAGAACAATGTTGAGGCTGATGACGTGTCATGAGCACATTACAACACATAAAACAGGACATCAGAATAAAACACATACTGTAGATCGATGAGGGGCTCAGCACTATTTCCAGTGGAGCATCAGTTCACCTATACCTCTGTCGCGCGGTTAATCTACTACAAACATTTAACTGAGGTTTTATGAACATAGTAGACTTCAGTTAAATATTTCATGATTCTTGCTTGTCTGTTTGCATTCTCATGCTACTTAACAGCTGGGATGTCATGATTGCTACCTCTTTACCTTCCAGTGCTGGTCCCCGACTCGATCTCCCGTTGCACAGTGTTTTTCACCCTCTAAACAGTTGAAAAAATGGAAGTATTTTAATCCTTTGTCTAGTTAGTTACAAAATATTGCTGAAAATAACAAAACAGTTAAAGAATTGGTAGAAAAAGATCAATCCCAGACACTGGCAGCAGTAAAATATGTAATCACCTCCGCTTGCTTTTCAAAAAGCTCCTTTCTCAGTTTATAGTGAGGAGTTAACCCTGTCTAACGTGAGAACAGGCCGTCATCTGCAAATTGCAATTAAAATGTCAATTTGATGGATGCCTGAACTGCTCATGAACTGCTGTAGTAAATGCTTCCACTAAACAGCAAAATATTCTTCTCTGAAGATCTTGCATGTTGCTTCAAGTTTCACAAGTTTTGCAATTTCAAGGTAATTAAGTGGATTTAGAAGGCAATTATTTATTTATTTTTTTTTGTTTTATGGCACTAGTGGCTCGTTTTTTCGACAGTAGGCTGACAGGAAAGGGCATATGAGAGACAGGGAGAGACATGCGAGAAAGGACACAGGCCAGATTCAGACCGGGGTCGCCCGAGTCGAGGACTAAGGCCTCCGTACATGTGTCGTGCACGCTAACTTTTTTCCTTTCTTTTTTTCTGTCTTAATGAGAGCAGTGGGCTTTAGGTTGCCCTGCGAGGCTTTAAACCTGGGTCTGATTGGAGACTAAATTCAACTAAATTCAATCTCTGCATTTAACCCATCCACACTCAAACCCTTAACCCCCAAACCCAGGGAGCAGTGTGGGGTTAAGGGTCTTGCTCAGGGACCCAAAGTGGCAGTCTGTGGGAGTGGGGCTTGAACTCAGAACCTCTGGGAACCAAGCACAACACCCCAACCCAAACACAGACTATGACACGCCCCCTCTGCATACAGGGGAATCTCCAAAAATGACTATTTAAAGCCTAAAATTTATGCTTTTAAATATAAAAAGGCTGTGGTCTTCAAACATAATTTGCCCTTCAGTCTCAGAACCTTTTTTTTTTTCTTTTGTAAGAAGTTTGTCAAACTTTCCCCCCTGGATAGCACTTTTTTTTCTCAAATTTCCATTTACAAAATGTTTGCTGCTACAATAACGGAACAAAATTCACTCCATAGCTTCCATGACGCCTATTGCTGAAATCTTTAAAAAGGTTGCTGGTGAAGATTCTTAGTCATCCAGGTCAGTCATTCCAAAAAAGAAAGTTAAAAAATAATCCACTAGACTTTGTTTCCAAGTTTGAAGACGTTTCGCTTCACCATCCAGGAAAATTTTTCAATTAAAAATGTCAGGAATAGCATTGAGTTCAAGGTTTTATACCATAGTCCATCAAAACCATGTTTTTTTATTGAAAACATGCAAATTGAAATGGACAAAGGGAATGGGGGTCGTTTGGCTTCTTTTGTTAGCCTGCAATGCCCCATATTAGTCTAAGCGTTTGAAAGGGGGGTCGTTAAAGGGAATTGTTAGCCTGGCTGAATAGATGAGGTCTTTTTTTCCCTGTAAAGGGGTTGCGATGATAGCAGGAAGGGTTTAACTCAATTGCTGCATTGTAGGTTTTTGAAAGCTGGATCTCAATTATGTCCTGCTTTGCATCCACCTCGGGTTTCACTGTTTTATTTGCCCATAGAAATGAGTCCTTTGCAATTCTTCACTCCTGAATGCACCTTTGCAAACGGATAACATGTAAATCACCTTCTTTGGTTGCATCACTCGCATTAGATGCTTTATTAGAGGCTACAACAAAACAAAAGATCTGTGACTGGGGAACAATAGACTTCCCTTAAGTGTTGCTCTAAACATTTGCCAACGATAACAAAAAACTGAGGAGCCTTAAAAAATAAGAATAAATTAGAAGCTTATGCCAGCTATAGTAATAATAAGAGGGATATTCAAGGTAATTTCACTAGAAAAGAAACGACTAATGCATTTTTCATCCCCAACGGTTTAAGTGAGTCATTTTACTTGGTTTCATTTTGGCACAGTGCTGAAACTGTGGCTAATATGCTTCTGTTGCAGATTAAATATCCTCCTTCATCTTTGTCCTTTGGCATCCGGGTCATATAGGCGAGACACACAGGTATTCAGCTGAAGCCACCTTGCCTTGTCCTCCTGATGTCATCTGAGCTAACACATTTTGCTGCATTTCTGCATCATTGTTCTTTATTCACTGTAAAACTGAATGGAGCTTCACTGTTTGATGGCATTGGCGCCCCACCCCCTTATCAAAATGTCCCCTGAATGTTATGGCCAAAGGGCAAGAAGAACTGCTCCCCCCACCCAGAACTGTAGTGCTGGTTGATAAACGTTCATCTTATCAAAGACAATGGCCTGTGGACGGAGTTCATGGACAAATTAAACACACAAGACACACAAATCTGATACGCAAATGTAAGATTGACTTTCATCTGGCTCCTGCTTCCGATGTGACCCTCTGCTCAAATGTTTGTCTGGTATTCATATGTGCTTTTCTTGTGCTGATATCCCAAACTGTATATCCTCTCAAGGATAAAGTGTAAAATATGCTTTTTTTCCCCCTCTCCCTCCCCAATGTGGCTCCTATCTTTCCACAGAGTTAAAGGCAGCTATAGTGAACCGCCTCACCGTGGGCCCCTTTGCAGCCAAAGGCAGCGTTCTGCAGCACGCATGGCCTCCCTGTAAGCCCCCCCCACCCCAATTAATGTGATATATGTGATGAACGGTTTGTATAATGTAAATTGTATTTTACAATAAAGAAATTGATTGATTGATATGTGAAAATAATAAAGAAATATAGACAGAGAGATGTATAGATGTCTTTTTATTAAGGAAATTCACTATGGCTTGGCTGTATTTAGTAGTTGCCATCTGGTAGTTTTGTAGTACTGCTAGCAGATGGAGCCCTGTGCACGTTGCTTGAATTCTATTTAGGCTTAAAGATGGGGCTATCTAGGCAATATAAGGATGGACCTTTGATTTAAATAACCTTATTCTATCAGGATCAAATGGTTTTTGGTCTTTTTTTACAGACTTAAAAAGTGATTGTTCTTTTTTTTATCATTTAATGCTGTAATAATTGTTATTGTCTTTATCACAAGGAACTATTGAGATCTTCAAAGAAATAATCAAATAGCATAAAGCAGTTATTTTCTCTCTACTCATCTACTTGCATTTTCCTACTTCTAAAGACTAAAAGTCACTAGTGCCTTAAAAATATCACCAATTTGATCAGAAAACATTTCGGGGAAATGCACAAATCCTGCTCCATTAGCAGCTCCAATTTCACATCCTTGTATCTGTGTGCAAGCTGCTGTAAACACCTTGTTCAAATTATACACAGTGCCAGACACTATAAATAATGTGCTTTTGAAGTAAAGAACTTCTGATAGAAGCATGATGTTACCCCAGTTCTCAGAGAGGTTTACAGAACTTCAAAAAGGGAGAAAACTCAAACCTTAACTCCGAAAACGCTTTAAATAAAAGTTGAGACGTGCCGCTTGATACTAACAGCATGGCTGCAGAAACAGTACTACATTGTAATCTTTTGATGATATCAAGCCTACACTGCAAAAAGTATCTAGAAATGAGTAAAAATCTCTTAAATTAAGTGAATTTACCCTTAATTTCAGTAGGTAAATAAGATGATCTGTCAATGGAATTAGTATTTTTACTCCGAAAATAAGATAATTAGAAAATATGCAATTTAAATAAGAGACTGCAACTGTTTTTTCTTATTTCAAATGTAAATTGTCTAGTTCCATTAGCAAAGTGGCTCACTTACTTCCCAAATTCAAGACAAAATGCACTTGTTTTGAGAAAAAAATGACTTATTAAGATTAAAATTTTTGGCTGTGTGGAAATGTTTTCTGAAGAGATGAAGGGAGTGGGTTTCAAAACCACATTTGCTCTGTACCTGTTAGTAATCAGGCTTTGGACTCTGTGCTGGCTCCGTGGCGTCGGCTGTGCAAAGCTAACAGTATGACCTCAAAACCACATCCTCTGACCATTTTTTATAACCTTTGAGATCATTTAAACAAGTTTTTCACCCATATAAAGAGAATCTCATAAGACTGTTTTATTATAAGACAGGGCTGTAAAAACTTCTGCTCCATCTTTAGTTTCAGCTCTTTAATGAAATGCCTTTGTTTCCTCTAGGAACTTAATATGTGGCCAGTTCTGTGCTCCTGAGCTTAGCTGTCCTGCGCAATATTAGATTAATCCTTCTTGAGTCTGTGATTCATAAAATTCAGCTAAATACACAGTTGAAAGCTTATTTAAGCAACATGAAAGGAAAAACTGTGATGTTTTAAGACTAACTGTGGAACGATGATTCAGCTGGGGGTGATGTCACTTCCACATCCAAATTCAAACTCACAAACTAGAAACTACCATCACACTTCTACATTTAAGCTATTTGCTAAACTCAGTGCTTATTCTGGCTAAAATATGTTAATTTGTGTGTTTTTCTAAAATAAAGCTATCCCTTTTAGACGGAGGTCTTCGACAGGGGCCCGCGACCCCTTGGGGTCCATGGGGGTACTGTATCTGGGACGCAAAAGTTTTGGTTGATTAGACTTTTTTTTTATGTTCCCCCTGCAAATTTTCCACTAATTGAAATGTCTTTAAATACACAGTAAACAGATAAATGGAGGGAGAAGATGTCTTTCAGTCATCAATGCACACATTCAGCCACACACAGGAGCTCTTTCAAGCTGGGCACCGTTTCATTCACAACACCTGTCCCATCAACCAGGAATCAGAATCAGAAATACTTTAATAATCACAGGGTAAATTTACTTTAGTTACATTACTCTATATGTAATAGAGTGACTATAGGACAAGTTTGACATAATAAAAAAAAAAACAATATATATAATTAGGGGGTCCCCGCTCCATCTCACCATCTGTTTTGGGGTCCTTGGCCTGGAAAATGTTGAAGACCCCTGCTTTAAGACATTATTTGCATAAATCATCATTGGGACTTTGTTGCATGCAAAAGTTCAGCTACCTCCATACACCCATTAACTTGACAAACGTCACATTCTTGACACAAAAGGTTTCAGATTATGTTGGCAAACCTTTTGCAGCTTTTGGATACATTTCCATAAGTTTTAGGGAATTTTGTCGTGCGGATGTTTTGCCATTTTATAAAAAATAATAATAATAATAGAAAATTCATTTGTGAGGTCAGACACTGATATTGGACAACAGTCCTTCCTCTCTGCTCAGAGCTGCGGGAATGGATGATCAGTGGAACATTGACTCTATGTGAGCTTGAAAACTGTATTGAAATCTGGGATTATTCTTATTCTCCTCCATTACTAAAGAAAAATTCAGCACTTTTGTTTCATGAAGGGTTATTTTACACAGCAGTGGGTTTTACTAGATCAAATAGTGTTGCCCTAAGTGTAGAGAGCCATTTTTTCTTTCTTTCTTTGAAAGTATGAAGTTCAAGGTTAAATTGAAGAGCAAACTTTCTATGGAATAATCCCTTCTTCTTTCATGAGGAAGTAACACTATGACATCAGTTTGTAATAAGGAACACACTAAATGGCTGCCGTCTGGTGTGTTTTTCTGCAATTCAGAGGAAACGAAAATGGGAAAAAGATGCTTTAAAGGAGCTGGCCAAAGTGACCGACAGTACACTCGGTGTAAGTCAAACTGGTGAGGCTCAACACTCCAGACTGGACCAATCACTGCACGGGAGGCAGGCCCATAATGAAACAGCACTCTTCTTTAACCATAACAGTTAAGGTTGAAGCTGTGAGAGAGGAATGTTTTATAGATACGTTTCCTTTTGTCCCAAAAGAAAACAGTCTTTAAAAAAAAGTTTTTTTTCATCACATCCATAGTTTTCTAAATGGTTCCTAGCTGTCTGTGTTAACTCCGGTAGACCTGCTCTGCCAGCTCTTTACCGGAATAATATGTTGTGTTAATTCAATATTGTGGCTGGCAATGCTACAACCAACCCTAAATAAATCCCTAAATATAAAATGTGTTATTATTTGACTCTTTATTTAGTTCCAGTTGAACAGTGTTCAGAGCAACACTTGATTCAGTATTATCTCTTCAATAAACCTGTTAAACCTTTCCCCTGGTCTCTCTGAATTGGGTTCTCTGCATGTGGGTCCGAGCTCTTGATAAAACCATGACAACCGTAGCTCCAGCAGCCGTTGGAGATCGTAGATGCCGGTTTGATGACTTGTTGGAATCGTTTTAAGCGGCATATTTTGTGAAATTGCTGCTCTTGGACGCTGCCTTGATGTGCCGCCATGGTAACCAAGTTAATCAATAACCAAATTAAGGAAAATAGGCTACAGGTTACTGGCTACTTACAACATGAACTGGCGTCACAGACGACGTTTTTATTTAAATCATGTAAAAATAAAAACTCCAGGGCTCACTGGCACTTATAAAAGGCAGGATATGATGTATTTATATAAATATTGCAGCTTTTTTTTGTTATTAATTCCAAGTCAAAATATTAGTTCCTACTTCCCCTTTAAGACAGTTTCCATTCTCATTGCATCACATCTTACAAAAGTCATTTTACATTATGCAAGTTCCTGAACTATTAATACTATTAAACTAATAATACTACCCTACTTAATTTAGGGATATAATCACATCTTATTGCTTTGAAACATTTCTAACACTGCAAAAAAAAATATATTTTGTTTGAATAAATCTATTTTCTCTTATTGTGAGCAGGTAAACCAATTTCCCAATGGAAAAGAATAAAAAGACTCAGTTATCTTATTTTAAGTGTCTCACTTACCTCCTCAATTCAAGAAATAATTCACTTATTTTAAGAAAAAATGACGTATTTAGATTAAATATTTTGCAGTGCAGGAAGCAGTGTCTGAAAAGGACCGGGAAAACCACCATAGACTCTTCTCACTCCTGCCCTCTAGGAGGCATTACAGAAGCCTATGAACTAGAACCACCAGACACCAGAACAGCTTCTTCCCCACAGCTGTCTTGCTCCAGAACGCCTCCTGACACCAACTATGCGTACGGTACTGAACACCCACCCCCCCCCGCCAAAAAAAAAACAACACACACAACAATACCAATACAAAAGGACTGTCCTCACACACATGTCCACGGATCCAGCACCACTTACATGTACTTCTCAACTATAGCTGTATATAATCTATAAATCCTATATTTGCTATTATCTGTCATTATTTATCCTGTATCTTAACCCCACTGATATATATTGTATATTATCCATATCATAACTTTCCGTATTTTGTTGTTTATCTTTTAACTCTTCGCTATTATGTTATTCTTATACATTTTTCTAAGGTCCACATTTGTGTGACCATTTTTTTCTATAATCATTTTGCTGCTGTAACACCAGAATTTCCCCATTGTGGGACAATAAAGGGATTTTCTATTCTATTCTACTGTATTCTATTCTATTCTATCATCTATACAAAGTTTTCATATTTATTTATTTAATAGCCTCTCACAATTACTCTCTGTTAATACTTATCATTTATAGTCAATGCAAACTTAGTCTCTGTGCAGATGCTAATAAATATTGATATCCTGCATAGTGTCATGATGGCTTAAATTCTTAACCCATATGCAGAACACCACATGGAGCAGAGTAAAAGTTTAACAGTTTATTAAATGATTTAACACAGAGTAATAAAGCACAGGTTCTGGTACTGGTCTGGGAACTGGTTTCACAGAGTAATCTGCAGAGAGGAATAGTTTGGTTAGCCAGATAGCCAGTGATGGGACTAACGGCGTTGAAAGTAACGGCGTTACTAACGCCGTTACCTTGTTTTAGTAACGAATAATCTAACTAATTACTTTGACTGTAACTATAACGCAGTTACCATTGCAGACACCCCGTTACTGCGCGTTACTCAGGTTGCACAATGAACCTTTTTTCATGATAGGACTCGTGCGCAGCTGCGTGAAGCTGACACCCCACCCACGTCAAAAAACTCTGCAAATAGACTGAATGGTTAGTGCAACGTTAGTGCAGATTTGTGCAGAAAAAAAATATTGTTTGTGCTACTTTTGTTTAAGAGATATTAAAGATGATTTTTTAGGTCATCCAGAGGTGCGCGCCTTGTCATGAGAGAGGGGAGGACGAGAATGGCTGATGAATAGTGAGATTCCGTCTGTCAGTTGGTAGGTGGGTGTTTCCGCTGGTGGGTGTTAACGTACAGCACACACAGAGAGATGGAGAGTGAGGATGACTCCAGCAGCAAAACAGCGTTTTCCTGATGGAAATACCGGTGTTACGTCGAGCTGCGTTTCCCCATCACATTCGGTTTCCTCTGCATCTCCGCACAGCGCAGGCGGCACGAGTCACCGCGCAAGCAACAGGAAACGCGCATGCTCGCTAAAGGCGCGCAACAGTCGCCCTGTGCTCGCGCCACAGGAGAACTATGGAGAGCGTGAACGATCAAATGAAAGGGAGAAATCTGGATGGATGGATGGATGGATGGATGGATGGATGGATGGATGGATGGATGGATGGATGGATGGATGGATGGATGGATACTCTGCCTTTTCAACCTACTGTATTTTTTATTTTAAACATTATTTGATGGCCTTTGTGGCATGGATGGAGATCCATATTTTATGTCACACACAGAGTATACATCTAGATAGATAGATGGATAGATAGATGTTACAGTATCTATAACAACCCAAACACACAGGATTTCAGAATTAGACATCCCCAGTTATTAATTTCACCAGATCTGAATGCCCTGTTAAAAAACTTCACATGGCGTTCCCCCCGATGTCATTTACGTTGAGTTGCAATAAATGCTAAACTCTCTGCAGGTTCTTGTCTTTGTCATCCACTCTATTCAGCTGGCTTTGGAAACACACGGCGAGAAGGTGGGGGCCGGGTGGTGAGGGTTACGGGGGCGAGAAACGCAAAAGTAACGCAATAGTTACTTTTAGTAGTAACTAGTTACTTTTATTGTGGAGTAACTCGGTTAGTAACTCAGTTACTTTTTGGGAGAAGTAACTAGTAACTATAACTAATTACTTTTTCAAAGTAACGTGCCCAACACTGCAGATAGCAACAGTGACTTGGCAGGGTCTTAGATCTTGGTTTGTACCTGATGAGATTCAGACTGTTCAATGGAGAGAGGGAACCGGTTGGGTTCAGAGACTGTAGTTCCAGCAGAGAGAGTTCAGCAGCGACAGAACTTAGCTTCAGGCTAGCGAGGTTCAGACCTTGAGATGTCTTCCTATTTCTCTCCTGAGAACTAGCAGGAAGGTTCAGACTGAGAATCTTCAGGTTTGGCTTCCTAGGGCAGGCAGGAAGATTTCCAAACGTGAGCTCCTCCAGAGCTTCTGAGTTCAGTCAGGTTTTCCTGTGAGCAGAGAGGACGGATACTGGTTAGGATCAGGTTGCTCACAAGCAGACAGAGATTCAAAAAATCACAAGTAGTGGCTCAGGTTCCGCTAACCAAAACTGGTCAACACTCCGGCGCTGAAGACAGGTCTGGTTGCTGCTTATGTAGGGAGGTCTCCTGATGAGCTGATGATCCTCAGGTGTGTAGGAAGGTTCCAGCTCAGGAGACCCACAGCGCTCTCTGCTGGAGACAGGTGGCAGATCTCCAGATCCCAACACATAGCACTTCTGCATAGATGCAAACTACATTTCGTTCGTTTGTACTTGTGAAAAGTGTAGTGAAAATAAAGTTGAATTCTATTCTATAACAGCTTATTGTCTTGTTTTAAGAGAAAAAATACCCAATCCATTGGCAGATCATCATATTTACTCACTCAGTTTAAGGGTAAAAGACTTATTTGAAGGAAAATGTTACTAATTGTTGGGATCCGGAGACTTGCCCACCAGGGGGCGCCAAGGATCCCTTCCTGGGGATTTGTTTTTCTGTCAGTTTCTGGGTTCTGTCTGCCTTTCTCCTCCAGAGGGCGTTCTGGGTCTCCTGAAGCTGGAACTGACTTCACCAGCTGTTTCTCATCTAGTCATCAGGAGACCAGCATATAAGCAGCAGCAGGACTACACTCCTTTGCCAGAGTGTTTGCCAGTTATGGTAACAGCTAGACCTGAGCGAATCTGAACTTAATCAGTCTTTGTCCTCTCTGCTTCCTAGGAAGAACCTGACTTAAACCTGGAGCTCAGGAAGAGCTTCTCAACAGAATCCTGCCTGCCTGCTCTCAGAAGCACATCTGAAGATAACACTTTCTGAACCTGCCTGCCTGCTCTCAAGAGGAGAACTTGAAGAAACCCAAGATCTGAACTCCGTCAAGTCTGTAGTCAAGCCCTGCCGTTGCCTATAGCCCTCTGCTGATCCTCAGTCTCTGGACCCTCCTGGTTCCCTCCCTCTGCCGCTCAGCCTGAACCTCAGAACAGGTACAGACCTGTACTTCTCCTCTCACAAGAGAAATAGCATCCTGGCTAACCCAACTGTCCCTCTCTGCAGTGAACCCTGTGTGACCAGCCCTGGACCAGTTTCCAGGATCATATTATTAACTCTGTGTTTTTTTTTAAAAACAGTTGAACTTTTATTCTGACTCCGTGAGTGTACTGCATGTGGGTTGGTAATCTAAAGCCCATCATGACACTAATTTAAGTGCAGACATGGCCAGTATTTGAATTTTACAGACGATACAATGAAAGAAGTAAGAAATATTTTATTTAAGATGGACTTAGGTAAACCAAATGTTTAAGAGCTAGATCTTCTCCCTGGGTCAGACAATTTTCACTCATGTAAGTTATTAACCAGGGTACCAGTAGGTGACTATATCTTATTGGTGGGCTCAGAAAAGGTACTCTAAGGGCCGGATCTATCAAAGGTTTGCGTGTATAAAAACGCGAGCTATTTCACTGCGCACGCTAAAAAATGTACAAACTGATCTATCAACAGCGTGCTAAAAGGATTTGCTCTTTAAAACATGCTAAATAGCGCCTCTTATCCATTTAGTACTTTTTCTGCAATGAATATGCAATATGGGGCGTTTACACGCAAAAGTGCGTCTTGTGGGAGGAGAACATGTAAATATATTAATTTAGCACTCGCAAAGTGATTTATCAAACCTGAAAGCAATTTTGCTAACGGTATCTGACTCTATATTTAACATGGTTCAAAAGAAGGTGCAAATGGTCTGTATGCGTAATTGCGCACACATGGCAGCGGTTATTGTCGCAAGAAGGAGACATCGAAATGAAGCAAGGAGACGCAGAGAACGCATTTTTTCACTCCGTGTGAATATTTTTGGAATGAACGAGGAAACGATCATCAAAACATATCGTTTATCCAGCATTGCCATTTTGGAGCTGTTGGGGGAACTCCGAATGGATTCGGAGCCAGCCACAAGGAGGACCCACGCAACACCAGATATCACAAAACTCCTTGCAACATTGCACTTTTTTGCATCTGGGTCATTCCAGCGTACGGTTGCAGCGAGAGCTGGGATCTCCCAATCTCGTTTTTCAGAAGTGCTGTCTGATGTTCTAAATGCCATGTCGCCCTGACGCCCTAACGGAGAACCCCGACCTCTGCGCCTGTGGAGCAACATGCCAATGCTGCGGAGATGTGTACGCGCAGTCATCTCATCCACAGTCCCATCGTGAGCCATTTGGTATGTGCATTTTTCTACAGGCCAATACAAAACACCTGCTTTTTTTTTTTTTTTAATGCAGTGAAGTAGAAATTCAGCCACATACCACCTTAGGGAATAAAGGTAGCCAAGGTTTATTTATTTATATATATACAGGTGCTGGTCATAAAATTAGAATATCATGAAAAAGTAGATTGATTTCAGTAATTCCATTTAAAAAGTGAAACTTGTATATTATATTCATACATTACATACAAACTCATATATTTCAGATGTTTATTTTGTTTAATTTTGATGATTACAAATGACAACAAATGAAAATCTCAAATTCATCATATCAGAAAATTAGAATATTACTGAAGACCAATAAAAACAAAGGATTTATAGAAATGTTGGCCAACTGAAAAGTATGAACATGAAAAGTATGAGCATGTACAGCACTCAGTATTTAGTTGGGCCTCCTTTGGCCTGTATTACTGCAGCAATGCGGCGTGGCATGGAGTCGATCAGTCTGTGGCACTGCTCAGGTGTTATGATAGCCCAGGTTGCTCTAATAGTGGCTTTTAGCTCTTCTGAATTGTTGGGTCTGGTGTATTGCATCTTCTTCTTCACAATACCCCATAGATTTTCTATGGGGTTAAGGTCAGGAGAGTTTGCTGGCCAATTAAGAACAGGGATACCATGGTCCTTCAACCAGGTACTGGTAGCTTTGGCACTGTGTGCAGGTGCCAAGTCCTGTTGGAAAATGAAATCTGCATCTCCAAAAAGTTGGTCAGCTGCAGGAAGCATGAAGTGCTCTAAATCTTCCTGGTATTTGGCTGCGTTGACCCTGGACCTCAGAAAACACAATGGACCAACACCAGCAGATGACATGGCACCCCAAACCATCACTGACTGTGGAAACTTTACACTGGACTTCAAGCAACGTGGATGAAGTGCCTCTCTTCTTTTCCTCCAGACTCTGGGACCTTGATTTCCAAAGGAAATGCAAAATTTACTTTCATCAGAGAACATGACTTTGGACCACTCACCAGCAGCCCAGGCAAGACGCTTCTGACGCTGTCTGTGGTTCAAGAGTGGCTTGACACAAGGAATGCGACAGCAGAAACCCATGTCTTTCATACGTCTGTGTGTGGTGGTTCTTGAAGCACTCACTCCAGCTGCAGTCCACTCTTTGTGAATCTCCCCCACATTTTTGAATGGGTTTTGTTTCACAATCCTCTCCAGGGTGCGGTTATCTCTCTTGCTTGTACACTTTTTTCGACCACATCTTTTCCTTCCCTTCGCCTCTCTATTAATGTGCTTGGACACTGAGCTCTGTGAACAGCCAGCCTCTTTAGCGATGACCTTTTGTGTCTTGCCCTCCTTGTGCAAGGTGTCGATGGTCGTCTTTTGGACAACTGTCAAGTCAGCAGTCTTCCCCATGATTGTGTAGCCTATAGAACTAGACTGAAAGACCATTTAAAGGCTTTTGCAGGTGGTTTGAGTTAATTAGCTGATTAGAGTGTGGCACCAGGGGCCATCAATTTTGAACCTTTTCACAATATTCTAATTTTCTGATATGATGAATTTGAGATTTTCATTTGTTGTCATTTGTAATCATCAAAATTAAACAAAATAAACATCTGAAATATATGAGTTTGTATGTAATGTATGAATATAATATACAAGTTTCACTTTTTAAATGGAATTACTGAAATCAATCTACTTTTTCATGATATTCTAATTTTATGACCAGCACCTGTATATATATATATATATATATATATATATATATATATATATATATATATATATATATATATATATATATATATATATATATATATTATTTTTTTTTTTTTTTTTTTTGGAGGGGGTGGGGGTGTCACTGTAAGATTTAAATTTCTTAATGCACTAGTTTGCACAAACTACTTTGCCGCAAAACACAAAACGCGCAAAACCATCATTTAAATAGGGCGTCTCCAACAGTTTTGCACCTGCCACCAGTTACGCAATCGCTCTTGTTAAATCACCCGCAAACCATGGTTCAGCCCCTCGCGCAAAATTCCAGTTTGCGAGCGCAAATTACTGCACGCAAAATTGGATCTTGATAAATCCGGCCCTAAGTCCACAGCCCAAGTTTTGGTTATGCTCCCCTTTGTCTCTTTAGAAAACAAGCTGCTGTTGTTCACATATGTGACCAATTATTTAGACATCTTGAGAATTCCTGCAACATGTGAGTCGGAGGTTGATTGAAAGCAGCTGTTTCTTCCATAGATAGTGGTACTAAAGTCTTACCATGTTGAGGATTATGCAAAGCAGCGTAAATCTTTTATTTAGTCCTGCAAAAATGTTAAATAATATATTTCTAAAAAATTTTTTTACTTGGAAAAAGTTTTAGTTAGCTCCTAAACCAAACATGGAAAAGGCCCTCCTGTCATCAATGAGCAGACAGAAAGGTGATTGGAGCTAAGTTTTGTCAATAACAATGCCCCTAATGTCCTCCACATCCTTTGAATTTGTCTTTTTTTATGTATTTATTTACTCTAAATATGAAATACGAACTTGAACAATTATTCAATGGAAAATTTATTCCAAGTATTTTTTTTCATAATTGGCCTTTTAGATGGAGGCTATTTGCTTATCCACTTATAGATTTTACATAAATAACATGCAAAATAATCCACTGATAGAATCTATATGTAATATTAGGCTATGATTGGCTGATTATTTAAAATGTATGTGTTGTGACATGTAGTCTTATTAATAGGCTAATTGCGGCTTGTTGGCTTATAACTAATAATTTTATTAATAGATATAAAACAACCAACTGTGAGACTCTTCATCAATTCAGTTCATAGGACAATTTTTAAGGCTCCAATCAGCACAGCTGTTTTTCAGTTTAATTTCTGGATTGTATTTTGTCAAATGTTCTTTGCTTGCAACAACAAAAAAGAAACAAAATTTACTCAAACTAAGAGATTGTTTAGTCTCTTAGCCATGATCTGGGACTTTTGGAGGTTTCCGGGGTATCTGGGAGTGAGCCCCCTGTGAACATGCTAAATGAACTTCACCAGAGGATTAGCTATTTGCGTGTTCAGCAAGTTCTAGTTAACCATATCCTTTCATTTATCTTACATACCTCACTACAGAGTAAAAAATTACAAAACCAGTAGTTTTCTTTTTGAGCTACCAAGTACAGAAACTTGCCCTCATGAATGTGCTCTTTGTTTGAAGACTGGATATATTGACTCCCAAACCTACTGCATCCTGCTTCTCTCCCTTTTCCTGCTGAGGTTGATATTTACAGAGCTTATGGCTCTGCTCAAATCTTCCCACACTGATTCCATCTAACTGGAAGCCACTGGGGATATTTAAAGGGAATTTGGACCATTTCACTGAAGCCAATATTTATATTGGGATAGACATGCTGAACTTGGTAAATAGTCCTACAACACACATATATATATATATATATATATATATATATATATATATATATATATATATATATATATATATATATATATATATATATATATATATATATATATATATATGAGAGTGCCTACAGCAGATTCCAGGTAAAACACCAGAGGTCTCTGTCCAGAAGAGTTCAGTCCTAGGAACAGCTAAGATACTGCGCAGAACCATCACCTTGAGGATGACACATACCACCCCACGAGGGGGGGGAAACATATATATATATATATATATATATATATATATATATATATATATATATATATATATATATATATATATACAGGTAGAAGCCGGTGTAACCCAGAGGTTAACAGAGCCACCAAAGTGTTAATAAAAACAGCAATAAATGCTTAAAATAAAAAGTCAATAAATTAGTTCATATGGTAAAATATATCTAACGATATCTAAAAAGTTTTATTTCATTTTACTGTATATTATTTGATTAAAAAACAAACAAACATCCAAACCAATTATTTACATTATTAAATGGTTGAAACCCATGTAGATTTCTATTAGGAAGGGAATTTTGTTCTAAAGCCTCTGCAGCAACTTACATCCAATCAGATCGTTGCGGGAATTCCCCATGTTGGTGAGACACACGCAAAGTGCTGCATTAAAATTAGCAGAGAAGCAAGCGGAGAAATTGAGTCTAAACCTGAAAAGTACATTTTGGTACTCCAAAGAAGGTATTTTTGTTTTCACTCCAGAGAAGATATTTTTTTGTTTTCCGGTTTTGAGCTACTGGTGTTTTGCAAAGCAACCGACAAACAAACCGCAACTCAATGTGTTACAGAAAAAAACCAGAAAGAAAAACAGTACTTTTGGTCTTGTCACATCAGGAAAAGGGTCTGAAGTCATTCCAGCAGGAAAAAGTCGAGTTTTAGAAGGGTTAGCCCATGTACACACTAAAACACCTGACAAGTGGGTTGTTGCTGAGTCGCCTTCCACATCTTCTTTGCCCGGTGGAGTTCTTGTCTCAAACTGTTTACTTACCATTCCAGACAAAGCTCAAAAGCTCCCCGTTGTGCTGCGCAATGAAAGCAATCATGATATTGTCATTCCTGCTAAAAGTGTCATTGCTGAACTTCACGCAATCGAAGAAGTGGTATCGGCCAGTCAAACCCAAAAGTCTAAGGAGTCTTTAAACTCTGAATCGAATAATCCTGTGCAGTTGGACCTGAACTTTGCAGACTCCCCAGTCCCAATGGCATGGAAAAACAGAATCATGCAAAAGCTCAGTGAAATGCCAGAGGTTTTCGCGAAAAATGACACAGATTTTGGATGCACAAACAAAGTAAAGCATCAGATAAAATAGAGTGATGAGACACCCTTTAAACATAGACCACGTCCGATAAGACCACAAGATCTTGATGCTGTTCACAGACATTTGCAGGAACTAAGTGAAGCTGGCGTAATCCGAGAGTCCGAGTCTCCATTTTCCTCGCCAATAGTAGTGGTAAGGAAGAAAAATGGCGATGTTAGACTTTGTATAGATTATCGCAAATTGAACCTCAACACGATAAAAGACGCCTATGCTCTCCCTAACTTAGAGGAGGCCTTTTCTGCACTCACCGGATCCAAGTGGTTCTCGGTCCTTGATCTCAAGAGGGGATACTATCAGATCGAGGTTGATGAGAAAGACAAGCACAAAACAGCCTTTGTATGCCCCCTGGGTTTCTTTGAGTTCAACCGCATGCCTCAGGGCATAACTAATGCGCCCAGCACATTTCAAAGGCTGATGGAGAAGTGCATGGGGGACATTAACTTAAAGGAAGTCTTGGTGTATTTAGACGACCTTATAGTGTTCTCTGAAACCCTCGAGCAACACGAAACCCGTCTTCTTCGCGTCCTTAGCCATCTCAGGGAGTATGGTTTGAAATTATCACTTGAAAAATGTTGCTTCTTTCAAACTTCTGTAAGGTACTTAGGGCACATCGTCTCCCAACGCGGTGTTGAAACAGACCTGGAGAAAGTGGCTGCTCTCAAAACATGTCCAAGTCCCAGGAATCTAAAAGAGTTACGCTCATTTTTAGGTTTTGCTGGATATTATAGGCGGTTTATTAAAGATTTCTCGAAGATCGTGAAACCCCTGACAAACCTTACCGCTGGTTATCCACCGCTTAGAAAGAGCCGCACCCTCAAAACAGACAGTGCTCAGTACTTTGAGCCAAAATCTCCTCTCAATGAAAGGTGGACTGAAAGTTGCCAAGAAGCATTTGTATCAATAATAGACAAACTCACAACTGCTCCCGTCTTAGGGTTCGCCAACCCTAAACTTCCTTACGTGCTTCACACAGACGCAAGCACGACAGGGCTAGGGGCAGCCCTGTATCAAAAGCAGGAGGGAGAGATGCGCATAATTGCGTATGCGAGTAGAGGACTGTCTAAAAGCGAAACATGATATCCAGCTCACAAACGTGAGTTCTTAGCACTCAAGTGGGGAGTTGTGTAAAAGTTTTGTGACTATCTCTACGGTAGTCCTTTCACAGTGATAACAGACAGTAATCCTCTAACATACATTTTAACTACAGCAGTTAGACGCGACAAGTTACCGCTGGCTGTCTGCCTTGTCTTGCTTTGACTTCCAGCTTCATTACAGGGCCAGCAAGCTAAACTTAGATGCAGATGGGTTGTCTCGTCGTCCCCATCCAGAGCCAGTCAATGATTCTGTCTCCCTGAAAGAACAAGAACGAATCTGCCAGTTTGTCAAACACCACTTACCTGGTACCGATCCCTTCGTTCACGTCCCTGAAGATGCTGTCAGTGCAATCTGTGAAAAACATATAGTTCTCCAGCCTTTTGGTACTGACAATAACGCTCTTACCTGTCCTCTCGTAACGTCCTTGTCCATGTCCGTTCAAGCTATTCCAGATATTTTTAATTAGTGTGATGGTTTCCCAGTCATTCCAAGTCTTTCAGAAGATGAGATGAAGCAAAAACAAAGAAACGACCCTGCCATAAATGAAATCATACATCAATTAGAAACAGGTGAAACAATTCTGCCTTCTGTAAGAAAAGAAATCCCATACCTTCCAATCCTTCTCCGTGAACTAAACAAACTTGAGTTGCAAAATGGGATTCTGTACAGGAAAAGACAAGTGGGTGATGAAACCTCATTCCAACTCGTTCTTCCTGAAAGCTTGAAAGACATAGTTCTAAAAAGTCTTCACGATGACATGGGTCATCTCGGTATGGACCGAACTCTTGACTTAGCCAGATCCAGATTCTTCTGGCCAAAAATGGCCTTGGACGTTGAACAAAAAGTCAAAAAGTGTCACAGATGCGTTTGCAGAAAAACACTGCCCGAAAAGGCAGCGCCCCTTGTAAATATTCAAGTAAGCAGACCCCTTGAATTGCTTTGCATCGACTTTCTGACTATTGAACCAGACCGCACTAAAACTAAAGATGTCTTAGTCATGACAAACTTCTTTACAAAATATGCAGTTGCAATTACTACTCCGAACCAAAAGGCTAAAACTGTAGCCAAAGCCTTGTGGGAAAACTTCATAATTCATTATGGTTTTCCAGAAAAGATTCACAGTGATCAAGGTGCAGACTTTGAATCCAAAACAATCAAAGAGCTTTGCGACCTTGCAGGGATTCAAAAAGTCAGAAAGTCACCCTATCACCCAAGGGGAAACCCTGTTGAAAGGTTTAATAGGACGCTATTAAACATGTTGGGTACCCTCAAGGAAGAAGACAAGAAACATTGGCATGACTATGTTAAACCCCTTGTGCACGCATATAATTGCACCAAACATGACAGTACAGGTTACTCACCATATGAGTTAATGTTTGGTAGGCAGCCCAGACTACCTATTGACCTTGCCTTCAATGTTCCACTGAACCAACGTCAGCAACAATCTCACTCACAGTATGTCAAAGCCCTAAAAACTCATCTTCAAGAGAGCTATCAGTTGGCTACAAGGAATGCTGCCAAAGTTGCTGAGCGAAACAAAGTCAGATATGACAAATATGTGACTGAATCTGTCCTTGATGTTGGTGATCGTGTGCTTGTTAAGAATGTTAGGATCAGAGGTAAAAACAAGCTAGCTGACAAATGGGAGTCCACAGTTTATGTTGTTGTCAGCCAGAAACACAACTTACCTGTGTATACAGTCCAGCCTGAGAACCAAGATGGTCCCACCAGAACTCTTCATAGAGATCTCTTGTTGCCCTGCGGGTTCCTGCCAACTCTTACAGATACTCCCCCTGCTGTTAAAGAAAAGCCGTGCAGGCCCAGCACACGTCAACATCCGGCAACTGATACTGATGAACCTGAGCATGATTACAATTCTAAGGAAGATGACGACTACTTACCGTATTACCCCCCAGGTCCTTCAAAAGAAATCTTAAGGTCTGTGGAGGAGTACAGAATAGCAATTCCTCCCCAAACTCACCAAAGTCCTGCTGTTGAGCCCAAGTCAGTCCCAGAACCTGTAATGAACCCTGATAGTGCTCCAGAGGATGTGAAGGAATCAGAGCTTTTAAATGTACCTGATTATGACAAACTAACTGAATGTGACAAACCAACCGAAAATGACAAAACACCTGATCATGGAAACTTACCAGATTGTGGAAAAGAAACTGGAAATGTAAGTCTACCTGAAGTGGAGAACTTACCTAAGTTAGCAAAGGAAGGAGAAATCCAACAACTGAAGAAGACACTGACCCAAGCGAAGCAATTACAAATGAGACAAAGGGTAGGGAAACAAACCAAGATGAGCCTGTGAATGAAAATGGCACAGAAATCAAGGACACTGACATGGAGCAAAGTGTCAGAAGGTCAAACAGAGAAAGAAAGATACCCAAGCAGTTAACCTACCCTCAGTTGGGTAACCCCCTCATAAACATCGTACAGTCTCTCTTCCAAAGTATAAGCGAAGCTGTCACCAGTTCCATTGAAGTGCATGAAGTAAAAGTTGTTTAACTACAGTATGCAATATGCAAAAGGTAGAAGCCGGTGTAACCCAGAGGTCAACAGAGCCACCAAAGTGTTAATAAAAACAACAATAAATGCTTAAAATAAAAAGTCAATAAATTAGTTCATATGGTAAAATATATCTAACGATATCTAAAAAGTTTTATTTCATTTTACTGTATATTATTTGATTAAAAAACAAACAAACATCCAAACCAATTATTTACATTATTAAATGGTTGAAACCCATGTAGATTTCTATTAGGAAGGGAATTTTGTTCTAAAGCCTCTGCAGCAACTTACATCCAATCAGATCGTTGCGGGAATTCCCCATGTTGGTGAGACACACGCAAAGTGCTGCATTAAAATTAGCAGAGAAGCAAGTGGAGAAATTGAGTCTAAACCTGAAAAGTACATTTTGGTACTCCAAAGAAGGTATTTCTGTTTTCACTCCAGAGAAGATATTTTTTTGTTTTCCGGTTTTGAGCTACTGGTGTTTTGCAAAGCAACCAGAGTCTGTATTGATGGTTTGTGTACTGGATTAAACGGGACTTGGCCAACTTAGGTTGGGATGAAGGATTGTTGATTAGACACTGGATTTGGAAATTGGAAGATTCAAGATGGCGAGCCACCCTATGGACACAGTCTGAACTGTGCATGAGCCAGAATTGCACCCCCTGCTGGATGTTTCATGGTTTACATCTGAACTGGTAGGATCTTTTCACCTTCCACCAAAACTAGTGGATCCAGGTGGATAACATTGGACTGATAATTCAGAGAAAAAAAGGGAAAGAAAAAAAAAGCAGAATCAGAAGGAAGAGACTTTATTCTGTGGAATACAGACCTGTTCAGTCTTTTGCTGAATATTTTGAGTTTTGTAACAGTTTGACTGTATTTTATTTTCTTTATTCATTGTTTGGTTCCAAATGCTAAAACAACATTTTGTCTAAATTCAATGATACCTATACTAAACTAAAAGAGTTGAGATAAATAGAACTAAACGCATTAATAAAAGAGTTAAATAGAGAAATACCTTGAACTACCTTGAACTGAAGATTAAAATAGCTAAAGGTTGCAACCTATATTGATAGGACCCAAAAGGAATTAAATATCCTAAAATTAAACAAAGAAGGTTTAACACAAAAAGGGATTTATTCCACAATAAATGTTAAATGTAAGTCATTGTCTTTTGTCCATATGTTCAATAACAAGCCGGCATTTAAACTTTACTCTCTGGTCAGTGTCTCTTATTTATCTTAAGTTTTATCCTACTCCTCTTAATCGAGTCTAGGTTTCTGATCTTGGTCCACAGAACTTTATCATACTATAGTGACCCTTGGAGGTGCTATACCAGCAATTTAGAATATTCTGAAAAACTTGATTTATTTCAGTAATTGCATTCAAAAGGTGTAACTTGTACGTTATATTTATTCATTGCACACAGACTGATGCATTCAAATGTTTATTTCATTTAATTTTGATGATTTGAAGTGGCAACAAATGAAAATCCAAAATTCCGTGTGTCACAAAATTAGAATATTGTGTAAGGGTTAAATTTTGAAGACACCTGGTGCCACAAACTAATCAACTGATTAAGTCAAAACACCTACAAAGGGCTTTAAATTGTCTCTCAGTCCAGTTCTGAAGCCTACACAAACATGGGGAAGACTTCAGATTTGACAGCTGTCCAAAAGGCGACCATCGACACATTGCACAAGGAGGGAAAGACACAAAAGGTTATTGCTGAAGAGGCTGGCTGTTCTCAGAGCTCTGTGTCCAAACACATTAATAGAGAGGCAAAGGGAAGGAAAAACTGTGGTCAGAAAAAGTTTACAAGCAATAGGGATCACAGCGCCCTAGTCAAGATTGAGAAAAAAAACCCTTTCAAAAATGTGGGGGAGATTCACAAGGAGTGGACAGCTGCTGGAGTCAGTGCTTCAAGATCCACCACCAAGAGACGCTTGAAAGACATGGGTTTCAACTGCCGCATACCTCGTGTCAAGCCTCTGTTGACCAAGAAACAGCGCGAAAAGCGTCTCACCTGGACGAAAGCAAATTTTGCATTTCCTTTGGAAATCGAGGTCCCAGAGTCTGGAGGAAGACAGGAGAGGCACAGGATCCATGTTGCCTGAAGTCTAGTGTAAAGTTTCCACCATCAGTGATGGTTTGGGGTGCCATGTCATCTGCTGGTGTCGGTCCACTCTGTTTCCTGAGATCCAGGGTCAACGCAGCCGTCTACCAGCAAGTTTTAGAGCACTTCATGCTTCCTGCTGCTGACCTGCTCTATGGAGATGGAGATTTCAGGTTCCAACAGGACTTGGCGCCTGCACACAGCGCAAAATCTACCCGTGCCTGGTTTACAGACCATGGTATTTCTGTTCTAAATTGGCCAGCCAACTCCCCTGACCTTAGCCCCATAGAAAATCTGTGGGGTATTGTGAAAAGGAAGATGCAGATTGCCAGACCCAAAAACGCAGAAGAGTTGAAGGCCACTATCAGAGCAACCTGGGCTCTCATAACACCTGAGCAGTGCCAGAAACTCATCGACTCCATGCCACGCCGCATTAATGCAGTAATTGAGGCAAAAGGAGCTCCAACCAAGTATTGAGTATTGTACATGCTCATATTTTTCATTTTCATACTTTTCAGTTGGCCAACATTTCTAAAAAAATCAATTTTTTGTATTAGCCTTAAGTAATATTCTAATTTTGTGACACACGGAATTTTGGATTTTCATTTGTTGCCACTTCAAATCATCAAAATTAAATGAAATAAACATTTGAATGTATCAGTCTGTGTGCAATGAATAAATATAATGTACAAGTTACACCTTTTGAATGCAATTACTGAAATAAAGTTTTTCAGAATATTCTAATTTACTGGCTTTTACCTGTATATATGTATATATATATATATATATATATATATATATATATATATATATATATATATATATATATATATATATATATATGTGTGTGTGTGTGTGGTTTGACTTGTGATAAAAAAAACAAATGTGGAGATATGAAAAAATCAACTAAAAATAGGCTGACACACTAATGAAGAATCAGTGAAGTCATAAAGCTATTCCGTGTTTATATATATATATATATATATATATATATATATATATATATATATATATATATATATATATATATTTATATATATATATGACTAGGAATAACTTAATAAGTAATGGGGTTGTAATATATTAAGACAATGATCAGCATTTTCATATGTTATTATGATTAAAATATATTTTAATATGTAAAATGCTAACTATATTTTAAAAACTCAACTTTCTGGATTAAAAGAACACAGCAGTGTAAACTTTAACCCTTGATTGGATTATATAAACAACCCAATTGTTGTATTAAGAGAATCCACACAAATTGCTTGGTTAAAATAATCCAGCATGTGTTCTGTCCAATATTTAAACAGTGCTGGGTTGGGAAACATGCTGAATTGGGTTGTTTTTTTAACCCAACATTTTTCAGTGTGAGAGCAGAACATTTGGTAATGATCCAGATCGTGTTTGAGTTTTATCCGTAAGTCAATATGGGGCTAAATGAGCTGTTCGGTGGAGGTCCGTGCTCTCTGAGTGCATTTCTAGTCTAGAATAACAGATTCATTAATGTGCTCTGACAGCAGTCGCCATATGCTTTAAAATTATTTCTAATGCAAGTCAGTCCAACTTTATTTATAAAGCACTTCAAATTTTTCCAAGCACCAACATGCTGCACAGTGAACAACAGTAAAAGTGTTACACAAACTCAGAGGACTTAAATGAAATAAAACAATAATGCGTATAATACATACAATGAAATTAAAATAAGAACAATAAATACGACAATTGCAATAGTCATCTTAATTTTGAAACCTTGTATGAACATTTTTCATTGTATGTCAAGTTTTTAGGATATCTTCTTTTCTAAAGCTGTCACCATACTTAACCTATGCATTAATGTATTGTATATGTATGTATGTGTTATTTATGTGTGCACTTTTACAGAGCTGCTCTCCAAATCTAATTGTATTGTGTACAATGACAATAAAGGCTTTCAATTCAATTCAAGCTGTCAGTTGATGACAGATACGGTTGTTGGAAATGAAGTCAGAATTCAACTCTTCAAGAAAGCAGCAGTTAGGGAAGATAACAGTACTGTCTCAAGAGGTGGGATTTCCTGATAAGCAGATTTTACCAACAAAAGTTGTCAGGATCAAGCAGAAACAGATCCACAGACAAATAGGAGAAAGGCTATGTTTACGTATAAAACAAGATCGCTTAGGAACATGTGTGTCTTACACATGAGGGTCTCGTGTTGCTAAATCTCCACAAATACATGTTAAAATCTGAAGGATAAAGATGAGCTCAGTATTTTATTGTTTATTTGATGTAATTATGTCTTGAAAAATGTAATTTATTCATCGAAGCTATTTTATTTGTTTGTTGTTTTTGCACTAGAAATAATTTTTGCACACTGCTAGCTGGAATTAAAAGCTTTAAACCACAAGATGTTTCATTGGTATTAAACTGCATATTAGTTAATTTTATTACTTTTAGAAACACTAGATTATGCATGGAAATATGAGAGAGTAAACAGCATTGCCAGAGCTGCTATGAGCAGGTTAGTGAATCATCCTGTCATTGGATGATTAATTAGAGAGATAGATGTTATCAGCTGAGGAGGATAATCCAGGTCCAGAAAGTAAAAATTTCCAGTTCTTCAACTTGGGCCCAATCCAAAACTGGCCTCTAAGCACTTTACCCTGAGCACTAACCCTCCTTTCTTCGCATTCTCGCCACATTAAGGGCCGTCCCAAACCATGTAGTGGGTACGACCAGTGGAACGTTCAGTCCTTAAATAGCGAGTCTCCATCAGTGAAGGCTCGCTGGAATATGGCAGTGGATGTAACAGCGAACAAGTGGCGGAGGAAATACGTTCCTCCAAATGTAGGTTGCGCTGGTTTGCTGCATCTTCATCACACTGACAGAAAATCACAAGTTAGGTTTATGAAAAAACATAATTAATTCCAAATAGTTTTATTTGACCGTATACATTGGTTTTAAGAAAGGTGCAAATGTCACCCTGCGTCACAGAGCTGCAGCCACACAAATGGAGTGTCAGTGTTCTGCCATAGAAACGACTGCTTTCCATAGCCATACTATTCTCGGTTACACATCAAGGCTCCTTCCACAGCTGTGAGTGAGACTTCAGTGGGAGTGACACTTAATAGTTCAGGGGTATTCAAGAAAACTGTGAGGAGGTCCAGTTCAAAGAAATTTCCTCAAGCAGAGGTCCGCAATATCGTCTATTTGCAGTATGACAATATCGAAATACAGGGTGTTAAAAAAAATAATAATACAGGTTAAAATAATTTCAAAGAAGTTTATTAGCACTGAAACACAGGATAACATTGTGTGGCTGCAGTTTAAATTAAAAAGAACTAAATTATGTATTCAAAAATAAAGAAAGTGCTTAAGAAAAAATAGCAGCTTCAGTTTCCTTTTGATTGAACTATCTCAATATTTCTGCTCAACAAAGCAACTCTCAAAACACCTGAACTTTTTCTCTTACAGATTTCTCTTACATCTGTCTTCCCCCAATGTCCCTTGCTCAGTGTGAGAGTTGAGCTTTGGCTTGCCCTGCCAACATTTTAAATCTGGGCTTGAAGGAGGTCAGGGCCATTCTCATGCACATGTGCAGATCTTCATTGGTGAGCTTGGAACGATATTTTGTTTTTATTATGTTCATTGTAGAGAACGCTGCCTCACAGCTGTATGTGGAGCCGAACATGGTCAAGATAAACAGGGCCACTTTTTTCAGATCTAGGAAAGCTGTCTCAGAAACCATCTGGAGCCAGAATGTGGTAGATTCGGTTCTTGCAAACTGCTCTTTCAGGGCCACATCTGCCTGGAGGTCAATCATTTGCATCTGGAGAGGCCCAGTGTTTGCCCACTTGAAGTGATGTGTGACATCATTTGTGAATGCTCTGACATCAGTGATGAGAAATGGATTCTGCGTCCGGAGTTCGGACTTAGGGGGGTATGATTGGTCAAATGCTTTGTGCTTAGTCTCATAGTGACGCTTGACATTGGCACTTTTAATAAGTGCCACGGTTTCGGAGCATATGAGGCACACTGGTTTCGTGCTCGCGGGTGGAAGAATGAACTTGTATGCATCAGTCCATTCCGTGTTGAACGCTCGATTTTCGGCATCTACTTTTCTCTTTTTAGAAAGCGCCATAGTGTTTGCACCTCTTCTTCCTGTAATTCACGCCCTGTCTTCCTGTATCACCTCCCTGCGTTTCTCGCTTCAATCACTTTTCGCTCGCCTTTCACCTCCTCTTCCTTATATCACACTGCGTGGATGTCTGTGCCTGGCTACAAACCTCTGCTTCGGTTTGCTCATACAACTCGCTCTGAGTTCAAGCTGGCGATTTGATTTGCTAGTTGAACCATGTGGTTAGTATGACTCGCACGCGATTGGTTTGTAGCTTCCAATCCTTGCTCAGTGCAGTGCTGGTAAAAGCACTTGTGTCAGATAGGGAAAAAAATAAACGCTCCGGTTTATATTTAATTCTCCCGTCAAAATTAACAAATATTTTAACAATTTATTCCGGGTCCGGATGGGATGGCATATGGGTCTGTATCCGGTCCAAGGTCCATTGGTTGCGGACCACGGTAATAGTTAAATGTAAATCCCTTTATTGTCCCACAATGCAAAAATTCACTCTCTGTATTTAACCCATCCCCTTGGCGAGCAGTCGGAGCACTGCAGGGATAAGGTTCTTGCTCAGGAACCCAGAGTGGAGGCTGTAGGGATCGAACCAGGTACTTTCAACCAGAGCACAAGCACTCCGCTCTAACCCACTAGGCCAACCCTCAAGGGAGCGCTTTGTGATTCAGCCACAGTCCACTCACCTGATCAAATAGTATGCTGTTATCAACATGGTTGATTCAGTGATGGGCAGTAGCGCCGCTACATGTAGCTAAGCTATTAGTTTAACTACATTTTCCAATAGCTTGACCGTAGCGTCGCTGCTTTATTTATCAAGTAACTTTCCAGTAGTGACGTTACTATTTTTATCAAGTAGCGACGTAGCGTCCACAAACGCTACAAAATCCAGGGCATAACTAAGTAATGAAAGCAGGTTTTCTATTTTTGAAACAACAATCTGAGTTATTTGCTGGACATTCACGCATGAGCCTCTTCTGTCTGTATCTACTGAAACATGCGCACTGCAGTGGAACTCAAAGAATAACACACACAGACACACGCACACACACAGGATGGAGGAGGAGACAGGAGCAGAGCGCCTTATCTTCAGAGATTTTGAAACTTGTTGAATCCTCTGATAAAAAGTACGTGTTCAAATTTCGGTTCTTGGCCATAGAGAGCTCATGTGGCCAAGATTTGCCATTTGTTTTACATAGCCAAACACTCATTAAAACAGTCAACTGCAGTCAATTTTTTGAAATAAAAATGAGAAAAATATATCAGCTTTAACTTTATTGGCGCCTTTAATTTCCAGATAGTTCAATCTGATGAGTGCCACTAAGATATTCTCATTAGAGAGCAGTAGCCAAACTTAGATATTGTATTTTCATGGCCTAATTTACCAGACAGGATGTTTACATAAATCTGTTTTAAGGCTTATTTGCACAGATAAGATTTTTTAGATATGGAGGAACAGCTCTCCCATATATAAAAATAAATACATAAATAAATACATGCTCAATAAATAAATAAGCATTCAATTAATTACCCCACAAAATACAATGCATAAATATGTAGGTAGAAATTAAATTATACAGTGAGACATAAATGTATATATATCTCTTAATTAGCTTCTTTATTTTTTCACCTTTTTTGTAAACAGTTTCATTTGTTACTTGAATCGACTGTTTAATTGAGGTCTGAGGAATTTTTCTCTAAGGGAGACCCTAAAGAAATAAGATGCCTTTTGTAGGGTTTTGTTTTCCCTAGAGATGTCCATTGAATGCAAACTCATAGCCATGTCTCCATGTGTAGAACACTACACAGTACCTTTAATTTGGTTCTAATAACAGCAGATCGTTTACTAGTTTGTCTACTAGTAATTACTTTAGTTTTTTTGCTGATCATAAAGCAATTTTTACACTGTGATATGTCATTGGCTGATCTTTAATAAATGTTTTAACCAGTGTGTCAGACTCATTTTGTATTGACATTAGCTTGGTACAACGTTAAGTAGCTTCTGATGTAGTTAAGCTACTTTTAACACATTAGTGTAACTTAGCTTGCTATAATTCTTTAGGTGGTAGCTTTTGTGTAGTGAAGCTTAATTTATTGTTGAGTAACTGATAGCTTAGCTCACTACACTGGACAAGTATCTTGCCCAACACTGATTCTAGGCAGTAGCCAAGAGGGGCCAGTGCCCCTGTAGAACCTGCCCTGTCCCCTGGTATTGCTCCTGTACCAAATACATAATACGAAATAGATTTATAATAGATAAATAATTGTCTATGCCCTAAGACCATTTTATTCATTTTTTATTTTTATTTTACTGCTTAAAAAAATGAATTTGATGAATTTTGAGCTTCAGTCATATTGAGATAGGATCACATTTTTCAGTTCTTAAGAGCTGCAAATGGCTCTTTGGTTGACTAACATACCATATATGATAATGCTTGTCTTTTGTTTTATTCTTTTTTTCGGTGCTCCCATGAAAAAATTGCGGCCCCAGTCTGAATTTGGGCTAGAACCAGTTTAAACATGTGATAGTATAACTTTTGTTTTCAATGACACTGACTTATTCATTGACCAACTATGTTAGGTTTCTGTTTCTGTTATGTTTTTCTTTTGCTCCTTGATTTCTAGTGTTTAGTTTTCTTTTCACCATGTTTCTTTATCCTAGTTATTTGATTATTATTTTGTTGTTTTTTTCTTATTAGTTCCTGTCCTCCAGGTTTTCCATTTGTTGTCCTCTGCTGCCCTCTTGTGTCCTCTTTCTCTTGCTCTGTTCTCTGTTCAGCTCTCACCTGTTTTCAATTCCCTCATTAGCCCTCTCCCTGTCTCTGTCCCCTTTAAAAGCCCTTCCTCTTCAGTTCCTGTTTGCTGGATCCTCGTCTAACCTCTCGTCATCGTCTGTCTGCCTTCCTTGTCACTCCCTGGTTCCTAGATTTTGGTTTTCCCCTGATCTCACCTTGGTTCTGGTTCGTTAGTTATTTTTTGTTGGATTTTTTGATTCCTGCCTCAGTGCCTGTGAACCTATTAAACCACTTATATTCACCTCTGCCCACTCGTCTCTGCATTTGGATCCTCCAAACAAACATCTCTTCCTGACAAGCTATCCATTTTGGGCAAGTGATACATTTTTATCAATAAGGTTTTGCAGTTTGTAGTCCTGCTACTTGTTTTGAACACTGTACAACTGAAATGCTCCAAAGGCACCAAACCAAAAGTGTTTAAACCTCAAAATAAAAAAAAATAAATTTTTTGTTACGGCTTTAATAAAGATAAATATATCAACCCTAACTGAACTGAACTAGAATATGCCTCATTTAATTTCAGCTGTTTTATTTCTTCACAGTCCTGCCCAGAGAGTAGATTTATATGTTTAACAAGTGGTGTGAACGTCTGTTTGAAAAGAAAATGTCTAAGTCCCAGCTGGACCTTTCCAGTGAAAGTTTATAAGAACAAGAAAAAGACATGGAGCCCTTTGGTAAACAGAGACTGCACAGGAAATGTTTTGCCCTCTTCTAAACAAGTTCAAGAGACTTCAGATTCAGTGCAATCAGCATCTGGTTCTTTCCTCTGTCCTGTTTGAAAGCTAAAGCATTCATTAATTTTAAAACATGTATGATACCATATTAGGAAGAAGAACACACAATCCCTGCTCCATTTGTTTATAGCTCCCTTCAAAATGTTTTATGATTATAGTTTGGGGCCTCATGGCTTTGGATCATCAACAGAAAACAATTTCATGTTTGAAAACATGGGGGAAACAGTCTAAATAGCAAATAAGTGGTGAGCGACAAATGTCGAAAATGGGATTTGAAGAGATACTCTTTTGAATTTCCAGAAAAGCAGATATGTGCAGGTGAAAGGGAACTAGAGCGTATTTGTCACAGAAAGGAAGTTACTCAAGTAGAGGAAACTGAAAGATGCAAGATAAGTGAAGATGAGTCAGAGACCAAAAAATGGATGTTCAAAAAGATCCTTGACTGTAGTCTTCCTGTGAATTGGCTGTAGTATACGTTTGGTTTGTTCAGTTGGGAAGGAGCAACTTAGGAGGTTTTTTGAGGTTCGACATTTAATTTAAAGAAAAACGAGAAGCCTTGCATTCTAGAGAAAGTAGGAACATTGCTGATTATCATTGTCCAGACCAGCAAAAGCAATAGAAAGGAAATTGGTGAATACAAATACTGATTTTTTGTTTGTTTCTTTTTGGACAATTATGGGTAGGAAAAAAAAATCAGTGGAAATTAAGTGATTAAAAAACCTCCTATAGATGTTTAATATAAGATAAACAAGCTTGCATAAATATTTAGTCCGAAACTTAGCCTTCTTTCTGCAAAAAAAACAACTTAATTTTTTCATAAAGTTACAGTTTAATTGGTCAGGCTGCAGGATGGGAATTCCAGATAATGGATACTCCCAAAGATAAAGTCTAAAATTAGAGCATCAATCATCATGTTTTTTGGATTTCTACCACATTTAGACTCCACTGACTCCAATGATTTAGACTCTATTTTACAAAAACAGTTTATAAATCCAGGAAAAGAGATAAATACAGGCTTATCCTGGATTTATAAACCATGGGATGGGTTTGTTCTGAGTTTGCTTCATGAATGTTTTTGCAGCTAGTTTCATCGTTTGCTGCTCGTTTCCACCTAAAGGCCACTGAACTGTGGTCCAGTTATTGTTATGGTATCCAATACCTGTGCTGACACCAAGGTCCTACATTTCAGCACAGAGCCCGTGCTGCAATAGCAGCTTCAACAGTTAGTTTTTAGGTTGTTTGTTTGAAAAAAAAAAAGACAAATAAGAGAAGTGGTTAGCTAATGTGTATTTTAGGCTATTTAGACATTTGGTGCAGCCAATATTGTTTTTGAATCAGTGAATATGTGATCTACCTTATGGTCTGTGGAAGAAAGCTGCAGACTTGCATTTAGCTTGATTACTTAACACTTGCTTGATGTAACCCCTCCTATGGAGCCTGACTTGACCTTAGTGAAACAGGAAGCCAGGATACACAGATTATGCTGACTTGATCTCTTTTCCTAGTTTTCTACATTCTGCTTTAGGGAAACACTCCTCTGGTTTTTCGGGGGGGGGGGGGGGGGGGGGGGTTTATTTTCAGCATGTCCCCGTCATTCATTATGTTCTATAGGTCTCACCTTATCTTGTCCTCATATTGCTTATGTTGTCGGGGTTTTGATGGTTTTATTCCTGTATGTTAAGTTTTGTTCTTATGTCTTATTCTCTATTTCTTGCATACTCTATATTAAGTAAGATCTCTGTAAGACTTTTTCCTTCGTTTTGAAGGTTTCTTTGTATACTTGTTCAGCGCCTCTGCGTGAGTTAAGCCCCATTTACACCAACCTTTTGAAACCGGGCTGAGAACAGTCCGAGCACGGTGACCGAGATAACTGATGAGAGTAAATGGAACGCAACTAAACTGAAACGTGCCAGAAAGAACCAAACCGTGATAAATCTAGTACTAGTTCAACACTCGGGCTCGATACGGTTCAGTTGTTCTCTGAAAACAAAAGGCCCATTTGCACTACCCCTCTGAAACTGAACCGTGCCAAGTTCAGACTGAGCTTGGATCAGATAACTGCTCAGCTCGGTTCCTTAACACACGTTAGCATGGCTCCTCGCCCCCTAGGGACGACCTACGGTACTACTGCTCTCTAGGATTGAAGAAAGGAATCAAGCAAATCAGTTATGTTTGGTTATAATTGTGATATTTCGCTGTTTTCAGAGAGTCAGGTAAAGAAGGCAGCCTTTGGTGAATTTACTTAACTACTTAATTTAATCAGGGCTTACAGACGCAGGAAACAACGACAGGAGTTGAGGTTCATCACACCACTAAGCAGTATCAACACACGTGGCATGGTAGGGAAGCTGGTATTTCTATAAATGTCTGAGATTATCAGAGAACCGAGCCAGAACTGAACGGAGACGAGCCCTACTGTTGAACTAGTACCAGTTTAGCGCGGTTCGGTTGTGTCTGGCACGGTCTGGTTCAGTGTGCACGCCATTTACACTCAACGGTTATCGTCCTCGGACCGATCTCAGCACAGTTTTAAAAGGGAGGTGTAAATGGGGCAAAAGACTCTAGACAACGATGGTTAAGGCCTGCTAAAATCTACCTACTGGGCTATGAAAAGTTTTCAATCCATACTCAAAAATTAGAGACAGTTTTATAATGAAGATTTAATTGATTAAAGAACCTAAATCATATTTTTTTCAGTGGATTAAAAAACTATATTGGTCTCATCCAATTTACAAGAGAGCTTTTCAGGGGGTAAGTCTTTCAAAATAAAAGACAGAATTTCTAACGTGAGGTAAAGTGATGCCTGTTTTAGACATCCTTCTACAGAGCAAAGCTTGTGGTTCTGCCAATTTAAAGTGAGGAAGCAGCCATCCCACATCCACCATGATGTCAACAATTTTGTTTTTAATTTGTCTCTGAATTTATATTAGCTTGTGGCATAATGCATTTGTTTTGTTTTTTTAGATTTACTTGCCTGCTCCATGTTGGTGCAGTCTGGGTAGCTTATTGATTTTGCAGGTCTGGCTGTGATTAAGCCTAAAGTTTAAGCATGTACAATTTATCCTCAAATATTAGTTTGGAAATATTTTCCTTAAAGAATAAAATGCTTAAATAGTTTCTCTTTAGTCTGATATTACAATTTATCTGATATCCTGAAAGCATTTTTTGGAAATACTTTCCCCAGCCATGTATGACAAACACCAGTTCTTTTTAACTTTGACGCAGTTTGAGTTGATCTTTCTTTTTTTGGAATATCTGCAAAAACTCATCCATGTGCCAAGAAGGCTGTCTAAACCTTTGTTCTGCTTTCTAAAGTAACAACAGAGTGAAAATAACTATAGCGACATAACAAAAGAAAAACATCCCCAAACGTAAAGTACCATGATGTCACATTTCAGTTTCAGATGGAGCTGGGAAAGCAGGAACAGTGGTTTTAATCCCATTTAAATGGATTGTTTCTGCATTAGTAGTCAGTGTCTGACTGAATCTTTAGTTTACCCGTAAAATAGAGAATTACTCAATTCCCTTTGAGCTAAGTAATTACCACCACCCACTCTTCCCAGTTTGTAATCCATTGTTCCTACCACTGTAAGCAACAAAGAAAGAAAGGTTAATATAAGTGAAGGCTCAAATATAGAGGGAGATGTTTTGTTTAATCCTATTTATCCTCTTTGGTAGAAAATATTTGTATATCTTTTACAAAGAGATCAGAAGGTTGTGTCCTCTTGCTTTTACTCTCAGTCCAGCAATCAGTTTTAACATAATAAGAAATACTGTGTTTCATAGCAAACACAGCGAGTGTGTAACGCATTTCTTTCTCTTACTACCCTTGTGCTGATTATGTGGTGTACTGCGCCATGTGTTTGCAGAGAGTGCCGTACCGGCGTTAGCAATGCTTGTTCAAGCTCTCACACCATCCATAGCATCCCCCAAAGTGCAACTATAACTAAACCTTAAAGCTTTGACTATATTTACTAACCTAAACTGCCTTTAAGTGTTCATCTGTTGTTTTCTTTGGCCTTAATGGGGGTGTTTGTTCACAAAAATCCCCCACCTGCTAGATGCATTTTAATCAGCTGCAGCCATAGTGAGTGTTTTGTTGATCTAACCTTTATAACCCTTAGATCAAGTATTGGTTGATGCAGATTCCTAGGTCGTCATGCCATAAGCCATGATATTAATTTTGGACAAAGATGGACCAATGCAGATTTTCTTTGCAGAGCAGGAGACTGTCAAGCATAAGCTGGAGACGTGATGCTCCTCCTGCTGTGTTTGGTAAGGAGCCTTTGCAAGCCCGATACTCAATTCTCTTTGCCCGTCGATCCTGGAGATGACCCCACAATGGGGGGATTCATAGCTGGGTTTCCAGCTATTAAATTGTGTGTGTGGACTTGTTTTCATGACAGTTTGGGGACTTTAATCTGTTTACACAGTCACATCATGGGGATCTAAGTCCTTATGGGGACCAAATTCTTTGTCCCCATATGGTAAAGTTCTTTTGTGACAAGCCAAATAAAGATAAGACAAGATAGGTTGTAAAAATAAAAATAGACGTTTTTTATTAAACCAAAAAAAGTCATATTCCTCTCTTTTTGCAACACTGATGGCTTAAGGTAGACAATATGCTATTTATACTCTGACATGTAGGTGGATAGTGGACAAACCTGCATAACCAGAAGAAGAAAGCTGCAGACTCACATAAGGCTTCACAGCAATCAGGTGAAAATAAACACAGCAAACAATCAGACCTAATACAATTTTGTCTCCCAGCTCACAGTATGCTTGGGAGAATGACCAAGGAAAAACAATCAGATAAGAAGAAAAAAAAACAACATTTTTTTCACCCTCTCATGTGAACAATGGGATTAAAGACACCAAAAAAGAGTTGGATTAACTAAAAACAAAACATAAACCTAAGAGAGAAACAAAAACCGTCTCTGTTAACAAACAGAAGACACCAAATTACAAAAAATGCAATCAATTTATATTTTTAATAACCAACATAAAATCTCCCTGCATATACAGCCTGGTCTAAAAAAACCTGCAGGGCCTCCTGACAGAGAAACAAACGATCACAATGAGCATTTGTCCAAATGAAAATTTCATATAACCCTTTTGTACACTTTTATAACTCTTTAAAAACAAATTTTTTTTAAATAATTTCATGTGTTTACTGTTAAGTAAATAAAGCCAACAAGGAATCTAATAGTGACTGTAAATGTTTATATGCTTCCTGATAAGATAATTACATTTTATTTCTTAAATATTTCCAAGGGTTTCTTTAAAATGATTCCCCATTTAATGATTCTCTCAGGACCACCCAAGGTTAAGAAACAATTATGTGAACCATCATTGATTTCTAATTAAGGAAAACACTTGTAACCGAGCGTTTTGGGTCCGTATTACGTACTTTATAGGCAATCACGGGACAAGAGACGGGTCGGAGTTTTTGGCGGTAACCCCGCTTCCGGTTTTTATTTTCTTCTTCTTCTTTCAACACATAACCACAAACTCACAAGCTCCCCCTGCCGTACACCCGGCGAACTTTCGCTCCCCGGCAACAGGGATGGACACCACTTTAACATACAGACACAGGACAGTCTGTTACACACGTCCCCCCCTCAACAAGAAACGTCCCCGTTTCACCTGAAAAGCACCTGAAATGTAACCCTCCCAAAGAGGGGTAACAAAATAACAAAACAAACAAAAAAAACAAACAATCAACCAACAAAAAAAAATAAAAAATAAAAAAATTCAACCTTACCACACAATCAGGTACACCTTGTAATTACAAACATGAAAGGAACAGAGCAGAACAGAAGCCTTAAACAGACCGCTCATGTCTCTCACGTAACCCCTCACACCAAGTGGAACTTATGTCAAAAAACAAACAAACAAAAAACTAGAACTTCAAAACCTAAGAAAGTCCTGCAAATAGGATGGAGGCCTCACCAATCGCCCCCTGCGAGACCGCCCAACCTGGGACTCAGGCAAGTCCCCACACAGTCCATTGTCCACCTCACCAGTCTGAGATTGATCTCCGTTCTGGGGAAGCGAAGCCTCGACCCCAAGAGGAGAATTCACAGCAGCCGGAGTCGGAACAGCCTGTGCAGGCAATGGCAGAGTGTACGGTTTCAGTCTGTCATGATGAACCACCTGGACTCGCTCCATCGGATCGAGGGCGTTGACGAGGCGATACGTGAGTGCAGACTCCCCACCAGAAACCAACACTTGCACGACCCGATATGGACCCTTCCAGTGCGGCGCAAGCTTCATACGGCTCTCCGTGGGGTTATTGATCCACACCAGCGCACCTACCACATAGGGGCGGTGACAGCTACCCTGGTCATAGTACAGTTTCTGTCTTTCCTGAGCTTCAGCTGAGTTAAACCTGGCAGCGCTGAATGCGGACCCCAGTCGCCCTGCAATGACGGAGGCATAATCCGTCAAAGATCCAGTACCCCAGGAGTCGGGCGCATTAGCGGGCACTAGCAAATCCGCTGGAACACGGGCCTCACGTCCATGCATGAGAAAAAATGGGGTAAACTGGTTGGTGGCATGCTTAGAGGTGTTGTTTGCAAAAGCAACATGCTTCACATACGTGTCCCACTCACCGCCATGAGAAAGTAACAGCCTGGCCAGCTGATCGATCAAAGTCCGGTTGTGGCGCTCCACCATGCCATCCGATTTGGGATTATACGCAGTGGTACGGGTTTTCCTAATCCCTAGCAGCTGGCAGAGTATCTGGATCACTTCCGCCTCGAACTGACGGCCCTGATCACTATGCAGGATTTCGGGAACCCCATGCACCAATACATAATCCTCAAACAGGCAGCGTGCCACTGAAGGCGCTGTCTGGTTAGGCAACGCATATAGGGAAACAAACTTAGTAAAGTAGTCCTCTACCACTAAAATATACCTGTTTCCCCGGGATGTTATGGGCAGCTCCAAGATATCTGCGGCTACCCGCTGCAAAGGCCGGCATACTTGGGCCTCTCCCATAGGGGCCTTGGACCCTGGGACCAGCCTCCTGCTTGTCTGACAGGCCAAACATTGTTCACACCACTGCCTTATGTCCCTCAACATGAAGGGCCAGTAGCAGGACTTTCTGGCCTTTTCTCACACACGTTCTGCTGAGAAATGTGCAGTAGCTGGCCCCCCATGCAACTGTTGAAGGAGTTCCGGCACCAGGGATGCAGGGACAACAGTCTGAATCTGCTTCTGTCCCGTGTTGTCAGTGAACGCTGTGCGGCAGAGCAGCCCGTCAACCACAGACAGACGGTGAAACTCAGTCCACAGTTTCCTCAAGCTGGCAGAGGAATCCCGGGGCAGTTTACGAGGCCGTCGCACCCTGCCTTGCTCTAGCCATGTCAGAACAGTACTGATGTCAGAGTCCTCACGCTGCAGTGCATGCAACTCAGCTCCCCCATCACCGAGGGTATAGACCAGAACTGACTCCGCTTCCACATTTCCAGCTGTAGAGTGGTCAGACGTCTCCACAGAAGCCACAGTAACAGGTCCAGTTGCAGGAACATTTGCCTGGACAGGGTCAGGGGACACGGGCCGGCGGGACAGAGCATCAGCATTCTGATGGCGTGCGCCATCCCTGTGCACCATGACCCAATCAAATGGATCCAGCTCCAGCACCCACCGACTCCTACGTCCAGTTGGATCATTATCAATAGCCATGCGCCTCAGGCCCAGCAGAGGGCGATGGTCCGTGATGATGGAGAATCCAGACAACCCCACATAGTGTTTGAACTCACGCACAGCCCACACCACGGCCCATAACTCTCTATCGAAGGTGGACCATCTCTTCTGTGTGTGGGTGAGAGCCTGGCTGGCATAGGCTACCACCTTCTCACAGCCATCTTCATCCTGCGCCAGGACTGCCCCAACAGAGTCTTTAGATGCGTCGGTGTACACCTTGAAAGGAAGTGCAAAGTTGGGCAGCGTCACCACCGGAGAAGAGGTGAGAACTTGCTTGAGGTAGCTGAATGCAGCCTCACACTCAGCCGACCACTCAAAGGGGACGTTCATCCCAGCCAGCCGATTCAAGGGTGCCGCATGTTGGGAGAAATTACGCACAAATCTCCGATAATAGGAGCATAGGCCCATGAAGGCCCTGACCTCCGACGGGGTGCGGGGAGTTGGCCACGTCCTCACCTTGTCTGTGTTCCGTGGGTCGGGTCGGAGACCATCTCTGGAGACTAGGTGGCCCAGGAAAACGACATGGTCCCTGGCAAAGCATCATTTTTGCGGATTCAACCTCAGACCCGCCTTCTGGATCCTGGATAGGACTTTATCCAAATGAAGGAGATGGTCAGTGAATGTACGGCTATAAATCAGTATATAATCCAAATACACCATACAAATGTGCCATGGCAGGCCCCTGAGAATGAGCTCCATCATGCGTTGGAAAGTGGCTGGCGAATTAGACAGTCCCATAGGCATGGCCCGCCACTGATACAGGCCCCGTCCGGTCGTGAAAGCCGTCTTCTCACAATCCTCCTCACCCACTTCCACCTGCCAGTAGCCATTTGAAAAGTCAGGTGTGCTGAACCAGACTGAACCAGCTAAAGCGTCCAGGCTATCATCCACTCGTGGGAGGGGGTGTGAGTCTCTGATCGTCACTGCATTTAGACAACGATAGTCAATGCAGAACCTCCACTGCCCCCCTTTCTTTCTCACCAGCACCACTGGAGACACCCAGGGACTACAACTCTCCTCCACCACGCTGTCTGCCAGCAGTTCAGCCACTTGACGTTCAATCTCCGTCCGCTTCTCGGGCGATGCACGATAAGCACGCTGCTTCACAGGGGGTGAGTCCCCCGTTCGGATGCAGTGTTTGATCAGCGTGCACTTGCCTGTGTTCCGGCCATCCAAATTGAACACCTCAGTGAACCCCTGAAGCAGGTCAGCCAGCTTGGCCCTTTGCTCAGCCGTAACCGGAGACTCCTCCAGGGAGACAGGGCTCACTGCAGCTGGCGGCATGGCTGGATGGTCGTCTGCGACATGAGGTGGCCCGCAGATATCTTCCTCTTTGACGGGGTAGAACTCCCCCAGGTGTAGCCCCCGTTTGAGTTCAACCGCGTCTCCTGTGGAATTGAGAATGCGGGCTGAGGTCACACCGTTTCTCACACTGTTCACTGTACGAGCGACCACCAGTCCTGTCGTATCTGGAATGTTAGGCTCCAGGTAGCCCACAAAATCAGCAGCAGGCCAACCAGTCCCAGCAGACGTGAGAATATTCACCGGGACCAGGGCCTCACTCAATGGGGGAATGGTCAGAACATCAGCAACGGACACATTACAACACCACCCTGAAGCAGCGGCACAGAAATGTCCCATAGTTGTAACACACCTCGCCCCAAGTCCAACAATGCACAGTTCGGAGCCAGGAAATCCAGTCCGAGCAGCACACTCTGGGTGGATTGCCGTAATACGTGGAAGGTGTGCTGCCAGCAGGTTGGGCCCAGCCTGAAGGTGATCTCACAGGTACCGAGTGTATCCAACATCTCTCCATTAATTGCCCGAGAATCGATATAGTTCTTTTTCATGGGCCTGTTTCGTAGACTGACATACAGAAGTCCTCACTGATCAGGAAAACCGACGCCCCCGAGTCCACTAACATTGGGACCTCGGTGCCTTCAACCACACCCCTGATGAATGAAGTTGGGTGGTCAGTACAGTCCATAAGGGCTATTACATTGGAGAAGTCATGGTTTAAGGGGCCCCCTATAGGAGAGGCTGGCATTTGGGCCTCAATACCAGCTAATTGTCGTTTCCCTGACGGTCGTTAACCGTGTCCCGCTGTCGAGGCAGGAAGTGCACACCACGTCGTCTGGGCTCATCCTCCTGTCGGGCACGCCAGCTCGGGCTAGGACTCCTGCCTCCCGTCGGCCTAGGGGTGGAGGACATCCCTGGGCCACGAGGCTGAAAACCCCTTTGACGTGGGGGCTGCCCAGATTCAGGGGAGCGACCACGTTGTTCCTCCCTAGAACTCCTGGACCGGCAGCCCCATTCACCACAGGTGCAGTGACAGCGTTCCCCCGAGGGTGAGCAAATGCCTCGTCCCCTCAGGTCACTATTCCAGGCTCTCAGCCTCTGATTGTCCTCATAAAGTTCTCTCATTTCCATTCTCATGGAGTACATGTCCTCTGTTAGCTTCTCCAAAGCTTTCTGGAGACCCCCGGGAACCGACACGGACTGGATAGATGGATTCTCACCACTGTAGCCAGCAGCACTCACATAATCTCTCTGTAGCGCAGCTCTAGCATTCTCACAGAGCTCAGCCACGTGCAGCGCCTCCTCCAGGTCCGTGGCACCCATCTCCAGACACTTGGCCTTTAACACCGGATCCAGACCAGCCAGAAAGCGTCGGAACTTCTCCTCCCTCTGTGCAACCTCACCATAATCGGGAAAAGCCTCAACGACCAGCCGGCTCACGTCAGCAGCGTACACCTCCAGACTTTCACCAGGAGCACGCGCCCGGGCCGTGAGGCTGGCTCTGAAGCGGTCCATCAACTGCCTTTGTCCAAAAGCTGCCCCAAGTATCTCCTTCATCATGGTATAATCCGACTTGATCGCTTCGGAGAGGCTGTCCCACAGCAGAAACGCGGACTTGCCGAGACGAGTAGGCAGAATCCTCACCAGCTCATCCTCACAGTTGCCGCCGCCCCTGGCTGTAGCACCAACGGCCACCTCTAGCTGCCTTGCCCAGCTGAGGAAACTCTGGCTGCCATCCCCGGTGAAAGGAGGGGGGAGGTCAATCTTAACATCACTGCCCGGTGAGTATCTGCCAAGCCTGCTCGGGCCAGGTTTAAAAGGGTCCTCATCTGCCGACCACATGTCCTTTTAGTGCTGTTTTCTCCCGCACTGCACAAGGTTAGCTAGCCGGCTATATCGGAGATGCTATGCTAACCGACTGACAATTAGCCGTCACGGGCTAAATACGCTACGAAAAAAACTTAGAAAAACAACGGGGGTTTAGTAGAGGAATCCCACCGCTGCCACCAATGAAACCGAGCGTTTTGGGTCCGTATTACGTACTTTATAGGCAATCACGGGACAAGAGACGGGTCGGAGTTTTCGGTGGTAACCCCGCTTCCGGTTTTTATTTTCTTCTTCTTCTTTCAACACATAACCACAAACTCACAAGCTCCCCCTGCCGTACACCCGGCGAACTTTCGCTCCCCGGCAACAGGGATGGACACCACTTTAACATACAGACACAGAACAGTCTGTTACACACTTATATTTACCAGCAAATCTTTTATTTGTCTCTTGAATTTGCATTTTAAAATGGTTTGAGAGCTTTATAGTTCTCTAAATTGGTTTAAAGGCTAATTTGACCTCATTCCCTACTGCGGTTGTCAAACATAAAATTCGTGCCAAACCCTGACATAATTGCATCATTTTACCGATTATGGTTTTCAACCAAATAATTGCTTAATTTAGTTGAGTTTCATTTTTTTAACTCAAATATGTTTGACCTGGAGTTGAATGATTGTTTTTTGTTAAAAAAAGTCTTATATTTTGATTGCAAGCGGTTGTGAATTTATCCCATTGTGAGGGAATGAGGTAAAAAGCATCAGGAGTCACAGGAATTAATACAAAAATAGGATTTTTTATTTTTAACCCAAACAAGAAACTTACAAAAAATACATGGGTTCAAGTCATAAAAGAGGTCAACCAAAAAGGGGTAATTTGAATTAAACAAGGAACCACAAATGACAAACATTGGCAGTACAGTTAGGTTTGGCAAAAAACTAATCTATATCTTAGAAAAATGAAAACACACAGCAAAACAAATCCTAAGTGAAAAATGCAAAAAATGAGGAAAGGAAAATTCAAATTCCCCCTTTGAGCAGCAGCTGATGGAACAGTCCAATTTCCCCTCCTGCATTTAGCAGATCTGAGCCCTGGCTGCCATCTTTTGTCTGGCCAAACTCCTCGGCACCATAGTTAAGAAACAGTTTAGTGACAAAAACAGAAAGAAATATGAATGAGTGCAAACAAATACAGTGAACTAAATGTGTGCTCTTACAAATAGCACACTTGCATTTGAACTAAGAATAAAGTTTTATTGCAAACTAAAGTAAGTTTTTGGATTAAATAAATAAAGGTTTGTGTATAGTCCACACTTAAGGTGCAGCCATGGGTTTGGCCATCACACCCACATGTGTGCAGAGTTACCTGATTGAACTTGATTTGAGCTTGAATCACACTTGTAACTTATTTATCTGGGTTTGAGTTCACAGGACAACACATAAAAGGCCAAAAGTCATTTGACTGAATAATATAAATGTAAACAGAATTTTATTGCGTAACATGGTAATGTTACTTGCAAACTGAGCACAAAATATACGTCCACACATGATTCAGATGTATAAACATACACAGAATCATCCTTCCTGCTGATGCATCTGTATGACTTATCGCCATTGTAATATTTTACCGTATCTACCAGACTTTTAAATCTGGTATAAAAATAGAAGCAAAACTCCACCAGTAATTACTTTCAAGTTACTTCCTGGAAACCGGCTTATTTTCATGAAGACAAACAATGAAGATAAAAACCCAGTTGGTGCTTTCTGTTCCACTCATCTTACAACCTCAGTCCAGTTTGAAGATAAGCTTTCAGCTGTTTCAAATCTAAAGTTTGCACTTTCGCTGAAATAGGTTACAAGCCAGATCATCAATGAGTCATAAAAACAAAAGTTTCCAAACAGAGTTATCATGTTAAGATCGGCAGTGTCAACATTAGACATAAATATAATGAAAAAGCATTATAGGAGTTTTTAACCATGTTTAAAGTCAGAACAATGCTCTAAAATGACCTGAAAGGTTAATTTACATTTGTTTACCAAATATTTACATTTTGTGATAGTCTTAAAAAGGAGTAAGAGAGACCCTCACTGTACAAACACAGTGTTCTATGTTAGTGGCTCTGGGGTTACATGTTGAGTTCAGATTCTCTTTAACACGGTGGAACTCACACCCTTCAGCTGGGCACACTCACCTAACACTGGCAGCCGGAAACGAAGAGAGTTTTTGATGAGTCGAAAATAGTTTTAAGTTGCTTCTCTGGAGTTCTGAGTGTTATCTCATTTCAACTATTTTGTCCACTTTCGAAGAAAAAGAGAAAATGAACACCAATCTTAAAGGGGTTGTAGAATGCAAAACTGAGTTTCCATTGTCATAGATGAATAACGATAGTTCAGTAGGTGAAATGGACGTACAGAGAAGTTCAAACCCCATTGACGCCTGCTTTCTCTGCAAATCTCACAATTCTAAAACGAAGCACCGAATTGACATCAATTCAGGGATGTTGCCTTATTTGATTCTGGCCTGTACTTTTTTTTCATGCCCCGAAATTGAGATTCAGACCAGCCCACTGCTTCACTGGCCTAAGTAAGGGGGGGTATGAATTGTCGACTGCTGGGCCACTGACTGGACCGGACCTCTGCAGAGCGCCATGAGCCGCCCGTCCTCAGCCGGAGGAGTTGCACTGTAGTCGACCAAAGTCCTGGACAATTTTAAATTCCCCCCGGATATTTTCTTAGGTATGAAAAGTAGGACATGTCCGGGAAAAAGAGGACATATGATGACCCTACCATATCAACAACTTGATGTTTCAGTGAGTGCTTGTTGCTATGATGCGTCTTTGCTCAGCAGCTTCACTCGTTGTAAACCAACCAATCAGTGCACAGCTCATCTAAATATTCATGAGCATACCATAAAAGGAAGAAAAGTTATCATTTCATTCTAGGGCTTTTAACCAGCCTTGCATTAGGGCTCATAGAACAGCAAATATACGATTTTCAGCCCAACCGATGTTACACGCCCTATTCAGAGACCTTAAGGACCAGCACCAAATAATACCCTATAGAATCATTCTATTACCCCTTTAAGTCTATCTATTTAATACAATAAATTAAACATAATAATAAATTAACCCTTCTAAGCTGGCCTTTCTTGTAATGACATATGAGTGGAAGAGTGGAAGTGGGATTAAAACACTGGAGAGAGTGCGCCCTCTAGTGTCAAACATAAACAAAGAGCCTTAAACAATCACATTTTAGTCGTGATGAATTAAAGCTCATCTTTTTTACCCCTTCTTCCTTTGTTCATGATCCCCTTAGGTTCCTTCCTTCCTTTATTGTTCTTAGTTTCTGTTATTTCCTTGTGTCTTATGTTCCTTCTGTGCTGGTCGAGATAATTAACAAAAACTGTTGCATAGGTGTTTGATTTTGTAAATGTAAATCAATAAACAAGAATAAACAAAAGATTTGTATTTATTACTGCCTAAAGTGACATTAGGTGTTTCATCTATGATAATGCAAGTTTAGAAGTTATGAATGCAATTCACATAGTTACAAATTTGCAAATATACAAGTACAAATCAGCAGTGTCGTGCATTAACCCAAACACTTCCTGATCTACTATAAATTATGTGTTACACACAGATAAATAAAATCTCTATTACTCCAAAAAAGCTAAAAGAAAAAAAAAAATTCTTTGGCAATTTTGACCTTATTTCTAAGATTTGCCCTTTGGTTACCTCTGCTTAGGGGTTAAAGTAGATTTAAATTCCTTAGGGGTCTGACATTAAGAAATATACAGAGAACCTTCATATTGGCTTATAATGCCATGGCAATCGGGACCTAAATTTCAATATGTTAACTAAATGTTGAAATATTCCTGCCAGCACTCATACTGCCTCTGCCCAGCTCTCCTCCTGCCTGCACTGTGTTCCAAACCTGGAACCTGCCTGCCAGAACTCAGACTGCCTCAGCCAAAGCTCTCAGTTCTCCTCCTGCCTGCACTCAGCTCAACCTCTGCTAGTCCTCAACCCTCGGTCTGCCAACAGCCTCTGGATCCACAAGGTTCCCCCCCTCTCTGCAGCTCAGCTAATCTCCAAATCCAGATCAGTCTCCTAAACCCTGGACTTGTTTATTATTTTCTTTTCTTAAATAAACCTTTGAACTTTTCTCCAGCCTCAGAGTGTTCTGCATATGGGCTAGGTTCTTGCCAACATGACAGTAGCACCAGGAAACACCTTCTGCATGAATGGTAAAGAATAACGAATGTGATTAAAGCATAGTAACGACTAACTCGTTACTGACTTTTATAAACTATTTACAGGGATATTTACTTATAAAGTAACATAGTTACTGTAACGTGTTACTAGATAACTTTTTACTTCCAACGCTGTACATAAATACATAAATCATATGTTTTTTTTTCTTTCAACAGTGGCAGAATCAGGCTTCTGTAACTGATTTTACTTCCGACTACTAGAGGGAGATGGCGTTACATTTTTAGAAGTGCCTTGCTGGCATTGGTAAGAGAATAATAGATTAAATCAGAGTCATCCATATATATTAATGCTATTAATGCAGGGGCGGAGCTAGGTGGGGGACCATGGCCACCCTCAGCCAATCTTTGGCCACCCCTTTGGCCATTTTTTCCCCCTCTAATACAGACGGTGGCAGCAGTAATACTCTCAAGTGGAATGTTCTAACTTATTTAACATTTAAATTTTTGATATGTTAACAGTTACTTGAAAACAAAACCACTCTGGCTAAATATGCAAATCAATATACAAAGATTAAAGATGATAAATACAGAATTCACGCTCTTTTCAGATCTAGATTTTGTCTTATGGGGTAGAGAGAAAATTATGTTTCTGCAAGTCATCTATGAGTCTTCATTGAAGTCAGAAATAAATAACAGTTTTAATAATAATTAATCCATTTAATGAAGATATTAGTGCATGTAAATATTAATTTTATGCAGAATGATTATTGATAAAAGTAGATAAGTAATAATAATGAATAAGGCGTCCACCCCAGAACTCAAACCTGAAAGAATTTTGTCCACTACACCTTTAATTTAGACATCATGGATGTTTAAATATATTAGTCTATTTGTTAGTAAAGGCTTCAGGAAAGTTTAGTTAGTCTTTATTTTTAAAATATGGATGTTGTGGTCGTTCCTTTTCGGTTTGGAACGGCGTAAATTGACCCTGAGATTCTGGCGCCTATTCGATTTCGGCCACCCCTCAGTGTACATTGGTTATTGCCTGGCCACCCTTATTAAAATCTTCTGGCTATGCTTCTGTATTAATGTATACGAGAAGTAGAACAGGAAGGCTTTTTATGATGGTTCAACATCCCTCTGAGAGCAACCTGAAAATGGTGTTTAAAAGCCCGGCTAACGGCACAAAGTCTCTCCCGCCATTAACCTAAAGCCCCATTGCTGCAGAAACCCGTTAGCAGTGATTTAAAAGGAAAAATACAATGGAGTATTTCGGCCAGGCTAGAAATCTTTTTGTATTACGAGAATAAAGTCGAAATATTTTGAGAATGAAGTCATCATACCACAGCCCATATCTTCTTGTAAGAGTTGTCATATAATACAACTTTACACTCATAATTTTAGGACTTTTTTCTCTTAATAGTACAACTTTATTCTCGTAATTTATTCTTATAATTTTATGACTTTTATAGCGACTATTTGTACAAAACTCAAATTAAAAAACTTAACACTTAAAGGTGATCAAAGCAAAGGGTAAATTTAACTCATAGTCAGCTGATGCACTGTGGATTCTGGCTTACACAATCCAAAAAGGGTCAAAATCCAGTTCTTTGCTTGTTTTTTTCTCCGTTCAGACAAACAGCTTACAGGCTTCACAGGATTCTGCTACTGCTCTCAATCTGATTCCTGCACCTGTTCTTTGACTGTTTGACTGGCAGACTGACAATTGATGGCAAAACTGGCTGAAACTGAAAACTGATTAAAAAAAATAAAAAAAACATGACCACCCACATGCATAATCAGCTACCTGAGACCTCCCTATTTATACTGTGAAACACCCACGTCCCAAGCTAAAATCAATTAACTGATTAAGTGAATCACTAAACAAATCCTATTCTAAATAACAAATTAAACTAAATTACTGAAAAACTAGAAAACTGTAAAAGGGAAAATAGCTCCTATAACTTTCTCATGTTACAAGCTTATTCTTGTAATTTTATGACTTTATTCTCATAATGTTACTTTATTCTCAGAATTTTATGATGTAATGTTACATCTTTAGTCTCATAATAGAAAAAAAAAATCTCTAGCCTGGTCCTAATAGTCCGTCGTAGAAAAGTAACCAAAAAGCACAACCCAGTCATGACAAAAAGACTATAATTTTTATTCATTAGTCAGCAACATGTTGTTCAGCTCATTGCAGCGTTCTGCAGCAGTAACCGTACATCTAAACACCCGTTAGTGCATCATCAGGTTTGTTATCATCAAAACCATTTCAACAACAAAGGTCATATTCTCCGAAAAGTTTCAATCGAATGTTAGCAATTATTAAGGAATGTTTCCAGAAAAAACAACATAAAAAGGTTTTAACATCATTAAAAGACGAGGTTAGTAATCGCCATTACTCAGGGAAAATAATACCGAAGACCGACAAAAGCTAATGTTGTTACACAACCTCAAAAGGCTTTTATTGTTTCTTCAAATTTAAGTTGAAAACAAGTAACCAAAAACAGCATTTGAGTGTCAGATTTATTGAGTTTTAAAAGCACAAAGCCAGGTGTTTTCTACGGAATGTTAAGATCCGTTATTTCCCCAGGCGAGAGGAACAGGAGAGGCTGTTTCTGTCACTGCTTCAGGACGGGCAGCTCCCTGGGCTTGAAGAAGGCCTGAGCCATTCCCATACCAAAGATGTAAACCTTGGAGTCCACAATGATCTTCTCTTTCTGCAGCAGGTCTGTGGATAAACCCAGCCGAGCATCAACACAAAAAATAATTAGCAACCTGAGAAATCATCAGTTAAACGTGAAAAATAAGTCATTTAACTTACAGCGTAAAACTCAGATCATCAAGCTTTATTATACACAGTAATTAGTTTCAAGAATTTTCTTACCATAGTTTTTCCTTCCACTGAACTTTCCGTTAATATGCTTTCAATCAGCAATTACTAGTCACTATAAATAGATTTTTTTAGTAATACCTGAAACTGAGGAAATAACAACCAACTTGGTTTACATTCTAGTTCACCGTCTTATATATGCTCAGGAAAATTACCTGCCTGTGTTGAGATTGTTCTGAAAACCTACCGTCGATTTTGGACTGGAACTCGTCGAGCGGTAAAAGGATAACTTCAACAAACTCTGGAAAGGAAGAGCGAGGCCTGTGTCTAAGTTTACGTAGAGAGGGGAATGTATCTGTGGAAATAAAGATGGGACTCACCTCCGTCACCTAAAAGAGAGCAAAGGAGAGCAGGATTAACCCAGTGAGGGAGATAAACACTGCATGTAATTCACAGGTGAGTCATGGAGCTCTGAGGCATTTTGTTTTCACCAAATGTCTCCATTTTATTTCTGTTTACACACTGATAGCAAAAACAAATTATAGCCTAATAATAAAAATGATTTCCTCCAGATGTTTCCCAATTAACCACAGAGTATTAGAGCCATAATTGGGCTGATTCTTTTCATAAATATGAAATAAAACAGTAATATTATGAGACAAAGGAGTCGCTTAAATAAAATAAAATCTTTTATAGAGCTTTCAGCCAAGATCAACAGATGAGTGGAGCATCTGAACTGGTTTAATCTCCTAATGTTACAGCTTTTTTGGCAATATTGTATCTTTAATTTCGTGACGCTACGACTTTAATCTAATGTTACAGCTTTTTTATGGTACTATTGTATCTTTAGTCCTGTAGCGCTATTACGTTAATCTCCTAACGCTATGACTAATCTTGTAACGCTATGACTTTATTCTTGTAACGCTACGACTTTAATCTTGTAACGCTACGACTTTAATCTCGTAACGCTACGACTTTAATCTCGTAACGCTACGACTTTAATCTCGTAACGCTACGACTTTAATCTCGTAACGCAACGACTTTAATCTTGTAGCATTATGACTTTAATCTCTTATCGTTATGACTTTAATCTTGTAACGTTATGAATTTAATCTCCTATAGCTATAGCTTTTTTGGGTAATAAAGTGTATCTTTAATCTTGTAATGCTGTGACTTTAATCCCGTAATGTTACAACTTTAATCTCCTGATGTTACAGCTTTTTTTTGGGGGTACTATTGTATCTTTAGTCCTGTAACACTGCAACTTTAATCTCCTAACGCTACGACTTTAATCTCTTATCGCTACAACTTTAATCTTCTAACACTATGACTAATCTCTTATCACAATGACTTCAATCTCCTTTTGGGTAATATTGTGTCTTTAATCTTTTAATGCTACAAATTTAATCTCCTAATATTGTGACTTTACTTTTGGAATATTACAACTTGAATCTCTTAATGTTATGAATTTTTTCTGATAATATTATATCATTAATCTTGTAATGCTACAACTTTAAGGTTACACCTTTTCCTGGTAATATTCCGTCTTAAATCTTGCAATGTTACAACTTTCATCTCCTAACGTTGTGACGTTTCAATGTGGTAACATTAGATTTCAATCTTGTGATGTTACGATTTTAATCGTGTACCATTTCAAATTTCGTCTTGTAATTTTATGACTTTATTCTTGTGATGTAACAACTTTAATCCCACTATTATGACTATATTAAAATTAAAACTAATTTTAAATATATATATCTCTTTATATATGGCACAAATAATTTGTTGTTCCTATACAAATTATTTAGTCATCTTTATTTAAAATATGTTTTTTGGTTGCCATTTATTTGTATTATGAATCAATAACCCTTTTCTGCAGAAGCCATGTCAGCAGCAAAGGTTGACTCTGACTAAGTTTTTAGTTCCATCTTTGACTGTAATAATAAATAAGGATAATTTAAAGTTAGATCTAAATCTGCCGTGCTCTAATTTTTATGCTTTCCATTTTTTGGGGGGGGAAAAACAAACCACATCTGTCTGCGTCACACTAGCTAATTGCACATCTAATGTCTAATGCTTTTATTTTTACAATTTTATAGGATTAAGTTAAACCTCTTAGATTTTATATTAGGGTTTTCCTTCAAGTAAAAGCCCAAGCAATGACTGCAGTCTCCACATAATGAGAGTGTCCTCACCCAGCTGCTGAGTCGGATGAATATTCTGCACATCGTCTCCGTTAATGTTGACCAGGAGGATCTGGGTGGTGCAGTTAGACAGGCCAGGGTCCAGGCAGGTCACTGCAGTCACAACATGTACACCTTCAGATACTGAGACCCTTTTCTTATTAACCTATGACCCTCTGTGTTCCTCGCATGAGATAAGGGAATTGATGCAATCAAACTGTGATACCTGGAGTGACTCCCACTACCTCCCCTTTGTAGCCAGTTTCTTCCTTCAGCTCCCGCAGCGCGGCCGCCTCTGCAGTTTCTCCTTCGTCAATCAGTCCTAAACACGTTAAAGTCCAAAATTTACCACACAGATTTATCAGATTCTAAAAGTTTAATCCAGAAGAAAAGCTGCTCTGACCTGCTGGGAACTCCAAGGTGTTGCATCCCAGAGGAGGACGGAACTGCTTCACCATCACCACGCAGTCTTTATGCAGCGTTCGCTTCAGCAGCGCAATGATCCCGACGCCTGCAAAAACCTCTGAGCTCTGAGCAGCTAGGAAACCATCAACCCACCCAACCAACCAACCAGTACTCACCATCTGCTTCTGTATTGGTCCTTCTGGTGGTCCGCTTCACAGTCTCCCAGGTTCTTGTTGAAAACAAACATCAGAGAGGAAAAACACCATAAGTGGCTGATTTATTTATTCCAGCATATATGAGAGAAAATGGAACCGTACCTGGTGTTTCCTGCAGGATCCACGTATGTGGTTTGTTCCAGCTTCACCCATTTCCCTTCTGCCAAGAGCTGGAACAACAGATCGGATGTAGAGTTTATTTTTCTAAAACAGCAAGACAAATTTAGCGATTTTGAAATATTTCAGGTACCAAAAAACCCAGAGAAAAATGTAAAATTTGAAGGAAACACTGCTGCTTTGTCTCGTTTTTAACAGAAGCATCTGTTAAACACCTTAGTTTAAACATTTTGTTTAGTCTGAGATAATCAATCAAATAAATGTTGACCCTCTAGTTAAATAAAAAACAAAACAAAAACAAATGTGTGGCTGATTAAATCAAATCCTAATCAGGGCCCCTGTCAATCTATACGTGATTATATATGCAAATGGTTATGGGTTATGAGGTCATTTTGATCTAGTACTGGGAAAAAAATCCTCTTTCTTTTAAAGTTTTCTAAAATTTCTGGTTATAATCTGGACTCAGTGCAGGAGGTGGGAAACAAAAAGACCCTAACTAAATTAAGATCTCTGTTGGATAATGTCTCCCACCCCATGCACGAAGCTGTTCAGAACTGGAGAGCTCCTTCAGTGACAGACTGCTGCACCCTAAATGCACCATCGTAAATGCCGTCAGTTTACTCTGACTAAGTTTTTTGTTCCATATTTGACTGTAATAGCTCCTTCAGTGATAGACTGCTGCATCCTAAATGCACCAGGGAGCGTTATCACAGATCCTTCCTCCCAGCAGCTAGAAGACTCTATAATCATCACTGTTTCCAACAACCTTAATAAGTTGTTACATTCATGCTGATTTTGCTGATATCGGCTTAGACTTCTGGAGGACATAGGGACCCCTTTTACATAATTCTCCTTCATTTTATCTCTATTCTCCCTCTCTGCAGAATCTGTTAGTTCAATCTCTAACGTTCTGATCTCTCTGCTTTTTCTCATAGTAGCTTCATCTGGTCTGTTCCTGTTTGGCTGTGACTCCATCCTGGAGAAATATCAGCTGTGCTGCTGAAATCAACACCTTTGTTTATAGATGTTGGAGCTCAGCCTGTTTTCCACTGTGGTCCTGTTTCTCTGACTGTGACTGGCTGGATCTGTCTGACATGGGAGTTGGCCCGGAGCTCGTCTACCTGGCTGTGTGTTTTCTGGACGGGGTCGCCTTTCACAGCTTTTTTTTAATCTCTGCTTCTGTCTCCTTGAACTCCAGTCGGCCTCAAAAGGAGCTTTTCCTCTCCACTGTCGCTACAAGCATGCTTAGTGTGAGGGATTGCATTCGAGTGAATGAGTCAATGCAATCAACTGGTTTTCCTTAGACAGAAAACTTTGAATCAATTTGACTGGATGATCTGGTGAACTGTAAAGTGCTTTGAGATTATTTGTGTTGTGAATTGGTTCTATAAAAATAAACTGAAATTGAAATAAATTTGGCACAGTTTTTAGCTTAGTTAAATAACATGCTTCATTTTGCACACCTCTGATGTTGCTGCTATTTTCAAATATCCATTACGTTAAAAATATTCATAGCTGTATATTGGTTACTTATTCTCCAGGTGCACAATATTTATATTTTTAAAACATGTTACAGTACAGCATTTTGTTGTTTATCTTTTAAATCTTCACTATTATGTTAGTTTTATACACTCTTCTGAGGTCCACATTTGTGTGACCATTTTTTCTATAATATTTTTGCTGCTGTAACACCAGAATGTCCCATTGTGGGACAATAAAGGGATTTTCTATTCTATTTTATCCTCATTACTTGACGTCATGCGATGTTATCAACAAAGAGAAAAAAATCACCACGCTAATATTTGCCTGTAACCAATTATTACCTCTTTAAAAGTCATTTTTTAAGTATTTATTTATAAAAGAAAAACCCCACAAACCTCCTCTTTGAGTATGTGTGGTGTTGTGGTCACTTTGGGGTCCTCGGGTTTGCTCATTTTAAATGAAAATGTAGGAATGTCCAGTCAGAAAGCCTGTACAAAAAAAAAAAGAAAAAGAAAAGAAAGAAAACACAGTTAATATATCATTTTAATTATATAGTTTTAAAGTCATTAGTTACTTGTGAAAGTTTAAAAATAGTTTCAGCTAGCTGCAACAAGACAACAGAAAACTATAAATGTTCTCCCTGTTCACATTAATCCGCTTCAGATGGATTTTCTGTCTGATAATCAGAAGCTGTGCGATCTGTAGTCGATGGCAGCAAGAGTTCAAGGATTTTAATTTTATATTAAGCATTTTACGTTTTTCTTTCAATTAAGAGAAACTAAACTTGACTCACGTGAATTCCCAGCCGTGCCTAACAAACAGCAGAGAGGGTAAAATGGTAGAGATGACTCACTCTGACACCACTTCCTGTTGTAGGCAAACGTCATCGGTCTTTTGTTTATTTTAGAAATTTAAGGGGAAAAAAACAAGTAGTACAATAAAAATATTATATATATTATTTCAGAACTTGTATGGTTAAAAAAATACACTGACCAATAAAATAGGATTAAACATTTTTTGTTATTATATTACAAAAAATGTATTGTATTTACAAGCATTTGATCATTTCATCCATTTTTCCATGTTACATTAATCATCCATGTTAAATTAAAAAATATATTCTGAATAAAATTTAAACAGTTTGATAGTGATTTCGTTTCTTTTTCTTTTTTTTTTTAAATAAAACTATACTTTTTTATTTAAAAACAATTCCCCTCACAATTATTTTACAAACATTGAGTTAAACTGTTTTCATGTAAGATGCTGCTTCTGTAAAAATTGAAAGATTATCCATTAGTGACAGTTAACACAAACCTCATATCATTTAATTAGATATAATGTAGAAATGGATAAACAACAGAATAATGCAAAACAGAAAATGTGCTAGAATTAAATATTTTCAGCCTTATGAAATATTGCATTGGATTTACCTCTTTAACTGAAATGGTTAACCATATTCCAGTGTTTATAGTAACCAAAAGCCAGTTGTAAGAATAAGTTTTAAAAGAAAGCTCATTATTAGATTAGATTACATTAGATTACATTAGATTAGATTAGATTAGATTAGATTCAACTTTATTGTCATTACACATGTACAGGTACAAGGCAACGAAATGCAGTTTAGGTCTAACCAGAAGTGCAATAGCAGCAAGTGCAGGATAAATAATGGTTCCATAAATACAGGACATGGGTATTTCTACTGAATAAGTATAGAGATAAATACTATTATAAATAATGAATATAATATATAGATCACTAGTGTTATGAACTAAATTTACAGCTGGATTAAAGCTCCCATTCATGGATCAGTTGACAAACCATAGTGGTCGGCCAAATATTTGTCAATAAAGTGTTATCTAAGGCAGCATTGTTTGGATAGGGGACACAGGATCACCTCCAACCACACCAGCGTGCTGCTGCCATTACTGTGCTTCAGTGTGGGGGTTTTGCTGTTAGTTTGTGAAGCTGTTATTTCTGAAATAAACAATAAAAAAAAAAGATGGAAAAATAATGTGGCCTCTAACGTACGTTTATGAATCCCATGTACGGTTTATTACTTATGCCAAAATCCGGAACAAATGCTTAGGCGGGAAAGGACAACAAACTACGAGAAAACTACCATCTAAAAAACGCTTCAAGGGAAATTCTAACCTAAATAAACGATCTATGTACCAAAACACGCCCTTTGTGCATCTCATAAATGTCTCCCTCTGTAAAAAGCCAAACATTATCCTTATTGAAAACCACACAAAAAAGAAGTACTAGACAAATAAGAGCTAAATGTTAATTACATAAATTAAAACAGCTCTAGCTGGTGTTTCTCTACTGAACCAAAATACTCTCGGATATTTTTTTATTTTTTTTGATCCGGACGTTATTTGGTGACGGACATGCTTCCTCTCCGGAAGTTGCAGCATGAAGAAAGAGCAAGTTGCACACTGTCAGTTCTCGGTTTGGTATCCGATATTTAAGAAACACACCATTAAAAGGTAAACAAACACGTTAAAATCGGAGAAGGAACAGTACAAGCTTACTTTATTAGGTTGAGGCGTGTTTGCATACGTGTTAAGGGCTAGCATTAGCAACAATGCTAATACAGTAGACTCAGTTACATCTTCTGTTTTTTTTTTTTTTACTGAAATGTTTTCTAAAGTTCAGCTCTTATTCCATCGTATTTTTTTATGATCCCTGAGTGATGTGTGTCTTTTTTCCAGTCTTATCCTGCCACTGCCCCAGAATGTAATAGACTATTTACTGGACGATGGGACGTTGGTAGTCTCTGGAAGGTATGACATCACACTAAACAGGAATCAGGGCGGCCGTTGGTTTTATTAACAATGATAAAACGCAATCCAGAAATGAAACTGAAATGAAAATTTCTTAACTGTTCTACAATTTATTTATTTTGTGTTTTTCAGTTTTATTTTTTTTATTGTTTTACAGACTTAATATTTATTGGGTTTTATTTGTTGAGTTTTCTTTTCCAAGTTGTTGTTAATTTCACTTTGTAAATTTTTTGGTATCATTATTATTTTAATTTGAATTTACAAAACTTGCTCTTTGTTCCCAACAATAATGACACAAAATTCACTTCATGTCATTATAGATAAAGAATCCTAACCAAATAATAATAATAATAATAATGCTGCTATTACATTTTTAATGTGAAACTTTTTGTTTTTATTTGAACTAGGGTTGTCAAAAGTATCGATACTCAAAAAAAGTATTCATCAGTGCAGAATATAGGACAATGCACTTTCTGAACACTGTGTGATTGAATAATTCTGTGCAATTTTCAGTTTCAGACGTTTTTTTTTTTTGTAAGAGGTGCAGCTGCTGAGAATTATTTTTGTTTCTTAACCGGTTTGGCTAGTGTCATTGTTATATGTGCAAAGCATAGCCAAGGAAGGAACACTTAATTTTAATTTTAGAAGTTTTTTTATCAAGCATGCTTAATATTGTGCACAGCATACAACCTTTATTGTATTTATTTATTGTATTTTATTTATTAATGAAAATATTTCTGTAGAATTTTGGAGTCTTTGTTTTTATCCTTGTGGTATCGAAAATGGTATCGAGTATCGAATATTTTACTTAGTATCGGTATCGAGTTGAAAAGTTTAGTATCGTGAGAACCCTAGTGGAAACGCTTCACGACGTCTTATGAACCCATTGCTACTTTGCGTAACGGATCAGGCCTGCCTGAGGTCTCACTCGATTACTACGTTTGCAGATGACGTTGTGTCGTGTACGAGAGCAGGGGGCAGGCGTCCGATGCAGAGTCAAATAAAAATGTGTCAAAGAAAGAGGGTAACTAGTGGAACAGTGCCGTGTTCTGGACGCTTTGTTTGCAGTTTGATGTGATTCATCCCTTTATAACACAAGCTCTTTCTGTTGTTTTCCTAGTGATCACAACTCTCAGCCGATACAATCCAACAACAGCGACTCGGATGCTGAGGAGGACGTCCAGGTAAGAAAATAAGTTGTTGCTACGGTAGTTTTCGGCTGTGCGTTGTGAATTATGAGATCTTGGAGCACTGAGGAGTTTCTGCTTATTGACTTATTGAGTTTAACTGTTTTATGTTTAGATAAGTATCGTCATCATATGAACTCAGAGGTTGTTTTTATTTAATGGAAAGAAGTTTAAAAAGACAATAAAATGGCAGCATTGATTAATCAAAGAGACAGAATGTCAAAGTGGCTTATTAGAGGGAGGCATTGGTTATTTAAGGCTCAGATTAGGATTTTTGTTCACTTTGTGCTGCAGGTTTCAAAATGTTTCAATCATGGCTGAGAAAAAGACATTAAAGAAGATTTTCTCAGCCAATTAAAACCCTTTAAAAGAAAAAGTTAGCATCTCCAAAACCAGAGAAGAATCCATTTATCTCCCAACAGAATGGCTGAATCATAAAAATGTTTAGCTGTTTCAGCTGGATCCCCCTGCTGGACGGTTGTGGTATTAAGAAAGACGTTAATCTACAAAGTCTGGTTTTGGTGGCCCAAAAAATGAGCAATTAAAAATAAAAAAATATATAAAAACTTGTAAATAGAATATAAGATGTTTGTTTGTTTTGTTGTTGTACTTTTTATCTTGTGAATTTGAGACGCCTGCCAATCCAGGCTCATTTTTGCTCCATTTAAATCTTCCTTTTTAGACTTATCTCCGCAAAGTATCAATTTAGATTTTATTTTATATCAGCACCACAACAAGATGCTGCTACCACCGTGTTTCCACTTAGTAGTAAAATCCTGATCTAAGCCGTAAGACCCACTAAGAAAATGCACACATTTTCATTCTACTGTTGGATCTTAAGAAAGGTTTAAGTAGAGCTTTTAAAAAAAGAGTAAATGGGAACAAGAGACCAAAAATTATGAGCAGAGAAGACAACAGCCTTTAAAAGGCAAAAAGTGATTCAAATTTTGGATAAAATGTAATTTCATTTTAACTAATCACACTGTGAATATATCAATATGGCAAAAAGGATTTTTTCTTCACTGGTTTAGAATCTTCACTTGGAGCAACATCATCACTAACCTTTTGGAAACGCTAACATAAACCAAAAAAAGGAGTTCATGAATCGTTCCAGTGTCTTTTTTTTTTTTTTTATAAAGTTTTTTTCTTTTTTCTTATCTTCATTTTGTTTAAATTAATTTTAAAACGACTTCTTTGCTTCTCTACTCCCCTCTAGTGGTCGGACGATGAGACGACAGCCACAGCCACTGTGAGTAAATGATCGAAGGCGTGTTTTCTCATTGCTGATGCTCATTGGCCATTTTATCAGGTACACCCGTTCTGTGACCAACTTCCAATCAGTGTTTCAGAAGCTGCTGATGTGCTGAGATTTATTTTTACATACAAGCTGTCTGATTAATGGAGCTTAAATAACAGAGCACCTTTAAAAACAGCAGAACGGGATATTTGATCGTAGACGGGAAAATTATGGAGTGAGTTTTGTTCCAATGTTGTTCTAAAGAGGACATTTTGTAAGTGGAATTTTAGAAAATGCAAAAATTGAACTTTTTGGTAAAAAAAAATGTTTTGAGAGAAACTTTGCTGTTTTCACATATATTTTTTTTTTTTTTCAAAAATTTTTTTTTTATATATATTTTTGCTTTACAATTTTTTTTTCAGATTTATATTGTTTTTAATTTTATTTTTCAAAGTTCTGTTTTTCACATTGAGTTTATATGAGCTGCATTCTTTTCAAAGTAGCTTCTATGAATCACATTCTGTCCACCTGTGGGGGCGGGCTTTCCCCTGAAGTGAGGAGGGACGAGGCATTTCTATTGGTCGAGAGTATAATGCGAAAAAAAAATTAAGGTTTGAAAAATACAATCTTAAAAATTTTAATAAAATACCAAAAATGAAAAACAAATTATAATCAAATATGAGAAAACAGTAAAATTACTCTCAATTTTTTTTTATTATTAAAAGTCTTTCAAACTTTCATGTCTTGATTGCGTTTTTTCTTTTTAAATCTCCATATAGGAAATGTGTTTTTTGCAGCAATAATGAAAGAGATTTCACTCCATAACATAACGCCATCATGTCAGTCTGCACATTTAACACCTCACAGAAATCATACTGAAGAAAAAAATGATCTCAAAACAGAAGAATTTGGAAGCTAAACCCATTGAAAGCCTGCCGTACCTAATAAAGTGGCCATTAAGTGTATATTCTGTGTTTTATGTCCGCCAGGCACCTGAATTCCCAGAATTCACCTCTACGGTGGAGGAGGCCATAAGTGCCCTTGGTGGGTGTGTCTTCCCCAAACTCAACTGGAGCGCTCCGCGGGTAAATCGCCTCGACACTTCACACAGCTGTGATCTTTAGCAGCGTCTTAATGGGGTTTCCTTTGACAGGACGCTAACTGGATCGCTCTGAACAGCTCGCTGCAGTGCTGCAGCCTCAGCGACATTTTCCTGCTCTTCAAAAGCTCCGACTTCGTCACACACGACCTCACTCAGCCGTAAGCTGCACTCTGAAAACCAGAAACTGCCAGAAGAAGGATTTTCTGTTCTGCTTAAGAAACATAATTAACCCACCTCTGCTAAATCCAGGCATTTAAGTGGCTTTGATGCAATTTGTTCTGTAGATTCCTTCAATGCAGCGACCAAGACTCTCCAGATCCTGTCATCAGTTATGAGGTATTTTACTCTTTATTTAGAAATATGTTCTCTTTTTAATTGATTCATATTTAGGCTTATTTAATGCATCAAACATTTAGAGGAATAAAAGCAGAAAGTTAATGCAGTTTTCTGGCTGATCAACAATTGAAGGTATTTTATGTTTTATTGAAAAACATGACAATAGAAACTGGTTTTAACTGGATGTCTAGAATACGGTGGAAACAATCAGATTAATCATAAATAGTTATTAAAATAATTATGAACTAATTTAGCAATCAGTTAAGCAACAGGGCTTGAAATAAAGAGAATGTGATCTGAGAAATTCAATTTGAAAACTAAAACTGAAAAAGAAAACTGAAACAAAAAAATCTATAAAGATGAAAGTTTTTGAAAAAATAACCTTTAAAAATATATAATCTGTAAAAACTTACTACAAAAAAAATTCTTTGTTTGTAAAAAAATATTTACAAAATGTAAAAACATAAAAATTAGATCTTCTCAAATAAAACTCCTGGATTGCATTTTGCCCAGCGTTGGTGCTTTCTCAGGGGTTAGATGTACAAGGAAGTCCCGCCGAATCTGACAGAATCTGGATGAACCAAAGTAGACTCTTTTTCTCAGAGTTTTTGGAGCTTTAAAAAAAAAATGACGGTCTCCCCCAGGCGATTCAAAAGTTGTTTATAGAGAGCAATTTAGCAGCAGTCATGTTAAGTTCCACCTGTGCTTTTTATTGTGAAATGCCAACAGCTAGACCTTGACAGGAAATGACATGGTAATACCAGGGGTAACGGCAGGTCAAAAGCAGAGGGTTTGGAAGGCTGGTGATTTACTAAATATTAAACAATCATTCGCTAACGCCTGCTAGGGTGGTGACACCATTGGCCGTAAATAGAAATAATTCATCATTAATCATTAAAACCAAATCAGAAGTAGTGCTGAAAAGTAGGCTAGATCATTTAGCATGCTGTCGCTACAGGCATGCTTAGTGTGAGGGATTGCATCCGCGTCAATGAGTCGATCCAATCAACTAGTTTTCCTTAGATAGAAAACGTTTAATCAATCTGACTGTAACAAAGCCTTGTTATGGCTAAGAGAACATGCAAATTGAACAGAAACAACAGGTTTACCCTTAGGAATGGCGCAGCAATAGAGTTGATTCCTTGCCGCTATTATCTCAGCCTCCATCGCTATGCAGGGGACCAAAAACATGTGGCCTTGTCAGCCAGGCCAACAGTGACCCTAACGACTCCCCTTTCAGAAGCATAGGCCAGTATCGGGTATTGCAGGCTAACAAAGACCTCAATGACCTGTTCTTCCGGTTAACGGTTTAAAATGGGATATTTATTTTTTATGTAGCTGCTGTTTTTGTTTCTGGAGCGTTAGGAGGTCGGTAACATGGTGTTTGTTAGGTCAGGTGATGGCGATTGGGAAAGCATAGTATTGTGAGTATTTAACTGAAGCAGAGAAGCGATGTCAGCAATGTAGTGGTTTTTTAAGATGACCAAGGGGTACGGCAAAAGAAAATAACATCCATAACAACTTGTCTGATATCAATATCCTCCCAGATCTTTTGTTTTTATCCTTTAAAGCAGTTTTTAAAAAAGAAACTTGTTTTTGTAACTTTTGGCTCCCCCCAGTGGACAAAAGCTGTATTTTTTTGCCTGACGGAAGACACTATTTCCCATGAGGAGCAGCACATAGCGTGTTAAAATCCTGATCTCCTGGTCGCCTGCAGTTGGATTGAAACATTTCTGTGTCCAGCAGAAGTGAAAACTGAATAGCGATGAGGTAACAGATCGGACTGTGACAAAACAATGTCATATGATGATGTTGAAAGTAAGAAACACTTTGTTACCCTATTTCTGCACCTTATTCAGGGTGTTCAGATATGCTGCTGCTTCATTTTGACGAGTCTGTTTTGTTTTAATGAAACTTCCTCTACTGTGTTTGTTTGTTTCCTAATAAATAGAGCAGCTGGTTTGGGTTTAATTAGCAGAGCAATCTGGCCTGTCCCTGTTAGCGCACTCATGTGAACTGAGCTGGAGAAGACTAGGAGTATTTTTAGAATTAAATTGGTTAAAGGTTTGAAAATATATAAAAATAAAACAATTCACATCTAAAATAAATACATTTTATTATAGATATATTGTAATTGTTCCAACAGTTAAACTAACTTTAATTTAATTCAATTTAATTTAAAAATTCTTTATTAATTCTCAAAGGGAAATCAAATAATAAAAAAATAATAATAATAATCATAAAACTGTAGATGTTAAAATAAAGTGAATTACTAAAATAAATAAAAGGTTGATATTTCTTAGCTGCTGACCTGAATCAGAGTTTTCGATTGGAGAAAATTACATTTTTTCTGAGGAACTTGAACGTAGCACGAGGTTTTGCATCAAACCATAGACAGCAGCTGGTTTGATGAGCTGCATTCACTGATTGAAACTACTGGGTATATGTCCTGGATGCTAACAGTTTAGCGTTTTGGATTCTAACCGTCTCTGCTGTCTTTGTGTTCTCAGCTAGTGCTGAGGAAGTGGAGCGAGCTGATTCCAGGTGGAGAGTTTCGCTGCTTCGTCAAAGAAAACAAGCTGATTGGTAAAAAACATTTTAACTTTATTATATGAAGCAACCAAAACACCTAATGGAAGCATCTAGTTATTTATGAAAAATATGAGTACATAAGTAATATGAGAATAGCAGGGTTTGATGTGAGGCGCACAGGCCGGATAAAAATGGAGCCATGGACTAATTATTGAAGCAATTATAAAATCCAATTTGAGCTCGGCTCATTCGCCCGTCTGCCTGATCTCCCAGCAATCTCCCAGAGGGATTACACGCAGTACTACCAGCACATCCTGAAGCAGGAGGAGCAGATCTCCCAGGCCATCCAGGACTTCTTCAGCCAGCACGTCCAGTACAACTTCCTGGACGAAGACTGTGAGCTGCAGCTCTGGTTGTTAATGCCGAGAAGAGATTAATGTTAAACAATCTCACGCTGGTTTCTGATTTTTCATTCGCAGTCGTGTTTGACGTGTACAGAGACTGTCAGGTAACTCATTTACCTGTTTTTACATCAATATTTCCACATTTTTCATGATAAAACTGTCAAACTCTATTTCTCTATAAACTTCTCTATTATATTGGGGGTGTTAAAGTTATCTAGATCCTGTTAACTAGAATTCCTTATCTCATCTGATAAAAATAGGATTACTACTATAAAAAGATCTTTTTTGGTTAGGATAAAAAATGTCTGTCTTACACTGAAAATTTTAAAACTAAGTAGGAAAATCTGAAACCAAAACAATTTAGGATTCTAGAGTAGTTTCAGTGTTTTTAACTTTCAAAATATTTTCTGTTATATATCTGATTTTCTTTTCAAATTTCAAACTTATTTTTCAAATTTAAATATATTTTCTTTCCAAAACTACTCTTATATCTATATTAATTATTTGTCTTAAAGTTTTTTAATTTCAAAATAAATGTTCAATTTGTATTCTTCACATAGACCCTTTTTTTGTTTTAAATAGTTTTTTTTTTATTTCTTTTCATATTTAAATAATTTTTGTATCAAATTTGTTTTTCACTTGTTTGTTTTTATAAAAAAATTTCAGTTGGTTTACTTTTCAGTTTTTTTTTTTCAGTTTCAAAATTTCTTTTCAGTTTAAACTTTTATTTTTAAATGTAACATTACCTAAAGTTTAAATCTGTTTTTTTTGTCTTAAAATTACTTTTTTTAATTGTAATTCTTTTTTTAGTTGTAAATGTTTTACAAAACATTTTTTACAGCTTAAAAAGAGAAAAATGTTTTTTTTAATTTCTAATCAAAATGTATGGCCCCAGTTTAACTCCGTACATATCACCCTGAGCACAGAGTCATGGCGGAACATGGTGGTGGCAGCATCATGCTGTTTGGGATTTTTCTTTCTCTTCCAGCAGTATAAAAACCCTCAAATCAAACCAGGGCTACAACATTTCCTGCCGTGTATTAAGTGGCCTAGTCAAAGTCTAGAACTGAATTGACTTTACCTGCTGATAGAGCACTATAGTTCATTAATGTTTACGAGTCCTTAATCAGGATGCTTCTTAGAGCCGCTTTATTCTGTTTTATTTTCTTAGGGGAGGGTTTGGCTCATCGACCTGAACCCTTTTGGAGAGGTGACCGACTCGCTGCTGTTCAGCTGGGAGGAGCTGATGTCTGGTGGGGAAATCCCCCATCGGCAGCAGGTAAGCAAACACCGAGCCTTCATCCATACCCAGCGCTCTCCTTCCCAACCATTAGAGATATCGTCTGATGCGCAGGAGGGTCCGGCGTTCCGCTACACTACGAGCGAGGTGACGGTGCAGCCCAGTCCCTGTCTGAGCTACAGGATCCCCCGGGACTTCGTGGATCTCTCTACCGGAGAGGACGCCTACAAGCTCATCGACTTCCTGAAGCTGGTAGGTGCCGATGTTGGCTAGGAAACATTTTATACATCGTCATGGTGATCATTTAAAACAATCTTGATGATAAAAAGATGCCAGCAATAGGAATGGGAATTATTAAGGATTATTGAATAAAAATAAATAAATATTTCTAAATCAAAATTTTATTTTTAAATTAAACAAAAGGGTAAAAAAACAAATCTGTTTTTAAATAAAACAGACTAAGGCTAATAAATGTAAAAACATCCAGATCAGAGTCATTCCAAAAAAGTTCAAAAACAATCCACTGGACTTTGTTGCAAACAAATAAATAAATAAGTCGCTTTATACATGTAAATTTGTTCATAATGGTTCTCTTTAATTGTTTATAAACATGAAAATTATATTTTGTGTACTGTAAATTAGGGCTGAAAAATTTACTGGATTAATCAATTATTGAAATAATGGTCAAGTAATTAAGTAATTGATTAATCGTTAACTGGAGTAAAGAGACTTTAAATTTGTAAAATATATACACTTTGAGCAGTAATTAAAGAAGAATTAAAAAACGTGAACATTTTGCATTAAGATCACATTGATTTGTCTGTCAGATCATAATGATAAACAAAATGTTTTCTCTATCCAGAACTTAAGTTGAAAAGTTTTAGTTTCACCTGGTTTAATTGTTCCTATCCAATTATTAATCGAAGAATTGAACAAAAATAATATTTGCAAAATTAATAATTATAGTCATTAATTGCAGCCCTAAAATAAATATAGTGATGTATCAAATTATTTTATTAATTTAAGTGAGAATAATGTGGGTCTCTGAATCTAAACAACCTACAGCCGAGAGGTTCCACAGATTCATAGCGGTGCTTTGGCTGCTCTGCAAAAAGAAAGAAAAGGATAAAATGATGCCTTTCTGAATCATTGATACTATTTCAGGATATATGGAGGAACAGCTCTACCATATTTAAAGATAAATACAATAAACAAATAAATGTAGGTAGAAATTAAATGATACAGTGACGCATAAATATATGAATCTTTTTTAATTAGCTTCTTTATTTATTCGCCTTCGTAATATTACCTAATTTATTTATTTTTCATTATAATCTCAACTTTTTTTTATTATTTACTTATTATTTTAAGTATTTATTTATGTGTATGTTATAATATTTTTGTTTTATTCTTCCTTTGTATTTTTTTACCCTATTTATTACTTCAATGCTATTTATTTCTGCCTGTCGTTTTTAAATTTCTGTGTGCATTTCTGCCTCATTATGCAAATGAGGAAGGGCTGTGTCCAATTCAGCTAATTAAAAGAGATATATACATTTATGTCTCACTGTATAATTAAATTTCTACCTTCGAAGGGTGTTCAATAAGTAATGCCCCTGATCCTCTTCCAGATGTTTGATCGAGCTGAAATTTTGCATGTGGCGTTATTTAAATCTATAGATTAAATAGCAAATCACAGCTCTGAACTAATTGTGGTTCTGATTTACTGGTGTTAAAACTGATTTAAGTCTGGGTTTTTGCATTTGAAAGGACGCACACAACGGGAGACTTTTGATGAAAATAAAGTAACTTATGGTGATGATGCCCGTTATATGACCTTGCAAAATGTTTTACATGGTTATATTATCGGACATTATCACTATAAGTTACCTTCATTTAATCAAAAGTCTCCCGTTGTGAGTTCAGCTGTAAGTTTTATGGTGCTGGAGGCCTAGACTGATAAATAATTTTCCACATTTTCATCTTCCTGTTGGATTATGATGCATCTGTAGCAGAATAAGGACATTTGCCAAACTTATTGTTTTAAAAGACACTGATGTTTAATCAAACGTTTTCATCCATTTACAACTATTACATTTTTAAAATATTTTTACCGTAAAACTGACTTAAGAGTGATTTATTTTCATTTTAAATTGGTATTGAGGAGTAGATCGTAAGCCACAACAGCTGATTTTGTTTATTAAATAAAGCTTGCTTGCACACCCAGCACCCAGCAGGTAATTAGCGATAGCGCTCATAAAGACTCTATAAGAGGACAACACAAAAGAAAAATAAATGTATTCTCTATTAATTTGCTTTTTAGATATATTTAATTTAGTATGACGTACTATAGAAAATAAATTGGGACTCAATTTTTCTAATGAAATTTGAAATAAACTGTTGGATGTATTTTTATTGTTGGTTTTAAGTACAATAAGAAACAGCTGATGCACTGATTCAATATGGTCCAGAAAAAAACATGCATTTGGTTTGATTGATTAACAGTTAAATGGATTTTATTTTATGCGCTGCACAGATGTTCTTGTGCGCTGAGAATGTGCGAGCATCTTAGAGGGAAGGTTATCTGTGTTACTTTACTGATTGGATTGGTTCAGACGCTTCGCCTGACGATAAAGCTTAATTAAAATGTTTTTATTGTTCTGCTTGCAGAGGAAAAGCCAGCAAGAGGAATCTGAAGAGGAGGAAGAAGAGGAAAATCCTCCACAGTGATGTCTGCCATCTGTTTTCCTCGGCTCATGCTGTTCTTCTCACACGTCGGTCAGAAGCGAGCCCTCTGCTCTGAAGCAGGACTTATAATTAATATTAGAGCATCATGCTGCCGACTCCTGATGATCCAATTCTTCTGTCCGGTTCTTGTAGTCCTGAGCAGAGCTGATTGGAGGACGTTACGCTCCGTAGATATCGTCTGCTTCTATATAGTGATGTCATTTCTTCTATCAGTTCTGGATGGTTGGATAGAAGAAAAAAAACAAATTAAATGCAGGCTTCTCTACATATTTATGTGGTTTTGTTTTTATTTGCATCCAAACAAGTAAAATGAACCTTTTACTCTTTTCTTGTGTTTCCTTTCTTTCATCTCTCAGCTCGGCTCTTGGATCTACTGCGATTTTTGGGGTCGTTTTTATGTCGACTTTTAGTTAATCAAAGACGGTGGACGTCATGAGGTAGAGCTGGTCTGATTCTGCTGCAGCAGAGATTCCCCCAATCATGATACCTCCCTGTCCGTGCTTATCATTTTGGGTTCACATCTGAAATTTTTTTTTTTTTTACTTTAAACCAACTTAAAAAAAAAAAAAAGAATTTCTTGCAGCTTAATTTCTCAGTTTTACTCTGATTTGATTCAAACTGACAATTGTCATTTAAATTAATTAAAAGATCTAATATTCTGAACCATTATTTTACATTTACTTCAATTTTAATAACGTAACTCTGCAGCCTTGCTCACGGCGTGAAAGAGTCACATTTACGCATGTGACTTTTGATTTGACACCATTACCTTTGATTCGATGTAGATATTTAGTGGGCAGCTATTTGGTTTAATTCATTTGTTTTCCATCGGAAGATATTGTTAATTCTAACAAGAATTAATATAAGAAAATATAAGACTCTATAAGAAAAGCTAAAGGAAGATTTCAGGGCTTTCGGTGGGCGCTGTTCTAGTCTCCAAATACTAACATCTGTCCAAAAAATAAAATAAATTATTAAGGAGAACATGTTAAAGCTCCTTTTATATTTCAGATCTGACGTGAATCTATAGAGGGAATTTTGTTCCATTATTGTTGCAGGCAAAATACATGCTTTGTAAAAAAGAAATTTGTAAAAACCCCTTTTTTTTGTAATTTGATATTTAACAGAGGAAATTTGAAAAATCTTCTAGTCAAAAAATAATTTGAGTGTTTTGTTTTTAAATACCCGATTTATTTTTACCATTTGCAGTTATTTTGAAACTTTCATAGATCCCATTCTCCTCACTTCATTGGTCCTGCAGACCAATAGAAATGGTTCCTCTCTCCTCACTCTATAGCAGCGGTCCCCAACCTTTTTTGCACCAGGGACCGCTATATGTCAGACAATATTTACCCGGGGGGGGGTCAGCTTCACAAAGATAGGATGTTATAGATAGGTTGAGTCTTGAACTGTATTAACCTCTGTCAAGAGGCACAGATGCACCGACTGATGTAATTGGGAGAGGATACCGCAATTTTTTTTATTTTTCAAAATAAAACATTACTCAGACTCTGATCATCGATAAATTTATATATATATATATTATATAAAAAAAAAATTATTTATTTTTTTTTCTGTGCGGCCTGGTACCAAATGACCCATGGACCAGTACCGGTCCGCGGCCCGGTGGTTGGGGACCGCTGCTCTAGAGAAAAGCCCGCCCCCAGAGGTGAAGAGAATGCAAGCTGGAAAACATATTCTGAAAAGAATGGAGTTGTAAAACTCATTCTGTCATTTGAAAAGAAGACATCAAAGTCTATTAATTTAGTTTTTATTAAAAAAAAAAAATCTAAAAATTTGAAAAGAAGCTATCAAAAGCTCTGGCAAACTATCCAGGGTGTTTTATACGTATATATATATATATATATATATATATATGAAACAAAAGTCTCTCCTCCTTCTACAGTACATGTCCCATGAAAGTTAGTGTCTTTTTGCTTTGAGAGGCATCAACTTTTCCACTGAGAGCCTTTCAGGTCCTATGATGCCATGTTGTGGGCCTCTTTTAGCACCTTGTGGTCTTCTTTCATGGTAAACTTTCATAGACAGGATGTTGGTTGATTTCTTTAAACTTCCTCTTCTATATCATTTTCCCATTAGTGAGATGGTTGCTTTAAATGCTTTAAACCCCATAGCAGCCCCATGTGATGCTACAGTCAGACAGTAGTGTGGATCTAACTCTCACTAACTTCAACAGAACACAAATGAAAAAAGTCTCAGGCTTTCTAAAATGCTGAGTAATTTTGTTTTTATGTGCAGCTGATGTGAGATACAGGTTTTAGAATAGAAGCACGAGTGTCTGAATTTATTCCTGATCAGAAATGATATTATGTTTACATAAAAATAGGAAAAAGTCTCTTTTTTTTGTTGTTTCAACATTGAAAAGATGACCTCGTGTTTACATTGCTCTGTTTGTATCGATGCCTTTTATTTTGAAATAATTTGAGTCAGTGCAGTTTGAAGGGTTGGAGAAAATGAACTTCCCTGTTTACCATTAAAACCCTCCATCACTAAAAGTAATCTTTAATCTATTTCTGCTTCCCAGCGTCTTCTCTCCTAATTCCCACTGAGCCCTTTTGACACACTCATTGCTCCCAGATGCCCCGGGCGCTTCGCCGCATCCCGTTTCTACCCATCATGCATCGCTGTGGAGACGAGTTTCCTAAAAAACACCCATTAAACTTCTTGTCATATATTGACTGGCTGTCAGTCCAGCGGGCGCAGTAAACAAGAGCATAGGAAATTGATTGTGCTTTTTACGCAATGTTTCTCATTACGCTTGGAGCTAAATGAGCTGTGCGGGTGTGGGACATGGCTCCAATAACCCAACCACCCCCCGCCCCAGTCCCCTGCCTTTTACAGGATTTATGGAGCAATCATTTAGCGAAGGAGGCAGTGGATGAATTCAGAGTTCCTGTAGCTCAGGGAAGCTGTTGTTGACATGCAACAGAATAGAGAGCACAAGTATTGTTAGTGTTCATTAAAAGGAGATCACATTTGCCGGGTAATATGCCCAAGATAATGTGGAAAACTGTCTGGGCTGACTAAGAGACCATAATACATCAAAGAACATTTCGAGGAATCCAAATCACACCCTGTTTCCAGCCCAGCGTTGATGTGAAAAGCTAATGATGCTATAATGTTTTCCTTGTTTGGGTGCCTCTAATCAGGCCTAGTCATTGTATGATTGTTGAAGAAGTTTATATGCTCAATCTGCTGCCGGTTTAGGAGGTGGATCAGCTAATCAGCTCTCTGCTTCCACCATATCCCCTCCTTCAGACGCTCTTTGGCTGATTCTAGATTTAGTAAATTGTAGCTCCTGTTCCTGGCTCCTATCCATCACTTTCCGCGGAGTCAACAGTAAAAACATTATCCAAGGGTAGGATAAGACTTCCAGACTGCTGTGCTGAATCAAGACAGCTTTTAGCCTGACGGACGTCATTACATGACGGACATCAACATTGAATGATGCTGGTCACATTTGGAGTACAACATTTCGGGGGGAAAAAACTACAAACAAGTTTTACAATGCAGTAAACAGGTAAAGCTAAGTGTTGTAAAACCAAACACATATGTATACATATGTACATATATATGTCACACAGAGTAAATGTCCCAAAATACTGGCTGTGTTTAAACATCCTGCCACGCAAAGGACTGTGGGAAACCATATATACTGCCTAGCTGCAGCTATGGACATTTTGGAAAGAACTCACTTGACTGATAGTGAGCTGAGCAAGTTGTAGGTCCTGTTATTTCACCTTTCGTAGGGGTCAACAGTACAAACTCTATCCAGGCTAAGAAAGAAACTCCACACTGCTATATTGAATCCAAATAGGCTTAAGGCCGATTTATGCTTCTGACGAATAGCCTCTGCAACCGTCAAATATGTCACTGTGCGCGACCATGCCCCCGCACAGAGGTTCCGCAACCGTCGTCGTGCACCTCAAAAAATTCCTGACCACACGTGAGATGGTCACAAACCTCAAGACCTCAAGCGGAAGTGCAAAGACAAGGAAAAACTACAATGGACAACCTACACGTCCTCCTTTGTCTTTTTGCTAACTCCATTAATAGAACCTGTTCCTCTTCGATGTCTATCAATTCTAGATCCATCTCTGTGACCGTGATATCTTGCAGATGCTCCATAGTTGTTTTGGAAGATATACACTCCCGTTGGTGCCGCCAAAGTTCTCATCAGGAACCAGAGTTGCACTGTCAGGAAGCAGAGTTGCACTGTCAGGAACCAGAGCTGCACTGTATCGACCCAGAGCTGCACTGTCAGGACCCAGAGTTGCACTATCAGGAACCAGAGTTGCACTGTCTGGAACCAGAGTTGCACTGTATCGACCCAGAGCTGCACTTTCAGGACCCAGAGTTGCACTATCAGGAACCAGAGTTGCACTGTCTGGAACCAGAGTTGCATTGTGTGGACCCAGAGCTGCACTTTCAGGACCCAGAGCTGCACTATCAGGAACCAGAACTGCATTGTCAGGAACCAGAGTTGCACTGTGTGGACCCAGAGCTGCACTGTCAGGACCAAGACCTGCGCTGTCAGGACCCAGAGCTGCACTGTCAGGAACCAGAGTTGCACTGTCAGGAACCAGAGTTGCATTGTGTGGACCAGAGCTGCACTGTCAGGACCCAGAGTTGCACTGTATCGACCCAGAGCTGCACTTTCAGGACCCAGAGTTGCACTATCAGGAACCAGAGTTGCACTGTCTGGAACCAGAGTTGCATTGTGTGGACCCAGAGCTGCACTTTCAGGACCCAGAGCTGCACTGTCAGGAACCAGAGTTGCACTGTCAGGAACCAGAGTTGCATTGTGTGGACCCAGAGCTGCACTGTCAGGACCCAGAGCTGCACTGTCAGGACCCAGAGTTGCACTGTCAGGACCCAGAGCTGCACTGTCAGGACCCAGAGTTGCACTGTCAGGACCCAGAGCTGCACTGTCAGGACCCAGAGTTGCACTGTCAGGACCCAGAGTTGCACTGTCAGGACCCAGAGTTGCACTGTCAGGAACCAGAGCTGCACTGTCAGGACCCAGAGCTGCACTGTGTGGACTGTCAAGATGTTGCAGACCTGCACAATGGGGTCTCCTGCACTGTCAGGACCGAAAGTTTATTCCGGACACTATATTTGAAGCCTTCAGGAATAGTGCGTAGCACGTACGTGCTTCCTGATTTTATTAGAAAAAGAAGACATTGTTTTGTACTTCGCCAAAATTTAAATGCTACCCGTCATGCTGTGATATCTGATGTTTCAGCAACAAAAACATTTCCAAGACAATAGAATAAATTGATATTCGAAAGTTTGTTTTGTGTCTACTGTTTTCTCCTGCACAAACATAGAATAATAAAGAATATATAAAGAAAATAAAGAATATTTAATATAATAATTGCAAACACACATAAGAAATGCCTGTATAAAAAAACTGAGTTAATTATGTACATTTGACATTTTATTGCAAATATTGACCTTTTCCAGTTAAACTGGAAAGAGATTATAAATATAACTTATTAAACACATGAAATGACAAAAATGTTTCTGTTATGAAGACCCAAGAAATAAACACAGGAACGTAAAATATTTCCGGTATACAAGCTTTTGTTTTATTTCACTTTTACATTGATAGGCTTTGAATAAACTTCTGGTTATGACAGCGCAGGAGACCTTACAGTGCAGGTCTGCAGCTAAAATTGGTGGCAGTAATCATCCAGATCTCTTCAAGCCACGAATGCATTGATTATGAAAGAGACGTCCATTCTATCTGAGGTGTCAATGATTGACATCCCTTTCAGGATTTAAAGAGGGTAAATCCAGGAAGAATTTAAATTCTTGTTGTTTGACCTTAACTCTTGTCATAAAAACAGACTCTTGCTCATTGGAATGCTTTTACTTTTTATATATTTACGCTTTTCTTTATCTTGGAGATAAAACCGAGTAATGAACCCCAGGGATGCATCAGCACCAATCACATCCTGTATGCAGATGACACCTGACTTCAAGCTGTTGAAGTGAGGCTCTGTGGACTTCACAGACTACACATTTTGGTTCAGCTAGTACACACTAAACATTTTAATGAGTGTTACTTTCATGCTGATGAATACGGTGAATAAACTGTCATCACAGTAAGTATAATTCAATGTTAATGTTAGTAAGTCTTCTGTTTAACCCTTGGTCTTCCTTGACCTTCAGCTTGGATCTACCCCATCCCTGATGCCCTCCTCTCCTCTTTCCTCTGCAGCTTGGTAATCATCTTTCATTGGAGGCGAGATGAGAGCTGCTGACTCAGAGTAAAGGATTAGGATGAGTAGAAGAGAGGGATGGATGGGAGAGGGGAGGCTGAGCAAGAGGAGTTTTCCAAGGCTGCTGCTGAGGAAGAGCTGCAGTAGCTTGCAGCCGGAATACTTATGAGGAGTTGCAACACATTGCCCTCCCCCCTCTTCCTGTTTGTGGGTTTTCTCAGAGCATTCCATACAAATAGAGACATACTGAGGCCAAAAGCCTCGTCTAGACCGAATGCTTTAGCTGTGCTTGACCTCAGCTGGCCTAAGCCCCCCCGCCCTCCCTTCTCCACTTTGCAGCTGTCGCAGAGCTGGGGCTAAATATGCCTCTCTTTAACCTCATGTTTTTGGTAATCCAGGTGAGCTTGCAGCTGCTGCAGCTGGGCTCCCTGATGAGCTCTGGGGGAGGGGGGCTTTGCAGAGACACCTAAAAGCCTTTGGGGATTGCACTAGAATGATATGGACGCATGACGTTTGTTGTCAGCAAATTGGTGCATTGCGAATGCCCTCATACACATACACACACATCTGTCAGTCGGTAAGCAAGGGCAGCATCCCATCAGCTGCTTTTTTACTATCAGGACAATGTGCACAGCTGCAATCACCCCTCTCTTCAATGTATTTGGAGGGTGGTTGTTATCAACAGAGATGAGGAAGACCATAGAAAGACTTTCCTGGAGGGCAGGGAGCCCATCCAGCAGCAGGATGGGCATCAATTAACTGCATGTAGACACTTGCAGGTGGAATTAAAATTTCCATAAAGTTACACATTGAAGTTGCTTTATGTAGGAAGTGCTGAGTAGATATTTTCAAAATAAGATATGAAATATCACCCAATAGAAGGTTACAGGCAGACACAGACAGACCGATTGTTTTACAAACTGCGTTCTTTTAATATTATATTTCACCAAGCACATTTTCTTCAATGCAAACCCATTCAACAATGCTCACATTTGACCAATTAAAATGTTGTTTGTAAAACAAATACTGTTTTTCAAATATATAAAAACATTTGATAAAATATAAAATCTGTATGGAAATATTTGGAAAGAAGAGTAAAAAAGTAGTTATAAAAAGTTGTAAAATAGTTATAAATAAATTGTAAAAAAAATTAGTGTTGCACCGATACCGATACCAGTATCGGACGGGGCCCCGATACTGCCCTAAAATGGTAGTATCTGTATCGGCGATTACCAACACCGATACCATTTTGAGAGCCATAAGTTTATTCAACTATTGTCACCCAATCCTGGTAGGCAATAAAAAGTTCTACTGGATTCACTTTGTATTAGATTTTTTCCTGCTTCACAAAGGTAGGCATCAGCTTGACAAAGCTATAATGGCAATTATTTTACATTATTATGGTATCGGTATCGGCCGATACTGCACAGCCAGGTATCGGTATCGGGGCCAAAAAATGGCATCGGCGCAACATTAAAAAAAATAAATGTTTAAAAAAATAATCTCAAAGAAAAGTTTATCTTCAAACCTTTTATTGATTAAAATGTACTTTTCTACCCCCAAATGTCCATTACATTCTAAAAGGGCTTTCTACTTGCAACAATAATGGAAAAAAGTTAAATCCATATACTTGCGAGTTAGCCAGCAGTTAAAAATTACGTTAAAATATTAAAAGCATGATTCAACTAATCCCACCGTAAAATAATCAGAGCACTTATTAATTGGTTGGGTAGGACTCTGTAAAGGTGCAGTGAATGGCTCTGTTGCCTGGATTCTCTCAGTGATCATGGAGGTTCTCACCAGGTACTCCAGCTTCCTCTCACATTCTGAAAACATTGGAGTTTGGTTAAAGCTACAGTGTGTAATAATTACAGGGATATACAGTCAGAAATGTAATATATTATACATAACTATGTTATTTATCATCATCTACGAGCTCAGCCTCTTAACCTTAATATTTGCGTTGCCTTAGAATTCGTTATTTATAATTACATAGGAGCGGGTCTCGCAGCCATGGAGGCAGACATCTTTGCGCTACGGCAGCCGGGGCCAACAAAATAGCGATTGCGAGATCGCCCATTACGCTCGAAAGTAACTAGGCAAGTTGAGAGAGATGAACTGAGACGGTACTGAGCAATATACCCTACACAGACTAATGAAATACTATCTGTAAAATGATCCATGTAAACAAACCTCATCACTTGAGAAGGTAGGTGAGGCGGACGTCGTGGAAGACATTTTGTCCCGTAACGCTCGCCGGACTGGTGGGGGGGAGAAGCGGTGGGGGGGAGATGTTCATGTTGCTGCGGTCTGCAGTCTGGACGTTAGATGTCGCTGAAAATTACACACTGTAGCTTTAAAGCTTTTCTTTAAATGGCCCTTAGATGTGAGTATCTGTGTGTAAAGGTCTGTCCGGTGTCTCCCAGTATTTTTATGGCAGAGCGAAAATCCTGTCCAGCTGCCAGCCGCCCCATGAATCTGTCACAGAAGAGATAGTGGAGTAAAAATGCTGGTGGTACTACACAATGTCTGTAAGAAGTTCAAGATAAAAAAAGAGATCATTATCATTCATCTGCTATTTGGAAAATATCGGCAAATCGGGTATCAGATAAAATTTCCAATGTCTTCCAATGTCATCACTAGTATTAATGTACACATGTATATCCTAAAGACAGTTAATTTCTTAAACATTCTGACTAGGGGTGTAAATTGGCAAAAAATTGGTGATATGATTTATATCACAATACATGTGTAACTATAGGATTTTGAAAAAGACGATATATTGCAAATTTTGTCCCTTAATGTAGCTCTGGAAAACCTGATGAGTTGTTGCTCTGCTGCAGTCGGTGCACAGAAGCACAATAATCAAATCGGATGGAGGGTTATCTGTTATCTGAAACAGTAGTTGCCAAACCTGCTCCTCTACTACCACTGCCCTGCATGTTTTAGATGTATCACTTTTGCAGTACATCTGATTCGAACTGCATGATATCCTCAGCTGCCATCAAGTGCTACAGAAGCCTGTTAATAGTGCTTTAATGGGCATAAGTCAGATGTATGGCATTGAGGAGACATCTAAATAATGCAGGGCAGTGGTACCTGAGGAGTGAGAACCACTGATTTAGTAGTAAGAAAATTATTTTTTTTTAATCTATATTAGGGGTAGAACGTTTCACAAAATCCACGGTTCGGTTCGGTTCACGGTTTCGTGGTCACGGTTTTCGGTTCGGTATATGTTTATTGTTACACCGAAAAATAAAAAAATAATAAAAATTATAAAAATTTATGAAAAATAAAAACTTATGAAATTAATGAAAAAAATCCCAAAAAATTTATGAATTGTAATTATTTTTAATGATCCGCGGAAACCATGGATCAATTCCACATGTTTTGCTGCTTTGAATTTAATCATCTCCAAGGGACTCAGAGGGGAGCAGACAGGAGCCACAGTGGGGGCTGTAGGCTTTGTTTTGTGCAGGCGGTCTGGAGCGCAGCGGGGCGGAGCAGAGCGCTGATGGAGTATGTGGGTTAGCATGACATGTTGGTTGTGTTGCTTTTAGCATAACCCACAGGTGTTGCACAATGCTTGCACACTGTTGCACTCTAAATGCAAAGTGGTCCCATACAGCAGACCTATAAAGTGCTTCTGGCGCGTCTTCCAACTCCTGTTTTTTCCCACTCGCCATACACACACAATTCTCCACAACAACTGATTTTTTTCTGCTACACCCGGCTACCCTGCTTCGCTTCTTCTTCTTCTTGTTTACTACTGGTGGTTGGCTTTGGTCGCAGTACCGCCACCTTCTGCTCGGGAGTGTAAACGCTTCCCCTATGAGAAAAAGGAGCAGCGCATGAACCGAACGAAACACACGCAAACCGAACCGAGACAGTCGAACCGAACGGTTCGGACGGTTTTCAAAAACCGTTCCATCCCTAATCTATAGGTGTTTTTAAATTTCAGGATCAGTATTTTAAAATAATACCAATATTGTCTATACTATAACTATCACGATACTTAACACCAATGGCGTAACGACACAACAATAAGCAACATTATCTGGATGGGCCCCATATGAAGTACAACACGTGATAAAGGTTCAGGATACGGCGACAGTTTCATAAATTGGCAATGAAGATACCTCCCCCGACCAGTGCCTGTGCAATCGCAGAAATTCTATTCTGCACAAGATGCATTAATTATTGTACTGTCTGCTCGCTCTCACTCGCATTAAAAAAAAAACACCACCTTGCATATTTAGAACATCAGCAACGTCCACCTCTCCCTCTTCGGCTCTGTAAAAGTGTTTATTTTGGGAAGTTTTTTCCGTTCTTCCAGAAGCTCTTCTTTCCTTTTTCTTTTTTGGAATCTGCTTAAGTACCTCTTTTTGGTATTCATCGTCGCTAACACATTGTACGTAACGGTTATGGTTTTAATCTATGCTCTGGATTACCCATAATCCCAAGCTGTAGTCTTAAAAATTATAATACTCGAATATATCGTTCTTTTAAGATCTTTATTGCGGTTTGAAACATAATATAAGTGTATTTTTTACAAACGTCTAATGAACTATAAACAGTTATTAACATAGTAATTAAAAGTACCACTGTCTGCTTTGCTATTGGTGTCGTGTTTAAATGGCCCACCATCATGGTGAAATCTGGCATGCGTTGGGGTATAAATACAGTCCGGTGGAGTCAGTCACTTTAGTATCAGGTGGGTTTAAGAGGTTTTTATGCATCATTACATCTGCAAAGAAACGTCCTAGTCTTCAATTATGTAGGGGGCCTACCAGGTGTCAGTGATGGGGCCCCTAAGAGGACGGGGGCCATTTTTTTTTCTTACGCTCCTAATTTAAATAGATGGATTCATAGGAGAGTTTCTTTCACTTTCAAATCAATGGGTGTCATTATTTTAGGTATAAATAATTAATGCTGCTTTTAAGTATTTGTTTAATGATATTTTTCGTTTGCGGTTGGTGGAGCAGCAAGCTTTTATTTTGAAAGAGCTTCCGGAAGCGTCTTTATGTGATGGTGAACCTGACAGCTGAGGGAGGGAGGGATGAGCAGGGACAGGGGGAACCTGCAGTAGGGCTCACATGGTCCTGCTGCAGCGGATCATTCAGCACCGGTGCTGTCCACCTCATGTAACACCCAACTTATCCCTCCTTTTTTCCTTTTTACATGTTCTATTTTTTTATATTCTATTGCTGTGTTTGTATCGGAAATAAAAGCCTTTCCTGCGGTCTCAGCCAGACTTGGGGCCCCGGTGGAAAAGCGTCATGGCCCGGGAGAACGGAGACACCGGCGGCAGCGGAGAGACGTGGAAGAAACAGGTCGATGACATCAAGAAGATCTTTGATTTCAAAGAAGTCCTGGGAACGTGAGTATAAGGAGCTTAAACCTCCTCCTGGAGTCTGTTTACTATTTCCTGGCAGTTTAAAGTGTCACTTCTGGAGCTGAGTGTGAATAATCAGATTTTCCAGCTCATTAGTGAGCAGTGGTGAGGTAGTGGTCCTTCATAGCTTTTAACAATGACATCCAAACATTGCTTGCAGGGCAGCCTGATGCACCATCCCTGTGTTATTCATTACATGGAGTTAATCATTCAGTTATCAGGCTGAACTGGTTCTCTTATGGAAAAATCACAGCTTTTCCCACTGGTTGCAAATCAATAAGCTGTAAGCATAAAATGCATAAACCTCCTGCTGCTGAAGTTTACTAAAATCTGTTCATTTTGGGAGGGAAAATGTGATGTGATGTCATGAAACAGCACAATTATGGTCCTAAAACATTTAGCCTACTATGCACGTTTTACACATTATGGCTGTAGTCTGTTGTGACTAACCTAGAGTAGGTCCAATGTTCATCAATAGAAAACAGTTGTTGTCATTTTTAAATAATGTCACAAAGTGTTATTTCTTTTATTCAATTCTCTTTTCTTTTTTTGTTGTAAATTCTAGAGAAAACATTGTTCAGAAGTTATCTTTTTCTTTCGGAAAGCATTAAAGAAAAAATGTACAGAAGAGGATTAGGGGAAAAAAAGTTAACAGATTTTGTCTTTTTTTGAGTTTGATGAGGGGAAAAAAGTTAGAATTCTGACTTTTTGCTGTAAATTCTGATTTTTTTTCTCCTCAGAATTCAGACGTTGATTTCAGTAATCTGAGTTTTGTCTCAGAATTCTTATTTTTTTTTTTTTTTTCTGAATTCAGATTTATTTTCTCAGAATTCTGACTTCAATCTCAGAATTCTGACTTTAATCTCAGAATTCTGAGCTTTTTTTCGTAGAAGTCTGACTTTAATCTTAATAAGAATGACAGATTAGAGTTAGAATTCTGACTTTTTCTACAGAAGAAGATTAGGGCCACTGGAAAAAAGAAAGAAAAAAAAGTCAACAGATTTTTTTTTTTTTTTTAAATCTGAGTTTGATATAGGAAAAAAAGTCAGAATTCTCAGACTAAAATTAAATTAAAATCAGTTAACTTTTTAAATTTTTTCCCCAGTGGCCCTAATGCCCTTCCATAGAAACGGCACCTTTTAAACCTATAAACATGTGGAGACAGGTCAGGGAGAAAGTATAAAGAATGGAGAGGCAGAAGCTGCATTGATCTGTTGAAATGTAGGAAGTCCTCTCTGGAGGTATTTAAAGATGATCCTTTTATTGTATGTTTGGCAGAAACTGCCATCAATTAGTCGTAGCCTGCAGTTGTGCTGCATGATTGGTTGATGTAGTTTGCTATATCTGCAAATTTTACAAAGAAACACAAAACTCACTTACTTTTAAACGTATATGGCATGTGTATTTATGTGTATGAGCTGTACAAACAACATCTTATTTGCAGAATGAAATAGAAATTACCAATAACACAATGGTATTGATTTGTAATATGGCCAAATTAATCTTGTAATGTAAAAAATATTAATAAGTAAACATGCATTTCATTGTCTTACTTTTATATAACCATTAAACCTCCAGCCACTAGGTGGCAATGCAACGCCTAAGTGCCGATTATTCTGCTGCTCTGCATGATCACAGCAGAGCAACAAAGACTCATGAGGTTTTCACGAGCTTATAATAGAAAATCCAAATAGATCACCTTTTTAAGTGTATCAGGATATATTGCGGTAAATCCTACCGTGTTGCGTATCGTATTATCAAATTCTTACCAATTTAATCTCCTAGGCAGAATGTTTTAGAAATTAGCTGTCTTTAGGATAAACATGTGAACATTAATACTAGTAATGCATGATATTGGAATTTTATCCAATATCTGATTTGCCGATATTATCCAAAAGGCTGATGGCTCTTTTTTTTTTTTTTTTAATCTTAGACCTTCTTACAGATATTATGTAGTACCACTGACATTTTACGCCACTATCAGTTCTGTGACAGATTCAAGTATCATCTCAGTGCATGTGAGACACTTAAATAGGCATAATCCTCACCATTTTGCAACATAATAATAGCCTTATATATTGGTGGATTATATTGGCGAAATGAATGGTCTGATGTCTGATATTTAAATTAAAATAAACTTAAATTGGCATTAGACAGTAAGCTGACAGAGAAGAGGTTATGAGGAAGGGGGAGAGACATGTGGCAAAGGACCACAGGTCAGATTCGAACCCGAGTCGGCCGCGTCGAGGACCTATGCTACGTTCAGACCGCAAGCAGCAAAGGCAGCAGAAGCAGCTAGTTTGCAAACTCAATGGTTAACGCGCATCAAGGCGCAGCAAAACGTCCTACAGCGCGTTTTGAGCAGCAGGCGCAGAACGTCTGAGCAGCTGAAGCAGTGTCGGGAGCGTTTTAGCATCTGACACACGGAACACGCTGCAAATGCAGAAGCTGCTGGAGTTTGAATAATTGAACTTTTGCTGCTCGACGTGCCACATTAACCAATCAGAGAAGCTGATCTGGGAGCTGGCAGGGAGACAGGCAGCACTGATGATGCAGAGCGCTATGATCACTCCTCTGAAACAGTTTATTAACGCCTAAATTAACGTAAAATGCTGAAATCTACCGGCAAAACTTTTTCGCTTTTATTATCCTGGTGCCAGCAGTGTGGATTATCTATATGAAAAATGCCTTCCATCTGCCGCAGCAAACCACAAAGAGGCGACCTGGCCAGAGGCTGCTATTGAATGGGATTCCCAGTGATAGCGCATCGCCGGTATGTGGGGGTCTAAGCGACTCCGACAGAGAAATAATATTTGAAGGCAGGATGGTAACATGGATGAACTGACTGCACAGATGAAGTTTTCAGGTGGACTTTTTCACTGAAAAACAAAATAAAACAACTTTTTACCAACTGATCATAGCCCGATCCCTGGCGTCCTCTTCCACAACATCTTTGTCCCCGCTTTCCTCCTCTAAATAAAAAATGTCTGACGGAGGAGACTCATCCATGACCTCCGACACAAAACTCTATTCCTGTTGCCTGTTTCCTCTGTCCATAGCGTTCTTTGACAGTGTCGTTTCTAAGTGCACCACTCGGGAGAATTCTGAAATGCAACGGTTGGAACAGCCGCTTATCTATGACTTTAATAATGTGGAATACTTTTTTTCTTTCTATTCTGAAAGTATTTAATAAAGCTGGAACTATAAATTATAAAAATATAATAATGCTACTACTATTTTTTTTATTTCAGCATATTGTAATAAAATATTTAGCCCTTCATATGTAAAGATCCTCGTATATTGAGAGAGAAATTAGTTGTAAATTGATTGCTATAATCAATCAACGTTAGATTAAAGCATTAGTTAGTAACTTTCATGCCTAGTTCATCAACTCAGGAGCCACGTGCTATTTACATTCTAAGAAACACTTAAATTGGCAAACCTAATTTAAGCATATTACTGCCACCTAAAGGAATGGAGGGAGAAAGTCAGTGTCTTATCCTTTAAAAAATGTAACAACCTAAAACTAAAAACTGGAAATCACTTTATCTGAATTGTACATTTTCCAGCCTGAGAAAAAAACAATGACAAATTTGCATTTTTAGCAATTTTGACAAGATAAAACAATAAATTAAAGAAACAACAAGAAAGCTAAAATTGGATATAGATGAAGACAAAGGGTGATTTTATTTTTTTTTTTTCATTTGAAGAAATGACTTCAATTAACTGTAGAAACCTTACTTTTAATTGCCTAAAAGTTTCCCTCTGTGTTTCTCTATCTTCCCAAAGTCGCTTTTACACATGCTGGCCGTAAACATCCGGGATAATTGCTATTGAAACCGGCTCTGGTGTGAATTTACTGACCGTCGGTACAAATCAGTTTATTTGACCACACACATGGTTTAGTTTGCCCCTAAGCTTTTCTTCATTACTCTGACCTCTGTGTGTTTGGTATCAGTGAGTCTGTTTAGAAAGCTGGGTGACCTGTCAGACTTAAAATGACTTTTAGGTGATATTGTTTGGGTCGGAGGGGATGTTCTCCTTGAAGACAGCAAGCTTTGACAGACAGTAAAAGATATAGTCTAAGGTCAGACTGTCGGTGATGGACTCATTAGCTGTTAAAAAAAGGTAAAAATCCTCAATCCTTTCTTTATCTTCTGTGCCTTCATGTTTGTTCATACCGTGGCGTTTCTATGATCAGAGTCCGTTCCTGTTAACCAGCACTGCTGACGGATGGTTGAAACTGATGCGTCAGTAGAAAGTGGCTTTCACCCTGAAACCTGCAACCAATCAGGTAATTGTTGTTGCCTACAGGTGCATTGGCTGGTTTCCAGACCAACCAATGAATGACGGCCATAAAAGGGGGATGTGTGGATAGCTTCTTGCAGCAGGAGATCTGCACATGCAGCATTTTTTTCAGTTTCTGCAGGTTTGACTCCAGGATGTGATGTCAGAGCGCTGAGGGCGAGTGCTCTAAGCCTCCTCTGGTCCAGCAGTCTTAAACAGCTCTCCTCTTCAAGTAGTTTATCAACCTCATAGGGGCTCCATTATAATCGCCTGTGTGCGAGTCTCTCCCTGGTGTCTGATTACCCCCCCGGTGTGTTTGCTGTATGGGCCCTTGTCCCTCACTGCTCAATTATTCAAAAGGAACGGGTTGTATGTGTGTTTGATCTGCAGGTGGGCTGGAGATCTCAACAGGAGAGGTCACTGTGATCTGAGAAGGTACAAATAAAAGAGTTTTTGGGCGTTTGTTAAAACAAAACAATGAAAAATTACCCCTGTGATCTACTGGGGCTGCATTGCATTGAAAATTTTATTTTTTATAGCTGTGTTTTAGTTTTTCCTATTGTTTTTTTATTTTTTTATCTTAAAAATCAAACACAAAACTAGTTTGTCAAACATTGCTGGTCTAGCAGGATCTACAACAATGACTGCTGCATATTTGCCTGTCTCTACTGTTAAAAAGTATGGAGTGAATTTTGTACCATTATTGTTTTGAGCAGAAATGTGTTTTGTTCATGAACATTTGAAAATTATTTAATCCACAAATGGAACTTTGAAAAATGTCTTAACCAAAACTAGGTTTTCAGAGTAACTTTAGTGTTTTCTCATGCATTGAAAAATGCAATGTGGTTGCTAATGTCCGGAAAACTAAGAAATATATCTACACAATATATCTAAAGCCAACCCCTGAAAAATGAAGAGAATTTGATCTGTAAAACACAATTCATCTTTTCAACAGAAATTAGAAAAAAAAAATGGTAAAATGACTATATTGCTAATAAAAAATAGAATGTAACAATTATATGAAAATGATATTATTAAATATATATTTTGAAAAAAATTGCAAAGTTACTTTTAAAATCTACTTTTATTAAAATATTTTTCAAAGTTTCAATTCAAAGACATGCTCTTTGCTTGCAATGATAATGGAACAAAATGTATTCCATATCCTCTGTAGTGAGGAGCATAGATGTCTGCATTGACATCAACAACTTTTTCATTGGTCAAGAGGGGGAGTTGTTGAAGTGAAGACAATGTGATCCATAAAACACAATTTGAAAAGAATGCAATTCCTAAAAATTATTCTGAAAAGAGAATTCCAAAATGTAAAATTATCAAATCTGTTCAAAGAAGTTAAACACTAAACTTTAGAAAAAATAAAAATAGAAAACAATAAAATATGAAAACAACAAGATTACCCTTTAAATTTGTGTTAATTCAGATTATTTTTAAAGTTTAATTACTGGGTTGCAATTATTTTTCAACACTTCAATTCGCAAGGCGTGTTTTTTGTTTTCTTTTTTTCAAATATTCTGTTAAAAAATGTTTTCATTCCTGTTTTGCAACATTAATGGAACAAAATTCACTCCAGACATTATTGTCCACATTTTCCCCTTTAGCTATAAATACATATATAATAATAAATAAGATAATAGACAATAAAGAAATTGGATTTTGAAGAAAAAAAGGCTTAAAAAAGGCCTTTAGGCTTCAACTAATTGGGTAAATATGATCTAGTAATGTAATCTAAGCATAAAGGCAGCTATTCTATAAATCCCTCAGAGGGTTGTTAGAGGAGAACATTAGTGAAACAAAATACAATGCAGCCAGGGTTTCCTCAGGACCAACCTGTTTTTAGCCTCACTTCTTTCTATTAACACTGATCAGCTTCTATGTCTCTGCTGAGGAGCTGCAAGCTACAGCCTGATGCCGATCATGGAGAAGCACAGAGATGGTCTTTATCCACACATTGCATGTTGCATTAAGGTCAAAAGAAGGAAAACCTGCATATGCTAACAGCATCCAATTTAAATAAAGGCTGAAATCTTCACTTTATCCATTAGCGTAGAACTGGAGGAAATAGAAGTTGCTGTCTTGCAAAGTTGTGCTAAAGCCTAGCTAGTTGGTTCAGGTCAGAAGTCTCTGTGGGAGACTTTTTTAAGTAGGAGAAGAGAGCGTAAGTGTGTGAGGAGAAGTCAGGAGAAAGTCAAGCTGCAGCAGTGATGGCAATGCATTGTGGGAACCTCACTGTGCCATCCAGGGCACGCTGCCCTTAATTGATGCTCTACTTCCCTGGTACTGTTCTCCGTTCACCGTTTCTGGGACTCCACAATCCACATCCCTCCCATTTTGTCCCACTTTGTCTCCTCTTTACGTCTACATCTCTGTCCCCCCCCCACCCCACTCACCGCTACAGTCTTTGAGTCTGCATCTCTGCCGTGTTTTTTTTCTGACAGTGTACGGTTGCAGTGCCAGCCGTGCCTGATGGACTTTTCAAAGTTTTCCTTTCTCTAGAGGTATAAATAGGATCTCAAAAATAGAACAAAAGATGATTGTTGGCTTTGTAGCAAAGCCAACTTCATCAGTGGACCGCCAGCCTACGCCTTGAACACTCCAGAACAGCATATGTGCAATTTTTATGCATATCTTCGCACATTTACAAGCTTTTTCTTTTGTATTTTATTAGTACAAGCTGTGTCTCTAGGGTTATCCGGTGTTTTTTGTTCTTGACTCTATTTTTCAAAATGACAACTCTGACTTCTGAGTGCAGTGGGAGAATGATTAATCTGCATTCAGCCTATATGCCAAATGACTCTGCAGTAGCTGTGGTTATTTATAAGGTGTGGCCATTAATGCACTGGCTCTGTGCTGTGCATGAAGGAGGGGAACACAGTAGGAGTGTGCGTCATTTTTTTGGATTGAGGTTTCAAAGTGGTTCCTGCTTTTTTGCTCTAGTTTATGATGACCCATGCTGACTTAAAAAGAAGCGCATCTGTTACTAAACTCAGGCCGAAAAGGCTTCCCTAACAGAAAAATCCCATTAGTTTCACACATTCATTTACCAGTGAAACCATAAGTTAAATTTACATGCCATACAAGTGTGATTGACATGTGAATCACATGTAAAAACACATGTATACATGTAGATTTGAAAGGTTTCATGTTAAAAGCACATGCTACACATGCAAGTTTTCACAAACGATTCCCTTTTTTTTGTTTTTTTAGGCTCAAATGTGAATTACATGTGCTTTAAATAGAAACAATGTGTGAAAACAAATGTATCACATGTGAATCCTATGTAAAAGGACATGTATGTGCGTGAATTTGGAACGCTTTATGTAAAAATTGTCTTTGATTCAAATGTTTCACATCTAATTCAAATGTTTTTCAGGTGTGACACACATGTGCATCAAATATGAATCACATGTGGAAACGTGCATATCACATATGACCCAAATATGTGATTTACATGTGCAACACATGTGTATCACTTTTATACATGTGCATTTGGAACATTTTATGTTAGAAGCACATTATTCCCATGTTTTTTTACTATCTGATAGACGTGTGCCTCAAATTTGAATCACATGGGCTTTAACTGGGAATCACATGTGAAAAACATGTTTATAACATGTAATTCCCATGTTATTTTATTAGAAATGTATGTGGATATGGACAATGAAATATTAAAACCACCTTTAATTTCCATATTTTCACATTGGATTTGCGTGTTTCTCAGATGTGATACAGATGTGCCTGAAATGTGAATCTCATGTGAAAACATGGGAATTGAAAGTAGTTACACATGTGTATCATATGTAAATGCACATATAATCTGTGCGTATTTTGAACGTTTAATGTTTGAAGCCAAAAATAATTGTATATATTTTCACATGTTAATCAAATCAAAATAACATTAGATACATGTGTTTTCACATGTCATTCCTATGTTTTTTTGTTTGTTTGTGATACACATGTGCCTCCAATGTTATTTCACATGTGCTTGAACTCTAAATCACATGAGAAATCCTTGGTTTCACATGTGATTCCAATGTTTTTATTGGTGATAAAAATATGCCTCAAATTATACTCACACGTGCTCTAACTGGAAATTATATGTGAAACTATGGGTATCACATGTGATTCCTATCTTTGTACATGTGAAACACAATGTTTCTGAAAATGTGAATCATATGTGCTTTCACTGAAGATGAAAGAGAAAGAAGATGTGGAAAAATGTGATTCACATGGTAAACACATGTAAATCATGTACCACATATCAATTTCATATGTGTTTGCATTGTTTTCACATGTGATTTTTACATGGAAATTTCATTTGATTTCTCTATAAGATGTATCAAATTCCAGATTAGATTAAAAGTTGACTGGATCGTGGAATAGAATAGGTGGAAATATACGGGGAAAGTGAGAATCTCATGTGAAATTCATTTGATTTCTCTTATCAGGTTATTATAATTATAATCATTGTTTTGAATTCATTTTACAACTTTTTATACCAAACTACTAACTTAGAAGAATAATGAGTCATACGCAGAATGTCTAATATTGCAAAATAAAAGCATTAATTGTACTGAACAAAAGTGTATGAATAAAAATATGAAGTCCAAAATACCAAAATATATATTATTGATGAACATCAGTCAAAAATGATATGAAATCATGGTGATTGCAGCTTCTTGCTTTTGTGAAAAGCTGCAAAAGACTTCGGACTAAGTCAGAGGTTTTCCTTCCTATGCATCTATAGAAGCTGCACAAGGGAACTGATCAGACCATACTTTAGCTATTTGGTCAAAACAGCCCAGCCAAAGTCCAGACTTAAATCCAGTGGAGATCCAGGGTGAGGTTTTCAAAATCTCAATACAAGGCATTGAGTTTGCTGTGCTATTAAAAGGGAATGACGTTTAAATGATGGAAGTAATTCTGAATTAAAAGGCGAACTCTGTGTATGAAGAGAAATTGGTTGGTTGGGTATTTTGCATGCATCTTTTGGACCAGACTGACACGTGGCTCCATAGTATTAATGATCATAAACTTTAGTCCATGATCGGATCAAGGCTCTATTTTAAGCCTCTCTGTGATCACATCCAGCTTATAATGGCCTCTGTCTGAGAGCCTGTTGTCTCTGCTGCCTTTGCCACCCTGTTAGACAGCTGTTCAGATTTATGAATGCAGCTGCAAATGCAAATAGGGAAAGGCTAGAACACAAAGTGTTTGTAATTTAATATAAAGCACCTTATGAAAGGGATTTTTATTGCAAACTTGGACAATACTTTAATCTCTGTTACGATCTGCAGAAATCTTCCAAAAAGCACCCAATAATTTTGGCGGCTCTGAAGTAGTGATAGCAGAGCTCCAGGTTCTCTGTCCTGATCGGGGGGATTCAGATTCAGTGCTCTTGTGTAAGGCTCACCACAACAACATCTGCTCTCTGAGAGGAAAATAAGCGAATCAACCTGCTGGGACGCAAACGCTTGTTATGATGAATTTAGCAGCTGGTGGGATACCGCATTTTCAGTGATCAAGGACGACAAGGGATGCCAGAGGTCAGCAGGGCTGCAGCGATATGGGCAGCGCAGCTAACTGTTGTGCTGCAGGGTATTGGCCTGTTTCACAACAGCATTAGGAGTCAGCAGAGGACGTCGTGCTGTAATTTGTGTCAACATAAATTTGTACCAGCTTTCTGTTCGAGAGTAGAGTTGCACACAGTTTATTAAAGTTTGCAGTCGACTGTTATGATTAAAAACTATATTTTATACTTGATGAAAAGATGCTCCATCGATGAATTTCTGGATTTTTTTATTTATTTATTTTTTTACCATTGACCTGCAAAGTTTAACATTAAAGCGTTTTTACAAGATCATTTACCAAAGGAATGAGTTTTATATACAGTGGGGCAAAAAAGTATTTAGTCAGCCACCAATAGTGCAAGTTCTCCCACTTAAAAAGATGAGAGAGTCCGGTAATTTTCATCATAGATATACCTCAACTATGAGAGACAAAATGAGAAAAAAAAATCCAGAAAATCACATTGTCTGATTTTTAAAGAATTTATTTGCAAAATATGGTGGAAAATAAGTATTTGGTCAGTTACAAACAAGCAAGATTTCTGGCTCTCACAGACCTGTAACTTCTTCTGTAAGAGGCTCCTCTGTCCTCCACTCGTTACCTTCATTAATGGCACCTGTTTGAACCCGTTATCAGTATAAAAGACACCTGTCCACAACCTCAAACAGTCACACTCTAAACTCCATCATGGCCAAAACTAGAGAGCTGTCAAAGGACACCCGAAACAAAATTATAGACCCGCACCAGGCTGGGAAGTCTGAATCTGCAATAGGTAAACAGCTTGGTGTGAAGACATCAACTGTGGGATCAATTATTAGAAAATGGAAAACATACAAGACCACTGATAATCTTCCTTGATCTGGGGCTCCACGCCAGATCTCACCCCGTGGGGTCAAAATTATCACAAGAACGGTGAGTAAAAATCCCAGAACCACACGGGGGGACCTAGTGAATGACCTGCAGAGAGCTGGGACCAAAGTAACAAAGGCTACCATCAGTAACACACTACGCCGCCAGGGACTCAAATCCTGCAGTGCAAGACGTGTCCCCCTGCTTAAGCCAGTACATGTCAAGGCCCGTCTCAAGTTTGCTAGAGAGCATTTGGATGATCCAGACGATGACTGGGAGAATATCATATGGTCAGATGAAACCAAAATAGAACTTTTTGGTAAAAACTCTACTCGTCGTGTTTGGAGGAGAGAGAATGCTGAGTTGCATCCAAAGAACACCATACCTACAGTGAAGCATGGGGGTGGAAACATCATGCTTTGGGGCTGTTTTTCTGCTAAGGAACCAGGACAACTGATCCGTGTGAAGGAAAGAATGAATGGGGCCATGTGTCGTCAAATTTTGAGTGAAAACCTCCTTCCATCAGCAAGGGCAATGAAGATGAAACGTGGCTGGGTCTTTCAGCATGACAATGATCCCAAACACACCGCCCAGGTAACGAAGGAGTGGCTTCGTAAGAAGCATTTCAAGGTCCTGGAGTGGTCCGTGTTGCCCAGCGACAGCCCCATAACATCACTGCTCTAGAGGAGATCTGCATGGAGGAATGGGCCAAAATACCAGCAACAGTGTGTGAAAACCTTGTGAAGACTTACAGAAAACGTTTGATCTCTGTCATTGCCAACAAAGGGTATATAACAAAGTATTGAGAGGAACTTTTGTTATTGACCAAATACTTATTTTCCACCATATTTCGCAAATAAATTCTTTAAAAATCAGACAATTTATTTTCTGGATTTTTTTTTTCTCATTTTGTCTCTCATAGTTGAGGTATATCTATGATGAAAATTACCGGCCTCTCTCATGTTTTTGAGTGGGAGAACTTGCACTATTGGTGGCTGACTAAATACTTTTTTGCCCCACTGTATTGTTGAGTAAGAATTTCTTCCTAATGTTTTTTTTTTTTTTTTAACTCAGCCTACATTTTTAGATTTTGAACCACAGTGATTTAAAGCAGCGTGGACATGATTTTTAAGGTCACATCTAGAATGCTTTCATCAAATATACTGCCTTTAAGAGAATAATTCTTACACAGATTGTCTAGAGCAGGGGTTTCCAACATTTTTCAGGCCAAAGCCCCCCAAACATATGGCAAGATGGAGCAGGGTATACAATACAATATGTATTGTATGAAATTGTGTTATATCAAACTGGTCCTATAGTCACTCTATTACAGATGGAGTCATGAAACGAAAGTAATTTCTCCCTGGGATTATTAAAGTATTTCTGATTCTGATTCCTGGTTGATGGGACAGGTGTTGTGAATGAAACGGTGCCCAGCTTGAAAGAGCTCCTGTGTGTCACCTAATGTGTGCATTGATGACTGAAAGACATCTTCTGCCTCCATTTATCTGTTTACTACAGTGTGTTGAAATCATGTTAATGTGTATTTAAACACATTTCAATTAGTGGAAAAAATAGCAGGGGGGGGTATATAAAAAAAAGTCTAATTTACCAAAACTTTCACGACCCCCATGCAGTACCACTGTGGACCCCTTAGGGGTCGCGGACCCCCTGTTGAAGACATCCAGTCTAGGGTGTTGCAGGATAAATGCATTAATTTGACTTCAAAATGTGTATAAAAATTGTTTTATAAATTCTGATGTGTCCAAAATGTATAACATTGATACACATCAATTGTGCTTTTGAACATCGGTTCTAACTAAGTTAAAAGTTTGCTTATGCTAATGTTTCTGTCACTACCCGATCCGTCCCGGAAGCACGATCAGCCCTGCACATGCGGCAACAGATATACATCCGGGTGTCCATAAATAATGTAATTATGGTTCTAAAATTACTTATTTCTATCCTTAACTCACTAAAGCCGGGCGTACACTGTGTAATTTTTTCTATCATTGTACGCAGCTGCTGCTTACACTATACAACTAATCGCAGGGTTTAGTCGTACAGTGTGAGTACAAAGCTCACGATTTATGTTCGGCCGGATGCTCTCATGCGATCTACCTGCTCACACTGTACGACTCACAGTCGGACTCAGCTCCGCAGTGAGATGAAGCTGCTCTGACGCATCTATCCAGAAGCCAAATGAGTAGAACGGGAATCTGAAGCTCACTATAGTGAGTCTTGGCAATTTGTGCATTTTTATGCTGAAAGCCCTAAAAAGAAAAGGTGACAACGTATTTGGACAAAGACATGGCTGAGCAAACGTGGCTACTAAGGTCTGTCAATTTAACAGACAGAACTGCATTTCACTCATTGCATGCCCGCTACGCTGCTGTGTTTACATCTGAGAGGAAGAGTAAAAAGAAGAGTCCTTCTTTGCGCATGCGCCCGGAGCGATTTGCCCATGACGATCGACTCCTGATCGGGAGGTAGTCGTGAGAGACTGATCGCCCCTTGTTACCCCCTGTACACTACACAACTCACGACGCAAGATCAGACTGAAAGTCGGGCCGATCGAAAGTTTCTCGCACGACTGAAAAATCTCTCCGAAAATCGCAGTGTACGTCAGACTTTAAGAATGCTAATACACATCTTTAAAAATTGTTTTATGACTTTTGTGAGACAATTTTGATTACAATTTTGAGACTACTTCTCTGACTTCATCATCGGTTATGCTCAGAGCAGTCCGGCAAAATGTTATCAAACCACGTTTCCTTCTTTAGGTTACACATTATATATCATATGGTTAAAACGAACCAAAAACATAAAACTCAAAAAGACTAGCTTTATGTTTAAATCCAATGCAGAAAAAGTTATCCACATGAAGTACCATTGGATCCCATTTCCAGCGCAGATCGGGCAGAGACGAGCCATAAAGCCGAAAGGATTTTAGGGCATATATTTTCTCAGGAAATACATTATGACGGAGGATGTGGTATTTCGGTGTAACGCAAGATAGCTGCTTCCAGCCGGCTGTGATAACAAACTTCCTCGTACTCTAATAACAGTTTATATGCAACATTTTCCCCCTCATTTATAAAACGGTAAAATCTGAGACATTTCCTGGCATTATTTTCGGGAAATTCACACCGTATTTTAGGAATACTTTTCTGTGATAAAGACTAGGATCTCTCTCAGCATTTCCTCAGCCTTTGATTGGGTTATACAGAGCAAAGGCTGGTATTTGCTACACCGAGACTCAGGAGGTGCTCTCTAGGAAATGCTTTCATTATTTGTTCTTTTATTTCCTTTGAGATCTTCTCAAAATCAAACATCCAATTTTGAGAGGAATCGGTAACCTTGGTATTATACTCATTTATACTCCCCTGCTGTGTTTATTCTCTGCTTTATCCATATAAAAATTTACCAAATTAGCTTGAGAGGTTAGCAGCAGACTGGAATCAACGTCCCCGCCTGAACGGAGAAGCCAGTATTACAGGAGCTTAGCATATTTTTTCTCTTCTGGCTCCACTTCTTGTGACGGAGGAAGGAAGAAATGTAACAAAATAATGAAGTGAAAGAGGAGGACAAAGAAGAAGAAGAGATAACGGCATGGAAATGAGGAACTGTGATTGAATGGCAACGAGGGATGGGAGCAGGAGGCTTCAGGGGCCTTTTGGCATTGGTGTTTCACTGCTGAAGGATAAATATGTTGGAAGTGGTTGGGTTCTGTCACTCCATCTCTCCTTCCACCATCTGTTGTTGTTGGAGCCAAGAAAAGCTTTTGTTCTGAAAAAGCCCCCATCTCTATTTAGTGCTGCAAAGCATTTAAGATCCTAAGTGGTGTCAAATTATGTAAATTTCAGAACAGAGGCTAATACCATCTTCACATGAATGATTCTGAATCTGTTAGTTGAGTAATGAACTAATTGTAAGCGGCAGCAGTGGCACAGGCCGAGGATGTGAGGCTCTGCTCAGAGTCCAGAATGAATCATCTGTCAGGCCGTCTCTGTTGGAGTCTCTCCTTGTTTTCTTAACCATGCTCCTTCTGGAAGGATTCATCCACGACGTGAACAAGGAACTCTGGGCTTTATTTCTCATCTGTCCTTGACTTCGTTCCACAGAAAAGGTCTAAATGGATTAAAAGATGCCAGTAATGTGGCAATTAAAGCTTTTATATTTAAAGTTTTTATAGAGAGGAATTTTGGATTGGTAGATTGGTTTTATTTCTGAGTTGCATAATGGGGTAAATTATGTTCCATTATTGTTGCAACCAAAAAACAACATGTTTTTTTTAAATAGGAATGAAAAAAAAAACAAGTTTTTGTAAGTGGAAATTTAAAAAACAGCAGTTATTGTAAATAAATCAGAAAAATTGAGTGGAGAGGCATATATGGAGGCTTTTGAAGTCTACCCAGTGGACTTCTCCCATGTACCATTGTCCCTCGATCTCCTCTGCTATTAGCCTCCAGAGCTAGCCCTAGGCAGCCTCCACCCCTGGCGCCCTCTCTGCTCAGTGGGCTTCTCTGATCTTCTGTTGTGATACTTAAACTCTGGATGGGGTGCAGCCGGCTGTCTTGTCCCAGTTCTGCTGCTCACCTTGTCAATATCAAATCATTCTGGCTTAAACATGTATATAAATGTACTCTTTATCAGACAATATTGTTCCAAAATAAAAAATCCTGTCTTCAAATCTGTGTGTTTTTTTTCTTGTTATCTTATGCAGGCCAGTTAGTTATACGTCAGCCTGAACACCTAAATTCGGCCAATCATATATCAACGGTCATCTGTCAATCAAATGTTTTTGGTCATAGTATCTTGATTCATGTCGCAGCTAATATACGCAACGGTTGAAATAAGAATCATTTCCTTTCCCATTGAGTTCTGTCCCAGTGTTCACGGGGATGGACATCTGTATCTTCAGCAGGCGTAGAGCTAACAGAACTGGCAGCGTTGCGAGGCAAGGGCTCAAACATGTAGGCTGGAAGCCTTCTACACCAAACAAAGCTTCTGCCGCCCTGGCGTCCTCTTCCACAACATCTTCGTCCCGCTTTCCTCCTCTAAATCATCCATGACCTCCGACACTAAACTCTCCTCCTCTTTCATGTTTCCTCTGTCCATAGCGTTCCTTGACAGTCTTTTCTAAGTCACCGATTTAGTGCTACTTGGTCCCAATGGAATTTCCCATTGGGAACCTACTAGCACTAAGTTGCTAACTGGTTAGCAAGATGCTCCTGAGAAACCGGCCACAACCAAACTTGCTTGCGAACCTTCCGCCACAACAATCCCGCCGCCTTGATAAACAACCAATCACATTCCCTTCATTCACTCGTGTAAAGTCGTATGGGTCTCGGGAGAATTTCGGAAATGCAACGGTTGGAACGGGCGCTTATCTACGACTTAAAGCTTTACAGAAAGTGGCCATGATCCAGCCGTAGCTCCTGAATTCCCTGAACTAGGAATATCTCTGGAGCATCTGCTAGACCCAGAGACACTGGCGGCTTTAGTCGGCTTTTTAAAGTAATTAAAGCACCGCTACTCATGAAACTGACAACCAGCAGGTTTGATGACGTAGTGGAGCATTTACCCTGGCCTGCGAATTGGGTGAGCACACCTTTAAAGCTGCCTTAGATTAATTGAATTAATATCAGTTGGTCTTTGACCACACCAAGCTAGTGCTCAGTGTCTATATATAAGCCTATTTTATCTTCATCACAAGGTTTATGGCCTTTTTCGTATAGGCAGACAATATGACTATGCACCTTTAAGATCTAAAAGACTGTGATGACCACCCACAGCTTGTGAGGCCTGCTAGACACTGTTGTCACTGACAGATAAGTCCTCTGATAACATGAAAATATGAAACCACCAGGATCCTCTGTGCATAAATCCCCCAGGTAGGTTTCTACTTAGCTCTGTCGGCCAACCAGCGGATAAACAAAAAGGCCTCCATTGGTTTTTAAGACCAATTCCAGCTTTCCTAACCATCTTTTCTAACAGATGTTACTTGGTACGATTCTGCTGCCACTTTGTTTGTGATCTCATTTCACAGACACAATGTTCCCCACAAACATCTGGACAACCTCAAACATCTAGAGCCCCAAATAAGCCTATTAATCAAACCTATATTTTCAAACAATTTTTTTTTCTGTGTTCAATGGACATAAAATTATTCATCCCAGCCTGTTCAGGGTCTTTCCTAAAGCACACAGGGGTAGTTAAAGTGTAACAGCATGTACCCAAGGAGTATTTGTCAGGCATGCGGCAGGGTCGCCGTGGTAACCCTTAGCTGTTGCCCATCAGATTGGGAGCGATCGCTGCCGTTAATGGAAGCGACGCGGCTCACACTTTGTCTTCTCGACAGGTAATTTAGGGCAGACCTCCCTTCATATACAAACATAAGGAGAGAAGCCACATGAGACGACACTCACCCGCCCGCCACACACAGCCAAGCCAGCAAACTTTTTGAAGCTGTGAAATACCTTTAATAATATAGTGCTGGGAAATGTAACAGGCAGCTTTATGACTAACACACACATACACCTGGCTGCACCTGGGAGGCTTTTTCTGTATTATAACTACTACTTTTGCTTTACTGTACTCAGCGTATGCATGTGAGTTGCTGTTTATCACATCCATCTCAGCCCTTTTACACAACTTGTCAAGTTTTCCTGGAGCCAAACAAAGTGCCACATCTGCACTAACATCAAATACAAGAAGAACCCAGAGAGAACAGGAGTTTTTCTGTGTCTCAGACTCTGGAGGTGAATGTTTGATGGCAGCTGAGGTGAGATCTGTGTGCTAAAACAGCTTCACGGTTTGATGATGCATGCTGGAGTGTGTGAGACAAACAGAAAGTGATTCATCGGTCTAGACGGCGTACCGACTACTTTGGGTCTTACTAAGCTCCATCTTTAAAGGACAGATTTCTTCACTTTTTCGTCCACCTTGTTTGAAAGGTCCTGCAGCTCATGAAGGCCAGCTCCTCCTGGGGTCATTAGTGGGTTATAAATCTCGCTGTGGCATAAAAGTTGTCTCATCTGGTCTTAAATTTCTTTAAATTTGCATATTTTGTGTTGCTTTTAAGATCAGGTCTTATTTAAAGTAAGTCATTTCTCTGTTTTATCTGACTAGGAGTAATCTAAAAACACTCAAATATAGGCTTGGCTATTGAAATCTAACAACGTAGTCAGACTGGATTCCATTAGAGGTGAAATTTCTTTATTGTTATTTGCATTAATAAATAGTTGTCTGAATTTTTTTTTTACTTAGCTTTATCAGATATTCAGATATTGTATCAATTAACTAACAAAACTGCAGAATTAAGGATTAGAGATAGAATGTTAAAAAGTGGTCCATATGTCCTCCAGCAGCCTAAGCCTATAGCAGCAGAACTACATGTGCAATGTAGTTCCACAATCCTTTAAAGGCTTCCACGTTCACATGTTTCAATTCCACTCAAATGTTCGAATAATAATCTTGTGGACATTATCAAAATTAAAAGAAATAACCTTTTAATTGTGTTTGTGTAGTTTGTGATAACAAGATCTTGAGTCTCGTCTATTAAGCCAGGCTGCTGCTGGATACATTTCACAGATCCAGCCGTATGCCACTGTTTACACTCCCTTCTTGCTGTCTATGTTAGTGTGTGTTAAATTGAGACATTGGAGAGTAATTGAAAGATTTTTGTCTCCATGAGACTAAACCCAGTCACTGCTTTTTGAGTAATTGGGAGTCTGTACGTCTGTCTCGTTAACAGCTGCTCTCCTGTGTGTGACTGCATCAGGGTTTGACTTACTGGGAAACAACATTTTGAATTATTTTGTGTTGAAACAGATGCAACAAACCAAAATGCATGCATGGGCATGCCGGCGTGGCTCAGTGGAAACCGTAGCTTCTGAATTTAGCTTTAGAGGTTTGTATGAAGTCAGAATTCCGCCAAAAATGCACACATGTAATAAGCACCATGCAGCTTTCTACACGATCATTTGGATGTCGTTTTAATATTATTAGGACCCCAATAGATCACAAGCATGAGTTCATGCTCCTTCTCCTGCTCTCCTGCTACATCTTCTCTAATGTCAAATTTTGTCACTTTGAGGGTGGAACAAAGCAGAGAAAGTAAAGTGCCTGTGAGTGGTTACTTTTCAGGAAATCCTGCCTTTTGACACAGACATCAGCTTAGGTTCTTTAACCAGACATATGCAAATAAAACTATATTTAAATAATTTTGGTATCAAAAGAAAGCAAACATTTGGGAGACTCCAACAGAAGTCTAAACACGACCATAGCTGCAATGGTTTCTGGAAAAGGAATGTTAAATTTAGAAAAAAGGAGACGTTTTTATAACACCATATTTTTAAAATGCATTTTTAGGTAAATATGCGTTTTAGAAATGTAAGGAAAAAGCTTCACCCTTTTAAATTTTTTTATAAAGGAATTCTTTGTCAAGGTTTTCTTATCAAATACAGACAATTAATTTTCACCCAATTTCAATTACGCAAAAATAACTGTAACTGAATACAGCCATTACATTCAATTAGGCTAAAAGTTCAGATTATCAGATTATCTGAGCTCTTCTTTTAATCCCCAAAGCCAGAAAAGCTTGCTTCCAACCAGTCAGCAAGACTTTTACTTTCACTTAATCCTTGAAATCGGGTAAAAAAAAAACATAAAAGAATATTGGATCAAACTAGCTAGGGAGATTTTGAAGCTAGATGGTTTGGGTATAGAATTACTACTTGGGAATCATTATTTTTTATTATGATTTGCTAACACAAATTTTTTGTTCTGGTGCTCTTTAGCTCCTGAGCAATTCCTAAAGTAAACTGTGACAAAAAATAGATTTTAATCATTAATTATTGGAACAACCTGGTGCATTTTTGAGAGCTAGTTTTGTGGTTTTTACATATTTTTTTGGTTTATTTACTTATTTTTATTCAACTACCTAAAGATTTCACTGTGTTTGGTGAAAAGTTGCCTTCATATATTTGAAAATAAAAAATAAAAATGTTTAAATTGGAATTGTGTTGATCAATCAGTTGTGTAATAAAATAAATTGCTGTTTTGATTTATCAGGTGATTTCTAACGGTTATTTTTCAGCTTATTTCAGTGTTTCATTAGCCTGGGTGCCATTCCGAACTTAGTCCCGCCCACAACGTTTGAGGTCGGGAAGTTCGCTCTGGCATTGCTTAATAGTAGCGCGAGTATGCTAGCACAATATCTGGCGGGCCAATCAAATTGTCAGGGCGGGCTTTATACGATGATGGACATATGATCAACAGTAACGTAATCAACCAAGTCACCAAAGCACGCTTGGGTGACAACAACAATGGCTGCCGCTGGAGAGTTGAGGTGTGTAGATTCTGCTATTAGGTCTGTTCTAGAAGATATCGACAGCAAATTAATTTTAAAACAGGAACAGAGAAACGCGATCAAGGCTCATCTTCTTATTCTAGGCATGAAACTGCACGCTTTGATTTTTGTTGACAACAACTATGCGTCGCTTAACATACGTCATGCACTCCGTTGCTCTTATTGGTTGTAGGTCTATCCAATTGAGTGCAGAGGCATTTTTTTTCCTGGTTCGTTCGAAACACGCCCCATAATCAAAGCTCTATGGAGCAGTATCAGACTCATATTCTGACTAGAATTGAGTCGGACTACGTCCGGCTAGTGTTTCATGTCTTACTGAGGTTAAATTAATGTGGAGCTGCCCTATAGTTTTATTTGACTTTAATGTTTTACTGGATAACGTATTTGGACATGAAAAATTTGTTATGTTTATTTCTCTATGTCTACCTTTAACCAAGGGAACCTAAAGTAACAATCCTAGAAAGGGAAAAAAGAAAGATAGGTAGATAAAAAATAGGTCCATCAGTTACCAGGATATATGGGCTGTCCTTGCTGAGGGCTCTTTGAGGATATTAACCCTGTTTGTGTTTTAGACTCAAATTAAAGCTAAACTAGCCAGGTAATCCAAATTTTAGTTCTGATACCATAAAGGAATATTTCCCTTCATTTCCACGTCGCCATCTTCACCCAAACCTTTCTAGCAAATGACCGCCGCCGTGTCCTATAATGTGTTGGGTCAAATCCTTTTATCTTCATCCTTTGGCTTCCTCTTTCTTCTCCTCCTTCCAATCTAACGTCATCCTGTTTTTCTCACCAAGCCCCCTCCCTCCCGCTCTTTCTGCTCCTCCATATGGCTTACTCTCAGCATGAGCTCATTTTGAAGGTCTGGTATTCCTCAGCCAATTTTTTTTTTTTGCTGCTATTACTGTCTTTTTTCCTCTAATGAATTCACACCTTTGCCTATGAATTTATATTAAATTAAAAAGGTAAGTTCTTTGTATAAATGTAGCATATGTATGCATAACCACATCAAAAGTGCCAACTGGAATCAAATTGGTGTAGCTGAGCAAATATTAGTCTCTTTTTTTATCAGTTCTTATAATTTTCTTTTATTTAAATAAACTATGTCAACTGAATGTGTGATATCCATGGTTACGAATGTAAACGAAAGGGACGTCTTGTGAAATCCCAGTAGTGGTATGCGTTGTTACCATGGCAAAAACCCTACCTTGGCAGCAGAGTCAAAATGTACCATTGAATCTCGAAAGCTTCTGCCCCGGGGAGTAAATTTCATCAGGGTTTTTGTCAAGTAGTTGAATAAATCAAGAAGCAAATCACCAAAACATAATCAGGTCAGTGGGGGATGAATTGAAATAACTGTCCCAGTATCAACATGTGTGTCTATTTGAATCCCACTTACTGAGACCTTGGCCGGATGTCAGGTTTTTATTCTTATTAGATTTTATAATGTATATATGTATAAAGATTTTATATATATAAGATTTGAGTCATGTTCTGATTGTAAATTCACACTAAACATGTTTTGTGTATCGACAATGCTCTGAAAGTAAGTTTTCACCTTCTAGATGACCACAAGCACATCCGATGCTTGTTGGGAGACGCAATGATTTTTTTCTTTGGCTTGACCTTATTCGCTGTGATGAGTAGGGAAAAAAGGAGTTTGAGATGTCTTTTAAAGCTAGAAAGCATGCCTCGAAATGTCATCTGTGCTGTCAGTTCATTAGAATATGATCCTACTTTTAGATATAATGTAGTTATTGTTAGTGGCAGACCTCTGCACACCGGCAGGTGGGTATTGCAGTGGGAATCCCTAGTGACAGCTTCCTCAAACTGGTAGAGCAATAGGAAATTTCCCGCTGCCAATCACACTGGCTGAAAGTAAACGACGACGTTGTAAATGTTTTCAAAAACAGTTGCTAAATGCCTCAGCTCACTGACAACTTCATCATAGGTGACCATGTTTTTTGCGTCTGTGGCCGGTGGCATGTAGATTCGACCGATGCAGTAAAATGCATACGTGATAGATGTAACAGAGTGTAGAGACAACATGGAGAGCGATCTGCTGCCTGCAACATCCTTCAGCATGACCTGTTTGGCACTGAGTCAGTAATGGTGTAGTTTGGTATTTCTTTAGAGGGCCACATGGCTCTCCATGTGCTCACCAGAGGAAGCATAACTGCAATTAGGTACCGAGATGAGATCCTCAGACCCCTTGGAAAACCATATGTGTCATGGTTGGTTTAGAAATCAAACCCACATGCAGAACACCACTTGGAGACTGATAAAAAGTTCAACAGAGTTTATTAAAGGTTGCACAGAGATAACATGAACTGGATTCTGGAAACTGGTCCGGGCAGGATTCTCAGGCGTCTGCAGAGACGGATAGTTTGATTAGCATGGTAAACAGATAGTTGTTGAGTTTTCAGATGTTTCTGAAAATACCTTGTAGAGGTCCAGGCTCTCTTTTCTGAGAGAGGGAACCGGTTGGGTCCAGAGACTGTTGGTTCAGCAGAGTGCTCAGCAGCAGCAGCGTCTAGCTTCTGACTTTCCAGTGACAGACCTTGGTTTGAGGGATTAGCTCTTTCATTAAGAGCAGCAGTGGGATTCCAGAGTGAGATCTTCAGGTTTGGCTCTCTAGGGCAGGCAGGCAGGTAACAGGCTAAGCTCATCCAGAGCTTCAGACGAGAGACAGGTTTCCAAACTTGGTCAACACTGCGATGTTGAAGGAAGGTCTGGCTGCTGATTATATAGGCAGGTCTCCTGATGGGCTGATGAACGTCAGCTGTGCTGGAAGGCTCCAGCCCAGGAGATCCACAGCGCACTCTGCTGGAGAATCTCCAGATCCCAACAGTACCCCCCTCTCAACGACCGCCACTTGGCGGTCCCGAGGATGTGGACGGGAGGGACTTCTCGTAATCCTCGATCCAGGATGGATCGAGGATAAACGAACCAGGAACCCAGGTGCGGTCCTCCGGACCGTAGCCCTCCCAGTCGACGAGGTACTGCCAACCGCGACCTCGCCGACGGGAGTCCACGATCCGGCGAACCGTGTAAGCCGGATGACCATCGATGTCCAGGGCGGGTGGAGGGGAGTCGGAAGGCGGGCACAAAGAACTAGTGACTACAGACTTTATCTGGGAAACATGGAATGTCGGGTGGATGCGCAGAGAAGGTGGCAGGTGCAGGCGGACAGCAGAGGGGTTAATTATGCGATCGATTTTGTATGGACCGATGAACCTGGGTGAAAGTTTCCTGGACATAGCCTTCAGTGGAATGTATCGGGTCGACAACCAAACCTCTTGGCCTGGAGTGTAGTCAGGGGCAGGACGTCTCTTGGAGTCAGCGAACGTTTTGGTTGAGGCTGACGAGCGGGTGAGGGTGGTGATGGTATCCCTCCAAATACGTTGGCAGCGGCAGATGTGATGATGGACTGATCTGACCGTTATCTCTCTCTCGTCTGCGGGGAAAAGTGGAGGCTGATACCCTATGGAAACTTGAAAGGGGGATAAACCAGTAGAAGCAGATTTGAGGGAGTTATGAGCATACTCAATCCACGTCAGGAACTGACTCCAGTCAGTGGGATTGTTCGAAGTCAGGCAGCGGAGAGTGGACTCAAGTTGCTGGTTCATCCTCTCCGTCTGCCCATTAGATTGAGGATGGTAACCAGAGGTGAGAGAGGATTTGCAATTTAATGCAGAACAGAAGGCTTTCCAGACCTGTGAGATAAACTGGGGACCACGATCTGAGAGGATATCTTGAGGAATACCATGGAGGCGAAAAACATGCTTCACGAGGAGCTGAGCCGTCTGGAATGCTGTGGGGAGCTTTCTGAGGGGAATAAGATGACAAGCCTTGGAAAATCGATCAACGATGGTTAGTATTGTAGTCATACCTCTAGAAATCGGGAGACCAGTGACAAAATCGACAGCAATATGAGACCAAGGGCGGGTTGGAACAGGTAGAGGATGCAGCAGACCAGAAGGTGGTTGGTGGGAGGTTTTGTTCCTAGCGCAGATGGGACAAGCCAGAACGTACTCTTTGACGTCTTTATGCAGAGACGGCCACCAAAATCGCCTGTTTATGAGGGCGATGGTTCTGCTCACTCCAGGATGGGCCGAGAATTTAGTTGCGTGCATCCACTGGATGAGGCGGGATCTGACGGAAGACGGGACATACATTTTATTTGGAGGACCATTACCTGGGTCAGGTTCAGAAGCCAGGGCAGAGTTGATCAGATCAGTGACCAGGAAACGGCTCCAACGGTACATGAGGCAGGGAGAACAGGTTCGGGTGTCTCAGGTTGATCGGTGGAATACAGACGAGAGAGAGAGTCGGGCTTGACGTTCTTGGAACCAGGTCTATAGGAAATGAGGAGATTGAAGCGTGAGAAGAACAAAGACCACCTTGAATGCCGTGGGTTGAATCTTTTTGCCGATTTGATATAGGCCAGGTTCTTGTGGTCTGTCCAAACCAGTACTGGATGCTCAGCCCCCTCGAACCAGTGTCTTCATTCCTCCAGGGCGAGCTTAATGGCAAGAAGTTCTCGGTCACCAACATCATAATTTTGTTCGGCTGGGGATAGTCTGCGTGAAAAGAAAGCCGTGGGTGAGTTTTCTGGTCAGAATCTGACTGCTGAGATAGAACAGCTCCTACACCGGAATCAGATGCATCCACCTCAAGGATGAACTGTTTCGTAGGATCAGGCTGAACCAAGATGGGGGCACTGGAAAAGAGTTTCTTTAATTTATTGAAGGCATTTTCGGCCTCAGGAGTCCATTGGAATGTTCTTTTAACAGAGGTAAGAGCTGTGAGGGGTAGAGCTGTCTGGCTATAGTTTCTTATGAACCTCCTATAGAAGTTTGCAAAACCAAGAAATCTCTGGAGTTGCTTGCGGTTTTCAGGTGTAGGCCAATCCAGAACTGCCTTTATCTTGTCTTCTGATGGCTTCACCTGCCCGCCCTCGAGCACAAACCCTAGGAAAGTGACAGAATGTTGATGAAATTCACATTTTTCAGCTTTCACAAAAAGTTTATTTTCCAGAAGTCTCTGAAGGACTAAACGAACATGTTTCCTGTGGTCTGAGAGGTTTTTGGAGTAGATCAAAATATCATCGATGTAGACAAAAACAAAAACATTCAAAAAATCTCTGAGGACGTCATTGACAAGAGCTTGGAAACAGGCAGGAGCGTTCGTGAGACCAAAAGGCATGACCAGGTACTCAAATTGCCCTAAGGGGGTCTTAAAGGCTGTCTTCCATTCATCCCCTTCTCTTATTCTAAGGAGGTGGTAGGCGTTTCTCAGATCGAGCTTGGTGAATACTGTAGCACCTTGTACAGGTTCAAAAGCTGATGCCAATAATGGTAGGGGATATTTATTTTTGAAGGTAATCTGATTCAAACCCCTGTAGTCAATACAGGGGCGCAGGGAACCATACTTTTTACCCACAAAGAAAAAACCAGCACCAAGAGGAGATGAAGATGGGCGAATTATTCCAGCAGCTAGAGATTCATTGATGTATTTTTCCATGGTTTCACGCTCTGGTTTGGAAATGTTATACAATCTACTGCTGGGAAGAGGGGCTCCTGGAAGTAAATCTATGGCGCAGTCATATGGTCTGTGTGGTGGAAGAGACGTCGCACTGACCTTACTGAAGACTAGTGCCAGATCATGATACTCGGGAGGAACAGAAGTAAGGTCAGGAGAGTCCATCGCCCCTCTACCTCTAGGGGACTGTATAGCAGGAGCCGCAGAACGAAGACAGGACTCGTGACAGGAGGTGGACCAGGATTCAATGTGGCGTTCAGCCCAGTTGATATGGGGGTTATGACGTTCCAACCACTCGAATCCAAGCAACAGGGGAGAGCAAGCTGAAGGAAAAACAAAAAACTTTATCATCTCCCGGTGGTTTCCAGAAATAAGCAGTTCTAAGGGTTGTGTCTGATAAGTGACTTGATGAAGCTTCTTTCCATCGATAGCAGAAACTCTGAGAGGTCTAGTTAAAGGGACAGTCTCAATTTTTAACTGCTGGACCAGTTCTGAATCAATAAGGTTTCTTTCACAGCCAGAGTCGATGAATGCTGATAAGGTGAGATTCTGGTTAGAAAAGAACAGAGTAGCAGGCAACAACAAATGAGGAGATTTCTCAGATCTTAGGGGGCCCGTCAGACTCCTCAGATCCTCTGACGGGCCCTGGCTTTTGATTAAGCCGAGCATGAAGCAATAAAATGGCCAGTCTCACCACAATACAGACACAGTTTAGCTTTAAATCTCCGTTGCCTCTCTTCAGGGGATAGCCTGGTGTGTCCAATTTGCATGGGTTCGGCCTCCGCTCTTTCTGAAGAAGAGAAATGAGAGACTTGGACAGGAGCTGGAAGAGTCTGATTCTTAGACCTTGGCTTGGTACTGGGTTCTGGGGAACCGGAAAAAACAGAAGCATAATTAAATGCAGGAGTTGAAACAGGAAAATTCCGGTCTCTCTGCCTTGAATGATTTCTAGTCCGAAGTCTGTTATCCAACCTGATTAAAAGCTTCCAAACTAGCAGGTTCGTCTATTGTGGCGAGTTCATCTTTAATGTTGTCATTTAGAGCCTTAAAGTAAGCACTCTTAAGTGCACACTCGTTCCAACCTGAGGCTGCGGCTTTAACCCGGAAGTCAATGGAGAACTCAGCTACTGACGAATCTCCCTGTTTTAAATTTAGCAGGGCTCGAGAATCAATAGTTTTATCTGAGTCATGGTTGAAAACTTGAGAAAACTCAGATATGAATTCAGAAAAAGTACATGAAAAACTGGACTCAGAACAGAACCTTGCCTCCGCCCATTCAAGGGTTCGACCAGTAAGCTGAGAGAGAATGAAAGAAATCTTTTTCCTATCATTTGGAAAACTGCCAGGAGAGTGTTCAAAAAGCAAACGACATTGAAACAAAAATCCTTTACACTCCTGGTTACCTGAAAATCTTTCAGGAAGACTTGGACGGAACTCAGGAAATGACGTCACGGACGGTGACCTTAGAGGCGGAAGTGGTTCCGGAACAGAACGGACTGCAGGCGTAGCATTAGCATTTCCCATGTAGCCAGCGTAATTCTGCAAGACTTGGTTCTGATATTCAAGTTTGCTGTGTAACTCACGGATGGTGTGGGCATGTCCAAGGATTTGAGCGTCCTGCTCCTCAAGCATCCTCCGGAGGTGATCTGCTGGGCTTTGTGTTTGGCCGCAGTGTTCTGTCATGGTTGGTTTAGAAATCAAACCCACATGCAGAACACCACTTGGAGACTGATAAAAAGTTCAACAGAGTTTATTAAAGGTTGCACAGAGATAACATGAACTGGATTCTGGAAACTGGTCCGGGCAGGATTCTCAGGCGTCTGCAGAGACGGATAGTTTGATTAGCCAGGTAAACAGATAGTTGTTGAGTTTTCAGATGTTTCTGAAAATACCTTGTAGAGGTCCAGGCTCTCTTTTCTGAGAGAGGGAACCGGTTGGGTCCAGAGACTGTTGGTTCAATTCAATTCAATTTTCAATTCAGTTTTTTTATATAGCGCCAAATTCACAACACATGTCATCTCAAGGCACTTTACAGTTCAACCAGATCATACAGTCAAATTGATACAAAGTTTTCTATCTAAGGAAAACCAGTTGATTGCATTGACTCATTGACTCAAATACAATCCCTCACACTAAGCATGCTTGTAGCGACAGTGGAGAGGAAAAACTCCCTTTTAACAGGAAGAAACCTCCAGCAGAACCAGGCTCAGTGTGAGCGGCTATCTGCCAAGGCCGACTGGGGTTCAAGGAGACAGAAGCAGAGATACAAAAAGCAGCTGTAAAAGGCGGCCCCGTCCAGGAAACACACAGCCTGGCAGACGAGCTCCAAGGCAGCTCCCATGCCAGAGGATGAAGAGAGCACATCCACCCAGCCACGGCCAGAGAAACAGGACCACACTGGAAGACAGGCCGATCTCCAACATCTACAAACAAGGGTGTTGATGGAAGCAGCACAGCTGATGTTTCTTTCCTGGATGACGTCACAGCCAAACAGGAATAGACGAGGCAAAGCTACTCTGAGGAAAAGCAGAGAGAGCAGAAAGTTAGAGATTGAACAAACAGATTCTGCAGAATAGGAGAACAGAGAGAGAATGAAGCAGAATGATGAAATGGGGGTCCCTAGGTCCTCCAAAAGTCTAGGCCTATAGCAGCATAACTATAGAGAGAGAGCTCAGGATAACCTGAGCCACCCTAACTATAAGCTTTATCAAAAAGGAAAGTTTTAAGCCTAGTCTTAAAAGTAGACAGGGTGTCTGCCTCACGGACTAAAACTGGTAGTTGGTTCCACAGGAGAGGAGCCTGATAACTAAAAGATCTGCCTCCCATTCTACTTTTAGAAATTCTAGGAACCACTAGTAAACCTGCAGATTGAGAGCGAAGTGCTCTGTTAGGAACATAAGGAACAATCAGATCTCTGATATAAGATGGAGCTTGGCCATTTAAGGCTTTATATGTGAGAAGGAGGATTTTAAATTCTATTCTTGATTTAACAGGAAGCCAATGAAGAGAAGCCAGGATAGGAGAGATATGATCTCTCTTTTTAATTTTCATCAGAACTCTGGCTGCAGCATTTTGGATCAGCTGAAGGCTTTTAACTACAGTTTGTGGACTTCCTGATAGTAAAGAATTACAATAGTCCAGCCTTGAAGTAACAAATGCATGGACTAGTTTCTCAGCATCACCCCTGGACAGGAGATTTCTAATTTTTGCAATGTTCCTCAGATGAAAGAAGGAAATTCTAGAAACCTCTTTGATCTGGGATTTAAATGACAGGTCCTGATCAAAAATAACACCAAGATTTTTTACTTTATTATCTGAAATCAGTTTAATCCCATCCAAATGAAGTGACTGGCTAATCAGCTTCTTTTTCAGAGACTCTGGTCCAAAGACTATAACTTCTGTTTTGTCTGCATTCAGAAGCAGAAAGTTAAGAGTCATGGTGGTTCAGCAGTGGTTCAGCAGAGTGCTCAGCAGCAGCAGCGTCTAGCTTCTGACTTTCCAGTGACAGACCTTGGTTTGAGGGATTAGCTCTTTCCTTAAGAGCAGCAGGTTGATTCCAGAGTGAGATCTTCCGGTTTGGCTCTCTAGGGCAGGCAGGCAGGTAACAGGCTAAGCTCATCCAGAGCTTCAGACGAGAGACAGGTTTCCAAACTTGGTCAACACTGCGGCGTTGAAGGAAGGTCTGGCTGCTGATTATATAGGCAGGTCTCCTGATGGGCTGATGAACGTCAGCTGTGCTGGAAGGCTCCAGCCCAGGAGATCCACAGCGCACTCTGCTGGAGAAGGTGGAGAATCTCCAGATCCCAACAATATGCTGGTGCGGTTGGCCCTGGGTTCCTCCTAATGATGGACAATGCTAGACCTTATGTGGCTAGAGTGCATGAGCAGTTGCCGCAAGATGAAGGCATTGAAGCTAACCATACCCAGTGGCGTTGCTAGGGTCTTATGGGGCTCCAAGCAAGACATTTCTGGGGCCTCCACCCCACCTCTGCACGCAAAAGAAAAAAAAAAGTTTTTTGGAGAAATACATGCACAATTTCTAGAGCATTTAAGATGTATACTGAAAAAAATAGACTAGAATAGATTAGTGGTTCTCAAAGTGAGGTCCAACAGAAGTCCATGACAGCCCAGGCCTATCAACAATCATTGTAAATAATCTGACACCAACAAAATATATGAAATATGAACTTTAGTTTATTACAAAAGTGCACTGTAAATTGTTAAACTTCAAATATAAAAAGTAAAATCTAGTAAATAATTAAACAATGTAGGAAGCCATATAAAAAATGTAATAGCCTTAACACATGCAGTGGAGATAAATAATACTAAATTAATTAAATAATTAAAAATTAGGCTTGGCTAGTGCAAAATTCTCAGATGCATCAAAATGCAGTCAATAAGTAAACAACTTGTAAGGCCACATCAAGAGAAAAATAAAATTGGCACAATACAGATGAAAAAAATTAAATACTGAAAATAAATAATGTCCAAAAATAAAACATAACAAATTAGGCATGGCTAGTGCAAAATCCGCAGGGTACCCACTGGTCCACTAGTCTAAAAGTGATGCTTAGCTACAGTATGTCCCTTTGGAGTCTGTGACAATACACTAACTCAGTAGGTAAAATGTAGTGATGGGCTATCTGAAGCCCGGCTTCGAGGCTTGTACCGAGTAATAAGGGGGCGTGTAAATGAAGCTCCGCTTCGAGGCCTGTGTTGTCTTGTTGAAAACCACGTGACTGGCAACAAACGAGGCCTCGCATTGCATTGGTCACGTGACTGCTTCATTTTGCGTGTCGGTTTTCAAAATAAAAGCGCGATGAATCCTGTTGCTTCGTGGGTTGTAGTAGGTGGTTTGGTATCAGCAGAACAGTTTTCATCAGCAGTGGTTTAAATGGAGCCGTCAAAAAAGAGAAAAACCTCTCATATGTGGGAGTATTATGAGATGACAGATCACAATCACAACCTGAAACAGTGAAAAAAGTCCTATTCCTAAATAAAAACAATTAAACCTAAAATCCAGAAATTTCTATATTTTCTTTTGTTTAATCAGGAGCTGCATCAGAATCACACATCAAAACAAGACGAAAAGCCATTAGAAGAGGCAAACTCTATGTTTAACTTAATATTAAGAATCAGAACTAGAACTCCTAGGAAGAGATGATTTTAAACAAATTCTGTATTTAAGGAAGCAAGTTTCAAGCTCAAAGTATACAGAGTCTGCAGCAACAGTCACTCAGTTCTCAATACATTAAAGTAACACATATCTTCATTGTCTAATAAGTCCAGGACATAAAAGAAAACCTAACACCACCACTGATGGTCAAGGATTAGATTGGCTACTAATCATTTTAATCATTAAAACATGACAATTAAATAGGATTCTCCTATTACTAAACATGAGTTTGATGAAAACTTTGTGACAATATTGCATTTCCTAATATTTGGAAGTATGATCCAACTGAGTAACAAGGCTGTTACAGTTTCCCCAGCAGATGTCACTAGTGAGTGATGAATGAAGCATCAAGTAATGAACTTTTTTCAACACTTTGCGTTGGAAAGCTTCATTGCTTCATGAGGCTTCACTTGCCCATCACTAGTAAAATGCTCTTACCACTGTCTTTCTTTCTTTTTTCCTCTTTTTCTTTACTCTGTCTCTTTTTTTCTGCCCCACTGGGATAACTCCTCTTCATGACTCTCTCATGGAAGGTTGGGAAGCTTTACGACAAAGTTCAACTTTGTGCAGAGTCGCGCCAGCAGCGTCAGATGCAGGCTGAAGGCATGGGGTGGGGGCCCAACAAGGGGGTTTTTGACTACGGTGTCATTTCATTGTAAAGTAAATCCCGAGTCTTGTCGTTGCTGTGAAGTACAATTTGTCAGCCCTTGGGGGCCCCCTAGAGGCCGGGGCTCCAAGCAACTGCCTGGCTTGCCTGTCCACAAGCCCCGCCCCTGCCCATACCTGAATCCGATGGAGTATATATGGGGCATCCTGTCTCGCTCCATCCACCAATATGAGGTTGCACCACAGACTGTCCAAGAGTTGACGGATGCTTTAGTCCAGGTCTGGGAGGAGATCCCTCTGGAGACCAGCCGCCATCTCATCAGGAGTATGCCCAGGGATTATAGGGAGGTCATACAGGCACGTGGAGACTATACACAATACTGAGCCTCATTTTGACCCGTTTTAATTACATTACATCAAAGTTGGATTAGTCAGTACTTTGTGTGTGACTCCAAATCCGGGCCTTCATTGGTTAATACATGTGATTTCCACAGATAATTTGGTGTGATTTTGTTGTCAGCACATTCATCTTTGTACAGAGCAAAGTATTCTACGAGAATATTTCATTCATTCAGACCTAGGGTGTGTTATTTGAATATTCCCTTTATTTTTCCAAGAAATCTTTATTTGAAACTGCAGAAGTAAGCATTTTTGGATCCGTTCTTTAAATGCTTAAAGTTAAAATGTTTTACACCAGGCATCCCCAAAGTCGGTCCTGGAGGCACGCTGTCCTGCAGGTTTTAGAGGTTTCTCTGCTTCAGCACAGCTGGTTATAATGATTGCAGTAGACCAAAAGCCTGTTAATCAGCTTTCAATTAAATCAGCTGTGCTGGAGCAAGGAAACCTCTAAAACCTGCAGGACAGGGGGCCTTGAGGACAGACTTTGGGGATGCCTGTTTCACACAGTTTTATATATAGATTGAATTTTATTTTATTTCTCATTTACAAAACATGTTTTTTGTTTTCAAAGGGAACACAATCCACTCCATATGTGTTTAGTTACCCTGAAGAGGGAAAAACCAAGAACAAAGTTCAAATAATTGATTTATATATCAAAAAAATTTTTGAGTAGTATGTGGATGTAGTTGATTAGGATCAAAATTTACTAACTATTTTTGATATTAAAACTTGCTTCATTATCTGAAACATTTCTGTCAGTTTTTTACGCAGAAGTAGAGGAGAAGCTCTAAACGCAGGAATCTGGTGGCTCACCAGGGAGAGATTAGCTTTGTCTACCAATTGTTGGCAGACATCTGTTTCTCTAAATCTCTGTTTTGGTTTGTCTTTCAGCTCTTTGTTTTACTCTCCCCAGATTCATCTCCGTTTTTCCCAATTATTTTATCTGTAGTTTTCATTTTGTTAGGGACATTATTCTATGTTTTGTATTCGGTTTGACTTGAGCTCTGACTGTATGTTGAATCCGTTGTGGTGACATCGGCGCAGCAAAGCTCATTCTTAGCTGCTCTGTGTGCAGCGGGACGCATTACTCTGTCAGTAATTTCAAAGCAGATTCTTGTTCAAGTGTCTGCTCTGAGTTTTATCATCTTAATAGCGGAAGATGACAACCTTTTTATTTCAGCGCTGTCTCCCTCTTGTCTTCATCTTCTGCTATGAGAGCCCCAGTTTGAATACAGACTATAATTGGCTCTTAATTGCTGCCGTGGCAACAGTGTTTTTTGAGCCTACAAGCTCTGCAAAACCAATATGGTACGCGCGTACTCTCCATCCCTCGTTTCACCAGGCTTGTGTTTTTAGATGCAGGGATAACGGTAACCGTGGTAAAGTTTTCCTGCTAATCACCTGGCTTTCAGTGCGGACACACTCCGCTGTGCCTGTGACATGTGTTTGTATTTTACCCTTTTTTTCCCCCTGCTCCAGTGCTTCTACACACCAGCCGTAATAAATCCTCATCCATCACGCCTCACCTCCTGTTGCCATAGTGATTCAGATCAGCAGCTTCCCACCTGCAGTTCTGAACGCCAACAATTATCCTAAATTCCCTCTAATCCATTTAAAGTCCAATAAATTTAAAAGTTGAGAGGCATTTTTAGGTAGTTCCTCCAGTTATATCTCGCTCTTTTCATCAGTAGAGTTGATACCAATGGAGGAGAAACCATTAATGGATGAAAGGGATGAAAAATGCTTGGATGTTCTGGAAACATCCTTCTAGTGAAACTCTTAGAGGTTTTCAGTTTACTCTATATAGCAGCCTTGCAATCAATAAATGGTTTATTACTTTGAACACTTAGGCACCAGTAAAATCAAAACAAAATTAGCTTGAAATCTCCTCCATGTGGAGTTCCAACCATTTTTTAACTAAATGGTATCAAAATGGTAATTGAAGGTAACACTAATCTACTCATCTGGCAAATTATGATCAACTTTAATACACCTTATACAACTCCAGCTTTAGCAGAGTTGGAAATATCCATATGAAGTCAAAAAAGCACAGTAAATACGAGCAGCATGTAAACTGCTCTCTGTTAACATTTTTTAGGGTGTTACACAAGCAGATTTAATACAATACGGCCTCCAATATAACACACCAATCCATCTCTTTCTATGCGTTTGAGGCTACCTTTCCACGCGTCCATTCTTCCATCCCTCCTGTTTCTGTGGCTCATGTTAACTTTTGTCGTTCTGAGGGAGGAACCACACTGAGAAAGTAAACTGCTGTCTGATGTAGGGTCAAAACAATTATTCGGATTAATCTTGATTAATCGATTATTGAATTATTCGTCAACTAATTTGTTAATTGATTAATCATTATCTGGAGTATAGAGACTCTAAAACATGCCTTTACCTGACAGAGCAACCAACTTAGAGCAGTTATTATATCAAAATTGTAAAACAAAATATGCAAACATTTTTCATTTAAGATGCAAATGTCTGTCAATATGCTCTATCCAGAACTTCTCAAGTGGAAAACTTTTAGTTTCACCTCATTTAGTAAAAAATGAATTGTTTAAGGCAGTGTTTTTCAACCCTGGTCCTCAGGGCATACTGCTCTGCATGTTTTGGATATTTCTGAGCTTCAGCACACCTAATTCAGATGATTGCAGTTCAGCAAAGCCTGATAATCTGCTATCAATTGATAACAGGTGTGTGAAAGCTGGGAAACATCTAAAACATGAAGGGCAGGGTGCCTTGAGGGCCAGGGTTGAAAAACACTGGTCTAAGGAACCTTTGGCTATGTGAATATGAATGGATTGATCGACAAAATAATCGACAGATTAATCGATCTGCAAAATAAATGTTAGTTGTAGGCCTTGTCTGATTGGCTGCTTTTGAGGAAGTCCCGCCTCTTGAGGCTTACCTGTTTTCTTCCTGGTTGCAACTAGGAACGTTTGCAAAGCATCTTCAAACTAATAGCTATTCTCTTTAAGAGTTAAAAATTGTTGTTTTAAAAAAAATCATCATTAGAAAACAGAAGTTATCCTTTATCAGCTGTAGCAATATGCTCATCTGTAACATTTTGCTGAGTTGATGATGATTTTTAGCTGCGTTTTCTCAAACTAGCACTGATGCAATATGACAGACTACAGTCTCTAGTGGATCCAAGGAAGCCTGGAGATACTACAACAAAGATGCCCCGTTTTAAACTTTAAAGGTATTGTGGAGGACTTTCGTGATTTTTTTTTAAACACCCGCCCCCCCTACTTTAAAAAAATGCAGATGCACAACCCTCTACCTGCTACCCAGAGGGAATGCCTATTAAACGCGTGAGAGAGCATGCACAAGCCCATTTCTCTGACTGTTTAAAAGTGGCTGTTCTCATAGCTCATTCAAGCTTACTGTGTCCGAACGTCCGCTCTAACCTCTAAATCTCTCAATTGCTATATAGAGTGGAGACTATGTCGGGTTCATAAAATGTAGATTTTTGCAAAAGAATAACTGATACACAATTATGGATACAATACCTGCAGGAATCCCACTGGACCTCCTCTGCAGAGCGTTTATTAACACAACATGACGCATGGTTACAAACAGAGTATTGTTCTGACAGAACAATTGATCAGTTCATGAAGACAGAATGCTCCATCAGAATGACAAGGCAGGATGGTCTCCTGACTGAATCATTACACAGGAGTGGAGCATCCCCTTGCACAAATGTTTTATAAGCACACATTAATTTTATAATCATCACTGAATAAACCTAACAGATTTTACAGTGGAATTTTTAGCAAACTCGGTTAAGTGACCGTTCAGACAGATTATCACTGCTTGTGATGTCACGTAACTCCTCCTTCACTGCACGGTGCCTGCGCCATCTTTGTTATTAGTCACCACTGTCGGGTAGCGACAGCTTATTGCGACAGCGGGGCAGCTGTGACAGCAAATCCCATAATGGTTTGCGAGAAGAGCTCTGCTCGCATTCTGGGATATATCTGCCTCTTCTGAGGCCTTTCTTTTCTTCTCATTCACTTTGTAGACACTTTTTTCTCTTACCATCCTCGGCCATTTTGAAATAGCCGGGTAAGCCTAAATGACCACCTGAAACCATAGCTCACCACAGATATACCCCTTAAAGTGCGCATCCGAGAAAAAAATAGCTAACGGGACGAGCACGTCGGACGGCCTCACGTAAACATATCACCAGAATGAATGACAATTAGGAGGACCACTTATTTAGATGATCCACCCGGAAATGAAAATATTGTCCACTATACCTTTAAGCTTTTAATGTATCCGTTACGTAACTAGATTCAAAAGAAAAATGGCAGCCTTTAGGAAAACTCACAGTTTTAAGATAGGAATGTATACCCTGAGGGGAAAGCACAGAGGATGAGACAATTTGCTTTTAAAAAAGGTAAACACTGTTTTTCAGCCACCATGACATCATCGCTATTTTAATTGAGGCAATAAAAGATGACTCCTGGGAGGAAGGCACGAAAGAAAAAGGTCACCCCATAATCAATCATATCCCTGGCAAATTGAAGTTTATTTTCTAAATGCCTTAGAAAAAACAAACATTTTTCTCGAGATTGGGTGTAATATTAACCTGCTGATAGAGAATGCAGGAAGCTAAAGATTAAAGTAATGGCAAAGAGTCTTTCCAACCTCAACGACTTTTAGCTTATAGCAGATAAGTCAACAAACTAGTGCAAACATTCAAAAAGCTGCTCAGAAATTATAGGAATTTCTGTAACAGCAAAAAAAGATGATAATTGAGAAGCATGTTCTGTTGCATTCACATCAATAAACATCCAACTACTGTAAATGAGCTCAGTACTTCACAGGAAAGGCTGTGTTGCCGCTCTGTCAAAGAAGAGGTGTTGTCACAGCCAGTCCTCACATCTTCCCGCTTCTCCTCCTCATGATTAAATTGTGTTTGCTTGAACAGAGTTAGGGCCACGCACTGGATCCCCCTTCCACTAAACAATCTGCGGGTGTGGAGTACTGACAGCCTGTTACGCTGAGGGTAGAAAATAAACCACTGATTCATGGTGAACCTCTGTCTTTAATGTAGAAAAATTACAAAACTAGATCTTGAAAACCTGATGTATTTGAATGTGATAAGTTAATCTTTCTGTATGGAATAACAAATACATTTTTACATATTACCTGAATTCACACTGACTAGACATGCAGGATTTTTGGAGCCGAATGTCCGATCACAGCATCAAATCCATAAATTCTTTAACTGCTCTCTCACGTACTTTGATGTTGTCTTATTAGCTATCAAAATTATGGCCGATTAAAAAGTATCATGAATTGAGCCCTGTTTTATTAAAGGAGGCAGCGAATACAAGCTTTTTAAAATCAAAATGGAAGACGGTGTGGAATGCTTTTAAGAGGTGACTTTAAAAAAAAAGCGATAGTAATTTAGCTCTGGAAGAACTGTTTCGTGGTCCTACCTCCATCGGAGACTTTGATCAGCAGTCGCCTTTTAAACAAATATTGTCATATTGAATTAATACAGTATTTCAACGACACCACTCAAGTCAAAATCAAGAAACAACTGATGAAATAAAAATAGGGTAATTATTTCGGATTATTTCAGTTTAAATTGTTTCTTATTCTTGAAGAATTGATATTTGTTCTTAAGGTTAATCTAATGTTAGTCATCTTTGGTTAGTTTTTGGCTTAGAAATGAATGATGACGGGCATGCTCCGGTGGCGCAGTGGTTAGAGCACACGACCCGTGTATGGATGCCTTAGTCCCCAATGCGTCCGACCCGGGTTTGAATCCGAACTGTGGTCCTTTGCCGCATGTTTCTCCCCCTCTCTCTTACCCCCTTTCCTGTCGGCCTACTGTCCAAAATACGAGCCACTAGTGCTGTAAGAACTCAAAAAACAAACAAATGAAGGATGCCACTGGACCAGTGAAGTTTGCTTCATTTCCAGAGCTGAAGAGGATCAGATACTCCTCCAGTCAGTGCCCCGCCTGCTTAAAGGCTGTGGTTTCCTTACGTTTTCAGTCATAGTCATGTTTCCTTTCTAGTCTGCAGCACAAAACTGTAGTTTTCCTTTTTTTCTTTTTCTGATCCACCTTGGTTTTCATCTCTTATCTTCCCTCTTGGTGCACATCCTTGATAACTGTAAATCTGTACCTTAGCTTCATGACGACGGCGCACTATTCATTTGGATTGTTTTGTCTCCAGAGCTCAGAAACATGGCAGCATTTGTGTTCTAATAGGTGAATACGGGGTCTGCCCGTGATGACGTTAGCCACGAGCCTGATAATTGTCCTTGTCCATTCTCTGTCATTATCGGGCCGTACGCTGTGCGCACGGGTCCATTCAGAGGCTCCCACTTCGGCTTTGATTAAACTGCTAATTATTGATGGGGCAGGAGCAGGCCTGCTGAGCTGCCTCCATCTCTCACTGTGTGTGTTTGTGTGTGTTTCTATGTGAGCGAGTCACATTAACAGATTCTCTCACAGTCGTCTTTTGGTAACACCTTCTGTCCTTCAGGCCTGATTCATTATTCAGGATTTTGTTGGAAGTTACATTTAGATTTATTGAGAACAGGAGAATAATTCACACTGCTGTGAAAGAGGATTTAGATAACTATGGAGGGAATTTTGTTCCATTATTGTTGCAAGAAATTTTTTTTAAATAAATAGATATTTGAAAGAAAAAAATTTAATTCAAAACTGAAGCTTAAAAAACTTTTCAATAAAAGAAAGGGTTTGATAAGGTTGGTTAAAAATAGAGATGCACGATATTGGGATTTTGGCCGATATCCGATATGCCGATATTTTAAAACTCATGTAGCCGATAACCGATACCGATGTTAAAGCTGGACAAAAATAAGTAGTCATTGAAAAAAGCGATTTTGTTATCCATTTCTGACACTTGAAAAATAATATACTGAAATATATTTTCATATGCTGATATCAAATTGATTTTTAAAAACGCGGTATCGATCTATTTTACTTTCAAAATCTCATGAAATTTCATCGTTCTGTTACAAACTCTCGTGATATTTTGCAAATTCTTGTGAGATTTTGTTAGTAAAATAGATTGATATCGCATCAATATATCAACATATAAAAATATGGCAAACATTCGTAAATTTTCGGGGGATTTCGTAGCATAACGATGACATATAGCAATATTTCATTAGTAAAAGAGATTGATATGGTGTTTTTAAATGGCAATATATCAGCATATGAAGATATTGTGATATTTTAATGTATCAATATTTTTTCCCTCTTCTTTAGAAGTTTTTAAGTCTGTAAAAAAGAAGTTTTTGAGGAAGAAGAAGTAGTATTTTTTATTTTTTCTTTTAGACTTTAGAAACTCAGAAGCTGATCAAATATCGGGTAAAATATCGGTGGGGTGGCCGATGTCCGATATTCAGTTTTAAGGCCGATACAGGCCGATACCGATAGGGGGCCAATTGTATCGTGCATCCCTAGTTAAAAACTAACGTTGCTGTTTTCTCTTTTTATTTTTCTGAAACTTTTTTTCTTTTTTTTTAAACTAATATTTTTTTTCGTAGATTTTATTATTTCAAATTTTATTTGATCAAATTTGAAACACTCTCTGTTGTATGCAGACATATAGAAATGTGCCTTAAGTTTGTTAAACTCAATCTAAAAAAGAGAAATAGAAAAATAGATTCTGAACATACCAAATCTGTAAAAAAATACTTTAGTTTTAATAAAATTTGATATAATAAAATTTGAGAAAACAGCAAATTCTCATAAAGGTTTAGATTGAGAATTTTTTCAGTTTCATTTCTGGATCTCCTTTTACAAAAAGATATCTTTACTAGCAACAATAATGGAACAGCCGGAACAACTCAACATATAACCTAAATAAAAGTTTTCAAGTGTTGATATCTTTCATTGGATGTAAAAGTTATATAAACCAGCCTAACTAAGTCATGATTTACTAGTTAATATCTCAGTTTTGTTGAATGATGAAATCACCCAAACAGGACGTGTTCGACATAATAAAATATGCCAAAAGATGTTAAAACAGCTCATCATCAACCATGTTAAAATGCTAAAACCCCTTCCCACCAAAAAGGACTCAACACTGATTATTTTTATATCAATCTATCCGATCTGGATATGCGCTGCCAAATGTTTACTCTGATATTGACACAATGATGACAAATCCTACAGAAGTTTCAATTTAGACAAACAAAGAAAAAAGTAGTAATGGAAAATAGGAGTGTAAATACATGCCTATCATGTGACCTCAAGCCACAGCTGCTGATTGTGCTAATTAATCGGCGGATACGGGTGGATATTGACTGATAAGTTAGAAAGAATGGAAACATCTGCCTAAAATATTAATTAGATGCATCACTCTATCTGTAGAACACACTAATAAGCAGGGTTGTGCATCAAAGCGTTGAATGAACGGTGTTCACTGAATACGTTCATCATTTTAGTAGTGGTGGGCCGTTATCGGCGTTAACGCGTTGCTTAAATGCCAGACTCATATCGGGCGATAAAAAAGATATCACCATAAACTATTCTCACAGTTGGGTTGGGAGCTGGGTTTGTACTAAGGATGACTTTCACCTTGATATCCAGTCGATCCCTTAGAGACGAACAAAGATAGCAGCCAGTAAGCAAATCAGCTGATTGATTTTTATCAATGAAAGAGCAGCTGTGCTACAGAGGAACAGCTGATCACTACAAAAAGCAATAGTTGATTTTGGAAAAGGATTGTGGCAAAGAAGGATGTTTGTTAATAAACCTTTTCGAAAGTGAAGGGATCTGTGTGATCATTAATGACTTCTGACCCTGAAACTCTGCCTGCATCTGAGGGTGTGTTAAACATGGATGTATTGAAACCTGTTCAAAGACTTATTTATTTTTAGGTAGCGCAGACATATGAGGTTCTTTGGCAGAATTCAAATGAGCGATTTTTATCTAGATTAATCTAGAATAATTCCAAGATTGCTGCGAGATTAATCTGGATAAAAAAAAATAATCTATGCCGCCATAAATTTTTAGTGAACTGAACTGATTAGTTTTAAAGTAATGAACATGAACGAGAACGACGTTCTCTCTGAGAAAAATGAGCGACACACAGCTCACATTCGCTGCAATTGATAACGACACTTTTCATTGGATAACGTCAAGTTTTACGGCACTTATTGTGGCAAACAGCATGACAGACCAACATGTCTACTGCTAGTGCTAGTCTGCATGATTCAGACTGATCTGCTGCTATTTCTGATGGAAGTGTTGCAGAGAGCTTTGCAGAGTTTTATGAACTAACAACCTTAATGTTCCTGTTTCTAGATTTCTGTGTAATTTGGCTAAATAAAGGCTTCACTGCATATCCAGTATACCTTCACTGCATCAGGTATTTTCCATTTCTTTCTATATATTATGATCACACATTTGAAGGGTGAAATATGAGGTTCTATTGTGTAGGATTGTGCCTTACTATAATTCACCAAATGAACTTGACCTAGTTCGTTTATAGGTTTGTGAACTTAGTTCATTTAAAAAAAAAGTGAACTATGAAAATTTTGATCTTTTGGGGAAGGGGTTGGTCAAACGTGTTGATTATTTTCCAAAATTAGAAAGTACAACTGATTATAAAATGGAAAATATTTATTTAATTTCCTTAACTTGAGCATTTAATACTCAGAAATAAAAAAAATAACAAATGTGTTGCCTGGAAAGTAAATAAGTACTGGAAAAAAGGTTGCAAATCTGTTTTTAACAAAAACCGGAGTTCTTCTGAGTAAGTCCCCTATACTCACATCTAAATTTGACAAATCACGAATATTCAGATCCAATATGTAATGTTTACCTTGTTTTCATCATTCACTGTTTGTTAATGAAACACCCTGACCTTCTCCTAAATCCCCAGTAATGGAACGTTTTGGCCTTTTTATCCTTGACTGCAGCTCCTTTCATTCGTTCTTCTCCTGTGATCTTTGTCTTTCACCTTGATAGCATTAATGAAGGTGCACAGCACCGATACCCACTCTAGTCTTTCATGTCAATGTTGATTAGGACATTATTTAAATCCTTTTGGTTGTTAAAATATTGGTTTATTTTGCATTTGGTTCCTTTGAGCACAAAACCCAGCTCAGCCCTATTTTATTGTATTTCTTTATCTGGGAAGTAAAATATTATGCAATGCATTGGCGAACCACTAGGGGTACTAGTACGTCTGGTTGGGAATCACTGATATAGAGGATGTTTGGTCTTGGATTGGTTACAAAATTGAGAAGATATTTTTTTCCAGTAGTGTATTAATCTTTTTTTGTTTGCGTTATCTGCACCTGGATTTGATTGCAGGACGTTTGCACCCCTTGGCTTCTGTACTTTTCTCTTTCTTGGATAAAAAAAAACTGAAGAAATTGAACAGAAGAGGAAAACCCTTTTCCCAGCACTCTACTACACAGATAACTTCCTGGTTTGCTAACAAATCTAATAACACTGATGTCTTCGTCTAATGCTAATGACATATTAGTGACATATTAGAGGCTGAAACAGCTTTACTGACTTGGACTTTTTCCAATGTTTTGAAGTGGAGCAGTGCTGTGGGTTTTTCCCTTGCAATGCTGTCTGTCTGTATGTTAAACAAAAGGTATTATCACATGCTAAGGCTTAGTCTGTGAGCAGTATTATCTTGTCTTTTAAAAACACCTGATGTAACGTCACCTTTTGTTGGTGCGTTCTGATCTGCTGCACCCTTTCAACCTTTCAACCCACCATAGATTTATGAGTGGATGATCGTTTTACTGCAGCGTCTCGTTGAGTTCGCTTTATAGAGTCAGAAACACATAAAAACGTTTGAAAACAAGCATAATGTACGGGTTAGACAGTTTTAAAACCTTTTTTCCCCGCATGGATTTCCAGCTTGACGATGATAGTGTCACATGTGTTTCTTCCACCTTGGCGGCCTTTTCTAGTCTCTCCTTCCCTGTGTGGTTCCTCTGCTGTCTGTGCGAGCGTGTGCACGCCTTGCACGCTGTTTCTCCCCCGTCAGATATGTGCCGGACCGCGAAACGATGGCACACACGCTGGCGCTGCCAATACTGTTTTTCTTTTTCACAGCAGCAGAGCTGGACTGACACAATTACACAGGTTCATAGAGGAGGGAATTCAATCATCGTTGCTGTGGGTAACAGCAGCAGAGTGGGGACTTCCAGCCAGTCAAAACATACCAGCGTGCCAGATGTAGCACAGGTTCTTTCCTCCAATCAGGTGAACCCCGCTGCTCCTCCAGCCTGCGAATTTCCAGTTGCAAGCAAATTACTTTACAGTTGAAATAAAGTAAATAGGACTACGCTGCGCTGGCCTTCTTTTCTGATTGTGCTGCCAGTGTGTTGCCTTGTGCAGTCTGTCCTTTCACATTGCGTTATTTCAGAGTCTTGCAAAAGTTTATTCAACTATTTCACATGACTAAAGACAGACCTGTGTAAATAATTGGGAATTTGTTCGTATTTGTGGAAGTGGAAAACTGTGCAACATTTTGCAAGTAATGTCCGCCATGCTGAAGCAGGGTGGGGGAGGCATCATGCTGTGGGTTAGATTTTCTTCAGCATGGTCAGGGAAAATGTTGACCGAAAGATTAGTGGAGGACAGAAAGGCTACTTTTCACTTCATCATTCCATTTATAAAGAGTGCTCTTGTTACTTTACGTCTACTTATTTTGCAACTTTGTGAACTTTAAAAGTAAATGGCCTGTACTTATATAGCGCCTTTATTCAAGTCAGCAGACTTGACCAAAGTGCTTTACACTACATTCAGTCATTTACACACTCACACACTGATGGTGTCAAGCTACATTGTAGCCACAGCTGCCCTGGGGCTCACTGACTGAAGCGGGTTTCAGGGCAAACTCCTACATCCCACTCCACTGTCGCCTTTGGAGCAAATGCACCAACTTTATGACGTGATATGCCTTATTTGACTGGTTCAACTACAAGGGGAGAAGTACATGGAAACTCCAGACCAGCCTGATGCAGATTGATGTTGATGGTGGTGTGAAAGGGCCACAGATCTGGAAGAAATACAAATGCTGACCTGAAATCTCTTCTTAAACTGAAAAAAATTGACAGCAAAATCAACCAAGTGCTCAATTTAAATCGAGTCTTTGAACATAAATTACATGTTTTTATTATTGCTGTCATTGTTTTGTAATGTTATTTGTTATTAGATTTTTTTTTTCCTGATACTTTCTCATGTTTTTTTTCTTTTTTTTCATTTAGCCATATGACATGGGTTATAATAACAGTGCTTCTTGTTCTGTCCCTATCAAATTAAATGTAAAAAATGTAAAAAAAAAGAAATTGATTATAAATGATTAGATTGATCAGAAATCAGAGAAATAAGCAACATTTTTGTCTATTTAAACATCAAAGGAAGCAGATTTGCTCTTTAGACTCTTGGTACAACATTTGATGCTCATCCCAGGCGGTCTAAACGAGCTGTAACTGAGGTCTGAAGTCTTTGATCTGGTCTGCATTTTTTCCCATAGCTTTCAATAAACAACATTGCTTTACACATAATTAGCTCTGATTTTAGCCTTGAAGGATGTATAGGTTCCCCTTTCATTAGAAAACCCTTAAGTTAAGCACAATGTTTATTGTTCTGATTTAAGATATTTCATTAATTTCTTTATTTAGATGATTTTTAAGAAAATCTTCCTCTTTGCGTTTGTTCAAAATGAATCCAGAGGTGAATCAGTAATTATAATTTCTTCTGAGGCAATCAGAGCTCAGAACATAATCTTCCCCAAACTCAAAGTTTCCAGAACAAACAGGTAGATAAAGAGGCATAAACAGAAATGAGCTGAAGAACATTTATTCATCTGTAAGTCAGAAAGCCGACGGCTGTTTTGGGACCAAGTTGATTCAGTGTTGACACATTACCTGCAAAAAATGCTGATTTGACTCAAATGCTTAAAGTGGATGCAGTATATCAACCAGTGACTGCTGACAGGTTTTTCCCTTATTTATTCTGTAAAACCCACTGTGTTAGATAAAGGTGATTGATGCTACAGTTTTTTAAGGCCCCTTTTTCTTTTTTTCTTTTTGTAACATCTTAAAATCTTCAAATAGAAGCAGAAGTATTTATCTGCTATTAATTATGTCTTTTGTTTTAGTTTGAATTTGATCAGAAATAGAGACAAAAATATTCAAAGGTTTTTTTGTCATTAAATGCAGACTTGGGCCAATTCATCCATTAAACTATGTTGAGCAAGTTTTGTTTCCAAACTTTTGTTAATTTTTTGTTCATCCATTATTGTTTGCAAAGAAAACATTTTGTAAATGGAAATAAAAAAAAGTTCAAATTTCAAAATCTAGCTCTGAACTCAAAAAAAGTTTTTAAAAATGTTCATAGCAACTTTGCTATGTTCTCACATTTTTACTTTAAATTTTATTTATTCTGTCTTAAATTTTTCGAATGTTTTTTGAAGATTTTATATTTTAAAATGTGCCTCTTTCAGACTGAGTTTTTATGGACTGCATTCTTTTTATATTGTGTTTAAAAAAGTAAAAAAATGATCACTTTAGTGCTATTACTACTGCTCTCAGAACTCATTCATGACTGTTAAACTAAGTTAACTAATTATGAATTAATTGAACCAAAATTGAATTCTTCTCCAATAACTCTCCTTAACTAGGAAGAAAACGGTAGAGGCGGGATTTCCTGAAATGTAGCCAATCACAGACAGTTTACTTTCCCAGGTTGGTTCCTCCCTTAAAGTGACAAAATTGAAGGGAATTTAAAGGAGCATAAAAAGAAAGAGAAGGAGCATGATTTGTGACACATTGAAGACCTCAGTATTAAATCTGCACCCATAAATTGTTCCAAATGCGAATGGATATATATTTCTTTTATAAAACCTCTGTAACTTTAATTTAGTTTATCAGGGCTACATCATTGCACTGGTACTGTCCACAAGTGCATATATTGCTTCTAAAAGTTTAAAGCTTTGTTTATTATTTGTTTGAAAGGTGTATTCATTTTAAAATGTATTAAAAAAAATCAGAAAAGGTGGAATAAAAGAACAGTTTTTCATATCCATTTCTACTTTTCTCTGAAATGAAAGAAGCTGTGGTTAAGCTTACATTTCAGCTGGAGTCACCAGCTGCTCCCTTTCTTTTGATCCCAAAATAATTGAAATATAGTATGTATCTTAATCAGAAATCACACTTTTATAGATGTGATTTATTTTTTTTCTGAGTATAGTTGGAAAAGCAAATCTGCCTCCGTAACATTTCATTTTTATTAAGGAAAAAGATAAAAACAAGTGGATGTCATTTCTATTTTGAAAGTATTTTGACACCAGTTTTCCAGCCAGTTAGGAGAGAAATACTAACTGGCTCCAAAATCTATGTTTCCTTTTTCTACACTTCAAAGTCGCAGTAAATTTAGGTTGTAAAATTCTGGCATACGAAACCAAAACAGCAATCTGTGCAGAAAATTTGTTGTTTTTCATAAGCGCTCTTTCAGCGTGGCTCTCAAACATTAGTGAGAGAAGATAATGATCCTCGACACAAAGCACAAAGGTAAACAGGTTGCGCTGCTGCCTCTTGTGATGATTAATGCGGCAGCTGTGAATTCCTCCCAGACACCGAGGGCAACCATTCATGTTTCACAGTCTAGGGGTAATGAATGAAACGCTCCAAGCTTTTCTGCTGTTCTGATGAGCATGAATGAGTCAGAGCGGTGCACGCAAGTGTCAGCGCCGAAGCAATCTTATCGGTTCGCAGACAGTCCACCTCAATCACCCGGGGCAACAGACAGCATCATTGCTTGTTGCACCCAAAGAGAAGAAGTGGAGGCGAGAAGAAAAGGGGGTAAAAGCAGATTATTGCTTAGAGCTGTTGCTTAAAAACAGAAAATGCAATAACAGTGAGTCTGAGCGTCTACACGGCTGTGTTGGCATGCTGATGTTAGGAAGATGGCTCTGCCTCCAGGATGATGGACGGCTCGTAAAACGTGCTTCGCTCTGAGGGTCTCCGGGGCTTCCTCGTGAGGCAGCGCTCCCAGATTGATCCAATAGAGAGCTCATTTACAGAAGCCGCTTTCACCTTGGAAGGAAAATCCTGAAACGCTCTCAGCACAGCTGCTCACACAGATGAAAATCATTTACCAAAAATCACACTGCCAAGATGTGGAACTTTTTTAAAATTTGACCTCCTCAGATTTCTACTTTGACTGGGCCATTTCAATATGAGTATTCATTAAACCCTTAATGTTCCCCAAGGGTCCATCTCAGGCCCCCTCCTATTCTATATCTACATGCATAAGTTATCCTAACTATGCAGATGAACACAGGTATACATTATAATGTAACCAGGGTATTATAAACCCATTCCAGTCCTGCGTAAAGGCTTAGAAGAAGACAAAGGATGAATGTGCCATCATTTTCTTCAACTGAATTAAAACAAAACGGAAATAATCATTTTTTAACCAAAGTAAGAGCGTTTAGTACTGAGCTTCAGATAATCCTGCTAAATGGGTGTAGTGATGGGCTCAGACCTGAAACTTCAGAGGCTCATAAAGACAGGAACAAAATCTGCCTTTTATCACCTAAAGAACATCTTCACGTTTAAAGGACTGTCTCAGATCCTTGAAAAATAATATCTGAGACTGAAAGGGAGGTGAAAGGGGAGAGGGAATAAGAATCAAGGGAGAGAGAAAGGAGAGGAGAGAAAAGATAAAAAAGAGGAAAACAACAAAACAGCAAGATAAACAATGCAGAACATATACAATACCTCCTAGAAGTCTGCTTTCACACCCGCATGATACGAAAGAAAACAGAGAACATCACAACAAGAGAACCAAGTAAACATCAAAGTAGCTTCAAGAGCAGCGAGTATCCCTTATCTATCCAGTTAGTATATGTGTATGAAAAGCGAAACCTACAGTGATTACAAAACATAATTCAGGGTTTTATATATATGTAGCTGCAGCGTAGTATTTAGTATTGTGTATCCATGAGCACCTGGAACCAAGCTCCTGTGGTATGTATGCATGGGTATGCTCAAGTATGAAGGATTTACAAAGCTACTTCACAAAGAAAATATGCTCAATAGCAGGTGTGGGCGGCCCCAGACTCACCCTATAGAGTTCATCTTAACCAGATTACTGAAACGTATGTTCCCGGGTCTGCCTAAAAAGCTCCTCAAGCAGCTGTGGCTGATACAGAACACAGCTGCTTGTGTCCTCACCAAGACTTAGAAAGTGGAGAACATCAGCCCAGTTTTAAAGTCCTTCCACCAGCTCTCTGTACCTCAGAATAGAATATGAAATATGTCTGTTAGTCTTTAAATCACTGAATGGCTGCATTAGGGATGAAACAATTAAACAGATTGATTATCGATCAACAATCAATAAATTTAATAATTGACTACCTATTTAGTAACCGAGTGATTTTATATATAAACTCAAACACATGCCATTAGCTGAAAAAGCGACTCAGAGGAATAATTAAAACAAAAATATATAAATATTTTCCATTTAAGATAAAAAAAAAAAAATCTATGAATAGGTTCTATCAGGAACTTCTTAAGTGGTGTAGTTTTAGGTTTGCCTGGTTTCAATTCTCAATAAAATATTCCTTTTAGTCACCTTTTGCTATCCAATGATTAATCAGTTATTAAAATAATGATTAGCTGCAGCCCTACTATGGTACCCGGAACTTAATGTGTAGAAGAAGCGTTAAAAATATTTATTTTGGGTCCTTTGACCTTTTGACTTTTTCAGTCCACCATTTATTTAATTTTTTCACTCATTTTATCTTATTTTAATATAATCATCTTGATTTACCAATTCATTTTTATTCTCTTTCAGTTTTTGTGTTCTTTATGTCACCTCAATGCACTTTTGTATTCCTTCTCTTGTACAGCGCCTTGAATTTTGATATTTTTATAAACTGGGTGGGTTTGATTATATAATTTTTGTTAAACTAAATAGCATAGATTATATTACATACATCTTGGTCATGTTTTTTTTTTAAATGCAGCTGAAGGTTTCAGGTTCACACCTGACTCAAGTCCTCAACATAAAAAGGTCAGCCAGTGATGAAAGGGGAGGGCTGGAGGAAAAGGTGAGTTTATCACAACTGATTTTATCAACCCCCCCCTGGGCTCCGGCTTGGTAAAAGATTGTTACCTTGGCAGCAAGGTCGTCGGTTTGAATCCCATCGTGGGGGACTCTCTGTACTGAGATTCTCTGATCTTACCTGGTTTCTGAAGGTGAACTTCTGTTCTGCTTTCAAGTCTTTTGCTTCCTCTACTGGGAATGAGCTCCATCCATCATCCTAGTTTAGTCAAACCAGATTCCCTGTCTCTTCTATTTGAAGCTGCTTCTTTTTCTCACTAATGTTCTTCAACAAACGTCTTACCTAAGTAATGGTTTTTTTGTTTTTTTAACTTTTTGAACAACTTCTGAAGGAAGGCTGCTCTGCTTTTCATGTTTTACTAACAAAATAGCCACATTTTTGTTTTATTTTAAATGTGCATCATTTTTTTCTACTTCAAATTTATGTGCTGTTTAAATTATTGAAAGCCTGGAGGTTAAATGATAGTTTCAAAGATAGAGATTTTTAAAATAAACTCTTTGCTAAACAAAGGTCAGTCTGTGGATTGGATATCTGGATTATAGCTGAATGATTTCTGTCGCTCTAGTCCAGAATCGCTTCATGTGTTCATTCTGTTCTCTGAAGTTGAATTCTCCAGGTTTCCTGTCAGAAACACGACAAAAACGTCCGAAAAAGAAGTTAGAGCTAGACGATTGGGCTGAAACAAATAATCCCGATGACTGTGATTAAACCTGTTTAGAAAATATCATTAACTAATTAATCATTGAAATGATAATTGAGTATAACAAATGTAAAACATGCTTAGAGAGATTATTAAACGTAAACTTTATTTAAAACATATACGTATTTGAGTTAAGATGATAAACCTAGCTTATGTGTCAATCTGCTCCTCTATTAATGTGGTTTCACCTTCACAAAAGTGATTAATGTGTTAGCACTGATCTGAGTTCGACGTTCAGGACTACGGTGTTTTGTTGACAGCTAACAGACAGGACTGTTAAACATCAGTAAATATATGAGTTTGTTTGTTTCACTTGGGATATTAAAACAAGTAATTGATTTAGGATTAACTGTCAATTGATGGTTTATTAGATACATTTTTTTTTCGATCCAGTTAATTGAAAATGTCCTCATAGGATATATTTCCAGTCCTTGTAATGTTACCGTTATCTGCCAGAGGGCGCTGATGTTAATTCTTAGGAAGAGACTTACTGGTATTTGGAAGAGAAGTAATGCCAGAGCGGAAGTATTTTGTAGCGTCAATCAATCCACAACACGGTCCTGGATTGTTTACACTCTTTAGACTGTATGTGGTTCTGATTGTATATATTAATACTCGATAAACTAAAGTAGTTCCATTTAACCACCCGTTTGAAAATGACGCTAACACAAAGCTTCTCTGGATTACATTAGAAACATAGAGCTACATCAAAGTTAACGTCCACTTTTAAAGTGAAGTGACAAATAGCCTGACAGTGTGTTGGAGCGACATACCCTGTCTGTTAATGAAGGTTTTACATGAAGTATTTCACATGTTTTATTCCATGTTTTTCATTTACTAACCTTGTAGGTTCCTGTTTTGTTATAAATTATAAATATGTCTAGTTTAGTAATGCGTCAGAAAACTGTTTTCTTTATTCCGTCTTTATTTAATACAACTGGCACTATAAACTGTTTAAATATAATGATCTATTATCTTTTTTTAAATTAGGCATATCATATAAAAGTATGGGCTGCTCAATGGCGAAGTGGGTAGCACTGCTGCCTTGCATCAAGACGGTTCGATTCCCGTCTTTCTGCATGGAGTTTGCATGTTCTCCCTGAGCATGTGTGGGTTCTCTCTGGTTACTCTGGCTTCGTCCCACAGTCCAAAAACATGACTGTTAGGTTAATTGGCTTAATTGGCTTCTCTAAATTCTCCTTAGGTGTTTGTCCTGTGGGTCTCAGTGTTGCCCTGCAGTCGACTGGCGACCTGTCCAGGGTGTACCACGCCTCTCGCCCATTGACAGCTGGAGATAGGCACCAGCACCCCTTGCAACTTTAGTTTCATTTATTATTTGATAACCTCCATGCCTCAGTTTTAACACAAAAAAGAAATATATTTTATCAGCTTGTATCAAGTACAACGTAGCTAGCACCAACGGCTAAAAACGCCTCCCTCTTAACTTCTGCCACCTACTGGTGAGACACATGTATAACAGCATGTTTGGTGGGACTCCCGCACAGATTCAGTCATAGTAGTGAAAGGTAGGACCCTTGGTTAGCTTTTTAGCAGGATTCCTCTGGTCTGGATGCGATCCCGCTGCAGGTTGCCAATATGCCGAACAGACGTAGGAACAAGGACAGCAGGGAAGAGATAAGGGCATCGTGTTTACTCTAATATGCCAGCGAGTCTGAGGGTAGATCAACAAAGGAGCCAGCAATCGCTCCAGGCAGATTAACTTGCAATGGTCTCATCTTCATTCATCACCCTGCTTTTCTGCATGACGCACACAGACACATTTAAAACACACACACTGAAAAACAGCCTGATTCTTCCTGCCGTTCCACCTGATGTTTTGTGGTATAAGAAAAGGGATTTCAGCTCTCATCCTTTCTAATATTTATGGATATATTAGTCAAATCGTGAGGGCATAGAGACTGACTTTATCTTCTTTCTTTCTATTTCCTTTGTTTCTCTAGAGGGGCGTTTTCAGAAGTGGTCCTGGCCCAGGAGAAGCTGAGCGGCCGCATGTTCGCCGTCAAATGCATCCCCAAGAAGGCTCTGAAGGGGAAGGAGAGCAGCATCGAGAACGAGATAGCTGTGCTGAGGAGGTGAGCGCAGTCACACAACCACACGCACACGCAGCCCGGCTAATTCCTGGTTACCGGGGCAACTGTGCAGTGCATCTCCTCTGTTACTTCTACGCAAAATACCCCTCCATCCATCCATCCGTCCCCCGCCCCCAGGTCACGATCCACACACACAAACATCGGGGCTGAGCAGCAGGATCATGTGAATAGAATTGTACATTTTTCAAGGAGCCTGGGAATAATTCATGCCTTACGCTCAGAAACAGGCGTTTAGTTGTGAACGGATGAATGTGAATGCCTAACCTCCAATTAGGGTTTCTTTTTACCATCCAGCTGTGAGAATAACGGTGCATCTGAACAAACAGACCAATCCAGCTGCGGACTTCCCCCTTTACTCCCCCCCAGCGTTCTGCTGACTCTCCCAACCAATCCCACCGTGGATGGTGTCACATCAGCCACTGTCTGTTGCTCACCCTGGACAGAAGAGGCCTATGTTTAGCATCTGAAAGTGGCCCCAGAGGCCACGGCAATGCGACTGATGCAGGAAAGGAGAAAACAGCAGACAATAAAGCGACGTGGCACAAATCCCACGGCGATCCTGCGTGCCTGACTGCAGCATGCATCTCTGTTGACACATCAAACCATTCAGAGAGGCTTATGTTTTGACACATATCATATGCTGCCAGCGTGTTGTGGCCCTCGGTTGGCGCGCTTTCACTCTGTCAGATACCAGTTAGTTTTTGTAGAATGTGTTCACCTTCAAAGACTGCAGTCTGTTTTTCACTTATAGCTGCAAACATCAAATATGAATTAAGAGAAATCACATGTTTAAGGATTCTAGTCTGGGAGAAGAAATGCCTTTTACATCCTTCAGCTCAAGTGAGAAGACTCTATGAAAAATGGATTTTCCTGGTATCAATGAGATGTAATAAGAGAAAGAAATGAATTCTTTAAATTTTATCGAGAATCTCACCGGCTGTCTCAAGTTTAGTCTGACAGCATGTCGGAGTGACATACCTCGTCTTTTTAAGGACACTTTGAAATCTAAGCACACTGGAAATGAATGCCTGACGTTTTATTCATCTTTTCTTTTTATTCAGTAACCTGATAGATTGCTGTTAAGTTATATCTTCTAAATATGTCTTTTTTGATCATGTATAACAGACTTTAATTTTATTCAGTCAGTATTTTATCCACACATTTACATTAAACACAGCAGCACGCTTGAAAATAACACAGGTTAAACTTTTACTTATATAGACATGTACGAAAGAGGATTAGGGCCACTGGAAAACAAAAAAAAAGTTTACTGATTTCAAAATTTTATTTCAATTTAGTATGGGAAAAAAGTCAGAATTCTGACTTTAATCCCAGAATTTTGACTTTAATCTTAGAATTCTGACTTTTTTTCTCAGAATTTTGACTTTAATCTCAGAATTCTGACTTTAATCTCAGAATTCTGACAGATAACAAACATGTTAGCATCAAGCCATAGCCATGTCTGTTTTAGAGACTAGCTCTCTTGTTTTAATGACCTTCTGCTCCTCCATTAATGAGGGGACCCCTCGGGCACATAAAAAGTTTCCTAATTCCGTCATTTTCCACCAATGTGTCACTGGCCCTCTCAAACAACTCACATCATTGTCAGTGAAGCTGAGTGCTCCCACATCTCTTCCTTCATGGTGCCCATCTACATTAAAATCCAAAATTCTGAGATTAAAGACAGAATTCTGAGAAAAAAGTCAGAATTCTGAGATTAAAGTCAGAATTCTGACTTTTTCCCCATACCATACTGATATGAAGTTAAAAAATCTGTTAACTTTTTTTTTTTTTTTAAGTGGCCCTAATCCTCTTCCGTAGACATGTTATACATCCTTAGAAAGATTAGATTCTCCGCAATTCAACCGGCAAGTTAATTTTATGGATAGCATGATCACTAAAGCCCAATTAATAAAGATATAGCAGCACGTTAAATCTGAATTTTTTTAATGAAGCTCCGGCTTCCTATCTTTGAAGTGTTCCTGAGGCCATATTATAAATGCAATCTCTAATTTTCATTTGTCCATAAGGGTCCATAGATGAAAAGTAATGCAGCATATCTTTATAATGAAGACGTTCCATGATGAGAAAATCGCCACATGAAATCCGTTTTGTCGTTACACAAGTCTCAGTTGAAACAAAAAACATTCAGTAACTCAAATTAATGTTAACAATGGAAATCAGGTGAAAGTTGCGCCAATGGATGCGTTTCATGACATTTAAAGGAATGTGTAGCAGGCTTGTTAAATGCATTAAAGGTATTTTGGAGGACTTATTTACCTGCCCTCTCCACTTAAAAAAATGCACGTGCAAGGGCATGCACAAGCCCATTTCTCCTCATGCATCCCTGTTTAAAACGTGCTGTTCTAAAAGCTTACTGTGTCCAAATACAGCGGGGACTATAGGGTGGACTTTAGCAAACTCAGTTAATGCACACGTAACTCCTCCTCCACTATGCGGTGCCTGTGCCATATTTGTTATTGGTCGCGGCAGCAGGCCGCCGTGACAGCAAATCCCATATTCCTTTGAGACAAGATCTCCCCAAAATGTGTTCCTTCTTGCAAATTTAGAACAAAGTTCACTCCCTAATCTTTTTTTTTTTAAGATTCTAAGTCATTATTTTTGTTCAAATACATCTTTCAGCTTAGATATGTTTTTGAACACACTTTATGGCCCCATTGTAGCCCAATACAGGAATCTTATCATGCATATCATGCGGCGTATCCCACATGTGGAGGAACCTTTACGGTCCCTCTATGCTTGGTGTGCGGGATTGCCTTCAAGTCAATGAGTCGATGCAATCAACTGTTTTTCCTTTGAAAACTTTAAAACTATTTGACTGGATGATCTGTTTAATTGTAGAGTGCCTGGAAATGACGTGTTGTGAATTGGCGCTATATAAAAAATTGATTTGAATTGAATTGAGCACTGAATAAACTTTTTTCATGCGGCTGATTCTGAAGACAAAGACAGTTATTAGTGGTTCAATATGTTTCCAAGTCCAGCTGAAATGAGAAATAAAGGATATGTCGAGATGGAACCAACACATACAATATAATACATTCACAGAGAATTATTAAAGGGACGCACTCAAGTCTGGTGCAACAATCGAGATGTTTGATGCAATTAAAAGCCACTGGTTGACTATTTGTCTTTACAGTGGAACATTAGGAGAAAATTGTGGTTGAGAGAGTGAGAGAGAAAGCGAGATACTGACATTTATTTGGATAAACGGATGTTATTACTTCAAACGGTTCAGAGCATCCATAGCAGTTCTATTGAGTCTAAGACTCACAAGCTTGTTTTATGAAAACCTAATGGATTTCCTCAGAACCTGAACAAATTACACTTTTTTATTATCCAGGAAGCAAAGGTTGGATTTTTAATAACATATCTTTGCAAGTAGTTTTTAGTATTAACTCATGGAAAATATCATCCCAAGGCAACAGATCTAAATAAATATAACCATAAAGATCAAAAGATTAATCATTTTAATTTAATTCAATTGTAAAATTACTTAATTATTCTACATAAAGCATAACTCATTCTTTATTATACACAGCAAAAATTTCTATAATATCCAATTTTCTTGTTTTCAGAGAAAAAAAATCGGCCTATGAGATAAGGGAAAGACACTAATCCTTAAAGCCTAATTAATAGTTAAGTAGGCTTTAAAATCATTTGTTTAAGTGATTGTATTCTTAAAAGAAGTAAAAAAAAATATATATCTTAATCCAAGCCATCTGTTGTATCTAGGACTGAAACAATTAATGGGATTAATCGGGATTAATCAATTAATCGTCAACTAATCGATTAATTGTTGATGGGAATGAGGAGACTCAAAACATGCTTTTAGCTGATAGAGCAACCCACCTTGAGCAGCAATTATACCAAATTAAAAAAAAATATATGCAGAATTTTTGCATTTAAGATAAGAAAAATTTCCAATTGTCAATATGCTCTATCCAGAGCTCCTCAAGTGTAAAAATTTTAGTTTAGGCTGGTTTATTTAGGTAAAAAAAATCTTCTTTAAGGAACCTTTGGCTATCTGATTACTAATCGAAAAAATAATTGACAGATTAATCGATTTACAAAATAATCGTTAGGTGCAGCCCTAATCTTATAATTTGCTAAATAAATCTAAAGATGAGCTCAAATATCTTTATCTGGGTTGCTTTTTCACTTTGTAGACAAGAAGATTTGGAAGTTGTTCCTGAAAATATTATTTTGGCAATACAAAATCACATGATCAAACTGTAAATTGTGAAATAATAACAAGGTTATCTAAACTTATCCGAGTCCATCAAGTCGTTGAATTTTCTGTAATTTATAGGGTTGTTCTAGCAAATTCAAAAACTGTAAATTTAATCCAGAACGTGTTTCATGAGATTTGGTCCATTGTACGGAGTGAATTGTGTTCCATTTTTAATCCAAGTTTTGTAAATGGAAATTGAAAACATACATTTAATAAATTGAAATAAAAAGAAAAATGTAATCAGGAAATGAAACTTTGAAAAAAGGTTTTGAGAATACATTTTATTTTTTCAAATAAAATATTTAGTTTTTTTTTTTTTATTTCTGTTTTTTAAACTGAGTTTTAAAAATTGAAATTCTTTTCAAATTATTTTACGGATCACACTCTTCATGTGAAGCCTGATGCAAACTCTCCCTCTTGACTAGTAAAATGTTTTTTCTTTAACAATTATGAACAGTAGTGATTGTATTTGGGCTTGAAGTGTAAAGAATGTGGTTTGCAAAATGCAATTTGAAAAGAATTAAAAAAAAATCTCATTTAAAAAAAAGAAATTTAAAATGAAAAAATGTGACAATACACATTCTTTAAAATAAATAAAGTTTGAAAAATTTGAAAAAAAAAAGAAATAGAGTAATAGCTAAATTACTCTCAAAACTTTTTTTTGGTTAAGATGTCGGGGACAGGTTGTGCAAAACAATGCATTTTCTTTTCCAAATTTCCATTTAAAAAACCTGTTATTTGTTTGCAAGAATAATGGCACAGACTTCACTCCATACCCACCTTTCCCTCCTAGACCTGCTGCCTCTGGGGCCTGACTTTAGATAGCTGGAGGACAGTGGATGATTTGATATCAATATTTGGACAAAACCTAGAAAAATGACACATGGAACACAATCTAATTCATGAGGTAAAACATCTGTCTTTCACTGGAGTAACAGAGTAGGCTGTAGATTAAATGATATCTAACAGCTTCAATGATCTGTTCTAATATGGGAAATAGAGGCGAGTGTTACTGGAATCAAACAAATGGTTTAGATTTGAAGATTCTCTTCCCCATTTAACAAATCCTGAGAACAAAATGAGTAAAAAACTGAAATAATTGGAACAAAATGATTAAATATTCTCTGATTGTCGTTACCCCTTTTTTTTTTACCCTATTTTTCCAAAATAACATGTCTCACCATGCTGCCACAGCTGTGACAGAAATCTGTGAATGAGAGCAGCTCGTAACAACGTGGAGAGGCTTTTTTTTGTGAATGCAACCAGACTCCGGTCTACCATTACACCTAGGCTGCTGTCTGCCAGCCCATCATTATCCCAGACACGGCTTAAATCCACGCATTATCCCCTTTCAACACGGGCTCGTGTCGGTGTGGGCGTGAGTCACGTCGTAGCTCTGTGGCTCATCGCTCGCCTGCCGTGCAAGGGTTCATACACTCTAAAAAAGTGTTAGACGCCTCACCTGAGAATCCGCAGTGCATGTGTGGGTTTGTGGGAATTACCTCTACTTACAATGCAGATGATGATTAAAACCACATGCCCTCATGAGCTGAATCTGGATTTTATAAGCTTTAAGCTATGAGGGTAACACACAGTAACAGCTGGTGAAAGCACCCTCATCATTTCTCCATCACTTCTGGGATTAATCTGGGATTCAACGTTTTTTCTTTATAGCTGCAGCTAGTAAAATTAGTAAAGCAAATTTTTTTGTGTTGTCGTTCATGTTTCCAAATATATGTGACTTGTATGTGATCTCCTGTGTGAACTGCAGTCATACAACGCAAGTGTCCCACATTCGCAGTAGACGACGCAATGACATCACAGGCCAGCGTGCTCTCTGTTTACAGAAGTAAAAATGGATGGTAGTGCCGGCAAGCATCTAGCAATCTTTCCCAACCATAAAAATACAATCTTTTCAAGATGGTTAAACATAAATACTGCTCTCCGCATCATCGTCAGCCATGGTTGTTGTTTTTCTTCATAGCAAGACCCAGAATAGTAACCTGTGTCGGGTATTAATGGCGTTCCGGTCGGATGAATGCGACCTGGCCGTTCAGACACAGGTCGCATTTGAAAGATCAGATTCGTATCGGATTCAGGACCACATAGCCATAGTCTGCCATGCTGGTACTCCCCACTCCCATGGAGACACACAGTAAAAATGCCTACATGTGTAGCATTTGGCTGCAAAAACAAGCATGCTTTGCCTGCTGTGTGAAGCAGCCACACATTAGCTTAGAGAATTATAAAGACAATGATAGAGGTTGATAAAGTTTTTTTTTTTCACTCATACACAACCTTCACGACACATACTGTCACAGCATTTCTTATAAGGTGAATTTGCATAATATGGGACCTTTAAATTACTTAGTGATGAAAACAGAACCCCAGTTCTGCCCTGCCAGATGGCCGCCCACACTGAGTTTGCTTCTGCTGGAGGTTTCTTCTTGTTAAATTGAGTTTTTCCTCTCCACTGTCGCAACAAGCATGCTTAGTGTGACGGATTGCCTTTCAACTGGTTTTCCTTAGATGGAAAACTTTGAATCAATTTGATTGGGTGATCTGGTGAACTGTAAAGTGCCTTGAGATGACATGTGTTGTGAATTGGCGCTATATAAATAAACTGAATTGAATTAAATTGAATTAACCAATTTTTAACTCTTTAAAAGAAGAGTAATTAGCATGAAGATGCTTTGCTAATATTACTAGCTGCTGCTAGTAATTTTCTATGTTCTGCCCCTGGATGGGGAGTGAGATGGGGGTCTTCTCTTGAAGTCGATCATCATCTTTGTTTTCCGATTGGTTCCTTCCACAGAGTGACAAAAGTTAACTCACTGTTTTCTTTTGGGTTGTCTTTGCTTTTGCAGGATCAAGCATGAAAACATTGTGGCTCTGGAGGACATCTATGAGAGTCCGGACCACCTCTACCTGATCATGCAGCTGTGAGTTTATCTTCATCTTCACGTTGTGTGTTTCTAGTCGGCCCTTCAAACTGTTGATCTTTGATCGTGGGATTGAGCTGCTCTACCCTTCTGTGCAAGGTTAGAGCAGCTTATACAAGAGGAGGAGTTGGTTAGGAGGTTTGGCCCTGATGCTGGAAACAGTCTCTCCATTAAGGTGAAAGTGGCAGATGTGGATTACGCAAGAGTATCTCTGTTTACAAGGCATTGTCAGCGGATTATCTGTGCATCCACATTTTTGGGTTCTTCTACCAAAAACAAAAAACAAAAAAAAAGAACGAGCTGTCCTCACTAACCACACTTTTAGGTCTAATCGCAGGGTTTCCTCTAGGATATTCCCGAATATCAAAAACAAGACAGTAATCAGAGGTGAATAAGTGATTATAGCAATGTGGAAATCATTATTTTCAGAGAAAAGAAGAGACTATATTAAAAACTCTACTGTATTTTTTGGACTATAAGTTGAACTATTTTTTTCATGGTTTCGCTGGCCATGCGACTTATACTCTTGTGCGACATATATGTGTTTTTTTCACCACAAGAGGGCGCTTTGTACCATTGCACGCAACAACATGTATTCTATTAATACCACTGAAAGAAAAAACTTTACACCTTACCACAGTCGAATAACTTGATCCTATAGGCCTGTGGCTGCAGAGCCTATTAGATGGTTTTGTTTTGCGTTTTTAAAATAGGCATATTTCTTCTTTTAAGATAAACTTCATTGTTCATCTCCAGTGTTGTGGTCTTGATATCATATAGTGGTCTGAATTACGTTAAACGTTTTTAACTCGTATCGGACAGGCGCACTTTCTGCCTGTTTCTGTTCTGCGTTGTTGTTTTTTTCTTCTTCACGAGAGGACCGTTTTTACTAACGTAACTGTCTTTGGAGATTGTTTTATTTGATGAAATATTAATATATATAAATATATAAAAAGTTGCAACTTTTAGTCCGGTGCAACGTATATGTTTTTTTTTTGTCTTCATAATGCATTTTTTGGCTGATGTGACTTAAACTCCAGAGGGACGTATAGTCCGAAAAATACGGTAGCTGTGTTCCTATGCCTTTGAGACAGTAACAGTAGAATGATGGCTGCTTCCACATGAAGTTGAAAAAACGCAAAAAAAAGACAGAAAAGTCACAACATTTGTTTCTAGTCGCTTGTTTTGGAAAAACAGTGGGTCTGACGTCAGCTATAGCAACAGTGTCACTAAGGTGGCAACACTGGACACCTTCATATCTCCTGTTTACCTTTGCTTTAAGCGAGGCATACACTATACGATTTTTTGCCCTTTTCAGGCCCATTCTCCAGTCGTGGGAGGTTTTTTTCAATCTGGCCGAATTTCTCAGACCTACACCCCCGATCAGGAATCATAATGTTGGGAGAAATAAAAAAAAAATCAAACGTGTTTGAAATTCAGTCGGCCATCGTAAGATTGCATCAGAGCGTCGGGCCGCACAGTGCGAGAAAATGCATCGCGACCTATGAACTTTTAAACCCTGTGGTTTAAAAGTTCATACAGTTTGAGCTGTAGCTGAGTAAAACGATTGAAAATATTGCAGTGTATGCCCGACATTGGAGAGCAGCTCAGCCTGCTATAACCACCAGCTAGCTTTATACACTAGACAGCTTAACAGAAGGGCTGTGTTAAGTTTTCAAAATAAAGTACATTTGAACATTTAATTACATTTCATTTAATTTTAAACTCTGGTTATTATTAGAATAATAATATCTGCTATATTATATCCTAGGGCTGAGCGATATGACCTCAAATCAATATATATATATATATATATATATATATATATATATATATATATATATATATATATATATATATAATCTAAAGAAGAAACAACTGAAATGCAGATAAATATGGTTTTATCATATTTTGCCCTTGTCATGATTGGCTAATGGAGTTAACCCACATGCAGAACACCAGACTGGAGTCTGAGAAAAGTTAACAATGTTTATTTTAGGGGAAACACACAGAGTAATATGGACCGGTTCTGGTACAGGTCCGGGACAGGTTTCACAGATATCTGAGGGGATGAGAGTTTGGTTAGCCAGGCAGTTAGATGGAATGATCAGTGGGTAATTTCTAAATGTACCTTGAAGAGGTTCTGACAGATCCTAGAGGTGGGGAACCGGTTGAGTCCAGAGATTGTGGAAGTAACAGAGAGCTCAGCAGCAGCAGCGTCTAGCTTCTGGCTGGTGAGCCTCAGACGTGGGTCTTGTTCCTAGCTCTTCCCTGAGAGCTGATGGAGGAATCCAAACTGGGATCTTCAGGTTTAGTTTCCTAGCTTTCCCCTGAGAGCTGAAGGAGGAATCCAGACTTGAGATCTTCAGGTTTAACTTCCTAGCTCTCCCCTGAGAGCTGAAGGAGGAATCCAGACTAAGACCTTCAGGTTTGGCTTCCTTGGGCAGGCAGGCAGGTTTCCAGGTAAAGCTCATCCAGAGCTTCAGACTTCAGTCAGGTTTTCTGTGAGCAAAGAAAACAGAGGCAGGTTAGAATTCAGTTTCTCTCTAGAGCCTACTGAAATTCACCAGATAAACAGGGGCTTGGGTTTGCTAACCAAACTTGGTCAAACACTCCGGCGTCGAAGGAAGGTCTGACTGCTGCTTATGAAGGAAGGTTTCCTGATGGGCTGATGAGCTTCAGGTGTGCTGGAAGCTCCAGCCCAGGAGACCCACAGCGCTCTCTGCTGGAGACAGATGGTTGATCTCCAGATCTCAACAGTAACCCCAGTCCTAACAGAAAACAAATAAAAACAGAAGAGGATCCTCGGCGCCCTCTGGTGGGCAAGCCTCAGGATCCCAACAGAGCCCCCCCCTCAAGGGCGGATTCCAGACGCCCTCTGAACAGTCCATGAGAGAAAAAAAAAAGCAAACAAAAAACAACCCACCCAGGGCGGGCGGAGGGGGCGCTAGGGCAAGGAGGGCCAGAAACAGAATCAGAGTCCAGGAAACAAAAAAAAATCCATTTAAGGTGGACGAATGCAAAAAAAATCTCTGATAACTCAAAGGACAGAGTCTCAGGTGGCCGGCCGTGGGACCGGCAGCGAGGCAGTGTCTCAGGTGGCCGGCCGTGGGACCGGCAGCGAGGCAGTGTCTCAGGTGGCCGGCCGTGGGACCGGCAGCGAGGCAGTGTCTCAGGTCACCGGCCGTGGGACCGGCAGTGGGGCAGTGTCTCAGGTGGCCGGCCGAGGGGCCGGTAACGGAGCAGAGTCTCAGGTGGCCGACCGTGGGACCGAAGATGTGGCAGAGGTTCTGGAGGCCGGCTGCGGGGTCGGAGGCGAAGCTGACGCTCTAGGGGCCGGCAGCGGGGTCGGAGGCGAAGCTGACGCTCTGGAGGATGGCCGGGGGGCCGTAGACGAAGCTGACACTCTGGAGGACGGCCGCGGGGCCGAAGACGAAGCAGACGTTCTGGAGGACGGCCGCGGGGGCCGGAGGCGAAGCAGACGTTCTGGAGGACGGCCGCGGGGCCGGAGGCGAAGCGGAGTCTCGGAAGGCCGCCCGCTGGGTTGGAGGTGAAGTAGACGCTCTGGAGACCAACCGCAGGGCCGGAGGCGAAGCAGACGTTCTGGAGGACGGCCGCGGGGCCGGAGGCGAAGCAGACGTTCTGGAGGACGGCCGCAGGGCCGGAGGCGAAGCGGAGTCTCGGAAGGCCGACCGCTGGGTTGGAGGTGAAGCAGACGCTCTGGAGACCAACCGCAGGGCCGGAGGCGAAGCAGAGCCTTTGGTGAAGGACGACGTATCAGCCGCCGTTGCAGGACCTTAGGAGGAGGACGGCACCCCGGTTTAAACAGGAAGCCCCAAGGGGAGCGCCAACCCCTCTTCAGCGGCTTGGCAACAGTCTCAGAGGGGGCAGCGGACTGCGGCTCAGGAACAGGCTCAGTGGTGGCCGCTGACTGCGGCTCAGGAACAGGCTCAGTGGTGGCCGCCGACTGCGGCTCAGGAACAGGCTCTGTGGTGGCCCCCGACTGCGGCTCAGGAACAGGCTCTGTGGTGGCCCCCGACTGCGGCTCAGGAACAGGCTCAGTGGTGGCCGCTGACTGCGGCTCAGGAACAGGCTCAGTGGTGGCCGCCGACTGCGGCTCAGGAACAGGCTCTGTGGTGGCCCCCGACTGCGGCTCAGGAACAGGCTCTGTGGTGGCCGCCGACTGCGGCTCAGGAACAGGCTCAGTGGTGGCCGCCGACTGCGGCTCAGGAACAGGCTCTGTGGTGGCCGCCGACTGCGGCTCAGGAACAGGCTCAGTGGTGGCCGCCGACTGCGGCTCAGGAACAGGCTCTGTGGTGGCCGCCGACTGCGGCTCCTGGACTGGAACAGAGGAGACCGCCGACTGCGGCTCCGGGTCAGGAACAGAGGAGCCCGCCGACTGCGACTCCGGGTCAGGAACAGAGGAGACCACCCACTGTGGCTCCAACTCCAGCAAGGGAGAAACCGCCTGTGGCGGCAAAGGTTCGGTCTCTGAAGAGGCTGGTGATGCTCGCAGAGGACTCTTGGCGGTCAGGGGCGCCTGCAAAAAAGTCCTGGGAGGCGTAAAATCACATACATCTTTATCATTCCGCTCAGGGGTCTCTGGACGGCACAGAGCTAGCTCAGGGGTCTCTAGACGGCACAGAGCTAGCTCAGGGGTCCCTGGACGGCACAGAGCTAGCTCAGGGGTCTCTAGACGGCACAGAGCTAATTCAGGGGTCTCCAGACGGCACAGAGCTAATTCAGGGGTCTCTAGACGGCACAGAGCTAATTCAGGGGTCTTTAGACGGCTCAGAACCGGCTCAGAAGTCTCTAGACTGCTCGGAGCTGGTTCAGGGGTCTCTAAACTGCACGGAGGTGACTCAAGGGTTTCAAAATGGCTCGGAGGTGACTCAGGGGTTACGAAGTGGCACAGAACTGACTCAAAACGGCTCACGGCTGGCTCAGGGGTCTTTAGACGGCTCAGAACCGGCTCAGTGGTCTCTAGACGGCTCAGAGCTGGTTCAGGGGTCTCTAGACGGCTCAGAGCTGGCTTACGGCGCCGCCGTCTCTTAAGTCGGGGTTCGTTAGGTGCTGGGCTAATAGTTTCATAGACTGACTGAGGAAAAAGGTGATCTGGTGTGTAATTGGGTTCAGGAGCTGGTTTAGCTGAAATGATAACGGTTATAGGAGTTGGACTAGTTGGTTTGATTTTTAGCTTCTTGACGGATGGTGCTAACTGGCGGTCATGTAAGTGGTGGTTGAACTGGACTGAACTGTGCAGAAGTGGACTGAACAGGGCTGTACAGAGCTGTACTGGACTGGACTGAGCTGGACTGGACTCAGAAAAGGCTAGAGAGAGATCCTCTAAAAAATGCTCATATGAACAGGAAAACTGGGTTTTGAAGAAACTCTGGCCTTTGCCCATTTGCGGGCCTTTCCTGATAATCGTGAAAGAATGAGGGCTATTTTTGTCTCTTCACTAGAGAAATTGGACGGAGAAAATTCAAAAAACACCTTGCACTGAAGCAAAAATCTTTTACAGTGACTAGGAATACCAGAAAACTTTTCAGGAAGTAGGGGACGGAATTCAGGAAGTGACGGAGCAGATTCTGACCTGAGAAGCGGAACTGGAACCGGAAGTGACGGACGGAATTCCGGAAGTGACAAAACGGGGTCCGGAACCGGAAGTTGAGCTGGCGTCGTGTTAGCGCTTTTGTAGTAGTCGGCGCATTCCTGTATTACTTGGTTCCGATGTTCAATATACTTTTTTAACTCACAGAGGGTTTGTTCCTGTTCTTGGATCTGGGCTGCTTGTTCCTCAAGCCTCCTCCGGAGGTGATCCGCTGGGTCTTGTGAGTGGCCGGAGTGTTCTGTCATGATTGGCTAATGGAGTTAACCCACATGCAGAACACCAGACTGGAGACTGAGAAAAGTTAACAATGTTTATTTTAGGGGAAACACACAGAGTAATATGGACCGGTTCTGGTACAGGTCCGGGACAGGTTTTACAGATATCTAAGGGGATGAGAGTTTGGTTAGCCAGACAGTTAGATGGAATGATCAGTGGGTAATTTCTAAATGTACCTTGAAGAGGTTCTGACACATCCTAGAGGTGGGGAACCGGTTGAGTCCAGAGATTGTGGAAGTAACAGAGAGCTCAGCAGCAGCAGCGTCTAGCTTCTGGCTGGTGAGCCTCAGACGTGGGTCTTGTTCCTAGCTCTTCCCTGAGAGCTGATGGAGGAATCCAAACTGGGATCTTCAGGTTTAGTTTCCTAGCTTTCCCCTGAGAGCTGAAGGAGGAATCCAGACTTGAGATCTTCAGGTTTAACTTCCTAGCTCTCCCCTGAGAGCTGAAGGAGGAATCCAGACTAAGATCTTCAGGTCTGGCTTCCTTGGGCAGGCAGGCAGGTTTCCAGGTAAAGCTCATCCAGAGCTTCAGACTTCAGTCAGGCTTTCTGTGAGCAAAGAAAACAGAGGCAGGTTAGAATTCAGTTTCTCTCTAGAGCCTACTGAAATTCACCAGATAAACAGGGGCTTGGGTTTGCTAACCAAACGTGGTCAAACACTCCGGCGTCGAAGGAAGGTCTGACTGCTGCTTATGAAGGAAGGTCTCCTGATGGGCTGATGAGCTTCAGGTGTGCTGGAAGCTCCAGCCCAGGAGACCCACAGCGCTCTCTGCTGGAGACAGATCAACAGTAACCCCAGTCCTAACAGAAAACAAATAAAAACAGAAGAGGATCCTCGGCGCCCTCTGGTGGGCAAGCCTCAGGATCCCAACAGCCCTGCTCTGAGCATGTCTGATGATGACGTCAGAGAAGCAGTTTAACGAAGAAAATGTAAAAAGGATCAAAATTGTGTCAAAAAAGTCATAAAACATTTTTTAAAGATGCGTATTAGCATTCTTTAGTGAGTTAAGGATAGAAATAAGTAATTTCAGTACCATAATTACATTATTTATGGAAACCCGGATGTATATCCGTTCACGCATATGTAGGACTTATCGTGCTTCTGGGGTGGATCGGGTAGTGACAGGCACCACTTTTAAAAAAGTTGAGGAAGTTCGTTATCATAACCGGTCCCGGCTATCCTTTCTTATGGTGAGCGTGTTAATTGGTTAATTTGATATGAATTGAGTTGATCACTGTGATAAATGTTTGGTTTGTGCCAGGTTAATAAACAAAATGGCTTGAAGTCTTTTATTTTACTAAAGACAAGGACCGGATATGTAACGTAAACTAAGGTAATTCAATTCAATTCAGATTATTTATATAGCGCCAAATTCACAACACATGTTATCTCAAGGCACTTTACAGTTCAACCAATAATAATCAATAAAAAGTAAGACAGACCATTGGCTGAAGCAGGCATTGGTAAATAGACTCAGATAAAATGAACCAGAATGATTGAAAATCCACTATACGATGTTTATCTGGTTCAGTGGTTCTCAAGGGATCAACAGGGGTTTTCCTAAAGATTTTTGAGAACTGATTGGTGACCTTTAGTTTATATCTTATTTTAATAGAGTTATAAGTTGTTTGGCTGTTTTTTTTACACTTGATTTTTGTTGTTTAAATAGTAATAAATATGTAAAAATGGATGAAAGCATCACAGTTCCCGTTTCCTATTTTAAATTTCACGATATGCATTTATTTTCATTAACAAGCTGGAAATGTCCTCAGATTAGATTGCAGGAATCTGGACACCTTACTCTTCCTCCATTTGGTTTTCCCCTCTCGGCATACATCGATCGCTCCTATGGTCTGAGAACAACAAGAGGGACAGATGAGAGCCAAATAGAGTCAGTGTTTATAAATTGGAAGCTTAGACACTGATTTCTGCTCGCTGAAGAAGATGGATAAATGTTCCTGTGCTTGTTGAGTCCAGGAAGAAAGATTTTATCCACATTGGTTACAAGCAGCTCTTATCTAAACAAACACCTCACATTGTCTTAAGCAATGCCATGATTTTCAAATGGCTTTCTTAGTTAATTTCAACTGAATTTAATGCATTATTTACTGTTATATTTACATGGACTTCCTGGCAGGACGGTCTAATTGGCAACTTTTCAATTTCACTTCAAAGTGTGTTTTATTTTTGTGGAGGTGTCTCCCCTAATGAATGAATAAAATGACATGAAGTTGATTTATGTAGATGACGTTTTACTTTCATGTTGCTTAGATAAAAGCCAACTTTCTTTTTTCTGCCTTTTTTAAACAAACCTCAAGTCAGAAATTTTAAGACAAATTTATTGACTTTATAAATTCGTTTCAGCTGATATTTTTGGCTTGAAATACCTGTTGTGATTTTTTTAAACATCAATTAAACAAGAGTGTCAGACAGTAATTAAGATGCAAATCAAGCTTTGTGCTGAGCTGTTACATCACCTGAAATCCCCCAAAGGTCCTTACTTTAGTTAAGCTGTTTAGCTTCAATGATAAAACCACTTAACCGAGTATTTCCGCTTCAAATGCGCATCCTCCCACCTGTTCATGTGTCTGGTACCTCTTGGCTGGTGATGGATGTTGTCCACTGGCTCCAATGATTGGCCAAGGTTGATGCTAGAGCAAGAAATATGGATGTAGCAGAAAATAAAGCAGCTGTTTTTTTCCCATTTAAATCTTTCAGACATGTTTTGCAGTGCTATTTAGACTTTTTGCATATAAATTCAGAAGATTTTTGTCTCTAAATGGGGTTGGTTAAATATAAAACTCATTGAATAGCTTTAAAGATGCCGTTAACAACATTTTAAATAGGTGTTATGAAGTCATCCAGCTGTTGATGATAGCCCGGCTAAGAGATGGTGCAGAAAAGGCAGAAGGTTTTTGTTTTTGTTTTTTTTAGCACCTGTTTTAGTGTAACATTCAAATACTGCAAAGATGTGACTTTTAAAATAAAAGACATAAAATCACTAATAAACTGCTTAAATTGGCTACCTGACTCTTAATTAGACTTAAATAGTTAATTAGCCGTATCTGTCCGTTCCATACTGATTATAATTTTGCCATCTTCCAAAATGTTACATTTTACACTGTAAAAAAAAAAAAGAGAGAGAGAGAGAGAGAAAAAGGTTGTCCAAATTCAAATTTAAAGGGAAATTACTTGCAAGATCAAATTTTGATCTAGCTATTTCAGCTTATTTCTTTTTGTAGGCAGACCCTTAAGCTTGATTTATGCTTGGTGCGTTTGGTCAAAGGCAAATTTTTGGGGGCAGGTGTTCAGGTTGGAAACCGGGATCTTATACGTCACATGGAGCCGCCAACAGCCAAACACCGCCTGCTGACGTTTAACGATGTTCCACATTCCATAGGTAGTAATGCCACACTGGTGTCACTTAAAGATATTCTGAATTATATTAATAGATTTTAAATTATTATTTATTTAAGTTTTTTGGGTATTTAGGACAATTTGCAGAAGATTTAGATTTTAAATATGAAAAAACAAAACAAAAACATAACTCTATTATCTTATTTCAAATGCATATTATGCAATAATGTTGTTTCAAAGTTAAAAACTTTAACTCCATTAACTGATCATTTTATTTCCCTGTTCAGATTATGGACAAATACAGTTACTTTCAGAAAATTTTAGATAGTTTTGAGGTTATTTTCTTGCAGTCCAAGATGTCTGTCAATAAACACAGAAATGAAATTGAAAATGCAACTTCATGCACACTGCCCACTTTAACTGAATAGAAAGTTATTATTTATGAATTGTGATCATTTGGCGTTATTTTTGCTTTTAAATTAAATGTTTACCGTAACAGATAAAAGGTAAGTTGTGTGCTGTAGTTGTCATAAGAAAGTCAAATAGATGTCATCAGGGAGTCCCTAACAGGAACCATTACAGCAAATCAATAGTTTATCTAGGAGATGTGCCTGGTAGAGCCCATTAACAACGATATACTATTAACTGGTTGGTGAAGGAGGTAAATATGCTTGTTTCATTATCTGGACAATTAGCTGGCCCTTTACCATTGAAAAGCTTTAATGAGGCGGTGCTACATGTCTCGAGGAGCAAAATTACAAAAATCTAGATGATTGGTTTGATTGGCTTTAAAATTCATAAATGGTATTTTGGGCCAAAGAGTAAAAAAAAAAAAAAGATTTGAGGAGGGCAGTTTTTTTGTCCAGATGGAAAAAGGACTGGTACTATCTTCTCACTAGCACCACCTAGTGTCTATCTGTGCACGTCCCTGGGCCGAATTATGTAATTTTGGGTTTCTATGCCCCTCCATGTGGACGAAATTTGCACACAGACTAGCCAGGAAAATTAGTAAATACGCTGACAGATCCACATGGAAAACACAGCGAGTGAGCAGCAACTACTGCTGGTGAGGATTCACAGATGTAAACATCCAGGGACATCCCGTGATTTAGCTCATAAGTTTCACCACTACCAAAAGATTGTGGAAAAACTCCAGGAAAGAAATTACTGTCACTTTCAAACAGCATGAAGAGGATTTGGCAAACTTGTAAACAGCTGTGTTTCCTACTTTATTGTGGAACTAGAACATTTTTTAACTACACGGACAACCATGGTGAGCGGGCAACAGCTCCTACTGGCAAGGGTTTGCTTTTATATAAATTCATCTGATGATTTAGCCCATAAATACCACCACTATCAACAGATTGTAGAAAAATTCCTGCAAAGAAATGACTGTCGCTCCTGTACGGCACGAAGAAGCTTTGAAAAAGTCGTAAACAGCTGTGTTTTCCACCTCCTTTCCATGCGTTTGTTTTTTAGTATCATGTATATGTTTGCAAACTCTTTGAATTTGCAGCGAGGCGGGGTATCGCACTGTCTGCACTCCTCACCCATTCGACGAAAAGTTTTTTGCATAAAAATGTTATATTTGGGGGCATCTTAAGCCATTTGTATTATTAGTATTATTTTAAAGATGAAAATACTTTTTTTATTATTATTTAAATGCCATAAGCCATGATAATAATTTTGAAGATGGCTGGCAGCAGTTTCGCTCCACAGTGCAGACTCAAAGTCTGCACTACCCCCTCCGCCAAATACTCCCAGAGACACATCGCAGGGACATGTGACCTCGTCTCAAACTCTTCAAAATAAACATTAGTTTATAAACAAACATCACAATGTAGCCTTTTCCTGTTGAAGTGTCATATTATTATGTTTTTCAACCATTTTCATTTATTTTCTTACATGTACATAGTAGCTGCCTGAGTTTCAGTGGTTTAGTCAAGAGTTTTAATTTTGATATGATAGGATTTGGAGTGTAATGTTTTTTGTCAATATATTCTTATATTTTAAATGGAATATGTGAATTTATTCAATATTTGTGCAAAGTTGAGTGTTTGACCATCATTTGAACGCACAGCCAAAAGTTATTTGATTACATTGCATAAAGTTAAAACGGCATTAATTGCATTAAAAACCTTAATTATTATCCCTGATATATCACACTTCATTTTTTTTTACACAACTAAAAACAGTTTTTTATCCCTAAAAAAATTTTATTTTTTGTTTTACAGGGTATATTTACCATGCGGATTTAGCTACAAACTGCAGAAGTAAATGTTTTTCATGTCTTAATAGTATTGAAAATGTTCTGATCTAATGACACGACGCTTCCAATAACAAGTTTTAAAGTTCTGCAGTTGGAGACGGAGAGAGAACCACGTAGACCCCTCCTCTGTTTGCTCATCTGTTCCTCACACCTTATTTCCATCCCTCTCACCTCTTCCTTTCCTTTGGCTCGCTTGCATTTCTTTATTACTTTCCATGTTCATTTTTGTCCCCTGTTACCATCTGTTAATGGAACACGGGTTGGTTTCCATAGCTACAGGGTCAAAGGTAAGCAGTGGGTATTGACGCTGCAGAATAGCCTTGAAACCTGCAAGTTGTTGGCTTTTTTTTTTTTATCTTAAAATGTGAAGTGGCAGCATTTCTGTCCAGAAGTAGGGGAAACTGTTAAATAGATTTATAGATATTTTTTTATTCTTCAGATATGAATGAAATTTTAATACGCAGTGATATTAAAGATCGCAGTATGAGCATATTCAAAGATCTAACTGCAGCTTCCTGTCTCTTGTTATGCCGGCAACCATTTCTGAAACTCCCCAGAGTACTTTCTGCAGCTCCATCAGGCGGCTATAAAAAGGCACTGAGAATACCCATAATATACTCCTTTACCATCTCCAATAAAGTGATGGATAAGAAACTAATAAAGACACAGAGACAATTTTACAGAGGTCGTTTAGCAAAAATGTGAAGTGAGTAATTCTTTACCTTTAGATAAATTCTTGCATTCCCTTGTTGAAAAAGACACCATAAAAAATCCATTACACTATATTTTGCACGCAATGGGCATCTGATCAAATACAAATATTAGTTTTCTGTCGTTATGCATATTTGCGAAGCAGCACACCATGACCTGGCTCTACAAAGCTGGCCTTTTCTGATTTCTCTAGACAGGGCCTGCTAAACATTTCAGCTTGTGACCTGAAAAATAACAGACAGGCTTTGTTTATACTAGTCGCAACTGCAAGGTCCACGCCACCAAATTAGGTAATTTTAGGCTTCCACTCCCTATAGAAAGCCTAAAGTGCAACAATTTGATCATTTTACCATACGTTTAGTTAAAAAGTCATGAAACAAATGCTATTTGGTTAGTCAGAATGCAGTAAAATACAGCAAAATGTTTCATTTTGGTCATTGGACATTGTTTTTTACTCTTACACTGGTCGATGCACATTACCACGTGAAAAGCTGCGTTCAATGACTGATATCAAGTGTTTTTTAGGGTGATTAGTTAGAGCTCATTAAACTGCGTTTTAATTAGATTTGCACCACAGTTTACATTGTTTTCATTACTTTTTAACCAAACGGATTGTAAAATGGGCAAATTGTGGCACTCTTAGCTTTCCATAACGCCCCTTGGGACCTGTGTGGATAGAATTTCCTGCAAGCCAATTAAAATTTGCAACCAAACAAACATAGTACACGAGCAACAGCTCCTACTGACGACGGCTTGCATTCATATAGATTCATCTGATGATTTACCACCACTATCAAAAGGTCGTAGATAAACAGCTCTAAACATTTAATTACTTAATTTATATATTTTTTCATTTATTTAATTAGCATTTTATGATATATCTCATATTTAAATCATGTGTTAGATGACTAAATAAATACTAACATTAAATTATTAAATTAATAAGTTTAACTTTATCTGTATTACTTTAATTGAACATTTAATTAAACCAAACCAAAAGCTTTCCAGAATAAGAATCTTTGTTGCTTCACTTTTGTTATTGTAGAACAGTGTATCGAGTGCAGGTTCCTATGCAGACACCTCAGATGAAATGAAATGAACTGCAAAGGTAATGAAAGTTAATGAAAAATACTTTATTCATGAAAACTGTGTTTAAGCCTCGGCGCTAATTGACAATAAGAGAAGAGGAGGCTGCTAATGAAGACCAGGCGGCTGGTAGCGTTCAATCATTCTGACTGAATTAGAAGGACAGAATGCTGCTCTAAAAGAAGTGGTGCTTAGAGAAACATCATCAGCATTAACGTCCAAGGGTAACTTTGATATGACGGAGTTAGAGAATTTTTTTATTTTGAGAATAAAGTCGTAACATTACGAGAATAAAGTTGTAATATTATGAGAAAAAAAAATTATTATTATGATAATTTAGTCATCATACAACAACCCATCATAGAAAGAAAGCTTCAAGCTCCGACCAGCACATGATGGCCAACCAGCTCCTCCAAACAGCAACCTGAGATCACTTTGACAAACTTCCCAATTTGATGCTGGTGCTTAAAGATTTCCTTATTTGTCAAACCAGTGCCAAAGTAGAACTTCAGATAATGCTCGACATTCCTAATTTTAGTAAAGAAAGTGCTTATTGTAGGAGTTGTCATAAAATACAACTTGTTTCTCATAATTTTAGGACTTTATTCTCTAAATATTATGATTTTATTCTTGTAATTTTACGACTTTATTCTCGTCATTTTACAAATTTATTCTCTTAATTTTTAGACTTTATTTTCATAATATTTGACTCTATTCTCATAATTATACAACTTTATTCTCTCAATGTTACGACTTAATTCTCGTAATATTACGACTAATTCACATAATGTTTCAACTTGATTCTCGTAATTTTACGACTTTATTCTCGTAATGTTACGACTTTATTCTCTTAATGTTACTTTATTCTCGTCATTTTACAAATTTATTCTCTTAATTTTTAGACTTTATTTTCATAATGTTTGACTCTATTCTCATAATTATACAACTTTATTCTCTCAATGTTACGACTTAATTCTCGTAATATTACGACTAATTCACATAATTTTTCAACTTGATTCTCGTAATTTTACGACTTTATTCTCGTAATGTTACGACTTTATTCTCTTAATGTTACTTTATTCTCGTAATTTTAGGACTTTATTCTCATAATTTTACGACTTTGTTCTCGTCATTTTATGACTTTATTCTCGTAATTTTACGACTTTATTCTCATCATTTTATGACTTATTCTCGTAATTTTACGACTTTATTCTCGTCATTTTATGACTTATTCTCGTCATTTTATGACTTTATTCTCATCATTTTACAACTTATTCTCGAAATGTTACGACTTTATTCTCATAGTTTTAGGACTTTATTCTCTCAATGTTACAACTTAATTATCGTAATGTTACGACTTTATCTCGTAATTTTACGACTATATTCTCATGATTTTATGACATTATTCTCATAATGTTACGACTTTATTCTCGTAATTTTACGACTTTATTGTTGTATTTTACAGCCTAATTCTTGTAATGTTTTCACTGGAGCAAGATTTAAATCCGAGAGCAGAAACAAACCTACAAATGGATGCCATTTAACAGGATTCAGGCCAGAATCTGATATCCAGTATATAAAAGCACATCCCTAACAGGTGGGCATGATGGAATTTGATGAGAAACCTCTAACATAAATATGTAAATGATAAACTGAAACAAGTATGGAGGAAATTCCCCCCAAAAGTCAAGACCTTATATCAGATATGCTCTTTTCTCTATCAAATCATTATTTTTTTCTCAGATTTAATGTTTCAGGCTCATATAATTTCTTCTCCCCCTTCCCTCCTTTCCATGCATGCTTCGTCTCTGCTCATGTCAAAAATGCACTTGCGGACCTTCTTTAAATTATTTTGCTCTCTTACAGATACGAATTGCATCATCACCTTGCAACCATTCCGCCATTAGACAGCTTGGAAGTGCGTAGAAAATACACTCAAATGCTGTGTCCGAACGTCCGTCCTAACCTCTATATCCCTCAATCATTATATATAGCGAGGACTATATAGTGGACTATGTATTGAACTTAGTTAACTAACAGTCAGGACAAATGTGCTGTTGAAGATTCTGAGTCGTCCAGGTCATAGTCATTCAAAAAAAAAAAAAAAAAGTTAATTAAAAACAATCCACTGGACTTTGTTTCTAAGTTTGAAGACCTTTCGCTTCCCCTCCAGGAAGCTTTTTCAATAAAAAATGTCAGGAATAGCAGCTTGAAAGCAGCTTGTTTCAGTTTATCATTTACATATTTATGTTAGAGGTTTCTCATCAAATTCCATCATGCCCACCTGTTAGGGATGTGCCGTTATATACTGGATATCCGATCCTGGCCTAAATCCTGTTAAATGGCATCCATTTGTAGGTTTGTTTCTGCTCTCGGATTTAAATCTTGCTCCAGTGTAAACATTACAAGAATTAAGTCATAAAATTACAAGAATAAAGTTGTAAAATTACGAGAATAAAGTCGTAACATTACGATAATTAAGTTGTAACATTGAGAGAATAAAGTCCTAAAATTATGAGAATAAAATCATAACATTACTATGTTTTTAATTTTGTTTTTCTTTGTTTACTTTTCGCTCCCTGCTGGTTATGTAACCCCGCCCCCCCGCACAGAGCCTGCACTATCTTTGTTATTTATTGCCGCTAAAACAAATCCCGTAATGCTTTTTGAGGGGAGCTCTTGCAGAGCAATGTGGGATGTATCTGTTTGTCAAGTGACCATGGATGATCACTACTTTTCAAGGTGCATTCTGGGAAATTTCAAATCCACTTATTTCATCCACTAGACGTTTGGATACTCATCAAAAATGGCGTGATCACTATACTCATAGTTGTAATCATTTTGGATAGGGTGCACTTGTTTCTTTCTCCTGAGTGTAGAACAATAGATAACATATAGATAATATATAGGACCTGACCAACAAACAGAAGCACACATTTAGTTCACCTCATGCATGAAAATGGACCGACAACAAACCCTCAAGTACGTATTTTTTTCTAACCCTTATTGCACAACCATTTTATTCCCACTAACTTGTAATGAAGTTATTTAAAAACTTCAGTTACATTTAGTTCATTTTCTAACAAGGAATATTTATTCATTTCTATCATGATTTTTAGAAAACTTTCATTGTTTTTTTTAATGGTCAAGTGACGAAATGTATAGTAGTAATAAAGACATACTTAGTAGAAGGAAACAAGCGCACCTTATTTAAGGCTGTTGTTCTATTGGCTGGAATGGTTGCTAGGCAATGATACTGCTCCAGTCTGAGAGTGAGCAAACAGAGTTTGCAAGCAGGGAAGGCAACTTTGGGAGATCATTTTTATCTCGTTCCATTGGCTGGAATGGTTGCTAGGCATTGATCTGAGTCTAACCTGATAAAGAAAGGAAAAAAAAAACTTAAGCCAAAGGCTTGCAAGTTCATTTTTTGACTCAAGTTAAGAGGCAGTTTGCATGTGAGAAGTAGGCAAGGCACAGAAGAAGGTTTCTATACACAAAACATTGAATCTGTATAAAAAAAAAAACAGATTTGATGGTGATTAGAGAACATTTGAGAGAAAGGAGAAGATTTTATTGCAAGCAGAATTAAATATTGACTCTTGGCTGGTAAAATCCTCAATAAACAAGCTGTATCCAACATCATCTGTAAAAAAATAATAAGATGTCCTTTATAGTAATACCCTGTGGTAAAGTTGCTCTACGTTTGAAATAACCCTTTAAACTATTTGAGCTTATTGCACTACTCCCAGCCGACATGAAGCTTAAATCTGAACATAAATCATTGACTAGATATTACTTATACAGAATTATGCATAATCTAAGAGGCTCTTTGAGCGTCTTGACTTGTTGATTGATTCTTGTAGCTTTGCAGCTTATTTTTTTCTGCTACATGTTCGTTTTTTCTCCCCCTCACTCTAATCATGTTTAAGGATCCTCATGCTGTGTGCGAAGACAGATATGCTGAAATATGGAAGACGGAGTGAAAGAATCGAAGCAAAGCATCTGCAGTCGGTGGTGCAGTGTGATTTTTTTACTTTTATCAGTCCACTGGATTGTGGTTTCATTGCTCTGCAGCAGTTTAATCAGGAAGCATTGTCTATCTTCTCTAATAAAAGATGACAGCAGAACCGTGTCCCTAAGCGGCTGTAATTACCACATTGGTTCTGATCTCTAAGTCGCCCCATTTGTTATAATTACGCACATTTTAAAAATGTCGGGTTTCCTTTTTTTTTTTTTCTGGTGCCAGAAATCTAATTTAGGGCGGAGGATTGTCCAATGTGTTCAGTGTAATTGCTGCACGGCAGATCAATGCAGACTTTCCTCTGCTGCTCTTCAGCGCGGCTTGTCTTATGTAACCCCGAGCCCAGGGAGGCAATCAGGCCCTGCTCCTATGAAAATCAATGCAACTCATTGCAACTGGAGCTTTAAAATTAATGCTGTTGTGTTGTGAATTAAATGGTAAAGATCAGACCCACTCAACTAAAGGGAGGGGGACTAGTTTTTAAAAAGAAATGGAAAGTGAAAGTATTTAAAGTTAGGCAGCATCTGTGTTGATGTAGTCATTAGTATGCTTCCTTAGTGCTGCTCTGCTTCCAAATCTTTTGTTTAAGGAAATAATTCCTTTGAATTTCATTTAAAAGCTGAGGTGGAACTTAAAGGTCTGTAGTCAGGTTATTTCCTTATATAAAAAAAGATAAAAAAGAATTTGATCTTGATCAAAAAAATAAGGTTATTTACACCAACTATCCATCCTGATAGTGTTTTTCCTTTTTGAGCCTAAATAGAATTCCAGCGTTCGGCAGCTTACATAAACAGAAGTGGCGCCATCTGCTGGCAGTATTTTAGAACGATCAGAAAGCCAGATGGTGGTTCTTAAGGCAGCTATTTAGAGCATCAGCATCCCGTAATGCCGCAGGTTAAAGGAACAGTGCTAGGTGATTGCAGACCGAGAGATATTAATAAAATCGACTGATCTACAACAACTCTCCCCACAGCCTCCTATCAGATCATGAGAGAAAAAAGAAAATTCCTATTCCCAACAAACAGCATCAGCGTAAAAAAAAATCAATATATCTATTCATGTAATTTGTACTTAGACTGTAGAGACTCTACAGCATTGCTATCACTAGTATCTACAGAAGAGGATTAGGGCCACTGGAAAAAAAGATGATAACTGATTTTTAAATTTTATTTCAATATAATGTGAGGAAAAAGTCACAATTCTGACTTTAATCTCAGATGTCTGACTTTAATAACCAAAAATACAAAATCTGTTAAAGAAAAGTTATTAAAATAAAATTGAAATTGAATAAAAAATATTCAAATCTTTAAAAAAAATGTAAGTGAAAAAAAATATGAAAAATACATGTTTTAAGAAAACTAAATCGAAGCAAACAGCTAAGTTTTTCTCAAAAACTTGTTTATTTCTTCCTTTAAAACATGTTTCAAAGCTTTAGTTCTGGATTTATTTATTTATTTTTAAAATGTCAATGAAATAAATGTTTGTTTGCTTCCAACTATAACAGAACAAAACGAGCTTCATACAGAAATCCCTCTGTAGCAAAGTTCTAAATGTAAAAGTTTAAACCAGAAGTTTTCATCTACGGGTTTGCTCCCCCTAGTGGGTCTGTGGATGTAGTGCAAGGATGTCATAAGATTCCTTTTCTAGACCTTTCCTATTAGTTACTTAAAAGTTACATCTGTAATCATCCCTATAGGGCAGCTTGAGACATGATTGCTGCCCTTTTTCCTGACCTTTTGTCCGTACATATCCTGTACGGACAAAAGGGCAACCCTGAGATTGACCTGATTGTTCTTTGCTGTTTGGTCCAAATTCCTCAGTGATAACCCTCAAAGGAGCGACAGAATAATGAATGCCTAATAGATTTTTCCTTTCTTTTAACAGATTAAAGCTGTTTACAGGAAAATAATTCTGAATTCTCCTTGAAGAGTCGATTGCATTACTCAAAGCAGTACAATTTTACATGAGGCCAAGTTGTTGAAGCTTTCATGTGAGTAAACATATAAGGAAAGCAAAGGTGGATGTTGTGGTTAAGTGCAGCAGTGGTTTATCTCTCCCTCTGAAGGCAGCTAATGACTCCTGCAGCTCAATAGCTGCGGTCAGGGACCCGGCTCTGCTGGTGTGATTATGGTCCTTCATCTCTATCAAGGAAAACAGGCCCCCTCACCCTGACTCAAACACATAAAGGCTCGCTGTCAGCCATGATTCACATCCTGCTTCTCATGAGAGCATTAAGACTCTGTGCCTGTGAGCTGATCAACTAGAAAAGGAGAGTTGGAGGGTCAGTGAAGAGAGGGAGAAAGACGGTACCTGCTGTGATCTGAATCAATAACAAGAAGGGATGTTTCTGGATCAGACTTGTCTGACCATACTATATCCAGATTTAAATGACAAAAGGTGTCCAGTATTTTGATTCCATAAAGGATCTATATTTATGATAACCATATGTTCTGAGTAAATTCATCCCTTTCCTCAGTGATACTTTACCTCATTCTGGTGAATCCAAAGGTGCTCCAAAATCCAAATCCACCCATTTATAAAGGTAAAGTTATCTAACACAGTTGTGCATTTTGCTGCTCTTTTAGCATCTGCAGACCATCTTTTTCTCTTTTTTTGTTCTTTTTTATACACAATAAATACGATATAAACCAGGGTTTCTTAACCCTGCTCCTCAGGGCCTGCTGTCCTTCCTTCAGGTTCACACACCTGGTTTGAAAGTTTCCTCATGCTCCTCATCTCCAGTTATCCTTGGCTGCAGTAGTGATGCATACCCAACATTGTCTTTGTGTCAACACTGATAGTGGACAATTAAACCCCACCAGGAATGAAGTCTGTTGTTTTTTTGCAGTTCTCCTAGAATGTTGATCCCTTATATGTTTTTTTTAATCATCCTTTGTCGTTACAAGTTAGCTTCTGTTAGATGTTTTTGTCTTTGTGTGTGTATGTGTAGGAGTTCCTGTCTTATTGCCATCGTCTCCTTACGCAAACGCTTATGCAACCACGCAGCCTGGTGGCTGATCTCCCCCTTTGCAATCTGTGTTTATATGTGTGGGATTTTTTAGCCCTTTTTTTTCCCATCATTCCAGACAAGGCTTGTGGTGACAAAGCGACTGAGTCGCCGTCCTCTTTGAAGAGAGATAGAGTGGATTAGCAGTTAATTCTGATCCCCCCCACCCCACCCCTTCAGTATTCCAGAAACTTCATTAGTTTGACTTCAGTAAGCTCTAATCTGATCTGTCACTGTGACGACGCCCAGCAGATGCATAAGGGCGACTGGGTTTGCCCTCACTAATGCTTCTTTCTGTTTACAAGCATTTTTCACTGTTTGTATGTCGTTACAGGATTAATTTCTAATCATGCTGAATAAAACAGACACTGCTTATAAAGCTAGATACCTTTCTCAGTTTTCTTTTTGTCTCTTTATGCATGCATATGTACACCCTCCGCATTTTCCCACATTATATTAAGACTTTGTGCAATACAAAGTTCTATAATATTGCAAATGAAAAATAAAATTAAAAAAAGGTTTTCCACGGTTCTTGCAAATGAAAACCTAAAACATATGATTTGCATGGAATCTTCTTCATAGACTTACTTTTTTGTGCTAATAACAGCTTCATATCATTTGAGATTTATCATTAAAAGCTGTTTATAAAGAGGCAGAAACTTTTTATCATCTCTCTTTTGCAGAAACGCTCAAATTTAGCTGGATTAGAATGAGAAATGTCAACTGGAGGCTTTGAGGACCCAAATGCAGAGAGGAGTAGGCACAGATGAGTTTGTGATGATTTAATGAGAGTCCAAGAGGAACAGAGGCAGCAATCAGAGGTGTCAAGTAATGAAGTACAAATGCTTTGTACAAATTACTTTTCAAGTATCTATAATTTACTCTATTAATTCATATAGTGGCTGTTTTTTTTAAAGGTTACTTTATACTTTTATACTTTAAGTAGTTTTTGGAGCACATACTTTTTACTTTTACTTGAATAAAGAGGTCAAGTTGATACTTAAATTTTAACCATTTATTTTTTTACAATTTTATTTATGATTTTTGACAGCATATGACACTGATAAATACAATATGTATTGGCTGTACATTTTATCAAAACCCCAATAAACAAAAAAAAAATAAAAAATGTAAACAAAAATATATAACTAGAATAACAACAGTTAAATAATTACACTAGAGTCATGGCCGGCCTATCTATGGCATGGTGCACATTATTTCAAGAATGGCTGCCAGGATTTGTTAAATTTAGTCAATGAGCCCGTTAGTGTACTTCTCATTTTTTTCCATGTATAAAAACCTCATAAGGTCAGCAATCCACTGATCATGAGTAGGAGTAGTTTCTTTCCAATTCTTAAAGTAGTCTTCAAGTATTAAACGTCGTGCAAGTAAAGAGGCAAAAGCAACAGCATTTGAATAGTGTTAAACAAGAAAGAAAGAAATGCCTGGAGGTATCACCCCAAAGAGTGCAATCAAAGCCGAGGGAGCAAGTTTGATTTTATATGTCTCAGAAAGTGTCTTAAATATAGCCGTCCAATAGTTGTTCAGAGTAGGGCATGTTCAAAAAGTATGAATAAGTGAACCAATTTCACATTGGATCACTATGTGGATAAAACGTAGCTAATTTTTCTTTGGAAATATTTAAACGGTAAAGAACCTTGAATTGTAGGAGCCCGTGCCTGGCACAGATAGAGGACGAGTGTACGCTATGCAACATACAATCCTAAAGATCAGGTGACATGTTCATCGCCAAATTTTTTCCCAGTGTGATTTTATAATGGAGAGAGATGGAGATTGTAAATCCAGTAATAAACTGTACATTTCTTTAATCACCCCCTTTTTGTGAACATTAATATCCAAAATACTATCCAAAATTGTTTTCTCTGGTAAGTTAGGAAAAATACTGTATCTATTGACTGTAAAGTGGCGTGTTTGCAAATAACCAGAGTGTTTTTAAACTGCAGTATCTATACTTCTAAGTAACATATGTGTGTACTTTTGTGGACAACACTGGCAAAAATACTAAAAAATTAGTGATGCTATAAGATGAGCCGAGACTTTGACGTGTGTGACGAGTACTGGAGGGGGCGTTTCCACGAGGTGCGTATCGAGGCTTGCTTTATTTGGGGGAGGAGCCAAAATAGGTGGCATCCGAAGCCTCGCTACCCTGCCATACCAAGTGACCACTTTGGGAAGTGGTTCAGCTCGCCCAGAACTTTGGCATGCATCAGTATTCAGTCAAGATGTGGGAGTTTGTAGGAAAGTTGGATAGAGTTTGGATATATTCTAAGAATAGATTGGTTGGAAAAACAACCAATCTAGTTGGTTAAAACTAGTTTGGTCAGATTAAACAATGTAATGATCAAAATCTGAGGCACACACAGGTTACAGATGTAATGGATTTCTTACTAGTGGTGTCAGCTTTGAGAGATGGACTCCCACTCTTGAGGTTTATGGTTCAAGACTCACATCAGACTTTTGAAAGTTGGTATAAAACTTTATTTTTTCAGCTAATGTGACTAATTTGTATTGGTTTGCTCTAGTAAAACTATACCAGTGTTAGATCGGTTGGTTTGACCAAAACATTTGTTGAACACATAACTTCCAACCCAATTAAAACCAAAAACTCTGGAAAAACTAACATTTGTTTAAATAAAATAACGAACACCTTTCATTTTGTTCATCGATGCCCATTTGCACAAATACGTTCACTGTCTGCTTGAGCTTATTTCACTAAAATGGCAGAAAAACTGTGACTTTTCTCTTCTAAGACATGTTACACATAAAAAACTTACTAAAGACTTTACTATACAGACCAATCTTTAACAATTTCAAATGATTTTATATGAGAAACAAATAAATAAAAAATTGGAAAAGATTAGATTCTATTACTAACTGTAGTTCTGCACTCCACCAGTAGGTGGTGACATGTTCACATAAGGCTTCTTGAGCTGTCGGGATCATTGAAGCAATTAGCCAAACGGTGAAATGTCTCAAGACGCTTCATCTCACCATCACTACTGAAAACCAAACAAAAACCAATAAAAATCAGGAAAAATACTGGAAGGAAGCAAGAGACTATAAAGCAATGAAACAACATCAACAACACAATAAACCAGCACTGAGTGAAGGCTCTGCTGCTCCTTTAAGCCCAGCACTCTGATGAGAAAGATTATCTTCACCTGTTTAGGCTACCCAGGTTCTTCACAAAGATCCTCTCTGGCAGAGATGCATAACTCGCACTTTCTCACTCACAGACAGGAACCCTGACAAGAACCTGTGTTCAAGTTCAATCTCTAATTCTAAATGGCATCGAGTTCTGGACTTTGACTAGGCCACTTTAACAGTATTAGCTACAGGTTTTTGTGGCCTTCTAAACAGGTTTTGTTGTGGTTTGCTAAAAACAATTATTCCCACAACATGATACTGCCACCACCATGTTTCCAACTTAGAGTTGTTTTCTTGTGTCAAGGGTGAGATCAAATCTTACAAATGTTGCTTTTAATCTCACTTCCACTTTTTCACCACATCTCCTTAAAGGCTGGATCATTGGGTGCACAGTGCTTAGACTTTTCTGCTTAGGATGTAAATTTCTGCATCTCTTTTGGAGTTGGAAATCTAGCTTGTGTCCCATATTAAAACATAGTGCTGGCAGCAGCATGCTGATGGAATCCTCCATTTTTGCTGCAGATTGGAAGCTATCAGAGTTGATTAGAGTGAGGTTAACCTAAATATAATTTGTCATATTTTTCAGATTTTAAAGATGCTGCAGCTTAAAAAATGTGTTTTAAAAATGGCAATTTTGATTGCTTATAGTATTGGAAATACATCGTTTAAAGATGATTTTTTTTCTTATTTTATATTCAGGATAAAGGGTGATTTTTAACTCTTCAACCAGAGCCACAAAAAAACCTTGAGCCATATTATTTAGGGATGTTTTTACAGAATACATGACGTAAAGAATGAAAGGTGGTTTGATGTCACTGTGATGTCATCCCTGAGGTATATGGAGGGGAAAATAAATCTTGAGTATTTGCATATGAATATCGCATTAAAAAAATAAAAGTACCATGAATTACATGAAATGTAATAGAAATTTCAGGAATTTATACAAGATCAGGAACATTAATGTCCAATTAAATATCTAAAAATACATTTAAAATAGCAAAGGATTGAATTTCCTTTTTTAAACATTTATTTATTTATGAATTTATTTATCTAACACTATTTAAATATTAGATATACCATATAATTGTTAAACACCAAAATCATCATCATTAAAATTTTATATATTTAATGAAATTATAAATTGCAGTTAAAAATGTATCTTTCTTACAAAATTATAAAAAATAAAGTACTTGATATATATAGATAATTAAATGTTATTTTAAAAATCTATTTATTTATTGTTTTATCCAACATTTGATTTAAGTACAAGAAATTCTGTGACATTATAAAATTCACAGGTAAATAATCAATAATCAGTCCCATTAAATGATTAAATTATACATAAAATAATAAAGTCTCATTTCAATGTTTATTTATGTAATATTTGATTTAAATTAGTTATACCATGGGATTGTAAATTTCACAGTAATTAAATGACTTATTCAATAAGCACATTAAAATATAATGATTAAATGTTATTTAACCAATATATGTATTTAAACTGTAGTAAAAAAGATAAAATGTTTGGAAACCCTGGTTTAACACCCAGGTTGAAGGAGCGCCTCTCCTCCACCAGGGGGAGCCAAACGTTTGTCTATTTAGAAAATAAATCTTTGCTTAACTGTAAGAATTGTAAATCTGGACAAGATATTTCATGCAGCAAAATAGTCATAAAAACACAAATGTATTTATTGTAAGAAGCTTAATGCTCTTGGATCAGGTCAGAGACTTTTTTTTTTTTACACAAACCTGCACTGTAAGGATTTGGTTTATTGCTGCTTGTGCTAAAATAACAAATCAAAGAGGATTAGTGTGTTCTCAGCCCTCTACACCAGGCAGGGGGTTGATCTGGTGCCGGCTTCAGATCTCTTAGTGTTTGCTGCATACTCCTCACAGCCTCCTCATGCTACTCTCTACTCCTTATAATAAACAGAAACCTCAACTGATAAAGTGTCTCACCATTCATTAATTTGTAAAAAAGCAAAGCCATAAACATCATAAATCTTAAATGAGATATTTTACATCTCCCTTTCTGCAGGGTGTCTGGTGGAGAGCTGTTTGACAGAATTGTAGAAAAAGGATTTTACACAGAGAAGGATGCGAGCACGCTGATCCGACAGGTCCTGGATGCTGTGAATTACCTGCACAAGTTGGGGATCGTGCATCGAGACTTGAAGGTTGGCCACCTTTAAAAGCACAAATAGAGACTCACCACTGCAGCTTTGTCACACGGGTAGTGAATTAGAAGCACAGTTTGAAGGTTTCAGTTTGTCTTTTGGCTCAGTTTGATGAAATCATGTCAAACCAGCAACAAACAACAGTCAGAATTTACGTGAAGAGTTTAGCAAAGTAAATGGAAGTTAACAAAAATTGCAGGAAAATTTGTACTTTCCTTTTATTTCAGAAAAAATGCCTCTCCACAGCATAATGCTGCCACTACCAGGCAATGAGCATGGCTTTAAAAGAAGCAAAGGCTCTGCTTACTGACTGGTTGGCTTGAAAAGACTGATTTCAGGATAGTTTTTACTGTAGTATTTCTCTACTTTGCATCAGTTGACCACAGGTTATCCCAGTAAAGAACACTCAGTTTGCAAAGTGAGAAACATGGAGATGCTTTTGCAAGACAGTGAAGAAGGAAGTAGAGTTGTTGTGACATCAACATTAGGATATAAATGAACCACAAGCATATGATATGCTCAACAGGTACATTGGAATCGACTATTTGCGTTCAACACAGGCTTATATAACGCTAAATTTTTAAATATTTTTGAGCTCCATGAAGTTAACGGCACACCCATGCAAAGGAACTCTCCTAACCCCTTTCCTGTCAGCCTACTGTCCATCAAAATGAGCCACTAGTGCTTTAAAAACTCAAAAAAAAAAAAAATTCTTCATAAAGAGAAAAAATTATGTACAACAGTGAGAAGATTTTTAAACTGCAGAGTGTCTTCAGTCAGATGCTTCTCCACATCCGCTGCAAGACAGACCTCTACAAAAGATCCTTCCTGCCTACAGCTATCAATAACTGGTTAAAAAACAAACCAAAATGTTAATTGATATTAATAGATTTATTAAGTATTTCTTTTAATTAAATTGAATTAAGTGCAGCACTAACCTCTGGTAGAATGGGAACATCATCAGCTGCAATTAAAAACAATTCTTAAAAACTGAAGCAGCACAAACGTCAGTTTTACCTTCACAAATCTGCATTAAAGTAGCGCTAAAAAAAGACAAAATCTTTGGTTCAATTCAGAGATCAATGGAGGGATGGTGAGCTCTGCATCTCCTAAAAATTATTTTTAATATCTCAGGAAAAAAAAAAAAAAAAAACGGCACTAATGAAGCACCAACCATTCAGTTTATTTGGTGAGTATTTTCACGTGGGCGGGGCATCAGCTTTACGCAATATGCATTTATTGTAAAATACGCTCATTTAGCATTATTTCAGCTTGTGGCGAACTGAAATAGATGACCCCAATTCACCCGTAGAGTATGCTGATGGATCACTTGTGTCGTAATCCTGACGCCATAACTTTTTAACTCGGATAAAAGGAATTAATCAGCAATTTTGATTTCTTTCGAGGTAATATATAGCTGTAACAATAAATAGTTTAAATATAAATGGTTCAAAGTTAAACACACTTTTGAATTTAACTCAACATATTATACTGTAACCAACTATTTAATTCTTTATATTCTGAAAGATTCTCTTGATATTTTAAAGAAAATGTCTAAATATCAATGAGATCAATCAACTTTAGATTAATTTATAAAGCAATAACATTCAGCTCTACAATTTTGCTTCAAAAAAAGCCTGTTTTCCTTCCCTTAATGTTTAGCGATCAGGCAAAGAGCTTCCTTAAAGGCCTCAGGTATCGCTGTGCTTTACTGTGCAGCCGTTAAAACTAGCCTGAGATTGTCCGAGCTTTGTTTACGCTGGCTTGCATTTCTGCGTAGGATGATCATCTTCCACATAGCATCACCTCAATTAGCCTGTATTATTTAAAAAAAATCACCTATTAGAAACTGGATTTCTAAGTTCTTCTGTTCTTCTTGCAGCCTGAGAATTTGCTGTATTATAATCCACAAGACGAATCCAAGATCATGATCAGTGACTTCGGTCTGTCCAAGATGGAGGGCAGTGGTGACGTCATGTCCACAGCCTGTGGGACGCCAGGATATGTTGGTAAGACAGCCGGACTCCCCTCATTATTAGTCTCCATTTATGCGTTTTCCATTATTATTCCTGGTCTTCTTTCCAATGATTTTGTAACGTTCTCCATAATTCGCCTGAATACAGTACATGAGAGGTTTCTCTGCCTATACTAGCAGTTACAGCCTCTCTGTCTGGCTATGAACATAAGTCATCAGCAGAACTTTATGTGGCATTTTTGCCCAATGGAGATGGAGGAGTGTTGGTTGCATCCTGCATCATCAGCAAATATTTATTCTTGAAGCTACAGCTAAAATGGGTAACAAATGATGTAGCATCCCTGCTACCAAGATCCTCATAATGCCGTAGACCAAACATCAGACAAGCATTTGCAGCTCAAACTCCAAGCAGATCTTTGAATCCATCATACTTAATGTTTTTTTTTTTTTTTTGCATGCTTAAATCAGTCCTTAGTTGCTTTATCTCTATAATAAACCATTTAGAGTCCAACAGCTTTAGAATAACTCCCCAGATCCAACATAAACACATTTTCAATGGTTATTCGCTTCAATGTGTCTCATAGCAACCTAGATTTCATTTTTCCCTGTTCATATTCATGTTTTTCTGCTTTTTTGTACATATAGATCAGGGGTATCTAAACATTTCGGCCTGTGACACCACAAATAATAGCACAACAGACTTTATTACAGTTATTTCACTATCATATAATATTTTATCTAACTATTTATTTATATATCTATATATATAAACATATATTTATATATAAATGTATTTATTTTTATATAACGTTGAATTACTGATTTATATTTCTTATGAGGAATTTGAATATTGCATTATATGCCTATATAATTTCATGGTATTTCTAAGATTTTCTTAGATTAAATCAATAAATAGATAAATAAGTAAAATAATAGTTTAGTTAGGCTATTTATCTTTTCTTGTTTAATGGAACATTTATTTATTTTGTTCAATTTATAATATAGCTTATAATTATATCATGTGTTAGATAAAAAAATGAATGAATAAATACTATTTTTAAATAATATCTAATTATTACTAATTTCTAATTTATTTAAACAATGTAATGGGTCTTTTTTTATAGTGCATTTTATAATTTCATGGTATACCTAATATTTTGATAACATTTTTGAGAAATAAATGTAACATAACTACCTTATGATAAATGTATTTATTTCATTGAATACAAAAATGTACTTATATAAATATATAGATATATTTGCTTCTCCATATAACCCCCCACCCCCACCACCACCCCACCCCCCTGCTTTGTAAGCCCTGATTTATCTGGAATAGAAAGCCACTGGTTTTCTTCTTTTGTTTCCTGAATACATTTTAATTTCTCATCCAAAATGTCTCCTTTGATTCTGAATATCAGTTGGAAACATCAATCCAATAGATGTAGAACAACATTTTTTATTTCTCTTATGGGTCACATGAGTTACCTCGAATTTTGGATCTGTTCAGTGTTTGGGTCGCTGTGACTGAAGAACCCTCTGAAGAACTCATGTTCGGAACTGAAGAACACGAAAACCAAAAAGGATTCCAGTGTTATTTTTAGATCATAGGTCCATTGTCCAGCATGCCATCCTGGAAGTGTTAGAAAATGGAACAACGGCTCTCAGTTTTACAGAGACTGTAAAATAAACAAATAAACAAGCCGTGGAATAAAATACAATTGCACTGATGCTCAACAACTAAAACTGGTTGTAAAGCGCATTTATAAGAACCCAGCAGGACTTTGCTTTAAAATGTTTGCTGATTTATCACCATCTGGCAGATTTTATTTGATTTATTCGCTTTTATTTTTCAAGTCAAACCCAAACACATGCCAGTTTCTCTACTTAACTATCCCCCCCCCCCCCCCCCCCCCCCCCCATTTTTTCTCGGTCTCCTGCTGAGTTTTGTAGGGCCAAGGGCCCTTTTCCACTCCAGACGCGTTGTGTCTATTTATAAATGAGGTATTTATAGCCAGAGGAGGCACCGAATGAAAACCTGATCTGACCGACGAGTAGCTCCAACTCTTAGTTTGACCATATTTGCACAAATCCTTCATTCACAAATTGCCCTGATTGTTTTGTAGCTTCCTCCAGCAAAAATAAGATTTTTTCTGGCTGTAAACATTGTTGAAAGTGTTGCTGCAAAAGCAATAAAAACTCAGCATTGTGTTTTGTTTGTTTTCTTATTTCTGATCTATCTGTACCAGCAGCAGCTCACAGGCATTGCATGTTCTCTACAGGCCCTGTCCAGTGAGGAGGTTAGCCTCTGCCGTTATCCTGAATGGTAAAAGTATTTGTAAAGCATGATTTGGACATATAACTCCAAATACAATAAAGGAAAATAGGATAAATTAATTGAATATTTGATAGTCATACATAAAAATCCACATATTTAGGTCACCTTTTCCGATAAATTTTGTAAAGCAAATGATGGCTGTGAAGTAAATAGTTCATAATGTAAAAACAGAAATATTTAATTGTTTATGTTTGATAAAAAAAATAAAGGGAACACTTAAGTAACACATCCTAGATTCGATTGAATGAAATATTCCCATTGAATACTTTGTTCTGTACAGAACTGAATGTGCTGATACCAAAATCCAAAAAAATCATCAATGGAAATAAAATGTATTTACCAATGGAGGCCTGGATTTGGAGTCGCACAAGAAATTAAAGCCAAAAGTAGTTTATAATCCGTTTTGGCCCTCAAGGGAAAACTTAAGCACACATTTTAACTCCCGAGAAGGCACTTTAGCACACGTATCGACCCCTCAGAGGGAACTTTACCACTCGTTTTGGCTTTCAATGGGGAACATGGGGCTCCCTAGAGGTCACTTTAGCATGTGTTTTTAACAATTGGGCCACAAGAGGGTGGCATTTAGCATATTTATTTAGCATATTTAGCGATTATATGTATTTTTTGGGGTGGTCACCAGTCTGTATTGTAATTCTTGTGGTCACAGAGAGAAAGGTTTGAGAACCCATGACCTAACCTTAGTACGCACTGGTTTTTAAATGTGTTTTTTAACAGAAAATGTTACCTCTGGCAATTGTTTAATGTTTAAATAATAATAAATGAACAGACTGTATCTGAGTCCACAATAGATTAAGGTGAGCATGGGCTTCTAACCTTTATTTTCACCTTTGATCAAAAATGTAAACGTATCTTCTTTTTCAACTCAGGTGATGTCACAAAATCAAAAAGTCATTCATAATATAAAAGAAGGGATATCATATAATAGAATAGAATAGAATAGAATACAATATAAAATCCCTTTATGTCCCACAATGGGGAAATTGTGGTGTTACAGCAGCAAAAGGTTATAAAAGAATTGACCTTAGAAAAGTGTATAAAAATAAAATTGGAAAATAAACAAATAGAGAATTGTACTGTACAGTGTTTTTACAATATAAATATCTGTATCTAGCGAATAAAAAATCAATAAATAGCTGTGGACATTTTTACACTAAGGGATATATGAAAAATAGCAGCACCATCAGAGATGTGCAAAATGACAGCAGCATGTTATTTAACTGACAAAGATACAAACTGTGCAAAATCAGCATGAATGGAACAACTTATTGAGGTTGTTGGGAACAGTGGTGGTTACAGAGTCTTCCAGCTGCTGGGAGGAAGGATCTGTGATGAAGCTCCCTGGTGCGTTTAGGATGCAGCAGTCTGTCACTGAAGGAGCTCTCCAGTTCTGCAACAGCTTCATGCATGGGTTTGTTCATGATCAAGTCGTTCTAGAATGAATGGGATCCGAAAACAGAGCATTGAGGAAGAATTTGATCCAATTTTAAATTGTCAAATATCATTAAAAAGACTTGACCTGCCACCTCTCAAGTCAATTCTTAGGATGTTATGCCAACCATACATCTGAGATCCAATACAACCAAGGATGGCTATTGAGATATACTGTTGGGATCTGGAGCTGTACCACCTTCCTCGCGCAGAGTGCGCCGTGGGTCTCCTGGAGCTGGAGTCTTCCAGCACACCTGAGACGTATCTACTCATCAGGAGACCAGCCCTTTATAACCAGCTGCCAGACCTTGCTTCGACGCCGCAGTGTTGACCTAGTTTGGTTAGCAACCTGAGCCTTGAAACTGAAAAGAATCTTAGCTATCTCTGGAGAGAGATCAGATTCTAACTCTCTTCTGTTTTTGCCTCACAGGAAACCTGTCTCTAGCCAGAAGCTCTGGATGAGCTTAACCTGCCAATCTGCCCTGGAGAGCCAAACCTGAAGATTCCTATGTGGATTCCCCTGCTGCTCTTAGTTAAGAGCTGGAAACTTTCATCAAGGTCTGCCATTAAAGTCAGAAGCTAGACGCTGCAGCTGCTCTGGAACTCTGCTTAACAAACAGTCTCTGGACCCAACGTTTCCCTCTCTCTGAAAGAGAAGCCCGGATTCAGTGAAGGTATAATTCCGAATTATCAAAGACTCATTCTCATCAGCCTGCCTACTAATCAAACTATCTTCTCAGCAGACTTCTGTGAACCAGCCCGGACCAGCCCCTGACCCAGTACATTGTCTCTTATTGTAAAACATTCAATAAACCTTGTTTAACTTTTACCCAGCCTCCGTTGTGTTCTGCATATGGGCTAAGAACCTGAACCCATCATGACAGAACACTGCGGCCAAACACAAAGCCCAGCAGATCACCTCCGTAGGAGGCTTGAGGAACTAGATATTCAAGTCCATGGTCAAGCCAAAACCCTTTGTGATTTGAATGCTTTTGTCGAACACCATAACCAGACTTTACAAACTCTCTCTAGCTATTTTGGAAGCGCTAACGCTACGCCTGCAGTCTGTTCTTTTCCGGATCCACTTCCGCCTCCAAGGTCACCGGCAGTGACATCACTTCCTGAGTTCCGTCCCAGTCCGCCTGAAAGATTTTCAGGTACTCAAAACGATTGTAAGGGATTTTTATTCCAATGTCGATTGCTTTTTTGAACATTCTCCTGACAGTTTTCCGAATGATAGAAAGAAAATATCATTTATTCTTTCTCAACTCACTGGACGAGCCCTTGAATGGGCAGAGGCAAGGTTCTCCTCTGAATCCAGTTTCACTTGTACTTTTTCTGAGTTCATTTCAGAGTTTTCCCAAGTATTTAATCACGACACAGATAAGACCATTGACTCTCGAGCCCTGCTGAATTTAAGACAGGGAAATTCCACAGTGGCTGAGTTCTCCATCGACTTCCGGGTCAAAGCCGCAGCCTCTGGTTGGAACGAATGTGCACTCAAAAGTGCATATTTTAAGGCTTTAAATGATAACATCAAGGATGAACTAGCCACAATCGACGAACCGACTAGTTTGGAGGAATTAATCCGTTTAACCATCAGATTGGATAACAGGCTCCGAACTAGAAACAACACTAGACAAAGAAGTCTGAATTTTTCTATGTCAGCCCCTGCATTAAATAATGCTTCTGTTTTTTCTGGATCCACAGAACCTGTTACCAAGCCAAAGTCTAAAAACCAGACTCTTTCTGTGCCTGTCCAAGTCTCTCACTCAGATGGAGCGGAGGCCGAACCCATGCAGATTTGACACACAAGGCTAACCCCTGAGGAAAGACAACGACGATTTAGGGGCAATCTGTGTCTATACTGTGGTGAGACTGGCCATTTCATAGCTTCATGTCCGGCTAAGTCAAAAGCCAGGGCCCATCAGAGGAATTGAGGAGTCTGACGGGCCATTTGAAAACTGAAAAGGCTCCTCATCTGATGTTACCTGCTACTCTTTTCTTTTCTAACCAGAACCTCACCTTGTCTGCTTTCATTGACTCTGGATGTTAGAGTAATCTCATTGATTCTAACCTGGTCCAGCAATTACAGATTGAAACCGTTCCGTTATCCAAGCCTCTCAGAGTATCCGCTATTGATGGAAAGAAACTCCATCAAGTCACTCATCAAACACAACCTCTAGAACTGTTGATCTCTGGAAATCATCGTGAGACATTAACCTTTTTTGTTTTCCCTTCTGCATGCTCCCCCGTGGTGCTTGGATTCGAGTGGCTGGAACGACATAACCCCCATATCAACTGGGCTGAACGCCACATTGAGTCTTGGTCCACGTCCTGTCACGAGACATGTCTTCATTCTGCAGCCCCTGCTGTTCAGTTCCCTAGAGGTAGGGGGGAGATGGACTCTCCTGACCTTACTTCTGTTCCTCCCGAGTATCATGATCTGGCACCAGTCTTCAGTAAGGTCAGTGCGACGTCTCTTCCACCTCACAGACCATATGACTGCGCCATAGACTTATTACCAGGAGCTCCTCTGCCCAGCAGTAGACTTTATAACATCTCTAAGCCTGAACGTGAGACCATGGAGAAATATATTAATGAGTCTCTGGCTGCTGGGATAATCCGTCCATCTTCTTCTCCTCTTGGTGCTGGTTTCTTTTTTGTGGGTAAGAAGGATGGTTCCCTACGACCCTGTATAGATTACAGAGGCCTAAATCAGATAACCGTCAAAAATAAGTACCCACTACCATTACTGGCATCAGCATTTGAACCTGTTCAGGGTGCAACAGTTTTCACCAAGCTCGATTTGAGAAATGCTTATCACCTCCTTAGGATAAGAGAAGGAGACGAATGGAAGACAGCCTTTAAGACCCCCTTAGGCCAATTTGAGTATCTGGTCATGCCTTTTGGTCTCACAAACGCTCCTGCCTGTTTTCAGGCTCTAGTCAATGACGTCCTCAGAGATTTTTTGAATGTGTTCGTTTTTGTGTACATTGATGATATTTTGATCTACTCCAAGAACCTATCAGAGCATAAGAAACATGTCCGTCTGGTTCTTCAGAGACTTTTGGAAAACAAGCTCTTTGTGAAGGCAGAGAAGTGCGAATTTCACCAATCATCTGTTACCTTTTTGGGGTTTTTGCTCGAGGGCGGGCAGGTTAAGCCATCCGAAGACAAAATAAAGGCAGTTCTGGACTGGCCGACACCTGAAAACCGCAAACAGCTTCAGAGATTCCTTGGTTTTGCAAACTTTTACAGACGCTTCATGAGGAATTACAGTCAAACAGCTCTACCTCTCACAACTCTGACTTCGGTAAAGAAGACATTTCAATGGACACCTGAGGCCCAGAACGCTTTTGAAAAGTTAAAGAACCTGTTTTCTAGAACTCCCATTCTGATCCAGCCAGACCTCTCTAAGCAGTTTATCTTAGAGGTGGATGCCTCAGACTCTGGTGTTGGAGCAGTTTTGTCTCAACAATTTGACTCAGACCAGAAGATTCATCCTTGTGCCTTCTTTTCACGTAGACTCTCACCGGCGGAGCAAAACTATGATGTTAGACATTGTGAACTTCTAGCCATCAAACTCGCCTTGGAGGAGTGGAGACACTGGCTCGAGGGGGCCGAGCATCCAGTTTTGGTCTGGACAGACTACAAGAACCTGGCCTATCTCCAATCCGCCAAACAAGCTAATCCACGTCATTCTAGATGGTCATTGTTTTTCTCCCGATTCAATCTCCTAATCTCTTACAGACCTGGTTCCAAGAACGTCAAGCCTGATTCTCTCTCTCGTCTTTACTCTGCTGATCAACCTGAGACGCCCGAGCCAGTTCTTCCTGCCTCCTGTACTGTTGGAGTGGTTTCCTGGGAGATCACTGATCTCATCAAATCTGCCCTAGCCTCTGAACCTGACCCAGGTAACGGTCCTCCAAATAAAACCTATGTTCCATCTTCCGTTAGATCCCGTCTGATCCAGTGGATGCATGCAGCTAAATTTTCCACCCATCCTGGAGTGAGCAGAACGATTGCCTTGATTACAAGACGTTTCTGGTGGCCATCCTTACACAAGGACGTAAAGGAGTACGTTTTGGCATGTCCCATCTGTGCCAGAAACAAGACCTCTCACCAACCACCTTCTGGTCTGCTGCATCCCCTACCTGTTCCAACCCGTCCCTGGTCTCATATTGCTGTTGATTTTGTCACTGGTCTCCCGATTTCCAAAGGTATGTCCACCATTTTAACCATCGTCGAGCGTTTTTCAAAGGCTTGTCACTTAATTCCCCTCAAGAAACTTCCCAAGGCTTTCCAGACGGCCCAGCTTCTTGTGAAGCATGTTTTCCGACTCCATGGCATCCCACAAGAAATTCTCTCCGACCGCGGTCCAAAGTTCATCTCACAGGTCTGGAAAGCCTTCTGTTCAGCATTAAACTGTAAGTCCTCACTCACCTCTGGTTACCACCCACAGTCAAACGGGCAGACGAAGAGAATGAACCAGGAACTAGAGTCCACTCTCCGCTGCCTGACCTCAAACAACCCCACTGACTGGAGTCAGTACCTGACCTGGATCGAATACGCCCACAATCCACTCAAGTCTGCTTCTACTGGTCTATCCCCGTTCCAGGTATCTATTGGTTATCAGCCTCCACTTTTCCCTGCAGACGAGAGAGAGATCTCAGTCCGATCAGTCAACCATCACATCCGTCGTTGCCAGAGAATCTGGAAGGACACCATCGCCACCCTCAACCGCTCATCTGTCTCTATTAAACGCTTCGCGGACTCCAAGAGACGCCCGGCCCCTGACTACTCCATAAGCCAAGAGGTATGGCTGTCCACACGAGACATTCCCCTCAAGGGGATGTCTCGGAAACTGTCCCCCCGTTTCATTGGTCCATTCAAGGTTGCCCAGATCATCAACCCCTCTGCTGTACGTCTGCACCTTCCTCCGAGTCTCCGCATCCATCCCACGTTCCATGTCTCCAAGATTAAACCAGTTGTTTCTAGCCCCCTGTGCCCTCCATCCGACTCCCCTCCACCCGCCCTGGACATCAATGGACATCCTGCCTTCACCATCTGCCAGATCGTGGACTCCCGTCGGCGAGGTCGCGGTTGGCAGTACCTCGTCGATTGGGAGGGCTACGGTCCGGAGGACCGCACATGGGTTCCTGGCTCTTATATCCTCGATCCGTCCCTGATCGAGGAATATGAGAGCTCCCTCCCGTCGACATCTTCTGGACCGCCAAGAGGCGGTCGTTGAGAGGGGGGTACTGTTGGGATCTGGAGCTGTACCACCTTCCTCCAGCAGAGTGCGCCGTGGGTCTCTGGACCCAACGTTTCCCTCTCTCTCAAAGAGAAGCTCGGATTCAGTCAAGGTATAATTCCGAATTATCAAAGACTCATTCTCATCAGCCTGCCTACTAATCAAACTATCTTCTCAGCAGACTTCTGTGAACCAGCCCGGACCAGCCCCTGACCCAGTACATTGTCTCTTATTGTAAAACATTCAATAAACCTTGTTTAACTTTTACCCAGCCTCCGTTGTGTTCTGCATATGGGCTAAGAACCTGAATCCATCATGACATATACAGCATGTCATTCAAAACCTTTACCAATATACTACATATAAGGATTGCAGTATAGTAGTGTCCATTCTTATCAGAAAGGGGTCTATATGTTTATGATCCTCTTTAAAATCTTGAGTTGGATAATAAGGTTTAATTACGTATTATTCAGGTATCTAGACTGGGCTTCTTTAAGAGAGGTCTGCAGTCATGGTGATTCGATTCCTTTGGATAAATTGTAGAAACCTAATTACCATGGCTAGTGCTGCATCCAGGGTAATGGAGTGTTTGTGCCAAATAAACATAGGTTAGTGGGTATGTGGCATTTATTGTTGGTGTAGCCCCTTAAAATCCCAAAGAATTACAGTGAATGTTCTCTGGTATTGAAAAAATGAGACCACATCATTGAATGGTATTGCATTGTTCAATGCTAAGCAACATATTTGATGCTGAAGTCAGTTTTACCAGAAATTCCTCTGGGAATGCTGACCTCAGTGTGTAAAATTGTCCCAAATCCAAATCCGGGAAAACAGAAACACTCAGAGAGGCCTTGGTGATGAGTCATAGTAGACCAGTAAACAGCAGGAGTATCCCAAGGTTACGTTTCACCCCACATATGTCTGGTGTCGTTACATGTCTCTGGCTGCGAGGACTGAAACAAGCGCTGCAGGTTTATTTTCAGGCAGCTGTGTTTGGGTCTGTAAGATTCTGATCGCTTGAACGGAAGGTTGGGATTGTTGTTTCTTTCTGTCAGGTAGAACCTGATGAAGCTCAAACAGCAACTTTCCCATCATAAACCGAACCAACATGTGATTTTAATTTGCACAGGCATGGACTGTCTGCATGTTTCCCTTGTTTATAAGCTTATTAAACTTTTTATAAAAGACACACGCCAGTGTTAATAGATGGCAGGTCCTTGAATGAAGTTTATGCCCCATTTTTGTCTTTCTCAGCTCCAGAGGTTCTGGCACAGAAGCCGTACAGCAAGGCAGTGGACTGCTGGTCCATTGGGGTGATTGCCTACATTCTGTGAGTAGCAGCCATCTTCCTTTACATCACTGTGCTCACCTCAGTGGTCCGTCCGTTTATCAATCCATCCATGCATTCATTCAAACATCGATCCATTTGATCATCCATTCATCCAGCCATCCATCCATTTTACCATCCATCCAATTATCTAACCACCATCCATCCATTCATTCATCCAACCATCCATCCAATCGATCATCGATCCATCCAAGCATCCATCCATTCATCCAACCATTTGATCCTTCAACCATCCATTCATTCATCCAATCATCCATCCATTCAATCACCTATCCATCCAACCAACCATCCATTTGATCATCCATCCATCCAATCATCCATCCATTCATCCAATCAATCATCCATCCATCTATCCATCCAACTATCCGTCCGACCAACCCTTCATCCATCAATCCATTCATCCAATCATTCATCCATCCATCAATCCATCCATCCAACCATCCATTAACCATTCATCCATCCATCTAACCATTAAGTTTCCCTCAATCTATTTATCCATCTGACCACTCATCCAACCAGCTAGCCGACCATCCATCAATCCAAACATCCATCCTTCCAACCGTGCATCAATTAATCAATCCATCCATTCCCCATCCATCCAACCACTCAACCATTAAGCATCTATCCATTTTTTATCCATCCAATCTATCATCCAACAATCCGTCCAACCATCCATCCATATGTCCCCCATTCATCTGTCCATCAACCTATTCTTCCCTCCAGGCATTTGTCTATCCATCTAAATGCCTGTCAGTCCATTCATCCGCCTGTCCATCCATCCATTCATCCCTAAGTCTGTCTGTCTGTCTTTCCCTTTTCTGTCTGGGATAGACCACTTTCCCACAGCGGGATGCATCCACCATCTTGTTTTCCTTATAATGTCTTAGTTTTATGTCACAAAGCATTTTGTAAGGGGCCCAGAAAGTTTAATTTTGAGTTTTAACTACCATATTCAACTCCATTGAAGGACACTATTACCCCTAACTTCCCCACCGACTACAAGGCCACCAGTGTATTAGAAAGAGGTTAAACCAAAGTCTCTCAGCTTATCAGAGCTCATTCCCACAATCCTTTACTCCATTTCTATATGCGCTACCAACAGAATGAGATATCAGAGGTCAGCAGCGTTGTAATGGGAGTCACAGTATCTGAGGTGGAAAGAGAATTTATATGACAGTGACCAGAGGTGGGGACTCGAGTTTGTGACTCGTACTCGAGTCGCACTTAAGTCGCATATTTAATGACTTCAGACTCGACTTAGACTTGCATTTGAAGGACTTCAGACTCGACTGAGACTCGTGATTTCCGACTTGTGAACAATATTTTATTCCAGTGTAAAAACACTTCAAGTGTTTTTTATTTTACCAACTTGACTGATCGCCGATCGCCTTAGCCGCACGCAGAAGAGGTAAAAAAAAAAAAAGTAGCACTTGTGGCCAGTATGGCCCCACAATCAGTCTTTGACACAAGGGGGAGCAAACAACTCAAAGACCCAAACCGTGAAGCACTCAATTTCAAGTGTTTTATTTATACAAAAAGCCACAGCAAAAGTGGCATAATAAAACACTCCTTTTCTTCTCCTGATAAAACCTAAAATTCAAGAGTTTTCCTTAAAAATCAGAGGCTGGAAGTTGGGCTCCGCTTGTTATGCTGCTTCTGGTGCGGGCGATCTGTCTGCAGCGCGCCCTCTGGCTGATCCACAGCTGACTCTGCGGCGCTCCGGCACTGCTCCACTCCCTGGCGTGCCACACCCCTTTCCAGACCGATCCAGCTAAAAAGAGAAGCAAGGAGAACGCCAGCATCCACGCGCCAAAACCCCGTCGGAAGATATATTCCTGTTTATGCTTAAGCGAGGGGGAGCGCTACTTACAGACGAGGTTCCTCCTCTGCCCTAATACTCCTTACTGGGCCATCTGTGCACCCTCCTGGCGCACGGATCCCGCCTGCCTCTCCCCCGGCAGCGCGTCCGTCTCTGTCACCTGCAGATTCCGTTCTCCTTCTCCTTTCCTTCAGACTCCTTTTATGTCGGCTTTAATCAGCCCTTGCTCACACCTGAGCGCAGCAATTACTTAGCGCAATTAATGCACTCCGCCTCCTCAGACAACTACTTCAGTCCAGTGCGCATGGATTGTCACAAGGGAAAAACAAACCAAAACAACCCAACATGCAGGAAAAATTCAAAAGTCTAAAATAAAGGAAAACAATCATATAAAAAAGAAACATCAAAACATGCAAAGCTCAAGAAGAAAATACAAAGAAAAACAAATCATATCTTCCTCTCCAAACATGCAAAGCATAAAACTAACATTTAAATGAAAGAAAACCATAAATCATATTTTTTCCTGTGCAACACACTGACGTCACTGACGCAACAGTACGTGACATATATGCCCGTTGGCATGCATGCATGCAACCCATACAGATATGGAAGCGATGATTACCCCCCCTGTTTCAGTGCCACCGTTCATAATAACCTTTGGCTACAAAAACTTTACATAAGGCGGGAATAAAAGAGCAGAAAACTTCAGCTTCTTTAGAGAAAAACACACGATGCTTGGTCCACCACATCTAATTTTATCAGCCACAGTGCAGTGCAGGTGTACAGCCAGGGACATCACAGACATAAGGCAATAATTCAGGACCTTATTATTTCATGCAAACTCCCCTTGTCTTTGATCGACAAGCCCAGCTTTAAAAGCTTCATGGCAGTGGTAGAGGAGAAATATGTTGTGAATAATGTTGTAAATTGGCGCTAAATAAATAAACTGAATTGAATTGAAAATACTGCCCGCCAGGTCATTAAGTTAAAAAAAGTTATTGCCACAATCTTTCTTTTATAAAAGTATTGTTATTGTCCTGCTATTTGTTTAGGGTTTTTCTTTATCTCTTGTAGTTGCTAACCTCATATTTATTAATAAAAGGCAGGATTGCGATTGGTTTTTTTTTCCACAGTCCTCATTTTCACTTAAAAATAAAAGAGCAGACATTTACTGCTAAAATTAGAAAAAGTTGTAACCACAAATGTCAGGTAAATACTGTAGGAAAATAGTTTTTTTTGAAAGAAAAAAAACTAAAAATGCAAAATGTATCTGGAAAAAAATTTTGCGTGTGCTTTTTTTAATTGTATTTTTCATTTAGCAGTTCAAGATAATGATAATTCCATAGATATAATAGCGACCTTTAAGCTATACCGTCTCAGTGACGGAGATGAAACACAAGGAGAAACAAGCAAGCACGAAAATTATTACACTTTTTTTAATTAATCAAGTGATTAGAATTTTTTGTGCGATTAATTGATTATTGCGAGAGGCCTTCTCAAGACTTGAGACTTGACTTGGACTTGAGCTCTCAAGACTTGAGACTTGACTTGGACTTGCAAAAAATGACTTGTGAACATGTCTGACAGTGACTGATGTTTCCTGCACTGACCGCTGAGCTGGTTTGTCATATATAATCAATCTTCTTCTCCTCCTAACCTCCTGGTAGGAAATATCCCGGTGTGTGAACATATGTACTTGTTTATGTCACCTGTTTAGGACCAACAGGCCTTATGGGGACCAAAGGCTGGTCCTAATGTGGCAGATCCCCATTTTAACCATAGGGAGTCAGTTATCGTTAGGGTAGATGTCAGCGTTAGGCTTAAATGCAGTTACTAAAATAACTGTAAATCAATGTAGAGTCTCAATAGAGATAGAAATACATACTTGTGTGGGTGTGTGTGGGTTTGTACCCGTGTAGCCCTCAGAGTGAGGACCATTTCTCCAATTTCACCATCAGATTAAGGACCAGTTGTTGCAAAGTGAGGACATTTTGCCGGTCCTCACATTCTATTTTGCTAATGGTTAGGTTTAGGGCTAACGTGTCAATTGGTTAGAGTTAGGGTGAGGTATGCATTGGTAATGGTTAGGTTTAGGGTTAGTGTTAGGGTTAGGACATAGAAAGGGTTGAAAATGACTGAAAATCAATGGGAGTCAACACATGGTCCTCACTACGTGTAGCAGAATGAGTATGGGTGTGTGTGTGTGTGTGTGTGTGCTGAGTGAGAGCAGCTCACTGCTGCTAATTAGCCCGACTAGAGCTAGGAATCAGAGCTTGTTAGCTTGTAGCTGCTCAGACGGAAAGATCATATCAAGTAATTAACTGTGACAATCAGCCAGGATCCTCAGTTTATGGACCCGTGTTCAGGAGAGCGATTCTGACCCTCTTTTGGTCTCTGCGTCTGTTTGCTCATGTTTTTATTTGTGCTCTATGGTTAGACAGGAACGTCTTCAAGTAAAAAGGGACAGAAAGCGTTCCTGTCTTTGCAGCAGGGACAGTCCTGCTCTCTTTCTTCCTCTTGTTTTTATTTCTTCGATGTGAAATGATGGAGAATGGTATTTTAATGAGTTTTTACGAAACTCCCTCAGTACGTCCCTCTCTTTGGTAATGAGGAGCAGATGATGTTGTTTTTCAAGCAGAATAACCTCATAACCTTTTTTTTTTTGATTAAGACGTTTTTTTATTATGTTTCATTATTTTTTTTCCAATTTTCGATTTTCAATTGTTTTCATTGCTCAAAAAAATATTGGAAGAACATCACTCCATACAGATCCACCATTGTTTTTTAGTTAGCTCACTTTAAAGAATCAGACTAGAATACCCAATAAATCATGTTCTTCTATATTGGAAACCATTAACCTGTTATAGAGGGGAATTATTCTGCTGACTAGATGTAGAACAAAATTAGTCTGACAGAATTGATCATAATCAGAAACTTTTCCACATTTTGTTTTCTTATAACCACTAAATTTTATGTATTCTCAGATAAAAAATCTGAAAAGTGTGGCATACATTTATTTTAGCTTCCTCAGGTCATTACTTTGTAGATCTGCCTTGTGCTGCCGTTCCAGCTGCAGGTCTGTCAAAGGTTTTTCTCTTCTAAAGCCTCTAAAAAGTTTTATATATTTAAATCCATCAATCCTCATATCGACTCTGAACAACTTCCTTCATTTTGCATTTCGGCAAAAAGGTTTAACTTTGGTGTCATTTATCCTTTAACTCCTTCCGTATCATTGCTCCATCCAATTCAGGGATTGTTGTCTTTTTCTTGCTGCTGAATTTTTGATGTAAGCTTTTAATAATTATCTAAATTGATCAATCCTCTGAGGTCAGAACAGAAACGCTGCATTTATACTAAGATTCAATTCCCTAAATACTGTAGATCAAATGTGGAAGGCTCCTATGATGCAAATAAATGCTGTTTTAACTTAATGTTATTTTGGATATTTTATGAGTATGAACTGAGTTAAAATATATGGTCATCCGGTCAACTCAGCACACATATGGAATAAATTCACCTCAATGCCTGTTTAAAATAAAAAAATAATTATGATTTTCAATCATCTCCAAGTCAAACATATTTTAGTTAAATGAATCAATTGAAATCAAACTAAATTACTAATAACATAAAGAAGTAAAACACATGGTTGAAAACATAATCAATAAAAAGATTCTTTGATATCAAACCAATTCATGATGCAAATCCAAGAGGTGGAAAAAAACATTATTTGGTGAAATTATACTTTATTAAATTTGCTTATTCAGAAGTCAATTAAGAGTGGCAGCCTAGTGGATGGAGTATTGCGCTTGGATCCCAGGTTCTGAGACCCACTCCCACAGACTGCCACTCTGGGTTACTTAGCAAGATCCTTAACCCCCACACTGCTCCCCAGGCGCCGCACAATGGCAGCCCACTGCTCCCCAAGGAGATGGGTTAAAATGTAGAGAGTTAATTTCATTGCTTTGTACTTGTGACAGTTTAATGAAAATTAAGTTGAATTCTATGCTAAACATAAAAAAAGAGTGTTAACCTTCTGTGATTATCTGTGGTGGGATTGTTAAGAAAAGGGGCCTAGTAGCTATCAGACATGGCAGGACTTGTTTAAAAGGAAACATTGGCTATTTTCTGGCTATCAAATGTAATGAAAATATCAGGAAACACAAAGATTAACAGTATATTAGTGTTTAAACCCTAATTGAACTCAAGTTTGTCTTAACTTTGGGTTGTCTATGCAGACCATATTAGCTTGTTTTACGCAACAGTAAACACTGGATTTGATCCAAAAATCTTAAAAAACAATATTATAGCTTGAAACTCCAGATCTCAGCTTTGGAAAGCTGAGATGACTTTAAAGTTCAGGAAAGCTCACGCGTAGGCTGTGTTGTTGGATGGATCTGTGTTGAGCTAGGCTTATGAGGAGGCTAAGTGTGTCCTTTGTTGGTCTCCTGTTTGAGCACATCTGGGACCTCTGGCTCCAAGTTATTCTGTAACTCAGAGAGGATGTTACACACAATCTGTTTTTGCAGAAATCTGATTCTGAAGGTGGCTTTATGGCTGCTATACTTTAGCAAGGGTTGTGGAACAAAGTCTATTTAGCCATGTTGTTTCTGACAGTCTGCTGTGCTGCTTGGGGTTTTTACAAAGAAAACCTACATGGACGCTGGTCCAACGATGTCCAAAATGAATATCATGGCTTATGGCATGACATCCCATTAAACTTGTACTGTATGTCTTGTCCCATGTTTGTAATGAAATGATCAGTCAAACTGGATTTGAAATTGTTTATGATCTTGTTTTTTATCAGTATTAATGACTTTCTTCCTCCAGACTGTGTGGTTATCCTCCATTTTATGACGAAAATGATTCCAAGCTGTTTGAGCAGATCCTTAAGGCTGACTATGAGTTTGATGCACCGTACTGGGACGACATATCAGACTCAGGTGAGCCTTACTCTACTTTTTTCTCTTTTTTACCTTACCATCATGGGAATCACACGCTCCACACACCACATCGGCACCCAAGCCTGACCTCATTTTCCAGGGATAATAATGTTTGTGTCTTTGGGTCACTGCCATGGTTTCATGGTGTGTTCCTGTCTGTCTCCCCTCATGAAAAACTTCTTTTTTTTTCTATCAGCAAGAAGCTGGTGATGGGATCACCTGCTCCTATCAGATCTTATTATTTATTGATTTATTTTTAAGTAAAGAAATTCAGCTCATTCTGCAGTGTTGCATCCAACTCTATATTTTAATGCAGAAAAATATGGAGAGATCTGACCTGATCTGAAAAAATTAAAAGCAATAGGAGCCAAATAGTCAAAACAAGTATTTTAAAATGAATCCTAAAATTAAATAATAGACAGTGAAGCTCTCCTGTTATCCCTGGCTAGTTGCAATCTCCTGCACAGGTTGAATGTACTACTATAGAGTGAGACAAAATAAATACTTCCTATTTACTCGCAAACATTGTAGATCTTCTTAAATGGTGCCGAGAACAGATCTCTTAGGTACACCATGTGGTATTTATCCTTGTTATACTATAAATCTGCTGCCTTTTATTTAGTGAAGATCAAAACCCTTCTATCTTTCATGTATTTAGAAAGGAAAATATGCTTTTAAAAAAAGGTGTAAATGGAAAAAAAAGGCTTATATTTAAATGTTTTGGTCATTTGAAGCCCATAAACTTTCTGATCAGTTTTTTTATTTTTATTTTTTTTATTCATGGCTTATTTTTATTGCAGCTTTTTCGGTAAATAAAAAAAAAAAACTAAATTACAGCAAAATAAAAACAAATAAAGTGTCACTTTGAACTCATAATCCAAGCAAAACATCCATTAGTCTGTTTTTTTCTACTTAATCAAGGTCGTCTCAGATCTTTATTGCTGTTCTTTTACATGTCTGTCGTTTCCCTGTTTTATTGTAATAACCTTCTTACCAACTAATTAATAAACTTTTTCTGTATACATTTTGAACAGAAACTGTTCTATGGGTCATAGGGATCTTATAACCCAAGTATTTGATATGGTGAATTATTTAAAATCTTAGAAAACTCTTATTTTATCACATTTCCAAAAAAAGTGGATAATCTTGCTCTAATGCTCCAAATTCTTTCAAATAAGGTATAATTAAAAAGTACTACTAATTAGTAATCGCCTGTGATTTTTAGGTTCAAATCTGACTTTATATTCTTTTCAAACTGAAGTTTTTTTAACTGTATTGATCATGATTTACCGGAATGTATCCATCCTCATCTCTGTCATTAGTTGCTGGTATTTAAGGAAATTTCTTTAGTCATAAATTTATTTCATATTTTGGAAACACCTCAGCGTGATTCCTTTGCTTTTTCACAATTTTTTAATTTTGTATCAGTCCTGAGTGGTTTTTTATCACTTCAGATCTTAATAGTTTAGCATATGGATCAATGTGTCTGTCAATTAGCAATTATTCCTCTAATGATTTAATTTTAAACATTTCTAAGTGACGTTTTCTTCCACATAAACTTTTGCAGTGACTCATTATGTTTCTACATTTAAAGATGTTTTATTTGTTACCTGCTCCTCTATAATTTACAAAAAAATCCATATCTATGTGTTTTTTTTAGTTAATTACTTTTAATGTAAGAGTTTATTTGTTCCTTTTTTATTTCTACATGTTTTTATTCATTTATTTTCAGCCAAGGACTTCATCAGCTGTCTGATGGAGAAAGATCCGGCCCGTAGGTTTACCTGTGACCAGGCTCTCAGACATCCCTGGTGAGGGGAAACACTCAACAAGTCCGCATGTTTACAGGCCACTGCTGCATGTCTGTGTGAAAATACCAAAATGTACATTTCAGGATCGCCGGGGACACAGCGCTGTGCAAGAACATCCACGAGTCAGTCAGCCGGCAGATCAGAAAGAACTTTGCCAAGAGCAAATGGAGGGTAACCTTCGTTCCCTGTTGATCATTCTAGCATCCTAGTTTAGTTATGTTCAAACTGCCCCTTTTTCTTATGAGATTATTACATTTTCTACATTTTTCTAACATTACTTTCATTTTTCACCCCAGCAAGCGTTTAACGCCACTGCTGTAGTGCGGCATATGAGGCGACTGCAGCTTGGCAGCAGCAGCATGGGCAGCAGCATGGATGCGTCCAACCCCAGGCAGACGCAGAGGCCGGGCCAAAGCCAGAGCCAGTCGGGCCAGAATTCGACCACTCAGAGCCAAAACAGCGACCAGGCGGCGCAAAGCCAGGGCCCTGCTAAGAACCCCTCCACAGATAACAACGTAGCCGCTCCGCGCAAAGAATGTAAGTCAGTAGAGCTACAGAGTTTTATAGCAAATGCAAACAAAAATGATACAAATATGTGCACCAGTATGGAGTGAAATGTGTTCCATTATTCTTGCAAGCATGCAAGAACAAATTTTGTTGAAAGAAATATGAAAAAAGTACTTTGTTATTTATGATTTGTTGGAAAATGCAATCCAGATATGAAAGACTTTAGGGCAGCTTCACTGTTTTCTCTTTTTTTTTTTATGAAAATTTATTTTATTCTTATTCAATTTTCTATTTCTTTAGATACAATTTTAAGAATATCATTCTTATCAAATTGTATTCTAAAGATTATGTTCTCTTCACTTCAAGCCAAATACAAACACTTGCTGTTGAGCAGCAAAAATGTTGCTTAAGTTTATAAAGACCAGAGGGAGACCCACCGCAGACGTAAAATAACATGATCAAACTAATTTCAGAAGTTTCAAAAAAATGTAAATATATCTTTAAAAGAAAAAAAGGAAATAGATTTAAAAAAAAAACTTTTTAAAAAATAAAATAAAATGTTAAAGTTCAATTACTGGATTGCTTTTTATTTTCCCTTTTACAGAACATGTTCTCTGCTTCCCACAATAACGGAACAAAATTCACTCCATACTTTAATACACCATACACTCAATAGACAGAAAACAACAGAGAATCACTGGTAATTACATTAGCAGCAGGTTTGGGCACCTCTATAAAAGTATTTTAATCTGCTGTCTGGAAGCAGGATATTTTCAGGCTGATTCGCGTCAGAAACAGCCGTGTGTGTTGTGGGCTTCTTATCTACTAAGCTGTTTTGTAAAGAAGCCAATGAGTCAGGTCTGACTGCTCTTTATGCCAAGGAGTCAAACCTGATGCCATTTAGATCCAAAATACAGCAGAATAATTCCTATTAGGAATAATGGAGTAAAGTCCCAGTAAAACTGCTTCAAGGTATTTCTGATTGCTGGAGCTATTAAGTCTCAACAAACGTTAGTAACTTATAGCTCAGATCTGAGCTCTTGTTCTTCTACAGCGATACTAAGCTTCTTCCCATGTTTGCTAGGTCTCCCTGCACCCGTCACCCCCTGCAGCCTGGCATCTGCAGCCTCTTCCCCCGCTGCAGGGACGGAGCTGAACTGCCCCCACCCCTCAGCGGTGCCCGCCCCGATGATGACAGAGACCAAGTGACGCCAGGTCCTGCGGGGCACCAGCTGGGAGGCCACAGCGCTGTGAGGCCGAGAGAGAGAGTCCAAAAAGGGGAGATCCTACTCTCCGTAGTTCTTTCCTTCTCTTAGACGTGCCGCCCACCTAGTTCCCCGCCCTGCTCGAAGGAGAGCAGAGGACCTCACTACCACCCTCCCCCTGAAACCCTTTACGATTCAAGCCACCGTTGCCATACTTTGCCCCCATCAGGATGGCTTGCAGGATTCTTCTTGTAGCAACGAAGCATCCAGTGACTCACTGAGGAGGTTTGCATGGTCCACTGCTCTGTGCTTTACGCTGCAACTGGGGTCATGATGGCGTCAATATTATTCAGTGTCAGTCAACTTCCCTATGGAATCTGGGCTATCCTTTTTAATTTAATTACCTTTTTTTTTTTACTGTTGACTGTTTGCAACCAGATTTTTTCATTCTTTATTCTTCCTGTTAATTTTAACGGTGGCATTTGTACCTTTTAGTAGACAGAGCATTGTCAAAAGGATATTTATTGCCACTTTGATATAATTACTGTAAATAACCCATAACTGAGTTAAATGACAAGGAGTCATTTACTTCATTTTAAGTTAAGATGTTGTTCTGTAGGTGTTTTTCCAAAATAATGCCTCATTTCCCGTAATTCCATAGTCTCAATCCACCATCTCTATGTTTCAGAGGCAAGAGGTGCAAACTTGCCGCAAGTACATAAATGTGCTACAAACGCAAAAAAAAAAGAGTGTATCGTGCAAACAGGTGAAAATACACGACAAAGGAAAACGCCATAGAAGAAGAATATGCCGCACTCTGTGAAAAATTGAACGATGCGAAGTGGAAACGTGTTGCAAATACATGAGCGATGCTAACTCACAAAACACATGGGAAGGAAAATAGCTGCGGGAAAAAAAAAAAATAAACTGCTGGTTAGTAAAAGCGGAAAATTTGCCCCACATAGCAAAGGTGCTCTAGACCACTAGGGGAGCCATGTTTTTTTTTTTTTTTTTGTCCGAATAAAGCAAATTGGTAAGAACGCTTTAGCAAAAGCTAAAATGCGACAGCAGTACGGCAGGAAAAGGAGCCAGTAAATTTCTTTCTGCCGCTAAGGAGCTCTATAAATATTCATTACTCCTTCTCACCTACTTGGTGTGATGTATCCTAATACATGTTTTAACTTTTCATTGTTTAGTGCAGCAGTTCCTTTTACCAAAGAGTTCTTACTGATGACCCCATGAAAGATAAAATAACAGCTAGGAACGCCGATATGCTGTATTTAAGCTGAGGCTGTATCCGTTAAAAGACCAAATCTATCAAAGCCTTCTGGTTATATCTTTATGTACCGCTCCATATGAGTTGATGGTCGGTACCCCCTAGTGGTCTGGAGGACTTCAGTGATGCAAGGCTAGTTCTCTGTGTTTCTTCACTTGCAGTTGTTCTTGCAGTGATTTTTTCCTATGAATGCGATTTGTGGGTTTTGGTGCAGCAGTACATTTTGTGTTTGCGGCGCGTCTGTATGTTGACATACATATTTGATTTGAATGCAGCATGTGTCTTAAGCAGCAATTTTCCAGTTACGTGTGTTTTGTTTATTTGTGTCAACCTCATTTGTGTGTTTGAAGCACGTTTGCACCTTTCGGCCATCATACCATATTGTGTGTTTTGAGCATAATGCAAAATATAGCCTGACTGTCTTCTTTGCAACGATCTCTCTTGGTTTACACAATTTTTTAACAATATTAGACATTTGTTATACATTTGGTGAAAATCAACACTCATTGTTGGCATTGTTAAAAAAAAAAAAAAATATTTGTATGTGTCGTTACAGGCTTGTTTTTAATGTTCTTGCTTGCAGAAGTGCTTTAAAAGGTACCATGTGACTGTTGAGATGTGGAGACCTGAGGTATGCGCTTTATCTTTTTTTGCACAGGGAAGGTCAGACATGTCTCTGACAAATGAGTTGTTGTGTACATGGATTTATCAGGAAGAAAAAACAAGATTGTAAACCTGTAAAAAAACAAATGGATGTCTTGTAGAGGTTGTTAATTGTGTGAAGTTGTCTGATTTGTTTAAAGATTTCTTGTAACAATCACCCTTTAAGGGAAAACACACAGGATACTTTAACCCATGCAGTAAATGGAAAGAAGGTTCTATAGATCTGTGTTTACTAGAAAACTGCCTCCACTTTAGAATGTTAGTATAAATGGAGTTCTCTGATCCAATAGCTACTTATACCCTTTGATGTTTTTCATGTTTTGTCACATTAAAACTACAATTCCTACAAGTACAAACTACAATTCCCTATGGCAACACTAAGTAGAACAACTTGTTTTTACCACATAAGGTTTTTGAAGCAAGCAAAAAGCAAGATAATGCTCGTATATACTCATGGTTATGATATACTGTATTTTCCTGACTATAGAGCGCACCTCACTATAAGTCGCGTCCACTAAATTTTTTAGAAAACTGGAAACGTACACATATAAGCCGGTGATATCTACCGAACCATCTCCCACCTAACCTGTAGGGGGAGCTCAACATATAGTTCCTGGGGTAGGAATGAAGAAGAATGCTAGCTCCTGTTAGCTTGTATGCTAGCAGCAGTAAGAGCTTCTACTGAAAGTTGGGGCTTGGTCAGCTCTTTATATCAGCTCTGCCAGAGTTGAGCTCGGTCCCTTTATTGGTTCGGCTGCTTCAATGCGCCAAATAAATGTCAAAATGTGTGAATTTGGGACAATTCTTCTGTGTCGTGCCTGCAGTTAGCATGGTCTGGTGCTAAATGAACATTAGCCCCCTTATTCTTTCACCTCCAACTTTGACTTCCCCCTCTGGCGTTTAGGAAATATCCACACAAAAATCTGCACTTTTTATAAACCGCGTGGTTTAAAGCGCGGGAAAAAAGTAGCGGCTTATAGTCCAGAAAATACGGTAATAACAGGGCCTTAAGTTTTGAATCTGTACATATTAAAATGTCAAAATGCTCATGGAGAGTAGTTTACGTGTGTGTTTTAAGTAAAACTGCTTGTATAGGTACTTATGCATTTGGACTTCAGACAGAATTATGACTTCATATAGTTTATTAAGTTGTTATTAAATTTTATGCTGAATAACTACACAGCCATATGATACAGGTTCCAGGGCAGCTCTAGACAGGGGTCAACGGGGGCCAGTGCCCCTGTAGAACTGGTCCCTGACCCAGTGCTGAAAACATACACTGCAAAAATAGAACTACATAAATTTTTCTTGATAAGTCTACTTTCACTTGATTTGCACAGGTAGGTTGGAGAATTTGCAAATGAAGTAAGACAAAGTTCAAAATAAGAAAAAAACATTTTATTTCAATTACAGAATATCAGCAAAACCAATCATTCCTTTGACATAGCATCTTATTTACCTGCTCAAACGAAAGACAAATGCGCTTATTAAGGAACTTTTCAAATTTTTAGATCAGTTTTTACCGTATTATACCTGACCTGATTTTTTTTACTGATTTGTCCCTTGTACCAGTTTAATATTTTACTGTAACAATTATTTATAAATTACAGTCAGCTTTAGGCTTTAGTTATATCAAGATAAGATCAAGATTCACCAACCTTGAGACTTTGTTTCAGTTAATAGACTAAACAATGCACTCTTGCCTAATTTTTTTCTCCCTCTCTGTGTGATTGACATTCTGTCCCCAAAGAAAAAAAAAACGCCCCCCCCCCCTCCTTGTATCTTTAAACTAGAACTGCCACTGGCATCCAATGCTCGAAGCCCGTGCAAAGATATCTTGCAAGGCAGCGTAACTCTTAACAAATTTCTCCACATGATCCACAACTGTGTCTTAACAGTAATAATGTCAGCTGGTAGTTGTCCAGTCTTCTGAAGTTAATTATTTGGACTACTTCCAAGATTTCCTAAGAATTATTTCCATCCATCTTCCCATTAGCTCTAATAAACTCCTGGCTAAAGAAAAGCTTCTCCACTGCATGAGACTTGTTACCAAACTGCTAACTAGTAACTTTTGGAATCAGCAATGTCTGCTAAATTAAATTCAGTAGCATCAGAATAAAACTAATGCTTGTAAAATATATTAAAGTTTGCATTAATGTGACAAAATCTGAAAAAGGTTCCAAGGGTCAGAAGGTGATTCTGATGTACTGTGGTCCAGAGAAGGCGAGTAAATCCATTTCAGAGCATCAGGATGCTGTTTCACCTGCCGTTTCTTCCTGCTCTAATGAAGCCATGATCTCACCTTCTTGTTCTTAAAGCTGTACTCAGTTCAGAAGTCCTCAGGGAAATCTGCAGCTGCACTGTGAGCAGGCTAACACCAGTTTCCTGCTGTTTTTGGGGGATTGTTTTGTTTTGTTTTTCTTTGATGGTCGATCACAGAGCTTTCCGGGAACCATGCATCCGAGCTCAGCTCTTATCCAATTGTCTTAGTGATTTGCAACATCAACTTTGAGGATGTGGAAAACTAAAGTAGTCCTTTCATTTGTGGACTTCCTCAAATTATAACCAGATTAGATCCATTTATAGCTTCTCTGTTGTTTTTTTGTGTTTTATTTTGTGTTTCCCAATGGATTCAATAGCTTAGCATCTTTCTTCTTTTTTTTCTTGTTTTTACTGGTCCTGATTTAAACCAAACTGGTAGAGTTCATTTGTAAGACGTAATTCAAAAACACAAATTGTTCCTTGCTGGTTGCTTACTCTCAAACACATATCAGATTGTTATATCCTTATTAGATGCAATTTGTTTTTATAATCCCTTTATTGTGAATTGTAGCCAAAGACTTGTGTTTGCTTTTATGACTTATGTTAAAGCGGTTGACTAGTCACAGCAAAGTTATTCTAAAGGTAAAGTAGTTCAGAACACAAGCTAAAAACTAAGGGCTGAACTAAATCTGCAAACTGATCCAGAAACGTGTTGATCCCTTCTCTTTCCATGTTCCTTTGTTTTTATTATTAACACAGTCGAGCTGTTAAAAGAAGAAAGGGGCTGTTCAATCTGCCCTGTCCAAACGCTGAGAAAAGCGGACCACGGCTTTTATTTTTATTTCTGTTTCCTCTGCTCTGTTAAACCTTTATATTGCTGCTAAAAATTGTTTCTTATTCAAAGCTAAGAGTGAGCAGATTTTCAATCATCTTGCTAAAATGTACCGCAACCACAAAGTTTTAAAATATAATCTTTAAAGGTATAGTTATGTTTTTATATTTTATTTTTTTTACTTGTTATGAAGCTAAATGTTACTTCACGTTGGGAGCAAAGACGAAAGTGAACCTCTGATGTGTGGCTCCTCGCTTAGAAGTAGGAACCTTTATGTTGGTTGTAATTTATAGGGGAGTTGCTTGTCATATATGGAGTTAATTTTGCTCCATTATTGTTAAAAGCAACAAACATGTTTTGTGAATGGAAAAATTTTTTTTAAGCGAAAATGTAAAAAAAATGCATTTCAGACACTGAAAAACTTGTTCAGAAAAAAAGTTTTAATAGTAACTTTTCTGTTTACTCAGAAAGTTGGAAGAACTATGATTTGAATATATAGTGTCTGTGAAAAAACAAATGATCAATAATTTTGATAAAATTAAGTGTGAAAATAATAATGAAAAAAATCAAAAACACTGCTGTTACTCCCAAAAGCTTTTTTTACTTAATTTCTGAATAGCTTTTCTTCTTTTTTCTTCTAATTTCCATGTAGAAATAGTTCTTTGCTTTCAACAATAATGAAATTACATTCACTACATAGCCACAGCCCACAGCAATGGCCATTCTATATAAAAGAAAAGATAATCAAAGCCTGTGTGCATCACAAAAGGAGTCCCATAAACATGATTAATGAGTTTTCCACCTGGAATAAAAAATAGATTCACATATGCCTTGTTTAACCTTAAATTTTCTATTAAGTTGCTAAATAGAAAAGAGAGAGATTTAAACACAAATTTAGGTAAAGAGATAAAATGCAGAAGATTTTGTGTGTTTTAGCATAATACAGCCCTAATTTTTATTTTATTTTTTTGCTTTCAGGCATCACAATGTAAGTCTATAATTATAGTAATGTCTTGTGCTTGTATTTGGATATGAATTTGGATATGAAATGTGTACCTCCAAACCTATATAAAATTCATAAAAAGCTTTGCATCACGTTAAATAATTCATTGATCGCATTGCCTGGTAGTTAACCTGTGTTTGAAGTCATTGAAAGCTAATAATATGGTGTCACATTTATTTTGCTTTCAGGCAAAATAAACATACTTGCATGTATGTTAAATTACTTCTAGGCATGGTTTTTCTACCAATGCATGTGTGATTTTGTTGTGCGATGGTAGATAAACCATGCGCAGAAGTAATTTAACATACATGCAAGTATGTTTATTTTGATCACGGGAGTTTTGATATAAATGTGACGCCATATGGGAAACATATAGTGGAGACATGGCTTACCACATATTGTGCCATTTTAACATAAGGCCGCACAAAACATGCAGAAAGTACAGCTTACTTGCCTAAAAGTCAAGTTTTAGTGAGTTAATTGAAACTGGCTAATCTCTGGGAAGCTGGTTACCGATTAACAGTGATTATGTCAAGAAAATAAAATACGTAGACTTCCTTAATCTGGATCTGGATCATTCCCCACTAACTTAAGATTTTATTGGCTTAAGCAAAACTTTTATTTTATTTGTTTTATTATTTTATTTAAAAATAAAAAAAAATTCAGGAAATCCTTTATGAAAGAAACACGATTGGTTATTTCCTTCAACTGCTAATCCGTGTTAGTATAGTGCTAGATAAAAAATATGACCTCTAAGGCTAGAGCTCCCTTAAAATTTTGTAATAAACTGTAATATTCCGACCTATTTATTTGATAAAATACATTTTATCTGACCAATTAGCATTCATGTTATTTCAGTTTGGATATGGACAAAAGATGACATCAGCTTCCTCAGCTCTGTGTGTGTTAATGGTTTGAGGCGAATGCGAAAATCTGTTTATAAGATGATGCCATGACTTTTAAAGATATTTTTAATTTGTCGGAAGTCTGCAGGTTTTTTGATCTTGCTAGGACTAGCCGCTAGCTGGATAGCGACCCATGCAAATCCTAAGTTGGATTCCATGATTTCAGGGAAATATAGAGCACCTAAAAAAAATTTAAGAAAAAAAGAAACTTCCCATTAGGAAGAGGAATAGTGAACTGGCATAATTAGCACTTTTTAAATTCTGCTTAAACATTATGAACAGCTAAAATCTTGAGTCGCTTAAGAGAAATTTTGATTAGTTTGTCCCCAAACAGCCAAAACCAAACCAGACCCCTGCAATTTTAGTCAGCTCTAATTTGAGAGGTCTTAATATTTAGTCAAAAGATAATTTATGAACTTTTAATTTGATATTTTTGATGGTTGCTGGCGCTTAAAAAGGCAAAATTTTAATATAACAAATTATCCTGGGCGAAACTTTCCTGAACTGTCAAGGTTTGATAGACATGTCAAGAATTGTACAACCCAAAATACTGATTGATTTCTACATCACTGTAACTCCATATCAGAAAGGTAACTTTGAATTACCGGTAGCAAGAATTTAGGGATACTTGTTACGATATACACGTCACAATATGATGTATCCCGATACATTAACAAAGATGATATATTATGATTTTTTAGATTAATTTAGCTCCGTAAAAATAGCTTATAAGATCTTGTTGCTCTGCTGCGGGTGCAGAAAAAAATAAAAGGCTCTTGGGAGGTGCACTGCTAACTAGTGGCTGGAGGTTTAAGAGCTAAAAGTAAGACCATGAAATTGATGCTGCCGTATTAACATTTTTTTCCATTCGGTCGTATTTTTAATCAATACAAATATGAATGAAAATATTGAAATATCAGGATATTTAAATGAACTGAGTTTTTTTTTACTTACATCCCTATTGGTGATGCCATTCCTTCCATCTTTATTTCTGCTTCAAAATAATTGCTTAATGAAAATTGACCATTTTTGGGGCTGTTTTTGGTATTGAAGTGATGTTATAATGATTAAACTATGCTTTGTTCGCTGTCTTTCTCAGACCAGCTGTTAGCTTTATTATTAACTAAAGGTCCCACAGAATTTTTATTCTCTGGGGTTTAAGTATTATAACATCTGAACAGAATCTCCCTTTAAATCATCCCTTAAAGGGAACCAAGATAGTATTAAATTAATTTCAAAGCATTTACATTGTATTTCAAAGGATATGACGTCTAACATAATGTTATAATCATTTTTTCTTATTTACTGTATATGTGTGACACATTTAAATGTAAAAAATTAAGAGTATTTACTTTCCAATGTGATTCGCCCCTAAATATATGTAAAATAAAAACAAATTGATAAAATATTAGAGTTTTAAACAGTGGAGGAAATCAGCTTATTTAATGTTACGTCCAACCCAATAAATCCTCAATCAAAAATGTATAAGACCGTTAAACTCAGCCGAGCTGGAAGTTTTCTCAGATGAAGTAATCCCCAAGAATTATATGCACTTCTTTTAGCTCCCTATTTATATCTCATGTTATATAATTTCCATAGAGAAACCTGATGGTCAGAATGTTGTATGTATTTATGTAACTGAGGGGAAATTTAAGGGCTTTTGTCAAATGATCTTAATCTGGTTAATTGCTGTGACTGTATACGTTGCAGATTATTTCTATGCATTTGTTGTTTTAAACTCTAACATGTTTTTATGGCTTTTTCTTTGATGCAGAACCAGAAAAAGCAAAGATTAGCTGCTCTAGTAGAAAGTATTACATGGATTCCCTGTTACACCTTAAGACTTTAAGCCACTTTCTTACCAATCATAATTATTGATAAATAACTTAAGTTTGTATAGTATTAAGGGTATTTCTCTCACATAGGGATGTTAGTAAAGCCACAGGTTAATGCTTTGTGTTTATTGGATGTTAAATGTATGTCTTTACCCTCAATTGAGGCTTTAGATTGTGTGTTTTTGACTGAGAGGCACTGAGAGGGTGCACCGATTGAGCATTTCTAGCCTATCACTGATACAGCTCTTTAAAAAGCCAATTTTTTAAAAAGATACCAATTTATTTTATGTTTTACAGCTTCATTTGTTAAATGACCAGAAAAGATCATCAATATTTAAATCTTGTTAAAAACATTTACCGCTAACCATGGAACAATAAAAAAGTCTGAAATACCTCTTCTAAAATATAAATGCAAAGTAATTTAATTTAAGTAAGTAATTTAGAGTAATGATGTTTTATCCATAAAAAAATTTTATGGAGTAACTTTCTTTTCTGTCAGAATTTTTCCTTTTAGATTTTTTTTCTAATACATTTTTCTTTTTATATTTTTTTACCAATTTGTTTTTTAAACAGAATTTCTATTTTACATTTTGTGATCTGTAAAATGCAATTTGAAAAGAACACAATATGTAAAACACATTCTGAAAAATATACATAAAAAAACTCTACACATTAAAGGTATTAAAAGTATCGAAACATTTCTGTAGGTTTCATTTCTGGATTCCATTCATTTACAAACATGTTCTTTGCTCGCAACAATAACGAAACAAAGTTAACTCCATACGATCACACATCTTCCATACTTATGGAAATCTGACTAGCTGAACAATCGGTGCACCCCAAGTTTTTGTCTGCTGTTTTTATTTTTGAGAACATCTGATTGAAAATAGTTAATTTTAATCATGCTACTGTAAGTAGATTGTGAATATGAATGATCTTTTCAGATATTTATGGGTTTTGTTGTTCAGGAATGTGTGAATGGATGCGTCGGTATGTGTTGAGGGAAGTTGAGTGTATTATCTATGGAATGTTTAATGTGAAAATGAAAAAAAAAGAAAACTAAATTCCTTTTTACCCTCTGGCTACTGTAAGTTTTTTAGCAGGTGAACATCATCAGTTTTCCACCTGCACCGAAACAACATAATTTACCAAACTCAGGCTAATTTTTGTTTTTATGTTTGTTTTCTGCCACTCTAAAGGAAGAAGTCCAAAGCTGTGATCAACTCAGAAACACACTGTTATGGACATCAAGCTGTTTTTACTTTAAGCTAGATATTTCTGGACTTTCTTGTTTTACCTTTTCTTTAAATGAAGAAGTTGCAGAGCTGCACCACCACAAAGTACAAGAAAACAAGCATGCTGGGTAAAAAAACGCTTCTAGGATAAATTTCACATTAAATGTTTGCATTATCTTATAAGCCCTTGTATGGTGTTCCTATCTCTATGTGTTATGTAAAGATGTACACAGTTTGATATGCATGAGCCTTCCAAAAGCAGAGAGAGAAGAGTTTCAGTCCTGTAAACAGACAGAGGATGCACTGTTTCACTAATCAACTAACAAAAAATCGATTTAGAGTCTGCAAAATTAAATTCAAGAAAAGTAAAATCCGACAGCTGAAAAATACAAATATTTTGGTGCATTACAAGTACAAACTTAAATAATGTTGGGATTTTTACATCAAACACAAATAACATACAACATACATACAAAGAGTATGTTACTTGATTTTTTTTTTTTTTAATTTAAGACAGTAAAAATGGTTAAATCACAAAGGAAAACTTTTTGTCTATTCCTCAAAGAGAAAAAAGGCTAAAAGAACCTGCTTTCAAACAACTAAGAGGTTTAAACTCTTCAAAATCACAGAATAATTTAGAGGAAATGGTGGTTGGAGGTGGTGCACCTTTAATTATATACCCATACCAAACTTTGACCCTGTAAAATGCTCCCAGTTGTAACATGTGTCTAATGTTAAAGATGAGGCAGTGTAAAAACTACCTTTCTTCTGTACCAGGGAACACATGCTGTTCTCAGTTCACGTTTTACACAGGAAGTTTATTATTGACGCACCGTCTCTTTTCTTCCATTTACCATGTAAATTATCACTGTTTTCTCTGGAATCTGGCCAATGTGAACATCAGAAGGTTCTTTAAATAAACTTTATCAGCTCCTGTTCAGTTTTGAAAACTGGAGTTGTTTTATCATTGTTAAATCCACTTTGGCCTGGGCCCCTCTAGGATTAGCCATTAGCTTTAGCTTCTGAACTCCCCCTTCAAATGCTTTCTTTTTCCTTTATATAAACAATGTGATTAAATTCGGACCCTTCTCTTTCTTTGAGAACTGCTGTTTGGGCTGAAACTTTCTCTCCGCTCTTTGCTGGGACCCTGTGTCTCTCTGTGGTTGTCTTCGCCCAGAGCCCGCTAAGCTAGCTGGCCGTATTTACTCTCTTGCATGTGACCACAACAAACCACCATCCCGTGCACCATTGTCGCGTTGACGACACCCTCGTGTCTCAGAACGGGCACTGCCTGCTCCTTTATTGTGGTGTGATGAAGACAAAGACGACTTTCTGTTAATGGGGCTTGTATATGAGATGCCTTCGACAATCATGTTCACATATCAGACCTACCATGACGCCACAGGCTGGAGCGACTGATTCTGTTTGTTTTTCTGGAATAAAACCTGAATGACCACATCTTGACTCCCTTTGTGTGTTTTTAAGGATTAATGTTTCTAAACATTTAGTTAATGTTTTGCCATTTTTACTGCCACTTCTTACATCCATACAGTGTCTTGCAAAAGTATTTAACATCTCTTGACCTCTGTCACACAGCTCTAAAAGCTATTGTGAATCTGAAACATGATTGTAGATCAGACATTTACACACTTCCCATTCAGCTTTACTTAGCTAAAGGTTTATGTTATTCTTTTACATATAGGGAATAATTTTTAAACTCGAAGGGAAATGGCTGTTTCAACCGTTTCTCACGACTTGTGGTGGAAGGTTCGCAAGCATGTTTAGTTGTGGCCAGTTTCTCGGAAGCATCTTGCTAACCAGTTAGCAACTTAGTTCTAGTAGGTTCCCAATGGAAAATTACATTGGGATCAAGTAGCACTAAATTGGTGACAAAGGCTACGTTCACACTGCAGGCCTCGATGCTCAATTTCGATTGATTTATTTTTTTATAGGATTTTTTTTGTGTTGCCGTTCACATTTCTAAATACTGCACTCATACAACCTAAGTGTCCTGCATGCGCAGTGGAGGACACAATAACGTCACAAGCCAGCGTGCTCTGTGTTTACGCAAGTAAAACACAGAGCACCCTATGACTTTAAGACTTTGGTTATTATATATATTGTCTTTTGACACTTGATCTAAAGTGTCAAGAGACATGAATCTAAAGCATCCTGCAGACCAAACTCACCATGGTGTAAATTTTATTCCATTTTTTTCCATACCTTTTTTTGTTGCAAATGTATATTTGCAAAAGAAGTAAAAACACAACTGAAATATTAAACAGCCAAAGAGGAATTAAACTTAATCTAAAAATAAAATTTTTGAGAGTAACTTTTTTTTCTCTATTTACTTTTCACAATTATTTTGTATTTTTCAAAAAAAAATTCTTTCTCTTTTTTTTTTTTTTTTACAGATTTTATATTTGCTTTCTTTTATTTCTCTTTTACAGGTTTAGTTTGACTACTTGCCTTCCTTCCAAATTGTGTTTACCAGATTCTCTCACATTCTGTGAGAGAATAACCATTTCTTTTGGTCTGCATAAACATTGGCCCAACATATTTATTGGTCAATGTGCACGACAAGAGCAAACGTATGGGCTTGAAGATTAAAACTCAATCTGAAAAATAGAAACTTGAAAAATCTAAAGCATGGAATCTATTTGAAATATTGAAAAGACAGCACTTGAAGAAATAACTTAGAAAAAATTAAGTTACTCTCAAAACTTTTATTAAAAAAAAAGAAAAAATTTCAGTTCCATTTCTGAATTGCATTTTTTTCAAATTCAAATTTACAAAATGCGTTCTTTCATTGCAAAAATGATGGAACAAACTTTACTCCATACTGTGACGCTTAGCCCAGTGATTTCTCAATTAGGGTATGTGCCCCAAGGAGGGCTCAGTGTAATTGCAGATGGGGTGTGATATATAAATGCAATTATTTATTTTATTAGGGTTTTTCAATATATAAGCAGGTGTTATAATTTGATCACACTTTAAAAGTAGTAGTTTAGTGATTTGAAGGAGATTTTAGTTTATTCTATTTGCTACATGTTATCTACTGCAGGGGATTTCTCTGTTTTCAACAAAAGAAACAAATGTTTATAGGGAGGAGGGGGTGCAAAAACTTTCTTGTAAGCCAAAAAGGGGCTCAGGAAGAAAAAATTAAAAAAAGGTTGGGGAACCACGGGCTTAGTCGGCATTTACTGTGCAGCAGATGTTGGTAAAATAAAGACTTTAGAGACGCGTTACCATCACTGCCTCAGGCTGGAAACATTCTTAGGGTCAAAACGGTTCACAACATGCCGCCGGCAGATGTTGCTAGGCTGTAAAACTGGACTTATGAGTCTCTTCAGCTTTCCTTCTCTTCAGGAGCCATTGACCAAAACTAACTAATGCTTACTGTAAATGTTTGGTGATATGAAAACAAAAGCATCAGGAAAGCTCAACCTTGAGTCCTACAATAGATTCTCAGATGGATTTAGTCCTGCAGAGATCCAGGTAGAATGATCGTCAGGCACAAGAAGCTTTCTCTGAAAATAATAGAGAAAATCACTGAGTAAAAGAAAGTAAACAAAAAGGAGAAGTGTTTGATTGAAGACATTATTTAAGAAGTGGGTAACTGATTGTAATGTCTGATTTTTATTTTAAGAATTACCTAATTAAAAAGACGAACCATAAAATCATTTGAAAATCTAGTATTTTTTTGTTAATACAATAAAAATTTGTAAAGAGAATTTAAAGCAGTGTATTTGAGTCATGCCACAGAACTCTGGTTCTGGTCGATTCTAACATTTCCCTATGAACTATCCCATTTTATCTCTGGTTGCATGTTTAAAGTCCTTTCCCTGATTCAAGACAAACCTCCAGCCTGGGTTCAATTACACTCCTCTTATATGGAGAGACTTTTGTTTTAAAAAAAAAAACAATATTAACTCTAGAACTCCCATGGTAATTGGATGGTTCTGAGATATTGAAGTGAAATAACTTTATTTAAATTAATCTTATGTTGGTTATGTTAACTGACTTCTATGTGTCTATATTTCCTAAATTTTCACGTTGTTTTTTAAATAAAATAAAAACGTAAAAAATAAATATGATTAATTTTAACTCAATCTCTCACAGCCATAATTTTTTTGCATTTGTGGCATTGTCCATTTTCCCAGTGGTTGGTTGACGTTTGGTGCGTTGCCAAGCAACCAACATTCTACTGAGAAAACTGGAATTCTTTGGCTAACAGAGAAAAATGGCTTTCAGGAGAAATCTAACAGCAAAACAGGCTTTAGAAATGCTTCAAAATATTGATGATAGCGATTCGGGTGGAGAGGGAGAGACCGATGATGACAACTGGTTTATCATCATAGGAAGCAGCTGTCTTTTACAATCTGCTAAAAATCAGATCAAAATCTGATCATCACCATCAGAGGTGGTCAGCAGCGGCAGTTTCCTGGGGGTGCAAATCACAGACACCCTCACCTGGAATATAAACACCACCTCACTGATCAAAAGGGCACAGAAGCGCTTGGACTTCCTGCGGAGGATGAGGAGAGCCCAGCTGCCCCCACCCATCCTCACCACCTTCTACAGAAGCATCATGGAGAGCGTTCTGACCAGCTGTCTCACTGTGCGGTGTGGAGGCTGCAGCACCTCAGACTTGAAGAAAGTGAGAAGAGTGGAGAGAACAGCAGAGAAGATAATTGGGGCTCCTCTTCCCTCCATTAAAGACATTTCATCCCAGCGCTGCTTATCCCGAGCCCATAACATTATCAATGACCCCTTACACCCCCACCATGGACTGTTCTCCCTGCTGTCCTCTGGGAAAAAGCTTCACTGCATTCAATGCACGTCCAGCAGATTCCATAACAGCTTCTTCCCCACCGCCAACAGACTGCTGAACTGTTGAGAAAACTCTAAATTATGTCACAGACCCTGCATCAAACTGACAACAGCAAACCAAAAATTCTGCATATTTGCACCATATGATTGAATACTTTCATATCAATGCATTTTTTTTGCACCCTGTTTTTTTTCCCTCACTGTTTACATTTGATCACTGATGCACTTTATGGAATGGAAATGTCATGTGAGCTGAACAAAACTAAATGTCGTTTGTATACACCCTGTGTATACAAAATGACAATGAAATGACAATAAAATGACGATTAAAAGTCTAAATAAAATTGTAATTTCAAACCTTGAACCTGCGTAGTAAAACAGTATTACTCTAAAACAGTGTTATTTATTATTCTGATTTATTTTTAATACAAATTTAGTCTAAAAATTGGTTTATATGGCCCACTAGAACCATTTCAGTCGATGACATCATGTCACACGTCAAATTAACTACCAGTGGGAGCTCTGGTAGGATCAGAATTCTCCTAGTGTTAAAGATGCAATCCAGAAATTAAACTTTAAAAATGTCTGATTCAAAACAAGGGTTTTGAGCATAAATTTGCTGTTTTCTTAGATTTTATTTTTGTTAGTTTTTTTTTCATATTTTATGTTTAGATGTTATCTTTTTACACTTCTTAAACTTTTTTCATGTTTTGTTTTTTTATGTGATATTTTAAGCTTTATTTTCTAATTTTTCTTCTTTTAGTTTACATTTCTTTTTTTTATGTAATTTTTTCTTAATCCAGAGCAAAGCCCACCCTAGAAGGTCAAATAATGTGAACTGTAAAACACATTTTAGAGATAATGCAATTTGTTTAACCTAATTCACAGATAACATTTGAAATTTAAAATTTTAAATGAATATCTAAGAATTTTATAAAAAATTGGAAAAAAACAGAAAAATAAAATCAGTAAAAACAGCAAAGATAATCACAAAATATATTTTTTTCATTAAGGAGTTTTTCAATTTATAAAAATGTCTTTGCTTGTAATAATAATGGACCAATATTCACTCCATACCCAGATGAAGAGAAACCTCCCAAACGCTCACTGCTGCTATGATGATCATGTAGTTTTCCAATAAATCTTGTATTTAATGCCTCATCTGACCAGATCTGCCTCTTCCACATGTTTGGTGTAAACTCTATTCCTGGGATCCTGTGATGTTTTCTCTTCAGGAATGAAATAAGCGGTTGGCTTCCGAAGGGTAGCATAAAAGAAGGAAGATATCTCTGCCAATCACTGATGTTAACAGCATTTTTATTCAGAAGGATTATTTTCTTATTCATTTAACAGGATTCAAAGAGAGTTTGGTTCAAGTAGCGTTGTGTGTCCCTGGGGGCCCGCCTTTGTTCAGGCTCCTTTAACAGGGGCCCTTCTTTAGTTGAGCCTAATGTAGTTCCAGTCTCAACACCTCTGATGTTTAGATTAATCCCCATGTTATAACTCCATCTCGCATCAAATCAGAGGGATGATTACAAACATGCAGAGGCAAACGCATAACAGAGCAGGGAGATTAAAGCCAGATGAGTGGATCAAAGTGTTTATGCCTAATTAAAATAGAAAATGACTAAAGCAAAAGAATTAAATATTTGCTGAATCCATCTGCTTACATAAGCAGCGCTGCTTTCTAATGAAGTCAAGCTCAGAGCGCTGGAAGCCAGTGATTGCTTTATTCGTTCAACAGATTATTTTTTTCCTCTCATCTTTAATTCAGCAGTTCAGACGATTTTGTCCAACTTATTTGTAACCCATCCTCTTCCTGTTGCTGCAGGCCCTCCTCTCCTTTACACAGTGGCTCCTAAAACGCTAATTATGAACAGAAATCTGAAGCGGGGAGATAACAGCAGTCAGACGAAGGATGGCAGATCAGAAAACCAGCCTCTAGATTTTGCTTGTCAGGTATCTTACAGTTATATAATTGGTGGTAAGAGAACACATCACCTTTTGATTTATGTTTAGAACATATAAAGACTTTAATTATGTCTTATCGATGAGAGAACAAAGTAACCCAAAGCATTACACTGCCACCAACATGCTTTCCAGGTAGTGTTTAGTGCATCATGTATGTATAGTCAGGCTGGCTGCTGTATTATTTAAGTTGGAGGCTCCCATCACTGACTTTCTTTTAAAAAAGGTTTCTTTTTATTTGTTTCATTTGTGAGGAAATACTGTATGTAATAATAAAAAAATATATATATATAATTCAATTCAGTTTATTTCTATAGCACCAATTCACAACACATGTCATCTCAAGGCACTTTATAGTTCACCAGATCATACAGTCAAATTGATTCAAAGTTTTCTATCTAAGGAAAACCAGTTGATTGCATCGACTCATTGACTCAAAGGCAATCCTGCACACTAATCATGCTTGTAGCAACAGTGGAGAGGAAAAACTCCCTTTTAACAGGAAGAAACCTCCAGCAGAACCTGATCTGAGCTCTATGCTCTATCAGAACAAAGCTCTATGCCCTACCATAATTTTTAAAAACTCAAGGTTAAAATAAGGCTGTTAGTGCTACAGATAGATTATTCATTTTACTTTCATCCTTCTCCAAATGTAGGCCAGTCCTCAGCTGCTCCTTCAATCTTCAGCTCATTATTGTGAATAGTTGCATCAGACAGAGCAAATGAGTGTCTGATGGAGCGATCTCCTCCAGTCCGCCTCCCGCTGAGCTTCAGTGAGTTGTTTTCATTTCATTTCACAAGGATCTGGTCATGTGACGACCGCCAGCCTCCTTCCCCTGTTATCCAGGCTGAATTGGAGGAATATTTCAGCGACACCACGCTGCTCAGAACACCACTGCCCACATAAACACATTCCAGTCGCTTGATGGAGCAGACAGCACACTGCTTCCTCTACACAACCACAATACACAGATATTCTACAGCGGCTTTGATTAGCCGCTCTGTGTGACGCCCACCCGGCATGTTTCATTGGTTTCGCTGCTCTCCAGAAACTAAGACAGAAGAAATTTAAAATAAAAATGAATTGAAAGTACAGGGGAGTAAGCCCTTTCTAAAGGTTAGATTATATTAGAGTCAGATTATTGTTAATTGTTTGAAAACGTTTAACATGACATCTATATCTGCACAGAAAATTGAACTTCAAATAAAGGGCAAATTTTACTATGAAGTGAATTTTTTTCCATTGTTCTTACAAGCAAAAAAAATAAAAAAACATTTTTTTCTGAATGTAATAATAAAAAAAGCAGCCCAGAAATAAAATTTGGCAAAAACATCATCAAAAAATGGCTTTGAGAGTAACTTTGCTGCCATTTTTTTTTATTTCATTTACTTACATTTATTTTTGCAAACTAAATGTCTTTCTGTTTTTTAGAAATTTTAGATCTTATTATTTTTTATTCTATTTGTCTGATTACCTTTCACTAATGGCATTCTTGTGAATTGCATTTCAGATTCTTTTCAATTCAAACCCAATAGAAATGCTCCTTCTTGACAGATAAAAATGTTGCTAATGTCCGGCAGACCAATAGAAACGCATCTCTTCTCCTCCCTCCAGAGGAAAGCCCGTCCCTCTTAGGAGTGTGGAGAATTTTCTCAAATATGATTTGTTTTCACAACTTCATGACTCTTATTTGTTAATTTATAACACCTACTAAAAAAATTGTGAATTATTTTTTCAAGTGTGGGATTTGTACTTGCAAATCTGACATTCATACGAGTAAATCTGTAATTTTTACTAGTAAATTACATATGTCACTGTTCATTTGTGATTTGACCTTACAACTTTGTGAATTTCTATTTGTAAATTTGTGATTCTGGCTCTAAAATCTGTGATTTGTTTTCGCAAACCTGGAATTTGTCCTGGTAAATTTGTGATTCATACCAGTAAATTTGGAATTTCTACTAATACACTTGTGATTCGTACTTGGGATTCATAATTCATAACTTGTAAACCTGTATTCTCACATAGACAGTATGACTTCAAGACAAGGGACAAATACAAAACTAACATGTATTTACATTTATTGACTAGTATTGGAAATTGTGACACCTATGGATTCATTTTATTGACATTTATCTCACCCCATAAGATTCGTTCTTTTTTACCCACAGATCAGATTCTGCTGCAAACTTTAGCAATCAGAGACAATCAGATGAGATTAAATACTTTTATGTATACATGTCATGCTCCTAGACAGTGGATTCATCATGTGGTTGCACCACTGCTATAACTTTATATCTAGTTAAAGCTTCTCCCAGAGGAATAGTGGTCTCTTATTCATTGATCATCAGCTTTGTGGAGAGTTTGGATGTGTTCATCTGCAGGATGACACTTTTGAAATCAGTTTCTCAGGAAACTTCAGTAAATTTGCACAAAGTTTTTACATGCATGCTATAGAAAAGTATAAGATTATTGAAAATAAAATTTGGCCTCTTCAGTTTAAAGGTCCATAAAGACTGTCCAGCAGTCTCTGTACTCCACAGCCAGGAAGTTTGGCCGATGAAAAGAATTAAAGGTGCATCTTTTCCCGCATCGCTGCACTTGTGAAACCCCCGTGCGGAGGCTCCTCCTGCGTCACCGCATTGAGGTGACGCCCTGCGCTCCTCCCTGCTGCTCTCAGTTTTTCCTGCAGCTCCCGGGCCTCCTGCTCTGCCTCCCGTGCAGCCTTGCGGGCCTTTCTCAGGGAGCGTTTCACTTTGCCAACGCGCTCCTTCAGCTGCCGGTTTCTCCTCTCTGCTGCAGCCAGGCGCTCCTGCAGCTTCCGACCTTGTTCCTCCTCCTCAAACAGAGCCAGCTGGACCGAAGAGCACAGCAGCTGGAGCGAAAGATGGATGAGAGAGTGGTGCTAGTCAGCTGGGATACACAGATTTTTGTGTTTTCTAACAGTGCAACTGCAAAAAAAAAAAAAAAAAGCTGTGACATCATGTTAGAGAAATGCTCATACCATTTTATTTTCTGACACTTCAGGAGGAAAACTACCCTCTTACATGCTGCCATTAGTAATATTGGATTAGGATGGGTTTTCCAGCAGGGAAATGGTCCAAACAGCTCCAGGAATAATTAACCTAATTACATGGAGCAGGTTTTAAAGGGGACTATTTTATGATATCAGACAAAAATATATACGACCCGTGCACCTATTCCTTATTTTAAAGGGGACCAGTGTGTTGCTTCATTAGACCATATTGAAAAACAGAACAAAGATGATTAAAAATGTTAATCAAAAAATAAATGAGCAATAAAAAATGAATTTAAGGGATTTTGTGGATTTAAACCTCTAAACCCTCCTTCTGCATTAAAAATAAAGTTAGAGCCTTTATTTTTTTGTTTAGGTCTCTTTTACAAATTAAAATTGAGGGTGACCCGGATGTATATCTGGATGCGCATTAGCAAATAGTACGGATCATGCTACTGATACGGATCGGATAATGACAGCTGGTAATGAAGTAAGCTTAAAAGCTTCAAGGATGGTTTACAGGATAGAGCAGACAAATTTAGTCCAGTAAAGCTGCAGGAATGATAAAAGACTAACAAAGAAGCCCAATTATCTGCATCCTAAGATGGAGTTTTAGGGCAAGGCTAGAGATTTTTTTCTATTTTTTTGGGGGGTTGTAACATTATGAGAATAAAATCGTAACATTACGAGAATAAAGTTGTAATATTACAAGAATAAAGTCGTAACATTACGAGAATAAAGTCGTAACATTACAAGAATAAAGTCGTAATATTATGAGAATAAATATGGAACATTATGAGAATAAAGTCGTAATATTATGAGAATAAAGTTGGAACATTATGAGAATAAAGTCATAAAATTATGCGAATAAAGTCGTAACATTGAGAATAAAGTTGTAATATTATGAGAATAAAGTCATCATACGTCAACCCGTTTCAGAAAGAAACCTTCAATCTCCAACCACCATATGAAGGCAGACCAGCTCCACCAATCAGCAACCTGTGCCCACTTTGACATCCTGTCCAATTGGATGCTGGTGCTAAAAGATTTCCTTATTTGTCAAACCAGAGCCAAAGTTTAACTTCACATAAAGATTGAAATTCCTCATTTTAGTAAAAAAAATTCTTCTTGTAAGAGTTGTCATAAAATACAACTTGTTTCTCATAATTTTAGGACTTTATTCTCTTAATATTGAGCCTTTATTCTCGTAATTCTCGTGACTTTTTTCTCATAATATTATGACTTTATTCTCGTAATTTTGTGACTATTCTTGTTATGACTTTATTCTCGAAATAGAAGAAAAAAAAGTCTTTAGCCTAACTTTTAGATTTTAATATACAACAACATATGATGTCATAACTACGCAGATGACATCCAGCTACACATTACAATATTACCAAGTGACTATGAACACATTCCCACTGCTGGGAAAAAACGTTCTGCCCTGAATCAAAACAAATAAAACTTAAGTTTCTGAATCTGTGCTGTGAATTTATTCCATATGTGGTCAGATTGAACTGACCATGATTTGAGATTGATGCAAACTTTCATTTGTTGTCCTAACACACATCTAGTTGAGCATGTGTTCACAGAACATGACAGTCCAGTAGTTATTCGATTAAATAACATAAATATTACCAAGCTATTGCATATATATGGTCTGAATGTTATTCATTCTTAGCATAAAACTGGCTTTTCTATGAAAGTTGAGGTGTAAATCTAACAAAATGATGTCATCGATTTAACCCTCTTCAATTGAGTTAATGATGCACTCCACAAAATTGGCCTGTAGACACAATGGTATTAATAAAAACATACATTTTTGACAGAAAGCTAACTTATTGATCCTGAATAAAAAAGAACAAATAAATACAAATAAAAAACACAAAATTTCAACCCCAAATGCATCTATACACCAGAAACAAAAAAATTAATAAAAATAAATGACAAAATGTCAGGTTCAAGAGGTGTAAAAACTTTAGGGAAGCAATTGAAATGGCGTAAAGTCAAAAGCATACCTGAGTAGTTAAAAAAAAAGAGTAAAGACATTAAAAAAGTTCTGCTTTATATCGTAATATAAAATCAAGCAGCAGTAGTAGATAAGGAGGATAAAGTATGCAGCTAATTTGTGGGTGCAGCAAAACTAACCAGGTAAAAACCAAAAGCTCAGCAGAATGGTGAGAAAAGAGCATTCAGGAGGATTGGTCTTTTAACAAAAATTCTTGATCTTTAATGAAAAAGAATCATCAGTAAAAGCCTGAGACCTTCCATATCAGCACTGATGTCATCTCCACACAATGGTGACTTTACAGCTGGTGCCACAGAGAAGTCCTCTTAGTTATTTAGTCTAAGTTTGTGTTTGGGTAGAGTGGATGAGAGAGGAGGAGAGATAAGGAGAAGAAAAAAGGCAGAGGAAAAACCCGACCCACAGGGAGGCATTCCTGCTCTGCTTCTAAAATCCTTCCCTTCATTACCTGCAGACATAATTCTCACCGTATGGTTTCTACGCTCACTACCAGAAACCAGCAATCAGCACAGACTGCTCTCTGACACTCGCCCATCACATGTTAGCTAACATGACTAAAAACTGTGAACGTCATTTTATGGAAATGTTTTTAGGGCTTAAATAGCAACGCTAAAAAAGTGGATCTGACTGCTTCTGATAAGATGAGGCTTTGAACTTTTAATGAAAGGTTTTGTCAGGAAGCCTTCCTTGTCCATCTGGTTCCCATGCAGGGAGCAAACTTCTTCCTTGTAACATTTTCAGGATTTTTATTTTTATTTTTTTATGCTTTAAATGTCATTTGAAGCATAAAGCACATTGACTACAGGTTTTTAAGATCTATAAATCTGAGGCTGTTTCACTAAATAGAATTTAAAAAAAACACTTTCTTCTCATTCTGCATCACATACCCAAAGCAAAACACCTGTGTTGTCTTGTTTTGCCTTTAGTTTATAGCCTCTACATGTAAAGGCTCATCCCTCAGAACAAGGCTAGTCTTTAACCTTTGACCTTTTAGCTTGTACAGAACAGAACAAAGCATCACAAAGCATCTTGAGGACTGTTTCATGGTGTTGCTTTAGCTGTAGCTTTAGCTGTAGCGTACAGGTCACCCAGAACCTAAGGAAAACACCATGAGGTCTTTTCTGATATTATTACAGACATTTAAGATGCAGTAACACTGTTTATCTAGACATTTTGGCTAAATTTAATAAATGTGTTACCTTGGTTTGAATATCTTATGCGTTCCTGGTTGATTAGTGTGTGTGCATTGGAATCAATGATGTGGATTTCACTGTTTTGCTATTTTTTCTATGAAATTAAATTTTTCTTCACATCTAAGAATTCATTAACCATCTCGGAATGTAATTCCCCAAGTGTCAGATAATCGAAAGCCAAATTAAGTAAGTCATTAATTCAGTTTCACTTCAGATTTTAAGCAGCTAGCATCAAAGAGTTAGTGAATCTTCCTCAGCGCAGACAGAGTGTTTGCATAGCTTTTGATGAGCTTAAGTGATGTTATTTATTTTTTTATTAATTTTTTTTTTTTAAATGGGTGTGTTTCCCTCCTGGACTGGTTGCCCCGGCTATGTGATCTGAAATAAGCTGGTTTACATACAAAGTCAATAATTGACGTGCATCAAGGTGCAGCAAAGGGTAATGCAGCACATCTGAGCAGCTGAAGCAGCGCCTCATGAGCCTCTGAGCATCTGACACAGCACTGCTGATACAGAGCGCTGTGATCCCTCCTCTGAAACTGTTTATTAATGCCTAAATTAACTTAAAATGTCGAAAAAATATGTTCGATTTTATTATTCTGGCACCTGCAGTTTGGATTACGTACATGAAAAATGCCTCCCAGCCGCGAACATTAGCAGAAAACCGCGAAAAGGCGACCGGGCCAGAGGCAGCCATTGAAGGGGATCTCCAGTGACAAAGCACCACTGGTGTGCGGGGGTCTGAGTGGCTCCGACAGCGAAATAATATTTGAAGGCAGGATCATAATCTTGATAAACTGACTGTACAGATGAAGTTTTCAGGTGGACTTTCTCACTTTAAAACACATTAAATCTACTTTTTACCCACTTATTACAGAAAACATAGCCGCTCTCTGCCATTAAACACAGGAGCAGCAGAAGCAATCTGGACACACTTTACTGGACGCGCTTCAGCAAAGATGCTCTTCATGCGTGTCTAAACTTAATGTGTAGAATCCTAAAAAATGAAGCAGCAGAAGCTTTTTCTGTTGCTTCCAGCGCTCTTGGTAGACAGCAAAAAGTGGGGAAGAAAGTATTTGCATCAAAATATTCATCAGGGCTGACAAACTTCCCTGTCTCTGCCAAAGCCAAGCACCCCAACAGCATGATGCTGCCACCCCCATGTTTCACCATTGAGGACATGCATTTTCCCACCACATATTGTGTCTGTCAGACAGAAACTTTTGTTTTTCCTCTTATTTAACAAGACAAACTGGTCCCTTACCCTGCTATCCTCCTGGGCGTCCCACTCAGGGCTGAAGGTGTGGAATGGGTGGCTCACTTGGCTGCAGTTGGAAAACTGGAAAAGGCTGGAGAAGGTGCGTCTGTTCTCCACTGTGTCCGGGAAGACGGCATCCTGGAAGTTCACTTCATGAGGCAGTATGCTGTAGTTTTCATCCAGCCTTAGTCGGGGGATAAAAATGACTACTTTGTTAGAGCAGTGATTCCTATAGTTCGGGTCATGACCCCACAGGGGGATATTGATCGAACAGTTTTGCATCTTAAAATCTGGAATAGAACTTTAACTAAATATTAAAAATGCATGTTCTAAAGAGGCTAAAGATATAAAATCATTGCTTAAAAAATGAAGTAAACTAACGTCTTTGGTTTTTGATCCAGTTTGTAGTATTACAAGTATGCTTAATTGATTTTGTAGAAGTGTTTTTATGGGGGAGTGTTGGCCTATTGGGTTAGCAGTGCAAGTACCCGGTTTGATCCCCACAGCCTCCACTCTGGGTCTCTGGGCAAAACCCTTAACCCCACACTGCTCCCCGGGCAGCCCACAATGGCAGCCCGCTGCTCCCCAAGGGGATGGGTTACAACCAGAGGTAAATTTCTCCAATGTGAAATCAATAAAGTTCAATTATTATTATTATACTTAACTAATAGTTTGGGTCATGAGTCAGCTTTGGTAAAATGATGAGTGTCAGAAGCTGAAAAGTTTGAGAATCTTTGTGTTAGAGGATATTTTAATTCAAAGAAAAACCAGCAGGCTGTGGTTATTATCTAAAATGAAGCTTAAAGGGCAACTCACCTCATTTAAAAATATAACCTCACCCCCAGGAGAACTTTGAAAAAGGCAACTAGACAGTAAAAGGTCGGGCTAAGTGTGAGGAGGTGCAGCTTGGGTTAGCAGGGTCATGGTCAGAACAAGAGAAAATGGCAGCTAAGTTAGCCTAGCCTGTCCTCTTTCTTGGGGGGAAGCCTAGCCTAGCCTGTTCTAGACTCTATCTTGCTGATAGGATAGCCTTCACTCATCTCAGGTAAAGGGAGACTTTGTGGAGTCCAGTGGGTTGGAGCTTTATTACTCTGAGCTGCTTGCCCAAAATCAATGCTGCCACGACGACGGATGGAGTTATATTTATACACAAATACAGAATTGTGATAAAAAAGACCTAAACCATCATGTATCTTCTGAACTTCAGATAAACCAATACCTTGGTCAGCTGATTTTTTGTCTGATTTTTTTCTTGTATCAATATCGGCCGATATGAAGATGCATTCGCCAAATCATTAGTGCATTCAGCAGCTCTGCCTTGAGATCAAGGATAGCAAATGCATTGACTGTCTCTCACTAATAAAATTCACTTCTTAAAATGAAACATAAATACATTTAACAAAGGCCCATATGATGAGTTATATATTTATCAAATATATGGTGTATTTATTTCAGATTTTGAAGAATTAATTACGTATTTCAATGATTATTTAGTTAATTGTTTATTTTTTGTAATAAGGCACTCCTCACCCTCCATAAGAATTTACACTGTTTATCAGTTAGAAATTGGTTTGGGGGTGAGTCACACTTTAAAAAGACTCTTTAAGGATATTCAACTAGTTTTGAAAATGATGCACAAAATCTAATCCCTTAAATCTCACAAAAACAGTTTATGGGAAATTAGATGCTCAAAAATAAGAAGCCACCTGAGGAAGAAAAAGTAGGAGTAATTTTCCATCACGGTGTGGGACTGGCAGGACAGGTAGCCCAGGCCGGTCAGGTTGAGCCTGGATCCAGAGGGGACCTCCAGCATGGAGCCCCAGGCCTGGTCGCACAGCAGCTCCACCTCCGCAGAGTACAGCAGTCCTTCCTCCGCGCTCTCGTAGCCGAAGTGCAGCGAGTTGTGTCCGAATCCCAGCGGCTCCCGGTGGATCGCCAGGACCCGAGCATAGACGATGATCTCGGCCAGCTCCGCCCGGCAGCCCTCGCTCAGCGGCCGCCAGTGGAAGGGCAACTGGCAGCCGTGCGTAAAAGTGTCCAAAGTGTCCAACTGCGCTAAAACGCAGAGCGATGTCAGCAGGACAGCCGGGGAAAGCATTTCGAGGAACAAAAAAAAATCGATATAAATATATAATCAGTTTTACTTTATATTAACTCAACCTGTCTAACCTGTTGCGTTCATCCCAGACGCACAAGCCCTGCAGTCTGTGATGCATTCACTGACTGGAGGACACCTCAGCTGGACTTCCCATCCTCTATGGAGGCATGTTAGGTTGTAAAGCAGAAAATCCTAATATGAAGATTGTATTTTCAGACACTGCAGAAGCAGAAGTAGTAATATCCATGCTATATTTATTCAGTTGTTCTTGTTTGTTCATCTTTAGACTACTATTATTTAATGTATAGTTGCAAAGGGAATATTTTGCACCAATATCTAAAATAAGTTATCTTTACTCTTCTTATCTTTAGATATATTTGTAAAGTCTTTCGAAATTCATGAATATTGTGTTATTAGTTCTTAATAGTAGGTTTCAAATCACTATCCGAATTATTACAGGTCATTTATCGTATTATTTTACAACTCAAATTTTAAATCAATGCTTAGTTGAAATATGAATGAGAGTTGCAGAATATTTCTTATTTTCCTTTTACTATTTGAATTATTTCATAAAAAATATAATAATTTGCTATAATATAAAAAAATCTACTAAAGATTATTAAAAAAATATTCAAATGTATTTGTTAAAACCAAGTTATTCGTATGTATCTTTTATTTATATTAGTGCAAACTAATTTGAAAATTAATAATAAAATCAAAATATTTGTACTGATTCAACAGTTCTTTGAAGCTATCTGCAGATGTTAACTCAAGCTCTGCAGGCAATTGAAGTAAAATCTTCTGACAAAGTATCAGTTTTTAACCTGTTCAACGCTGCCACCTAGCGGACATCAGTATGAAATGTTAAATTTTGGGCTGGAATGAATGAAAATCACCATATTGAAGAGCAAGATCCCATGATGTGATGCCTGAGGCATATGGAGGGCCAAAAAACATTATGAAATGATAAATGTGATTGTTCTATGCAATATGTAGATGTAACATTTATTCAATATTCAGTTAAATTATAAAAATCACAATTAGATAATAAAATGCCCTATTAAATAATCCAAATTAGATTTTAAACTATGTACTACTTGATTAAAACTAATTAAAAGCATCTTTATAAATATATAAATTTCATATATATTTACAAATAATTATAGTATACTTTTTAGGGGGTTGCCAGTCTGCATCGCTTATTCTTGGGGTTACAGGCTGAAATGTTTGGGTTAGAAGATATTGTGCTTGTTTACAGTGATGATTAATTTTATCCCTGAAGACAATCTTTATTTAGAACCAGATTTTTGTATTTACCCAACTGATATTTTGTCTCATATTAAAATTTGACGGATGATTTGAAGCACTGAAGCAAAACAGAAAAAAAATCTTGTACGTTCAGTCATAAGGATCCTAATTTTTTTGTCCTTTTTGACATAAACCTGTACTGGTAGTTTAATTGTGAGCCATTGTGTGACTTTCAGGATTTGTGGGAGCTGAGAAACAGCATTCCGTTGATATTTATAGAAACAAAAGCAGCCTGGGAATTCCATTACAATCAGCCACAGCACCTTTCAACACTGAAGGCCTCCAGAATATCAACAATGTCAAGTGAAAATCTAAAACTGCAGTTATAGCATCTCAAATTACTATACACAAAATAAATCTGGAACAAGGTATTTTTGTTCTACCTTGTTTAAAATAATTACTAATTATCTTAATGATTACAGGCAGTAAATTTACACTTTGTCAAGCTGGCAGTATTTACAACTAAAAGGATAATACACTTCACAATAAAGGATGGACCCTGCTGAGATGAAGCGGAGACACGGGGTTTTAATCTCCCAAATAGGGGTAGAATTTACAATATTTGGTGTGGTGCAGTCTAAGCTAGCAGCTAAAAACGACGTCTGCATGTTCACGTCGGGAATACGTCACTTCACGCGACACTAATGTTTTATTTTGAAAATCTTACCGGAAGTCGTTTCAGTATAACAGTTAGGAACGCTTCATCTTGATTCAACTAATATCACTTAGGGGGACCCAGGTTCTGGGTACTCCTACAAGTCTGTGTTGTCCGGACGGACCGCCGGGTTCATTTCGGGTTCGGGAACCGCAAAAGCAGGTGAGTTAAAACCGTTAAAGTCGTTTATCTTGGCTTAGCTCAGACCGAACTCTCTTACTTAGGGCTAACTTTTACTGTTAAGACCAAAGTTGCACCCTAGGGCATCTAGCCAACTGTTTGAACTACGGCGTCATAAAGCAGTTAAAAACACAAACCCTGATTCTATAAGCATAAAATAAACTTGATTGATATTGAATAGTGATGGGTTTCCTTAAATGTGTCATTATTTGTTCAGTATCCTCAAGAACAGCAGCTTTTATTTATTTTAGAATCCGATCTGGATCAGCTGATGAGGTCTCAGATGAGTCACTTAATAAGAAAGATGCTGTTTTATATTTGCTCACTAAAAGCTATCCTGAAGTCATAATCAGACACTTCTGTGTAAAATAGCTTTAAAAATGCTGCATTTCCTGATGTCCTTTTGTTCATTTCCAGGCAAAACTCATTTGAATGTTTATCATTTCTGTGTGATCTTTATTCTAGGACGTTAAACGGCTTTTTGTTTTTCCACTAATTTGTTTTTTACCCTTTTGATTCATGTTTTTCCATCAGTTTCGTTTCTACACCTGCTTCCAGTCAGGGGTGGAGCTAGATGGGGGGCCAAGGGTGGCCATGCCCACCCTTAGCCAATCTTTGGCCAGCCCTAGCATTTATTTCCCTCTGATACAGAATGTGGCAGCAGTAATACTCTCAAGTGGAATATTCAAAACATTAAAATTTTTCATATATTAAAGCTGCAGTCTGTAACATTGAGAAGAGAGCAGACTTCGACTGAAAATTTGAAGAAAAACAGGTTTCACGCCACTCCCCCACCCTCTCTGCTTCACTCATGCCCCACCCCTCTCACAGCACCTGTGCGCGCATGTGACCAGAAGCGTCCAAGCGGCGTACGCGGCATGGAGTGTGAACCGGTAAGAGGGATAACACTCACCTCCAAGCAGCTAGATATAAGATGCAGGTTAAACCGAAGTTTGCCATGTAAGCAGTTGTCAGCAGGGGCAGTAAGGGCAGTTTCTCTTTCGCTGGTGGCTGTCACTCCGCCATGACTTCCACGTGCGTCCTCCTGACTGCGGCAGCCGGGCGCTGCGGCAGGTTAAGCGGGGGGGGGGGGGGGGGGGGGGGGGGCATTCAGCGTGTGTGAGCTGTGATTGACGCTCCATCAGACGCTCCTCTGGCTGTGATTGGTTGTTTTCACTCGTCCCGAATTATTCTTTCCAGATTGAAATACAGGCAGAATGCGGGACCAATTGCAGCAGTTTTTTTCACAGGTTACATATCACATGTACTGCTGTCTGGGCATAGGGACAGTTTTAGCCAATATCACAAAAAAGTGATTTTTTTAAAACTTACAGACTTCAGCTTTAACAATTACTGACGACAAAAAAACTGTGGTTAATTGTGCACATCAGTATACTAACATTAAAGATAAGTACAGAATTCTAGCAGAAATAGATTTTGTTTTTTATGGGGTAAAGAGAAAATGATGTGTCTCTGCAAGTCATCTAGGACTCTTCAGTGAAAGCATGGATAAATAACTATTTTAATAAAAACGTATTAAATAAACAATCTATGTTAATATTATTAGTTGTAAATATCAAGTTTATGCAGAATGATTACTGATAAAGTAGGTAAGTAATGATAACGGAAAAGATGCTCGCCCAAAACTCAAACAGAAAATTATTTTATCCAGAAAACCTTTTATCTAGAAAGCACGGAGGTTTGAATATATTTGTCTATTTGTTAGCAAAGGCTGTAGGAAAGTATAGTTTGTCTTTATTTAGAAAATATGGATGTTTTGCTCGTTAATTTTCCTGTTGGAACAGTGTAGATTGACCGTGAGGTTTTGGTGCCTATCTACCCCTCAGTGTTCATTGGTTATTGCCTGGCCACCCTTATTAAAATATTCTGGCTTCGCCTCTGCTTCCACACTCTGACAACCAGATTTATCCTAAATATAGTTTAACTGCTCTGTTAGGATTGTTCTTATTATGTTTTGGCCGTTTGTATCCTTTCCTAAAAGTAGCAAGAGACCCAAGTTTGATCTTTCTACAGAGGTATCAGTCAGGACAAGGGTCAAGATTTTACAGAAAAATATTTTAATGTTCTAATTTGTCATGAAACCAAACTTGACACTTTTCACCTCACTTCTAATGCTTGTATTTTGGACGAAACATTAAAAAAACAGACATCTTCATTGGTAGTGGCAGTATCAGGAGGATGAAACTGGTCTTTTTTTGTCCAAATCAGGAAAATAAACTGACTTAACTGTTACTTAATTGTTTATTAGAGTGGAATTTGTTCCGTCTAGTTAACATATAAGATTTGCTTAAAGGAGACATCACCAGATAGTTTATTATGAAATCCTAAAATTGATTTTACATTTTAATTTAATCAATTAAAGTAGCATTACGGAGTTTTCTAATGACCTTTGGCCAAAACACATGCTGAAACATAAAGCTCAAATAGGCTAAAATGATCAACTAGTCGTGGATCCCTTCAAAGTGAAAGCATGCTTTGTAAGCATTATATCAGCTTACTTCCTCATACGTTGTGTTCAGTGCATGACCCTAAAGGAAACCTTTATAACAGAGTAATATGCAGCTTTATCGCTGATTACAGCCTGGATTTTAGCCCTTAAAAAAAACTGTCATATGTGGACGCATTGTATATGCTGTATATATATCCATGCACCTTTTTCTTCCCGTGGCGCATTCTTCTTCTTTGACTATTTGAGTTGATGTAACGAGTAAATTCCTCCACTGTGAGATCAATAAAGTCAATCAATCAATCAATCAATCAATGACATTTAGCTAAAGTTGATGCCAAATAAGAGAGCCATAGGCTGGAGAAGATTCTCACTCATCCAGGTCATAGTCATTCCAAAAAAAAGTTAAAAAACCAACCACCAGACTTTGTCCCGGTTCAATTAGCATGTTTTCTAAGTAGGGTTGTCATGATACTAAACTTTTCACTCGATACCGATATTAAGGAAAATATTCAACACTCGATACCATTTTCGATACCACAAGGATAAAAACTCCAAATTTCAACAGAAATATTTTGATTAATAATTAAAATACAATAAATAAATACAGTAAACAATAAGAACAATATTTTGAGGTTGTTTGCTGTGAACAGTATTAAGCAAGCTTGATAAAAACCTTACAAAATTAAGTGTTCCTTCCTTGGCTATGCTTTGCACACATAACAATGACACTAGCCAAACTGGTTAAGAAACAAAAATAATTCTCAGCAGCTGCACCTGTTACAGAAAAAAGTCTGAAACCGAAAAGCACAGAATTCTTCAATCACACAGTGTTCTGAATGTGCATTATCCTTTATTCTGCACTTTAGATGAATGACTGTTTAGGTGCCACTGATGGTGGCACTGTATCGACACTTTTGAAAATGAGTATTGTATCCGGATACAACGTTTCAGTAACGATACTTTTTTGAGTATCAATACTTTTGACAACCCTATTTCTAAGCCATAACAAGGATTTCTTGGGCTACTTTATAAAGCTTGGAACTCAATTCTAATTTGAGACATTTTGAAATGAAAAAGCTTCCTGATTAGGGAGTGGAACGTCTTCAAACTTGGAAAAAAAAGTCCAGTGGATTTTCACCTATATAAAATCGGTTATAAAATCCCAAATATTGTGGTTTATTAAGTGAATGCCGAGGGACTGTTTCTCTGACAATGTGTGGGAAGAGCTCTGTGCTCCTAATTGTCACAGACTGCATCACTAACTGCATCAACTTCTGTGTGGACAACGCTCTGTCCATCAACAAACAATGGATCAACCCTGAGACAAAGGTTCTTCTAAAGGAGAAGATCCTGTAGATCAGAGAACATTGAGGAGCTGAGAGCCATGCAGAAAGAACTGAGGAAGAAAATCAGGGATGGGAGGAACAGTTACAAAAAGAAGATGGAGAATCAACTGCAGCAGAAATATTAAATATAGGGCTGCAACTAATGATTATTTTAAAAATCGATGAATCGGCCGATTATTTTTTCGATTAATCGATGAATCAGACAAAAAATATTTTTTATATTAACCTCTTTATTCCAAAATAAACATTTTAGACAGAACAAACAAGCACACAAGTACAGGTTGCTCATTAACTGTACTGGTGCAATATGAAAAATAAATGTTTGTGTTAAAACTACGCAAACTTACATGAGAAATGTAGCTGTACATCCACAAAATATAGGCTACTTTGTTTCATAAAGTGCATAAAAAGACATTTTTGTTTTTAAAAGCCCCTAAGGGGTTCAAAAAATAGGTCCACCCATTTAACAAATTAGTTTTTTTTAGACTAGAAGAGTTCTGCCTTTTAAGACAGGAAAGTATAGCAGTTAAAGTTGCTACTTGAGAAAATACTGAACCATAGAGATAAAAATAGCCCTGTGATTCAAATTATAAATTGTATTTGGAATAAAAATGAGAGAACTAGGGGTGCTAAAAAACACATCCTCCAAAGACAGATATTTACATGGGAATGTGGCAAATAATTAATTGACATATTACTGATCTTGCTGGATTTTATTCTGCTTTATTTCCATAAATTGCAGGATCTTCTTTACTTTATCTTTGCCAGAAGATTTAAACTTTAAAAGCCTTGCCCTCATAATTTGCAAGTTAATTTATTTATAAAGAAAATATAAACGCTGCTTAAGCTAATTCAAATGAAATTAAAAGTAAAATAAGTAGCCAACCTGATCACTGTCTGTAACCTACTAACACGGTAAGGAAAGCATCAGATGAGCTACCTGAGAAACTAACGTTACGTTTCCCCTCTTTAAAACGAAACAAACATGGTGCTTCCGTGCCATGTTAATTTGTTTTGACAAAAGTTGCACGTTACGACTTTTTTCACTTTACAAAGCGCAGGCTATTTTAATTATTGTGATCAATTTGCGCCGTCAATCCAGGTGCATGCGCGCTTCATTTGACGCTGAGTTGTAAACATCCTGCGGCTCTGACTGCAGCGCTGAGAGGGACTCCTGCGGGAGAATGGAGTTGGGATGGGGAGGCGCCCCACGGCAGAGTAGGAACGATACATGCTTTCACGCAAGAGTCTCCAAAAGCCGCCAGTGACACCGTAAAAAGTCGGCAGATTTGTCGCTAGTGGCTTTTTTGAAAAATAGTCGCTGGAGGGGTCTGAAAAGTCGCTGAGTTGGCAACACTGCACCTGCGGCGCTGACTCGCTCTGCCGTATTTTTTCTTCTTCCCCCGTTTCAGTCAAGTGGCAGTGATGACGGCGCGGCGGATGACGCATTAATCGCACGACACAACTAATCGATGATGAAATTCGTTGCCAACGCTTTTAAAAATCGATTTTTATCGATTTTATCGATTCGTTGTTGCAGCCCTAATTAAATATATATAAATGTCCACAGCTGTATATTGTTTATTTATTCTCCAGTTGCACATAATTTATATTAGTAAAAAACACCTCACAGTATAGTATGTTATTTATTTTCTTAACTCTGCCACATTTTCTATTATTTTTAAACACTTTTAGGGTCCTAATTGTGTGACTGCTTTTACTGTAATGCTGCTGTAACACCACAATTTCCCCATCGAGGGACAATAAAGGGATTTTCTATTCTATTCTTCTATTCTATTGTTATTATGATGCCTCCTGTCTGTTTCAGTCAGGCAGCTACAGTGGTCACCTATGTACATAATCTAAAAACCAGGAATAGTTCCTCCTGGTTGAAGATGAGGAACGCTGCATTATCACTTTGTCATGGTGTCGTCCAATTAGAGTGCAGAGGTGAAGGCACTGCGTGCCCAGGTCGCTCGTCTGAAAGGCAGAAAAGAACGACCTGGTGGCTTTGAACCCGGAGCTGCAGCTCAAGGCGGAGCAGGGATCCGAGGACGATTCCTTCATCAAGATCCTCAGAGTGTTGGTGAGAGAGTGTCAGTGATTTTTTGGAGTTAAATTGCGCTCTGTCGTTTCAGCATCATGGCGTCCGGTGGCCCCATGATGAACGGGGACATTTCTCGCTCTCCAGGTCAGTCTGGAACGCTGGAGGAGACAGTGCAGCAGATGAACATCCTTATTCAGGAGAACCGGGACCTTAAAGGTGAGAGGATAGGACTCCTGAAACTGAGCTTAGATAAAGGACTGTGGATGATGATTAAAGTTCTGCTCCTCAGAGGCCCTGCGTCAGACCAACCTCACCATGAAGGACAAATTTGAGGGTTTGTCTGCTTGGAAGGAAAAGCAGCAACATGAGAAGGATTTCCTGGAGGAGCGCCTGCAGGAAGCTCGACGCTGCAATGGGAAGCTGTGCCTCCAAAACCAGGAGCTCAGCAGGAAGCTGGAGGCAGGAGGCGCCACAGGCGGATGTCAGGTGAGGCCTAACTACCAGATAATCTGACTTCCTCCTGGTTGAAGATGAGGAACGCTGCATTATCACTTTGTCATGTGGTGTCGTCCAATCAGAGTGCAGAGGTGGAGGCACTGCGTTCCCAGGTCGCTCGCCTGCAGGCAGAAAAGAACGACCTGGTGGCTTTGAACTCGGAGCTGCAGCTGAAGGCGGAGCAGGGATCCGAAGACGATTACTTCTACGAGATCATCAGAGTGTTGGTGAGAGAACCAGGAATCCATCCTGGAGAGAAATGTTCAGAGAAACCATCCATCCATCCATCCATCCATCCATCCATCCATCCATCCATCCATCCTCCATATCTAAATTTTTATAAAGTTATTCCTCTGTTGTGAACGTCACCATCAGTTCATCACCATCTTATTCTGCTTAATTTTGTTGCTAAACTATTTTCCTTCCTGACTTCCTCATTTTTCATCCTTCCATTTCAGGACGCAGAAGTGAACAGTGAACAGCACTGGCACATAAGGCGTCCGCACCTCAGCATGACGTCATCGCGGCTGGAGAACGAGGAGGTGAGGGTCAGCCAACTGCTGCAGTCCCTGAGGAACGAGACACAGAGATGTGAGCGACTGGAGGCCGAGCTGAAGGCCTGCAACGCACGGTAAGGAGCCGCCAGTGACTGAGCCGCTGGTTGTCCCAAAGACCTTCATGATGTCACAGCGAGATTTCTGGTTTTATGTTGCAGAATCAAAGAAATGGAGGAAAAGAACCAAGAAATAGAGCAAAAAATGAAAACAACTCAGACAGAGAGCAGAGAAGATGCTGCCAAGGAGAAGGTTTGTTTTAGAGCAGCAGCCATGTTTGCTTTTAGGTTGCTGCTGAATGCGCAAACAAAGCAGAAGCATTTAACTTCTTCTGTTTCACTGGTATTTCAGGCAGCGTCTGAGGTGGAGAACCTGAAGACTCAGGTGATGACACTCTTCAGGGACTTGCAGCAGGCCCAGAGCAAGCTGGATGAGGCTGAAGGCATGAAGAAGAACCTGCAGGACAGGTTAGCTTGGTAGAAGGAAAGAAGCGCCGCACACACATACAGATCTGTCTACATCTACATCTGATCTGTCTGCTAGATGTCGGGAGGTGGAGCAGGACGTGGCCACTCTGAAGGCTCAGCTGGTGGAGAAGCAGGCGGTGCAGGCGGAGAACGACCGGCTGAAGCTGCAGCTGGGGAGCCTGCAGGCCCAGAGCCAGATGGAGCAGAAGAAGGCTGATGATGACAGGTCAGAGACGTCGTCTTCTGCAATGAAGAGACGTTTCTAACATTACTAATGAAAAAGAAAAACATCTTTTAAGATTAACTTTGCTGTTTTGTTAGATTTGGGTTTTACAAATTTTATATATTTTTTTTACAGATGTTTTCTTTTTTATATCAAATATCTATTTTCCAGATTTCTTAAGATATGCTAAAAAATGCCTCTTTATCATCCGGTGTAGGATAGGATGTTTGAATCCAAGGATACTAGAGAATGAAATAAATGAAAATAACATGAAATTACAAAAAACAAAAACAGTAGCATTGTCATCAGTTTCCCTAACAAAACAAACAAATCAGCTTTATCATATCCAAATACTAATAGAAACCAGCCACTGATCTGGAGAGTAACAAAGCGGAAACAAACAACTAAGCGTGCCAATAAACTAAAAAGCAAATTAGAAGGGCCATTTTAGATGAAATTAAAAATAACTCCCGAGGAGAAGATTTGCATCGGAAAATACAAGAATCCTACAGATCAGTATCAGATATCTACAAGGAAAGAAATTATGCTGAAAATTTGCACATTTACAAAACCACAAATTTCTAGATGATAAAGGGCATAAATTGAGATGTTGAAAGTAATATCACTTTCCCACTGGCTGAAAAAAAAATGTTTAAACCTGGGAACAATCGGCTAGTTAGTGGCAGTGGGAAAAGCTCACTGACCCGAGTCAAACAACTCGGCAAGCGACGCGCGTTATACTCAACCGGTTAAACTGTTTTTTGTTTTTTTAACAGTGTCCTGTCTGGCAATGTGGCAATAAGAATAATTGTCTTGATGCCAAATAAAGCTCAACAGATTTTGCTTTCACAAGTAGAGCACTACGGTTATCGCCATAGTGTTCCGCTTGATTTATGTATATAAATAGCTTTATTATAATTCATGCAGGGAGTTTTACAGATTATATGGACACTGCAATGTAAGTTGAACAGGAAAGGAAAAACGGAGAAAAGGGTGCAAAGATAAAAGAGGAGATAAAAGGGAAAAAATGATAAAACGTCTTCAGTCCCGTTAAATTGAGCGCAACTTACGGATGTCAACACACCGCACCAGCCACGTCTGATCTAACAAGTCGAAATAACTCTGTTTACATTCGATAAACATGGCGCAGCATTGGTGGGAGATAACATAGAGAAACAAGAATGCACACTTACTACGCCCTGGCTTCCTTACTTGTCGCTCTCCATTGTTTACTTTCCTGATTTCTGTCGCACTAGTGACCTCATCAAAGCTGAGGTAATGGTGTCACCAGACTTGCAGCAGCGGGGTACAGAGGCCATACAGAAGGCAGCCAAATGCTGATTGTTAGCAGGTTCAACCCGTATTTGAAAAACCCAAAGATTACGATATTCTCTGACGATGTAAAGTCACAAATTAGCTTAAAAGAAAAACATTACCAAGTTTACAAAGTCAAACAAAAATGATGCCAGAAGTCCTCTGATATTTAAGTGGTAAAATTGGGAGATTTTAATCTGCATATTTTCCAAAGTATAAGTGAAACATCCAGAGTTTTTATATGCAACACAATTAGGGGCGTAAACAAATAATCAACTTTAAAATAATTGTTGATAAATGGTTTATTAGATTTTAGTTAATTTAGTCTTTTTTATATATTTGTTGTAGCAATAAATGTGGAGTGGTGAATGTGTAAAATGAATTCTCTAAACCCTTTAAATTGGGTTTTCTGATATTTTTACATTAAAGCCACATTACTCTCCAAGATAGTTCTTCTCTTTCACTTGGTTCTCAGAGTTTGATTTAATTTTCTTCTGAATTGTAACAAAATGGTCCATTTGCGCTCAGTGGCGCAGTGGGTAGCACTGCTGCCTTGCAGCAAGAAGGTTCTGGGTTCAATTCCCGGCCCAGGGTCTTTCTGCATGGAGTTTGCATGTTCTCCCTGAGCATGCGTGGGTTCTCTCCGGGTACTCCGGCTTCCTCCCACAAAAACAAACAGTCCAAAAACATGACTGTTAGGTTGATTGGCTTCTCTAAATTCTCCTTAGGTGTGAGTGTGTGCATGAATGGTTGTTTGTCCTGTTTGTCTCTGTGTTGCCCTGTGATTGACTGGAGACCTGTCCAGGGTCTACCCCGCCTCTCGCCTATTGACTGCTGGAGATAGGCACCAGCACCCCTCGCGACCCCACTCAGGACAAGCGTGTAAGAAAATGGATGGATGTTCAATTTGCTCACTGAAGGCAGGACAAGCAATTTCACATGCAGACTTTTCAGTGTGCTGTTCTGCAGATACATGTGAAACAAATGCAGTGTTTATATCACAGTCCGTGCATATTTGTGCAGTGACAGTTGGTCTTTGTCTTTCTGCATCCTATTTTTTCTCCGATGCGCCACAACAGCTGAGACAGCAAAACAGGAACAATCTGATATTCTCTTCCTGTCTCATATTCCTTGACCTCGCACCTCAAGCAATGGAGAAAAAGAAAGATGAATGAAAGAAAGATAAATTTACAAATTGCATTCTTTTCAAATGTGTTTTCCAGATCACATTTTCTTCATTTCTAGGGACGGGACTTCCTGCAGAGTGAGAAGACGCATTTCTATTGGTCTGCTGGACGTTAGCAACAACATTCTTATTGGTCAAGAGCGAGCGTTTGGTTTGGACTAATGTGATCTGTGAAACACAATTTGAAAAAGAAGGAAATTTGTAATAACTGGTTAAAAAAAATTGTAAAATAAAATGAAAAGATTTTATTATTAAATATGAAAAAATAAATGTCAAAATCTAAGGAAAAAAGCAATTTCACTTTCACTTTCAAAAACTTTTCTTCTAATTAAACATTTCTCATAATTTCATTAATTCCTTTTTTTTTTTTTTTTTTGCGTCCAACAATAATGGAGCTAAATTCCCTCCGTATTGCACTGTGTGTTTGTATCCATGGTAACTCCAGAAGTTAACCAGCATTCCTCCACAGGACCAACCTGGCTCAGCTGAAGGATGCGTACACCAAACTGTTCGAGGATTACAACGAGAAGAAGAGGAAAGAGGTTTGCTTTTTGCAGATAATCCGTGTTCTCCAGTCATGTGACCCGTCTCTCCCTGTCCTGCCGTCCCACATGGTGGAGAGGAACCTGGTGGAGGATCTGCAGCAGCGGCTGAGCTCGGCAGAGGAGGCGCTGGTGGTCAAACAGAACAAGATCGATGAGATAAAGCAGGAGATGTTCCAGAAGGAGAAGGAGCTGGAAAATATCTCCGTCTTCCAGGCTCAGGTTGGATCAATATCTTCAATTACTAACCGATTAAACTCTGAAAGGGTCTAAATATGACGATAAAAACGGCTTTGATTTCCAGCCTCTGTTTATCAAACAGTATAAAGAACCTAAAGATCAGCCGTTGAAACAGGAAGGAGTCGCCCTCTAACATCTCACAAAAATGAAAGCATCAAGCTGAAACTGTTAAGCTCTGCCTCCAAAGGTGGTCTCTGTTTTCTTTTGGTTTCTCTCTGTTTTTAGCAGAGCTCTGTTTTTTTTCTCTGTGATCTATCATAAATAAACCCGATCGCTCCGTCTGATGGATCAGATGAGGACAGAGGAGGGTTCGGTCCTCAGTTGACTTATTGCCCATATTAAAAAAACATAGATGTTAAAATTAAGTGATACGTGTCTGATAGTGCTTACTTAGCCCATTTTGAGCCCAAAACAAAACAAATACCCTTCAGTTTACTGCAAAATTCAGCATAAAAACAGAAATTCAATCAATTTCACCTGCAGGACGCCATCGTTTAATCACAAAGCCACTAAGGCTACGTCCACACTGCAGGCATTAATGCTCAATTTCGATTCTATTTTTGTTAAATCCGATTCTTTTGCATGGTTGTTTACATTTCGATCAGGCATTATGTGACTTGTATGTGATCTCCTGTGTAAACTGCATTCAAACAAGTGTCCCGCGTGCACAGTAGAGGACACACTGATGTCACAGGCAAGCGTGCTCTGTGTTTACGGAAATAAATATGGATGGTAGCGCTGGAGCTCATGTAGCGATCTTTTCCCGACCTCAGCCAATGCATTAACAAGACTGTTCTCTGCATTATCATTCGCCATGGCAGCAGGATGCAGAATAGTGACCTATGGTGGGTATTAATGGCGTAATAACGTGCACATACAGGTCACATTTGAAAAGATCAGATCTGTGTTTTTCGACTGTCATGAAATGATCAGTTAAAGTTCGCATATGGGCAAAAAAACTGGCTTTGGGTCACTTCAGGCTGCAGTGTAAATGTTGCCTAAGAGTAGCTGTTAGCATAGGATGACCCTTATTCAAAAGCTGTTTTGGTTCTGTGCCGCCCGCAGGCAGAGGTCTACTCCTCAGACTTCTACGCAGAGCGAGCGGCGAGGGAGAAGCTCCACGAGGAGAGAGAGCGTCTGGCTGCTCAGCTGGAGTTCGTGAAGAAGCAGAACACGCAGCTGCAGCAGGAGATGGACTCACTGGGCCGGTAAACTGCTCTCTGTCTCCATCTAGTGGTTATTTTATCAGAGAGGAGATCTCTTTAAGGCTTGAGATGAGGTAGCAGCGGGATGTCCAGATTTATCTGATTCCGTCTTATTGACCTCTAGGCGTTCGTTAAATGAAATGCAGCACAGACACGGATCTGCTGCTCCGAGCCCACGTGGACCTGACCCAAGTCTGGTAGGAAGAGGTAAGCTGATAAATGATGAGCTGTCCTCCAGCTCTCGTAGAGCTATGCAACATAGATGCATGTAATGAGGTCTGTCATCCTCAGGGGGCCGACTGGACCCAGGAGAACATTAGCTGCCCCAAGTGCAACAAGATCCACCCAGACCTGGACCCCCTGCAGATCCACATCATGGACTGCATCAACTAGACTCCCAGCTTCAGCAGTTTTTCTGGAACAGATCTGTCTAAAGGGGCTTTATTCATTGAGCTAGCCTGATTATCTGCATTATTATGCAGAAAGCATCCTAAACCAAATGATGGTTTGTGAACAATCCCAACACTCAAACACCTGGGTTTTAACGAACAACGTATTTCAAATGTTTTTTTTTTTAAAGTTCGAGTTTTAGTTTAGCAAAGAAAAACACTTTTATGATAACAGTTAGAAAATGGAGAATATTAAACATCTTACTGCAGAATTCAGCCGACTAGGTTTTGGTTTTCATTTTACATGCTTTCTCCTGTCCTGCTAACATCTTCCTCACTAGGAAAGCTACTGAGCTTTGCAAAGCAAAGCAGAGAGAACCTTTATGTCAGAGGTCCGCATGTAAACGTATATATGTGGCCTACCTCCTAAGTAACCAAGTATGTTGTTTCTAAGGGTGTTTAATATGTATTTATCGACTCTAAGACCATAATTGGTTCTTTGCCGTCTCTGATCAGAATGTGTAAAGGAAATTGTTTAATATGGAGCCTTTAAAGCTATGGATCCGTGTGAAAAATGAAATAAACTTTTATTAAAAGGATATCTGTCTTATTTAACCTTTTAGAAACATTCGGAAGATTGATGAGATCAAGCAAGAGCTATTCAAATAGGAGAAGGAGCTAGAAACTATTGCTGTCTTAAAGGTCCAGGTTGGTACACATGTTCATAAACCCTAAATCAAGATGTCATGGGTCAGTTCTCTGACCTCAATATCTAACCGCCGCTGTTATGTGGCAATAAAAAAAAAATCGGATTTAGGCTATTTCAGGCTGCAGTGTGAACGTAGCCTTAGAAACGACACTGTCAAGGAACGCTATGGACAGCGGAAACCTACAAGAGGAGGAGAGTTTAGTGGATGAGTCTTCTCCGTCATACATTTTTTATTTAGAGGAGGAAAGCGGGACGAAGATGTTATGGTAGAGGACGCCAGGGCAGCAGAAGCTTGGTTTGGTGTAGAAGGCTTACAGCCGTACATGTTTGAGCCCTTGCCTCACAACGCTGCCACTTCTGTTAGCTCTACGCCTGCTGAAGACACAGACGTCCATCCCCGTGAACACTGGGACGGAACTCAATGGGAAAGTAAATTATTCTTATTTCAACCGTTGCGTATATTAGCTGCGACAGATTAATCAAGATGCCAGGACCGAAAAAATTTGATTGACAGATGACCGTTGATATATGATTGGTTGAATTTAGGTGTTCAGGCTGACGTATAACTAACTGCCCTGCAGAAGATAACGAAAACAACACAGATTTTAAGAAAGGATATATATATATATTTTTTTAATATACATTTTCTAAATTTTGGGACGATATCGTCTGATAAAGAGAACATTTATATACATGTTTAAGCAAGAATGGTTTGACATTTAAAGGTGCTGTAGGAGATCTTGGAAAAACGTTTCCAGCAAGCTATATTTTTAAAACAAACACAACCATGCCTTCAAAACACACGAACCCGCATGCTGTCATTCGAGGCGTTCAGATGTTTCCGAGATCGAAACAAGCCGAGGCCAAGTGCTCATGACACGAGCTAATAACAACATAACAGTGGCTAAAGCGTTACATTGACAGCATGGGCTTTGATGTTCAAAGCCATGTTTCCTTGAACATATGGTATTTAATTATCAGAGCCAGAGAGTGAAACCAGACAGCGGACTGGGGTGGAGGGGGCTTAAAAAGTCCTTGTTTTAAAGGTGTCAAGCTGGGTAGTTGCTGGCCAATCACGTGTCATAACTAACAAAAAACACACAGGAATCACAATTTGTACCGTATAGAGCTAATCTTACAAAATGTTTAGATGAACAACATACATAGCTTTGAACTAGGTAACGGGACCGAGTTCACATGACGTCACTGGTCCTCGCGCTGCACTAGTATTGGGGGGTCGATCTGTTCATGCGTCAGGGTACGCGCACAGGGGGGAGGGAGAAGCAGACGACCATGATTGATGTGTCAGGAACCAACAGTGGACCACGGACCGTGTTTTGTGATTGGTGGGCGTTACTCATTGATTTCACCCTGTAGTGGGGAGCATTTTTTTTCCTTTCACTTCCAGACCTTCTGTTTCAGTGCTTGGCTGTGGGAAGATCTTCAAGCCACATGGTAAAACATGCATCAGAAAAGATCTCCTACTACACCTTTAAATAGGATTTCCCTATGACTTTAAGATTTTGGTTATTTGTTAGCTCTTGCATATTGTCTCTTGACACTTGCAAACTCACTGCACCAACATCATGAATCTAAAGCATCCTGCTGACCAAACTCACTATGGCAAGGGTGGGCAATTCCAGTTCCTGGGGGCCGGTATCCTTCAACTTTTAGATGTGCCTTTGGTTCAACACACCTGAATCAAGTAATTAGTTGATTGAGAGGACTTGTGAGAAACTGACTGAATGCTAACCTCTTACACCCTCAGGGGGTATAAATAAATTTCTGCCTGACAAAAACACACAAAAGTAAATCACTTATAGCCTCACAGCTATTAGATTTAAGAAGAAACTTTTGGTACCTCTGTAAAGGTAAGATGTCATAGAATGGTTTTCTGGTGTCAGCACCATTGTAGCTTTGACCCTGCCTGAAATATTAGGGACAAAATACAAAATATTTTGCATTTTTTGAACCTCGCCAAAATTTCCTTTGAAATAAACATTGCAAGACACTACCAAAATATTATTTATAGCACAAAAAAGTAGTACAGACTTTTAAATCTAAATGTTGTGTAAAAATATACCAAATTTGGACTCAATCAGATGAATCATATTTATTTTAGAATGGTATTAGTGAGAAATTTCTTAGGCGGAGGGGCCATTTTGGCACATTTATCCAAAAATGTCACCAAACTGTGCCAAATGTGTTTTTTACATCAATACTGGGGTATTGTTAAAATTACGAGGTCACGTAGCAGCTGGACCCACCGGTGGGTCCGTAGGGTTCTAGGGGCTAAGGAGGTAACTCAGCCATTTGCTTCAGGTGTGTTTGATAAAGGAAGGATGTAAAACTTTCAGGATACCGGCCCTCAGGAACTGGAATTGCCCACCCCTGCACTATGGGGTAAATTTTATTTCATTATTTTTTCCATTCTAATACATAATGGATAATTGCATAAGAACTAAAAACACGATTGGTAAACTGAAATATTAAACAGCCAAAGAGGAATTAAACTTAATCTAAAAATAATTTTTTTTCTCTAAGGGAGAGCCCAGCCACCCTACTGAGGAAACCCATTTCGGCGCTTGTATCCGCGATCTCGTTCTTTCCGTCATGACCCAGAGTTCATGACCATAGATGAGGGTAGGAACGTAGATCGACCGGTAAATTGAGAGCTTCGCTTTTTGACTCAGCTCTCTCTTCACCACGACGGACCGGTACAGCTCCCACTTCACGGCAGACGCTGCGCCAATCCGCCTGTCGATCTCCCGCTCCCTTCTTCCCTCATTCGTGAACAAGATCCCGAGATACTTAAACTCCTCCACTTGGGGCAGTACACCCCCCCCTGACCCAGAGAAGGCACTCTACCCTTTTCCGGCTCAAGACCATGGACTCGGATTTGGAGGCACTGATCCCCATCCCGGCCGCTTCACACTCGGCTGCGAACCGATCCAGCGAGAGCTGCAGATCACGACCTGATGAAGCCAATAGGACCACATCATCTGCAAAAATCAGAGACGTAATCCTAAGGCCACCAAAACGGATCCCCTCAACACCTTGGCTGCGCCTAGAAATTCTGTCCATGAAGGTAATGAACAGAATCAGTGACAGAGGGCAGCCCTGGTGGAGTCCTACTCTCACCGGAAACGAGCCCGACTTACTGATGGCAATGCAGACCAGACTCTGACACCAGTCATACAGGGACCTGACAGCCCGTATCAAAGGGCCCAGCACCCCGTACTCCCGGAGAACCCCCCACAGGGCCCCCCGAGGGACACGGTCGAACACCTTCTCCAAGTCCACAAAGCACATGTAGACTGGTTGGTGGAACTCCCATGCACCCTCCAGGACCCTGCTGAGAGCTGGTCCAGCGTTCCACGACCAGGAAAAAAACCACACTGCTCTTCCTGAATCCGAGGTTCAACTATCCGATGGACCCTCCTATCTCCAGCACCCCCGAATAGACCTTGCCAGGGAGGCTTAAGAGTGTGACTCCCCTGTAATTGGAGCACACCCTCCGGTCCCCCTTTTTGAAGAGGAGGACCACCACCCCAGTCTGCCAATCCAAGGGGACTGCCCCCGATGTCCATGCAATGTTGCAGAGTCGCATCAGCCAACACAACCCTACAACATCCAGGACCTTGAGGAATTCCGGGCGGATCTCATCCACTCCTGGGGCCCTGCCACCAAGGAGCTTTTTAACCACCCCGGCGACCTCGCCCACAGAGATTGAAGAGCCTAGCCCAGAGTCCCCAGGCCCAGCTTCCTCAATGGAAGGCATGTTGGTGGTATTGAGGAGGTCTTCGAAGTATTCTGCCCACCGGCCCACCGAGTCGAGGTCAGCAGCACACCATTCCCACTATAAACAGTGTTGGTGCTGAACCGCTTCCCCATCCTGAGACGCCGGATGGCGGACCAGAAACGCTTCGGAGCCGTACGGAAGTCTTTCTCCATGGCCTCTCCAAACTCCTCCCACACCCGAGTTTTTGACTCAGCAACCACCCGAGCCGCATGCCGCTTCGCCCGCCGGTACCCATCAGTTGATTCCGGAGTCCCACAGGCCAAAAAGGCCCAATAGGCCTCCTTTTTCAACCCGACAGCATCCCTCACCGGAGGTGTCCACTGTTGGGTTTAAATCCAGAGAAATGTGAGTTTAAAAGATTAAAAGGAAATAATCAACACTGAGACAGGGTTTTGTGACGTCAGCCTCTGCAGAAGCGGAGAGAAGGTGTCGGCTCAGAAACCAGCACCTTCTCACACAGATCCCTTCATGGCAAAGCCTTTTATTAAGAGTTTACAACATCATAAGGTGGGCCTAAAACAGAAGACCCGGTAATGATTATCTGGGAGGATGCAGGTAATAAGATTGTGAATTGACCAACTGGCTGGATGGAAGTCACACAACCGTGTGATTCTGCCTCATGACCTACTGGAGGTCATAAAAGTTTATGACCCTTCTGGTTGAATCACAGGATACAAATGTAGCATCTTCTTTCTTTCAATGTTTCATATGTCCACACAATAATTTTATAATTATCACTCTATCATTTCCCTCCTCTTATACATAAAAACAGCAGCATCTTTCAATTCATATTGTATTAATAGGAGTAGGAATATGAGTACAAACATAACAGTCTGTTTTGTTCAAATCTTCAGCAACGCGCTTGGAATGCTGCCACCACATCTTGGCAATGTAGGATGACTTGCTGTGGATACATCAAAAATCATCCTGCTCTTCCTTTGTTTCAGACAGTCAGTTTGAGTTCCTAGGAACACCGGTCCAACAGTCATCACCGGGCAGCAAAACCACTTTGGTTTTTCAGATCTTTGCCAGTCCGTCCAAGGAAACACCCACTAACCGGACTCTAAAAGACTGGGTTAGGTTGGTTTCTTCACCAGCGTTGAGACGATTGGTCCTAAAAAAACCAAACCCCTTTGAAGCTGGACTTCACCACAGATCTATACCTTAGTCGTGGGGTCCCTGTGAAAGTAACTGGGCTTTTTTGCTGAGGAAAATTTTTTAATCAGTTTACAATGACTCTGGTGGATCCAAGTGTTTCTCTCCTGGATCTTCACAGTGGTGGGGGTTGTTAGTTGCACTATGTAGGTTCCTTCCCACCTCGGAGCTTCCCAACTCTTCCCTTTGATGATTTTAATCAGCTCTCGTTCTCCAGGCTTCAGGCCTTCCTGTGGGGAAACAAAAAAAAAAAAAGGAGCTCTGGGCAGATTACATGTTCTTTGAACAGTTCCGTATTTGAACAGTTTCAGAATGCACTTAGTTTTCTGATTTGCTTGTGAATTGTATTCACAACATGTGAGACATACAAAAATTTTAAAAGCAGTAGTAGTACTATATTCATCATAACTCCCCCGTTTGAGACATGATAATTTCATGGATCAAAATAGCTGCTGGTTTTTGTCAGAATCAGAATAATTCCAGAGGGAAATTGCTTTTGCTAGATGTTCAAATTACATTATATATATATATATAAATATATCCAACTAAAGAATAAGAATATGGGGGAACTGATGTCCACACGGGTCCTCTTTAACCCTTAAAAGTAAGACACTACAGGTATGAGCGTATCACCATGAGAATGTAACAACACAAAGGTCATATAACTTGCTTAACCACCAGCTGTTTGGATGCACGGTTTTTGATAAGTTTACAAAGCTAAGACAGTTGCTGAGAAAAGTTCCACATTCTGCACTGCGAACAGCTGTCTGCTTCTCTGACATAGCTATTAGTGTGTCATAAAAAAAAACTTAAGAAAAGCTGAGTTTATTTATTTTTTTCATAATGTGGAATCTAAGCCCTGCAGTCATTGCACAACTCCAAAAAGATACCCTTGTAGCTTTTCACCCTCCTCCGAAATAACATGGCCCAAACATCAAACTTATTTCTGCACCTACTAAAATTTGTATAACTAGTTTATACTTTCCTTTGCTTCACATTCTAGCAGATATTGTTTTATCCTTGGCCTGTATTAGGAATTATTTCAGCTAAATCTATAGTTGTCAACAGTCTTGCATCAATTCTTCTTGTATACCACAATGCATTTGGAATATCTTTGAAATCATTTTCATCAAATTGTGATAGCAAAGAATGCTGAGTTATTTTAACAAATGCTAAATCTTGGACCCAAGCTTCTGTATTGAACAGAATTTTATAAGGCTGCTTCCATAGTTCTGTGTTATGGCTATAAAGCCAGCCTGGTTTGTGTGGTGCGGACATAGATAGAAGTCAGATGCACCTTCTGCAGCTTCTAAACGCAGGCATCTGTCTCTCCACTGTGCTTCACTGGTCTTAACCAATGACAAATGATTTACCCATGATAAGCAGTACATTCCTTACATCTGTGTAATAACAGTAACTGCTGCTAAGAACCCCCATCTATGTACATAATTTGTGTAGCCATTATAGTAATGTCTTGTTTCAGAAACTGTTTTGCACAAATTCAAAGTTTTCTACTGTTCAACTAACAGACTTTCAACTTTCAACAACAATAATTGTTAAAACTATTCATGTTTTTGCCTTTAATGCATTTAATATCCCCCATGCTTCATACACATCTACTATTTTAATGGCTCCCCCATTTGCTCAAACCCCTATTCACACTCAGATGAAGAACTTCCCCTGTGGACTCTTTCTTCCTGGTCCCCCATTTGCTCAAACACCTATTCACACTCAGATGAAGAACTTCCCCTGTCGACTCTTTCTTCCTGGTCCCCCATTTGCTCAAACACCTATTCACACTCAGATGAAGAACTTCCCCTGTCGACTCTTTCTTCCTGGTCCCCCATTTGCTCAAACACCTATTCACACTCAGATGAAGAACTTCCCCTTGAATGTTTAAATGCCAGTATGGTTTTTTTGATGTGTTTAAAAAAGAAAGGAAAATTTTCTGTAGTTCCAAGACCTCCACTTAGCCCACAATTAACTGCAATTTCTTCTGGTGCACATGAGTCCTGGCGTCAGTGCTGGTCACAACATTGGTGACAGGGAGGGTCACTCTGTGGGGGTCTGGACATTCTCGAGCAAAGTGGCCCTCCTTATCACAGTTGTAGCACCTATTGTGTTTTCTACGTGACCCCTTGTTTTTCCCCTGTGACCACCGGCCCCTCCCTTGAGCCCAATTATGGTCCAAACTTTGCTTCATAGCTGTTTCTATGTTTTAGCTTGCACAATCCACTTATTTAATCCCTCTAAATTTTTTATTCCCTGTATGTAGCTTGCATGACTAAAATAATTTTCTTGTGGGTTATTAATTTTTAAAATAATTATAGTTTTGGAGACCCTGCAGACGCATTAGGAAGGCTGTCAAATATAAGAATGCTGCAGTCATCGCTCCACTGACATCCCCCCTGCGCGCTTATGCAGATTTAAGCTGTCTCCTTCTAAACTGTGTTTCATTATTTTTTGGACACAAAAAACAACTTAAAAGACCCACAAACATAGAAAGACATAATATTAAAACCGGACAAACACAACATTAGATCTATTTATTTAGGTTTTCATCGTATCTGCTTTGTGCATGTATCATACTCTAACTTCCACTCCTACAAGTATTTTAAATTACATGGATCAATCTGACACAAATTTTACATGTCATGATGGATCAAAGGAGCAAGCCCATATGCAGAACACACACGGAGGAGGCAGGGAAAAAGTTCAAATGTTTATTAAAAGTTCTGAACACGAGATCATAAAGAAGTTCTGAGACTGGTTCACTGAAGTCTTGACTGGGACCGGAGACTGTTGGTTAGCAGAGTTCATGAGAAGCTAAGCATCTAGCTTCAGGCTTAGGATGGCAGACCTTGATCTGAGCTTCCAGCTCACTGCAGAGAACAACAGGGAATATCCACATAGGATTCTTCAGGCTGAGCTTCCAGCTCTTTGCAGAGAACAACAGGGGAATATCCACATAGGATTCTTCAGGCTGAGCTTCCAGCTCATTGCAGAGAACAACAGGGAATATCCACATAGGATTTTTCAGACTGATTCCACATAGGAATTTTCAGGTAAACTCCACATAGAAATCTTCAGGTTGAATCCACATAGGAATCTTCAGGTTGGCTCACCAGGGCAGATTAGCAGGTTTGGCTCACCTAGAGCTTCAGGCTAGAGACAGGTTTCCAGTGAGGCAGCTCATCCAGAGCTTCAGACTAGCAACAGGTTTCCTGTGAGGCACAGACAAAGGAGAGATTAGAATCTGATCTCACACTAGAGACAACTAAGATTAAATCAGTAACAGAGGCTCAGGTAGCTAACCAAACTAAGATCAACACTGCGGCCTAGAAGCAAGGTCTGGCAGGTATTTATAAAAGGAAGGTCTCCTGATGAGTAGATGTGTCTCAGGTGTGCTGGAAGACTCCAGCACCAGAAGACCCACGGCGCACTCTGCTGGAGGAAGGTGGTAAAGCTCCAGATCCCAACAGTAACTCCAGTCCTAACAGAAAAACAACAAAGAGCAGAAGAGGATCATTGGCGCCCTCTGGTGGGCAAGCCTGAGGATCCCAACAGAGCCCCCCCCTCAAGGGCGGATTCCAGACGCCCTCTGAAAAGGGCCGCGGGGTCGGAGGCGAAGCTGACGCTCTGGAGGTCTGCCGCGGGGCCGGAGGCGAAGCTGACGCTCCGGGGGTCTGCCGCGGGGCCGGAGGCGAAGCAGCTTCTCAGGAGGATGACGCCCTAACTTCAGTAGGTACCCCCACGGGGTACCCCGTCCCCTCTTCGGCAGCTCAGGAACAGGCTCTGTAGCGACCGCCGACTGCGGCTCCGGAGGAGGCTCTGAGGTAACCGCCGACTGTGGCTCTGGAACAGGGTTTGAGGAGCCCACCGACTGCGGCTCCTGGACTGGAACAGGGGAGCCCGCCGATTGCGGCTCCTGGACTGGAACAGGGGAGCCCGCCGATTGCGGCTCCGGGTCTGGAACAGAGGAGCCCGCCGATTGCGGCTCCGGGTCTGGAACAGGGGAGCCCGCCGATTGCGGCTCCCGGTCAGGATGAGGGGAGCCCGCCGATTGCGGCTCCCGGTCAGGAACAGAGGGGACCATCGACTGTGGTTCAGGAACAGGCTCGTAGGAGACCGCCACCTGCGGCTCCTGAGGAGACCGCCGATTGCGGCTCCACATCTGGAACAGAAGAGACCACCGACAGTGGCTCCACATCTGGAACAGGGAAGACCACTGACTGTGGCTCTTCATCAGGGACAGGGGAGACCACCGACTGTGGCTCCAACTCAGGAACATGAGAAACCACCGACTGTGGTTCCACCTCAGGAACTGGGGAGGCCACCGACTGTGGCTCCAACTCAGGAACTGGAGAGGCCACCGACTGTGGCTCCACCTCAGGAACTGGAGAGGCCACTGACTTTGGCTCCACCTCAGGAACTGGAGAGGCCACCGACTGTGGCTCCACCTCAGGAACTGGAGAAACCACCGACTGTGGCTCCACCTCAGGAACAGGGGAAACCACCCATGGAGGCACATGTTCAGTCTCTGAGGTGGCTTGAAGCGTCTGTAGAGGGCTCTAGGCGGTTTGTGGCCCCTGCTGAGAGGCTCTTGGAGGTATATTTCCACCAACTCCGAACTCTGAAGCCCTCTTAGATTTATGCTCAGGGGTCTCCAGACGGCTCAATAGTTCCAGCATGCTGCGATTTGTCTCCAACATCCTCCGGAATATGTCTGCTGGGCTAGTCAGTTGGCCGGATTGTTCTGTGATGATGGATCAAAGGAGCAAGCCCATATGCAGAACACACACGGAGGAGGCAGGGAAAAAGTTCAAATGTTTATTAAAAGTTCTGAACACGAGATCATAAAGAAGTTCTGAGACTGGTTCACTGAAGTCTTGACTGGGACCGGAGACTGTTGGTTAGCAGAGTTCATGAGAAGCTAAGCATCTAGCTTCAGGCTTAGCATGGCAGACCTTGATCTGAGCTTCCAGCTCACTGCAGAGAACAACAGGGAATATCCACATAGGATTCTTCAGGCTGAGCTTCCAGCTCTTTGCAGAGAACAACAGGGGAATATCCACATAGGATTCTTCAGGCTGAGCTTCCAGCTCATTGCAAAGAACAACAGGGAATATCCACATAGGATTTTTCAGACTGATTCCACATAGGAATTTTCAGGTAAACTCCACATAGAAGTCTTCAGGTTGAATCCACATAGGAATCTTCAGGTTGGCTCACCAGGGCAGATTAGCAGGTTTGGCTCACCTAGAGCTTCAGGCTAGAGACAGGTTTCCTGTGAGGCAGCTCTCCCAGAGCTTCAGGCCAGAGACAGGTTTCCAGTGAGGCAGCTCATCCAGAGCTTCAGACTAGCAACAGGTTTCCTGTGAGGCACAGACAAAGGAGAGATTAGAATCTGATCTCACACTAGAGACAACTAAGATTAAATCAGTAACAGAGGCTCAGGTAGCTAACCAAACTAAGATCAACACTGCGGCCTAGAAGCAAGGTCTGGCAGGTGTTTATAAAGGGAAGGTCTCCTGATGAGTAGATGCGTCTCAGGTGTGCTGGAAGACTCCAGCACCAGAAGACCCACGGCGCACTCTGCTGGAGGAAGGTGGTAAAGCTCCAGATCCCAACAGTAACTCCAGTCCTAACAGAAAAACAACAAAGAGCAGAAGAGGATCCTTGGCGCCCTCTGGTGGGCAAGCCTGAGGATCCCAACAACATCCCCTTTATGATCTTCTCTATACTCTTCCCTCAACCCATCCTTTTTAATTCTTTTACTCCCCTGACTCACTTTAGTTCTATTATTTTATCATTTAGTTCTTATTATTTTATCTTGGAATAGAGGCGTCCCTCAAACCCATATTTTTTCCAAACTATATATTTAAGTGATTATTATTATTATTATTATTATTATTATTATTATTATTATTATTTTGTTGGATCCTGCACTTCTACAACTTCTAATCGTAGATTCTAAATTATCTCTAATTTATTTTTACCTTTTCCCATTTGAAAGAATTTAGTCCAGTACAAACACCTAGGGTATTCTACGCACTGGATGTTTATTCAGCAGGACAGCACCCAAACACTGTTGTGTTAATTTCTGCTTCTACCTTTTCAGGTGAGAAATTCTTGCCTCTGCATCCACAAGAGTTGCACTGTATTAACCCCTGCTGTTTTAATATGAAACAACAGAACCTGAAAGGTTCGATTGTTTCCTGACACACTCCCACACAGTCACACACACCTATTCTAAGGCCTAAGATATTTTTTTTTATTTTAACCAACATAGACAAAAAAAAAAACATTTATCGTGTACACTTTGGAGTCTCCAGCTCCAGGCCCTCGCACGCACCGGATACCCAGATCCCAGATCTGTCAACAAAACTTGGTTTCGTCAAATATCCCTGCTGCAGCTGCAAACCTTACTATCTCGAGAACAACACAGAGTCCCAGACTCAAACGCACAGAATACCGATCCCAGATCTCTCACAACAAACCCTGTTTGTCAAATATTCTAGCAACTACAACTAGTTATAGCTTTCACACAGAGAGTCCCAGACCCAAAACACACAGAATACCGATCCCAGATCTCTCACAACAAACCCTGTTTGTCAAATATTCTGGCAACTACAACTAGTTATAGCTTTCACACAGAGGGTCCCAGACCCAAAACACACAGAATACCGATCCCAGATCTCTCACAACAAACCCTGTTTGTCAAATATTCTAGCAACTACAACTAGTTATAGCTTTCACATGGTCCCACACCAACTTTTGATCAAAAGCTTTAGGCGTACCCTTTCTGTGCAGATCAGTCCTCAGCTTGAGTCGTCACCAGGATGTCCAGGGCAGGGCTGAACCAACCTATTGGCTCCGTCCGGCAAAGGGTGGACGGCTGTCGACAGTTTCTTGGCCTTTTTCCCGCACGGTCCTGGACAATTGGATCTTGACTCCTGGAGTTTCAGCACCAAAAATGTTGGGTTTAAATCCAGAGAAATGTGAGTTTAAAAGATTAAAAGGAAATAATCAACACAGAGACAGGGTTTTGTGACGTCAGCCCCTGCAGAAGCGGAGAGAAGGTGTCGGCTCAGAAACCAGCACCTTCTCACACAGATCCCTTCATGGCAAAGCCTTTTATTAACAGTTTACAACATCATAAGGCGGGCCTAAAACAGAAGACCCAGTAATGATTATCTGGGAGGATGCAGGTAATAATGCCTCATGACTTACTGGAGGTCATAAAAGTTTATGACCCTTCTGGTTGAATCACAGGATACAAATGTAGCATCTTCTTTCTTTCAATGTTTCATATGTCCACACAATAATTTTATAATTATCACTCTAACATCCACCAACGGGTTCGGGGGTTGCCGCCACGACAGACAACCTTGCGGCCACAGCTCAGATAAGCCGGCTCGACAATGGAGGAACGGAACATGGTCCACTCGGACTCAATGTCCCCCACCTCCCCCCGGGATGTGTTCGAAGTTCTGCCGGAGATGGGAGTTAAAGCCCCGTCTAACAGGGGACTCCGGAGTCGGATGGCGGGCAAAGTGGACTGGTGATGACAGGTTTAATCTGAGAGACGTGGAAGGTGGGGTGGATACGCAGGGATGATGGCAGGTGTAGGCGGACAGCGGATGGATTGATTATTTGAGCAATCTTGAATGGGCCGATGAACCTTGGAGAGAGTTTTCTGGACATAGACTTTAGTGGAATATCTCTGGTGGATAACCATACCTCTTGCCCAAGGGTATAGTCAGGAGCAGGGCGACGCCTAGAGTCAGCAAACCTCTTGTTATTGGCAGAAGAACGGTTGAGGGCGGAGATGGTTTCGTTCCAGGTTCGGTGACAGCGGCGGATGTGGTGGTGAACGGACCTGACTGATATCTCCCTCTCGTCTGCAGGAAAGAGTGGGGTTGGTAACCCAGAGACACCTGGAAAGGGGACAGACCAGTTGCAGCAGATTTTTGAGTATTATGAGCATATTCGATCCAAGTCAGAAACTGACTCCAGTCAGTAGGATTATTTGAGGTTAAACAGCGGAGAGTGGACTCGAGTTGCTGGTTCATCCTCTCCATCTGCCCAATAGTTTGAGGATGATAACCTGAAGTGAGGGAGACCTTGCATTGAGAGCTGTACAGAAAGATTTCCAGACCTGAGAGATGAACTGGGGACCACGATCAGAGAGAATTTCCTGGGGTATGCCATGGAGCCGGAAGAAATGTTTAATTAGTAGCTGGGCGGTCTGGAATGCTGTAGGTAGCTTCCTGAGGGGAATCAGATGGCAGGCTTTGGAAAAACGGTCAACAATGGTGAGAATAGTGGACATACCTCGGGATATGGGAAGACCGGTAACAAAATCCACAGCTATGTGGGACCAAGGGCGGGTTGGAACAGGTAGAGGACGTAGCAATCCAGAGGGCGGTTGATGGGTGGGATTTGTTCCTGGCGCAGATGGGACAGGCCAGTACGTACTCCTTCACGTCCTTATGAAGGGACGGCCACCAAAAACGACGTGTGATCAGAGCAATAGTTCTGCTTACACCAGGATGAGCTGAGAATTTGGATGTGTGCATCCACTGGATGAGGCGGGATCTCACTGAGGAAGGAACATATGTTTTATTTGGAGGACCGTTACCTGGGTCAGGTTCAGAGGCCAGGGCTAAGTTGATGAGATCGGTGATTTCCCAGGAGACGGCTCCAATAGTACACGAAGAGGGAAGAACAGGCTCAGGTGTTTCAGGTCGAGCAGAGGAGTACAGACGAGAGAGAGAATCAGGTTTCACGTTCTTGGAACAGGGTCTGTAAGAGATGATTAGGTTGAAACGGGAGAAAAACAGAGACCATCTGGAGTGACAAGGATTGGATCTTTTGGCTGATTGGAGATATGCCAGGTTCTTGTGATCAGTCCAAACTAATACTGGATGCTCGGCACCTTCGAGCCAGTGTCTCCATTCCTCCAAAGTGAATTTAATGGCCAGGAGTTCTCTGTCTCCGACATCATAATTTTGCTCAGCCGGGGGGAGCCTACGTGAAAAAAAGGCACATGGGTGAGTCTTTTGATCAGAATCAGATTGTTGAGAAAGAACTGCTCCAACACCGGAGTCAGATGCATCCACCTCTAGAATGAACTGCTTAGAAGGATCAGGCTGGACCAGGATGGGTGCACTGGAAAAAAGAGTCTTAAGTTTCTTAAAAGCTGTGTCCGCCTCAGGTGTCCATTGGAAAGTCTTCTTTACCGAAGTCAGGGCCGTGAGAGGTAGAGCAGTTTGGCTATAATTTCTAATGAATCATCTATAGAAATTAGCAAACCCCAGGAACCTTTGAAGTTGCTTACGGTTCTCTGGAGCCAATCCAGAACAGCCTTTATTATTTCTTCAGATGGCTTCACCTGCCAGCCTTCAAGCACAAACCCAAGAAATGTAACAGATGGTTGGTGAAATTCACATTTCTCAGCCTTAACGAAGAGCTTGTTCTCGAGCAGCCTCTGAAGAACCAGGCGGACGTGTTTCTTGTGATCTGAGAGGTTCCTGGAATAGATCAGAATCTCATCGATGTAAATGAAAACAAAAACATTTAGAAAATCTCTGAGGACGTCGTTGACTAGGGCTTGGAAAAAGGCAGAAGCGTTTGTAAGACCAAAAGGCATGACCAAATACTCAAACTGGCCAATGGGGATCTTAAAGGCTGTCTTCCATTGATCTCCTTCTCTTATCCTAAGGAGATGATAGGCATTTCTTAAATCAAGCTTGGTGAAGACCGTAGCTCCTTGAACTGGTTCTAAGGCTGATGCCAGTAGTGGAAGTGGGTATTTATTTTTGACGGTTATCTGATTCAGTCCCCTGTAGTCAATACAGGGTCGAAGGGAACCGTCTTTCATTCCCACGAAAAAGAAACCAGCACCGAGAGGAGATGAAGATGGTCTGATAATACCAGCAGCTAGAGACTCATTTATGTATTTCTCCATCGTTTCACGTTCAGGCTTGGAGATATTAAATAATCTACTGCTGGGAAGAGGAGCTCCTGGTAATAAATCTATGGCACAGTCATATGGTCTGTGGGGTGGAAGAGACGTCGCACTGACCTTACTGAAGACTGGTGCCAGATCATGATACTCGGAAGGAACAGAAGAAAGGTCAGGAGAGTCCATCTCCCCCCTACCTCTAGGGGACTGAATAGCAGGAGCTGCAGAACGAAGACATGACTTGTGACAGGAAGTGGACCAAGACTCAATATGGCGTTCAACCCAGTTGATGTGGGGATTGTGACATTCCAACCACTCAAATCCGAGCACCAGGGAGGAGCACGCTGAGGGGAAAACAAAAAAAGTTAGAGTCTCACGATGGTTTCCAGAGATGAGAAGTTCTAATGGCTGGGTCTGATGAGTGACTTGGTGTAATCTTTTTCCATCAATAGCAGCAACTCTGATGGGTCTTTCCAAAGGAACAGTTTCAATCCTCAGTTGCTGGACCAGATTCGAATCTATGAGATTCTTCTCGCACCCAGAATCAATGAAGGCTGATAATGTTAGAGTCTGGTTGGAAACAAACAGGGTTGCAGGTAACAGTAAATGAGGAGATTTATCAGTCTTAAGATGGTCCGTCAGACTCCTCACATCCTCTGACGGACCCTGGCTTTTGATTTAGCCGGGCAGGAAGCAATAAAGTGTCCAGGCTCACCACAGTACAGACAAAGATTCCCCTTGAATCTCCGTTGTCTCTCTTCAGGTGACAGTCTTGTATGCCCAATCTGCATGGGTTCAAACTCCGCTCCTTCTGCAGCTGAGGAGGAAAATTGAGTGATCTGAGCAGAAGCTGGGGGTGACTGATTCTTAATCCTTGGTCTGGAACTGGACTCTGGGGATCTAACAGAAACATGAGTGTGATTAGTTGTAGGAGCGGAAGCAGACATTCCCAGGTTCCTTAGCCTAGAATTGTTTCTAATTCGGAGTCTGTTGTCCAATCTTATGGTTAACCGAATAAGATCTTCCAGACTAGTTGGCTCGTCAATTGTGGCTAGTTCATCCTTAATGTTATCGTTTAGAGCCTGGAAAAAAGCACTTTTAAGTGCGCATTCGTTCCAACCGGAAGCGGCGGCTTTAACCCGGAAGTCGATGGAGAACTCTGCCACTGTCAGATTACCTTGCTTAAGACTAAGTAAAGCTCGAGAATCAATGGTTTGATCTGAATCCTGGTTAAAAACTTGAGAAAATTCAGTTAAAAATTCAGAAAAGGTGCATGAAAAACTGTTTTCAGATGAAAACCTGGCCTCCGCCCATTCAAGGGCTCGACCAGAGAGTTGAGAGAGAATAAAAGAAATCTTCTTTTTGTCATTAGGAAAACTAGCAGGTGAATTCTCAAACAGTAAATGACACTGGAACAAGAATCCCTTACATTTAGACTGTATACCTGAAAATCTTTCAGGAAGACTTGGACGGAGTTCAGGAAATGACGTCATCGTCTCTGACCTTTGAGATGGACGTTGTTCGGAAACAGGAAGCACTGCTGGTGCGGTGTTAGCGGTTCTCACATAGCTAGCGTATCTTAGTAAAGTCTGATTCTGATGTTCAACATAAGCATTCAACTCACGAAGGGTTTGAGCTTGTCCTTGGATTTGGGCATCCTGTTCCTCAAGTCCCCTTCGGAGGTGCTCTGCTGGGTCTTGTTTTTGGCCGCAGTGTTCTGTCATGATGGGCTAAGGACTTGACCCATACACAGAACACTACTGGAGACTGAGTAAAAGTTTGAACAAAGTTTATTGAGAAACACACACAGAGAATGTAATGACTGGTTCAGGTGCTGGTCCGGGACTGGTTTCAACTCCTTTCTGGAGAGATGAGAGTTTGATTAGCTTTGCAGTTTGATTGTATGATGAGAGAGTTGAATCTTTTAATGTACCTGAAGAGGTTCTGACAGATCCTATGAGAGGGGGAACCGGTTGGGTCCAGAGACAGTTGAAGAGGCAGAGAGTTAAGCAGCAGCGTCTAGCTTTGAGCTGGAGAGTTTTCAGACTGGAGTATGTTTCCAAGCTCTTCCTCTGAGAGCTGATGAAGGAATCCAGATTGAGATCTTCAGGTTTGGCTTACTTGGCAGGCAGGCAGGTTCTCAGATTAAGCTCATCCAGAGCTTCAGACGTCGGTGGGATTTCCTGTGATCAAATAAGACAGAGGCAGATTAGAAAAGCTTGTTTCTCTCTAGAGTCTACAAGATTTCCTAAATTCTTAGAGGCTCAGGTTCGCTAACCAAACTTGGTCAACACTGCGGCGTCGAAGGAAGGTCTGACTGCTGCTTATGAAGGGTGGTCTTCTGATGAGCTGATGATCCTCAGGTGTGGTGAGGACTCCAGTTCAGGAAGCCCACAGCGCTCTCTGCTGGAGACATGCGGCAGATCTCCAGATCCCAACAGTGTCCTGGTACCAAGTACTCATATAGACACCCTTATGCTTGAACATGGTGTTCGTTATGGACAATCCATGACGAGCACATAAGTCCAACAACAGAACACTGCTCTAGTTCAGATCGGGGCGGCCATTCCTCTCAACCACGCCCCTCCAGGTCTCAGTGTCATTGCCCACATGAGCGTTGAAGTCTCCCAGCAGAACAAGGGAGTCCCCAGGAGGGCCACCCTCCTCTAAGGACTCCAAAAAGGGTGGGTAATCTGAACTGTTGTTCAGCCCGTAAGCACAGACAACAGTCAGAACCCATCTCCCCACCCGTAGGCGGAGGGAGGCTACCCTCTCGTTCACCGGGGTGAACCCCAACGTACAGGCGCCGAGATGGGGGGCAACAAGTATGCCCACTCCTGCCCGGCGCCTCTCACCATGGGCAACTCCAGGGTGGAAGTATGTCCAGCCCCTCTCAAGGAGACTGGTTCCAGAACCAGAACCATGCGTCGAGGTGAGACCGACTATTTCTAGCCGGAACCTCTCAGCCTCACACACTAGCTCCAGTTCCTTAACCACCAGCGAGGTGACATTCCACATCCCGAGAGCCAGCTTCTGCATCCGAGGATCGGACCGCCAGCGTCCCCTCCCTCGGCCGCCACCCAACACACATTGCACCCGACCCCTATGGCCCCTCTCACGGGTGGTGGGCCCATGTAAGGGGGGACCCATGTTTCCTCTTCGGGCTGAGCCCGGCCAGGCCCCATGGGTAAAAGCCCGGCCACCAGGCGCTCGCCATCGTGCCCCCACTCCAGGCCATGCTCCAGAGTGGGGCCTCGGTGACCCGCGTCCGAGCGAGGAAACACTGAATCCAAATATGGTACTCCTCATAGGGGTCTTCGGGCTGCACTTTGTCTGGTTCCTCACCTAGGACCTGTCTGCCTTGGGTGGCCCTACCAGGGGTATAAAGCCCCAGACAGCATAGCTCCCAGGATCATTGGGACACTCAAACCTCTCCACCACGATAAGGTGGCAGCCCGAGCTTTTTTTTCATTTACAGATTTTATATCTGCTTTTTTTATTTCTCCTTTTCAGGTTTAGTTTTGCTACCTGCCTTCCTTCCAAATTGTGTTTACCAGATCACATTCTATGAGAGAATAATAATTTCTATTGATCTGCATAAACAGGGGCAACAACATATTTATTGATCAATGTGCACGCCAGCAGCAAACATATGGGCCTGAAGATTAAAACTCAATCTGAAAAATAGAAATTTGAAATATCTAAAGCATGGAATCTAGTTGAAAACATTGAAAACACTTGAAGAAATAACTTAGAAGTAACTAAGTTACTCTTAAAACTTAATTAAAAAAAAAAAAAATTCAATTCCATATCTGGATTGCTTTTAATTTACAAAATTATTTTTTTCATTGCAATAATAATGGAAAAAAACTTCACTCCATACACTGATGCTTAGCCCAGTGATTCCTCAATTAGGGTATGTGCCCCAAGGTGGGCTCAGTGTAATTGCAGATAGGGTATGATAGAAATAAATGAAATTAATTATTTTAATAGGGGTTTTTAATGTATAATTTTGATCACACTTAAAAAATAGTAGCTTAGTGATTTGAAGGAGATTGTAGTAGTTTATTCTATTTGCTACATGTTATCTACATGTTATCTACATGTTATCTATAATGCAGGGGATTTCTCTGTGTTCAACAACAGAAAAGGAAAGAGGGGGTGCAAAAAACTTTCTTGTAAGTCAAAAAGGGGCTCGGGAAGAAAAAAAAAAATAAAGGTTTGGGAACCACTGGCTTAGTAGGCGTTTACTGTGCAGCAGATGTTATAAAAAAAAAAGACTTTAGAGACGCGTTACCTTCACTGCCTCAAGCTGGAAACATTCTCAGGGTCAAAACGGTTCACAACCAGTGTTGGGCACTATACTTTGAAAAAGTAGTTAGTTATATTACTAGTTACCTCTCCCTAAAAGTAACTGAGTTACTAACTGAGTTACTCCACAATTAAAGTAACTAGTTACTAGTAAACGTAACTATTGCATTACTTTTGCATTTCTCGCCCCGCAACCCTCACCACCCGGCCCCCACCTTCTCGCCGTGTGTTTCAAAAGCCAGCTGAATAGAGTGGAAGACAAAGACAAGTACCTGCAGAGAGTTTTGCATTTATTGCAAGTCAACGTAAATTACATCAGGGGGGAATGCTATCTGACGGGCCTATAAACCCTGTCAGATAGCGTTCCCCCCTGCTTAACATGGGGGAGAACGGTATCTGATGCGGTGTAAATATCATCAGGCTGCTATCCGTCCGTCCATCCATCTCCCTTTCTCCATATAGTGTAACATTTGATCGTTCACGCTCTCCATAGTTCCCCTGTGGCGCGAGCACAGGGTGGCTGTTACGCGCCTTTAGCGAGCATGCGCGTTTCCTGTCTCTTGCGCGGTGAATCGTGCTGCCTGCGCTGTGTGGAGATGCAGGGGAAACCTACGGAGCCCCCTGGGTGTCAGAGTAAAAAAAAAAAAGCCGGTGGAAATCCGTGGGCACAGAATGATAAACTAAGCACACGGTTTTCCAATCCGTGCGCGCAGATTAAGAAACTGTGCTCTGGGTTTATTAATCCGTGCCCGCGGATTGAGAAACTGTGTTCTCGGTTTAACAGGTTTATTGAAGAGATAATGCAGATTCAGGTGTTGCTCAGAACACTGCTCAACTGGAAGTTTCCAGAAAAGTGGTTGACTCGTCGACTCCAGTCTGTGTGCGGTAGTTCCAGTGTTTGTCTGATTCGGTGGAGGGCGGACAGGGTTTACCCAGAATGCGGTTGCTTGTTGGTGAACGGAGAAGCTGACTGCCACTCAGATTTCCTGCGGTACTGGAACGGGTCGTAGTGGAGATGAATCTCTTGCTCAGTGTAAGGCTCAAGCGATCTCTTGGGGAAAAGTAGATTCAAACCTCCAGTTTAAATCCTCAGGTCAGTTTGAAGCTCAGAGGATCCTTTCAGGGAGAGAAGGTCCGAAAAAAATCCCGTTTGCAGGATGACTTCCTGCCGAGAGGCAAAGACAAAAATATAAAACATTATTTGGCCAAATTATGTTTTATTGAATGATTTGCTTAATCAAGAACCAAAAACTTTACCCTCTTTGAAATAGCTAGCTGCGAATAGACATCAGGATTCCACTAAATGACTCTTGGTCATACTTGCTGATGGAAATGTAATTAGCATCTGAGGAACATGTGATCACTAATGTTATATCAGTGTTTAACCCTTAGAGAAATAAAGCTTGTCCAAGCTTTAGCAACAGCTCAGCACATATTCCTGTAGCATAGCGTAGCATGCAGTCCATTTTTAGCATCAGTTAGTCGTCTTTACTCAGCAGTAAACACATGATCGAATTAGCATCATCAAAAGACATATTGTTTGTTCTGTCCCTAATCATGCCAGACCCAGAAAGCTTTTTCCATGTCCATTTGGTAAGCTTGAGTTTCATCCATTTGCAGCTCTGCAGTCTGTTAGAAATCCAGTGTGTGCGGGCTGTTTGTCTTTTGTGTTCTCTCCCTCCACCACCAGGTGGCGCCCTGTTCTCGTTGGTCCTCCCACACACCTGCAGCTGGTTGTGCTCATTACTGAGGACTCTTAAGCGGTGGACTGCCACTACCTCGTCGCCAGAGTGTTTCCCAGTTTTGGGTACTCTAGCCAAGCTGAGTTTTGCTGAGTCTAACTGAGTCTATGTTTCTCTGGGTCTAACCTTGTTTTTTTGTCTTTGCCTTTTCGGCAGGAAGTCATCCTGCAAACTGGATTTTTTGGCCTTCTTCCCCTGGAAGGATTGTTTTGAGCTTCACACTGAGCAGGGGGTTAATCTCCACACGACCCGTTCAAGTTCTCCTGGAAATCAAAGTGGCAGTCCGCTCCATTGCTCCTCAAGGAACCGACCTAACCAAAAACCTGTCCGCCCTCCAACGAGCCCCCCAATCACTGGATAAGCCCACACAGCCCTCACTAACGTGAGTCCTGTTCATCTCTGATTTTTAAAAGACGTTGTTCAAAGTTCCCACAATCCCTGAACTTACCTCTGAACTTCCCTTCTCACTTCCAGTTCCGGTGCACCAGCTCTCTGAGTTACCCTGGATTCACCTTATTTATTATTTCAATAAACCTGTTGAACTTTTCCTCTGGTTCTCTGAGTGGTTTCCTGCATGTGGATCAGATCTCTTAAAAACATCATGACACAGTCAGGGCACAGCAGGGGTTCTATGTCTCAGTTGTTCATCAGGCAGACCTTCTCTCCAGTCTGCCTCTATAAGTTCTGAAACTCAAGAGAAATGTGTTGCAAAAGGTCTGTTTTGCAGCAGTTTGGTTCTGAAAGGTTCTGACTTATCCTTGATGGTTCTGGAGATCTGGTTCCCCTGGGGCCCGCATCTCCACTTTGTTGGAGACCCAGCCCAGGCGGACCCCAGCTTTGAGCGCAGGGGCAGAAGACATCAGGAGCAAAAAGAGGAAAAATTCTGTGTGCTCTGTGGTTTTGTCTGTCCTCACACAGAGGGGGGATAGGTGAAAACCCCGTGCGGAGGCTCCTCCTGCGTCACTGCATTGAGGTGATGCCTTGCGCTCCTCTCAACTGCTTTCAGTTTTTCCTGCAGCTCCTGTGCCTCCCGACGAGCACAGCAGATGGAACGAAAGATGGAAGAGTAAGTGGTTCTAGTCAGCTGGCATACACAGATTTTTGGGTTTTCTAACAGTGAAACTGCAAAAAAAAAGCTGTGACATCATGTTACAGAAATGCTCATCCCCCAGACACTCACAGCATCTGTGAAAACATCCGGGTGTTATTCATCTGCTGCTGGAGGTCATCTGGATAAACACTAAATATAGAGACACAAACTTACGCTAAAAGTGTGTTGCTTCATGTGATGAAACAATTTGCCACAGAAATTTTTTAAGACACGAAGAAAACTACTGGTTTTGTTAATTATATAATATTTTCAGTCCACGATCTGTACAATCAGCTCATTCGCTCATGCGCTTCCAGATATACATCCAGTTTACCATAAATAATTTAATTATGGTACTAAAAGTATTTTTATACTTAACTCACTAAAGAATGCTAATAAACATCTTAAAAAATTTCTATGACTTTTCTGAGAAAATTTGATTTTATTAAACTGCTTCTCTGACGTCACCATCAGACATGCTCAGAGCAGTCTGGCAAAATATGATTAAACCACGTTTATCTGCATTTTAGTTGATTATTTCTTTATATGATGCACTATATACCATAATGTTAACAAAAAAGGAAAAAACAAAAGTCAAAAAGACTAGATTTAAATCCAAAGCCGAAACGTTAGCTGCCGGAAGTAGAGTAGGATCCCATTTCCAGAGAAAGAATTTAGATGCATTAATTATATCAGATAATACATTATTTACCTTAGCCCATTATAATATAGTACGCTTACTATTTTTGGGCAGTGAAAAACGAAATTTAGGTCTCTTTTACAAATTAAAATTGAGGGTGACCTGGATGTATATCTGGATGCGCATGACCAAATAGTACGGATCATGCTTCTGATACGGATCGGATAATGACAGCTGGTAATGTCGTAAGCTAAAAAGCTTCAAGGATGGTTTACAGGATAGAGCAGACAAATTTGTTCCAGTAAAGCTGCAGGAATGATAAAATACTAACAAAGAAGCCAAATTATCTGCATCCTACTACAGTTTTAGCGCAAGGCTAGAGATTTTTTTATATTTTCATTTGAGAATAAAGTCATAACATTATGAGATTCAAGTCATAATATTACAAGAATAAAGTCGTAACATTACGAGAAAAAAGTTGTAATATTACGAGAATAAATTCGTAACATTACGAGAATAAAGTCGTAATATTGCGTGAATAAAGTCGTAACATTACAAGAATCAAGTTGTAATATTACAATAATAAAGTGATAACATTACAAGAATAAAGTTGGAACATTACGAGAATAAAGTCATAATATTATGTGAATAAAGTCGTAACATTACTAGAATAAAGTTGTAATATGACAAGAATAAAGTCATAATATTATGCAAATAAAGTTGTAACATTACGAGAATAAAGTCGTAACATTACGAGAAAAAAGTTGTAATATTACGAGAATATAGTTGTAACATTACGAGAATAAAATTGTAATATTACAAGAATAAAGTCATAACATTACATGAGTAAAGTTGGAACATTAAGAGAATAAAGTCATAATATTATGCAAATAAAGTTGTAACATTACGAGAATAAAGTTGTAATATTACGAGAATAAAGTCGTAACATTACGTGAATAGTTGTAACATTACGAGAATAAAGTCGTAACATTGCGAGAAAAAAGTTGTAATATTATGCAAATAAAGTCGTAACATTAGGCGAATAAAGTTGTAACATTACGAGAATAAAGTTGTAATATGACAAGAATAAAGTCATAACATTACTTGAATAAAGTCATAACATAACGAGAATAAACTTGTAACATTACGCGATTAAAGTCGTAACATTACGAGAAAAAGTTGTAATATTACAAGAATAAAGTCGTAACATTACGAGAATAAAGTTTTCATGGTGGGTCTCTGTGATCAAACCCACATGCAGAACACCACACTAAGCAGAATAAAAGTTTAACAGTTTATTAAGGAAAGCACACACAGAGTAAACGATTGCACTGGTTCTGGTACTGGTCCGGGACTTGGTTTCACAGAGTAATCTGTAGAAAGGGATTGTTTGGTTAGCCAGGTAGCAGTGATGTCTTGACAGAGTTTTGATTCTGATTTGTACCTGATGAGATTCAGACTGATCGGTGGAGAGAGGGAACCGGTTGGGTCCAGAGACTGTGGTTCCAGCAGAGAGCTCAGCAGCGGCAGAGCTTAGCTTCAGGCTAGCGAGGTTCAGACCTTGAGTTGTTCTCCTAGTTCTCTCCTGAGAACTAGCTGGGAGATTCAGACTGAGGATCTTCAGGTTTGGCTTCTCTGGGCAGGCAGGCAGGTTTCCAAACATGAGCTCCTCCAGAGTTACAGACTTCAGTCGGGTTTTCCTATGAGCAGAGAAGACAGAGACTGGTTAGGATCAGGTTGCTCTCTAGAGCAGACAGAGTTACTTAATATAAGCTGAGGCTCAGGTTCCGCTAACCAAAACTGGTCAACACTCCGGCGCTGAAGACAGGTCTGGCCGCTGCTTAAGTAGTGGGTCTCCTAATCAGGTGAATCAGCCTCAGGTGTGAAGGTGGCTTCATCTCAGGAGACCCAGGGCACTCTCTGCTGGAGAAAGGTGGCAGATCTCCAGGTCCCAACAAAAGTTGTAATATTACAAAAATAAAGTCATAACATTACAAGAATAAAGTTGTAACATTATGAGAATAAAGTTGTAATATGACAAGAATAAAGTCATAATATTATGCAAATGAAGTCATAACATTACGCGAATAAAGTCATAACATTACGAGAATAAAGTTGTAACATTACGAGAATAAAGTTGTAACATTGCGTGAATAAAGTCATAACATTACGAGAATAAAGTTGAAATACTACAAGAATAAAGTCATAATATTAGGCGAAGAAAGTCGTAACATTACGAAAATAAAGTTGTAACATTACGAGAATAAAGTTGTAATATTACGAGAATAAAGTCGTAACATTACGAGAATAAAGTCGTAACATTCCGTGAATAAAGTCATAACATTACGAGAATAAAGTTGAAATACTACAAGAATAAAGTCATAATATTAGGCGAAGAAAGTCGTAACATTACGAGAATAAAGTTGTAACATTACGAGAATAAAGTTGTAATATTACAAGAATAAAGGTGTAACATTACGAGAATAAAGTTGTAATATTATGAGAATAAGGTCATCCTACCACAACCCCTTTCAGAAAGAAACCTTCAAGCTCCGACCATCTCCACCAAACAGCAACCTGTGCCCACTTTGACATGCTGCCCAATGTGATGCTGGTGCTAAAAGATTTCCTTATTTGTCAAACCAGAGGCAAAGTTTAACTTCACATAAAGCTCGACATTCTTCATTTCAGTGAAAAAAATGCTTCCTGTAAGAGTTGTCATAAAATACAACTTGTTTCTCATAATTTTAGGACTTTATTCTCTTAATATTACGACTTTACTCTCGTAATTGTACGACTTTATTCTCCTAATATTCCGACTTTATTCTCGTAATTTTACAACTTTATTCTCATAATTTTATGACTATTCTTTATTCTCGTGATCTTAGGACTTTATTCTCGAAATAGAGGAAAAAAATAATATCTTTAGCCTTGCCCTAATACTCCGTTGTAGCATCCTCTCCCTGACGTTTAGATTTTAACATACAACAACATAAGCTGCCATAACTAAGCAGACGACACGCAGCTACACATTACAATATTACCAAGTGACTATGAATACATTCCAAGTGCTGGGAAAAAAGGTTCCTCCCTGAATCAAAACAAATAAAACTGAAGTTTGTGAATCTATGCTGTGAATTTATTCCATATGTGGTCAGATTGAACTGACCATGATTTGAGATCGATGCAAACTTTAATTTGTTGTCCTAACACAACTCAGAAAGTTATTTGAATAAATATCATAAATATTACCAAGATATTGCTTATATACACTCACAGGCCACTTTATTAGGTACACGTGTCCAACTGCTCGTTAACACTTAATTTCTAAGCAGCCAATCACATGGCGGCAACTCAGTGCATTTAGGCATGTAGACATGGTCAAGACAATCTCCTGCAGTTCAAACCGAGCATCAGTATGGGGAAGAAAGGTGATTTGAGTGACTTTGAACGTGGCATGATTGTTGGTGCCAGAAGGGCTGGTCTGAGTATTTCAGAAACTGCTGATCTACTGGGATTTTCACGCACAACCATCTCTAGGGTTTACAGAGAATGGTCCGAAAAAGAAAAAACATCCAGTGAACGGCAGTTCTGTGGGCGGAAATGCCTTGTTGATGCTAGAGGTCAGAGGAGAATGGCCAGACTGGTTCGAGCTGATAGAAGGGCAACAGGGACTCAAATAACCACCCGTTACAACCAAGGTGGGCAGCAGAGCATCTCTGAACGCACAGTACGTCGAACTTTGAGGCAGATGGGCTACAGCAGCAGAAGACCACACCGGGTGCCACTCCTTTCAGCTAAGAACAGGAAACTGAGGCTACAATTTGCACAAGCTCATTGAAATTGGACAATAGAAGATTGGAAAAACGTTGCCTGGTCTGATGAGTCTCGATTTCTGCTGCGACATTCGGATGGTAGGGTCAGAATTTGGCGTCTACAACATGAAAGCATGGATCCATCCTGCCTTGTATCAACGGTTCAGGCTGGTGGTGGTGGTGTCATGGTGTGGGGAATATTTTCTTGGCACTCTTTGGGCCCCTTGGTACCAATTGAGCACCGTTGCAACGCCACAGCCTACCTGAGTATTGTGACCATGTCCATCCCTTTATGACCACAATGTACCCAACTTCTGATGGCTACTTTCAGCAGGATAATGCGCCATGTCATAAAGCTGGAATCATCTCAGACTGGTTTCTTGAACATGACAATGAGTTCACTGTACTCAAATGGCCTCCACAGTCACCAGATCTCAATCCAATAGAACATCTTTGGGATGTGGTGTAACGGGAGATTCGCATCATGGATGTACAGCCAACAAATCTGCGGCAACTGTGTGATGCCATCATGTCAATATGGACCAAACTCCCTGAGTAATGCTTCCAGCACCTTGTTGAATCTATGCCACGAAGAATTGAGGCAGTTCTGAAGGCAAAAGGGGGTCCAACCCGTTACTAGCATGGGGTACCTAATATAGTGGCCGGTGAGTGTATATATATTTAATATATATATAATATATATAATATAATATTTATATATATATAAATAAATGACAAAATGTCAGGTTCAAGAGGTGTAATAACTTTAGGGAAGCAATTGAAATGGCGTAAAGTCAAAAGTATACCTGAGTAGTTAAAAAAAAAAGAGTAAAGACGTTTAAAAAGTTCTGCTTTATATCGTAATATATAATCCACAGCAGTAGTAGATAAGGAGGTAATTATTTATATATTAAAGTATGCAGCTAATTTGTGGGTGCAGCAAAAATAACCAGGTAAAAACCAAAAGCTCAGCAGAATGGTGAGAAAAGAGCATTCAGGAATTAACTAAAATTCTTGATCTTTTGAGCTGTTTAATGAAATACGAATCATCAGTAAAAGCCTGAGACCTTCCATATCAGCACTGATGTCATCTCCACCCATTGGTGACTTTACAGCTGGTGCCACAGAGAAGTCCTCTTGGTTATTTAGTCTAAGTGTGTGTTTGGGTAGAGTGGATGAGAGAGGAGGAGAGATAAGGAGAAGAAAAAAGGCAGAGGAAAAACCCGACCCACAGGGAGGCATTCCTGCTCTGCTTCTAAAATCCTTCCCTTCATTACCTGCAGACATAATTCTCACCGTATGGTTTCTACGCTCACTACCAGAAACCAGCAATCAGCACAGACTGCTCTCTGACACTCGCCCATCACATGAAAAAGCAGAAGCTTTTTCTGCTGCTTCCAGTACTCGCGGTCTGAATGGAGCATAAGCTGTACTTAAAACCTTTAAGCATTTTTATTTCTCATAGACCAACAGACAGTAGAAAAGGGGGAGAAAAAGTATTTGTATCAAAATATTCATCAGGGCTGATGAACTTCCCTGTCTCTGCCAAAGCCAAGCACCCCAACAGCCTGATGCTGCCACCCCCATGTTTCACAATTGGGGACATGCATTCACTGCTCTACTTTGTTAGAGCAGTGATTCTCATAGTTGGGGTCATGATCCCACTGGGGGATCTTGATCAAACAGTTTTGCATGTTGAAATCTGGTATAGAACTTTAACTAAATATTAAAAATGTATGTTCTAAAGAGGCTAAAGATATAAAAGCATTGCTTAAAAAATGAAGTAAACTAACGTCTTTGGTTTTTGATCCAGTTTGTAGTATTACAAGTATGCTTAATTGATTTTGTAGAAGTGTTTTTATGGGGGAGTGTTGGCCTATTGGGTTAGCAGTGCAAGTACCCGGTTTGATCCCCACAGCCTCCACTCTGGGTCTCTGGGCAAAACCCTTAACCCCACACTGCTCCCCGGGCAGCCCACAATGGCAGTCCGCTGCTCCCCAAGGGGATGGGTTACAACCAGAGGTAAATTTCTCCAATGTGAAATCAATAAAGTTCAATTATTATTATTATACTTAACTAATAGTTTGGGTCATGAGTCAGCTTTGGTAAAATGATGAGTGTCAGAAGCTGAAAAGTTTGAGAATCTTTGTGTTAGAGGAGATTTTAATTCAAAGAAAAACCAGCAGGCTGTGGTTATTATCTAAAATGAAGCTTAAAGGGCAACTCACCTCATTTAAAAATATAACCTCACCCCCAGGAGAACTTTGAAAAAGGCAACTAGACAGTAAAAGGTCGGGCTAAGTGTGAGGAGGTGCAGCTTGGGTTAGCAGGGTCATGGTCAGAACAAGAGAAAATGGCAGCTAAGTTAGCCTAGCCTGTCCTCTTTCTTGGGGGGAAGCCTAGCCTAGCCTGTTCTAGACTCTATCTTGCTGATAGGATAGCCTTCACTCATCTCAGGTAAAGGGAGACTTTGTGGAGTCCAGTGGGTTGGAGCTTTATTACTCTGAGCTGCTTGCCCAAAATCAATGCTGCCACGACGACGGATGGAGTTATATTTATACACAAATACAGGTTTGTGATAAAAAAAGACCTAAACCATCATGTATCTTCCGAACTTCAGATAAACCAATACATTGGCCATCTGATTTTTTGTCTGATTTTTTTCTTGTATCAATATCGGCCGATATGAAGATGCATTCGCCAAATCATTAGTGCATTCAGCAGCTCTGCCTTGAGATCAAGGATAGCACATGCATTGACTGTCCCTCACTAATAAAATTCACTTCTTAAAATGAAACATAAATACATTTAACAAAGGCCCATATGATGAGTTATATATTTATCAAATATATGGTGTATTTATTTCAGATTTTGAAGAATTAATTACGTATTTCAATGATTATTTAGTTAATTGTTTATTTTTTGTAATAAGGCACTCCTCACCCTCCATAAGAATTTACACTGTTTATCAGTTAGAAATTGGTTTGGGGGTGAGTCACACTTTAAAAAGACTCTTTAAGGATATTCAACTAGTTTTGAAAATGATGCACAAAATCTAATCCCTTAAATCTCACAAAAACAGTTTATGGGAAATTAGATGCTCAAAAATAAGAAGCCACCTGAGGAAGAAAAAGTAGGAGTAATTTTCCATCACGGTGTGGGACTGGCAGGACAGGTAGCCCAGGCCGGTCAGGTTGAGCCTGGATCCAGAGGGGACCTCCAGCATGGAGCCCCAGGCCTGGTCGCACAGCAGCTCCACCTCCGCAGAGTACAGCAGTCCTTCCTCCGCGCTCTCGTAGCCGAAAGGCAGCGAGTTGTGTCCATATGCCAGCGGCTCCCGGTGGATCGCCAGGACCCGAGCATAGACGATGATCTCGGCCAGCTCCGCCCGGCAGCCCTCGCTCAGCGGCCGCCAGTGGAAGGGCAACTGGCAGCCGTGCGTAAAAGTGTCCAAAGTGTCCAACTGCGCTAAAACGCAGAGCGATGTCAGCAGGACAGCCGGGGAAAGCATTTCGAGGAACAAAAAAAAAATCGATATAAATATATAATCAGTTTTACTTTATATTAACTCAACCTGTCTAACCTGTTGCGTTCATCTCAGACGCACAAGCCCTGCAGTCTGTGATGCATTCACTGACTGGAGGACACCTCAGCTGGACTTCCCATCCTCTATGGAGGCATGTTAGGTTGTAAAGCAGAAAATCCTAATATGAAGATTGTATTTTCAGACACTGCAGAAGCAGAAGTAGTAATATCCATGCTATATTTATTCAGTTGTTCTTGTTTGTTCATCTTTAGACTACTATTATTTAATGTATAGTTGCAAAGGGAATATTTTGCACCAATATCTAAAATAAGTTATCTTTACTCTTCTTATCTTTAGATATATTTGTAAAGTCTTTCGAAATTCATGAATATTGTGTTATTAGTTCTTAATAGTAGGTTTCAAATCACTATCCGAATTATTACAGGTCATTTATCGTATTATTTTACAACTCAAATTTTAAATCAATGCTTAGTTGAAATATGAATGAGAGTTGCAGAATATTTCTTATTTTCCTTTTACTATTTGAATTATTTCATAAAAAATATAATAATTTGCTATAATATCATAAAAAAATCTACTAAAGATTATTAAAAAAATTATTCAAATGTATTTGTTAAAACCAAGTTATTCGTATGTATCTTTTATTTATATTAGTGCAAACTAATTTGAAAATTAATAATAAAATCAAAATATTTGTACTGATTCAACAGTTCTTTGAAGCTATCTGCAGATGTTAACTCAAGCTCTGCAGGCAATTGAAGTAAAATCTTCTGACAAAGTATCAGTTTTTAACCTGCCCAACGCTGCCACCTAGCGGACATCAGTATGAAATGTTAAATTTTGGGCTGGAATGAATGAAAATCACCATATTGAAGAGCAAGATCCCATGATGTGATGCCTGAGGCATATGGAGGGCCAAAAAACATTATGAAATGATAAATGTGATTGTTCTATGCAATATGTAGATGTAACATTTATTCAATATTCAGTTAAATTATAAAAATCACAATTAGATAATAAAATGCCCTATTAAATAATCCAAATTAGATTTTAAAGTATGTACTACTTGATTAAAACTAATTAAAAGCATCTTTATAAATATATAAATTTCATATATATTTACAAATAATTATAGTATACTTTTTAGGGGGTTGCCAGTCTGCATCGCTTATTCTTGGGGTTACAGGCTGAAATGTTTGGGTTAGAAGATATTGTGCTTGTTTACAGTGATGATTAATTTTATCCCTGAAGACAATCTTTATTTAGAACCAGATTTTTGTATTTACCCAACTGATATTTTGTCTCATATTAAAATTTGACGGATGATTTGAAGCACTGAAGCAAAACAGAAAAAAAATCTTGTACGTTCAGTCATAAGGATCCTAATTTTTTTGTCCTTTTTGACATAAACCTGTACTGGTAGTTTAATTGTGAGCCATTGTGTGACTTTCAGGATTTGTGGGAGCTGAGAAACAGCATTCCGTTGATATTTATAGAAACAAAAGCAGCCTGGGAATTCCATTACAATCAGCCACAGCACCTTTCAACACTGAAGGCCTCCAGAATATCAACAATGTCAAGTGAAAATCTAAAACTGCAGTTATAGCATCTCAAATTACTATACACAAAATAAATCTGGAACAAGGTATTTTTGTTCTACCTTGTTTAAAATAATTACTAATTATCTTAATGATTACAGGCAGTAAATTTACACTTTGTCAAGCTGGCAGTATTTACAACTAAAAGGATAATACACTTCACAATAAAGGATGGACCCTGCTGAGATGAAGCGGAGACACGGGGTTTTAATCTCCCAAATAGGGGTAGAATTTACAATATTTGGTGTGGTGCAGTCTAAGCTAGCAGCTAAAAACGACGTCTGCATGTTCACGTCGGGAATACGTCACTTCACGCGACACTAATGTTTTATTTTGAAAATCTTACCGGAAGTCGTTTCAGTATAACAGTTAGGAACGCTTCATTTTGATTCAACTAATATCACTTAGGGGGACCCAGGTTCTGGGTACTCCTACAAGTCTGTGTTGTCCGGACGGACCGCCGGGTTCATTTCGGGTTCGGGAACCGCAAAAGCAGGTGAGTTAAAACCGTTAAAGTCGTTTATCTTGGCTTAGCTCAGACCGAACTCTCTTACTTAGGGCTAACTTTTACTGTTAAGACCAAAGTTGCACCCTAGGGCATCTAGCCAACTGTTTGAACTACGGCGTCATAAAGCAGTTAAAAACACAAACCCTGATTCTATAAGCATAAAATAAACTTGATTGATATTGAATAGTGATGGGTTTCCTTAAATGTGTCATTATTTGTTCAGTATCCTCAAGAACAGCAGCTTTTATTTATTTTAGAATCCGATCTGGATCAGCTGATGAGGTCTCAGATGAGTCACTTAATAAGAAAGATGCTGTTTTATATTTGCTCACTAAAAGCTATCCTGAAGTCATAATCAGACACTTCTGTGTAAAATAGCTTTAAAAATGCTGCATTTCCTGATGTCCTTTTGTTCATTTCCAGGCAAAACTCATTTGAATGTTTATCATTTCTGTGTGATCTTTATTCTAGGACGTTAAACGGCTTTTTGTTTTTCCACTAATTTGTTTTTTACCCTTTTGATTCATGTTTTTCCATCAGTTTCGTTTCTACACCTGCTTCCAGTCAGGGGTGGAGCTAGATGGGGGGCCAAGGGTGGCCATGCCCACCCTTAGCCAATCTTTGGCCAGCCCTAGCATTTATTTCCCTCTGATACAGAATGTGGCAGCAGTAATACTCTCAAGTGGAATATTCAAAACATTAAAATTTTTCATATATTAAAGCTGCAGTCTGTAACATTGAGAAGAGAGCAGACTTCGACTGAAAATTTGAAGAAAAACAGGTTTCACGCCACTCCCCCACCCTCTCTGCTTCACTCATGCCCCACCCCTCTCAAAGCACCTGTGCGCGCATGTGACCAGAAGCGTCCAAGCAGCGTACGCGGCATGGAGTGTGAACCGGTAAGAGGGATAACACTCACCTCCAAGCAGCTAGATATAAGATGCAGGTTAAACCGAAGTTTGCCATGTAAGCAGTTGTCAGCAGGGGCAGTAAGGGCAGTTTCTCTTTCGCTGGTGGCTGTCACTCCGCCATGACTTCCACGCGCGTCCTCCTGACTGCGGCAGCCGGGCGCTGCGGCAGGTTAAGCGGGGGGGTGGGGTGGGGGGGGGGGGGCATTCAGCATGTGTGAGCTGTGATTGACGCTCCATCAGACGCTCCTCTGGCTGTGATTGGTTGTTTTCACTCGTCCCGAATTATTCTTTCCAGATTGAAATACAGGCAGTATGGGGGACCAATTGAAGCAGTTTTTTTCACAGGTTACATATCACATGTACTGCTGTCTGGGCATAGGGACAGTTTTAGCCAATATGACAAAAAAGTGATTTTTTAAAACTTACAGACTTCAGCTTTAACAATTACTGACGACAAAAAAACTGTGGTTAATTGTGCACATCAGTATACTAACATTAAAGATAAGTACAGAATTCTAGCAGAAATAGATTTTGTTTTTTATGGGGTAAAGAGAAAATGATGTGTCTCTGCAAGTCATCTAGGACTCTTCAGTGAAAGCATGGATAAATAACTATTTTAATAAAAACGTATTAAATAAACAATCTATGTTAATATTATTAGTTGTAAATATCAAGTTTATGCAGAATGATTACTGATAAAGTAGGTAAGTAATGATAACGGAAAAGATGCTCGCCCAAAACTCAAACAGAAAATTATTTTATCCAGAAAACCTTTTATCTAGAAAGCACGGAGGTTTGAATATATTTGTCTATTTGTTAGCAAAGGCTGTAGGAAAGTATAGTTTGTCTTTATTTAGAAAATATGGATGTTTTGCTCGTTAATTTTCCTGTTGGAACAGTGTAGATTGACCGTGAGGTTTTGGTGCCTATCTACCCCTCAGTGTTCATTGGTTATTGCCTGGCCACCCTTATTAAAATATTCTGGCTTCGCCTCTGCTTCCACACTCTGACAACCAGATTTATCCTAAATATAGTTTAACTGCTCTGTTAGGATTGTTCTTATTATGTTTTGGCCGTTTGTATCCTTTCCTAAAAGTAGCAAGAGACCCAAGTTTGATCTTTCTACAGAGGTATCAGTCAGGACAAGGGTCAAGATTTTACAGAAAAATATTTTAATGTTCTAATTTGTCATGAAACCAAACTTGACACTTTTCACCTCACTTCTAATGCTTGTATTTTGGACGAAACATTAAAAAAACAGACATCTTCATTGGTAGTGGCAGTATCAGGAGGATGAAACTGGTCTTTTTTTGTCCAAATCAGGAAAATAAACTGACTTAACTGTTACTTAATTGTTTATTAGAGTGGAATTTGTTCCGTCTAGTTAACATATAAGATTTGCTTAAAGGAGACATCACCAGATAGTTTATTATGAAATCCTAAAATTGATTATACATTTTAATTTAATCAATTAAAGTAGCATTACGGAGTTTTCTAATGACCTTTGGCCAAAACACATGCTGAAACATAAAGCTCAAATAGGCTAAAATGATCAACTAGTCGTGGATCCCTTCAAAGTAAAAGCATACTTTGTAAGCATTATATCAGCTTACTTCCTCATAAGTTGTGTTCAGTGCAAGGAAACCTTTATAACAGAGTAATATGCAGCTTTATCGCTGATTACAGCCTGGATTTTAGCCCTTAAAAAAACTGTCATATGTGGACGCATTGTATATGCTGTATATATATCCATGCACCTTTTTCTTCCTGTGGCGCATTCTTCTTCTTTGACTATTTGAGTTGATGTAACGAGTAAATTCCTCCACTGTGAGATCAATAAAGTCAATCAATCAATCAATCAATCAATGACATTTAGCTAAAGTTGATGCCAAATAAGAGAGCCATAGGCTGGAGAAGATTCTCACTCATCCAGGTCATAGTCATTCCAAAAAAAAGTTAAAAAACCAACCACCAGACTTTGTCCCGGTTCAATTAGCATGTTTTCTAAGTAGGGTTGTCATGATACTAAACTTTTCACTCGATACCGATATTAAGGAAAATATTCAACACTCGATACCATTTTCGATACCACAAGGATAAAAACTCCAAATTTCAACAGAAATATTTTGATTAATAATTAAAATACAATAAATAAATACAGTAAACAATAAGAACAATATTTTGAGGTTGTTTGCTGTGAACAGTATTAAGCAAGCTTGATAAAAACCTTACAAAATTAAGTGTTCCTTCCTTGGCTATGCTTTGCACACATAACAATGACACTAGCCAAACTGGTTAAGAAACAAAAATAATTCTCAGCAGCTGCACCTGTTACAGAAAAAAGTCTGAAACCGAAAAGCACAGAATTCTTCAATCACACAGTGTTCTGAATGTGCATTATCCTTTATTCTGCACTTTAGATGAATGACTGTTTAGGTGCCACTGATGGTGGCACTGTATCGACACTTTTGAAAATGAGTATTGTATCCGGATACAACGTTTCAGTAACGATACTTTTTTGAGTATCAATACTTTTGACAACCCTATTTCTAAGCCATAACAAGGATTTCTTGGGCTACTTTATAAAGCTTGGAACTCAATTCTAATTTGAGACATTTTGAAATGAAAAAGCTTCCTGATTAGGGAGTGGAACGTCTTCAAACTTGGAAAAAAAAGTCCAGTGGATTTTCACCTATATAAAATCGGTTATAAAATCCCAAATATTGTGGTTTATTAAGTGAATGCCGAGGGACTGTTTCTCTGACAATGTGTGGGAAGAGCTCTGTGCTCCTAATTGTCACAGACTGCATCACTAACTGCATCAACTTCTGTGTGGACAACGCTCTGTCCATCAACAAACAATGGATCAACCCTGAGACAAAGGTTCTTCTAAAGGAGAAGATCCTGTAGATCAGAGAACATTGAGGAGCTGAGAGCCATGCAGAAAGAACTGAGGAAGAAAATCAGGGATGGGAGGAACAGTTACAAAAAGAAGATGGAGAATCAACTGCAGTAGAAATATTAAATATAGGGCTGCAACTAATGATTATTTTAAAAATCGATGAATCGGCCGATTATTTTTTCGATTAATCGATGAATCAGACAAAAAATATTTTTTATATTAACCTCTTCATTCCAAAATAAACATTTTAGACAGAACAAACAAGCACACAAGTACAGGTTGCTCATTAACTGCACTGGTGCAATATGAAAAATAAATGTTTGTGTTAAAACTACGCAAACTTACATGAGAAATGTAGCTGTACATCCACAAAATATAGGCTACTTTGTTTCATAAAGTGCATAAAAAGACATTTTTGTTTTTAAAAGCCCCTAAGGGGTTCAAAAAATAGGTCCACCCATTTAACAAATTAGTTTTTTTTAGACTAGAAGAGTTCTGCCTTTTAAGACAGGAAAGTATAGCAGTTAAAGTTGCTACTTGAGAAAATACTGAACCATAGAGATAAAAATAGCCCTGTGATTCAAATTATAAATTGTATTTGGAATAAAAATGAGAGAACTAGGGGTGCTAAAAAACACATCCTCCAAAGACAGATATTTACATGGGAATGTGGCAAATAATTAATTGACATATTACTGATCTTGCTGGATTTTATTCTGCTTTACTTCCATAAATTGCAGGATCTTATTTACTTTATCTTTGCCAGAAGATTTAAACTTTAAAAGCCTTGCCCTCATAATTTGCAAGTTAATTTATTTATAAAGAAAATATAAACGCTGCTTAAGCTAATTCAAATGAAATTAAAAGTAAAATAAGTAGCCAACCTGATCACTGTCTGTAACCTACTAACAAGGTAAGGAAAGCATCAGATGAGCTACCTGAGAAACTAACGTTACGTTTCCCCTCTTTAAAACGAAACAAACATGGTGGTTCCGTGCCATGTTAATTTGTTTTGACAAAAGTTGCACGTTACGACTTTTTTCACTTTACAAAGCGCAGGCTATTTTAATTATTGTGATCAATTTGCGCCGTCAATCCAGGTGCATGCGCGCTTCATTTGACGCTGAGTTGTAAACATCCTGCGGCTCTGACTGCAGCGCTGAGAGGGACTCCTGCGGGAGAATGGAGTTGGGATGGGGAGGCGCCCCACGGCAGAGTAGGAACGATACATGCTTTCACGCAAGAGTCTCCAAAAGCCGCCAGTGACACCGTAAAAAGTCGGCAGATTTGTCGCTAGTGGCTTTTTTGAAAAATAGTCGCTGGAGGGGTCTGAAAAGTCGCTGAGTTGGCAACACTGCACCTGCGGCGCTGACTCGCTCTGCCGTATTTTTTCTTCTTCGCCCGTTTCAGTCAAGTGGCAGTGATGACGGCGCGGCGGATGACGCATTAATCGCACGACACAACTAATCGATGATGAAATTCGTTGCCAACGCTTTTAAAAATCGATTTTTATCGATTTTATCGATTCGTTGTTGCAGCCCTAATTAAATATATATAAATGTCCACAGCTGTATATTGTTTATTTATTCTCCAGTTGCACATAATTTATATTAGTTAAAAACACCTCACAGTATAGTATGTTATTTATTTTCTTAACTCTGCCACATTTTCTATTATTTTTAAACACTTTTAGGGTCCTAATTGTGTGACTGCTTTTACTGTAATGCTGCTGTAACACCACAATTTCCCCATCGAGGGACAATAAAGGGATTTTCTATTCTATTCTTCTATTCTATTGTTATTATGATGCCTCCTGTCTGTTTCAGTCAGGCAGCTACAGTGGTCACCTATGTACATAATCTAAAAACCAGGAATAGTTCCTCCTGGTTGAAGATGAGGAACGCTGCATTATCACTTTGTCATGGTGTCGTCCAATCAGAGTGCAGAGGTGAAGGCACTGCGTGCCCAGGTCGCTCGTCTGAAAGGCAGAAAAGAACGACCTGGTGGCTTTGAACCCGGAGCTGCAGCTCAAGGCGGAGCAGGGATCCGAGGACGATTCCTTCATCAAGATCCTCAGAGTGTTGGTGAGAGAGTGTCAGTGATTTTTTGGAGTTAAATTGCGCTCTGTCGTTTCAGCATCATGGCGTCCGGTGGCCCCATGATGAACGGGGACATTTCTCGCTCTCCAGGTCAGTCTGGAACGCTGGAGGAGACAGTGCAGCAGATGAACATCCTTATTCAGGAGAACCGGGACCTTAAAGGTGAGAGGATAGGACTCCTGAAACTGAGCTTAGATAAAGGACTGTGGATGATGATTAAAGTTCTGCTCCTCAGAGGCCCTGCGTCAGACCAACCTCACCATGAAGGACAAATTTGAGGGTTTGTCTGCTTGGAAGGAAAAGCAGCAACATGAGAAGGATTTCCTGGAGGAGCGCCTGCAGGAAGCTCGACGCTGCAATGGGAAGCTGTGCCTCCAAAACCAGGAGCTCAGCAGGAAGCTGGAGGCAGGAGGCGCCACAGGCGGATGTCAGGTGAGGCCTAACTACCAGATAATCTGACTTCCTCCTGGTTGAAGATGAGGAACGCTGCATTATCACTTTGTCATGTGGTGTCGTCCAATCAGAGTGCAGAGGTGGAGGCACTGCGTTCCCAAGTCGCTCGCCTGCAGGCAGAAAAGAACGACCTGGTGGCTTTGAACTCGGAGCTGCAGCTGAAGGCGGAGCAGGGATCCGAAGACGATTACTTCTACGAGATCATCAGAGTGTTGGTGAGAGAACCAGGAATCCATCCTGGAGAGAAATGTTCAGAGAAACCATCCATCCATCCATCCATCCATCCATCCATCCATCCATCCATCCATCCATCCATCCTCCATATCTAAATTTTTATAAAGTTATTCCTCTGTTGTGAACGTCACCATCAGTTCATCACCATCTTATTCTGCTTAATTTTGTTGCTAAACTATTTTCCTTCCTGACTTCCTCATTTTTCATCCTTCCATTTCAGGACGCAGAAGTGAACAGTGAACAGCACTGGCACATAAGGCGTCCGCACCTCAGCATGACGTCATCGCGGCTGGAGAACGAGGAGGTGAGGGTCAGCCAACTGCTGCAGTCCCTGAGGAACGAGACACAGAGATGTGAGCGACTGGAGGCCGAGCTGAAGGCCTGCAACGCACGGTAAGGAGCCGCCAGTGACTGAGCCGCTGGTTGTCCCAAAGACCTTCGTGATGTCACCGTGAGATTTCTGGTTTTATGTTGCAGAATCAAAGAAATGGAGGAAAAGAACCAAGAAATAGAGCAAAAAATGAAAACGACTCAGACAGAGAGCAGAGAAGATGCTGCCAAGGAGAAGGTTTGTTTTAGAGCAGCAGCCATGTTTGCTTTTAGGTTGCTACTGAATGCGCAAACAAAGCAGAAGCATTTAACTTCTTCTGTTTCACTGGTATTTCAGGCAGCGTCTGAGGTGGAGAACCTGAAGACTCAGGTGATGACACTCTTCAGGGACTTGCAGCAGGCCCAGAGCAAGCTGGATGAGGCTGAAGGCATGAAGAAGAACCTGCAGGACAGGTTAGCTTGGTAGAAGGAAAGAAGCGCCGCACACACATACAGATCTGTCTACATCTACATCTGATCTGTCTGCTAGATGTCGGGAGGTGGAGCAGGACGTGGCCACTCTGAAGGCTCAGCTGGTGGAGAAGCAGGCGGAGAACGACCGGCTGAAGCTGCAGCTGGGAAGCCTGCAGGCCCAGAGCCAGATGGAGCAGAAGAAGGCTGATGATGACAGGTCAGAGGCGTCGTCTTCTGCAATGGAAAGAAGTTTCTAACTTTACTAATGAAAAAGAAAAACATCTTTTAAGAGTAACTTTGCTGTTTTGTTAGATTTGGTTTTTACAAATTTTATATATTTTTTTTACAGATGTTTTCTTTTTTATATCAAATATCTATTTTCCAGATTTCTTAAGATATGCTAAAAAATGCCTCTTTATCATCCGGTGTAGGATAGGATGTTTGAATCCAAGGATACTAGAGAATGAAATAAATGAAAATAACATGAAATTACAAAAAACAAAAACAGTAGCATTGTCATCAGTTTCCCTAACAAAACAAACAAATCAGCTTTATCATATCCAAATACTAATAGAAACCAGCCACTGATCTGGAGAGTAACAAAGCGGAAACAAACAACTAAGCGTGCCAATAAACTAAAAAGCAAATTAGAAGGGCCATTTTAGATGAAATTAAAAATAACTCCCGAGGAGAAGATTTGCATCGGAAAATACAAGAATCCTACAGATCAGTATCAGATATCTACAAGGAAAGAAATTATGCTGAAAATTTGCAAATTTACAAAACCACAAATTTCTAGATGATAAAGGGCATAAATTGAGATGTTGAAAGTAATATCACTTTCCCACTGGCTGAAAAAAAAATGTTTAAACCTGGGAACAATCGGCTAGTTAGTGGCAGTGGGAAAAGCTCACTGACCCGAGTCAAACAACTCGGCAAGCGACGCGCGTTATACTCAACCGGTTAAACTGTTTTTTGTTTTTTTAACAGTGTCCTGTCTGGCAATGTGGCAATAAGAATAATTGTCTTGATGCCAAATAAAGCTCAACAGATTTTGCTTTCACAAGTAGAGCACTACGGTTATCGCCATAGTGTTCCGCTTGATTTATGTATATAAATAGCTTTATTATAATTCATGCAGGGAGTTTTACAGATTATATGGACACTGCAATGTAAGTTGAACAGGAAAGGAAAAACGGAGAAAAGGGTGCAAAGATAAAAGAGGAGATAAAAGGGAAAAAATGATAAAACGTCTTCAGTCCCGTTAAATTGAGCGCAACTTACGGATGTCAACACACCGCACCAGCCACGTCTGATCTAACAAGTCGAAATAACTCTGTTTACATTCGATAAACATGGCGCAGCATTGGTGGGAGATAACATAGAGAAACAAGAATGCACACTTACTACGCCCTGGCTTCCTTACTTGTCGCTCTCCATTGTTTACTTTCCTGATTTCTGTCGCACTAGTGACCTCATCAAAGCTGAGGTAATGGTGTCACCAGACTTGCAGCAGCGGGGTACAGAGGCCATACAGAAGGCAGCCAAATGCTGATTGTTAGCAGGTTCAACCCGTATTTGAAAAACCCAAAGATTACGATATTCTCTGACGATGTAAAGTCACAAATTAGCTTAAAAGAAAAACATTACCAAGTTTACAAAGTCAAACAAAAATGATGCCAGAAGTCCTCTGATATTTAAGTGGTAAAATTGGGAGATTTTAATCTGCATATTTTCCAAAGTATAAGTGAAACATCCAGACTTTTTATATGCAACACAATTAGGGGCGTAAACAAATAATCAACTTTAAAATAATTGTTGATAAATGGTTTATTAGATTTTAGTTAATTTAGTCTTTTTTATATATTTGTTGTAGCAATAAATGTGGAGTGGTGAATGTGTAAAATGAATTCTCTAAACCCTTTAAATTGGGTTTTCTGATATTTTTACATTAAAGCCACATTACTCTCCAAGATAGTTCTTCTCTTTCACTTGGTTCTCAGAGTTTGATTTAATTTTCTTCTGAATTGTAACAAAATGTTCCATTTGCGCTCAGTGGCGCAGTGGGTAGCACTGCTGCCTTGCAGCAAGAAGGTTCTGGGTTCAATTCCCGGCCCAGGGTCTTTCTGCATGTAGTTTGCATGTTCTCCCTGAGCATGCGTGGGTTCTCTCCGGGTACTCCGGCTTCCTCCCACAGTCCAAAAACATGACTGTTAGGTTGATTGGCTTCTCTAAATTCTCCTTAGGTGTGAGTGTGTGCATGAATGGTTGTTTGTCCTGTTTGTCTCTGTGTTGCCCTGTGATTGACTGGAGACCTGTCCAGGGTCTACCCTGCCTCTCGCCCATTGACTGCTGGAGATAGGCACCAGCACCCCTCGCGACCCCACTCAGGACAAGCGTGTAAGAAAATGGATGGATGTTCAATTTGCTCACTGAAGGCAGGACAAGCAATTTCACATGCAGACTTTTCAGTGTGCTGTTCTGCAGATACATGTGAAACAAATGCAGTGTTTATATCACAGTCCGTGCATATTTGTGCAGTGACAGTTGGTCTTTGTCTTTCTGCATCCTATTTTTTCTCCGATGCGCCACAACAGCTGAGACAGCAAAACAGGAACAATCTGATATTCTCTTCCTGTCTCATATTCCTTGACCTCGCACCTCAAGCAATGGAGAAAAAGAAAGATGAATGAAAGAAAGATAAATTTACAAATTGCATTCTTTTCAAATGTGTTTTCCAGATCACATTTTCTTCATTTCTAGGGACGGGACTTCCTGCAGAGTGAGAAGACGCATTTCTATTGGTCTGCTGGACGTTAGCAACAACATTCTTATTGGTCAAGAGCGAGCGTTTGGTTTGGACTAATGTGATCTGTGAAACACAATTTGAAAAAGAAGGAAATTTGTAATAACTGGTTAAAAAAAATTGTAAAATAAAATGAAAAGATTTTATTATTAAATATGAAAAAATAAATGTCAAAATCTAAGGAAAAAAGCAATTTCACTCTAAAAACTTTTCTTCTAATTAAACATTTCTCATAATTTCATTAATTCCTTTTTTTTTTTTTTTTGCGTCCAACAATAATGGAGCTAAATTCCCTCCGTATTGCACTGTGTGTTTGTATCCATGGTAACTCCAGAAGTTAACCAGCATTCCTCCACAGGACCAACCTGGCTCAGCTGAAGGATGCGTACACCAAACTGTTCGAGGATTACAACGAGCTCAAAGAGAAGAAGAAGAGGAAAAAGGTTTGCTTCCTGCTCCTCTTTTGCAGATAATCCGTGTTTTCCGGTCATGTGACCCGTCTCTCCCTGTCCTGCAGTCCCAAATGGTGGAGAGGAACCTGGTGGAGGATCTGCAGCAGCAGCTGAGCTCGGCAGAGGAGGCGCTGGTGGTCAAACAGAACAAGATCGATGAGATGAAGCAGGAGATGTTCCAGAAGGAGAAGGAGCTGGAAAACATCTCCGTCTTCCAGGCTCAGGTTGGATCAATATCTTCAATTACTAACCGATTAAACTCTGAAATGGTCTAAATATGACGTTAAACGTTAAAAATAGCTTTGATTTCCAGCCTCTGTTTATCAAACAGTATAAAGAACCTAAAGATCAGCCGTTGAAACAGGAAGGAGTCGCCCTCTAACATCTCACAAAAATTAAAGCATCAAGCTGGTTTCTGACTTCCTCCTGGTTGAAGATGAGGAACGCTGCATTATCACTTTGTCATGTGGTGTCGTCCAATCAGAGTGCAGAGGTGGAGGAACTGCGTTCCCAAGTCGCTCGCCTGCAGGCAGAGAAGAACGACCTGGTGGCTTTGAACTCGGAGCTGCAGCTGAAGGCGGAGCAGGGATCCGAAGACGATTACTTCTACGAGATCATCAGAGTGTTGGTGAGAGAACCAGGACTCCATCCTGGAGAGAAATGTTCAGAGAAACCATCCATCCATCCATCCATCCATCCATCCATCCATCCATCCATCCATCCATCCATCTCCATCCATCATCCATCCATCCATCCATCCATCTCCATCCGTCATCCATCCATCCATCCATCCATCCATCCATCCATCCATCCATCCATCCATCCATCCATCCATCCATCCTCCATATCTAAATTTTTATAAAGTTATTCCTCTGTTGTGAACGTCACCATCAGTTCATCACCATCTTATTCTGCTTAATTTTGTTGCTAAACTATTTTCCTTCCTGACTTCCTCATTTTTCATCCTTCCATTTCAGGACGCAGAAGTGAACAGTGAACAGCACTGGCACATAAGGCGTCCGAAGCTCAGCATGACGTCATCGCGGCTGGAGAACGAGGAGGTGAGGGTCAGCCAACTGCTGCAGTCCCTGAGGAACGAGACACAGAGATGTGAGCGACTGGAGGCCGAGCTGAAGGCCTGCAACGCACGGTAAGGAGCCGCCAGTGACTGAGCCGCTGGTTGTCCCAAAGACCTTCGTGATGTCACCGTGAGATTTCTGGTTTTATGTTGCAGAATCAAAGAAATGGAGGAAAAGAACCAAGAAATAGAGCAAAAAATGAAAACGACTCAGACAGAGAGCAGAGAAGATGCTGCCAAGGAGAAGGTTTGTTTTAAAGCAGCAGCCATGTTTGCTTTTAGGTTGCTGCTGAATGCGCAAACAAAGCAGAAGCATTTAACTTCTTCTGTTTCACTGGTATTTCAGGCAGCGTCTGAGGTGGAGAACCTGAAGACTCAGGTGATGACACTCTTCAGGGACTTGCAGCAGGCCCAGAGCAAGCTGGATGAGGCTGAAGGCATGAAGAAGAACCTGCAGGACAGGTTAGCTTGGTAGAAGGAAAGAAGCGCCGCACACACATACAGATCTGTCTACATCTACATCTGATCTGTCTGCTAGATGTCGGGAGGTGGAGCAGGACGTGGCCACTCTGAAGGCTCAGCTGGTGGAGAAGCAGGCGGAGAACGACCGGCTGAAGCTGCAGCTGGGGAGCCTGCAGGCCCAGAGCCAGATGGAGCAGAAGAAGGCTGATGATGACAGGTCAGAGGCGTCGTCTTCTGCAATGGAGAGAAGTTTCTAACTTTACTAATGAAAAAGAAAAACATCTTTTAAGAGTAACTTTGCTGTTTTGTTAGATTTGGTTTTTACAAATTTTATATATTTTTTTTACAGATGTTTTCTTTTTTATATCAAATATCTATTTTCCAGATTTCTTAAGATATGCTAAAAAATGCCTCTTTATCATCCGGTGTAGGATAGGATGTTTGAATCCAAGGATACTAGAGAATGAAATAAATGAAAATAACATGAAATTACAAAAAACAAAAACAGTAGCATTGTCATCAGTTTCCCTAACAAAACAAACAAATCAGCTTTATCATATCCAAATACTAATAGAAACCAGCCACTGATCTGGAGAGTAACAAAGCGGAAACAAACAACTAAGCGTGCCAATAAACTAAAAAGCAAATTAGAAGGGCCATTTTAGATGAAATTAAAAATAACTCCCGAGGAGAAGATTTGCATCGGAAAATACAAGAATCCTACAGATCAGTATCAGATATCTACAAGGAAAGAAATTATGCTGAAAATTTGCAAATTTACAAAACCACAAATTTCTAGATGATAAAGGGCATAAATTGAGATGTTGAAAGTAATATCACTTTCCCACTGGCTGAAAAAAAAATGTTTAAACCTGGGAACAATCGGCTAGTTAGTGGCAGTGGGAAAAGCTCACTGACCCGAGTCAAACAACTCGGCAAGCGACGCGCGTTATACTCAACCGTGATAAACTGTTTTTTTAACAGTGTCCTGTCTGGCAATGTGGCAATAAGAATAATTGTCTTGATGCCAAATAAAGCTCAACAGATTTTGCTTTCACAAGTAGAGCACTACGGTTATCGCCATAGTGTTCCGCTTGATTTATGTATATAAATAGCTTTATTATAATTCATGCAGGGAGTTTTACAGATTATATGGACACTGCAATGTAAGTTGAACAGGAAAGGAAAAACGGAGAAAAGGGTGCAAAGATAAAAGAGGAGATAAAAGGGAAAAAATGATAAAACGTCTTCAGTCCCGTTAAATTGAGCGCAACTTACGGATGTCAACACACCGCACCAGCCACGTCTGATCTAACAAGTCGAAATAACTCTGTTTACATTCGATAAACATGGCGCAGCATTGGTGGGAGATAACATAGAGAAACAAGAATGCACACTTACTACGCCCTGGCTTCCTTACTTGTCGCTCTCCATTGTTTACTTTCCTGATTTCTGTCGCACTAGTGACCTCATCAAAGCTGAGGTAATGGTGTCACCAGACTTGCAGCAGCGGGGTACAGAGGCCATACAGAAGGCAGCCAAATGCTGATTGTTAGCAGGTTCAACCCGTATTTGAAAAACCCAAAGATTACGATATTCTCTGACGATGTAAAGTCACAAATTAGCTTAAAAGAAAAACATTACCAAGTTTACAAAGTCAAACAAAAATGATGCCAGAAGTCCTCTGATATTTAAGTGGTAAAATTGGGAGATTTTAATCTGCATATTTTCCAAAGTATAAGTGAAACATCCAGACTTTTTATATGCAACACAATTAGGGGCGTAAACAAATAATCAACTTTAAAATAATTGTTGATAAATGGTTTATTAGATTTTAGTTAATTTAGTCTTTTTTATATATTTGTTGTAGCAATAAATGTGGAGTGGTGAATGTGTAAAATGAATTCTCTAAACCCTTTAAATTGGGTTTTCTGATATTTTTACATTAAAGCCACATTACTCTCCAAGATAGTTCTTCTCTTTCACTTGGTTCTCAGAGTTTGATTTAATTTTCTTCTGAATTGTAACAAAATGTTCCATTTGCGCTCAGTGGCGCAGTGGGTAGCACTGCTGCCTTGCAGCAAGAAGGTTCTGGGTTCAATTCCCGGCCCAGGGTCTTTCTGCATGGAGTTTGCATGTTCTCCCTGAGCATGCGTGGGTTCTCTCCGGGTACTCCGGCTTCCTCCCACAAAAACAAACAGTCCAAAAACATGACTGTTAGGTTGATTGGCTTCTCTAAATTCTCCTTAGGTGTGAGTGTGTGCATGAATGGTTGTTTGTCCTGTGTGTCTCTGTGTTGCCCTGTGATTGACTGGAGACCTGTCTAGGGTGTACCCCGCCTCTCGCCCATTGACTGCTGGAGATAGGCACCAGCACCCCTCGCGACCCCACTCAGGACAAGCGTGTAAGAAAATGGATGGATGTTCAATTTGCTCACTGAAGGCAGGACAAGCAATTTCACATGCAGACTTTTCAGTGTGCTGTTCTGCAGATACATGTGAAACAAATGCAGTGTTTATATCACAGTCCGTGCATATTTGTGCAGTGACAGTTGGTCTTTGTCTTTCTGCATCCTATTTTTTCTCCGATGCGCCACAACAGCTGAGACAGCAAAACAGGAACAATCTGATATTCTCTTCCTGTCTCATATTCCTTGACCTCGCACCTCAAGCAATGGAGAAAAAGAAAGATGAATGAAAGAAAGATAAATTTACAAATTGCATTCTTTTCAAATGTGTTTTCCAGATCACATTTTCTTCATTTCTAGGGACGGGACTTCCTGCAGAGTGAGAAGACGCATTTCTATTGGTCTGCTGGACGTTAGCAACAACATTCTTATTGGTCAAGAGCGAGCGTTTGGTTTGGACTAATGTGATCTGTGAAACACAATTTGAAAAAGAAGGAAATTTGTAATAACTGGTTAAAAAAAATTGTAAAATAAAATGAAAAGATTTTATTATTAAATATGAAAAAATAAATGTCAAAATCTAAGGAAAAAAGCAATTTCACTCTAAAAACTTTTCTTCTAATTAAACATTTCTCATAATTTCATTAATTCCTTTTTTTTTTTTTTTTTTGCGTCCAACAATAATGGAGCTAAATTCCCTCCGTATTGCACTGTGTGTTTGTATCCATGGTAACTCCAGAAGTTAACCAGCATTCCTCCACAGGACCAACCTGGCTCAGCTGAAGGATGCGTACACCAAACTGTTCGAGGATTACAACGAGAAGAAGAGGAAAGAGGTTTGCTTTTTGCAGATAATCCGTGTTCTCCAGTCATGTGACCCGTCTCTCCCTGTCCTGCAGTCCCAAATGGTGGAGAGGAACCTGGTGGAGGATCTGCAGCAGCGGCTGAGCTCGGCAGAGGAGGCGCTGGTGGTCAAACAGAACAAGATCGATGAGATAAAGCAGGAGATGTTCCAGAAGGAGAAGGAGCTGGAAAACATCTCCGTCTTCCAGGCTCAGGTTGGATCAATATCTTCAATTACTAACCGATTAAACTCTGAAAGGGTCTAAATATGACGATAAAAACGGCTTTGATTTCCAGCCTCTGTTTATCAAACAGTATAAAGAACCTAAAGATCAGCCGTTGAAACAGGAAGGAGTCGCCCTCTAACATCTCACAAAAATGAAAGCATCAAGCTGAAACTGTTAAGCTCTGCCTCCAAAGGTGGTCTCTGTTTTCTTTTGGTTTCTCTCTGTTTTATAGCAGAGCTCTGTTTTTTTTCTCTGTGATCTATCATAAATAAACCCGATCGCTCCGTCTGATGGATCAGATGAGGACAGAGGAGGGTTCGGTCCTCAGTTGACTTATTGCCCATATTAAAAAAACATAGATGTTAAAATTAAGTGATACGTGTCTGATAGTGCTTACTTAGCCCATTTTGAGCCCAAAACAAAACAAATACCCTTCAGTTTACTGCAAAATTCAGCATAAAAACAGAAATTCAATCAATTTCACCTGCAGGACGCCATCGTTTAATCACAAAGCCACTAAGGCTACGTCCACACTGCAGGCATTAATGCTCAATTTCGATTCTATTTTTGTTAAATCCGATTCTTTTGCATGGTTGTTTACATTTCGATCATGCATTATGTGACTTGTATGTGATCTCCTGTGTAAACTGCATTCAAACAAGTGTCCCGCGTGCACAGAAGAGGACACACTGATGTCACAGGCAAGCGTGCTCTGTGTTTACGGAAATAAATATGGATGGTAGCGCTGGAGCTCATGTAGCGATCTTTTCCCGACCTCAGCCAATGCATTAACAAGACTGTTCTCTGCATTATCATTCGCCATGGCAGCAGGATGCAGAATAGTGACCTATGGTGGGTATTAATGGCGTAATAACGTGCACATACAGGTCACATTTGAAAAGATCAGATCTGTGTTTTTCGACTGTCATGAAATGATCAGTTAAAGTTCGCATATGGGCAAAAAAACTGGCTTTGGGTCACTTCAGGCTGCAGTGTAAATGTTGCCTAAGAGTAGCTGTTAGCATAGGATGACCCTTATTCAAAAGCTGTTTTGGTTCTGTGCCGCCCGCAGGCAGAGGTCTACTCCTCAGACTTCTACGCAGAGCGAGCGGCGAGGGAGAAGCTCCACGAGGAGAGAGAGCGTCTGGCTGCTCAGCTGGAGTTCGTGAAGAAGCAGAACACGCAGCTGCAGCAGGAGATGGACTCACTGGGCCGGTAAACTGCTCTCTGTCTCCATCTAGTGGTTATTTTATCAGAGAGGAGATCTCTTTAAGGCTTGAGATGAGGTAGCAGCGGGATGTCCAGATTTATCTGATTCCGTCTTATTGACCTCTAGGCGTTCGTTAAATGAAATGCAGCACAGACACGGATCTGCTGCTCCGAGCCCACGTGGACCTGACCCAAGTCTGGTAGGAAGAGGTAAGCTGATAAATGATGAGCTGTCCTCTAGCTGTCGTAGAGCTATGCAACATAGATGCATGTAATGAGGTCTGTCATCCTCAGGGGGCCGACTGGACCCAGGAGAACATTAGCTGCCCCAAGTGCAACAAGATCCACCCAGACCTGGACCCCCTGCAGATCCACATCATGGACTGCATCAACTAGACTCCCAGCTTCAGCAGTTTTTCTGGAACAGATCTGTCTAAAGGGGCTTTATTCATCGAGCTAGCCTGATTATCTGCATTATTATGCAGAAAGCATCCTAAACCAAATGATGGTTTGTGAACAATCCCAACACTCAAACACCTGGGTTTTAACGAACAACGTATTTCAAATGTTTTTTTTTTTAAAGTTCGAGTTTTAGTTTAGCAAAGAAAAACACTTTTATGATAACAGTTAGAAAATGGAGAATATTAAACATCTTACTGCAGAATTCAGCCGACTAGGTTTTGGTTTTCATTTTACATGCTTTCTCCTGTCCTGCTAACATCTTCCTCACTAGGAAAGCTACTGAGCTTTGCAAAGCAAAGCAGAGAGAACCTTTATGTCAGAGGTCCGCATGTAAACATATATATGTGGCCTACCTCCTAAGTAACCAAGTATGTTGTTTCTAAGGGTGTTTAATATGTATTTATCGACTCTAAGACCATAATTGGTTCTTTGCCGTCTCTGATTAGAATGTGTAAAGGAAATTGTTTAATATGGAGCCTTTAAAGCTATGGATCCGTGTGAAAAATGAAATAAACTTTTATTAAAAGGATATCTGTCTTATTTAATCTTTTAGAAACATTCGGAAGATTGATGAGATCAAGCAAGAGCTATTCAAATAGGAGAAGGAGCTAGAAACTATTGCTGTCTTAAAGGTCCAGGTTGGTACACATGTTCATAAACCCTAAATCAAGATGTCATGGGTCAGTTCTCTGACCTCAATATCTAACCGCCGCTGTTATGTGGCAATAAAAAAAAAATCGGATTTAGGCTATTTCAGGCTGCAGTGTGAACGTAGCCTTAGAAACGACACTGTCAAGGAACGCTATGGACAGCGGAAACCTACAAGAGGAGGAGAGTTTAGTGGATGAGTCTTCTCCGTCATACATTTTTTATTTAGAGGAGGAAAGCGGGACGAAGATGTTATGGTAGAGGACGCCAGGGCAGCAGAAGCTTGGTTTGGTGTAGAAGGCTTACAGCCGTACATGTTTGAGCCCTTGCCTCACAACGCTGCCACTTCTGTTAGCTCTACGCCTGCTGAAGACACAGACGTCCATCCCCGTGAACACTGGGACGGAACTCAATGGGAAAGTAAATTATTCTTATTTCAACCGTTGCGTATATTAGCTGCGACAGATTAATCAAGATGCCAGGACCGAAAAAATTTGATTGACAGATGACCGTTGATATATGATTGGTTGAATTTAGGTGTTCAGGCTGACGTATAACTAACTGCCCTGCAGAAGATAACGAAAACAACACAGATTTTAAGAAAGGATATATATATATATTTTTTTAATATACATTTTCTAAATTTTGGGACGATATCGTCTGATAAAGAGAACATTTATATACATGTTTAAGCAAGAATGGTTTGACATTTAAAGGTGCTGTAGGAGATCTTGGAAAAACGTTTCCAGCAAGCTATATTTTTAAAACAAACACAACCATGCCTTCAAAACACACGAACCCGCATGCTGTCATTCGAGGCGTTCAGATGTTTCCGAGATCGAAACAAGCCGAGGCCAAGTGCTCATGACACGAGCTAATAACAACATAACAGTGGCTAAAGCGTTACATTGACAGCATGGGCTTTGATGTTCAAAGCCATGTTTCCTTGAACATATGGTATTTAATTATCAGAGCCAGAGAGTGAAACCAGACAGCGGACTGGGGTGGAGGGGGCTTAAAAAGTCCTTGTTTTAAAGGTGTCAAGCTGGGTAGTTGCTGGCCAATCACGTGTCATAACTAACAAAAAACACACAGGAATCACAATTTGTACCGTATAGAGCTAATCTTACAAAATGTTTAGATGAACAACATACATAGCTTTGAACTAGGTAACGGGACCGAGTTCACATGACGTCACTGGTCCTCGCGCTGCACTAGTATTGGGGGGTCGATCTGTTCATGCGTCAGGGTACGCGCACAGGGGGGAGGGAGAAGCAGACGACCATGATTGATGTGTCAGGAACCAACAGTGGACCACGGACCGTGTTTTGTGATTGGTGGGCGTTACTCATTGATTTCACCCTGTAGTGGGGAGCATTTTTTTTCCTTTCACTTCCAGACCTTCTGTTTCAGTGCTTGGCTGTGGGAAGATCTTCAAGCCACATGGTAAAACATGCATCAGAAAAGATCTCCTACTACACCTTTAAATAGGATTTCCCTATGACTTTAAGATTTTGGTTATTTGTTAGCTCTTGCATATTGTCTCTTGACACTTGCAAACTCACTGCACCAACATCATGAATCTAAAGCATCCTGCTGACCAAACTCACTATGGCAAGGGTGGGCAATTCCAGTTCCTGGGGGCCGGTATCCTTCAACTTTTAGATGTGCCTTTGGTTCAACACACCTGAATCAAGTAATTAGTTGATTGAGAGGACTTGTGAGAAACTGACTGAATACTAACCTCTTACACCCTCAGGGGGTATAAATAAATTTCTGCCTGACAAAAACACACAAAAGTAAATCACTTATAGCCTCACAGCTATTAGATTTAAGAAGAAACTTTTGGTACCTCTGTAAAGGTAAGATGTCATAGAATGGTTTTCTGGTGTCAGCACCATTGTAGCTTTGACCCTGCCTGAAATATTAGGGACAAAATACAAAATATTTTGCATTTTTTGAACCTCGCCAAAATTTCCTTTGAAATAAACATTGCAAGACACTACCAAAATATTATTTATAGCACAAAAAAGTAGTACAGACTTTTAAATCTAAATGTTGTGTAAAAATATACCAAATTTGGACTCAATCAGATGAATCATATTTATTTTAGAATGGTATTAGTGAGAAATTTCTTAGGCGGAGGGGCCATTTTGGCACATTTATCCAAAAATGTCACCAAACTGTGCCAAATGTGTTTTTTACATCAATACTGGGGGTTTGTTAAAATTACGAGGTCACGTAGCAGCTGGACCCACCGGTGGGTCCGTAGGGTTCTAGGGGCTAAGGAGGTAACTCAGCCATTTGCTTCAGGTGTGTTTGATAAAGGAAGGATGTAAAACTTTCAGGATACCGGCCCTCAGGAACTGGAATTGCCCACCCCTGCACTATGGGGTAAATTTTATTTCATTATTTTTTCCATTCTAATACATAATGGATAATTGCATAAGAACTAAAAACACGATTGGTAAACTGAAATATTAAACAGCCAAAGAGGAATTAAACTTAATCTAAAAATAATTTTTTTTCTCTAAGGGAGAGCCCAGCCACCCTACTGAGGAAACCCATTTCGGCGCTTGTATCCGCGATCTCGTTCTTTCCGTCATGACCCAGAGTTCATGACCATAGATGAGGGTAGGAACGTAGATCGACCGGTAAATTGAGAGCTTCGCTTTTTGACTCAGCTCTCTCTTCACCACGACGGACCGGTACAGCTCCCACTTCACGGCAGACGCTGCGCCAATCCGCCTGTCGATCTCCCGCTCCCTTCTTCCCTCATTCGTGAACAAGATCCCGAGATACTTAAACTCCTCCACTTGGGGCAGTACACCCCCCCCTGACCCAGAGAAGGCACTCTACCCTTTTCCGGCTCAAGACCATGGACTCGGATTTGGAGGCACTGATCCCCATCCCGGCCGCTTCACACTCGGCTGCGAACCGATCCAGCGAGAGCTGCAGATCACGACCTGATGAAGCCAATAGGACCACATCATCTGCAAAAATCAGAGACGTAATCCTAAGGCCACCAAAACGGATCCCCTCAACACCTTGGCTGCGCCTAGAAATTCTGTCCATGAAGGTAATGAACAGAATCAGTGACAGAGGGCAGCCCTGGTGGAGTCCTACTCTCACCGGAAACGAGCCCGACTTACTGATGGCAATGCAGACCAGACTCTGACACCAGTCATACAGGGACCTGACAGCCCGTATCAAAGGGCCCAGCACCCCGTACTCCCGGAGAACCCCCCACAGGGCCCCCCGAGGGACACGGTCGAACACCTTCTCCAAGTCCACAAAGCACATGTAGACTGGTTGGTGGAACTCCCATGCACCCTCCAGGACCCTGCTGAGAGCTGGTCCAGCGTTCCACGACCAGGAAAAAAACCACACTGCTCTTCCTGAATCCGAGGTTCAACTATCCGATGGACCCTCCTATCTCCAGCACCCCCGAATAGACCTTGCCAGGGAGGCTTAAGAGTGTGACTCCCCTGTAATTGGAGCACACCCTCCGGTCCCCCTTTTTGAAGAGGAGGACCACCACCCCAGTCTGCCAATCCAAGGGGACTGCCCCCGATGTCCATGCAATGTTGCAGAGTCGCATCAGCCAACACAACCCTACAACATCCAGGACCTTGAGGAATTCCGGGCGGATCTCATCCACTCCTGGGGCCCTGCCACCAAGGAGCTTTTTAACCACCCCGGCGACCTCGCCCACAGAGATTGAAGAGCCTAGCCCAGAGTCCCCAGGCCCAGCTTCCTCAATGGAAGGCATGTTGGTGGTATTGAGGAGGTCTTCGAAGTATTCTGCCCACCGGCCCACCGAGTCGAGGTCAGCAGCACACCATTCCCACTATAAACAGTGTTGGTGCTGAACCGCTTCCCCATCCTGAGACGCCGGATGGCGGACCAGAAACGCTTCGGAGCCGTACGGAAGTCTTTCTCCATGGCCTCTCCAAACTCCTCCCACACCCGAGTTTTTGACTCAGCAACCACCCGAGCCGCATGCCGCTTCGCCCGCCGGTACCCATCAGTTGATTCCGGAGTCCCACAGGCCAAAAAGGCCCAATAGGCCTCCTTTTTCAACCCGACAGCATCCCTCACCGGAGGTGTCCACTGTTGGGTTTAAATCCAGAGAAATGTGAGTTTAAAAGATTAAAAGGAAATAATCAACACTGAGACAGGGTTTTGTGACGTCAGCCTCTGCAGAAGCGGAGAGAAGGTGTCGGCTCAGAAACCAGCACCTTCTCACACAGATCCCTTCATGGCAAAGCCTTTTATTAAGAGTTTACAACATCATAAGGTGGGCCTAAAACAGAAGACCCGGTAATGATTATCTGGGAGGATGCAGGTAATAAGATTGTGAATTGACCAACTGGCTGGATGGAAGTCACACAACCGTGTGATTCTGCCTCATGACCTACTGGAGGTCATAAAAGTTTATGACCCTTCTGGTTGAATCACAGGATACAAATGTAGCATCTTCTTTCTTTCAATGTTTCATATGTCCACACAATAATTTTATAATTATCACTCTATCATTTCCCTCCTCTTATACATAAAAACAGCAGCATCTTTCAATTCATATTGTATTAATAGGAGTAGGAATATGAGTACAAACATAACAGTCTGTTTTGTTCAAATCTTCAGCAACGCGCTTGGAATGCTGCCACCACATCTTGGCAATGTAGGATGACTTGCTGTGGATACATCAAAAATCATCCTGCTCTTCCTTTGTTTCAGACAGTCAGTTTGAGTTCCTAGGAACACCGGTCCAACAGTCATCACCGGGCAGCAAAACCACTTTGGTTTTTCAGATCTTTGCCAGTCCGTCCAAGGAAACACCCACTAACCGGACTCTAAAAGACTGGGTTAGGTTGGTTTCTTCACCAGCGTTGAGACGATTGGTCCTAAAAAAACCAAACCCCTTTGAAGCTGGACTTCACCACAGATCTATACCTTAGTCGTGGGGTCCCTGTGAAAGTAACTGGGCTTTTTTGCTGAGGAAAATTTTTTAATCAGTTTACAATGACTCTGGTGGATCCAAGTGTTTCTCTCCTGGATCTTCACAGTGGTGGGGGTTGTTAGTTGCACTATGTAGGTTCCTTCCCACCTCGGAGCTTCCCAACTCTTCCCTTTGATGATTTTAATCAGCTCTCGTTCTCCAGGCTTCAGGCCTTCCTGTGGGGAAACAAAAAAAAAAAAAGGAGCTCTGGGCAGATTACATGTTCTTTGAACAGTTCCGTATTTGAACAGTTTCAGAATGCACTTAGTTTTCTGATTTGCTTGTGAATTGTATTCACAACATGTGAGACATACAAAAATTTTAAAAGCAGTAGTAGTACTATATTCATCATAACTCCCCCGTTTGAGACATGATAATTTCATGGATCAAAATAGCTGCTGGTTTTTGTCAGAATCAGAATAATTCCAGAGGGAAATTGCTTTTGCTAGATGTTCAAATTACATTATATATATATATATATAAATATATCCAACTAAAGAATAAGAATATGGGGGAACTGATGTCCACACGGGTCCTCTTTAACCCTTAAAAGTAAGACACTACAGGTATGAGCGTATCACCATGAGAATGTAACAACACAAAGGTCATATAACTTGCTTAACCACCAGCTGTTTGGATGCACGGTTTTTGATAAGTTTACAAAGCTAAGACAGTTGCTGAGAAAAGTTCCACATTCTGCACTGCGAACCGCTGTCTGCTTCTCTGACATAGCTATTAGTGTGTCATAAAAAAAAACTTAAGAAAAGCTGAGTTTATTTATTTTTTTCATAATGTGGAATCTAAGCCCTGCAGTCATTGCACAACTCCAAAAAGATACCCTTGTAGCTTTTCACCCTCCTCCGAAATAACATGGCCCAAACATCAAACTTATTTCTGCACCTACTAAAATTTGTATAACTAGTTTATACTTTCCTTTGCTTCACATTCTAGCAGATATTGTTTTATCCTAGGCCTGTATTAGGAATTATTTCAGCTAAATCTATAGTTGTCAACAGTCTTGCATCAATTCTTCTTGTATACCACAATGCATTTGGAATATCTTTGAAATCATTTTCATCAAATTGTGATAGCAAAGAATGCTGAGTTATTTTAACAAATGCTAAATCTTGGACCCAAGCTTCTGTATTGAACAGAATTTTATAAGGCTGCTTCCATAGTTCTGTGTTATGGCTATAAAGCCAGCCTGGTTTGTGTGGTGCGGACATAGATAGAAGTCAGATGCACCTTCTGCAGCTTCTAAACGCAGGCATCTGTCTCTCCACTGTGCTTCACTGGTCTTAACCAATGACAAATGATTTACCCATGATAAGCAGTACATTCCTTACATCTGTGTAATAACAGTAACTGCTGCTAAGAACCCCCATCTATGTACATAATTTGTGTAGCCATTATAGTAATGTCTTGTTTCAGAAACTGTTTTGCACAAATTCAAAGTTTTCTACTGTTCAACTAACAGACTTTCAACTTTCAACAACAATAATTGTTAAAACTATTCATGTTTTTGCCTTTAATGCATTTAATATCCCCCATGCTTCATACACATCTACTATTTTAATGGCTCCCCCATTTGCTCAAACCCCTATTCACACTCAGATGAAGAACTTCCCCTGTGGACTCTTTCTTCCTGGTCCCCCATTTGCTCAAACACCTATTCACACTCAGATGAAGAACTTCCCCTGTCGACTCTTTCTTCCTGGTCCCCCATTTGCTCAAACACCTATTCACACTCAGATGAAGAACTTCCCCTTGAATGTTTAAATGCCAGTATGGTTTTTTTGATGTGTTTAAAAAAGAAAGGAAAATTTTCTGTAGTTCCAAGACCTCCACTTAGCCCACAATTAACTGCAATTTCTTCTGGTGCACATGAGTCCTGGCGTCAGTGCTGGTCACAACATTGGTGACAGGGAGGGTCACTCTGTGGGGGTCTGGACATTCTCGAGCAAAGTGGCCCTCCTTATCACAGTTGTAGCACCTATTGTGTTTTCTACGTGACCCCTTGTTTTTCCCCTGTGACCACCGGGCCCTCCCTTGAGCCCAATTATGGTCCAAACTTTGCTTCATAGCTGTTTCTATGTTTTAGCTTGCACAATCCACTTATTTAATCCCTCTAAATTTTTTATTCCCTGTATGTAGCTTGCATGACTAAAATAATTTTCTTGTGGGTTATTAATTTTTAAATTTTGGTTCCGAAATTATAGTTTTGGAGACCCTGCAGACGCATTAGGAAGGCTGTCAAATATAAGAATGCTGCAGTCATCGCTCCACTGACATCCCCCCTGCACGCTTATGCAGATTTAAGCTGTCTCCTTCTAAACTGTGTTTCATTATTTTTTGGACACAAAAAACAACTTAAAAGACCCACAAACATAGAAAGACATAATATTAAAACCGGACAAACACAACATTAGATCTATTTATTTAGGTTTTCATCGTATCTGCTTTGTGCATGTATCATACTCTAACTTCCACTCCTACAAGTATTTTAAATTACATGGATCAATCTGACACAAATTTTACATGTCATGATGGATCAAAGGAGCAAGCCCATATGCAGAACACACACGGAGGAGGCAGGGAAAAAGTTCAAATGTTTATTAAAAGTTCTGAACACGAGATCATAAAGAAGTTCTGAGACTGGTTCACTGAAGTCTTGACTGGGACCGGAGACTGTTGGTTAGCAGAGTTCATGAGAAGCTAAGCATCTAGCTTCAGGCTTAGGATGGCAGACCTTGATCTGAGCTTCCAGCTCACTGCAGAGAACAACAGGGAATATCCACATAGGATTCTTCAGGCTGAGCTTCCAGCTCTTTGCAGAGAACAACAGGGGAATATCCACATAGGATTCTTCAGGCTGAGCTTCCAGCTCATTGCAGAGAACAACAGGGAATATCCACATAGGATTTTTCAGACTGATTCCACATAGGAATTTTCAGGTAAACTCCACATAGAAGTCTTCAGGTTGAATCCACATAGGAATCTTCAGGTTGGCTCACCAGGGCAGATTAGCAGGTTTGGCTCACCTAGAGCTTCAGGCTAGAGACAGGTTTCCAGTGAGGCAGCTCATCCAGAGCTTCAGACTAGCAACAGGTTTCCTGTGAGGCACAGACAAAGGAGAGATTAGAATCTGATCTCACACTAGAGACAACTAAGATTAAATCAGTAACAGAGGCTCAGGTAGCTAACCAAACTAAGATCAACACTGCGGCCTAGAAGCAAGGTCTGGCAGGTGTTTATAAAGGGAAGGTCTCCTGATGAGTAGATGCGTCTCAGGTGTGCTGGAAGACTCCAGCACCAGAAGACCCACGGCGCACTCTGCTGGAGGAAGGTGGTAAAGCTCCAGATCCCAACAGTAACTCCAGTCCTAACAGAAAAACAACAAAGAGCAGAAGAGGATCCTTGGCGCCCTCTGGTGGGCAAGCCTGAGGATCCCAACAACATCCCCTTTATGATCTTCTCTATACTCTTCCCTCAACCCATCCTTTTTAATTCTTTTACTCCCCTGACTCACTTTAGTTCTATTATTTTATCATTTAGTTCTTATTATTTTATCTTGGAATAGAGGCGTCCCTCAAACCCATATTTTATCCAAACTATATATTTAAGTGATTATTATTATTATTATTATTATTATTATTATTATTATTATTATTATTATTATTTTGTTGGATCCTGCACTTCTACAACTTCTAATCGTAGATTCTAAATTATCTCTAATTTATTTTTACCTTTTCCCATTTGAAAGAATTTAGTCCAGTACAAACACCTAGGGTATTCTACGCACTGGATGTTTATTCAGCAGGACAGCACCCAAACACTGTTGTGTTAATTTCTGCTTCTACCTTTTCAGGTGAGAAATTCTTGCCTCTGCATCCACAAGAGTTGCACTGTATTAACCCCTGCTGTTTTAATATGAAACAACAGAACCTGAAAGGTTCGATTGTTTCCTGACACACTCCCACACAGTCACACACACCTATTCTAAGGCCTAAGATATTTTTTTTTATTTTAACCAACATAGACAAAAAAAAAACATTTATCGTGTACACTTTGGAGTCTCCAGCTCCAGGCCCTCGCACGCACCGGATACCCAGATCCCAGATCTGTCAACAAAACTTGGTTTCGTCAAATATCCCTGCTGCAGCTGCAAACCTTACTATCTCGAGAACAACACAGAGTCCCAGACTCAAACGCACAGAATACCGATCCCAGATCTCTCACAACAAACCCTGTTTGTCAAATATTCTAGCAACTACAACTAGTTATAGCTTTCACACAGAGAGTCCCAGACCCAAAACACACAGAATACCGATCCCAGATCTCTCACAACAAACCCTGTTTGTCAAATATTCTGGCAACTACAACTAGTTATAGCTTTCACACAGAGGGTCCCAGACCCAAAACACACAGAATACCGATCCCAGATCTCTCACAACAAACCCTGTTTGTCAAATATTCTAGCAACTACAACTAGTTATAGCTTTCACATGGTCCCACACCAACTTTTGATCAAAAGCTTTAGGCGTACCCTTTCTGTGCAGATCAGTCCTCAGCTTGAGTCGTCACCAGGATGTCCAGGGCAGGGCTGAACCAACCTATTGGCTCCGTCCGGCAAAGGGTGGACGGCTGTCGACAGTTTCTTGGCCTTTTTCCCGCACGGTCCTGGACAATTGGATCTTGACTCCTGGAGTTTCAGCACCAAAAATGTTGGGTTTAAATCCAGAGAAATGTGAGTTTAAAAGATTAAAAGGAAATAATCAACACAGAGACAGGGTTTTGTGACGTCAGCCCCTGCAGAAGCGGAGAGAAGGTGTCGGCTCAGAAACCAGCACCTTCTCACACAGATCCCTTCATGGCAAAGCCTTTTATTAACAGTTTACAACATCATAAGGCGGGCCTAAAACAGAAGACCCAGTAATGATTATCTGGGAGGATGCAGGTAATAATGCCTCATGACTTACTGGAGGTCATAAAAGTTTATGACCCTTCTGGTTGAATCACAGGATACAAATGTAGCATCTTCTTTCTTTCAATGTTTCATATGTCCACACAATAATTTTATAATTATCACTCTAACATCCACCAACGGGTTCGGGGGTTGCCGCCACGACAGGCACCGACAACCTTGCGGCCACAGCTCAGATAAGCCGGCTCGACAATGCAGGAACGGAACATGGTCCACTCGGACTCAATGTCCCCCACCTCCCCCCGGGATGTGTTCGAAGTTCTGCCGGAGATGGGAGTTAAAGCCCCGTCTAACAGGGGACTCCGGAGTCGGATGGCGGGCAAAGTGGACTGGTGATGACAGGTTTAATCTGAGAGACGTGGAAGGTGGGGTGGATACGCAGGGATGATGGCAGGTGTAGGCGGACAGCGGATGGATTGATTATTTGAGCAATCTTGAATGGGCCGATGAACCTTGGAGAGAGTTTTCTGGACATAGACTTTAGTGGAATATCTCTGGTGGATAACCATACCTCTTGCCCAAGGGTATAGTCAGGAGCAGGGCGACGCCTAGAGTCAGCAAACCTCTTGTTATTGGCAGAAGAACGGTTGAGGGCGGAGATGGTTTCGTTCCAGGTTCGGTGACAGCGGCGGATGTGGTGGTGAACGGACCTGACTGATATCTCCCTCTCGTCTGCAGGAAAGAGTGGGGTTGGTAACCCAGAGACACCTGGAAAGGGGACAGACCAGTTGCAGCAGATTTTTGAGTATTATGAGCATATTCGATCCAAGTCAGAAACTGACTCCAGTCAGTAGGATTATTTGAGGTTAAACAGCGGAGAGTGGACTCGAGTTGCTGGTTCATCCTCTCCGTCTGCCCAATAGTTTGAGGATGATAACCTGAAGTGAGGGAGACCTTGCATTGAGAGCTGTACAGAAAGATTTCCAGACCTGAGAGATGAACTGGGGACCACGATCAGAGAGAATTTCCTGGGGTATGCCATGGAGCCGGAAGAAATGTTTAATTAGTAGCTGGGCGGTCTGGAATGCTGTAGGTAGCTTCCTGAGGGGAATCAGATGGCAGGCTTTGGAAAAACGGTCAACAATGGTGAGAATAGTGGACATACCTCGGGATATGGGAAGACCGGTAACAAAATCCACAGCTATGTGGGACCAAGGGCGGGTTGGAACAGGTAGAGGACGTAGCAATCCAGAGGGCGGTTGATGGGTGGGATTTGTTCCTGGCGCAGATGGGACAGGCCAGTACGTACTCCTTCACGTCCTTATGAAGGGACGGCCACCAAAAACGACGTGTGATCAGAGCAATAGTTCTGCTTACACCAGGATGAGCTGAGAATTTGGATGTGTGCATCCACTGGATGAGGCGGGATCTCACTGAGGAAGGAACATATGTTTTATTTGGAGGACCGTTACCTGGGTCAGGTTCAGAGGCCAGGGCTAAGTTGATGAGATCGGTGATTTCCCAGGAGACGGCTCCAATAGTACACGAAGAGGGAAGAACAGGCTCAGGTGTTTCAGGTCGAGCAGAGGAGTACAGACGAGAGAGAGAATCAGGTTTCACGTTCTTGGAAGAGGGTCTGTAAGAGATGATTAGGTTGAAACGGGAGAAAAACAGAGACCATCTGGAGTGACAAGGATTGGATCTTTTGGCTGATTGGAGATATGCCAGGTTCTTGTGATCAGTCCAAACTAATACTGGATGCTCGGCACCTTCGAGCCAGTGTCTCCATTCCTCCAAAGTGAATTTAATGGCCAGGAGTTCTCTGTCTCCGACATCATAATTTTGCTCAGCCGGGGGGAGCCTACGTGAAAAAAAGGCACATGGGTGAGTCTTTTGATCAGAATCAGATTGTTGAGAAAGAACTGCTCCAACACCGGAGTCAGATGCATCCACCTCTAGAATGAACTGCTTAGAAGGATCAGGCTGGACCAGGATGGGTGCACTGGAAAAAAGAGTCTTAAGTTTCTTAAAAGCTGTGTCCGCCTCAGGTGTCCATTGGAAAGTCTTCTTTACCGAAGTCAGGGCCGTGAGAGGTAGAGCAGTTTGGCTATAATTTCTAATGAATCATCTATAGAAATTAGCAAACCCCAGGAACCTTTGAAGTTGCTTACGGTTCTCTGGAGCCAATCCAGAACAGCCTTTATTATTTCTTCAGATGGCTTCACCTGCCAGCCTTCAAGCACAAACCCAAGAAATGTAACAGATGGTTGGTGAAATTCACATTTCTCAGCCTTAACGAAGAGCTTGTTCTCGAGCAGCCTCTGAAAAACCAGGCGGACGTGTTTCTTGTGATCTGAGAGGTTCCTGGAATAGATCAGAATCTCATCGATGTAAATGAAAACAAAAACATTTAGAAAATCTCTGAGGACGTCGTTGACTAGGGCTTGGAAAAAGGCAGAAGCGTTTGTAAGACCAAAAGGCATGACCAAATACTCAAACTGGCCAATGGGGATCTTAAAGGCTGTCTTCCATTGATCTCCTTCTCTTATCCTAAGGAGATGATAGGCATTTCTTAAATCAAGCTTGGTGAAGACCGTAGCTCCTTGAACTGGTTCTAAGGCTGATGCCAGTAGTGGAAGTGGGTATTTATTTTTGACGGTTATCTGATTCAGTCCCCTGTAGTCAATACAGGGTCGAAGGGAACCGTCTTTCATTCCCACGAAAAAGAAACCAGCACCGAGAGGAGATGAAGATGGTCTGATAATACCAGCAGCTAGAGACTCATTTATGTATTTCTCCATCGTTTCACGTTCAGGCTTGGAGATATTAAATAATCTACTGCTGGGAAGAGGAGCTCCTGGTAATAAATCTATGGCACAGTCATATGGTCTGTGGGGTGGAAGAGACGTCGCACTGACCTTACTGAAGACTGGTGCCAGATCATGATACTCGGAAGGAACAGAAGAAAGGTCAGGAGAGTCCATCTCCCCCCTACCTCTAGGGGACTGAATAGCAGGAGCTGCAGAACGAAGACATGACTTGTGACAGGAAGTGGACCAAGACTCAATATGGCGTTCAACCCAGTTGATGTGGGGATTGTGACATTCCAACCACTCAAATCCGAGCACCAGGGAGGAGCACGCTGAGGGGAAAACAAAAAAAGTTAGAGTCTCACGATGGTTTCCAGAGATGAGAAGTTCTAATGGCTGGGTCTGATGAGTGACTTGGTGTAATCTTTTTCCATCAATAGCAGCAACTCTGATGGGTCTTTCCAAAGGAACAGTTTCAATCCTCAGTTGCTGGACCAGATTCGAATCTATGAGATTCTTCTCGCACCCAGAATCAATGAAGGCTGATAATGTTAGAGTCTGGTTGGAAACAAACAGGGTTGCAGGTAACAGTAAATGAGGAGATTTATCAGTCTTAAGATGGTCCGTCAGACTCCTCACATCCTCTGACGGACCCTGGCTTTTGATTTAGCCGGGCAGGAAGCAATAAAGTGTCCAGGCTCACCACAGTACAGACAAAGATTCCCCTTGAATCTCCGTTGTCTCTCTTCAGGTGACAGTCTTGTATGCCCAATCTGCATGGGTTCAAACTCCGCTCCTTCTGCAGCTGAGGAGGAAAATTGAGTGATCTGAGCAGAAGCTGGGGGTGACTGATTCTTAATCCTTGGTCTGGAACTGGACTCTGGGGATCTAACAGAAACATGAGTGTGATTAGTTGTAGGAGCGGAAGCAGACATTCCCAGGTTCCTTAGCCTAGAATTGTTTCTAATTCGGAGTCTGTTGTCCAATCTTATGGTTAACCGAATAAGATCTTCCAGACTAGTTGGCTCGTCAATTGTGGCTAGTTCATCCTTAATGTTATCGTTTAGAGCCTGGAAAAAAGCACTTTTAAGTGCGCATTCGTTCCAACCGGAAGCGGCGGCTTTAACCCGGAAGTCGATGGAGAACTCTGCCACTGTCAGATTACCTTGCTTAAGACTAAGTAAAGCTCGAGAATCAATGGTTTGATCTGAATCCTGGTTAAAAACTTGAGAAAATTCAGTTAAAAATTCAGAAAAGGTGCATGAAAAACTGTTTTCAGATGAAAACCTGGCCTCCGCCCATTCAAGGGCTCGACCAGAGAGTTGAGAGAGAATAAAAGAAATCTTCTTTTTGTCATTAGGAAAACTAGCAGGTGAATTCTCAAACAGTAAACGACACTGGAACAAGAATCCCTTACATTTAGACTGTATACCTGAAAATCTTTCAGGAAGACTCGGACGGAGTTCAGGAAATGACGTCATCGTCTCTGACCTTTGAGATGGACGTTGTTCGGAAACAGGAAGCACTGCTGGTGCGGTGTTAGCGGTTCTCACATAGCTAGCGTATCTTAGTAAAGTCTGATTCTGATGTTCAACATAAGCATTCAACTCACGAAGGGTTTGAGCTTGTCCTTGGATTTGGGCATCCTGTTCCTCAAGTCCCCTTCGGAGGTGCTCTGCTGGGTCTTGTTTTTGGCCGCAGTGTTCTGTCATGATGGGCTAAGGACTTGACCCATACACAGAACACTACTGGAGACTGAGTAAAAGTTTGAACAAAGTTTATTGAGAAACACACACAGAGAATGTAATGACTGGTTCAGGTGCTGGTCCGGGACTGGTTTCAACTCCTTTCTGGAGAGATGAGAGTTTGATTAGCTTTGCAGTTTGATTGTATGATGAGAGAGTTGAATCTTTTAATGTACCTGAAGAGGTTCTGACAGATCCTATGAGAGGGGGAACCGGTTGGGTCCAGAGACAGTTGAAGAGGCAGAGAGTTAAGCAGCAGCAGCGTCTAGCTTTGAGCTGGAGAGTTTTCAGACTGGAGTATGTTTCCAAGCTCTTCCTCTGAGAGCTGATGAAGGAATCCAGATTGAGATCTTCAGGTTTGGCTTACTTGGCAGGCAGGCAGGTTCTCAGATTAAGCTCATCCAGAGCTTCAGACGTCGGTGGGATTTCCTGTGATCAAATAAGACAGAGGCAGATTAGAAAAGCTTGTTTCTCTCTAGAGTCTACAAGATTTCCTAAATTATTAGAGGCTCAGGTTCGCTAACCAAACTTGGTCAACACTGCGGCGTCGAAGGAAGGTCTGACTGCTGCTTATGAAGGGTGGTCTTCTGATGAGCTGATGATCCTCAGGTGTGGTGAGGACTCCAGCTCAGGAAGCCCACAGCGCTCTCTGCTGGAGACATGCGGCAGATCTCCAGATCCCAACAGTGTCCTGGTACCAAGTACTCATATAGACACCCTTATGCTTGAACATGGTGTTCGTTATGGACAATCCATGACGAGCACATAAGTCCAACAACAGAACACTGCTCTAGTTCAGATCAGGGCGGCCATTCCTCTCAACCACGCCCCTCCAGGTCTCAGTGTCATTGCCCACATGAGCGTTGAAGTCTCCCAGCAGAACAAGGGAGTCCCCAGGAGGGCCACCCTCCTCTAAGGACTCCAAAAAGGGTGGGTAATCTGAACTGTTGTTCAGCCCGTAAGCACAGACAACAGTCAGAACCCATCTCCCCACCCGTAGGCGGAGGGAGGCTACCCTCTCGTTCACCGGGGTGAACCCCAACGTACAGGCGCCGAGATGGGGGGCAACAAGTATGCCCACTCCTGCCCGGCGCCTCTCACCATGGGCAACTCCAGGGTGGAAGTATGTCCAGCCCCTCTCAAGGAGACTGGTTCCAGAACCAGAACCATGCGTCGAGGTGAGACCGACTATTTCTAGCCGGAACCTCTCAGCCTCACACACTAGCTCCAGTTCCTTAACCACCAGCGAGGTGACATTCCACATCCCGAGAGCCAGCTTCTGCATCCGAGGATCGGACCGCCAGCGTCCCCTCCCCCGGCCGCCACCCAACACACATTGCACCCGACCCCTATGGCCCCTCTCACGGGTGGTGGGCCCATGTAAGGGGGGACCCATGTTTCCTCTTCGGGCTGAGCCCGGCCAGGCCCCATGGGTAAAAGCCCGGCCACCAGGCGCTCGCCATCGTGCCCCCACTCCAGGCCATGCTCCAGAGTGGGGCCTCGGTGACCCGCGTCCGAGCGAGGAAACACTGAATCCAAATATGGTACTCCTCATAGGGGTCTTCGGGCTGCACTTTGTCTGGTTCCTCACCTAGGACCTGTCTGCCTTGGGTGGCCCTACCAGGGGTATAAAGCCCCAGACAGCATAGCTCCCAGGATCATTGGGACACTCAAACCTCTCCACCACGATAAGGTGGCAGCCCGAGCTTTTTTTTCATTTACAGATTTTATATCTGCTTTTTTTATTTCTCCTTTTCAGGTTTAGTTTTGCTACCTGCCTTCCTTCCAAATTGTGTTTACCAGATCACATTCTATGAGAGAATAATAATTTCTATTGATCTGCATAAACAGGGGCAACAACATATTTATTGATCAATGTGCACGCCAACAGCAAACATATGGGCCTGAAGATTAAAACTCAATCTGAAAAATAGAAATTTGAAATATCTAAAGCATGGAATCTAGTTGAAAACATTGAAAACACTTGAAGAAATAACTTAGAAGTAACTAAGTTACTCTTAAAACTTAATTAAAAAAAAAAAAATTCAATTCCATATCTGGATTGCTTTTAATTTACAAAATTATTTTTTTCATTGCAATAATAATGGAAAAAAACTTCACTCCATACACTGATGCTTAGCCCAGTGATTCCTCAATTAGGGTATGTGCCCCAAGGTGGGCTCAGTGTAATTGCAGATAGGGTATGATAGAAATAAATGAAATTAATTATTTTAATAGGGGTTTTTAATGTATAATTTTGATCACACTTAAAAAATAGTAGCTTAGTGATTTGAAGGAGATTGTAGTAGTTTATTCTATTTGCTACATGTTATCTATAATGCAGGGGATTTCTCTGTGTTCAACAACAGAAAAGGATGTTTATAGGGAAGAGGGGGTGCAAAAAACTTTCTTGTAAGTCAAAAAGGGGCTCGGGAAGAAAAAAAAAAATAAAGGTTTGGGAACCACTGGCTTAGTAGGCGTTTACTGTGCAGCAGATGTTATAAAAAAAAAAGACTTTAGAGACGCGTTACCTTCACTGCCTCAAGCTGGAAACATTCTCAGGGTCAAAACGGTTCACAACCAGTGTTGGGCACTATACTTTGAAAAAGTAGTTAGTTATATTACTAGTTACCTCTCCCTAAAAGTAACTGAGTTACTAACTGAGTTACTCCACAATTAAAGTAACTAGTTACTAGTAAACGTAACTATTGCATTACTTTTGCATTTCTCGCCCCGCAACCCTCACCACCCGGCCCCCACCTTCTCGCCGTGTGTTTCAAAAGCCAGCTGAATAGAGTGGAAGACAAAGACAAGTACCTGCAGAGAGTTTTGCATTTATTGCAAGTCAACGTAAATTACATCAGGGGGGAATGCTATCTGACGGGCCTATAAACCCTGTCAGATAGCGTTCCCCCCTGCTTAACATGGGGGAGAACGGTATCTGATGCGGTGTAAATATCATCAGGCTGCTATCCGTCCGTCCATCCATCTCCCTTTCTCCATATAGTGTAACATTTGATCGTTCACGCTCTCCATAGTTCCCCTGTGGCGCGAGCACAGGGTGGCTGTTACGCGCCTTTAGCGAGCATGCGCGTTTCCTGTCTCTTGCGCGGTGAATCGTGCTGCCTGCGCTGTGTGGAGATGCAGGGGAAACCTACGGAGCCCCCTGGGTGTCAGAGTAAAAAAAAAAAAGCCGGTGGAAATCCGTGGGCACAGAATGATAAACTAAGCACACGGTTTTCCAATCCGTGCGCGCAGATTAAGAAACTGTGCTCTGGGTTTATTAATCCGTGCCCGCGGATTGAGAAACTGTGTTCTCGGTTTAACAGGTTTATTGAAGAGATAATGCAGATTCAGGTGTTGCTCAGAACACTGCTCAACTGGAAGTTTCCAGAAAAGTGGTTGACTCGTCGACTCCAGTCTGTGTGCGGTAGTTCCAGTGTTTGTCTGATTCGGTGGAGGGCGGACAGGGTTTACCCAGAATGCGGTTGCTTGTTGGTGAACGGAGAAGCTGACTGCCACTCAGATTTCCTGCGGTACTGGAACGGGTCGTAGTGGAGATGAATCTCTTGCTCAGTGTAAGGCTCAAGCGATCTCTTGGGGAAAAGTAGATTCAAACCTCCAGTTTAAATCCTCAGGTCAGTTTGAAGCTCAGAGGATCCTTTCAGGGAGAGAAGGTCCGAAAAAAATCCCGTTTGCAGGATGACTTCCTGCCGAGAGGCAAAGACAAAAATATAAAACATTATTTGGCCAAATTATGTTTTATTGAATGATTTGCTTAATCAAGAACCAAAAACTTTACCCTCTTTGAAATAGCTAGCTGCGAATAGACATCAGGATTCCACTAAATGACTCTTGGTCATACTTGCTGATGGAAATGTAATTAGCATCTGAGGAACATGTGATCACTAATGTTATATCAGTGTTTAACCCTTAGAGAAATAAAGCTTGTCCAAGCTTTAGCAACAGCTCAGCACATATTCCTGTAGCATAGCGTAGCATGCAGTCCATTTTTAGCATCAGTTAGTCGTCTTTACTCAGCAGTAAACACATGATCGAATTAGCATCATCAAAAGACATATTGTTTGTTCTGTCCCTAATCATGCCAGACCCAGAAAGCTTTTTCCATGTCCATTTGGTAAGCTTGAGTTTCATCCATTTGCAGCTCTGCAGTCTGTTAGAAATCCAGTGTGTGCGGGCTGTTTGTCTTTTGTGTTCTCTCCCTCCACCACCAGGTGGCGCCCTGTTCTCGTTGGTCCTCCCACACACCTGCAGCTGGTTGTGCTCATTACTGAGGACTCTTAAGCGGTGGACTGCCACTACCTCGTCGCCAGAGTGTTTCCCAGTTTTGGGTACTCTAGCCAAGCTGAGTTTTGCTGAGTCTAACTGAGTCTATGTTTCTCTGGGTCTAACCTTGTTTTTTTGTCTTTGCCTTTTCGGCAGGAAGTCATCCTGCAAACTGGATTTTTTGGCCTTCTTCCCCTGGAAGGATTGTTTTGAGCTTCACACTGAGCAGGGGGTTAATCTCCACACGACCCGTTCAAGTTCTCCTGGAAATCAAAGTGGCAGTCCGCTCCATTGCTCCTCAAGGAACCGACCTAACCAAAAACCTGTCCGCCCTCCAACGAGCCCCCCAATCACTGGATAAGCCCACACAGCCCTCACTAACGTGAGTCCTGTTCATCTCTGATTTTTAAAAGACGTTGTTCAAAGTTCCCACAATCCCTGAACTTACCTCTGAACTTCCCTTCTCACTTCCAGTTCCGGTGCACCAGCTCTCTGAGTTACCCTGGATTCACCTTATTTATTATTTCAATAAACCTGTTGAACTTTTCCTCTGGTTCTCTGAGTGGTTTCCTGCATGTGGATCAGATCTCTTAAAAACATCATGACACAGTCAGGGCACAGCAGGGGTTCTATGTCTCAGTTGTTCATCAGGCAGACCTTCTCTCCAGTCTGCCTCTATAAGTTCTGAAACTCAAGAGAAATGTGTTGCAAAAGGTCTGTTTTGCAGCAGTTTGGTTCTGAAAGGTTCTGACTTATCCTTGATGGTTCTGGAGATCTGGTTCCCCTGGGGCCCGCATCTCCACTTTGTTGGAGATCCAGCCCAGGCGGACCCCAGCTTTGAGCGCAGGGGCAGAAGACATCAGGAGCAAAAAGAGGAAAAATTCTGTGTGCTCTGTGGTTTTGTCTGTCCTCACACAGAGGGGGGATAGGTGAAAACCCCGTGCGGAGGCTCCTCCTGCGTCACTGCATTGAGGTGATGCCTTGCGCTCCTCTCAACTGCTTTCAGTTTTTCCTGCAGCTCCTGTGCCTCCCGACGAGCACAGCAGATGGAACGAAAGATGGAAGAGTAAGTGGTTCTAGTCAGCTGGCATACACAGATTTTTGGGTTTTCTAACAGTGAAACTGCAAAAAAAAAGCTGTGACATCATGTTACAGAAATGCTCATCCCCCAGACACTCACAGCATCTGTGAAAACATCCGGGTGTTATTCATCTGCTGCTGGAGGTCATCTGGATAAACACTAAATATAGAGACACAAACTTACGCTAAAAGTGTGTTGCTTCATGTGATGAAACAATTTGCCACAGAAATTTTTTAAGACACGAAGAAAACTACTGGTTTTGTTAATTATATAATATTTTCAGTCCACGATCTGTACAATCAGCTCATTCGCTCATGCGCTTCCAGATATACATCCAGTTTACCATAAATAATTTAATTATGGTACTAAAAGTATTTTTATACTTAACTCACTAAAGAATGCTAATAAACATCTTAAAAAATTTCTATGACTTTTCTGAGAAAATTTGATTTTATTAAACTGCTTCTCTGACGTCACCATCAGACATGCTCAGAGCAGTCTGGCAAAATATGATTAAACCACGTTTATCTGCATTTTAGTTGATTATTTCTTTATATGATGCACTATATACCATAATGTTAACAAAAAAGGAAAAAACAAAAGTCAAAAAGACTAGATTTAAATCCAAAGCCGAAACGTTAGCTGCCGGAAGTAGAGTAGGATCCCATTTCCAGAGAAAGAATTTAGATGCATTAATTATATCAGATAATACATTATTTACCTTAGCCCATTATAATATAGTACGCTTACTATTTTTGGGCAGTGAAAAACGAAATTTAGGTCTCTTTTACAAATTAAAATTGAGGGTGACCTGGATGTATATCTGGATGCGCATGACCAAATAGTACGGATCATGCTTCTGATACGGATCGGATAATGACAGCTGGTAATGTCGTAAGCTAAAAAGCTTCAAGGATGGTTTACAGGATAGAGCAGACAAATTTGTTCCAGTAAAGCTGCAGGAATGATAAAATACTAACAAAGAAGCCAAATTATCTGCATCCTACTACAGTTTTAGCGCAAGGCTAGAGATTTTTTTATATTTTCATTTGAGAATAAAGTCATAACATTATGAGATTCAAGTCATAATATTACAAGAATAAAGTCGTAACATTACGAGAAAAAAGTTGTAATATTACGAGAATAAATTCGTAACATTACGAGAATAAAGTCGTAATATTGCGTGAATAAAGTCGTAACATTACAAGAATAAAGTTGTAATATTACAATAATAAAGTGATAACATTACAAGAATAAAGTTGGAACATTACGAGAATAAAGTCATAATATTATGTGAATAAAGTCGTAACATTACTAGAATAAAGTTGTAATATGACAAGAATAAAGTCATAATATTATGCAAATAAAGTTGTAACATTACGAGAATAAAGTCGTAACATTACGAGAAAAAAGTTGTAATATTACGAGAATATAGTTGTAACATTACGAGAATAAAATTGTAATATTACAAGAATAAAGTCATAACATTACATGAGTAAAGTTGGAACATTAAGAGAATAAAGTCATAATATTATGCAAATAAAGTTGTAACATTACGAGAATAAAGTTGTAATATGACAAGAATAAAGTCATAATATTATGCGAATAAAGTCATAACATTACGCGAATAAAGTCATAACATTACGAGAATAAAGTTGTAACATTACGCGATTAAAGTCGTAAAATTACGAGAAAAAGTTGTAATATTACGAGAATAAAGTCGTAACATTACGTGAATAGTTGTAACATTACGAGAATAAAGTCGTAACATTGCGAGAAAAAAGTTGTAATATTATGCAAATAAAGTCGTAACATTAGGCGAATAAAGTTGTAACATTACGAGAATAAAGTTGTAATATGACAAGAATAAAGTCATAACATTACTTGAATAAAGTCATAACATAACGAGAATAAACTTGTAACATTACGCGATTAAAGTCGTAACATTACGAGAAAAAGTTGTAATATTACAAGAATAAAGTCGTAACATTACGAGAATAAAGTTTTCATGGTGGGTCTCTGTGATCAAACCCACATGCAGAACACCACACTAAGCAGAATAAAAGTTTAACAGTTTATTAAGGAAAGCACACACAGAGTAAACGATTGCACTGGTTCTGGTACTGGTCCGGGACTTGGTTTCACAGAGTAATCTGTAGAAAGGGATTGTTTGGTTAGCCAGGTAGCAGTGATGTCTTGACAGAGTTTTGATTCTGATTTGTACCTGATGAGATTCAGACTGATCGGTGGAGAGAGGGAACCGGTTGGGTCCAGAGACTGTGGTTCCAGCAGAGAGCTCAGCAGCGGCAGAGCTTAGCTTCAGGCTAGCGAGGTTCAGACCTTGAGTTGTTCTCCTAGTTCTCTCCTGAGAACTAGCTGGGAGATTCAGACTGAGGATCTTTAGGTTTGGCTTCTCTGGGCAGGCAGGCAGGTTTCCAAACATGAGCTCCTCCAGAGTTACAGACTTCAGTCGGGTTTTCCTATGAGCAGAGAAGACAGAGACTGGTTAGGATCAGGTTGCTCTCTAGAGCAGACAGAGTTACTTAATATAAGCTGAGGCTCAGGTTCCGCTAACCAAAACTGGTCAACACTCCGGCGCTGAAGACAGGTCTGGCCGCTGCTTAAGTAGTGGGTCTCCTAATCAGGTGAATCAGCCTCAGGTGTGAAGGTGGCTTCATCTCAGGAGACCCAGGGCACTCTCTGCTGGAGAAAGGTGGCAGATCTCCAGGTCCCAACAAAAGTTGTAATATTACAAAAATAAAGTCATAACATTACAAGAATAAAGTTGTAACATTATGAGAATAAAGTTGTAATATGACAAGAATAAAGTCATAATATTATGCAAATGAAGTCATAACATTACGCGAATAAAGTCATAACATTACGAGAATAAAGTTGTAACATTACGAGAATAAAGTTGTAACATTGCGTGAATAAAGTCATAACATTACGAGAATAAAGTTGAAATACTACAAGAATAAAGTCATAATATTAGGCGAAGAAAGTCGTAACATTACGAAAATAAAGTTGTAACATTACGAGAATAAAGTTGTAATATTACGAGAATAAAGTCGTAACATTACGAGAATAAAGTCGTAACATTCCGTGAATAAAGTCATAACATTACGAGAATAAAGTTGAAATACTACAAGAATAAAGTCATAATATTAGGCGAAGAAAGTCGTAACATTACGAGAATAAAGTTGTAACATTACGAGAATAAAGTTGTAATATTACAAGAATAAAGGTGTAACATTACGAGAATAAAGTTGTAATATTATGAGAATAAGGTCATCCTACCACAACCCCTTTCAGAAAGAAACCTTCAAGCTCCGACCATCTCCACCAAACAGCAACCTGTGCCCACTTTGACATGCTGCCCAATGTGATGCTGGTGCTAAAAGATTTCCTTATTTGTCAAACCAGAGGCAAAGTTTAACTTCACATAAAGCTCGACATTCTTCATTTCAGTGAAAAAAATGCTTCCTGTAAGAGTTGTCATAAAATACAACTTGTTTCTCATAATTTTAGGACTTTATTCTCTTAATATTACGACTTTACTCTCGTAATTGTACGACTTTATTCTCCTAATATTCCGACTTTATTCTCGTAATTTTACAACTTTATTCTCATAATTTTATGACTATTCTTTATTCTCGTGATCTTAGGACTTTATTCTCGAAATAGAGGAAAAAAATAATATCTTTAGCCTTGCCCTAATACTCCGTTGTAGCATCCTCTCCCTGACGTTTAGATTTTAACATACAACAACATAAGCTGCCATAACTAAGCAGACGACACGCAGCTACACATTACAATATTACCAAGTGACTATGAATACATTCCAAGTGCTGGGAAAAAAGGTTCCTCCCTGAATCAAAACAAATAAAACTGAAGTTTGTGAATCTATGCTGTGAATTTATTCCATATGTGGTCAGATTGAACTGACCATGATTTGAGATCGATGCAAACTTTAATTTGTTGTCCTAACACAACTCAGAAAGTTATTTGAATAAATATCATAAATATTACCAAGATATTGCTTATATACACTCACAGGCCACTTTATTAGGTACACGTGTCCAACTGCTCGTTAACACTTAATTTCTAAGCAGCCAATCACATGGCGGCAACTCAGTGCATTTAGGCATGTAGACATGGTCAAGACAATCTCCTGCAGTTCAAACCGAGCATCAGTATGGGGAAGAAAGGTGATTTGAGTGACTTTGAACGTGGCATGATTGTTGGTGCCAGAAGGGCTGGTCTGAGTATTTCAGAAACTGCTGATCTACTGGGATTTTCACGCACAACCATCTCTAGGGTTTACAGAGAATGGTCCGAAAAAGAAAAAACATCCAGTGAGCGGCAGTTCTGTGGGCGGAAATGCCTTGTTGATGCTAGAGGTCAGAGGAGAATGGCCAGACTGGTTCGAGCTGATAGAAGGGCAACAGTGACTCAAATAACCACCCGTTACAACCAAGGTGGGCAGCAGAGCATCTCTGAACGCACAGTACGTCGAACTTTGAGGCAGATGGGCTACAGCAGCAGAAGACCACACCGGGTGCCACTCCTTTCAGCTAAGAACAGGAAACTGAGGCTACAATTTGCACAAGCTCATTGAAATTGGACAATAGAAGATTGGAAAAACGTTGCCTGGTCTGATGAGTCTCGATTTCTGCTGCGACATTCGGATGGTAGGGTCAGAATTTGGCGTCTACAACATGAAAGCATGGATCCATCCTGCCTTGTATCAACGGTTCAGGCTGGTGGTGGTGGTGTCATGGTGTGGGGAATATTTTCTTGGCACTCTTTGGGCCCCTTGGTACCAATTGAGCACCGTTGCAACGCCACAGCCTACCTGAGTATTGTGACCATGTCCATCCCTTTATGACCACAATGTACCCAACTTCTGATGGCTACTTTCAGCAGGATAATGCGCCATGTCATAAAGCTGGAATCATCTCAGACTGGTTTCTTGAACATGACAATGAGTTCACTGTACTCAAATGGCCTCCACAGTCACCAGATCTCAATCCAATAGAACATCTTTGGGATGTGGTGTAACGGGAGATTCGCATCATGGATGTACAGCCAACAAATCTGCGGCAACTGTGTGATGCCATCATGTCAATATGGACCAAACTCCCTGAGTAATGCTTCCAGCACCTTGTTGAATCTATGCCACGAAGAATTGAGGCAGTTCTGAAGGCAAAAGGGGGTCCAACCCGTTACTAGCATGGGGTACCTAATATAGTGGCCGGTGAGTGTATATATATTTAATATATATATAATATATATAATATAATATTTATATATATATAAATAAATGACAAAATGTCAGGTTCAAGAGGTGTAATAACTTTAGGGAAGCAATTGAAATGGCGTAAAGTCAAAAGTATACCTGAGTAGTTAAAAAAAAAAGAGTAAAGACGTTTAAAAAGTTCTGCTTTATATCGTAATATATAATCCACAGCAGTAGTAGATAAGGAGGTAATTATTTATATATTAAAGTATGCAGCTAATTTGTGGGTGCAGCAAAAATAACCAGGTAAAAACCAAAAGCTCAGCAGAATGGTGAGAAAAGAGCATTCAGGAATTAACTAAAATTCTTGATCTTTTGAGCTGTTTAATGAAATACGAATCATCAGTAAAAGCCTGAGACCTTCCATATCAGCACTGATGTCATCTCCACCCATTGGTGACTTTACAGCTGGTGCCACAGAGAAGTCCTCTTGGTTATTTAGTCTAAGTGTGTGTTTGGGTAGAGTGGATGAGAGAGGAGGAGAGATAAGGAGAAGAAAAAAGGCAGAGGAAAAACCCGACCCACAGGGAGGCATTCCTGCTCTGCTTCTAAAATCCTTCCCTTCATTACCTGCAGACATAATTCTCACCGTATGGTTTCTACGCTCACTACCAGAAACCAGCAATCAGCACAGACTGCTCTCTGACACTCGCCCATCACATGAAAAAGCAGAAGCTTTTTCTGCTGCTTCCAGTACTCGCGGTCTGAATGGAGCATAAGCTGTACTTAAAACCTTTAAGCATTTTTATTTCTCATAGACCAACAGACAGTAGAAAAGGGGGAGAAAAAGTATTTGTATCAAAATCTCATAGTTGGGGTCATGATCCCACTGGGGGATCTTGATCAAACAGTTTTGCATGTTGAAATCTGGTATAGAACTTTAACTAAATATTAAAAATGTATGTTCTAAAGAGGCTAAAGATATAAAAGCATTGCTTAAAAAATGAAGTAAACTAACGTCTTTGGTTTTTGATCCAGTTTGTAGTATTACAAGTATGCTTAATTGATTTTGTAGAAGTGTTTTTATGGGGGAGTGTTGGCCTATTGGGTTAGCAGTGCAAGTACCCGGTTTGATCCCCACAGCCTCCACTCTGGGTCTCTGGGCAAAACCCTTAACCCCACACTGCTCCCCGGGCAGCCCACAATGGCAGCCCGCTGCTCCCCAAGGGGATGGGTTACAACCAGAGGTAAATTTCTCCAATGTGAAATCAATAAAGTTCAATTATTATTATTATACTTAACTAATAGTTTGGGTCATGAGTCAGCTTTGGTAAAATGATGAGTGTCAGAAGCTGAAAAGTTTGAGAATCTTTGTGTTAGAGGAGATTTTAATTCAAAGAAAAACCAGCAGGCTGTGGTTATTATCTAAAATGAAGCTTAAAGGGCAACTCACCTCATTTAAAAATATAACCTCACCCCCAGGAGAACTTTGAAAAAGGCAACTAGACAGTAAAAGGTCGGGCTAAGTGTGAGGAGGTGCAGCTTGGGTTAGCAGGGTCATGGTCAGAACAAGAGAAAATGGCAGCTAAGTTAGCCTAGCCTGTCCTCTTTCTTGGGGGGAAGCCTAGCCTAGCCTGTTCTAGACTCTATCTTGCTGATAGGATAGCCTTCACTCATCTCAGGTAAAGGGAGACTTTGTGGAGTCCAGTGGGTTGGAGCTTTATTACTCTGAGCTGCTTGCCCAAAATCAATGCTGCCACGACGACGGATGGAGTTATATTTATACACAAATACAGGTTTGTGATAAAAAAAGACCTAAACCATCATGTATCTTCCGAACTTCAGATAAACCAATACATTGGCCATCTGATTTTTTGTCTGATTTTTTTCTTGTATCAATATCGGCCGATATGAAGATGCATTCGCCAAATCATTAGTGCATTCAGCAGCTCTGCCTTGAGATCAAGGATAGCAAATGCATTGACTGTCTCTCACTAATAAAATTCACTTCTTAAAATGAAACATAAATACATTTAACAAAGGCCCATATGATGAGTTATATATTTATCAAATATATGGTGTATTTATTTCAGATTTTAAAGAATTAATTACGTATTTCAATGATTATTTAGTTAATTGTTTATTTTTTGTAATAAGGCACTCCTCACCCTCCATAAGAATTTACACTGTTTATCAGTTAGAAATTGGTTTGGGGGTGAGTCACACTTTAAAAAGACTCTTTAAGGATATTCAACTAGTTTTGAAAATGATGCACAAAATCTAATCCCTTAAATCTCACAAAAACAGTTTATGGGAAATTAGATGCTCAAAAATAAGAAGCCACCTGAGGAAGAAAAAGTAGGAGTAATTTTCCATCACGGTGTGGGACTGGCAGGACAGGTAGCCCAGGCCGGTCAGGTTGAGCCTGGATCCAGAGGGGACCTCCAGCATGGAGCCCCAGGCCTGGTCGCACAGCAGCTCCACCTCCGCAGAGTACAGCAGTCCTTCCTCCGCGCTCTCGTAGCCGAAGTGCAGCGAGTTGTGTCCGAATCCCAGCGGCTCCCGGTGGATCGCCAGGACCCGAGCATAGACGATGATCTCGGCCAGCTCCGCCCGGCAGCCCTCGCTCAGCGGCCGCCAGTGGAAGGGCAACTGGCAGCCGTGCGTAAAAGTGTCCAAAGTGTCCAACTGCGCTAAAACGCAGAGCGATGTCAGAAGGACAGCCGGGGAAAGCATTTCGAGGAACAAAAAAAAAAAATCGATATAAATATATAATCAGTTTTACTTTATATTAACTCAACCTGTCTAACCTGTTGCGTTCATCCCAGACGCACAAGCCCTGCAGTCTGTGATGCATTCACTGACTGGAGGACACCTCAGCTGGACTTCCCATCCTCTATGGAGGCATGTTAGGTTGTAAAGCAGAAAATCCTAATATGAAGATTGTATTTTCAGACACTGCAGAAGCAGAAGTAGTAATATCCATGCTATATTTATTCAGTTTTTCCTGTTTGTTCATCTTTAGACTACTATTATTTAATGTATAGTTGCAAAGGGAATATTTTGCACCAATATCTAAAATAAGTTATCTTTACTCTTCTTATCTTTAGAGATATTTGTAAAGTCTTTCGAAATTCATGAATATTGTGTTATTAGTTCTTAATAGTAGGTTTCAAATCACTATCAGAAATATTACAGGTCATTTATTGTATTATTTTACAACTCAAATTTTAAATCAATGCTTAGTTGAAATCTGAATGAGAGTTGCAGAATATTTCTTATTTTCCTTTTACTATTTGAAATATTTCATAAAAATAATAGAATTTGCTATAATATCATAAAAAATCTTCTAAAAAATATTTAAAACTTAATCAAAATGTATTTGTTAAAACCAATTTATTCGTATGTATCTTTTATTTATATTAGTGCAAACTAATTTGAAAATTAATAATAGAATAAAAATATTTGTACTGATCCAACAGTTCTTTGAAGCTATCTGCAGATGTTAACTCAAACTCAGCAGTTAATTGAAGTAAATTCTCCTGACAAAGTATCAGTTTTTAACCTGTTCAACGCTGCCACCTAGCGGACATCAGTATGAAACGTTAAGTTTTGGGCTGGAATGAATGAAAATCACCATATTGAAGAGCAAGATCCCATGATGTGATGCCTGAGGCATATGGAGGGCCAAAAAACATTATGAAATGATAAATGTGATTGTTCTATGTAATATGTAGATGTAACATTTATTCAATATTCAGTTAAATTATAAAAAGTACAATTAGATAATAAAATGCCCTATTAAATAATCAAAATTAGATTTTAAATTATGTACTACTTGATTAAAACTAATTAAAAGCATCTTTATAAATATATAAATTTCATATATATTTACAAATAATTATAGTATACTTTTTAGGGGGATGCCAGTCTGCATTGCTTATTCTTGGGGTTACAGGCTGAAATGTTTGGGTTAGAAGATATTGCTTGTTTACACTTACAGTGATGATTAATTTTATCCCTGAAGACAATCTTTATTTAGAACCAGATGTTTGTATTTGCTTAACTGATATTTTGTCTCATAGTAAAATTTGATGGATGATTTGAAGCACTGAAGCAAAAACAGAAAAAATCGTGTACGTTTAGTTATAAGGATCCTACTTTTTTGTCTTTTTTTATTATTTTTTTTACCTAAACCTGTACTGGTAGTTAAATTATGAGCAGTTGTGTGACTTTCAGGATTTGTGGGAGCTGAGAAACAGCATTCCGCTGATATTTATAGAAACAAAAGCAGCCTGGGAATTCCATTACAATCAACCACAGCACCTTTCAACACTGAAGGCCTCCAGAATATCAACAATGTCAAGTGAAAATCTAAAACTGCAGTTATAACATCTCAAATCACTAAAAGGAACACAAGATGAATCTGGAACAAGGTATTTTTGTTCTACTGTGTTTAAAATGAGTCCTGATTATCTTAATAATTACCTTCAGTAAATGTACACTGTAATTTACACTGTAAATAATGGAGATTACAAGTTAGTCTTAAATTAAAGGGCAATTTAATTCTCTTTTTTTTTAGAAACTCTGGACTGCAATAGAGATTAATCTAAATAGTCAACCACTGCCTGATTTAACATTAAACTTTTATTTTTTGATTTATTATTATTATTATTATTATTATTATTATTATTATTATTATTATTATCATTATTATTATTATTATTATTATTTACATAAAATAATGTTATTTTTAGATCAAGGGAACCCCCTATGTGTTGTCTAAGTGGGTATAAAGTTGACTAATATCGGGATTTCCCGTTCTCAGCTGTCGTCTGATCTCGTGATCGTTGGCGTCACTGTTTCGCTGACATGTAAAGTAAGTGGATGGACTGCACTCCGTCTTATGGCCGTTGTCGGAGCCTCCGTTCACTTTCAGATCTACTTTCCGCTAATCGCCGTGAGGAGGAAACGGAAACGTTTGCGAAATCCCAAGTCACTGCTTTGCCAAGCTGGCAGTATTTACAACTAAAAGGATAATACATTTCACAATAAAGGATGGACCCTGCTGAGATGAAGCGGAGACACGGAGTTTTAATCTCCCAAATAGAGGTAGAATTTGCAATATTTGGTGTGGTGCAGTCGAAGCTACCAGCTAAAAACGACGTCCGCACGTTCACGTCGGGAATACGTCACTTCACGCGACACTAATGTTTTATTTTGAAAATCTTAACGGAAGTTGTTTCAGTATAGCAGTCCGGTACGCTTCATTTTGATTCAACTAATATTACTTAGGGGGACACAGGTTCTGTTGACTCATTTGGGTACTCCATCAAGTCTGTGTTGTCCGAACGGACCGCCGGGTTCATTTCGGGTTCGGGAATCGCAAAAGCAGGTGAGTTAAAACCGTTAAAGTCGTTTATCTTGGCGGTGACGCAGTTTGGCTCAGCTCAGACCGAACCGTGTCTCTTACTTAGGGCTAACTTTTACTGTTAAGCCCAAAGTTGCACCCTGGTTCGGCTGACCTAGTTAAAGTGAAAGTAAAATAACGTATATCTGAAAGAGAAATTAGAAAAAAACGACTTTAATTTTTTGTTATTGCAGTGTAGAAGCTGTCTTTGGCTGGTTTTCAGTAGCATCTAGCCAAACTGTTTGAACTACGGCGTCATAAAGCAGTTAAAAACACAAACCCTGATTCTATAAGCATAAAATAAACTTGATTGATATTGAATAGTGATGGATTTCCTTAAATGTGTCATTATTTGTTCAGTATCCTCAAGAACAGCAGCTTTTATTTATTTTAGAATCCGATCTGGATCAGCTGATGAGGTCTCAGATGAGTCACTTAATAAGAAAGATGCTGTTTTATATTTGCTCACTAAAAGCTATCCTGAAGTCATAATCAGACACTTCTGTGTAAAATAGCTTTAAAATGCTGCATTTCCTGATGTCCTTTTGTTCATTTCCAGACAAAACTCATTTGAATGTTTATCATTTCTGTGTGATCTTTATTCTAGGACGTTAAACGGCTTTTTGTTTTTCCACTAATTTGTTTTTTACCCTTTTGATTCATGTTTTTCCATCAGTTTCGTTTCTACACCTGCTTCCAGTCAGGGGCGGAGCTAGATGGGGGGCTAAGGGTGGCCATGCCCACCCTTAGCCAATCTTTGGCCAGCCCTATCATTTATTTCCCTCTGATACAGATGGTGGCAGCAGTAATACTCTCAAGTGGAATATTCAAGACATTTAAATTTTTCATATATTAACAATTACTGACGACAAAAAACTGTGGTTAATTGTGCACATCAGTATACTAACATTAAAGATAAGTACAGAATTCAAGCAGAAATAGATTTTGTTTTTTATGGGGTAAAGAGAAAATGATGTGTCTCTGTACGTCGTCTAGGAGTCTTCAGTGAAATCATAGATAAATAACTATTTTAATAAAAACGTATTAAATAATCCATTTATGTAGATAGTTGTAAATATCATGTTTATGCAGAATGATTACTGATAAAAGTAGGTAAGTAATGATAAGATGCTCGCCCAAAAGTCAACACGAAAAGAATTTTATCCGGAAAGCCTTTTATCTAGAAAGCACGGAGATTTCAATATATTTGTCTATTTGTTAGCAAAGGCTGTTGGAAAGTATAGTTTGTCTTTATTTAGAAAATATGGATGTTTTGCTTGTTAATTTTCCTGTTGGAACAGTGTAGACACTTTTCACCTCACTTCTAATGGTTGTATTCTGGAAGGATCAATAAAAAAACAGACATAATCATTGTGAAGCACGGTAGTGGCAGTGTCAGGAGGATGAAACTGGTCTTTTTTTGTCCAAATCTGGAGAATAAACTGACTTAACTGTTGATTAATGATTTTTTAGAGTGGAATTTGTTCCGTCTAGTTAACGTATAACATTTGCTTAAAGGAGACATCACCAGATTGTTTATTATGAAGTCCTAAAATTGATTTTACATTTTAGTTTAATCAATTAAAGTGGCATTACAGAGTTTTCTAATGACCTGTGGCCAAAACACATGCTGAAACATAAAGCTGAAATAGGCTAAAATGATCAACTAGTGTGGATCCCTTCAAAGTAAAAGCATGCTTTGTAAGCATTATATCAGCTTGCTTCCTCATACGTTGTGTTCAGTGCATGACCCTAAAGGAAACCTTGATAACAGAGTAATATGCAGCTTTATCGCTGATTACAGCCTGGATTTTAGCCCTTAAAAAAAAACTGTCATATGCGTACGCATTGTATATGCTGTATATATATCCATGCACCTTTTTCTTCCTGTGGCCCATTCTTTGGCTATTTGAGCTAATGTAAAAAGTAAATTCCTCCACTGTTAGATCAATAAAATCAATCAATCAATGACATTTAGCTAAAGTTGATGCCAAATAAGTGAGCCATAGGCTGGAGAAGATACTCAGTGATCCAGGTCATTCCAAAAAAAGTAAAAAAAAAAAAAAAAAACACCAGACTTTGTCCGGGTTCAATTTGCATGTTTTCTAAGCCATAACAAGGATTTGTGGGGCTATTTTATAAAGCTTGGAACTCAATGCTAATTTTAAACATTTTGAATTGAAAAAGCTTCCTGATTAGGGAGTGAAACGTCTTCAAACTTGGTAAACAAAGTTCAGTGTAATTTTTTTTTTAGCTATATTAAATCGGTTATAAAATCCCAAATATTGTGGTTTATTAAGTGAATGCTGAGGTACTGTTTCTCTGACACTGGGGAAGAGCTAAGGTAGAGCTAAGAAGAGCTAAGCCTTGAACCTCCGGCTGTTATCTTCACTTTCTTCAACGACTGACCACTTTAACCACAATCCACCCCCCAACAACACATACTCCAAAGGATTCCACCCACAGCCAATCCCCTCCCCTCCATCTTGTCCCTTTCAACAACACAGGAATAGGAATGAGCTGCGAGCAATTAAAGTGCCATTGCAGATGGCATCAGACCATAAACCCTAAATGCACCAGGGAGCGTTACCACAGATCCTTCCTCTCCAGCAGCTTTGACTTTATGATCATCACTGTTCCCAACAACCTCATGCTGATTTTTTGTAGTTTCTGTTTTAGTCAGTTAAATAACATGCTGCTCTCTCTTTGCACATCTCTGATGTTGCTGCTATTTTCTAATATCCATTTCTATAAAAATGTCCACAGCTGTTTATGGATTATTTATTCTCCAGATGCACAGATTTATATTTTAAAAAAAAACGCACAGTACAGTATTTTATTTGTTTTTTTCTTTACTCTGCCACATTTTCTATTATTTTAAAACAATTTAAGGTTCGCATTGTGTGACTGCTTTTGCTGTAATGCTGCTGTAACACCACAATTTCCCCATCGAGGGACAATAAAGGGGTTTTCTATTCTATTCTTCTATTCTATTGTTATTATGATGCCTCCTATCTCTTTCAGTCAGGCAGTTACAGTGGTCACTTATGTACATAATCTAAAAACCAGGAATATTTCTACAATCACAGGGTATTAGATGCACCAGGCAGGAGGAAAACATGAGTTTTAGGTTGTATTACCTGCAGGAATCCTTTGTTTAAGTCTGATTTGTTGGAGTTAAATAACGGCTGTCGTTTCAGCATCATGGCGTCCGGTGGCCCCATGATGAACGGGGACATTTCTCGCTCTCCAGGTCAGTCTGGAACGCTGGAGGAGACAGTGCAGCAGATGAATATCCTTATTCAGGAGAACCGGGACCTTAAAGGTGAGAGGATGGGACTCCTGAAACTGAGCTTAGATAAAGGACTGTGGATGATCATTAAAGTTCTGCTCCTCAGAGGCCCTGCGTCAGACCAACCTCACCATGAAGGACAAATTCGAGGGTTTGTCTGCTTGGAAGGAAAAGCAGCAACATGAGAAGGATTTCCTGGAGGAGCGCCTGCAGGAAGCTCGACGCTGCATGGAGAAGCTGAACCTCCAAAACCAGGAGCTCAGCAGGAAGCTGGAGGCAGGAGGCGCCACAGGCGGATGTCAGGTGAGGCCTAACTACCAGATAATCTGACTTCCTCCTGGTTGAAGATGAGGAACGCTGCATTATCACTATTTCATGCTGTCGTCCAATCAGAGTGCAGAGGTGGAGGCACTGCGTGCCCAGGTCGCTCGCCTGCAGGCAGAGAAGAACGACCTGGTGGCTTTGAACTCGGAGCTGCAGCTGAAGGCGGAGCAGGGATCCGAAGACGATTCCTTCATCGAGATCATCAGAGTGTCGGTGAGAGAACCAGGAATCCATCCTGGAGAGAAACGATCAATGAAACCATAAAAGAAACCATCAGAGGCTTACCTCTACGTTTGGATTTAAATGGAGAACGAAGAACCAGAAATACCCTGATAGATCCAGGAAGATATTTGATCCATCCATCCATCCATCCATCCATCCATCCATCCATCCATCCATCCATCCATCCATCCATCCTCCATATCTAAATTTTTATAAAGTTATTCCTCTGTTGTGAATGTCACCATCAGTTCATCACCATCTTATTCTGCATAATTTTGTTGCTAAACTATTTTCCTTCCTGACTTCCTCATTTTCTATCCTTCCATTTCAGGATGCAGGGGTCGCAGAAGTGAACAGCACTTGCGGCTCAGAGCACATAAGGCGTCCAGACCTCAGCATGACGTCATCGCGGCTGGAGAACGAGGAGGTGACGGTCAGCCAGCTGCTGCAGTCCCTGAGGAACGAGACACAGAGATGTGAGCGACTGGAGGCCGAGCTGAAGGCCTGCAACACGCAGTAAGGAGCCGCCAGTGACTGAGCCGCTGGTTGTCCCAAAGACCTTCGTGATGTCACCGTGAGATTTCTGGTTTTATGTTGCAGAATCAAAGAAATGGAGGAAAAGAACCAAGAAATAGAGCAAAAAATGAAAACGACTCAGACAGAGAGCAGAGAAGATGCTGCCAAGGAGAAGGTTTGTTTTAGAGCAGCAGCCATGTTTGCTTTTAGGTTGCTGCTGAATGTGCAAACAAAGCAGAAGCATTTAACTTCTTCTGTTTCACTGGTATTTCAGGCAGCATCTGAGGTGGAGAACCTGAAGACTCAGGTGATGACACTCTTCAGGGACTTGCAGCAGGCCCAGAGCAAGCTGGATGAGGCTGAAGGCATGAAGAAGAACCTGCAGGACAGGTTAGCTTGGTAGAAGGAAAGAAGCGCCGCACACACATACAGATCTGTCTACATCTACATCTGACCTGTCTGCTAGATGTCGGGAGGTGGAGCAGGACGTGGCCACTCTGAAGGCTCAGCTGGTGGAGAAGCAGGCGGTGCAGGCGGAGAACGACCGGCTGAAGCTGCAGCTGGGGAGCCTGCAGGCCCAGAGCCAGATGGAGCAGAAGAAGGCTGATGATGACAGGTCAGAGACGTCGTCTTCTGCAATGAAGAGACGTTTCTAACATTACTAATGAAAAAGAAAAACATCTTTTAAGATTAACTTTGCTGTTTTGTTAGATTTGGGTTTTACAAATTTTATATATTTTTTTTACAGATGTTTTCTTTTTTATTTCAAATTTCTATTTTCCAGGTTTCTTAAGATATGCTAAAAAATGCCTCTTTATCATCCGGTGTAGGATGATAAAGAGGCATTCCATTTTGGAATCAAAGGCTACTGGAGAATTAAATAAATTAATATAACATGAAATTACAAAAAACAAAAACAGCAGCATTGTCATCAGTTTCCCTAACAAACACACAAATCAGCTTTATCATATCCAAATACTGATAGAAACCAACATCTGATCTGGAGAGTAACAAAGCGGAAACAAACAACTAAGCGTGCCAATAAACTAGAACACAAAGTAGAAGGGCCATTTTAGATTAAAAAAAAACAAACCCAAATTTCTAGATGATTAAGGGCATAAATTGATATGTTGAAACTAATATCACTTTCCCACTGGCTGAAAAAAACGTTAAACCTGGGAACAATCGGCTAGTTAGTGGCAATGGGAACAGCTCACTGACCCGGGTCCAACGACTCGGCAAGCATTATAATCAACCGCTTAAACTGGGTTTTTTTTAATGTTTTTTTTTATACAGTGTCCTATCTGGTAATGTGGCAATAAGAATAATTGTCTTGATGCCAAAAAGGACCCAACAGATTTAACTTTCACAAGTAGAGCAGTACGGCTATCTCCATAGTGTTCCGCTTGATTCATGCATATAAATAGCTTTATTATAATTCATGCAGGGAGTTTTACAGATTATATGGACACTGCAATGTAAGTTGAACAGGAAAGGAAAAAGAGAAAAAAGGAGCAAAGATGAAAGAAAGAGGAGATGAATGGAAAAAAAATGATAAAACGTCTTCAGTCCTGTTAAATTGAGTGTGACGTACGGATGTCAACACACCGCACCAGCCACGTCTGATCTAGCAAGCCTATATAACTATGTTTGCATTCGATAAATGCATCAAAGCTGGTGTGATGGTGTCACCAGACATGCAGCAGTGGGGTACAGAGGCCATACAGAAGGCAGCCAAATGCCGATTGTTAGCAGGTTCAACCCATATTTGAAAAACCCAAAGATTACGATATTCTCTGACGATGTAAAGTCAGAAATTAGCTTAAAAGAAAAACATGACCTAGGGGAGATTTTAATCTGCATATTTTCCAAAGTATAAGTGAAACATCCATACTTTTTATATGCAACACAATTAGGGGCGTAAACAAATAATCAACTTTAAATAATTGTTGATTAATGTTTTATTAGATTTTAATTAATTTAGTCTTTTTTTATAGATTTGTTGTAGCAATAAAGGTGGAGAGTGGTGAATGTGTAAAATGAATTCTCTGATCCAAAAGGACCGGTTAAATTGGGTTTTCTGATATTTTTACATTAAACCCACATTACTCTCCAAGATAGTTCTTCTCTTTCACTTGGTTCTCAGATTTCATTTTCTTCTGAATTGTAACAAAGTGTTCAATTTGCTCACTGAAAGCAGGACAAGCAATTTCACATGCAGACCCTTCAGTGTGCTGTTCTGCAGATACCTGTGAAACATGCAGTGTTTATATCACTCTGTCAGTCCGTGCTTATTTGTGAAGTGACAATTGGTCTTTGTCTTTCTGCATCCTATTTTTCCCCGATGCGCCACAACAGCTGAGAGACAGCAAAACAGGAACAATCTGATATTCTCTTCCTGTCTCATATTCCATGACCTATCACCTCAAGCAATCGAGAAAAAGAAAACAAACAGATGAATGAAAAAAAGACAAATTTACAAATTTCATTCTTTTCAAATGTGTTTTCCGGATCACATTTACTTCATTTCTAGGGACGGGACTTCCTGCAGAGTGAGAAGACGCATTTCTATTGGTCTGCTGGACGTTAGCAACAACATTCTTATTGGTCAAGAGTGAGCGTTCGGTTTGGACTAAATGTGATCTGTGAAACACAATTTGAAAAAGAAGGGAATTTGTAATAACTGCTTAAAAAAATTGTAAAATAAAATGAAAAGATTTTATAATTAAATATGAAAAATAAATGTCAAAATCTGAGCAAACAGCAAATTCACTCTAGAAACTTTTCTCCTAATCAAACATTTCTCATAATTTAATTTCTGGATTCCATATTTTGAGCTAAATTCCCTCGTATTTCACTTGGTGTTTGTATCCATGGTAACTCCAGAAGTTAACCAGCATTCCTCCACAGGACCAACCTGGCTCAGCTGAAGGATGCGTACACCAAACTGTTCGAGGATTACAACGAGCTCAAAGAGGAGAAGAAGAGGAAAGAGGTTTGCTTCCTGCTCCTCTTTTTGCAGATAATGCGGGTTTTCCGGTCATGTGACCCATCTCTCCCTGTCCTGCAGTCCCACATGGTGGAGAGGAACCTGGTGGAGGATCTGCAGCAGCGGCTGAGCTCGGCAGAGGAAGCGCTGGTGGTCAAACAGAACAAGATCGATGAGATGAAGCAGGAGATGTTCCAGAAGGAGAAGGAGCTGGAAACCATCTCTGTCTTCCAGGCTCAGGTTGGATCAATAAACAATAATAATACAATTTTCAATTACTAACCGATTAAACTCTGAAATGGTCTAAATATGACGTTAAACGTTAAAAATAGCTTTGAAATCCAGCCTCTGTTTATCAAACAGTATGAAGAACCTAAAGATCAGCTGTTGAAACAGGAAGGAGTCGCCCTCTAACATCTCACAAAAATAAAAGCATCAAGCTGAAATTGTAAAGCTCCGCCTCCAAAGGTGGTCTCTGGTTTCTTTTTTAGGAGAGTTCTGTTTTTTTTCTGTCATCTGTCATAAATAAACCCGATCGCTCCGTCTGATGTATCAGATGAGGACAGAGGAGGGTTCGGTCACAGGACTTATTGTCCATATTAAATAAAACACCATAAATATAGATGTTAAAATTAAGCGATGCATGTCTGATAGTGTTTACTTAGTCCATTTTGAGCCCAAACAAAACAAATACCCTTCAGTTTACTGCAAAATTCAGCATAAAAACAGAAATTCAATCAATTTCACCTGCAGGACGCCATCGTTTAATCACAAAGCCACTAAGGCTACGTCCACACTGCAGGCATTAATGCTCAATTTCGATTCTATTTTTGTTAAATCCGATTCTTTTGCATGGTTGTTTACATTTCGATCATGCATTATGTGACTTGTATGTGATCTCCTGTGTAAACTGCATTCAAACAAGTGTCCCGCGTGCACAGAAGAGGACACACTGATGTCACAGGCAAGCGTGCTCTGTGTTTACGGAAATAAATATGGATGGTAGCGCTGGAGCTCATGTAGCGATCTTTTCACAACTTCAGCCAATGCATTAACAAGACTGTTCTCTGCATTATCATTCACCATGGCAGCAGGATGCAGAATAGTGACCTATGGCGGGTATTAATGGTGTAATGCCGTGCACACACAGGTCGCATTTGAAAAGATCAGATCTTTGTTTTTCGACTGTCATGAAAAGATCAGATAAAGCTCGCCTAAGGGCAAAAAAACTGGCTTTGGGTCACTTCAGGCTGCAGTGTAAATGTTGCCTAAGAGTAGCTGTTAGCATAGGATGACCCTTATTCAAAAGCTGTTTTGGTTCTGTGCCGCCCGCAGGCAGAGGTCTACTCCTCAGACTTCTACGCAGAGCGAGCGGCGAGGGAGAAGCTCCACGAGGAGAGAGAGCGTCTGGCTGCTCAGCTGGAGTTCGTGAAGAAGCAGAACACGCAGCTGCAGCAGGAGATGGACTCACTGGGCCGGTAAACTGCTCTCTGTCTCCATCTAGTGGTTATTTTATCAGAGAGGAGATCTCTTTAAGGCTTGAGATGAGGTAGCAGCGGGATGTCCAGATTTATCTGATTCCGTCTTATTGACCTCTAGGCGTTCGTTAAATGAAATGCAGCGCAGACACGGATCTGCTGCTCCGAGCCCACGTGGACCTGACCCAAGTCTGGTAGGAAGAGGTAAGCTGATAAATGATGAGCTGTCCTCCAGCTCTCGTAGAGCTATGCAACATAGATGCATGTAATGAGGTCTGTCATCCTCAGGGGCCGACTGGACCCAGGAGAACATTCCTGGACACGCCTGCCCCAAGTGCAACGAGATCCACCCAGACCTGGACTCCCTGCAGATCCACATCATGGACTGCATCAACTAGATTCCCAGCTTCAGCAGCTTCGCCTGAGTCTTCCTCGCCTTCCACCCCCCATGCCCTCTTTTCACGATACCAACTTCTCCGTTCAGTTATTTCTGGAACAGATCTGTCTAAAGGGGCTTTATTCATCGACCTAGCCTGATTATCTGCATTATTAAGCAGAGAGCATCTTAAACCAAATGATGGTTTGTGAACAATCCCTACACTCAAACACCTGGGTTTTAATGAACAACGTATTTCAAATGTTTTTTTTTTTAAAGTTCGAGTTTTAGTTTAGCAAAGAAAAACACTTTTTTTTCTTAGAACTAGTCAGAACATCATCAGATGTTTAATGACCCATAAATAGCACCTCTGTCTTCTTTTGGAAGCACGCTGGAGGGAAAATGGCAGCTGATAACAGTTAGAAAATGCTGAATATTAAACATCTTACTGCAGAATTCAGCCGACTAGGTTTTGGTTTTCATTTTACATGCTTCCTCCTGTCCTGCTAACATCTTCCTCACTAGGAAAGCTACTGAGCTTTGCAAAGCAAAGCAGAGGGAACCTTTATGTTAGAGGTCCGCATGTAAACATATATATTTATATATATATATATAAACTGCTTTTAGTTAGTGGTTCATTTAAATGGTTTTTGGTTGAATTAAAGAATATGTAAGAATATGAGAAGCTTCCTGGGTTTCCATCAGAACTGAAATGTGGCCTACCTCCTAAATGACCAAGTATGTGGTTTCTAAGGGTGTTTAATCTGTATTTATCGACTCTAAGACCATAATTGGTTCTTTGCCGTCTGATCAGAATGTGTAAAAGGAATTTGTTTGACATGGAGGCTTTAAAGACATGGATCCGTGTGAAAAATGAATAAACTTTTATTGAAAGGATATCTGTCTTATTTAGTCTTTTAAAAACATTTTGAATCAAACCATCTTCAGTCATTGATTAGTCCTATAAAACTTTTGCATCAGTTTAGAGGCAGTTAGTTTTGGTTTTACTAGTTCTGTTGGATTATTTTGATCCATTCATCAGTTTTAATATATTTATCAGAATATTGGAACCTTTTATTAAGAAGCATATTAATATTTTTTCACTTTTAACTCATAAAATCTTTATGATGTGGCAGACTGGAGTCTTTAACTGAGATTTGGGGCGCTGACTTCTGTAACGCTTTTGATCAGAGTAGGATTACAATTTATATCAATCTGTTTTCCTGTCTCATGGTTATTTAATATACATTATGGGGTGTTATTTAAAGAGTGATCTCTGGAAAAGAAGGTTTCAAGGTGTTGAAGGTTTTTCTTAAAATTTTCTTCAGACTTTAACATAAAGATTGTATTTTCTGTATGCCTGTGTGCCCTTTTTGCCTTAAATGGAATAATAAAAGGGATGAAATATATTTAAACTAATAAGTAGCAGTTGAATAAAAGGTTTTTCTGCTGCTGCACATTGAAGAACTCTAGTTAAAAATGGACAATGTTAAATATGGCCAGGAGGGGGCGACATATTCACATTTTGTATGTTTCTGTGGCCTTTAACAGGAAAAAATATCTTTTGTTTCTACAAAGTGAGATATATGGTAGTTGGTTACCGTAACACACTATGATTCATTGTTGTTTTTAGCTGCAATGAGGTTTTGAAGAAATATAAGCTGTTAATCAAAGCAGGAAGAGCAGAGTTTTTCAAACTGGGTCCTAAAGACTCAATAACCTGCATTCAGCTCAGCTGATTCCAGTTTGTGGCTGATAAACAGGCTCTGGTTGAGCTGCTGTCACCTGGATGAGGTGTGCAGAGAATCTGCTGGAACAAACAGGGTGGCGTGTCTGAGGGAGAAGCATTCAGAGAACTGGGGTAAGAAAGAGTTTGATGGAGTTACTGATAGCCCAGCCATGCAGAGCCAAATATGTCACAGATTTATGTGATCTGCAAAGGGGAATTTGATAAGATTGTAATTAACAAAACTCAAATTTGACAAATAGAAAATAAAGAGAGGAACTTAGAAGAAATAATATAATTACTTGCAAACAAAATATTGATGAAAATATAAAGGGGAAATTTTTCGGGAAAAAAGGAAAATACAGAGAGAATTGAAAACAAAAGTGATTAAAAACTAAAACATGAAAGAATCTGAAAAAAAAAACTAATTTAAATATGATTAAAAAATGTGGAAAAATATAAAAATGTAACATCTGTGAAGATTCTCAGTCATCCAGGTCTTAGTCAAGCTTGAAAAGTTCAGTTTATGCAACTGAAAGTAACGTTTTCTTTGACGTTAACCTGGAAAAACCAAAACTCAACAGAGAAGGTGGTCTTGGATAACCTTTCACCTCCTTATAAATCACTATTAGGAACAATAATAAGAAAAGTCACTTCTCACCTGCCCTCACTTTACTCACGCTTCAATGAGGCTGAAACCATTCTGACGAGGGAGTTTTGTTTTTGATGAATGGGAGCGCTGGGATTAATATAATATAGGTATAATGGTTAGAACTGGAGAAGCCTCTTGGATGAGAGGAAAAACATCTTTTAGAAAACTTCACGTCCAGTTGCTTAAACTGAACTTTTAAACAATCTGAATAAAAATGTAAAAAATAAAAAACAATTAAAACCTGAAACTGAAATGAAAATAAATTTTAAATTTGCAAAAAGAAATATGTATAAAAAGCAGATTAATATTAATAAAACTGACAAATATGAAAATATTATGAACTCAAATACAAAAAAAACACATTTAGAATTTTTTTATCTGAAATTAATATCAAAACAATTTCATTTGTCTCAAGGAATTTTATTTATTCATTTTTTGGAAAATGTTATGTTTACAAACCGTGTTTGCTTGCAACAAAAATAATGATAATAATAGAAAAACAGGCAAAAATGATCTCCATTCACATGATGGTGTGGCGGAAAATAAAAAAAGCAAACAAGTTTGCAAATAAAGCGTAAGAAATCCAAACCGATGAAATAATCAAAGCTCTGTTTTGAAAACATGAGCCCAAATCACAAACTAGAACAGCAGTGAGGCATACCAACACTAAAGTAAGACAATGTTACAGAAAACATAATTGATTAAGGTGAAAGTCCTCTGAGGGAAGTGCATAAAAAAGGAAGTGATCTTCTCAGGATAAAATCATCTACAGGTGCTGGTCATAAAATTAGAATATCATGAAAAAGTAGATTGATTTCAGTAATTCCATTTAAAAAGTGAAACTTGTATATTATATTCATACATTACATACAAACTCATATATTTCAGATGTTTATTTTGTTTAATTTTGATGATTACAAATGACAACAAATGAAAATCTCAAATTCATCATATCAGAAAATTAGAATATTGTGAAAAGGTTCAAAATTGATGGCCCCTGGTGCCACACTCTAATCAGCTAATTAACTCAAACCACCTGCAAAAGCCTTTAAATGGTCTTTCAGTCTAGTTCTATAGGCTACACAATCATGGGGAAGACTGCTGACTTGACAGTTGTCCAAAAGACGACCATCGACACCTTGCACAAGGAGGGCAAGACACAAAAGGTCATCGCTAAAGAGGCTGGCTGTTCACAGAGCTCAGTGTCCAAGCACATTAATAGAGAGGCGAAGGGAAGGAAAAGATGTGGTCGAAAAAAGTGTACAAGCAAGAGAGATAACCGCACCCTGGAGAGGATTGTGAAACAAAACCCATTCAAAAATGTGGGGGAGATTCACAAAGAGTGGACTGCAGCTGGAGTGAGTGCTTCAAGAACCACCACACACAGACGTATGAAAGACATGGGTTTCTGCTGTCGCATTCCTTGTGTCAAGCCACTCTTGAACCACAGACAGCGTCAGAAGCGTCTTGCCTGGGCTGCTGGTGAGTGGTCCAAAGTCATGTTCTCTGATGAAAGTAAATTTTGCATTTCCTTTGGAAATCAAGGTCCCAGAGTCTGGAGGAAAAGAAGAGAGGCACTTCATCCACGTTGCTTGAAGTCCAGTGTAAAGTTTCCACAGTCAGTGATGGTTTGGGGTGCCATGTCATCTGCTGGTGTTGGTCCATTGTGTTTTCTGAGGTCCAGGGTCAACGCAGCCACATACCAGGAAGTTTTAGAGCACTTCATGCTTCCTGCAGCTGACCAACTTTTTGGAGATGCAGATTTCATTTTCCAACAGGACTTGGCACCTGCACACAGTGCCAAAGCTACCAGTACCTGGTTGAAGGACCATGGTATCCCTGTTCTTAATTGGCCAGCAAACTCTCCTGACCTTAACCCCATAGAAAATCTATGGGGTATTGTGAAGAAGAAGATGCAATACACCAGACCCAACAATTCAGAAGAGCTAAAAGCCACTATTAGAGCAACCTGGGCTATCATAACACCTGAGCAGTGCCACAGACTGATCGACTCCATGCCACGCCGCATTGCTGCAGTAATACAGGCCAAAGGAGGCCCAACTAAATACTGAGTGCTGTACATGCTCATACTTTTCATGTTCATACTTTTCAGTTGGCCAACATTTCTATAAATCCTTTGTTTTTATTGGTCTTCAGTAATATTCTAATTTTCTGATATGATGAATTTGAGATTTTCATTTGTTGTCATTTGTAATCATCAAAATTAAACAAAATAAACATCTGAAATATATGAGTTTGTATGTAATGTATGAATATAATATACAAGTTTCACTTTTTAAATGGAATTACTGAAATCAATCTACTTTTTCATGATATTCTAATTTTATGACCAGCACCTGTATGTGGTGTCTGTAGAGTCCTGAGAGTTTAGGACATTATTTAAAAGTATGTCTTTATCATCAACATCAACAGATTTAGAGTTGGTAGTTTAGTTCCTGGGGTCTGTGGATTGCAGGACTGAAATGACTCAGTACTGTAAATCTATGAGACTATAAATTCTTACAACTGAAGACGTGTTTCTAAGACCTGACTGTTTCCTCTAGGCATGATGGCGTCTGGAGTCCCTGAGACAATTAGTGACTTATATTGCTCTCCTGAATGGCCCAACGAGCTGGATGAGACCATGAAATATGTGAACATCCTGACTGAGCTGAACCAAAACATGAAAGGTGAGAAAAGATCGGATTGATTGATTATTTGTGTCGGCTTGTTTTGGTTACAGATAGAGAATCTATAGTCGATAATGAACAGAAGAAAATGCTTCCATTAATGCTTTTTCAGGACCAGTACTGGCTTTTATTTAGCCCTGCTCAGGATAAGCTCCTGAGCAGGAGCTAAAGGGTGGAGCTAAAGGGTGGCCAATAGCTGCCATGTCCTCTCCTAGATAATCTTTAGCCACTCCTCTGACATTAAGCAGTTCTCTTCTAATCCAGAATGTGGCAACAGTGATACAAACAAGTGGAGCATCCTAACTAATACCCCTTTCCCACTGGCCGAAAAACCTGTTTGACCTGGGTCGACACGGTCAGTGAGGCGTTCCCACTGCCACTAAAAGCTGATTGTTCCCGGGTTTAAACGACTCGGCAATCAACCCGTGTTAAAATCACCTCAGCTCTGATCAGCATGCTGAGAGAAAACCAGACCCGGGTCGACCCGCTAATTTACATGATGCCACTGAGTGCAACATATGGACATATGCTGCTCTCCATTGTTTACCTTCCTGATTTCTGTCACACTGGTGACGCCATCAACGCTAACCAAGCATTATGATGTCAACAGAGGAGGTGTGTGTGGGGGGGTGTTATTAGATCCAGCTTTACTTGCCGATGGGAAGGGAGAAAAATGATTGTTAGTTCAACCTGTGTTTGAAAAACCCGCGTTAGCCCGGTATTTCCAGTGGGAAAGAAGCTTAAAGTCGTATGGAAGCAGCTGTTCCAACAGTTCCAGAATTCCTCAGAATTCTCCCAAGTGGTGCCCAACTTTACAGGAATGAATAAAGTGAATCTGATTGGTCGATTATCAAAGGGGCGGGATTGTTGTGGCGGAAAGTTTGCAAGCATTTGGTTGTGGCCGGTTTGTCGGAAGCATCTTTCTAACCAGTTAGCAACTTAGTGCTAGTAGGTTCCCAATGGGTCCTCCCTACGACTTTAATTTAACATTTTAGTTAATATATTCACCATAAGCTGACAATAAAAAATAGAAGTCTTCTGTGTAAGATAAAAAATAACTGCTTAACCTTAAATGTGGATATTTTGCAAAGCAATAGATGAATTAGTAATTTCTACATATGTTTATGAGCAAAGGCTTCATTAGAACCTAGTTTCTCCTTTATTTGGAAAACACAGATGTTGTTCTCATTTTTTTCCCATTAGAACAAAGTAATTTTTGTATATTTTATCCTGATCTGATTCCAGTACCTATTGGTTTTTAGCCAAAAACGAGCCGGAGCCATGAATTAGTTTGAAGATCTGTTGTTTGAAATGTTTTCCCCTAGTTGCTGTCTGTCAGAACAACCAAACCATGAAGGAGTGTTTAAAGAACTTGTCTGCCTGGAAGGAAACGCAGAAACAGGAGCAGCAGCTCCTAAAAAACCAACTCAGGGAAACCCAGCTCTCCCTGGAAACATCAACCCTCCAGAATGAGGAGCTGCAGCATCGGCTGACCAATGCGGAGAAAGCGCTGGCTGACAAACAGAAGAAGATTGATGAGATCAAGCAAGAGCTTTTCAAAAGGGAGAAGGAGCTAGAAACTATTGATATCTTAAAGGTCCAGGTTGGTGCACATGTTCATAAACCCTAAATCAAGCAGGAGTCATGGGTCAGTACTGTGACCTCAATATCTAATCGCTGCTGTTATATGGCAATAAAAAAACCTCAGCAAAAGGTGGCTTCTCTTTGCAATGGCAGATGAAACGAATGGATGACAGTCTTTGTTAACTACGGGTTAATTGTTCAACACCTAGATTCAGTTTTTTAAAAAATGTCTTATTCTGTGATGTCTGCAGGCCGATGCCTTCTCCGCAGACTTCTACGCAGAGCGGGAAGCAAAGGAGAGGCTCCATGAGGAGAAGGAGTGCGTAGCTGCTCAGCTGGAGGAGCTTAAGAAGCGGAACATGCAGCTGCAGCAGCAGATAAAGAAATTGACCTGGTATGCCGTCTCTTCACTCAGCTCAATTTATTGGTCAGCTCAGCTGACCAATAAATTGTGTTTTGTTTATGTTTATGCATTTAGCAGATGCTTTTATCCAGAACGACTTACAAAGTAGACACAGTTTTACTGTTATCGTTGATATCACAGTACAATCTCTAGAGGAAAACCCCTAATCAGAATCAGTGGTGACAGCAAAGAGGGATAGAAAGTGGCGGTTTTAGACCAAATGTACCAGGAGGCCATGGGGGGCCAGCGTGTCTTCATTGGGGCACAGAAAAGCATGAAACAAAAACGAATAAAGAGCTGCATGAAATAAAATTTCCATTTAATTGGGTTTAATTAAAATTATATGTCTTGCAACTGAAAATATTTATTTTTGGCTTTATAATGTTCATTTGGATTAGCGTTAAAATAAATATAAAAATCCTTTAGCTATACATGTATCTAAAAAAACAAACAAAGCTATTATTTTGAATATTCAGTCAGTATACATTCATAATTTAGGACTTTTACATATTTTAACTTAATTTAAGTTAGAATTATAGATTTTTATAAAATTAGAATTAGAACAAAAAAACCTCTTATAAATTCGTTGTTTTTTTTGTTTGTTTGATCTTTCTTGGATCTTTCTTATGTTTAGTAGTGTGAAGCGACAAGATAGAGAGAAAGAGGTAACAGGACCTTTAAAGGTCAGCTGGTCGTCAATCATGACACCCAAAGCTCTTGCTGATTTTGATGGAGTCTGAGACGAGGATCATGTCTGGATGTGAATATTGTGGTGTTTGGCTGGAAAAACAGTACAGTTTTTGAGAGATTCAGTTGGAGGGGATGGTCTTTCATCCATTAAGATATGTCAGGGAGACATGGGGTGGAAATGACAGATAGAGCTGGGTGTCATCAGCATAGCAGTGGTATGACAAACCATGTGATTGAATAATGTGGCCCAGCATGGTGGTGTATGTGGCAAAGAGAAAGAGGTCCCAGTACTGAACCTTGAGGAACCCCTGTGGAGATGGTGCACTGCAGAAGTTTGACCAAGCCAGGATACTTTAAATGATTGACCAGTTTTGTCTCCATTTGTGGTTATTTTATTAAATAAACATTATCGGAGGAGATTGTGGGTCCTTGGGTTTAGATGATGTAGTAGCCTGATCCTGTCGCATTGACCTCTAGGTGTTCATTGAATGAAATGCAGCACAGACATGGATCTGCTGGAGCGAGCCCACGTGGACCTGATCCAAGTCTGGTAGAAAGAGGTAAGCTGATAAATTATTAGTTTCCCTCTAGCTCATGTAGAACTACACAACATAGATGGAAGGTTAATCAAGAACACTCTCCCTTTAATAATAAGTGGATTTAACAAGGTCTGTCATCCTCAGCTGCGGACTGGAGCCAGCAGAACATTCCTGAACACGCCTGCCCCAAGTGCAATGAGATCCTCCCAGACCTGGACTCTCTGCAGATCCACACCATGGACTGCATCAACTAGACCCACCGCTATCTGTCTGTTCTGGACTCTAGGGAGATTTCACAGGCTTGGATGTAAAATAAATAAAATTACAAAACAAATGTTTGATCTTTTAATACTATTATTGAATCGTCTACAGTCCACGATTACTCTGTGAAAGTCCTATAAAACTTAAATATCCCTCTTGAGTTTATTTGCATTGAACTAGTTGTATCTGTTAAGTCTAAATAAACAACTTCTAAACGTCCGACTCGGGGCTCAATCCCGGTAAGTTCCTTACTTTCAGCCACTAGCCCTTAATCTCACACCCTGGGATTGAATCCCTCTGGTTGCAGGGCAACGCCACTTGACGCCACTGTCTCCATTCCTTCAGGGTCCCTTGGTGCTGCACTGGCAAAATGATCTAGAAATAAGTAAGCATTTCTGAAATCTAGTGTATTTATCTTTAATTTTAGTAGGTAAATAAGATGATTTGCCAATGGAATGTGTGTTTTTACTCTTAAAATAAGATAATTAGACAATATGTGCATGTAAATTTTCCTGTTCCATTGGCAAAGGATCCACTCAAGACAAAATGCACTTATTTTAAGAAAAAAATACTTATTTAGAGTTACATTTTTCGCAGTTTGGTGGGCCCCATGTTGGTGACCCCTGGCCCAGAGGCTGGTCTTTAGCTAGCTCTGGTCAGCTGTAGCCTCTCCCTGCTGGCTTCCCAGATCTACCACTGTGCTTCCCCGCTCTCCTCCTGAGCTAGCAGTGGCAGGCGGCTGCCTTGTCTCCCACTGTGGTGCGCTGACTCCCCAACAGGCTCCTTTGATCACCCACTTTGGTTCCTTGGCTCCAGAGAGGGGAACGACTGGCAGCCTCTTTCCTTTTCTGCTGCTGTTCTTGTTTTGATTTCCTGCTGCTCATTTCTGAGCTCCAAAACACTGCCTCACCTAACCGCTGTTGTCAGGGAGAATCAGGTGAACCCAGAAATGCAATGCCAATGGCTTTGTTTGGCTTTCAAAAGTAAAGAAACAAACAAAAGTAAAAAAAACAAAACAAAGATCAATAAAAAATTGCCCTGCAAAATCCCCTTCCACCATTTTTTCTGTGAAATTGTCTCTGGCCCTACCCCAGCAAGTCAGCACATGAAATTTCTTGTTTCTAACAGCTAGAGTTATACCCCTCATTATGTCCACTACCCCTATGTGCAAAGAGGAATTAGGACACCACTACCCTGAGGAGCACATGCAAAATTTAGGTGTAGGGCTAATAAGTAAGGCTAAGAGGTGTATTGGGATTGGGCTTTGGAGGAGCTGATGAGGGGTTTGAGGGTTTGAATTATCCAAGATGTTATGTTTTCAGTGGTTAAATGACCTTGGTAAGGTCTCCCAATGCAAACAGGCACTGGATGACTGGTCAAAGAGCAGAACAAAAACACCAAGAGAAGGGCAAGTCGCCTGGTGCGATAGAGCCGCGACCTCACTTTGGAGCCAGGCCTGGGGCTGGGGTTTGTGGGAGAGTGCCTCCGGGGTCGGGTTAGTTCCCCCGGAACCTGACTGGACCAAGCCTGATGGAGTGACGAGAGGCCATCCCCAAGGGGGGCCTTCCACCTGCACAGGGAACCCTGATGGATTTGTGCTAAGAAGATTGATTAAAAAAAAAACAGGACCAGCAAGATTTATAAAGTTATTTTTGAAGAACAGCTCATAATCACACTGGGGAAAAATCCATGTAATGTTTGTTACTTATCACATTTAAAGTATTTACAAATGATAAAAAATAATACGTAATACTTTATCCATCCATTTTCCATCATGCTTATCCCAAGCGGGGACACAAGGGATGCTGGTGCCTATCTCCAGCTGTCTACCGTCGAGAGGCGGGTTCCACCCTGGACAGGTCGCCAGTCCATCACAGGGAAACAGACACAACCATTCACACACACTCACACCTAAGCAGAATTTAGAGAAGCCAAGTAACCTAACAGTCATGTGTTTGGATGACCCGAGACGGGAATCGAACCTTCTTCCTGCAAGGCAGCAGTGCTACCGGTGTGTCACTGACCAGCCAATACTTTATCTATGTACAAATCAAAATAAAAAAAAATTCCAAGTACAGGGTTTCTTTGATTTTTTTTTATTAAAGATTAATTTATTCTATTAATAAAATGTTAAATTATTAACATTCACCCCTTAGATATTGATATTTATATAAATGAAATGTATTTATATATAGTTTTTGGCTAAACTAAAAAACATTTACATTGTTAAAAAAAATCTATCAAATAAATGGGTTGGTAATTTCAAAGGTTATTAAAAAAGTAATCTGATAAGAAATTTTGATTTGATTTGAGCCTCTTTTTGTGCTATCATACTTTTTCTTTTTAGCGTTTTTACATGTATATCTTATTTTGAACGGCAAAAACTGGGACATTTAACCGTCACTCTGTATTAAAATTGTTTATCTTGTAACAGGGCAGTTTTAGTGCTTCAAAATACAATATACATAATGTATATACATACAAAAACGATCATTATTATTTCATATATATATTTATTTTTTCCTTTCTTTTTCTTTTCTTTCTGTTTAGGCAAATCCTTGGACACCCTGCAGCTCTTTGACAACACAGTGAGGTCCTTCGTTTAGCGCCAGATTGGATTTCTCCATTCCCTCTTTCTCTCTGTGGAAGCAGTTCCGTGGATTCTCTAAATAAAATAAACGATTTCCTGGCTTTGTCAGGAACTTTAGGGCTTTAATCATATAAAACAAAGCGATCTATTTATTTAGTTTAGTGTTGGCAGAAGAAGGACGAATCAGGAAGTCGAACAGCTACCAAAGGAGGTAAGTATCTATTAGTAGTTGAAACTTTATTTCTTTCTTTTTATTTTTTATTGTGTTTATTTTCTTAGTTTGAATATATCCGCGATAATAAATACACGGTTTTTGTCTCATCTTTTTGACCTACATTTGTTAGCAATTAGCCTTTTAAACCTGTGTAATGTCTCAGTTCATTTCTTCTTTACGGGTTTGGGCCCAAACACTAATCTATATGGAGTAAATTTTGTTTGAATAAAATATGCAATCCAGAAATAAACATTGCAAGAAGATTTTATGAAGAACTTTGCTGTTTTTCCTCAGATTTTTTCGGCTTTGTTTGTTTCTGAAATTGTGTTTTTTTTTCAAAAAAATGTTTTTACGGATTTTATATTTCAAAGTTTTTATTTTATTTTTTAAAGGAAACCCCGCCCCCGGATGTAAAGAGAATTTGATCTGGAAAACATTGTTTTAAGAGAATACAATTCAAAAACTCAATTTGGAAAAGGAAAAAAAAAAGTAGCAATAATAAAATATTAAAAATGAATTGGGGGAAAAAATGTTGTGAAATAAAGCTCTGGAAAAAAAAAAATCAGCTAATTTACTCTTTATTTTAAAAGTTTCATTTCTGGATTGCACTATTTTTTTTTCTTCTTTCTTTAAACGTCCTCAGATTAACTGATTATGTTTTGCAGTTTTCTTTTATCAGAATTGGCATCTGAAATCAGCACCTCTAAAATGGACAGTAAGTTTAATTAACTTTAACATTCATCATTGAATTAAAGTTATCTCTTTTTTTGTAAATTAAAGTCTTTTTCTTTTGTTCCGCTGAGGTGAGGATGACTTGGACATTCTGACGGCGCTCCTGGAGGAGAACGAAAACGCGGGCGAAGTACGAGGCGACGGAGAGCCGGCGGATGATTTGGACGGCCTGTTCGATGAGGATGAGGAAGAGTATAACGAGGGCAGCGAAGAGGAGGCGGCGGCCAAAGAGAAGGAAGTGTTGGAGCTCTTTGGGGATGTCGACGACATTGAACAGGACGATAAAAAAGGGAAAGGAGGCGAGGGAGATGCTGGCGAGGACTTGAAAGGGTCCAAAGAGGATTTACGAGGTTTGATGGGCGTCAGTTGGTTTAGGTTCGTTTTTTTGGTTTCTTTGTTGATGGATGTTTGCTTCTTCCTCCAGAGGAGCTGAGGCGGATGCAGGAGCAGATGCAGAAGCTGCAGCAGCAGCTGGAGGCCAGCCAGCAGAGCGCCGCTTCACCCAAAGCAGGGAGGTCAGAACCAACACCGAGCCGGCGGCCGGGGTCCAAACCCAGCCAGGGGAAACCTAAACCACAAGCAGGTAAACAGACCCAGCTCTTCATGGATGTCGTCCATTTTGGACGGCTATAAAAAAACAGATGCATCACTGAACACAACTTTAGAAAACATTTCATCACTCTTCCCAAACCTGAACCAAATGGAGCCATGCTGAGACATTTATAATAAGATCAAAGTCATAATATTGAAAGAATAAAGTGATAATATGAGAGAAACAAGCACTTCTACAATTAGAAGAAAGTTTCAATAATTATCCAGATGTGATACGATTCTGCAGACACAGCAGCCCTCTGGCTTCAAAGCAGATATTTTAGTGCAACAACGGTTCAGAAAAAAAATGGATGCATATATCAATATCCGACAGGATCCTTGGCAGCTTTGCATGTGTCATGTGAAATATGGATCCACAGTGGAATGGCAGGCAGGCAGCAGCACCGAGAGCTCGCTGAGAACATTTAGCTGCAGGCCGATCGATGATGTCACCAACCTCACCAACAACTTCTTGTCCTAATTGTGGGACAATAAGGGGATTTTCTATTCTAACTTAGAAAAAAATCACCAGTTGCCTTAAAAAAAGTCACTGCAGGGGTTTGAAAACTGAAAATCTGGCAGCAGCATCGCTTGCTGTCTCCTCAGCGTCTGCAGCGGTCCCATAGAACCTTTTTTTAATGCCGCAGCAGCTTAGAACTAAATTAGTACCTGGCACCAAACAAGCATTTAGTTCTCCACTGTTTAGTTTGATTGGTTCCTAGATTTTAGTTGAATCTTGTGTAACATCTGATATATTTTTCATCATGTAAAGGGAGGAAAGAAAATAGCAGCAGCTAAAAAGTACATATAGGTAATTATGTTAGTTTTTATGGAGGATACTGATTATTCTGACATCAGGTCACTGATTTGTCCTGCTGCTATTTTTGAACTTATTCTTGCAGCCAGTGTCGCTTTTTCTTCCTGCATTAACAAAATGAAAATGACAACTATGATAAAAAATGTAACACAGAAAATAAGCCTTTATTAGCAAATGAAACAAACTTAATGATAAAAGGCGAACGGAGGAGAGCAGTGATGGAAGCTTGGCTGCTGAGTGACCAAATGCAGGAAAGTATCGCATGTCGGAAATGACTTGGAGGAGGCCTGATGATGCTGAAAAACCTTGTTTTTATAGTTCTTTTGATTCCCTGAATTCGTATTTTCCCCCCAGCGGTTCCTCGTTAAAGCCCTGAGGTCTACCTTCGATCTTTTCACCGCTGCGGTTTGCTGCTTAGAATAGCCGGGTCTGGTGACCTTCAGCTCACTCTTTTTCCTTCCTTCAGCGGCGGCGTCTTCATCGGCTCCGCTCAGTGGAAGCGGCGTCAAGCTGCAGGAATCCTCGGACTTCTTCTCTCAGCTCAGCAATGCGGATTCATTCCAACGTAAACCCAGAACGGCTCACCAGCCCAAACCTCCAGGTAGAACCTTCCTGCTTTGCTCTAAATCCGTTTCCCTCTGGGAACCGATGCTGACGGAGCCTTTTTCTTTCTTCAGAGGATAGGAGGCCGCTGATGGAGGTGAAGATCGGCAGCTCTTTTCGACCACCGGAGGGCAGCGGCGAGCCCTCGAAGAGTAAGCCTGTAGCAGCCGCACCGCCTAGACCGGCCCAGCCTCCGGTTCCTAAAGATGTGGGAGTGGAGAAGTTCTCCGGGCTTCGCCTCAGGTAGGAACCACGAACCAATGCTGGAGCGCCGTTCGCTCCTCCTGCTTGGTTCGATCTAAATCCACGCTCCTCTCCGATGTCAGGAATCCGCGGGTCTCCTCCAGTGAGATGGAGCGAAAGATGGCCGACCGCCGGCTGATCCGGCTGTCCCAGGTTCCGGAACGGCTGAAGCGGGAGAAGCTGGAGGACAGCGACTGGGTGACGTTTGCTGTACTGGTCCACAAAGCCACGCCACAGAGCAGCAGCAGCGTAGGTGTTCCCCGCCGCCGCCGATCCTCCGCATGGCTGTTCTCACATCAACCTGGCTCTCCCTTCCCACAGGGAAAAACCTTCAGCATCTGGAAGTTGAATGACCTCCACGACCTGGACGTGTTCGTGTCTTTGCTGCTGTTTGGCGACGTCCACAAGGAGCTGTGGAAGACGGAGCCCGGCGTCGTGGTGGGACTCCTGAACCCCAACCCCATGAAGCAGAAGGACGGCTACGACGGGGTGAGTCCTCCCTCCCTCTGGGTGTCTGTTAGCGGCGCTCTGCGGCGGCTCTGACTCCTCTGATGTCCTGCAGGTCAGTCTGACGGTGGACCATCCTCAGAAGGTTCTGCTGATGGGCGAAGCTCTGGACTACGGCACCTGCAAGGCTGTGAAGAAGAGCGGCGAGCCGTGCTCTCAGATCGTCAACATGGTGGCTCATCGTTTCTCTGCAGCTTAACCTCCGTCCTAAACGGCAGCCTAAAGCTCACCGCCTTTTTTCCCCTGCAGTACGAGTGCCAGTACTGCCAGTACCACGTCAAAGCCCAGTACAAGAAGATGAGCTCCAAGAGGGCCGAGCTGCAGTCGTCCTTCTCTGGAAAAGCCCCCAACAGGGTGAAGGGTGGCAGCCTGAGAGAGCGGCTGTGTCAGGACGGCTTTTACTACGGCGGCGTCTCCTCTGCCGCCTGCGCCGCCTCCCTGTGAGTGATGCTTCAACTCCCATCCCCACCGACTCTGCTCATATTAGAGTTGGTTTAACCAGTGGGAAACATGGTGATGGCGGTATTGTGTATTCTTTTGTTAAAGTGGCCTAGTCAAAGCCTAAAGAAGAATCTGAGCTAAAATTCTGTTTAGTCTCCATGCTCTCAGACTGAGGTTGATAGAAGTAGCTTTTCTAGATGTGCAGAAGGAAGAATTTACTGTTGTTTTTGATTATTTTTAGGCTCTAATGGCCTTTATCGTAGTGTTTTTGAAAGTAGGCAGACAGGAAACGGTTTTAGAGTGAAGCTGCAGACAAATGGAGGCATTTCTAGCGTTAAACCAGAGCTAAGCCTGAGCTGAGCTTAGTTTTTACAACCAGGGAGTGTTTTTAGAAAAGCCGGCAGGAATGTGATAAGTAACAAGTGTTTTTTCAGGACTGCGTCCAAACCCAACAAACCGACCCAGAGAACTCTGGACAAGATGTTAGTGAGAGGATCTGCTCAGCCGGGTCCGGCCAGGAGGCTGGGTAAGCAGGCCGCTCTCTACGTCAGTAAAGGTTCAGTAAATGCATCGCTGAACTTTTCCTCTGATGGTGCGCAGCTCTGCAGTCCGGGGAAGTTTCCGGGTGTTCTGATGAATTTAAGAGCCTGATGTCGGTGCCGACGCCAGGAGCTCTGCAACTGAAGAAACGCCTGGAACAAGACAGTCACCTAGGTTGGTATGCGTCCCCTTTTCTGCAGCCTGCGAGGAGACCAGACCTTAATATTCTTTGTCTTCAGGCACCAAGGATGCATCTAAAGCGCCGCTTCAGTCTATCACCGCGTCCGACCTGCTCAAGCAGCAGAAACAGAAGCAGCGGGAGCTCCTCCAGAGTCGCCGACTGCGAGCCGAGCAGAGGGAGCTGCAGAAGCCGAGCGCCGCCGCCCTGACGTCCCCAAAGGCCGCCTCCGAGGTCCCCAAGGCGACGGGAGGCCCGGGGACGCCTCACGCCCCGACCCTGGGCCGCGGCTTCTCCGAGGGCGACGACATCCTGTTCTTCGACCACAGCCCGCCTCAGGCTCCGCCCCCCAGTCTGTCGGCCACTAAGCTGGCCGCTCTGAGGAAGCTGAGGGCCAAAGGAGCGGCGCTGGAGAGGGAAGACCCCAACGCTGTGAAGAGGAAGAGGAGTGACAGCGGTGAGATCAGCGCCCGGGTGGAGAAGAACCGGACCTCGCCCAGCGGTGCGGACCGTTTCTATTTAATCTGATTCTATCTTATTTCCACACGTTTGTAATTTATCCCCAAAACATAGAACACAGATAAAAATCATTGTCCTATTTTTTTCTTTTCCTGCAAAGGCGAGTCCGGTAAGGAGGAAGAGGAGGAGCCGGCCCTGAAGAAGAAACGCGAACAGCTTCGCTTCATTGAGTCCGAGGAGTTCCAGAAGATCCTCAACGCCAAATCTCGTCACGGGACGGTGCTGCAAGCGGTACGACCAGCGTCTTTTTATCCTCGCATCTTTTCACCACGGATACAGGTAACCGAGGTCACTTCCTGTTTCCCCGCAGGCCGAGTACCAGCTGCAGGAGCGCTACTTCAACGCCTTGGTGAAGAAGGAGCAGATGGAGGAGAAGATGAAGGGAATCAGGGAGATGAAGTGTCGGGCCGTGACCTGTAAGAAGGTAGAGAAGTCTCCTGCTGTAATGGACGCCTCCGTTTGTGACGCCGGGATCTGAATTCCCTCCGTTCTGCTCCTTCCAGTGCAGCTACACCTACTTTAAACCGGCAGATCGCTGCGTGAACGAGAACCACGAGCTGCGGTGGCACGACGCCATGAAGCGCTTCTTCAAGTGTCCCTGTGGACAGAGGGCCATCGCTCTGGACAGGCTGCCGCACAAACACTGCAGGTAAAGAATGCTGCCGGCCGATGGGAATCTAAACCCTCCGTTCTGGTAAAAAACGCTTTGTTTCTGCTTTATTTATTTTAGCAACTGCGGCCTGTTTAAATGGGAGCGTGACGGGATGCTGAAGGTAAGTCCCAGAACTCCAGAAAAGCACAAAAAAAATAAAATCAGATCTGATTCTCTGCTTTTTCTCTTTTAGGAGAAAACGGGACCAAAGATCGGCGGAGAACTTCTTCAACCTCGAGGGGAAGAGCACGCAAAGTTCCTCAACAGCTTGAAATGAACATGTGCTTTTTTTTATTGTGGTATCAAACAATTTTTAGTTAGTTTTTAATATTGGACTTTTTTTCAGTGTATGTTTAATGTATTAAATTTGCTGTAAACGGGCTGATTAAAGCAATAACAAGGTCATGTAAAGGGTCATTTCTTTCATCTTTCTAATAAAAACAGAGTCTGAGATCTTAAAAAAAAAGAAGTACTTTTGACAGAAATAAATGTGCTGATATTTACACCATTAAAATAACTGGACAACCTTTAATTCCATAAATTACCTCAAACTACATAAAACCACACAAATACATCCTTCGTTTATTTAATTTTAGGTGTTTCACTAAAGTTCAAACTATTACATATTTTTACTCAAGCTAGCTTGGAAAGAATCTGTCATTTTTTTGTTTGATCAGCATCTTTATTTAAGCAGCCTTTTAAAACAACTACAGTTTAAACAAATGTTTTAATATTTTTCTCAAACATGCCACATTTCATCTCAAATACAGTAAGATATATTTAAGAGGTTGAGACAAATGTGCAAACTTGTCATTTAAAGAACCCATTTCTAATATTTATGTGTAGATTTGATTTAAAATGCATTGCTATCATTAGGAATGAAAATATATTATTACACATTTTGTGAACACATCTTTCATGTTGATTCATATTAAACTTATTTTCTAATATTTTATAATATAAAAAAGTATCTTTGTTCATTTTTAATCACATGTATGTTGTATTTTAAGTAATATGGGAAAATTCAATATGAAAATGTCAAAATGACCCTCTTTTTACGCTATATTATAGGGGTTTTCCCTACATTTATATAAAAACACCACAACCAGTTTAGATTAGAAAAATGTAATTTAAATACCTGCCATGTGTGTAACCACTTACTAACAACTTGAATTGTTTAATTTGATTTTAATGTGTAAAAAACCCTCAATTTCTTTAAAGTTTAACAGGAAATAATGAAAATTTGGATAATAGGAGATGGAGGAAAAGAGGGCCATATGTCTTCCAGCAGACTGAGCCTATAGCAGCATAACTATATAGATGACTCATGATAACCTGAGCCATTCTAAGCTTTATCAATTGGATGGGGTGTCTGTCTCATGGATAAAACCAGTTGTTTCCACAGGAGAGGAGCCTGACAATTAATAGATGATGTTCTTAACAGTTTCATATAAGAAAAAATCAATTAAAAATGTATGCAAATTCTTTTAATTTATGCCCTGGTTGCTTTAATAAAAGCGTATAAGTTATATGCATTATTTGCTCTAGTGTTTTTCCTCATCCTCTTTAACCCAGAACAATAACACCCTGGTTACTAAAGCAGCCTTTGGTACTTTGAGCTTGTGCTTGTGCCAAGTCCTGCTGGAAGATAAAAATAAGCATCTCCTGTTGACGCTAACCCTGAGATATCAGCTAGACTGTTTTACAGCTCCACCTACTGCTGATAGTAAGTCAAATGTTAGAAAGAAAAACACTTTATGTGAAACAGCTTATCAAGTCCAAAGTACAAAATGTTCTGTGTTTATTTTTAGATATTAAAAGATTCTTTTGTAGTGTGGCAATACCACCTTCGACAAAGTTAACAAACTAACACCAAAAAACAGCTGCTACTATGGAGAAATTAGGATAAATTTGGTCTCGTAGAGAGAGAATAAGACACCTTCCTGGCTCAGATGTCTGCAGGATTGTTTCTTGGAAGATCTGCAGTCACTGTGTGTTTTGGCAGCACTACTGCTTGGCCATTTGGCTCCTATGCAACTCTTTAAGTTGATCCATACCAGAACCCAGACACACATAATTACAGCAGAGGCAAAATAAGAATGATGCTGTATATTGAGGTGTGGGGGGGTCTTTCCTCATTCTCCTTTTACTTATTTATTTATTTTCAATTCTCTTTAATTCTCTCCCGTCTGTCTTCTCCATCAGTGTGTGCAGATATTTCCACTCTGGAATGTGAAATTTATTTGGGCTTATGACTTCAGCAGATTTTATTACATTTTCTTATTCCACGCCACCATCTTCCTGTTGAATACTTCAAATACCAGACATTGCAGAGGCAAGAGGGACTTATGGAAACTTCTCTTTATTCATTTGAAACTTCAAAATTGAGGTTCCTTTGCAAAAAATGTGCATACACAAGATTATGTATAAATGCTACAAAATGTAAACATGAAAACAGTAAAAAAAAAAAGCATGCAAAACTTTTAGCTCCCCATGGAAAAACTGAGCTTTAAATGAATATATGAAAATATATGAAAAAAATAATATTTTACACATAGATAAGAAAATTTAGCATTTGCTATGATACTTTTAGACATTTCCCTTTGATATAGGATAAAGTCCATGGCACTATGGTGCTAGAAAGGGAAGTTGTGAGAATCTTTATGGGATGGCGTTCGCTCAATGATACCAGTAATATCGAGGGAAGAGACCATCGTAGTGAAACTCTCGCAGCTGCTCGCTCCTCTCTCTTGTTCTCTCATTTATTTCTGTTGGTAAAAAGCACAATTATAAACAGTATGACAATGTAGCTTGCAGCGTTGTGGCTAATGCTATTTTGTAACTTGGCATATTTACAGCCCAGAACACTGGTGTTCAATCTTATAAACTGAATCACATTACTGATTCATTTTACATAGTTATATTTATTCAATGCTAGATTTATGCCACAAGCTTTCAGGGTTCCTGTGTGTGAGTGAGTGCAAGTTATGCATCTCTCCCATAGAGGATCTTTGTAGACAACCTGAGTTGCCTACACAGGTGAGATAATCTCTCTAATCAGAGTGCTGGGCTTAAAGGAACAGCAGAGCCTTCACTCAGTGCTGGTTGTTAATGTTGTTTTGTTGCTCTCTAGTCTCTTGCTTCCTTCGAGTATTTTCCCTGATGTTTATTGGTATTTGTTTGATTTTCTGTACTTTGGATTTTTGCCTCTGTTCCCCCTGGACTTTCATTAAATCATCCAAACTCCAAACATTCATGCCTACTCCTTTCTGCGTTTGGGTCCTCAAAACCTCCACACAACCTGGCATAAGCCATGATATCAATTTTGGACATTGCAGATCAATGTCCATGCTGGATCTTTGCCACATTTGCAAGACACTCCCACAGGGAAATGCCCTTTATTCCTCAACCCCTGCTCAAATTAGGTAGTCTTCAAGCCAGGTTGGGAAACAAATAATAAGTAATTGAATAATTGAACTTTATTAATCTCACATTGGAGAAATGCATATCTGCATTTACCCATCCCCTTGGGTTAAACCTGAACTGGTTTGTTTGGTGCAGAACAAACCAGTTCAGGAGTATGAATTGTTGGATAGCACTTCTGCCTTGCAGAAAGAAGGTCATTGGTTCGATTCCTGGACCAGGGTCTTTCTGCATGCAGTTTGCATGTTCTCCCTGAGCATGCTTAGGTTTTCTCGGGGTACTACAGCTTCCACCCACAGTCCAAAAACATGACTGTTAGGTTAATTGGCTTCTCTAAATTCTCCTCAGGTATGAGTGTGCATCTCTGTGTTGCCCTCCGATGGACTGGCGACCTGTCCAGGGCGTCCCCCGCCTCTCGCCCGTAGACACCCCACTTGCGATTAAGTGTGTCAGAAAATGGATGGATATTACAGCTGATAATTATGATAAAATATCTAAATCACATCACATTTTGAGGGATGGCAGCCTAGGGGTTAGAGCATAGGGCTTGGAATCCTGAGGTCGTTTGAAACCCACTCCCACAGACTGCCACTCTGGCTCTCTGAACAAAGACCCTTAACCCCTGATTGCTCCCCAGGTGCTGCACAGTGGCAGCACACTGTTCCATAAAGGGGATGGGTTAAATGTAGAGAGTTAATTTCTCCATTGTGAGTTCCATAAAGTTCAATTTATCTATTTTTTTTTTGTGTCCATTATGTGATTCAAAGACAGTGTTTTTTTCCCCAGTTTAGATAACTTATCTCTTGGTGAAATCTCCTTATTGTTTCAATTCAGATTTTTTGTTCTTCTAAACTGACTAGATGGATTATAAACCACCCAGTCAGCCACATAATAACAAAATAAGCATCTGTAATCAGAACACTGTTATGCAATTCTGTCCTTCTTAAATAGAAATGGTACCTCTGGCATGGAAGACTTTTGGCTTGACTGTTATTTTTACCCAATTTCTTATTCTAGTTTTCTTAACTAAGAACTAAATTGATGAACTTTTTTGCATTTCTAAAGAGACAGATAAGATTTATTGCAGCAGTTTAGGTAACGTTTGGTATTCAGAGCTCAGTTTTATGATCTGTTCATGTCTGCTTTAAGATGCCTAAAGTGCCAGACTTGGCCTGGGTAGCGATGCTCGGCTTCTCCTTTGCCTCTCATTCTACTATTCTTGCCTGCACAGGGGGCAATTTTGGTTTCCACCACAACCTTCTTTTGAAGATTTTGCATTTTTAATCATATGGTGCTGTAGTCAGTTGCTGGCAAGTCTGGGATAATTTAAATTAGATTTAACACTCCTAAAATTAAAGGCAATTTGTTGAGAATCTTTATGTCAAAATGGTAGAAAATAGACGTATCTATCATTATATCCCTGTCTTATGCATTTTGTTTCTCAGCAGAAAGCTGAAATTGATCCCTAATGGTTCCATCTAAATTGAACTGGCCGCTATTTTTTTGTTTTCCTCTCAAACCTCCCTAAATATCTCGCTTATGAAGCCAAATCTTTATGGTAATTAGTTCTTAGTTTAGAAACTATAAATGCAGCCATATAACAGCCTACCGACCACTGCAGGGATGATTGTCAGTTTTTAGTGGACCACAAATGGACACCTTGAGCATGTGCAGCATCCCAGGCGTCCTCCTGTGGTCTGCAGGGTCATCCTCTCCATATCCTAACTGAAGCTGTGTCTTAATGTGTTCCTTTGTTCCAAGCCTGTTGCGAAAGTGTCTGGTTTTCAGAGAAGATCTGCGGGGTTTGCACTGGTTTAAAAAGCCTTACTTTTATGCAGTAATCTACGGGGTGCAAACAGCGTGCAACTAAAGGATTTCACAGCAAATTTTAAAAAGTCCTGCAAATGCAAAAACGAGACGTGCAATTTAAAAAAAAATAAACTAGCATGCATAAAAATGAGACATATAAAGTAAATTAAAACGCAAAAAAATACCACATGCAAAGAAAAAAAAGAAAACCTACAACTACAGTAAATGGAGGGCAGCAAAGTGGACACTGTGCAAAGTAAAACTCGCAGCAAATATATGCGCAAAATTCTGCAGGTAACAAATTAACTGCAAGTTAAGAAAAGCTGCAAACTAGCTGCTACATATATTGGAAGTGCTCTGGACCACTAGGGTCAGACAATCATTAACGCAAATAGGACCAAACACTTAGTAAAAGCATAAATAGGATGCCAAGAGATATCTGGGAAGATTAAAAGAAAAACTTACCTTCCCTTTCTTTCCTGTCTTTTAAATGGAATCCCATTTATGTTTTAGAGGGACCTTAGACACTAATTTTCAGCGATGTCTATATTCTGGTCCCATATGAGTTGATGATTGCTTCCTCTAGTGGTCTGGAGCACTTTTGTTATTCTTTCCTAGTTTGCAGCTTTTCTAAACCCGCAATTGTTTTTGATATTTATTAACATTTGTTTTGTACGTTGGCATCATGTAAGTACTTACAGCATGTTTCGTTTTTCCAGGGCGTGTCCATTTTACTGATATCTATATTTGTGATACCAGCATTTTGTCTTCAAATATGTTTTTTCTGTGTTGTGAGTCAGCCTAATTCTTTTTTTTTTTGTTTTTGTGTTTGCTAGATTTTTTAATTTTGCTATGAAATCATGCCTTTGCACCCCATGGCCTCCATAGACCTTTCAGTGAAGATGTACTACATCCATGTTGGCCTTGTACACTTTCAAACCCCAAACAGGAGCATAAGCAGTCAGCATTGTTTGCTCTGATACAGCCTTAATTAGGACATTTAGACAGATTTCTGTACACTATGCTACACAGCAAACACAGAATATTGTAATAATGACACTAGACAAATGTTGAAATTCATCTTATTTTATCCTCCATGGACTTTTGATACTGATGAGGCAGTGACTGAAACAGTTTGTTAAAAAAAACATCACAAAATCTACATTAACAAACTATTGTAAATGGCGAAACTGTGGGAGAGGATGGTTATAATTGATCTGGCTGAGGTTTTGTCGTCCAGCTCGTATATTTATCATGCTTGTGGAGAATTCTGACTTCATACTTGAGCCGTGTTCTGCAGGAGATCAGGTAACATTCTCAGTTTCTAGACGTAGAAATAGGTGCAAAATATTCACTTGCTTTAGCTGAATATTTTGTTGGTCTCTCAAATATAATGATAGAATAAAATCCTCAGCAGTGAGTCCACTGATGTATGGTGAAACCTATGGTTTAACAAGGCACAGTAACTGAGATCAGGTCTTACCATCGCGATCCTCTTCAACATAGTTCTCATGTTCATTTCTCTGCTCCTCGTTGTATTCTCTCCTTCGCTCACTGGCAGCTCGCTTCATCCTCTGCTCAGCTGTAATGAGGAAAATAAATGACAGTTAGACATTTAAAACTTAAGCACATGTATATTTGAAAAGCTATTACCTACTGAATGCAGTATTGCCTTTTCTTTTCTACATGTTTTTTGTTTTTCTCCAAATGATCAGCTTCACGAGTTCCCTTTCAGAAGAAAACTTTTTATATCATCACAACTTTTGAACCTTATTGTCATCAATGCACGCTGCAGAAGGATTTTCTGTGCCTCCTGTAACATGAACTCACCATCAGCAAATAATTTGGCATGTAAAGTGGGTGATTTTCTACCCAGAAAACAACTAAAATGAAGCATGTATTTGCCGTATTTACTGGTTAATAGGGGAGTCAAGTTTACTCTATATTCTCTAAATCCCTAAATAGCATTACAGAAGCAAGGGTTTGATAGGTTGATTTTTCTCTCTTTGCACCTCTTTGTACCAAATTAAAAGTCCTTTCCTGTGCACATGGCAGCCCCAGGTACACATTAAATTGTTTTAGCCCCTCTGTGTTTTCCTTAAGACCCCTAATTTAACAACACAGTCAGTAGTGTTAAGATGTGAGTTACATAATATCGAACACAGGCCTGCTTTCAGTCACTAAACGCACTTTTTCCTCCAAATTCACCAATTATTACTATTAGGTTGGCTGCTGTAAACATCCCAATTAGCCTCTAGCTAAGCTAGCATTGTACACTTATCAGCAGATTATTTTAACCATGTTGCTTTTTGTTTATTTTATTTTGAGGTAAACTTTAGTTATTTATCTGGGGAGAATAAACATATAAATGGAAGTTTGTTTGGTGCGAAATACGGTTTTTGCTAACTATTTTTTTTTTTTATTTGGGAAATGTCTAGTGTTTTGCAGTTTTGAAAATTGTAGCTAATGCGTTCTTTTTGCTGGGGTGTAAAATCACATCACATGTAATTATGTTGTGGTTAAAAGTCTCAGAAACGGTGGGATTTGCTAACTGAGTTCAGTGTCCTGGCTAACTTATGGTGACCAGAGGGAGTAAACATCTACAAATTCATAAATGCTCGGCAAAAACAAAAAAACACCCTGCAAACAAAATTATATTAAACTTCAAACACATGCAAAGGAACAGTGCAGAGCTGTAAATTAGTTCCACAGAAAAAAATTTTATTTTATTTTTACATAAACTTTACTTTTAAATAATTTCCATTTGTAAGGGACGTCCCGATACAATTAAAAAAAAATTCTGATACGATACCAATATTGAAGCCTAGAGAACTGACTGATACAGATATTAACCAAATATACTATCAGCATCAATCATGCTGGTGAGGATGATCGTTCAGGTCATTCCAAAAAACAGTTAAAAAACAGTCCACTGGGCTTTGTCTCCAAGTTTGACGACGTTTCACTTCACATCCAGGAAGCCTTTTCAATTCAAAACATGCAAATTGAAACGGGCGAACCGGTCCATCCCTTTGGAATGTGGAAGAAGCCAAACGACCCCTTCGGGAATCTGGGATCTTCGGCTCCTCACAACCACTATGGAGCATTTTTTCTTTGGATAAACTTTACATGCACAAGTGCACCCTCACAAACAACTACAGGTGCTTGGTTCCAGGTACTTAGAAATTCACTTCCATACAGAAAGCCCATGTTCTTATCTTAAGCTACCACAGAATATATATCAGATTAAATAATACTACTCATACTCCAGCGATAGTATCAAGGTGCTACTTTATTGTATCTCTTATACTATATCAATTGGTTGTGCTGATTCTTTTCACATCTCTTTGCAGGTGATGAAGCAGGCTGAAGATGTTTTATCGTTATCTCCCTTTTATCTCTTTTTCTCTTTTCCTTTAATGGTCTACATTTCCATTGCAGTGTCCATATAATCTGTAAAACTCCCTACATGAATTATAATATATGAATAAATCAAGCGGAACACTATGGTGATAGCCGTACTGCTCCACTTGTGAAAGCAAGTTGGGCTCCTTTTGGTATCAACAGAATTATTCTTATTGCCAAATTGCCAGACAGGACACTGTAAAAAGGAAATGGGATCCTACGCTACTTCCAGGAGCTAACTTTTTAAGCTTTGGATTTAAACATAAATCTAATCTTTTGAGTTTTATGTTTTCCTTTCATGTTAACATTATGGTATATAGTGCTTAACCTAAAGAAAAACAACTAAAATGCAGATAAACATAGTATAATGATATTTTGCCGCACTTTTGTAAAAAAGCATCAAATTGTCTCAGAAAAGTAATAAACCATTTTTTTAAGATGTGTATTAGCATTATTTAGTTATTTAAGGATATAAATAAATACTTTTATTACCATAATTATATTATTTATGGTGAGGCCAGGATGAATATCTGCTTGCACATGAGCTTCCAGTACGGATTGGGTAATAACAACTGGTCATCCAAATGTGAAAGGCAAAGCAAGGCAAATTTATTTGTATAGCACAATTCAGTACAAAGACAATGCAAAGTGCTTTACATGATTAAAATATAGGAAAATAAAACTGAATCAAAGCAATATGTACTTTCTAACAATAATATTCTGCTTAGTTTTGGCAACTGTGGGTATTTTTAGCATTAACCTGATGTAAAAAAAAGTCTAAAATATATTCAGTTACTAAGAGGTTCTCCTTTCGTTGGTTATTACGACCAGATTGTCTTTAAACTGTTTACATGTGAGGCGAGCTGGTTTGCTTGGCGGTTATGGAAGAAAGAACGTTTTGTTCTAAGAAGCATAAGGAGGCAGGACTCGCTCCACAGCATCCTGTGACTCCTTCTGCAGCCTCCAGTTACTGTGTGTCTCCATAAAACACACATTCAAGAGCTGTTTTTGTGTCGAGCCGCACAACTGCTGTTATTCTCCTGAACTTTGACAGCTCGCAGTTAAAACACACCAAGTCAACGTCCCTGTACGACCACAGACACATAAATCCTCTTCCAGCCCAGAGGAGTCTGATTTAGGCCGTAACTACCAATCCACTTACGTCTGAAGATGTCTATCTAAGACCAAAAATAAATCAAGAAATTATCTTTTGATTTCCTGCCATTGTTGTGACAGGGACGGCCTGAACAAGATTGTTTACACCCACCTTGGAGCTCGGCGTAGTACTTGGGGGAACGGCGACTGCGGCGTTTGAAGAAGTTGGAGGCGTCCGATTCGGCCATGAATACGTGCCGTGCGGCTTCTACAGACCACAGGTCACAGGATTTGGATCACATTTAACATAGAGTCACAGAGCAAAGGTTATGCAGACAGTACCTTGAGCATCCGGAGGTTTTGGGTCGTCCCGCACTGCCGCACTCTTCACCACACTAGAAGCTGGAGCGAAGAAAACAAACAGGCACTGACTGTTTTTGTGTTTTAATCACTGCTTAAAATCTATAAACATTATTTTCATACTACTTTCAATCTTAAACAAGGATTTTATCAATCTGACTCTGTGCTTTAAAAGGTTTTCTGTTAAATATAGAGTAACTCAGGTTTTGATCAGTCTGTGTAGATAAAATATATTCCAGATTTCTTAAAATTAGAGAGAAATAGCTATTTAAGATAATTTTTAATAGCAATTTGCTGCACTTTTGTTTTGATAACACAAGGAGAGATCGCTTTGTGTTGACTGGACATGTAAGCAAAACATTATTTCACCCCTTGATGGCATATACCCTAAGTAGTAATCCATTTCAACTATATCTTATATAAATAAGGCCACTGACACTGGTTTTAAAATATCAATGAACTGCTTTTCTCCCATAATTCTGACAAAATGAGAAGGATAATTAACAGAACTGTCAGATATGACCATAAATCAGATCAATGCCATTAATGGCATTAACTGATTAGATGGTGGTAACTCTGATCCCTTGCTGCTTCATACTTTTGCCGTTTTTGATAACTTAATGCCCAGACTTAAATTACTATTTGTACCGATAGTGATCTCTGATGAGTTAAAGTAATCAGTGATAACTTATTCTTACATTAGACACGCTACTTTTTAAATTATTGACGCTTCATTGCATTTTATTTATATGAACTCTGAAAGTCTGTAAATTAGATAAAAACCTTGTTCCATTTAACTAATTCAATGAAATTGTTCTAATAACAATGCTGTAAAGTTCAAAGTTTTTGAATGATATAACCAAGAAAGGACAGAAAAGAGAAAACCTTGTAAATTGCTAAATCCATTGGTAATAGAGCTTGATGTTGAGGTCATGGGTGGTACAAAATAAATCATTTCATAATCACAATATATTTTACTGTAGTTTTTAATATAGACTTTAGAGATTTTTACTTTTATATAAGAATTGGACATTAAGGACTTGAGATTCATGGTGAAAGAAACAATAATAGCTGCAGATTGTGAAAATATGTTCCACACTAGGAATATAGGATGGTACCTTATTAATGCTGCTTCCGTTTCTTTAGTACTTATTGTGCACAATCTTTGACAGCCAAATTTCAGCTGGTTACAACTTAATCAGTCCCTGCTGTCCCGTGCTAAATCTGATCACAATGTTTGCACTGTTATCAATCATATTTAAAAGTCCCTACTCAAACCAAGATGGTCTAATAACACCCAGTTATAGATATTAATAATACAAGCTAAAGTAAGTGAAATCTGATTAATTCCAATGCTGAATGTGAGGCAATGTGAGCCTGTTAAGATACTTACAGGCAATGATGAGGAGGATGAAGAGCAAGGACAAGATGAGTACTCGAACCCAAGACATTATGAGAGAGAAAAGCCTGATCTCTGCAAGACTGAACTGCACTCCTATCAGACTTTGACTGAGAGTGGATAGAAAGATGGAAGAGAGAAAGGTGGTAGAGCCAGGGAAAGTGGGAGAGAGTAGGAGGAGAATAAGGGAGGGCAATAAAAGGTTCATCAAGGAGAGGATAGCTACGGGTATTTCTTTTACTAAAGGGAGGGAGATAAAAACAAACAGCAAAGTCTCATTTCTTCAAGCACCGGATTTTGGGAGGATATCTAATGTCTAAAATGACCTTTAAAATAGCAGAAAAATAAGATCTTAACCAAAAGGGTTAATTCAATTATGCTGAATTTAACCTGTAAATGCAAAATTTTCTTCAATGTGTCTAACTTACATCTGTACCAAGCATCAAGCCTGAAAAGCTATTATTTTGGGGGTTTTCTCTTGTTTACTAGTGAGCACACAATGTTAAATAGACGTATTTATAGACATCAGTGGGAAAAGTCGACACCAATTCGGGGATTTCTTTGTTGAATTGATATTTAGCCTGTACGCCACAATCAATCAGCCAGCAGGTTTAAATTAGTAAATTTAAATTAGCTAATTTGTTCATCTAAATGGGGTTTAGATCTTTCCAATTGTTGCAATTTTAGCTTTAGTAATTCTGTTATAGAATAACAGCACTTTTTTTCCCCCTCATGAAGAATAACACAGCAGCCTGTAAAGTGTAGTCTAATTGTACCTTACCTACACGCTGAATGAGATGTTCAATGTATGTTTTCCTTCCAGGCAGATTAGGTGCATGTGGCACTGAAACCCTTTATTATCATTCCAGATAGAGGTGATCATAATTTTACCTATGCATTAATTCCTTCTTACCCTTTTTGAATGCTTTTACGCAGACAGAAAGTCACTGAGCTCTAAGAAGAGATGAACAATATGGAGTAAATGGGTCTCTGTAGATTTCAGCCTTAGAACTTATGAGTTCTGATTGGACCTGGAAAGTGTCGCCCATTAAAGGAAACTGGGCAAAGCTGCGAGCCGCGTTTGCATGGAAAAAAACTGGAACAGAGCAAAGAATGTGGGAGTGATTAGGATGTGAACGAGCTCAAAATCTGACCTGTCTGCAGGACAAAAAGGTACATTCTGTTTTTCTAAACATGTCAGTATCACATTCAGGTTATTTTTTTATTGAATACTTTTGTATACACATGCTCTGTCCTTCTTTTTACCCCCCTCATTTATTTATTTTTTTTTTACATGTACTGTTTGCCAGTATAGCATTGATAATTGACGTCCCCCTACCGGATAAACTCGGATGTTACCATATGGTAGCTGTGTATGAAACTTTATAAGAAGTGACTGTGACAAAAAAACAAAAAATATAAACGGATGCAATGGAGACAGAGACAGAAAAGGTAGAGTGAATGGGAAAGGGGATAAGAATAAAGTGGAGAGAAAGAAAGAATGAAAGAGGAAAAAAGAAAACAGAAAAACAGCAGAAACTACTAGAAGTGTGCTTCCACACCAGCAAGAAACAAACACCCACAGCACATGAGGCCACAACAAAAGAGGGAATAATTATTATAATTTATATTTTTTTGTTTAAATTTTTTTAATTATTTATTTATTCCTCTTTAATTTTTAAACTTATTTAGCATACTATTTTAGTATTTGTATTTATGTTTTTTTATATCATTTGTGATTTAAAAAATATGTATTGCTTTATTTATTATTTACTTGTTTTTTCATCCTTTATTTAATATTTGTATTTTATGCAAATTTCATCATTCTAATAATAATTGATGTATTTATTTACATATTTTTTATATTCATTTTGCATACTTTTTCAAGTTGTTTGTATTTTTTATCCTTGGATATTTGTATTAGTAATTGACACATTTTTTCCTCTTTTAATTTATGTTGCGTAATCTATTGTTTTTGTCTCTTTTGTATCTTTCACTGTTCGTAATTTATTTATACCGATTTTTTTTTATTTTTTTAGCCTACTTTATTTTGTCTTTGTGTTTGAAGAATCGTTTTTATGTATATTTATGTATTATTTTTTCTAATACTTGTTTTTCATACTTAATTTAATATTTGTATTTTTATAATTTATTCCTTGTATTTTTTTTTTTTTTACTTTTTTTGCATACTCTATTGTTTTTAATTGTATTTTGTACTTTTCATAATTTTTATCAATAATTTATCTTTTATACTTTTTACTGATTCTCAAAGTGGGTCAAAAAAAGGAAGTGGCTTTGCAGACACTGAAGTTTCAACAGCTCTCTGCATACAATATGTATCTTAATTAGTTATTTTCTCTTAAAAGAAATAATCTAATCATGTTTTCTTGGTGTAAGAACAGGTTTATACCATAACTGGTTTAATTTAGGGTTTGTTTGTTAAAAAACCCACAAAAACCACAGATTCAAGGATAATATTTTCTTTGGAGGAAACATTAGCCGTATAAGGACTACGACAGACAGACCAAGAAGAAAAGCTAAATCCTGGGCCTAGTCAAAGCCCAGATTGCGTGGAATGACCTTAAATTGCGACACAAACATCCAATTCTATAATCCCAACCTACATCCCCAGGCTGAAAGTGAGTATTGAGTTGATTCTTCCACAGATGGACTGGTGGACGGCTACAGGAAGCGCCTGATGTTTCAATCACAAGAGGAAAACTAAAGCTAAACATTGCAGACTGTTCCAAATGATTCCAAAGAATACCATTTTTTAAAATCACATTTTTAATGATTAATAGTTATGTTTCACATTCAAGTGTGAAGAGATCCTTTTTTTGCAATTTCAGAAAAAAAAAGTTTATTAGTCGAGTTACATCCCAACAACAAACATCAGACTCCATTAGCTTTATTGTTTCAACAAGAAACCAGCGAATCAGAAACACTTTCTTACTTTATTAAACAGGTTTGGTTAAATCAAACAGTTAAGTGTCAGATTTTATAATGCTGTGGATTTTATTTTGATGGTAAAGAAAAAGGAAAATGTGTTTTATTGGTAGACATTTAAAAAAACAACCGATACCACTCAATAAGTTTATAATCAACCACTGTAGATTATTTCATTTTCCAAAGAAGCATCAAGATTAATCCACTTTATCATGAAAACATTGACTAAAAAGGTTCTGGAAGATCAAGGCCTCTTGGCGTAAAGTGCTGCAGTCTCCTCCCTCTAACAAACACACACGCAATCTCTCCTCATTTACATGTAGTTATCTGTACTTAATTACAATCAGTTTTTAGAATTAAATCCCTTTACCTTGCATTTAGCAAAAAGAGGTTAGTTCATTAATATTTTATTGTGCTGTTTCTGCGTGTCAGCAGTCGATGTGTCCTCAGAGCGAAGTCCTCTCTCCCTGCACCAGGCGACCCCTGAAGGCCCAGGTATCCTGTGGATTTAGAACAAATAACATATGGTATATTTTACTTCTATTTCATCATTTTGGATGCTGTTAACAAGCGAGGCCTATGAGGCGTCTTCAGAAAGATGAAGTAGGTGTGTTTTAGGAACTGGTGTGGTCGGAAATTTTAATTTCTCTTATTTCCTCTATTAATTTATTCTATTTACTCACTATTAAAGTTTTCACTCAGTCTCTTTCACCTGCAAAGCAACACAATTCTCCTGCGTGATAGTGTTTTTTGTAATTTGTTTTGACTCTGACTACTTTCCATTGTTGTAAGTAAGGGGGAACGAATGCTGCCCAGGCAAAACAGGGCTGAAAGCCATAGCATTAGAGCTGTATGATGAACTGTTCTCTCTTTGCAAAGATATGAAAATAATGTGCCGACTGAGTGAAATCCATCAATCTCCATTTATTTAACTAGGGTGAATAGTTGAATACTTTTTTCCTACTACACGGGACTGCAGTGTTTTAAATGTCATTTGCCAGAGCAAGCATACTCTGATAAACTGTATCTTTTATGGAACGTGGGATTCCACAGGGTTCAGTTTTGGCTCCCTGCTGTTCTCTCTTTATCCTTTACATTTACTGCTACCTTCAGGAAATGTGAGGTTTCTATACATTACTATGCAGATGACTCTCAGATTTATCTCTCTGAAAGGCTTTTTAAACAGAACGACTGTTAAAATGTGTTCATGACATTATGGCTTAATTAGGGTGACAATGCAAAAAAATATATAAAAATGCAACCAAAAAATGCTGCAATCACTGAAATAGAAGCAAAAATCGACAATCAAAAGAGCAAATGCAAACAAAAAAATACTGAAAGCGAAAAGAAAAAGCCACAATCAGAAAGAAAAATTAGGCAATAGTAAAAACAACAGCAAACTTGCTCTAAAAAAATGGAAGCAATCCAGACCACCGGGGGGATTAACCAAAGAACAAACCACATAACCAGTTTTACTAATACATATGTTACTATGTATAATTATGTTGTCATTTTCAACTTTGAGTAGGTAAATAATTTGAGTAGGTAAATAATATAATTTCTTAATATAATTGGTATTTTTAAAAATAAGATAATTAGATAATATGCACTTGAAATAAGAAAACGTCATTGTTTCTTCTTATTTTAAATTATTATTTTTAAATTAAATTTTCTTGTCTTGCAAAGTGTCTCTCTTATCTCCTCATTTCAAGAAAAAATATGCTTATTTTAACAAACATTACTTATTTAGATTTGTATTTTTGCAGTGTATAATACTGTAAGACAATGTGTTTGAAAATGAAATGAAAGATAAAGAACTTCTCCTTTCTTCCTCCAACTTTCTTTCTTTTTTTAAAATCCAGCATAAAAGATTGACTTCCTGTTTGTGTGGAGGCTCTGGTGAAATGTTTAAGAACCCCCTGGTACTGCTACGGTCAGCAAAAACACAAAACTCCTGCCTGACCAACACAAAGTAACTCCAAACTTTGATTACATTCAAAATAGAAAAGCATCCCCGCAGTATAATGCTGCCACCACCGTGTTTCACCATGTTTATTTTAGACTTTTAGGATTTTTTTATTCATTAATACAATAATTTGAAATTGTAAAGGAAATGTATGAGTAACAGAGTCAATAACAAAAAAAAAAGCTTTATTGCAAAAAAGGGATATATCACTGGGTGTGAATACTATCTAACAAACCTGGTTATAAACCAGCAGGAGGGATCCAAACACAGATGCTTGATGCTCTGCACAGCCTGATGTCAAGTGATACGCAGCGATGACCGACACATGTAATGTTTATGTTCTTTTGGTTGACCACAAAAACAAATTAGTTAATCATGCTGTCATTTCAGGGCAAACATAGCCATGCTACTGTGATATTAGTGATACAAAAAAACCGATGCAGATGGAAGGTGTTTGGAGTTCAGGCGTTAGCGATGTGGAATATGATTAAAGCACACGGAGGGGGCAGGGTTATCTGCATGTCTGCTAAGATTATCCGCTCGCCTGCAGGGATAAATATAGCAGCTGATCTACAACTTAATGCTCATGGATGAGCTCAGGTGTTTTTATCAGACTAGAATCACATCAGCCGGTTAGGTTAAATGTAAACGGTAATAAAAATGAAAAACATAGGTATGAGAATGGATCAGAAAGTATTATAGGGATTTCTAACCTTAAAGGCCACCTCGTTCATTCCGTATTTCTTCTGCGCGATCGCCGTCACCTCGTTCTCGATGTTTTCCTGTGTGGTTCCCTTTACGTCGATGTAGTAGCAATCAGCGCTGGCGTAGTGGCAGGAGATGGCCTGAGGGGGCGCACACATCAATGTCATTCTTTCAGTCCCTGATGTTCCTCTGAGACGCATCATCACTTTAACTCTAAATGGGGACTTTTTAGGAGGATAATCTACATTTTAAAAATAACTAAAGTCGTGAGAATAATGTTGGAAATATTCTGCAAAACTCAACTAAAATAAGAATAAATAGATAAAAAAATCCTGAATGTTGTTGAGCAAAATTAATGAAACTTAACAATGAGGTGAATTTTGTTCCAGTGTTGTTGTAAAGAACATATTTTGTAAATAGAAAGAAATTTGCAAACCAGAAATGATGTTTTGAAAAACTTTGATGTTTTTGTCAGATTTAATGTTTTCAAAAAATGTATTTTTCTTTTCGTTTTTTTTTTTTATTATTATTTATTAGTTCTTCTCATTTTTTATTTTATTTTATTTTTTACACATTTTTAGTTTTCAAACTCTCTTATTTTCTTCAACGTTGACTTAACTTTTAGAGAGTCTCGTTAGTTTTGCTTTCTCCCATACTTAGAGTAACCCTCCCCAGGTTAAAACCATAAAATATCCTCAGTTTTTAAACATGTTTTATTTATTAGTGACACATTCACAGACGTACCTTACGGAAGCCCTGAGTCTGGTTCATGCCAGAGCCGTGGATGAGCAGCGGGTGGAAGAAGACCGTGTCGCCCTTTTCCATCTCCACGTACATCCTGGGGTGGTTGGGGTCATAGTCCCGCACTCCATGGTACATTTTGTTCACTCCTCCCTGAAAACACAAAGCGATTAACCTCTTAGCAGGATTCTGGCAGCAGAACTATGGAGTCAGATTTGTACCATTATTGTTGCAAAGAAAACATTTTAGGAAAAAATGTTATTAAGAAATTAGACTTAGAAAGAATGTCTAAAGTAAAAACAGGTTTTCAGAGCAACTTTGCTTTTTTTTCCTTTATTTTTATTTTTCCATAAAGTTCTTATTTTTTTGCTAATTTTATATGTTAAAATGTTACCTTTTCAAATATTCATTTTTTTTTTGCAAAAAATGTCTTTTCCAGAATTTCTTCAGATCAAGGGGTGGACTTTCCCCTGGAGGGAGGGGCGAAGATGCATTTCTATTGGTCTGCTGGACGCTAGCAACAAGATTTTGATTGGTCAATGTGCTCGTAAACAACAAACTTTTGTATTGTGCTTGAAGTGTGGAGAGTGTAATCTATAAGACGCAATTTGAAAAAATTGGCAGCAAAGTTACTCTCACAACCATTTTTGAATAAAACACGTTTCAAAGTTACCGGATTCCCGGATTGTATTTTCTATTTTTTCAAATTTAATTCACAAAATGAATTTTTTTTATATATATATTTCCCATCTAGAAAATATTTTCTTTGCTTGACACAATAATGAAACAAAATTAACTCCATACATTTCCTCCAAAGGTGACCCTACCTCCCAGTTCGGGTAGTCGTGCTCCATCAGGTAGCCCTTGTGCGTCCCCGGCAGGACGACCAGACAGCCATTCTGCCTGTTCACCTTCTCCATGGCAGTCCAGGCACAGACAATGCGGTCAGTCGGACGGAAGGGAAAATAATGCAGATCCTGGTGCATCGGGTGGCGAGATGTCTTCTTACCTGGAGAAACAGATCAACCAAAAAATAAAGAGAGCTCATTTAAAGCATGATCAGGGTACCAGAACGGTGATTCAATTTCTGCAACATTTTAACACCTGCATCAGGAGGTTTGTTGATCAGCATGGTGTGCATGGCCATGATATTGGGCCCAGTGAAACACTCCACGTACTTCAGGATCTGTAGTACACAGAAAGAGATACAAGGTTCCCCCAACAGAGCTTCCACCAAACATCAAGCATGAATCTGGAATAGATTTTATTTGCACCAGTTTCTAGGTTTGTTTCCAGTCACTCAGTGAAACATGCATTCGATTCTCTGCCCTCATCAGACTTGTTTTATCTCCCAGAACCCGATCAGAAAAAAATCTAATCAATTTCCTCTCATGCTGTGACCAGCAGCAGCTTTTTTTTTCCTATTTAGTTTTGCTTACTGATTTTTCTTTTTATATTTTAGTTTTAGTTTGTTTTAGTATTTGTTAGCTAGTTTAGGTTTTATCAGTTTCATGTATAGTTTTAGTGTTTTTCATATAATATAACTTACATTCCGGGGGCAAACACACGGAGAGCGCAGACCGCCACCAATCAGCAAACTTTGCCCCATATTGTGACTTTAAACCTTTAGCTACACTTAGGAATCTAGATCTCATATTAAAACAATATGATAAAGAAATAAACTAAAACATTCTCTCGTTTTAATCAGCTTATTACGGGTTCAGTTATTTCCTGATAAGGCTTTTTTTTTATTTTCAGTGAAGAAAATGTTTCATAATTCTATTTTTTTATTTTTGGTGTGGGGGGGTGGGGGGGGGGGGGGGGGGGTATAGCACTATTGGTGTTTTTTTTTTTTTTCAGAAAATACACTGACAGAGGGGGGTTTAAGGGAGGGGAAGACACATGCGGCAAAGGACCCCAAGTGAGATTTCAACCCGGGTCGGCCGTGTTGAGGACTAAGGCCTACATACATGGATTGTGCGCACCAACCACTGCGCCACCAAAGCACGCCTGTATACCTAGTTTCTGTTGTTTAATTAACAATAATAACCTCAGTGTTTAATTTAACTGCTTCAGTTCGTAAGTCTGACTTGTTTTATTGTCATTTGGGCTGACTTGGTTACTATGGCGACTGCCCCAGTGAACTTAGGCTGGTCTGGAACAGGTTTGGAAATCAAACTAAAGATTTGATCTGCAGTTTGCACGTCTGAAAACAGGTGCAAACATGCTTGGTCTTCAAAGAAGGTGCAAAGGGATTTGTGTTTGACTTCAGCAGACTGTATGCAAAGCTTTTTTAAATTTTATTTTTTGCATGAGTTCTTGTTTATGTGACCTATTTAGGACCGTGTTTGGAATATTTAAGTGAGCCAAAGACTCGTCCTAATTTGGTGGAATCCCCATTTTTTATGTTAGGGAGTAAGTTTAAACATAAGATGTGAATGTTAATGACCGAGCTGCACAAATTCATGGGTGGTGGACATAAACATTTACTATGAGCAAAGGGATTTTTATACGTCGTAAACAAAACTGAGGCAGTTTCTGATTTTTTTTTGTATTTCTGACAGTCAGGTGTAAACTGACACACAAATATCTGCAGTTCCTGTTGCCACAGAGGAGTCATTGGTCCAATGATGCATATAAACAGATATTATATTCAATTTTTCTACATACTTTTACCCTGCACTGATAATCCTGATTAGGAGGCCTGCTGTTTACAGAGCATCGTAAATTCAGGGTCATCTCTGATGTTACAGAATTTAAAAGTTCACCCAATGGTTACATCACCAACAAATCACCTAAATTATGCTTGTTTTTAAATGTTGGCTGTAGATTTAATCTGTACAGAAAGAAGAGTTGAATCTGTTTGTGTTTTTAAACCTGTGGTAAGGCACAGTAACGGAACAACTCTGGGTTTTCCTGGAAGTCCTGGAGTTTGGACACCGCTCTTTGATCCGGAACAAACTCTGACTTTGATATCGCCACGTCCCTCATCACCACCAGGCCCGGGACCTTTACTTCCTGCCGACAGATCCGTTCAAACTCCTTCCTAAAGAGCAAACAAAAACATCAGGCTTCATCTCTCTGATTGAGACCAGAACGGTTTCCTGTCCGTCAACTGGAACATAGTAAACAAAACATATATTGTAGAATAATATGACTCAAAACCTGTGTGGTTTTAACAAGAAATAAATAGAAAATCTAAAACAAAATGCAGTTAAAACTTTTTTGTGAATACAAATCTGAAAGGTTTAAAAGATCAATGGAACATGGTGGTGGGAGCATCATGCTGATGGATGGAGCTAATGCAAATCAAAAGAGGCTGCATAAAGTTTTCTATCAAGGTGAATTTATTTAAAGCTGCAGTGTTTTGGCTAAGATCATAGCATTTTCAGGTTTTTTTGTTTTTTTTAGCCCATTTTTGTATTTTTTATTATTATTAAGTCTTTTGTGAATCTGCAGCTAAGTTTCAAAGTTGCTACTTTTGCCATCCAGTCTATGGAGGGAACTTTGTTACATCACAGCTGCAAAGAATGTGTTTTGTAAATGGGAAAAAAAAAAAAAAACAGAAATAAAAGTGTTTTTTGTTGATTGCAATTCGAAAAAAATATGTTGTGCAAATAAAATCTGAAAAAAAATCATGTTTTGTAAATTGAAATAAAAAAAATAAAACAAATGTTAAATATAAAAAAACACATGTTATTAATGTAAATTAATAGAGTAACTGTGTTGTTTTCTTAGGTTGCATTTTTTCGAATAATTAAACATTTTTTGTCGCAAATTTCAGATTAAAAAAAAAATACTTCTTAAATTCAAGTTTTTCCAATTTTTTTATTTTTCAAACATCTCTTTCTTTTTCCAAATCACCTTCTCTTCCCTTGGAGCGAAGACACATTTCTATTGTCTGCAAAGTATATAGTCTATAGTATAGTCTGCAAAGTGCCCTGAGATGACAGGTGTGAATTAACGCTATATAAATAAACCGAACTAAATTGATTTAATGTAGTGAAGGTGAGATTAAGTCTCATGAGGCATTGAGCTGTTTGGCCAAATTGTTTCAACGATCTCAACAGTTCAAGAAACTTCATGTGAACATGTCACCACCTATTGGTGGAAAGCAGAACTACAGATAGTAATATAATCTGATTTTGTTGCTATTGTTTCTCTTGTTTTTTTCCCATTTAAGTTGCTTCGAAATAGTTAATGATTGGTCTGTATAATAAAATCTTTTTTGACATATGGAATCTGAAAAAAAGCAAAGTTCTTCTCAAAATCCTTTGTTTTGATTAAGTTTTTGAAAGTTTCATTTTGTTTCAAATTTCTATTTACAAAACATGTTCTTTGTTTTCAACAATAAGGGAACCAGCCTGATGGACTGTTAGATGAACATAAGATCAGTTAAATCACATTAAAGCAGCATTGAAACAAAGAAACAGTCCCAACAAACGAAAAAATTATTTATCCATAAATATGAACTAAACAAGGTTTCTAACATTTCATCATTAGTTAACCCCATAATATCAGGGTAAAACAGAGTTTTATAGTAATAAAACTGATTTTTAGGTAATAAATAAATAATAAATCTTCTTGAGTCCAAGCGTACCTGAACCTGTCGATGTCCGCCTCAGACACCAGGTTCCTGATGAGGAGGAAGCCATTTTCCTCATAGAAGCGTCGCTGCTCTGGGGTCAGCACGCCTGTGTCAAATGAGAACCTGTGCAACATGGCGACCAATCAAATCAGATGGAGGCGAAATCAGAGCAGCTCCTTTAAATCACTGATAACTGTTACAAAGTTTTTCATATTCAGGAGACCCAAATGTTTCCAGCTGCAGCTTTGATGCCAAGTTCGATAAGTAAAGCTTTTTGTTTTCCTCCTACCTGAACTTCTGAGGGGGGTTGCTGGGGAGGGTTAGACCAGACGTTGGAGACGCTTTCTTTATTAAGAAATCAAGGAAAAAGTAGATAAACATCCAATGTTTCCTAAACTGATCATTTTCTTTAGAAATATGTATAGAGGAAAGCCTGCTCTGTTATTGGATGCCCTCTGGATGTGCAGGATATGGGAAATAAAAAAAAAGATCCTAACTAAGTTAACATCTCTGTTGGATAATGTTTCATGAAGTTGTTGCAGAACTCCAGAGCTCCTTTAGTGACTGCACGCTTAATGCACCAGGAAGCGTTATCACAGATCCTTCCTCCCAGTAGCTGTAATACTTTATAACCATAACTGTTCCTAACAAACTCAATAAGTTGTTACATTAATGCTGATTTTGCACAGTTTGTACCTTAATCAGTTAAATTACATGCTGCTGCCCTTTTGCATATCTCTGATATAGTTAAAAGCACTCTACAGTACAGTATTTTTATTTGTTTATTTTTAACTCTTTGCTATTATGTTATTCTTATACACTTTTCTAAGATATGCATTTGTGTGACCATTTTTTTCTATAATCTTTTTGCTGCTGTAAATACCAGAATCCCCCCCCCCCATTTTATCTTTATCTAAGGTAATATTTTAAAAATCTTTTTCAACAAATTTTACATATTCATTTTATTTGTCATTGCGTTTTACAAATTGCAGTCTTTTCAAACTGTGTTTTCCTAGATCACATTCCCTTAATTTAAAGCCAAACACAAATGTTCGTCATGTTGCTAACAACCATGCATGCAAATAGAAATGTGTATTTGCTTCTATCTCCAGAGGACAGCCCACTCCCAGAAGTAAAAAGAATGTAATATGGAAGAAACAAGAATTAATCCTTTAAATTAAAATAAAAATAAAAAATTGGAAATTTGAAATTGCTACCAAAACCAATTTTTAATAAGCCTTTTTTTATTTTTTATGTTTCATTTCTGGATATAATTTTTATTTCCTTTTAAACTTCCATTTACAAAATATATTTTTTGATAGCAACTATGATAAGGACAGAATTCACAGCATAAACGGCATACAGTGAGACTATGCACCTTTAAGATTTATATTTAGCATTTTCTGCCTCAATAAAGAAAAAAAAAATTGAATGTCAAATTACACAAATGTTAATTTTTTTTTTTACACATCCGGCGTCCCATACAGGAGCTCTACCGAGTTCTCAAGGACTCGTGCGCCTTTAAGCCTGTAAGACAGACCAGACAAATGTAGACCAGCAGAATCAGCAGCAGATATAAACAAACTTAGCCGCAGGCTGCAGCCCTACACTCTAAAACCTGAGAGGAACGTCTATAACACCCCGAATCAGTTAACCATGCTCCATGACTGCTGCTGTGTTCAGCCTCTCGCTGCCGAACTTCCTGCAGGTCAAACAATCGGAACCTCCCAGTGAAAGGATACGATGGAAGCAGCTGATCGGTCCAGGTGATTGATCACCATTCGGAGTCTGTCCGCAGATCGAGACATCTTCTTTCTTTGAGTCCTCAGAAAAACACAAACAGCCGATCTCTCCGGACTGGAGTAAAGGTAGCGGGAGTGACGTCACACGCACGCACAACGTCATGCAGAGCGGACTGAGGCCATCTGTGGGCAGCTTCTGGAAAACTGGGTTTAGACAGTTTAATACAAATACATAAACTCACTGACAGACAGATATAAACAGGGATATGAACGTGAAGAGAAAATGTATCTGTTAGAATTGAGAAAGACTAGAAGAATTTTAAATAAGATTTTACTTAAATATAAAGGAAAAACTGTAATTGTTGCCTTAATTAAAACAAAACAACTTGTAAAGACTTTATTCTTAATAACATGTTTTGTAAACAAAAATAAGGTTAAATAAATGTTCTTATTTCTCAATGTGCTGGTAGAGAGAAAATAAAATTACTGTCTTGGTCTAGTTTTGCTTCCACTGCCTCAGTTTTTATACATCTATCAGTGTTTTGGATTGTGGCCACTGAAAAAAAAAGATTTTTAAATATTATTTTAGTATAATATGGGGGGAAAAAAATCTCAATTCTAAGAAAAAATAAGTCAGATTCTGAGAATTCTGACTTTTTTCTTATAATTCTAACTTTAATCTCAGAAATTTGATCATTAAGGAATAGATTGTAGTATGGAGGAGCATTAGGGCAACTGAAAAAAAAAAAGAGTTAACTGATTTTTAAATATTATTTTAGTACAATATGGGGGGGGGGGGGGGATCTCTATTCTAATCTCTAATTATAAGAAAAAAATGACTTTTTTCTTATAATTCTGACTTTAATCTGACTTTTTCAGTGGCCATAAACCTCATCCGTAATGAACAAACTGGGTAAAAATTTTTTTAAAAATTGACAAATTCTCTCCACCTCTTGATTTCCCTTTTCTTTTGCTTTGCAAATAATGTTTATTTTAAATAGAAATTTGTGAGATGAAATACAGATAATACATTCCAGAAATTAAACTTTGAAAAACGTTATATTCAAAAAGGTTTGAGAATAATTTCTCGTTTTTTAAGATTTGTTGTTTTTTTAGATGTTTTATTTTAAACTTTATTTTTATATATTTATTTATTTTTCACATTACTGTCACTCAGACTGAGTTTTATTAATTAAGCTAATTTCAAATTATTAATTAAATGTCGCTAATGTCCGCTAATCAAAAGAAATGCGTATTTCTTAGTCCGTCCCAAGAATAATAATAATTGAACTTTTCCTCTGCAATTTTCCTCTGCATTTAACCCATCTACTTGCGGAGCAGTGGGCTGCCATCTTGGGGTGCATGGGGAGCAGTCAGGGGGTTAAGGGTCTTGCTCAGAGACGCAGAGTGGCAGTCTGTGGGAGTGGGGCTTGAACTCAGAACCTCATTATTCCAAGCTCTATGCCCCAACCACTAGGTCGCCACTCCCCCAGAAGTGAAGTAGCATTACAGCTGCTCTTTTAACAGGTACCAAAAAAACAACAGCACACATCAGTGATTTTGGTTTATCTGGTCTGTTCCTGTTTGGCTGTGTATCCATCCTAGATTGAAATATCATCTGTGCAGCTGCCATCAACGCCTTCAAATATAGACGATAGAATTGGACCTGTTTTTCAGTGCTTAATTAGAAACTTTTAAAAAGGCTGACTGTGTGATCGGTTAAAGATAAAGTGGAGGATGTTCTTTTTCCGGGTGGATCATCAAAATAAGTGGTCCTCCTAACTGTCAATCATTCTGGTGATATGTTTACATAAGGCAACGTGCTTGTCCCCATTTTCACTTACCAGTGGTGAGTCTGTAATAGTGGTAAATGCAAATCTTCTTTTAGAAAGTAAGCTTGTATGAGCGATGCAAACAGCTACTTTTAACAGAGCATGAATGATGGAAAATGGGGTCATGCATGCTCTCGCACGCGTTTATTAGGTGTTCCCTTAATGGAGCAGGTGCATGTCCATATTTTTCTAAAGAATCAGGGCGGGTCTTTTCAAGAATTCACCAAAATCCTCCATTAAACCCTAAAATTGTCTCCATAGAGTCACGACAGTTGTATGGATTTAGCTTTTCCCTTCACCAGTTTTTTTTACGGCTTTATATGCATCAATATCCCTGTTGTGCTCAGTAACGGACAAACTAATATAACAACAGGAATATCAAGGATAATTAATGCTCCATGTTTGGTGTTTTACACGACTATAAAAGAATACACTCTCAAATGTGAATGTCAAACTTATTTATAACAGGCCCGATATAAACCTACCGAGCTGTTAAGGAATAAGAAAATACTACAGCTGTTCTCCACTAGGGGGAGCCACAATACAACGAAATAGGAACCTGAAAGATGTAAAAGGCGTGAAAAATAAATCAATCCAGCAATGAGAACAAAAAACGACATATATAGTTAAAAATACTTGCAACATCAACATAAAATGATTATTTTTTAACAGTAAAATGTTTTTGTGTTTCTATGGCTTCATCTTGTAATGTGGGAAATAAAGGTGATTCCGATACATTTAGAAAGGAAGATTAACCCTGATTTAACATAAAATATCTGGACATGAGTAGAACCTAAAAGCTGTTTTACCCTTACAAGAAGGTGCTTCTTACTCCACCAACATCTGAAATTATTCTGAGGATAGTTTCCTCCACTAGTTTCAGCTCTGACAGGTTAGAGGGGTTTGTTTCAGGTCACCACACAACATTTCAGTGGGATTGATTGGTAAATTATCAATGTGGGGCCAGTTTAATGTTGTCAGGCACAGCTCTGCTTCGGCTTTAATTATATCCCCTCTGTGGCAAACCTGCTGCCCATAAAACACTTTTAATTTTATGCCAAACGTCTCCAGGGAAACAATACTTTTTGGCAACATGGGCGGTTCTAGATGGGGGCCAACAGGGGCCAGTACCCCTATAAAATTGATCCTGGCGCCTGTTATAAAGACACAATAATTAATACATTTCTAAACGTGATATGCACAGGATGGCACTTTTGGATTCTGTTTTAATTATGATTTAAAAATGAAGGTGACCGATTCACTCATGTTGAAGTGGGATCACAGTTTTAATCTGCTAAATGTTATTTTGAACCAAATAAAACAGAATATTCTCATTTGTTACAGCTGACTTTTTTTTTCTGTTTTACTTATGATCTAAAATTAGTCAAATATATGTAATATTCCCGCATTATGAATACATTGAACAAACATTCTAAGGAATTGCTTTATTTGATCATTTAATGCATATTTATTTAGCAGCTAATTATTTCAGTTACTTTCTTCAGCTATTTCAGGTAAGCAAAATCCCTTTCAAGAGAAAAAGAAACATTTTCAGTTGGAAAAACATTAAATTTCACAAGCAGCTCTTTGGTTCTTTGGCTCTTGTATTATATTTTATATGATAAACTATTGCCTTATTTTTTGTTTTATACATTTCTGTGCTCCTATTAAAACGCATGTGTTTGTGTCCTTGCCTACATTCTTTCTGCCAAACTTTAGCCTTCATTTATATATACGTATTTATTTTTATAAAGAGGATTTTTTAAAAACATTTTTCAACACAGTTTATTGGAAATAAAGTTATCCAGTCTCCATGGATGGTTCCAGAGAGGGGTCAGTTCCCATGTTTGATTGGTATGTAGTTGTGCGGCTGACCAGCGGTGTTGTAAAGGGCCGCACTGGGTTAACGCGGTGATTTGTGATCTGTCAGACGCGCGCTTCAAAACACTCCAAGCCGCTTCTTGTAATTGCAATCATCATTTATTCCATTTGGCCGTCATAATCCAGACTTTACATAGACTGACACATACTGACCAGGCTAAACCATTCTATGATGCAAGAAATAAAGCGACAATATAGCACGGTCAACAGAAATTACGACCACCACCGGCGCACCCGCTTCCTCATTCATAAATTCAGCGTGCCAGAATGACTCCCATTTATACCTTTGTGACACTCACGCCAACCTTAGACACACCCACCACCCAGGTGTCAAGCCGTGTGCTGCTGTCACATTAGTAATTCTTATTTGGATCATATGGCTCTTACATTCCGGCCCCTAATTATTACAAAGATAATTATCTGAATGTTAATACTGTAAGAGACAAGCCTAGAAAACAGATAATCATAAATTACTCAGTATCACATCTTCTAATCTATCTTAGAGTAAGCAATCTACAAAATTGTTAAAGGTTGATTATTAAATGTTCATGGTGTCTCCGCCTCCTGAAGCAGGCACAACTTGGTAATGGGTCTTTCCAGGAAGTTCGTCTTTGTCTTGATGCGAACTGACCGCACAAGTCCTCCTTTATCAGGAACAATGTTCACAACTCTACCCATTAACCAAGAGTTGCGTGGAGCAGAGTCATCCACGATGAGGACGACATCCCCTGGAAGAAAGTTCCGTCTTGTTCTTTGCCACTTCTGCCGCTCTTGTAGTTGAGGTAAGTATTCTTTTAACCAACGCTTCCAGAAGAGATCCGCCATATATTGCACCTGTCTCCATCTTCGCCGAGCGTAGACATCATTCTTGGAAAACACTCCTGGTGGCAATGAAGGCATGGTCTTTAAGAGAAGAAGATGATTTGGAGTTAGTGCTTCTAGGTCGTGGACATCAGTAGAGGCTTTGGTTATAGGTCGACTATTGATGATAGCCTCAACTTCACAGAAAATTGTCTGAAGACTTTCTTCATCAAGAGTCTGTGTTCTCAACACAGAATTTAACACTTTCCGAACAGACTTTATAAGACTTTCCCAAGCACCTCCATGGTGTGATCCAGTCGGGGGATTGAAGGACCATTTTATTCCTTTCTGAAGGAGAGTGTTACTGATTGCAGTTTGATTCCATCTTTCAATTTCTTTTCTTAACTCGCGTTCAGCTCCTAGAAAGTTAGTTCCGTTGTCAGAACGCAGCTCCTGCACTTGACCACGTCTAGCAATAAATCTTCGGAGACCATTGATGAAGGAATCAGTATCCAATGATGATAACATCTCAAGGTGAACTGCTCTTATTGCCATGCAGGTGAAGATAACTCCATATCGTTTCAGCAGGCTCCTTCCACGCTTAATTTCAAAGGGACCAAAACAGTCCACACCCACACAAGTAAATGGGGGTTTGTCTGGATGCACTCGTTCCGGTGGAAGGTCTGCCATCCTTTGGCTTCCTGGTGCAGCATGGAGACGTCGACATGTCATGCATTTTGATAGAGTTTTTCTGATTGCAATGCTGGCACCTGGGATCCAATACTTTTGACGCAGTTCAGCGAGCATATGATTACGTCCACCATGGCCTGTCTGATGATGTATATGGTGCAGTAAAATTTTGGAGATGTGAAGATCTTTTGCCAGTATGACTGGGTGTTTAGCTTCAGCAGGCATGGCTGCTTTGCTTAGCCGTCCACCAACTCTCAGTAAACCACCTTCAAGAATAGGATCAAGCTTATAGAGCTGGCTTGTTTTCTTCACACCTTCATGTTTCTGTAAACTTGTCATTTCCTCTGGATATCGCTTTCTTTGACAATAGCAGATGATAGCACTCTCAGCTTTCCCAAACTCTTCCACTGTTAAGGCTCCCAAAGCAACATTTTTCTTGTATGAGCTCATTTCTTTCTTCAATCTTTCTTGGAATTTAACATCATCAAGTTTTGAGTCTGCAAGGTCCAACTTCAGTTGTGCTCTTTTTTGAGCCAGTGTGGACAGCAATTGTTTAAACCTGAGTAGCCACCCAACTATTGTTTTCAGTTTGTCCCAAGAGGAAAAGGAATGAATGAGGTCCATAATTGGATCCACTTGTTCATCAGTGCATGTCACATTAACAGAAACCATTGTCTTGACCTCTGGATCTTCTAGATCCTCCAGAGCAAAATGACTTATGTCCTCAGGATCTGCAGGCCATTTCCATTCAGGGTCATGAAGAAACTTTGGTCCAGACACCCAGGTATCAGCCTTCAAAAAAGCCTCCACACTTGTTCCTCTGGATGCCAAATCTGCTGGATTAATACTGGTAGCAACGTACCTCCACTGTAAGGGATTTGACAAACTGAGTAACTCTCCAACTCGATTTGTTACAAAGGTCTTAAACCTCAATCTTTCATTCTTGATGTACTTTAAAACTGAAGTACTATCAGTCCAGAATACTGAGTCTTGTAGTTTTGTCCTTAACTCCTTCTTCAACAGCTTATCCATCCGGCTTGCAACAACTGCAGCAGTCAACTCCATGCGAGGGATGGTAATGGGTTTCAGTGGAGCTACACGGGCTTTACCCATTACAAATGCACAATGCACTTGTCCATCAGCATTATACTGCAACAGGTAGCTCACTGTTCCATATCCATTCTCACTTGCATCGCTGAAATGATGTAGCTGCAAACTTGTGGCTTGTCCAAAGTCCTGTGGTTTCAGACATCTGTTAACTTCAAACAGTTCAAGCTGATGAAGTCCTTCCAGCCAGTTTTTCCATTTCTGGACCACATCATGTGGCAAAGGATCATCCCAGCCAATGTGTCTTCTGCTTAGATCTTGTAGAATCCCCTTTGCGACTAAGACAACTGGTGCCAGGAATCCAAGAGGATCGTAGATGGAACTTATGATGGACAAGACTCCTCGTCTTGTCAGAGGTCTGTCTTTGAGGATGATCTTGAATTTCAGCAGGTCTGATTGTACACACCACTGAACTCCCAAAACACGCTCCACAGGAAGATCATCACTATCCATATCCAGGTTCTTCACCTCACTGGATCTTTCATGCTGTGGTATTTCAATAAGAACACTGCGTCGGTTACTTATCCATTTGAGAAGTTGAAATCCGCCTTTCTTGCACAAAGCACGAAGTTCTTGATATAATAACACAGCTTCTTCTTCTGTGCTCACAGAGACCAAACAGTCATCGACATAAAAGTTGTGAAGTACCGCATCTATGACATTTGGTGTAAAAAGCTGTTGATTGTCCTCTGCACACCTTCTCAGTGCAAAACATGAACAATTTGGAGAAGATGTAGCTCCAAAAAGATGTGCAACCATTCGGTACTCCACCAGAGGCTGATCATACTCTCCATTTGGCCACCAGAGAAATCTCAACAGATCAGAGTCAGATGGTGGTACTCGGACCTGGTGAAACATGGCCTCAATGTCCGCTGTGATAACAACAGGTTCCTTTCTGAATCTGGTGATAACTGCTACCAATGAACTGGTAAGGTTTGGACCTTGTAAGAGTTGTGTGTTTAAAGATTTTCCTCGAAATGTTGCACCACAGTCAAAAACAACTCTAATCCTTTTCTTGTGAGGATGATATACTCCATGGTGTGGTATATACCAAACTCTCCCATCACACCGTTCAAGATTTTCAACTGGGACTCTCTCTGCATAGCCCTTGGAAATTATATCATTCATGAAGTTAGTGTAGTCAGAAAGAAATTGATGGTTTTTGGTAAACTTCCTTCTGAGATTCAAAACACGTTGTTCAGCCACTTTCCTATTGTTGGGCATTTTCAGATCTTTGCATCTCAGAGGTAAAGCAATGGTGTAATGTCCATCTTCCAACTTAATTGATTCTTTAACCAGCTCCATGAACTGATTATCTTCTCTGGACCATCCAGGTTGTTCATCTTGAGAACATTCAGGAAAATCAACCTTAAGTTGTTGTTGCCATATGTTCTCAAGTCTTGACACAGATATCCTGTTAACAGTAGCAGTTGATTGTAGCTCTCTTGTGTCAACATCACAGTCTCCTCTGAGAGGTCCGTTCACTGTCCATCCAAGAATTGTCCTAACTGCGTAAGGGCCTCCATTTTGACTTCGGATGACATCCCATGGCTCCAGCGCTTTAGGCACATTGTTCCCAATAAGCAAATCAACTCCTGAATTGATTTCAGTTATCTTCAAATCTCTCAGATGTGACCATCTTTCGAGGTCCTTTTGGTGAGGGATGTTGCTGCTATGAACAGGCATGCTTCTCTGTGTGAATAAGCCAGGTAATTCACAAAAAATGTCTTCATTCAGCCCAGCAATCTCCAAATCTGACACAATGTTGCTTCCAACCACCCTTTCTTGACCCATTGTCCGTAAAAGGATGCTTGTATGTCTCCCAGTGACACATAATCTGTTCATCAGTTCTTCAGTACAGAATGATGCAGAGCTTCCAGGATCTAAAAAGGCATATGTTATTATTGTCTTCTGGCTCTTTGTAGACTTCACTCTGACTGGTAAAATAGAGAGAGTACAGCCATGCTCACCGGCCCCAGTTAGACCACTGGATTGAGCAGAGATGGAGGCACTTCCACTTGTTGTCTCCACTTCCTTCTTCTTATGGACTGGACCAGTTTCTTTTTCTTTGGAGAAGACATGAAGCATGGTGGGATGTCTTAAGCTACACACTTTACAGTGATGTCGCCTTTTACAGTCTTTGCTGATGTGCCCAGTGCATAAACAGCCAAAACACACCCCATTTTCTTTCAGAAATGTCAACTTCTCCGCATGTGTCCTCCTTCCCAGTAGAGGGCATGTGTCCAAGGAATGTCCAGCTCCACAAAATAAACAACTCTTTATAACAGCCTTTTCTTGTCCTTTCTTTATTTCAAGATCAGCTTTTTTCTGCATATCTCCAACAATAGTAGCAAAACTACTTCCTTTTATCTTTAATCCCTGCTGTGATTTATAGATTCCTATGTCCTTCTTTGGTCTAGATAAAGAATTTTGAATATCACCAAAAAGTGGATCACTGGCAATTTTCACTTGCCTTTCTACAAAATGAACAATGTCACTGAAAGTTACTCTTCTTTTGAACTTCTCCTGTAAATCGCACACATCATTTCTCCATCTGTCCCGCAGCTTAAAGGGCAGTTTTTTGATGATTGCTTGCATATTGGCAGGGACATCCAACTCATGCATACAGCCATTGTTTTCCATCACATTGCAGCATTCCCTGAGCAGAAAGCTGAATGCTTGTAAAGCCTTTACATCTTCTGCTTGCAAAGCAGGCCATGACAAAACTTTATTCATATATGCAGCAATTATCTTCAATGAACAACCAAAATGTTCTTGAAGTAAAGATTTAGCTTTAGCATATCCAGAATCACTAGGCATATGAACACAGCTTCTTACTAGGTCATGAGGCTGACCTCTAGTGTACTGCTCCAAGAAGTATAAACAATCTTTGGCGCTGTGAGCCTTTGTTTCAATGCTGTGTTCAAACGCTGTCATGAATGTCTTAAATTGGAGTGGATCACCATCAAATGTTGGTATATCTCGTTTTGGCAGAAAAAATAAAGATTGTTGATTTACAAGCAAGCTTGTAATTTCATTCTGCCTTTCCAATACACTTAGCAGTTGTTTATTTTCATCAACTGACAATGAATTTTGATGATGTGATGATTGTGGCTGAGTTTGACAGAACATTCGGTCTGTTGGAAATTCAACTTGTGTTGTTTTTATCTTCACCTGGTCAGTAACTGTGTCTGGATTTTGTTTAACCTTTGTGTCTTTAGGTCGTGCACCCAAATAAGAATAGGAGTGAAAGGTTGGAGCTTTATCATGACAGTCAGTTCCAGCTGCTGTTGGTACAAATTTGTCTGCATCAGCATTCAACATTTGAGATCTTTTATTTTCATGCTCAAAATATGAATTCATGCCATCAGATCCAATCTGTGCAGCACTACTTACTTGAGAACAGACAGAGCCCTGTAACACTTTAACTTTAGCCATTGAGGCTGCAATTTCAATCTCCAAATCCAGTTCTTCTCTCTTTTTTCTTAGCTGCTCCTCCTGCTCCTCTAAAGCATGTTTTTGTTTCAACAGTTTGTGTCGTGCCTTTAATGCAGCCATATCTGCTTCTGCTTTAACACGAGCTGATGTTGTAGAAGAAACAGAGGACTTATTTCTTGATGACCGACTTCCTCTGGACCTTCTGCTCTCAACATTAGAAACACTGTCACTTGGCTTAACATCATCCTCAACATCAGCATTTTCATCGCACTGAGAAACAAAAGGTGCTTTAGGTTCTTTATTCAGACAAGGTTCAACCCTGGACAGTTGAGCCTGATTTAAATCAGCTTCTTCACCCATTTGAGCTGCATTAAGTTGTTTTGCACCTAAAAGCCATTTTTCAACTTCTTGTATAAATTCAGAATTATATTTACACAAGCTTGAAAACCAAGTGTTTTGTCTTTCTTGTTCTTCAGCAGGAAACAGTGGAATACCAGACTCATACAGCTGATTTGCATTTTCAAGCAATAGTTTTAAATCATCACAATGAAACTGAACACTCTCAAGATTTCCTTGATTTTTCATAAGCTCTTTAATAATGTTTATTTCTCCTTTAATTTTATGAACCTTTGCTTTGAGATCCTTTTGAAGCTTCTCAATTTTATTTTGTAATGCTTTAGCGGTTAATTTTGATCGTCTTTTTTCATCTTTACCGCTTACAACGGAACTTGATTTAGATCCAACTGATTCCATTTCCAATTGTTTGTCTTTAACAATTCCTCTTCAGATCAAACGACTTAATGCGTGTGTATTTGTCCATACCTTAGTTCCAGCGGACTTGATTGAGCTGCAGTGAAGGAATCTCATTCAATTAAATGATGACGCTGCGCTGCGTGCGCCATTACCGCTTCCAAACTGTTCCAAACAGAAGTGAAGAATCCAGACTTGTTTTCCAATGAGCCGCTCATTCGATTGTCGTTTCTGTTGACGATAGTTGTGCGGCTGACCAGCGGTGTTGTAAAGGGCCGCACTGGGTTAACGCGGTGATTTGTGATCTGTCAGACGCGCGCTTCAAAACACTCCAAGCCGCTTCTTGTAATTGCAATCATCATTTATTCCATTTGGCCGTCATAATCCAGACTTTACATAGACTGACACATACTGACCAGGCTAAACCATTCTATGATGCAAGAAATAAAGCGACAATATAGCACGGTCAACAGAAATTACGACCACCACCGGCGCACCCGCTTCCTCATTCATAAATTCAGCGCGCCAGAATGACTCCCATTTATACCTTTGTGACACTCACGCCAACCTTAGACACACCCACCACCCAGGTGTCAAGCCGTGTGCTGCTGTCACATTAGTAATTCTTATTTGGATCATATGGCTCTTACAGTATGTATTGAAAATGAAGTTAACAGTCTTTTTTTTTTTTTTTTTAAAGAAGAGCAGTTTCCTTTGATTTAAGCAAATATGTAAGAAAATTTGCTCATGAAAAAAGAGGATTTACCTAAAGAAATGAAACAACTCTATTACATTATTTCAAGTACATAATATTTAATAATCTTATTTCAATTGGAAATATACTCATCCCTTTGGCAGATCATCTTATTTAACTATTCAAATGAAGTAAAAATACTTAATTTGTTTACCTATTGTTTACCTATTCTTAACCCATTTTCACATGCATTTTTCAGTCTAATATTAAATCAATTTCCTTATGATTCATTCGAGCAATTGAAAAGTTGACATTTAAAATGTACCTAATCATTATAAATTATTATTTAATGTGCTCTTCCTGCTTTTTTTCATTTTTTTGTCTTCAGTTTTGTCGAACCATGAAAAAACATTGTCTCTATGATTGTAGCAGTGTTTTATTATAAATAGTCTGACCGGAAACACAATCAACCATCCTGGTGCTTTATTTTGAAACGTCTTAAACAACAGCCGCACTCTTCTTGAAAGGGGCGCGCTTTTATTTTGAAAAGCTAACGGAAGTCAGTCTGTCCTCGCGCTAGCAGACGGTAGCTAGCGGTTAGAACCCTCCAATGTGTGTCGACGCTCGGTCCTCCTCCCTCAAGCCTCTTTAAATTGTCTTCACCGCCGAGCTATCGACATTTTTCGGGCACCTCGTCAACAGACGCGCGTATCTGTATGTGTGTCCCCGAGGATATTCGTTTCTTCGCCGGAGCCTCTGGAACAGACCGTTAACACAAGCGGAGGTGTGTTATTTTTTAAAAAGACGCTGCTGACCGCGGTGGGCGGATAAAGGCGAGCCGAGGAGGGCATCCGGCCCTGGCTGGTAACTCCGGAGTGCGGGTTTGAAGGGACTGTATTCAACATTTTCAGGTAAGCGAGCTGAAATGACCTCACATTACCTGTCCGGTAATAGACAGTGGCTCTCTACGAGGCTGTGGGTGGAAAAGGACGAAGTGTTGATTTCAGTCTGTGGGATGGAAACGAAGAGGAAACGGTAGCTGAGAAACAATCCGGCCAGCCGATTCAAGGCAGTAACAGGCTCTGTCTTCTTCACACTTCTTTGTGCTCATTATTATTATGTGTTAGTTTGCATTTCATATATGGGAGAGAAAAAAAATCGAGGCAGGAATGCAAAGAAATACAGTTTTATTATCTGTAACCAGGGATATTTCTAACTCAGAGTAAACTGGTTCAGCTTTTATACTTAATGCATGGAATGATATCAAGTTTTCATTCAAATGTGTAACTAAATGGGTTAAAAATATCAACCTTTCCAAAAAAACAACAAAAAAAACAGGCTGATTTCAGTCATAAGTGGGTGTTTAATATGAACCCTTCAGCAACATTAATAAAAGTCATTAAAGAGCTTGGAGTTTTGCAGAGAATCGTGATTTATATCTATCTTTCCCCCATTTTGCGTTAAATTAACCCTATTAAGGTTTATTAAGGAAATGCAGCTCAGATACAGGCATGTTTTCTGAGCATCAGCATCAGGAATGAACCACCCTGCTGTCTCCCTGGCAACAATGAGGTGTTGTAAAAGGGTGTAATGTTTCCAGAAAGTGCTTCTGCATGGTTGAATAATCTTACTGAACAGTTTTCATCCATCTATCTCTTTCTATTTTTAATATTTCAGTTTGACCTGCATTTACTCCCATCATCCCTTATCTGGAATAAGTGACCACTCGATTTTGTGTCTGCGTGGATCTGAATGGGTGTATTGACCCACATTGAGATGTAGACTGTTGGTTGTGGAAGTGATAGACCCCCTGAGGAAATGTAATTACCCTGCTCGACTCTCTGACCTCCCCCTGTCTGAGCACCATATAGCAGAGTTGGTATTGATCAGTCTCTGCTTTATGTGGTGTGTAGCAGCATCATAAACACTAGCCCAACTAGTTATAGTCAGAGTCTCACTCTGTCATTTGGATCAGAACCTTATATTTACAAAAAAAAAAAAAACCCTAAAAAACATTGTTGAAGTATGAATAAAGTTCTGACATAGTTGTAGATTCTGTTCAAAATATATGTAATGAATTTTGTTCCATTATTTTTGAAAGCAAAGAACACATTTTGTAAATAGAAATAATAAAAAAAATGCAATCCAGAAATAAAACTTTAAAAAGGTTTTTTAAAAATATATATGTTTTGTGAGAAACTTCTATAGTTTCTTTAAAATATGTATTTTTTATTTTTTTAAATTTAATTGGTTAAAGGTTTTTTTTTTTTTTTTTTAGATTTCAAATTTTCTTGTATTTTTTTTTTGTGAATTTCTGTTTGAAAATAACCAAATTCATAACGATCGATCTAAAAAGCAGAAATAAAAAAAAATAAATAATGCAAAATCTGTAAAAGGAAGAAGAAATATCTAAAATGAAAATATCTTAAAAGACAAAATAGAATTTGAAAGAATAAAATAGAATAAAAAAATTAAAAAAACTAAATCTCAGAAAAGGATCTTGAAAGCTCTTTTTGATTAAAACATGTTTCAAATGTTGATTCCTGGATTTAACATTTTTCAAATTCCGTGTTACAAAGCGTGTTTATGGTTTGCAACAACAATGGAACAACTTCACTCCATAGATTTATATATATTTTTTTACATCACAACTCTAATATTTTTAGAAAACTGGACGATAAAGAAGTGGAAGCAGAATCCATTATTTTTAGATGACCCTACATCATTATGCTGCCACTACCGTGTTTTAGATGGAATGCAGACTTGGATCTCTGCATGCCAGTACCAATTTAACTTTAGACCCCTTTACATGAAGACCAGCTGTATCTGCAGAAATATTCAGTGTTTCAAGCATTACTTCAACTTAGATTCAGCTTTTAGCGACAGTAAATCTTAAAACTGGATCCATGAGAGGAACAATGTCTGCAGTGGCCTAACTTCTCATCTCTTTGCGGCCATTCTGCGTCCTTCCTGCTTTTTTTCTTGAACTCAAACCAATGAATATATACTACTGTGTCTTTAGTGTTGCTACATGCTAAACTAACTCAAACATGTATGGATTTATCAGATGGGTGGATTTCTATTATCTTATTCAGTGTTAGATCATTGTGGAGTCTGCAGGTGATGCTGACTGAACTTCTGCCCATTCGCCTCCACAACACTGTTGCTTAGGGCAACCAGTCTGGAAGCTCGCAGCATCTTTCTATGTTTTATGTAATCCTATAGCTTAGCCATTGTTTTCCAGATCGCAGTAATATAGATGGTCGGCTTTGTGCAGGTTTCAGACATTGCTGTGCGTGTTAGCATGTGTGGCCTTTTTCTTCTTTGGTTCTTTTAGAAAATCCATTAGTCTAAAAGCAGAGCATGCAATCGAGCTCTCAGAAGGAAAGTTCCTCTCTACTAGTGGTGCATATTTTTTGGGCACTAAAAGAAATGCGTCAATGGACTGGATAGCGTGCACCAACCACTGCTTTGGACCTCTTGCTCCTTTTATCTGTCTTTGCTGTCCAGTTGAGAGGTTCATGTGAAGGGGGGCATTTATTCTTTCAAAGAGGTGCAGCGTCTGCCCAGTTTTGCAACCATATACTTTTTCTGAAAATTTTAGCTTATGTTCTTAAAGCTATGTATCCATGTAATGAAATTTAAAGTCATACTTTTGTTTTTAATTAACTTTCTCGCTATTTGAAAGCTTAGCACATTCGATATCTTGCATGCACTGCAGGGTTGGTCCCGCCGAGACAAAATATTAATTTAAGAAATATCATCTTTGTTAAGATGATAACAAAACAACGTTTTTTTTGTTGTTTTATATGCATGGCCCCATGCTGGATTTCAGAATGGCAAGAATGCTCCAAATGTCTCAATGTCTGTTGACTTTTGGAGCGACAAATGTTCGACTTTAAAAGGTTAGTAGCTTTCCATTTTTAAAGCAACACTGCAATTTTTAGGAGTGGTAAACCTGTAACTTCCAGCTTAAAGGTACGGTGGAGGATTTTCTTTTTCCAGGTGGATCATCAAAATAAGTGGTCCTCCTAGATGTCAGTCATTCTGGTGTTATGTTTACGTAAGACCGTCCTGCATGCTCGTCCTCAGTTAGCTGTCTTTTTCTGTGCATGCGCACTTTTATGTGGCGAGCTACGGTTTCAGACAGTCAATGAAGCTCGCCTTTCTCACTGCAGTCCTTTGAAAATGGCCATGAGTCCTAAGAGGAAAAGTGTCTATGAAGTTTATGAGAAGAAGAGAAATGCTTCAGAAGAGAGAAACAGGACCAGGTTATTTTTGGGAGATTCTTTAATGGGATGGCGTACACTGAAAGCACAGGTCGAGCTCCCCACGATGCCTCGTTTTGGAGAACTCCATTTCACATCACTGCTAGTAAAAATATCTACCTCTGTATGGTAACTTTTCAGGGAAGTTAAGTTAATTTATTTAGTAATTTTCATCGTTGGTATTTATACCATGGCCAGAGATCCTTATTTACCCCGCAAACATCTCCAGATTTCCACGGCAGCACACACACATACAAGCATGTCATGATTTTTTTTGTTATGTACCAGTAGTCTTATTTGCGGGGAAACCTTTTATATATGAATATGGGTGAGACGAGATCCATCCGAGCGACCGTCTTAATATTGCGTTCCTGCACTTCCTCGAGGAGAATGGGCTCATGGATGCTCTGGCTCACGTTTTAATTGGCGTTCCCTCTAGGGAGCGAGTACAGGGATGAGCTTGTGCATTTTTTTTAAAGGGGAGAGGATGGGTCATTTCAAAAATTCCCCAAAATCCTCCACTATAATTTTAAGCTCCCCCGAAAGCAACTGGTGAATGTATTGCTTTAATGTTTCCCATTAAGTGGAAGGTGTTTGGTGTATCAATCCAGAGAAACAATATCATTAAAAAAGTAAGCAAATAGAAAACCCTTAATTTAAATAAATAAAACTTCTTCTGCTTTTCGTAAGCAATACCTCTTAGTGTTAAAGTTGTTAACGAGGGAACAAGACTCAATGTTGTGTTTATAAAGGATTTCAGAGGAGGCAGAAAAGCTGTGAGTATTGATTTGTTTCATAGATGGTGTTTATTACTGGCAGCTGATGCTGACAAAATTGCTCCTTCACTGTTTGGTTCTTCTGTGGCTTCGATGCTTTTTAGGAGGTTATTTCGTCTCCATCTTTGGAGGCTATTTAGTAACATTACTGAAGGGATTCAGTGATCTTAGATAACAGTTTTATGCTGTTAAACTTTTAACCTACCTTATATTGAAATGTTTTTCTTTCAATTAAAGGTTACCACTCATTATTTTGTCTTTGTTTAAATGGAAAAAAATAACAGTTTTACAAAAGACTCCATCTTAGCTGATATTTTGCTCCTCTAACTAAATTACCACACACTGCAGGAAGGCTACAGGGAAAAATTAAAGTAGTAGTAGTTGCGAAAAACAAAGCACAGTCCATCTTTTCAAAGGGCGCTTTTAGTGTTTCGAGTTGGCGGGTCGTATTTTGGATCACACACTTTAAGCCTGTGAAGGAAGCCAGACTTCTATGTTTATGGGCACCATGTCCATCCCTATGATGAGCTACACTGAACTGAATTTGAGTTGTAGTCCGCTCCCCATCGGCCTTGTCCTCCATCTATTATATGGAAGTGGTTCAGCTTTGACAAGTCCCTTTTCTCGGTACCAACTCTTCAGATTGGGCAGCGGCCATGGTGTGAATAAACAGTGCAGCAGGATATCAGGCGGAAGAAGGAAAGGGACAGAAGCAAAAGCACAAGTAAAAAACGAAGGAGAAGATACTTTCTTGATATTACAATTAAGCAAAATTTCTAAATCGGGGAATTAAAAAAAAACATGAATCAATCTAATTAATTTGATTTATTGCCCAGCCCTAGAATAAATATATAAATATTTTGCATTTAAGATAAAATAAAAACTTTTTTGTCTGTCAATATGCTGTATGCAGAACTCCAAAACTGGAAAACACAGATTAATCAGTTAGCAAAATAATAATTAGTTGCAGCCCTAGTTCACACCAAACATGAATTTCGCAGCTGGAGTGAAGAATTCCCAAGTTATGTCTTTGTAGAGGGCGGGTCTAAAGTGAAGCAAGGTGAAGGTGGTGAATTTAGCGAGGTGAATGGCACGATTTTGGCAAATTTAGCAAAATTTGATCGCTGCCTTACCTGCGAATTAAGCAAAGCGAAATTTGCAGAAGTTGAAAAATCTGAAGTTTTGTTTACATCCAGTTAGAACTAGATGTAACTGTTAGCACAGCTATAAGTAAGAGTTAAGGTGGCTTTTAAAAAAACTGTTTTAATTCAGCCTCATTTCCTTACTTGTTCGTCGTAACTCCAGGGCAGACGGTCACCTTTTGCAACTGCCAATAGAAATGCTTTTATTGGTCGAGAGCGAGTGTTTTTATTGAAAAGAATTCAATTCATATCAACTAAATCTGAAAAACTGACATGTTAAGAAATAAAATTTGAAAATAACGATATAATTGATAAAGAAATGAAAAAAAAAATCTAATAAAAAAATTGAACTCTCACAACCTTTATTTTGATCAAGAAATTTCCGGGGTTTTTTTTCAAATAACAATTTAGAGAACATTATTTACTTGACACAATATGGATCAAAATTCACTCCATAATGGAAATGCAAAGATGTTGCTTGTATTCTCACAGATTTATTCCTGTTTAGTGATTTACATTTACAGATTTAGGCGCCTACATAAACGTTTTTATTGACAGTTATCCTTCCTCGTACCCTCTGCTTCATGCTAGCTTCCCTTCCTTCCTGGGAGTCGTCCCCTCGCGGCGCCGCTGCGGCCTGGACATCACAGACGGGATGTCATAATTATCGGGTTGTTGCCTAGGGAATTGGTCTAATTCTATGGCTTTAGCCTCGTCGCACAGACCCACACAGACGCCCATCCTTAACTATACAGACACACACACACCACTGAGAAAGTTATGCTAGTCATGCGAGGAATGTCAGTTGTTGAGGGAACATTGTCTTTTTTTTTTTTTTCCTGTCACACAGAAGCCCAGAGGATCTTTCCTGCTTCAAACTGTATCAAACTATTTTTGTTTTTGAATTAAAAAACATTGTATTCTGTTAATTTGTGGGACTTTATCGGCCTATCAGGGAGTGATATGTGTTGGTGCTTAAAAGAGAATAAAAAGAAGTCTGTTAGATTGCTTTGTTCTCCTATTTCCTGTCTAACCTCAATGTTCTCTGCTGCGCTGGGTGAGATTGGCTCATAATCCTGAGATTAGGCTGTGGCGTTGTAAGAGCAACAGCAGACTGGGATTAAACACACACGCGCTCATAAAGGCCACGCATCCAAATAAACATGCCACTCATTCATGAATTTATCCCCCCAGTTAGGCAAGCGCTCACTGTAAACTGGAGCTGCGTCCTTTGACCTGGGAGAGGCTGAAATCTTCATTGCAGAGATCTGAGCCACTCTGTCGTTGCACACAGCTAGTTCCTCTCATTTGTCGTCACACTCAGCGGCGTGATCAAGCATGTTTTTGGTGTTTGGCCATAAAAAACACGACGCCAACCTGAAGCATACCTTTGCTTTGAGTTAGAAACTGCAGCTGACTGTTTCTTATTTCTTCTGGAATAATTTTGAATACAGATTTAATGAACAAATTCATTATTTACTGGATTATCCCACTTGCATAATTTCATCCAGAAAATGTGCAGCATTGTTGTATCATCCTTAATGTCATTCTTGAAGGATCAACGTCTTTAAAAACCTGAGAAATTTAGCTTTTTAAAAAAATACTAGACAGGCAGAGTTATGGTTGCTATGGTCACAGCTTTTTTTTTTTGCCTGTTTTAAAGTTGTAAGGAAATCATCATTAAATTTCAAATCATTCTGGTTTTAACATGTGTATAAATGTACTCTCTATCAGATGATATTGTCCCAAAATTTAGAAAATACATTTTTTGAAAATCCTGTCTTAAAATCTGTATTTTTTTTCATTATCTTATACAGGCCAGTTAGTTATACGTCAGCCTGAACACATAAATTTGGCCAATCATATATCAACGGTCATCTGTCAATGACATTTTTTAGGTCATAGCATCTTGAATTATATGTCACAGTTAAAATAAGCAACAGTTGAATTAAGAAATCAGAATAATTTCCTTTCCCATTGAGTTTGTCTTCAGCAGGCGTAGAGCTAACAGAACTGGCAGTGTTGCGAGGCAAGGGCTCAAACATGTACGGCTGTAAGCCTTCTATACCAAACCAAGCTTCTGCTGCCCTGGCGTCCTCTTCCACAACAACTTCGTCCCCACTTTCTGCCTCTAAATAAAAAAATGTATGAGGGGGGGAGACTCATCCACAACCTCTGACACAAAACTCTCCTCCTCTTGCATTTTTCCGCTGTCCATAGTGTTCCTCCGCCATAACAATCCCGCCCCCTTGATAAACGACCAATCACATTCACTTTCTTCACTCATGTAAAGTCGTGCACCACTCGGGGAAAATTCGGAAATGCAACAGTTGGAACGGCCGCTTCCCTACAACTATAAAAAAGCACTGGAGATGTAGAGTTATGGCTGCTATGGTCACAGTTATTGTTTACAAAAAAAAAAGTTTAGCCTATTTTAAATGTGGTTATTTGTGTTCACCTCTATTTGAGCCTGCGTAACTTGGTGTGTCTCTGCGTCAGATTGATGATAAAGAGCGAGGAAAAGATAAGAGACAGAAATGGCTTATAGTGAGATTTGGTTCTAACTAGATAGTAACAGCTAACACATTTTACTAAAACAATTGTAAACATGGGATTGAGAACATTCCCTGATCTTCTTGAGCTCTGGGTTGATTTGTTGATGATGTGGACAGACCCTCCTATGGTGGAGAATTGCAGAGCTTATAATAACGCTTAGAATTGCTTTCAAATGATTTTGATCATTTAATGTGCACACTGAAACTTTAGCTTAGTTAGGCTGCTACAGATTTTTTTTAGTGACTAAAAAGTACTTTATAACCAAAACTGCAGCTAAAATAAAAAAATCAGTTGAACAAATCATTTTAGTTGCTTTTCTCACATAATTTGATATTCAAATAGCCTTAACTGCATCGTTCTGATTCTGTACATTTATAACAGGCAATAAACACAGATGTAGTGACATAACAGAATTTTATGGCCTGTAAAACCTAAAAAAGTTAATGAATATAACAATAGCTTCAGGAAGCTAACTTCAGCCATTAGCTTTAGCAAGAATTAGCCATTATTTCAGGCTAACTTTAGCTGTTATGTTGGAGTAACAAATGTCATGCGAGTTACAGATTTCCCTCCCGACTGGCTCGAGATTTGAACTAAAGCAACAAAGTAATTAATGATTTCGGTTCGTTTACACAATTGTTGCATCAATTTGAAAGTCATGTTCATTACTCACCAAACACTAATATTTTTGGTATGTGGAAATATTCCTCAGTATGAGTATTAAAATAAATATACCGATCATGCAAGCAATAGCTACCAAAAGTCAATCGTTGTAGTAGCTTATGCTGGAAGTGCTCCTAAGATGCAGAATTATAAGATAAAAACATCCATTCCCTAACCTTATGCAGACGCTCTGTGTGCACCGATGAAGATTCATCTCATCTGCTGTGGCTGAACCGACTAATTACGCATTGACCTAGTTTTTAAGTGTTTAAGCTCAGTTCAGAATTGTACTATTGTATCAACAGTCAAATAACTAAGTTCAGGAAACCCAACCCATGTTTCTAGATGAAGAAGTAATTGAGAGGATGAATATAAAGCCAAAGTATTCGTTGTGTCCTTGAACAGTAGGACATTGAAATCTGTTTTTGTTTAGACCCAGGGAACTCTATTTTAAGTATGTTAACATGCATAGCAAGATAATTAGCAGTTTGAAAGCAGCTTAACAGGATTTATCTGCTGTTAAGTTGAAAAGTAAGATTACACACTCTCAGTGCCACCAGAACATTTGTAACTTTTTTAACTAGCTTTAGTTTTCAAATGGTCAGTGAGTAACCTCAGAACCCATTAAATAATCTCATAGCATTTATGTCTGTTTATATTTTTAAGACAGACTAATAAAATGCCACAGCTGCCATAAACCTGTTAGAGTCCATTTCTCCAACACAAGGCTGACTGATGGTGTTAAATGCGTCACATTTGCTGCTATGGTCAAATTAAAATCCTGTTATCTATTTTTGTCACTGCCTAACCCTAGAGATATATTAATTGACCACAAACCACTGCATCCAGTTGATAACTAAAGATTGTAATCTGACTGAACCTTTTATTGTGGAGGCTGAAAATCCCAGCGTGATCCCTCCTTTAGCAGATCAGATAACCAATTGATACAGGAATTAGTGGGAAGGTGTTAACTATTATTTTCAGAGCGGTTCCACTCCTGCCAAGCATTTACAAAGCTTAGAGAGCGTGGCAACCTCTGATAAACTCCTGATATACACTTATTCAGGTCAACAGAAACCAGAGTGTTTTCTCTTATTTATGATGTTAAGCTTTGGATTCTACATCTTCCCATTTCTTTTCCTGCAGTGAGTGAATATTTAATGTAAAATTTATAAGTTTTTTTTTTTCTCAGCATGCATTTGGAAACCTACTCAACATGAAACCAGTGAACCTCTGGGGTGGTACATTTTTAACTGGTTTTATTTTTCTGAAAACATCCAGTGGAGGTTGTACCCCATGCTCCTCACTATAATGGTGGCTGCCTTCTTATTGGTGAAGATGCCAGCTCTAATTGGCTACATGCCACCTTTCAACATATTTCTTTCTTTTTAAAAGCATATTTCCAATAAAACACATTTGAGCTAGGAATCCAAGTTCAATCCAATAATAATAATTATAAATAATTGAACTTTATTGATCTCGCACTTGAGAAATTCACTTTCTGCCTGTAATCCATCCCCTTGGGAAGCAGTGGGCTGCCATTGTATGGTGCCCGGGCAGCAGTAGGGGTGTAAATCACATCCATCATGGCGATTCGATTTGGTATCGATTTCCTGACCCAACGATTCGATTATTTTCGATACTCAAGAATACACCACGATTCGATTCGATTAATTGATTAATTGGTTAAAAACATTTTTTTTATTATTTTTTTTTTTTTACACCTTACAGGCTAAACAAAGTTTCAAGTTTGAAATAAATCAGTGAAAGCTGTAATATGGTTATGCATTTTTTTTTTTTTTTAGAAAAAACAGCAAATAACAGAAGTAGAAAAGTTGCATTAAAAAATACTGCAGAAAATCAGTGCAATGAGTTCAATTCAATACCTCGGCTCCAGAGTGTGGACGTCCCCGCCCCCTTGAGAGACGCTCCGCTGCTCCTCTCCCAAATTGTAGCTGACCGCAAACAGTGCAGCAGACAGGAGGCCGGCTTGTTTTGTTTTTATGACCAAAATTGCGGAAAACAGAATTACGCCCAGGAGCAAATGGATAAAAATAGACCGGAGGAAAAAAAAAACATGAATCGATTATCTTGCGGACGTGTCGATGCATCGGATCGTCGGCTTTTGGATCGATGGATCGATACAAAACGATTATTATTTACACCCCTAGGCAGCAGTGTGGGATTAAGGGTCTTGCTCAGGGAGCCAGAGTGGCAGTTTATGGGAGTGGGGCCACCACTCACCAATGAATCAATCTATTGTAGATTGAACTTATTGATTGACCAAGTCATTTTTCTTTATAGAAACCATATTTTCTCTTGTATCAAGAAGTTTTTTCCCTAATATGAAGGGCTGTACATCTTTAAAATATGCTGATGTAAAATAGTACATTAATTTATGTTCAGTTTATTGTGACAGCTGTGTTAAATACTGAATGAATAAGCAAATATTTTCTTACAGCAGCCACACTGTGAGGCATGCATTTCTCTTCTTCCTCTTGCTTTCCATTTTTTTAGATTTATTTTATTGGGAAATGTTTTTTGTTTGTTTTTTTGGTTTGAGACTTGTTTGATATGTCACCACCGTGTGATTTTATTTTATAATCACGTAGATCGAATATCGGTTTAAAAAAATCGGCCCAAAGAACCAGCAGCACATAGCAGGGATCGGTTGATCTCTTGTCTAGATCACAGACGAATAATCAGCCTGTCTCAATAATCTGTGTTTTATTTATTTTTATTTAAAGCTTTATTTAATAGAGTTGTTTTTTCCACGTTAGACAGACTGCCGGCTGGGGTACCTTTCTGTTATGCTCGGTGCCAAGTACAGTCAGCTGCAGGTGGCGTTCTGCTCCTGAGTACATCCCGTCCAACACGGCTCATGCCATCTGCCTGCTTCTCTCAAACCTTTCCTCCGAAGCACTTCTCACCTCACTAAAACAATAAAGCAGATTCTCCCTGCTGCTAGGTTCAAGTCAGCTGGGTTTTTTAATTGCTCGTTCAGTGGAGAAGCTCTGAGATCAGCTGTTGGACCATCGCTCTGATGGTGTGAGCCTCTCTTCTTAGGAAGGTCTAATTACTCCCCTCTCTTCCCTTCCTGATGGGCTAATCATCACTTCTCTGACGGGCGTCAGCTGGAACCACTGCCAATTAGGTGCATCTAGAGTTCACAGGAAATGACTGTTTATTTCTATTCCTTCTATTAGAACCGGATCAGACCTCATACATTTAAAAAAAAAAAACACCATGACGATCAGAAAAAGGTGTCAGAACTAAGTGGACTAACTGAAAACGACCTTTTGAAGTGTTAATGTGTGAACAATCTGCTGCCCTGCAGTGACCCTCTGCAGAATGTGTACCATCACACCTAGCATACTGTGTTTATAGCGGTAAATATGGACGATGCGTGGCAGCAGGTGTGTTTGTTGCCTGCATTGAGTGTGTGCGGTTCTGGATGCTGTTGTTCTGCTCAGGGAGTATGGAGTGCATATTTGTATTATTGTTGTGAAAAAGAGCAGGTTTGGGGGGGGATTATTCTAGAAAATGTACTTTTAGAAAAATTTAGATTAACTTTTTGTTTCTTTCTTAGATTTACATTTTATTTTTTAAATAGTTTTTTATGTCAACTTTTTGTTTGTAACTTCTTTCCAATTTATGTCAAATTTTCTGAACATTAATCTTTTGTCTTTTTAAAAGATTTTATGTTAAAGTAGTTTTTTTTTTTTTATATTTACACGTCACAGATCACATTCTTTTCACTTAAGCAAATTTAGAAAAAAATACAAATTTGAAAAAAAAAAATGAGAACAATGTTTAAAAAAACACAGAAAAAAACCTAAACTTAATTTGAAAAGCTTTTTAATCAAAAAAGTTTTAATTTCTAAATTGTTTTTTTTTTTTATTTCTATGTACAAAATATGTACATGAATCAATTTGATCAGTTTATCAAGATTTTAATTTTGGAAAACCCAGATATATTTATTTTTCCAATTATCCACGTTTTTTAGGGCTTCCACCGCTCAGAGTGGCATCAGTCCATCATCACTTGATTTGTGATTAAAACTGATAAAACCGGCTCACTATGTTAAACCACAAGCTGCAAATATTAAGTGTTATATTTTATATTTATATATTTTGTTTACTGTGAAACATCGCTGTCTTACAAACATTTTTAAAAGCTTGAGTTTTTAGCCTTTAAATTAAGATTACCTCCCAGATAGAATGGTTGAGATAAAAACTAGTTTTTCAAAGGAATGTCATTTTTTAAAAATTCTATTATGAAACTTAAAGAAGGAAAAAAAAACATTGACTTTAAAATCTGAGATTAAATTTTTAAAACCAAACCGTTCACCCCTAGTAAAAAATTTGTTTTGTTTTTTTCTTTAAATTTCTATTTCTAAAACGCGTTCTGTGCTGGCAAAAGTATAATCTCTCTGCTGGATCATGATTAATGGATAATAATCCAAGGATGGTCATTAAATGATTTCTACTATCAGCGGGTAATTAGTCACTGCCGTGGCTGTTCTGGTTGTTTAGTCGAGCCCTCTCCTCTGGAATTCATCCTCCTCAGCTGTGTTTTCCAGCTACCAGCCAAACATCTACACAGGAAATGCGAACATTCCTTGACGCTGGTCTCATCCAGCTGTGCGTACGTGAGCAGCGGACCTGGACGGAAGTGTCTTAACTCTGGGTGATCTGATGTGCGTCAAGAGCGTTGAACGCAGAAGATAGAGGACACACTATGTGGCGGAGCTAGAGGGGAGGCGTTTTTACAGCAGGTGGGATGTTTCTCCTCACTGACCATAGGAGAACTACCGCTGTTATGAGGCTCTGGGAAGATGGTTAAACTGGGGATGATTTGTTCTAATACATGGGGGCTGTGTTTTTAAATGGAACAGGCAGAAAATCTGGGCTCTAAGAATCAACCGGCAGCACAAATCGATTTACCAGTTATCAAAAAACAACCAGTATCCGTCAATCCCTACCGATAATCTGCCTTCATACTTTTTTTAAATGTCGTTCTTTTGTGCTTCCTCTGTTTTTCCGTTCCAAACTAAAAAGGGTTTTTGTTCAGACTGTTAAAAGTAGCTCCGATGTTTGACTTCCTGACGGACAGGGTTGCTGATCAGGACCAATCAAATTTCGAAAGTCCAGAAGAATCGCTAATAGATGTTTTCATTCACATCTTTGCTAACTCTGCTGTCAGCAGTGCAGGACAAGAGGAGTTTAAGTTTTCTGGTCTCATTGAGTTAGGGTTATATGATTTCTAGTTGCAGGGCCGACCTGTTTTTAGGGTAAAATAAACTTCACTGATTAGTTGCAAGGAGCTGCAGAGTGATGAGGTCGACTGGAGCAAACTGCAAGAACTGAACGTTGGCCTTTAAAGTTGAAGCAGTGAGCTGAGTGAAGCAGACTTCCTGTGCAGAACCAAACTCCAGAAGCTTTCTAATGTTTGCATTCCTTTCTTTAGAGCCGTTGTCTTGGTCACATCACTAAATGGTGTCAGCGAGTCTGTTTTCTAATGATCTGGAGAGGGAATGGTTACCTGTGAGGAAGCTGATCGCTGATCAGAGCTCGGCCGCGTCTCAACTCTGTGTTGGTGTGAAGAACTGATAAGAGGATCAGTCCCCCCCCCCCCCCCCCCCCCCCCCCCCCCCCCCCCCACACACACACACACACACACACACACAGACACTCCCACGTGATCTCTGTTTTGTAATCGGAGGATGAATAAAGTCTGGTGCCTTTGGTGTGACCTCAGGCTTCCCAGCTCGATCAGCCGCCCTCCATGCACTGCACGTCAACCTGCGGGTGTGTTTTTTTCTCTCTCAAGCCTCGGCCTCTTCTAGCATCTGGGCATACAGTCAAAGCTTTCCTGTCAGCTGAGCTCTCTGCATGCTCTGTGGCCTGCGGTCTTTCATCATGTGGCAGTAAATCGGTGCTGTAATGATGCACCATGTTTGTTTGCATGTGCATAAAACAGGGGAAATGCTGCAGCCTCCTTCCCTGAAGGCCACATATTTCCTCCAGCTTTCGGTTCTTTACAAATCCTTTTCTCCGTTTTCTTTCTATATCATGTCTTTGTTTACACAGTCGCAGTTTAGCATGTCCTGTTTTGATATGGTGTGCTAGGAGGCAGCAATATAAACCAAACAGGTTTTTTTTTGTTTTTTGCAGGATTTCTCGAAACAGGAGGTAATTTGCTGCTTTGCAGAAATCTTTTCTTCTGTGTTATTTGCTTGAAAGCCTCCCCTCCAGGGTTTTCCTGGAGGATGGCGGTGCCAGATGGGGCATAAAAGCCCTCCTGTTCTGGGTCTACCTCAGGGCCTCCACTACTGTTGGATCAGTTTGATGTACCCACCCTCCTAAGCTCTGCCACATTTCAAATAGGCTACAGTTATCTAAAAGAACTTCATGCACGTTTGTTCTTTTTATATATGATATCCTCCTTTCTTTTCCAGTAACAAGTTTAAGTCTTGTTGGTGGTTTTTACAACTGACAGGAATCCATCTCTAGAGCTTTGATGATCTTCTCAGTATCATAATGAATTTGGACTCATTTATATGGAATTTTCCTCCATTGTTGTTGCACGGAACATATTATTTTTATAAATTGAAATTTGGAAAAGAAAAATCTATCCAGAAATGAAACTTTGAAAAATGTTTAATCAAAATAAAGTTTCTCAGAGTAACTTCGCCTTTTTCTCAGATTTTATGGATTACACCATTTTCAAATTGCACCTTCTAGATCATAATTGCTGAGTTCGAATTCAGCATTTGCGTCCTCTGAAGCTAGTACTGATACGAAATACACATATTCGGTATCGGTACCATGCCAATTTAGTTTAGTATACTTTTCAGAGTATTGATACGTTTGAAAACCCTGCATCATTATAAAATTAAAATCAGCATGAAAATATTGTCTAATCTTTTAGTAGACAGAACTTAATTTACTTAGGTACTCTGTTTCTTTTCCATATATATTTAATACAGAGGCTGTGAAACATTATTCGTTTTACACATTTTAAAGCAATGTCAAGTTCTTTACTATACAGTTGTCGTATCTAAAACATGTTTTGTAAGTAAAGGTATAAACTAAAGTTTTTTGGTTTTTGTTGAACAGCAAGTCTTGTCATGTTTACCTGAGAGGATGCTTTATTTCTTCATTTTATTCCCTTTGTTAAAAGGCGAGATTTCCAACCTGAGAATGGCCCTAATTGGTCAGGCAATTTTTTATATAATTCAATCAGCTGCTAGTTTCACTTCCCACTATTTGGAATGCTAAGATGAATGAATCTTCATCAGTGCAGACCGAGGGTTTGCATTAAGTTTCACGAGATTAAGTTTTCTTTTCTTCATCAGTAAAGTTTGACATTTCCTAAGTCTTGAACTGCTTTGTTTTCAGTTATTGCTGAAAAGTCAGACTGTGAGTGACTGAGTGTGGGAAGAGAAAAGAAAATGTTTGATTCTATCGTTAATCAAGTCAAACGTTCGTTTTCCTTTGGTTTCACTTCTGTAAAACCCTCTCCTCAAACATTTTCACACGGCTGTTTGTGCGTTCTTCCTCTCCTTCCTCTCTTTCTCACCCACAGACACATTTTCGGCCTTTGTCTCATCGGAGGCTTCCTATTCATATTACATTATCAGGCTTTTGTAGGTCTCACATTGGGGGTTGCTTCAGCTCACCCCTGTGGCTCAGTCATGCTGAAGCTCCTTTTTTGGTTCTCCTCCAACTAAAACAAAGGGTCTTTCAGGGGAAAGCGCCCACTGCACTGGGCAGTGGCACTGATGTTCTTGTTTGTGCATTTTCTCTGCATAAACACGTACTTGTGACTGTACTGAGCAGAGTGCTGGCAGGCCAAAGCTAATGATTTAGCTGCCATTTGAGGCTTCTTGCTCAGAATTACTTTACATTTCCTTCCCTTATACTTATTGCAGTTTCTTTCTTCATGCTAATGCTAAAAAACAGTAATGTCCTTTGGTGGGCTTTTATAATGCAAAAAAAGGAAGGGGTTGAAAATGCTGCTATAAAAAGGATCAAATTCAACAAACAGAAATCACCTAAGTTTGCATTCCTCCAGTTGCTGTTGGTCTAAACTAAAGTCAGCTTGAAAACATGAACAGCTCATTTGATATACATTTGATCTATCTTCACCCTCCTCACTCTCAACCTCTGCAGTTGGTGAAACACACCAACCTCTACAGGTGTCATAGAGCCTCCTCCTTTCCAAATGATGCCAGTAGCATCACATTGAATTGTTTCTCAGCTAAAACCAGTCCAGAATGTTAGGAACCCTTCCCAATTACCCCAGACACTTATGCCTCCATTTGGATATTAACCTGTCTACCAAGTATCATCCCATGTACTGCTGGGTATTTGTTTTTGGGTTTTTTTCTAGATATGTTATCTATGTTACGAAGAACTGTTTGTGTTAAATAGTATTCACTAGAATAGGGGTTCCAAAAAGGGGGGGCTTTTTGAAGACTTTTTTTCTGGCCTTTTAAGCTAATTTTACTCCATTATTGTTATAAAGTATATGCTTTGTAAATTTGAAATGTGAAAAAAAAATAAAATTCCAAAGATTAAGCAAAAAAAAAAAAAAAAATCAAGATTAGATGAGCTCTGCTGATTTCTCAGATGTTATATCATTTATTTTCAAAATACATTTTCCAGATTCCATATGATCACATAAAATCTTTTTCAAATTTTGTAGATTTTGTATTATAGATTTATTATTCAAATTTCTATTTTTAAGATTGAGTTTTACACATTATTTTCCAAATTGTGTTTCATAGACCACATTCTCTCGCTAATGATCAATAAAAATGTTGTTTCTAATGAGAATGTGATCTGGAAAACACAGAAATTTGAGAAAACAAAAAACACAAAACATTTTTAAAATATAAAAAATTTCTTCTTTTTGCAAAATTATACTAAAAATTAAATCGAAAAATGACATGTGACCAAAAATTATTGAAATTAAAATAACTGGAAAAAAATATATAATAAAACAGCAAAGTTCCTCTCAAACCTTTTTTCTTCTTCCTTTTACAAAATGTGTTCTTTTCTTACAACATTGGTACAAAATTTTCAAACTATGGCCTACATAATTTTTTGTTCATTTACAGTAGTTAACTCCCCAAATATACACAGTTCTTTTTTTTATAAAAAGTTTGGTTGTATCCCTTTATTTACAGCATGTTCAGATTATCTTTTAAAGATACAGTCCCCACATAGTGAGAATCGCCTGCCAGTTGATCAGGTGATTAGATAAGAGATGAAATCAGTGTTCGTTTGCAAATACATACACGTCTACACATGCTTGTACGCATTAATATGGATATACATGCAGTTGTGCCATCATACCGAGTCAGAAACTCATTGTTTATGTGCATTTTTACTTGAACTAATTTTAAAACTTAGTTTCTGCAACAAAGGAGGAAAAATCAGAACATCCATATAGAGATGAAGCCTTTAAAGTGCTGAATAAACCCATAAAATACATATTGAATGTTAAACTGTTGCATTGATTAATGAATCTCTCTAACATGTGAGATCATTTTTTCCTTCTCAGGCCATGTTTTGTCCCGTCCTCTTCATGCCTGCTTCCTAAAAGATGAAGATGATTTCATCTGTTTTAAATTGGTTGTGATCCTCATATGAGCGGCTATTTTAAGCAGCGGCTTTAACAACGTTAGGCGTTGAGGTTCTTTGTAGGGAGCGGGTTGACTGGGCTCTGTTCATTGTTCCTGCTCTGATTCTGTCAGTAAACATCTGCAGCGGCTTAAAGGCGACGCATCCGACTGATCTGAGAGAAAAACTGCATCTTCTGTCAATTTAGATGCTTGTGGCATTCTTTTTAAGAATTTCTACTTGGTGCAAAAACGAGTTTGATTGAAAAAATGCATTTAGGTAATTAATCTTTTAATGTTTAAAACTGTGTTTGTTCTATTTAAGCTCTGCCATAATTAGATCTATAGATAAATACACTAACATGCTTGCACTAACATGCACTAACATTTTTGATCTGACTGCCCAGATGAGATGTTTTGGTCCACTCCATGGGGGTGGGGGTTGAGATGATAGCGCTTATCTCTTTGATTAACAGCAGATAAAGAAAATGGAAACAAAGAATATATCAGATATAAATGCAGCCATTAAAATTTCCTTCTTCTCCAGAAAAAGAATGGAAACTAATAAAACAAAATGCTGATTCCTTTAGGGCAGGGGTCTTCAATGTTTTCCAGGCCAAGAACCCCCAAACAGATGACGAGATGGAGCGGGGACCCCCCTTATTATATATAGTATTAAATTGTGTTATATCAAACTAGTCCTATAGTCACTATTACTGATGGACTCATGTAACGAAAGTAATTTTGCCCCGTTATTATTAAAGTATTTCTGATTCTGAATACTGGTTGATGGGACAGGTGTTGTGAATGAAACGGTGTCCAGCTTGAAAAAGCTCCTTTGTGTCTCTGAATGTGTGCCTTGATGACTGAAAGACATCTAATGCCTTCATTTACCTGTTTACTACAGTGCGTTAAATTCATCTTAATGTGGATTTAAATACATTTCAATTAGTGAAAAAAATTGTAGGTTGAAACATATATATATATATATATATATATATATATATATATATATATATATATATATATATATATATATATATATATATATATATATATATATATATATATATATATATATATATATATATATATATATATATATATAAAAATTCTAATCAACCAAAACTTTGACGACCCAGATGCAGTACCCCTGTTGAAGACCTCCGCTTTAGGGACTGAGTCAGTATGCAGTGTCACTATCAGGTCATTTTCGCTTGATTTTACCTTATAAAAAAATACATAAATAATTTTTTTCTCTTCCTAAAAAGGGTAAACATACAGATAAAATGCAGATAAACGCGGTATAATCCTATTTTGCCTGACTGCTCAGAGCATGCCGATGAAGATGTCAGACAAGCAGTTTAATGGAGAGAATGCAAAAAGCATCCAATTGTCTCAGAAAAGTCTTTCGATATTTTTCAAAGATGTAGTTTAGCATTCTTTGGCGATTTAAGGATAGAAATGAGTAGCCTGACGTAGTCCTACTCAATTCTAGTCAAATTATGAGTCTGATACTGCTCCATAGAGCTTTGATTATGTGGCGTGTTTTGAACGAACCAGGAAAAAAAATGCCTCTGCACTCAATTGGATAGACCTACAACCAATAAGAGCAACGGAGTGCGTGACGTAAGTTAAGCCACACATAGTTGTTGTCAACAAAAATCAAAGCGTGCAGTTGCACGCCTAGAATAAGAAGATGAGCCTTGATCGCGTTTCTCTGTTCCTCTTTTTTAAGAACAATTTGCTGTCGATATCTTCTAGAACAGACCTAATAGCAGAATCTACTCACCTCAACTCTCCGGCGGCAGCCATTGTTGTTGTCACCCAAGCGCACTTTGGTCACGTGGTTGATTACGTTACTGTTAATCATCTGTCCATCATCGTATAAAGCCCGCCCTGACAATTTGATTGGATCGCCAGAGAGTGGGCGATCATACTCGCGCTACTATTGACCAATGCCAGACCGAACTTCCCGACCTCAAACCTTGTGGGCGGGACTATGTTCGGAATGGCACCCAGGCTAAGAAATAAGTGCTTTTTAGTACCATAATTTTTTTTATGGTGACCTGGTTGAATACCTGCTTGCACATGTGCAAATGATATGGGTCTGGTAGTGACATGACTCACTGTGTAATTTGAGATTTATGGTTCACCGTGGCAACCTCAGATGTGGTCCTAATTCACCAGCTTTTGGTTGAAACTTCCTCATGATGTCGACATCACCCCGACCTTGTCCACCTCTGTAAAGGTCTTAAAAAGTAGCTCCGCTGTTGACGCTCAGAAGGGTTCTGCAGCAGAGAGAGGCAGCCACACAACTTGGCAGTTTCATGTGAGTCAGAACCAGTCTAGCAGAAGGACCCACCGGATAGAGGGCATCTGGCCGGGACTGAAACCAGGCGCTATTTTAGTTGATCGACAGGAGAAGATTGAAATACTGTATTGTAACAATGGGCAGTACCAAAAAGGTTATCCTGGGTTTTCAGCTCAAAGGCTCTGCGAAGAGTGGTGCCGTTGTTTTCTCCAGCAAAAATGGACCAACATTCAGAGTCTGCACCACGTAGAATGTGGTGTCCAGCTGGAATAGTGTGTCTGTTCATCCAGGTGGTCACCAATAAAGAGAAAGAGAAACAGTTTTGTTGGTTTTAAAGGAGCCGCAGCTTGAGGATGTCATATCAAAGGGAGGGACTGACAACTCAAAACACATCTGTAATCTAATTACTTAATATGGGAGTTGTAGTTCTGATCCGTAACACTCTTTTTCAGATTGAGTTTTACAAACTATATTCTTCCTAAATACATTTTCCAGATCCCATTCTCTCTATTCTGGGGGTGGGCTTTTTTCTAACGTAAGGAGCACAGACACATTTCTAAGGACATTAGGAACATTTTCATTGGTTAAGAGTGGGCATTTCTATTGGGCGTTGAACACAATTTCTCAAACTCAATCTAGAAAATAGAAATAAAAAAAATAAAACATTTGAAAATATAAAATCTGTAAAGCATGTTGTTTTTGAAAAATAAAGTTTGATAAATAAAAGGAATATATATATATATATATATACATACATACATATATATTTATGACATATTTATATATATATATAACATATTTATAGATATATAAAATATTTATATATATAACATATATATATATATATATATATATATATATATATATATATATATATATATATATATATATATATATATATATATATATATATATATATATATATATATATATATATATATATATATATTTAAAAAAAAAATGTTTTCTCACCCCTCGTGGGGTGGTATGTGTCATCCTCAAGCTCGGGTCCTCTACCAGAGGCCTGGGAGTTTGAGGGTTCTGCGCAGAATCTTAGCTGTTCCTAGGACTGCGCTCTTCTGGACAGAGACCTCTGATGTTTTACCTGTAATCTGCTGTAGCCACTCTCCCACTTTGGGGGTCACAGTATATATATATATATATATATATATATATATATATATATATATATATATATCTATAAATATGTTGAAAATTGGAAAGTTTAATTTCTGTATTGCTGGTTTGAATATGCCCTTTGAAACAACGACACAAAATTCACTCCATATTAGATCAGGTAGACATTTAGAAGTTCTCTTTAAAACATGTTTTTTTCTTATTCTTTAATTACCTAATTTCCAAACTTGACTATAAATCTAAATGTAAGTGAGTGAAGCCATTAGACTGAGTGGATGCTGTACATGCCGGCCCTCACTCTGGTGATTTCATGGCTCTTATCCAAACACAAAGACTCAATTATGGCTCCACTTGCTGAAATAAACTCATTTCCTCACCTCCTTTTCTCTCTATGTTCTTCCTCGCCCATCTATTCTCACTCTTCCTCCTCCCACACACAGTCACTTTCAGCCACATCTACAGGATTGAATGTGAAGCCACATTTTCCATCTCATTACCTCACTCTGGTTTAAAGAGTTACGAAACTAAAGGGGGGGCTGAGATGAAGGCATGGTGTGCAGAGTGGGTCATAATTAACCCAGTAATTAGGTCTTGTCCCCGGCAACCCCCGCTCCCACCACCTGCATTAGGAGGCATCCAGAGGAGCGGGGGATGCTGGGAATGTGGGTCAGAACATATCTTATTATCTTGAGATGTTGCTGTTAATGAAAAGAGGAGAAAAAAAACGTGCCTGTGTGGATGGGCGGGTGGCAAATTGATTCTGGTCCTTTTTTTTATGCTGAAATCTTCTCTCCAGTTTGGACACACACACACACATCACATGAGTTCTTTTGTTTTGGTTTGATGCAGAGATAAAACCCGGCTCTGTTACACTTCTGGGTTTGAGGGACAAAGAGCACTTATCTCATTGTCTGTTTGCTCGAGGGGGGAAAGAATTTGATTGTACGAGTTTTTTTGGAGGCAGTCATTCCACAAGCTGCACTTTCAGCCTTGTTGAACAGCTGCTCTTTTCCTGCTTTGGAATGATTTTTGTGTCTTTTAGCATGTGGCATCATGGGATGCAGGCGCCGATGGAACCAGCAGGGACAGCGGGATACATTTCCTCTACAGAAGGTTTCTGCAAACTTGTTTTTGACTAGGAAAAGGATCTAGGCTAAATATTGAAAGGAAAACACCCTACTTCAATAGGCTACTTAATTATTGGCTATTTTGATTATCTAGTTGCAAAATGAATTGTTGTGAAAACAAATTCTACACTATTAATCTTTTAAGGAAACTCCAAGGCTTATTTCAGAGCAACTCATGGTTTCAACATCCTTTTCTGCGTCTTTTAGATTACATCATCTGGAGGCATTTGCACACTCATTGGCCGTCCTAAAAGTTCAAAATGACCTAACTGGCTTCAATTGAGGAAACCCCAAATTTACACTTTATGATGTTTATTCAATTTGGGGAAGCAAAAAATAAAAAAAACTGATGTTTGTCACAAAGTCCCCTATCCCCAAAGAAAGCCGTGTATTCTAAATAAAGCGAAGGTTTTTTTTTTTTACTTAAGCTTTTAAGCTGATGGTGGCTTCAAAATATCCCAGTATATAGTTAGATATAAAAATAATTTTTTCTCTTTCCCTCAAGTCAGAATCCAGCTAACACACAGCTTCTGTGTTGATGCGAGCTTGTGACACTGATTCATGGAGAGGTTTTTTTCTATGTTCTGCCATGAATGACAAATTGTTGCAGGGATATGTGTGTGTGTGTATGTAGTTTTGACACACAGATTGTCTGTTTTTGCACTAAAAGAGCCAATAACTGAGAGAACCTAACGGAGACAGACAGAGCCACATAGAGGGGGCGGCCAGTTTTCTATCGGGGATAAGGCGGGTGGGACGGGGTGTTTTTTTTCCCCCTATTTCTATGACTGCTTGCTCTTTCCTTCAACAAACATGCAAGGCATACGCGTACAAAAAACACACACATTTACTAAAACTTGGGTCGACACAATGAGCAGGGACTGGCTTCAAGCAGTTGAACAAGGTGCTTCCTGTGACCCGGACGGCTGCTGCTACACACACACACACACTGATTTGTTGTTACTCCCTCCCTCCCTGATCAGATCTGGTTAATTTCTCCCTCCCTTCCCATGAGGACGTGTGTGTAGGTGAAAAACGGCTATGTTGCCGACTGCGATACACATCATTTATTCATGCTGTGCTCATGCTTAATTCATGCTCTGTTCAGGCATCTGCAAAGTGAATTAATACTGTATTAAAAGCAGCGCTACGTTATTCATGAGCGGAGATATTTTGGACTTCGATGGTAGATGTCTGCAAATGTTGAACTTTTTCTCTGGTTTAAGAGTAGAGAACCAGGAAAGCTGACAGTGTTTTTCTGTGTGTCCCACAGACTGTGAACTCCTTTGCTATGGAGAAGATGAAGAGGATAAAGAAGCGTCTGTCGTTGACCCTCCGGCCCAGTCTGACCATCGACGAATCTCTCTCAGAACTGGCTGAGCAGATGACTATGGAGGACGGAGGGACCAAGGATAATGGTAGGAGGGGTTTAACCGAACTATCATCCATCACTAAAATCTCTGCTTGGGTTTGCATAAGGAGCACTTTATAGACATTTTATTAACATATTTTACCAGTTGGAAGTTCATGAGGGATTGGCCTCTATTATCTAGATGATTTGAAGCAGAAAGAAACTGTCTACCGTCCAAAAATATTCATATTCCTGGGAGGTGTGCTTGGTGGTTTGTCGGCTAATCTTTAGCATAGTTATCTTTAATGGAAGCTGTTTTTAAATCACAGATGCTTTTCTAAAGTTTCTCTTCCTTCAGTCCCTTTTTAGTGCACATTCATACACTGCAAAAACGATCTAGAAATCGATCAAAATGTCTTAAATTAACTATTTACCCTCAATTTGAGTAGGTAAATAAGATGATTTGCCAATGGAATGAGGATTTTTTCTCTTAAAATAAGATGATTAGACAATAAACACTTGAAAAAAGACAATGAAATAGTTTTTTTCTTATTTTTTAATGTAGATTGTCTTGCTCCATTGGCAAAGTGTCTCACTTATCTCCTCAATTCAAGAAAAAATGCACTTATGTTAGGGAAAAAAATTTAGATTTCGATTCTTTCCAGTGTAGTTATGATTTTTGCTCACATAAACAGAAATCATTAGTGTAAACCAGTGTTTAGAAAAACGACTACAGCCAAAAAGGGATTCAGTGCTTTTGTTTTGTAAATGGAAATTTGAGAAGAATCTAATAGGGACACACCGGTCAGGAACAACAACCACAAAAACCAGTATCTGCTGATCACAGCATCAAATCAATGAATTCTTCAACTGCTGTTTCATTTACTGTACGTTTATATTGTATTGTTAGCTAAGGATGAGGTGTGGGATGCTCTTAAGAGGTTTGTAAGTTGCTTTTAAAAGGAAACTTTAAGAGCAATTTTTTTTAGCCCTGGAAAAACTGTTTCGTGGTCCTACCTCCAGCAGAGACACCAACCGGCAGACTTATCCGATCTCCACAGTTAGCCTAACTAGCCTCTGTCAGCTGTAGCCTCCCCCTGCCCTGCTTTAACAAGAACAGACCAGAATATCTATAAAATGTATTTTTGCCTCATTACAATTAGATCTTTTTTGTTTCTTTGTTGTCAAACTCAAATAACAAATCTTTCTTAAATACTAAAAGTCGTGACCCCGATGGTTACTGATGTATTTTATGTATGTTAAGTAGAGAACCTATATTGGTTGGTGGATGGTTCTGTTTTTTAGTTGGTTGTTTTTCAGATTTTTCATTCAAATTAAACAAAAATTCACTACACATAAAAGATTGTAACAAATTTTGGAATCTCACTTTTTCCCCCACCGATTTTGTCCTGTTCAATCATCAGCAGATCGCATGCTGGGGAAATAAAACCCTATTAGATCTCCATAGATGTCCAATCACACTGTTGCTCACATCCTCAATAAATGTTTAAACCTGTGAAAATCGCTGGAATAAATAAGTAAAACTTTACATGAACAGCAGATTTTAAATGTCTTCAGGAAAGTGTTTCACTCCCTCTGCGTCTGTCAGCAGCAGACATTTAAAAACTCTCCACTCAGCTGACTTGATGGCACTCTGGGGGGGTTGTGAGTATGAAGCAGTGATGGTAATGAATTAAGAAGGATAGCTTTGTAAGAGAGTGAGCTGCAGCTGCTTCCCCTGAATCAAGTTATGTAACAGAACAGAGCTACAGTGCTTCACCAACACACCGTCTTGCTTCTCAGGGGATGCTGACTTCCATTAGTTTGTCCCCGATTTACCTGAACTGTAACCTGATCCAAACCCTGACCTCTTCCTCACAAAAATATGTTTTATTATTTTACTTCTTTGCTCTCTACCTCAGGTAAAGTGACAGAATAAAAGACTGAAGACATTAGTAATTTCTGCCGACTCACAAAAAAAAAAAAAAGAAGCAAATCTGTAGGAAACAGGAACCAACTGTTCAGACTTATTCAGTCTCTGCTGTTATATAACGTCTTGCTTTGGTACAGCCGTGGAGCTGCACAGATCCACTGACGCTTAAGTTGTCTGCTGGTGCTTTTGTCCGACAGCTTTTACGATAAATGGACCCTAATCTATCTTCCTCAGCGTTTTCACAGCGGAGTGACTCACTAATAACAGAGTTGGGAGCCGAGCTCCAGCGGCTGAATCTACATGAATTAGAGCCACTTAGCAGGTGTGGGGGTCAAACGGTGGAAATCAACATGTCTTTGAGCTGCGTCAGTGAAAACGGTAAATAACTTGATTTAAGCCAAGAGCAGAAGCTCCATGTTTGCTGTGACTCAGACAGCACTGATTTAAGCGTCTCAATGGCACTTTTAAAAATGTAGAAACTTTATGGATGCCTTGACTCAGCTTATATGAATTCATGATTTAAAAATAAAGATATTTTTAATTAAAAATCTAGCTGAAATATTCATAAAAAAAAATCCATGAAAAATGTGTTCAGATTAAGAACAAGTTCTGCTCATTCCTCTGCTTTCATGGCCCTGAAGGCAGCATAGGAACATGTAGGGGCATGAAAGACTTCTTTTTATTTTTTTTATGATCCACATGGTTTATTGGAGCAGACGGTTAATTCACAACCGTTAAACCTACTTTTAGGTCAAAATAAAAGAGAGTGTATGAGTTTAAGCATCAGTACTGTTGCACTGATTTTAGTCCAGCAGGTTAAAATAGCTTATTTTTCATATATGCTAACTAAAGTTTGAAATGTTTGACAGTTCAACCATCTTGTACGAGTTTCAACTTGTAGCTGTCTACAAAAAAACCTAATTCTAATGTAGCAATAAAGATACTGATGTTATGATCCAGTTGAACGCATCTTTGTTTAGATTTTGTTTTGGTTTTAAATCTAACAATTGTGGTTTGTCATAAATTAGGATTATCAGGGAACCTGGATTTAATTTGGACTGATGATGAGGAAAATAAGCAGAGAATATTTCTGCTAAGATATAGAAAATATTTTTGTTTTTATTTTACATTCAAGTATGTTTACTATTATCTGTTCTGGTCTTTAAGAAAAAAATATCAATAGCTTCACTGGTTTAACTCCGGATTTGCTAAATTGGCTAGCCTATTTTTCAGGCTAGCGATAATGTTTTATCCAGACATTTAAAAGATATTTGTTTATAACGATGAACAAATATTTGAACTCTTATCCTTTTTAATGCCCTTCTAGGCTAGCTACCTATTTTCATTTTGAGTAACTTTAAATATAAAAAGAACATTCATGTCATTTACTTTTATGTTGTTAAATGACCATAACAGCACATTCTCAAGTCAAGGGACTTCAGTGCTTTACATTTAAGTTAATTGTGCATCCATTCACGTATCCATTCACACACTGATTGTGGTAGGTTACATTGTAGCCACAGCTGTTCTGGGGCACGCTAACAGAGGAGAGGCTGGCCTTATGGCTGCCACCAGGCCCTCTGACCGCCATCAGTAGGATATGCTGCTGTTGTGTCCTGCCTTGGACTGACTGAGCAAGGATTTAAACGGCAGGACCAGCTTCTGCACCCACACCATGTTTATTTTCTGGTAGCTAAAACCTATAAACTTATATCACTAACCTGCTTTTTTAGAGTGGCAGTGTGTCAATCTCCTTCTATAAACAGGTTTTTCTTTTTTTAAATAGTTGCTAGCTGCTGCTGTTTATAAACAATTAGCCTTTTTAACTTCCTGTTCAATTTATTTTGTTTTTGGTTGTTTGAATTACCAAAGCAGCTAACATGGTGCTTCTTTTCTGAAAATTTTTAACTTTAACTTTACAGTCTGTGAATGTTTTGATATGAATTACAGCTTAACTTGACGTTAGATTAGCTTAACATATGATTAAGAGCTTCTTTAATTGGATGCCTTTATTTTTAAATATCCCAGCTGAAAGGCTAACTGCTTGCTAGCATTAATGTTATTAACATTAAAGGTTTGTACCGTTATGTGATGTTAAAGTTATTAATGACCAGGGAAGGACTGCCATTGGACAAGGCTTACATTTCGTAATCAAATAATTTATGATTAATTGTATTCATGTATTTTCAAGAAATTATTTAATCACTGATTAAACAGGGCTTCCACGGGTCATTAAATATCATTAAAAGTCATTAAATTATTAGTTTTTAAATTAAGGCCTTAATTGGCAATAAAATTCATTAAATGTGATTTATAGAGGCATTTAAAATGCTTTATTAAAAAAAAAAAGTTCATAAAAACAAGTTCGTCAGATATAGCAGATATAACGGATTTCGCCAATTTGCTCGGAACTGCTTCCGGTTGATCGTAAAGCTGTATGTTCCGAAAAGAAGCCTCAAGCGGAGAAAAAGCTAGAGAATGTGAAAAGCATTAAATAACAGATACTTATTCCTGTTTAAACCCTGTTAAATAATACAATATAACAATTAAAATGCATATATATTTTTTTTTTACCATATATGAGATGTGAAACACCATTTTACAATGCATTTTTTTATCTTTTAATCCTCGTAGCTGGCCCCTCTCAATGAGTGGATCAACACAGGTTAATGGAGTTGGAGAAGCTACTGCGTTTCAATCTGTGTAAACCGATATTAAACCACAAAAACAAAACTCCAATAAAATGCAATCAAATGCACCAAAACATTTTTGTTTTACGCCACAAGTGTGACTGGAGCAACAGGAAGGAGTTGAAATGCAGATGAGTTTAGATGAGGAAGGAGAAAGGCGTGACCCAGCAGGGACAGACTGAGGATGAGGTCAGAGAAGCTCCTGACAGCCTGGGAAGAAAACAGAGATAAAGAATTAGGAATATTAATTAACCTCAGGCTTTGCAAATGATGCTTACATTAATCATTTGAATAGATGATGTAGTCACATTTACTAAACTCCTAACAATTTAGGAGTATTTTTATTTATGGACACAAGTAGGCCCATATAAACAAAATAGTCCTTGAGCTATACTGCTGTAAAGAGGCTCCTTTACCCACCATGAATAACCTCACTGAACAGAGCTGACCTGTTTTAAGCATCAGATACAAACCATCAGGTAGGAGAGAGACCTCTTGTTTAACAAAAACTTTGTTGTTTTAAGGGTATTTACTGGTACATACTAGTTTGATAGGGTTCATTATGCAAAATAGATTTGAAGTATTGAAAATGTTTCTTCTACATAAATATAATTTATTGCATTTAACTTTATACTTTTGTCTATTTGATTACTATTGTAATAATCAGGTATTTGGGGCCTGAAGGTTATTTTTTACCCAAATACTTTTACTATTAATTGTTTCCACCTTATTAAGATGGTTGAAACAACTGAGTATGCAGATATATTCTCTGGTACCATCTGTCTCCACATATCCTATATCTAAGGATGGTGGGACATCATTAATAAAATAAAACTACCAGGGCCATTTTTTTTTCAGTCCAGTCCTGCCAAAGGCTTCACTTAACTCCAGTCTGTAAAAACAAAAGCAGTTTGCTCTTTATCGACAGTAATGGAATAAAAAGCTTATTTATTAGTGGTTAAGTGTATTTTATGACTGGTTTTTATTTTACTGTGTTTGTTTTTAAATGATAAATCAATTAAGCTGCTTGCTTGGTTAAATTCAGATTAAACATTTTCCACATTATTATCTATTAGTTTTAAAGCTATGGAAGACCAGTAGAGTCAATAAAAACCATTAGATCTTACAGTTGGGAATCTAGTTTAAAAAGCATTTTGAAATGGCACATTTTAAGAGGCATTGTGAACTGTATTTATTAATTAATTCTTAAATACTACAATGTTTCAAATCTTATTTCTAGATTTTGATTTAAAAACTTTAGTTTGTAAATATCTTAATCATATTAAGAAAAGGTCATTTCTTTTTTTTCCCCCATCATGCTCATCAAATCTTTTTTGCAGTTGCATTTTCTTTTTACTTTTCTCTTTCTGTTTAGCTCTTTCATTGCTTAGACAGCTCCCTCATTGGCTGCAGGAGGAGGTGGTGATTTGCTGCTTTACTTGCTTCTTAACTCCAGCAGCTCTGGTTGCTTTAGCATGATCTGATGCAGCGTTTAATGTTTTAATGTGATGAAGGATTAGAAACTGATTTGGCTTCATTTTTTTCACCTAAAGATGTAATTTTCTCCTGTTTTTTTTTTTTTCTCTGTTACAGAGCCCTTTATGAGGAATGGCCGCCCCCCCACCTCCCACAGCATGCACTCCTTTCTGCACCAGTACACAGGCTCCTTCAAGAAGCCGCCCCTCCGCCGGCCGCACAGCGTCATCGGCGGAAGCCTAGGGTCCTTCATGGCCATGCCACGCAACGGCAGCCGCCTCGGTGAGCGTTCACAAACCCAAACACACAAGGTAACAGTGGAAGGAAACGAGCGGAAGGAGAGCAGATGGCATCCGGCAGCAGACAGGAAGTGTGTCATGATGCTGAGATTTCCACCGTCCTTTTCTCACAGTCACTGACAGAATGACTCGGCGGCGTTCCCGTGAGCCAGCTTCTCTATGCGTCCTCCGTCTGGGCTGCCTTCTCACCCGCGAGGCAACTGGTTGCAGGACTCAGCCAAACATGACGCGGTTTCTTGCGCGTGCTGATTCATCTCAGCTGAGCTGTCATTGAGGAAGATTCAAAGCAGCAGCAGTTTGTGTTGATGGAGGGACCCCGTATCATCAGTATCGATGTTAATAAAGTGTTTTTATAAAATGATAAGTATCCAGTAATAATAAGTTCTTAAATATGGTTTGGAATCCATTAATGAAAGGAGATGAGATTTCCTGAGACAAAAAATCTAGGATCTCCATTCCCCACAATGAGATGAAAATATCAAAACAGAGGGACCTGTCAAAACAACTGCTTGTTAGTTTTTAGTTCTGTTAAAGTTGAGAGCAGATTTGTTTAGGCCTAAAACGCTGCAGGAATCATTGAGATGATCCCACTGACTCAATACCCAGAGCTGCTTTTCAGATTTATCCAGTGAAATATTCTAACATTTTAGTGTTTTCAGTAACATCTGGGTTTCATCCTCCAGGGCCCTGTCCAGCGCATTTTAGCACAAACAGTGAAATTAAGCCGATCACTGACCTTAAAGGTATTGTGGAGGATTTTTTTAAAAGACCCGCCCCCTCCGCTTTAAAAAACAAATGCACGTGCAAGAGCCCATTTCTCCTTGTGCATGCCATGTTTAAAATGTGCTGTTCTCATAGCTCATACAAGCTTACTGTGTCCACATACAGCGGGGACTAAATAGTGGACAGATTATCACAGCTTTTTACTGTTTGTCACGTAAAACCGCCTGCGCCATCTTTTTCTTTTTTAAACGCTGCTGTCGGATATCGATAGCCTATGGCGACAGCGGGCCAATCCCATAGTGCTTTGTGTGGAGAACTCTCCGCACAAAGCATTCTGGGAATATATATGCCTCTTCTGAGGCCTTTCTTTTCTTCTCATACACTTTTTAGACACTTTTCCTCTTACGACCCTCGGCCATTTTCAAAGAACCGCGGTGAGAAAAGTGAGCTTCAATGAGTGTCTGAAACCGTAGCTCACCACAGATATGAGGCTGAAAGTGCACATGTGCAGAAAAATATGGCTAACGGGACGAGCGCATAGGTCGGCCTTATGTAAACATATCATTGAAATGATTGACAATTAGGAGGACCACTTATTTGGATGATCCACCCGGAAATAAAAGATCGTCCTCTATGCCTTTAAATGAGCTTGATTGTTCGAGGGCTGTCAGCTGGCCTGATGCTAACTGTGCTTTTTGCTACCTTCTGGCATAAAGATGGCTAAAAACATGGTTTCTAAATTCAGTTTTCTTTATTTTAAAGTTTGGGTAGATAGATGTTTTCTGGTTGTCAGGTTTGCTTTAGTTTGGATATAAATTGTGTGAAATGGTTTTCAGGTCTGAAAAAGTTTAGGAATGAAAGAAATAAAAAATAATGGACTAAATGAAAATTTTTTTTCAAAACTATTTCTTATTCCATGGTAGAAATCTTCGATCTATCCATGATCTAGTATTATATTTTTATAGTTATCTGCTATAGAATTGAAATTAGTTAGTATTTGGCTTTATAACCAAAGTCAAGTTACTTCTTTTTATTTCTTTTTTTTACATAAGACATTGTCTTCAGTATTCTCTAGCTATCTGTTATAGCTTCTTTATCCCTTTTTCTTAAAGGGGAACACCATTTTTTTTATACATTGGCCCCTTGATTTTACGTTATTACATCATGTTCTACTCACCCATATTAGTTTCGTGTATGACGTCATCCGCGCGTGTCGGACTGGAGTAGTGACAGGCAGCCCGGGCCTCAGGCAGCTACGCTCTACCCCTTCTATTCATTCGGCGAGCTAATCTGAATCCTTCAATTCCATTTCGAGAGCGAGATCATCTATGGTAGCAGCACTAGACATCTTCCAGGCATGTGAGTAAAACTAGCAGCAGGATGAATGAACGGTAGCCGGCGCACGCGGATGAGGTCATACACATGCCACTTTGTTTTAAAAATATAACATTCATAACATTACATGTTATGAATGCTGCCGTACCATAAAGAATATATTATGAACAGTTTAGTTTGTGCCTTCAAGTCGTTTGCCCATAGGAAGACGTTACTTGGATATAACGGAATATCTTCAGAACAGCTCCAAATGACACAAAACTAATATGGGTGAGTAGAACATGATGTAATAACGTAAAATCAAGTGGCCAATGTAAAAAATAACGGTGTTCCTCTTTACACTTGTAGCGTACTTTTGTAGCAACCTCAACAAAATCGTAAAAATGAACTTAAATCTGCATAATGCCAAAATTAATCAAGCAACTTGAATGAAATGGATTTATGTGCCTTAGTTGGAATTGAAGCAGGTAGATTTGAGACCTCAGACTGATTGGATTAAACAAACAGTTTTTTGTTGTTTTTATTGTGAAGTGCCTTAAAAAGCAACACTTATCTCCATACTCTTTTCTAACTTCCTGTCCTGTAGCTGCGCTGCAGTGGTAATCTAAAGGTGTTTCCGTGCTCTAAACGATGGCGGCTGTTAAAATCTCTGCATATACAAAAATAAAATATAAAATGCAGCGTTCCAAACCAGCTATAGGTCATAAACCTGTTAGACCTCCTCATGTTTCTCCTGTTTCCATAAATCCAACATCAACCTTTAAACCAATTTCCTTCCTAAATGCTTCGACAGCATCGTCCTTTAGTAGCAGAAACTTTCTGTTCCACAGATGGTCCACTTCTCTGATCTTTTTTTTTTTTTTTCTGGACAGGAAAATACTAAAAGGACCCATTGAGCCCCAAACTGGACCCTGTCCCAGTAGAAGGACTTAGATTTAAAAACGGGACAGTTAAATAGGACATGGAGGCTTCACTTCAAGCTGCTGCAGTGTGTGTGTTCATTATCAAAGATGCTAATGAAGAGGTGCAGAGAAAGGGGAAGGGAGAGAGATGAGGACAGGAAAGAGAGGATATATGGGAATATTCAGGATGAAATGGAGTAAAGATGGCTGCAAAGTAAAAGATTGTTAAAAGAATGTAACAGAAATGGAGTGGGAGGAAGACTAGGATGCTGCTGCTGATCAGAGCCAAGGAATGAAAGCAGATTGTAGAAAGTAGGAATTGTGGGAGGAAAGGTAGAGCATGGTGAGAGATGACAGAGGTATGTGAAAATAGATTAAGTTTGAAGAGAGTAGGGCAGATTGGATCTGGGAAAAGATCTGGAGAGGAGCTGGTAGAGAAGGAATGCAGCCGGGACGAGCCGCTGCCTAGAAAAACCTCAGGAGGAAGAGGACTAAATCAAAGGTAGAAAAACATAAGAGACATGAAGTGAGAAAGATCCAGAGAGGTTTATATGTTTGAACGAGATGGTAGATATTCCATTTTTACAGGTATGTGTTAGAAAAATGCAAACAGTGTGTTAGATTCAGGGTTGGAATGAATAGAAAACCTGTTTTTTTTCTTGAAAAATCCTGTTAATCTAAAACATTTGCTGATTTTTTTTTTTTTGTTAGGATCTAACAGCTGGGTTATAAAGGCAGACAAAGGAGCCTCTGATTGGTTAAAGAGGGAAAGCTCCTCTGTTTAAAGCAAGCAGCCTGAAAATAAAACAGATATGAACTGATTTCAATAAAAAGGAGTTTTTAAACAATAATTTAATTATGAACTAAATAAAACTATCCAAACCAACCAGATTAACCTATGGAGTGAAAGTCCTTCCATTTATTTTGCAATTAAAACTTTTCTTTTGTTACTTGAAATTAATTTTATTTATTTGTCTTTTTTCAAATTTCCATTTGACAAATATAATTTTATTGGTATCATTCTCTTGGGCTTTCCTCTGAAGTGAGGAATGAAGACATTTTATTGGTCTGCTGGATGTTAGCAACAATATTTTAACTGGTCAGGATTGAGAGAATGTGACCTTGAAAATGTAATTAGTAAAACAAAAGAAATGTAAAAGAAAATCTTTTTTCTTTTTTTTTTATTGGTCAAGAAAATTTGATCAGTGAAACATGAAAATAATGTAATTTAAAATAAAAAAAACTTTAAATATGACAATATCATTTATGTAAATATGATAAAAAATAAAATATAAAAAATTAGTTTGAAAAAATGCTAAATTATTCAAATTTTTTTTTTTAATTAAAAGGCTTTTCGAAATGTTTCTTTTTCAAATTTCCATCAAATGTTTTCACTGCATATTAATCCAGACCTCTTAATAGATCGTTCCATGTTTTGGAGAGCTGCTTTCAGTCAACTTGAACAGAACCTGTCTGACTGCATGAAGTAGGCTTAAGGCGGGTTTATAACCAGAAACCAGGTCGTTTGCGTGTGTCGCAGTGAATGCAAATGTGCCCCCGCCCCTTCCACAGACAGTCTGCTGCACCTCTGCTGTGAGTCTACAAAATTGTAGGTGACCGCAGACAGGAGGCCTCTGATTGGTCAAATCATACACTATGCGTTTTTCCTGTTTGGTACCTTACCTTCTTGTTTTGGTTGTATGACCGCCATTGTGGAAAACAACTCGTGAAGTTGGACCAGCTAGAAGAGCGAGGTGCACGAGAACGCTGGGACCCTTTTTCCACCTGGATCCCCGCTCTTTTTCACCCTCATCTCGCACAAACTTGCCCCCACTTCCTCACCGCCTCGGCCGTCACAGCTAGGTCGTGATTGTCCCTCTTGTGTTGTGGCGTGGAATAACAAAGCGGAGACGACGCTTCAATATTGGGCATAGATCAAAATATAGCTCACTGCGACAAACTGCTGCGGGAGGATAACCAGCCCTTTAGGGTTCAGATGTTGATCTAAAGATAATCTGGAACAGTAGGTGGCGCTCCGCAGTACCTCATAATATAAAGCCGAAGATCCTGAGTGTTTCTCAGTCTGTTGTTAAAGCTTATAACCTTTTACCTTTGATCAAATGGACATGAAAGAAAAGCAACAAAAGCCTTTCTTTTCCTCCCCCGTTAGCAAACCTTGCAGGAAATTCCCATATTTGGCTCCTTTCCTCCTCCCACACCTTTGCTCCGCTGCACGAACAAAACCCCTCATAGAAATTCTTCCTCTTCTCCTCAATCTGTCCTTTCCTCTCCAGATTTTTATTTTATTTTATTCAGCTGTAATAGTGGGTTGAAGTAGCAAAAGTAGAAATGTTAGAGTTTCAACACGTCCAAATGTGATCTAGAATAAAGCAGCAGTTTATCTCTGCAGGCTTGTTTAACGACAGGCTGCCTGTTCTGAGGCGCTGATCACAGAGATCCATGCGGCCATAGCTACTCATTAACTCTATATATATGTGTGTGTGAGTGGAGGAGAGGGATGGATTTACACACATCTCCTGCAGCTGGGCTTCAGTAGTGGTGGGATCTTTTATTGCCTGGGAGGAAACGGTTCAGGCTGCGGTCTTTGGTTCCTACAGGAGCTGAAGGGAAACTTTCATTCATACTCTGTGGATCAAGTTTACGTGTAAAGCAGCAACACGTTTAGTGATTTCAACGTTTGAGGCGAGAAAACCGCTGAAAAGTCTGCTTTTAACCAGAACAGAAAGCTGATGACAGTGTTTGCATTTAAACAAGCATCTTTCATTGATCATCTAAATGTGACACTGATGTCAACTGGAGAGATGATCTTAAAAGTAGCCTGATTAAAAAAAAAACATTTGTTCGTTTTTAAAATTCTCAAAGATGCTCAGATCTACAGACGCAGCAATGATTCAAAGGTTTAAATCCACCAAATTTAGAGCAAATGAAGCTGTATTAGAACCCGCCTCCATCTTAAAGTTATACTAAGACCTCCTCAGTTATTTCTCAGTTCATTTGAGCTGTGACTCTTCTTCTGATTTCAGACATTGTTCATGAGAACCTGAAGATGGGTTCTGATGGGGAAAGCGACCAGGCTTCAGGAACATCTTCAGATGAGGTCCAGTCGCCTACAGGTGTCTGTCTGAGGAACAGAGTTCACCGCCGCATCTCCATGGAGGTAAAAGACTCTGATTTCCGTCATGTCAGCTGTCACAGCACGAGAAAAGACTGGAATATAGATTTTATACCGAGCGTACGCTCCAACACAGGCCTGTCGTCATCTCTGAGCTTGGGAATAAGCCAGATCTGTTCCTCTGCTTCACAGCCATCAGCCTGAGCCCCTCCTGGCCTCATCAGTACTGTTTTTTTTTATTTTAGTTCTTAATTATTAGCTGAAAATCCATCAAATCAACCAGAAGTGTCTGACATGATCGGTTGGCTCAGGACTCAGAGCATAAAGATCTAGAAGTTTCCTTGATGATCTGTGTTCCTTTCTTTTGCAAACAAAATGCTGCTGTATGTGGACCTGCAGCTCAGCCTGGAGGCCTGCTTCCCCCTGCTGGCCGTGAAGAGTATAGAACAAATCCTTCTTAATGATGCGCTGACCTATTCTCATCTGTGTTTAATGCTGGATGCAGAGCAGCAGAGGAACTCCAGGATGTTAAATCAAGCAGGAGCTCCAGAAAACAATCCAGGAAAAACTACTAGAGCGCTGCTGACCTCAGTTACTGTAATTAAGAAAAAAAAAGGTTAATTTAGTTTAAACTAACATCTAGATTATTCAAACCTGAATTATCACTTAAAGGTGCAGCAAAATCGAAGATTTAGATTGGCCTAGTCAAACCTGGGCTTTTAGTCCAATAAACAATGTAATGTTATAAAATTTCCAGCCAAGCAATGAACATTAATTTTGCATTATTTACCTCAAATGTAGCTGAATGAAAATCATTTTGAAGAAAGAGCGCTGTCTTCCTTTAGAAGGCGGCTCTGTCAGATGAACAAACAGCTGCTTTTCTGATCTGCTCAGTGTCAACGAGCTCCATCTGCTGCTGAGATGTTGTTCTCCACATCAGGCTTCATTATGTACGATACCAGCCTTCAGGCCTCCTGGTGTTGACTTTGATCCCAGGAGAAGCTTAGATGATGAAGAAAACGCTAAAGTTTTTTTACAGGAAGGCTTATTTAGGTTCTGCACTTGTTTTTATTTAGAATTGTGGAAGAAACCACCTAAAAATCTCATATTAGCAGTTGATCAAAAGCCAAACATCAAAGCTAACCCTGAGAACAGCAGCCACAGAATAAGGCATGGTGGTGGCAGCATCATGCTGATGAAATGCTTGCTTGTTTTGTTTTTTCCTTTTGCTCAGCAGGAGCTGTTCTGAACTGGTCCCAGCCTCGTTTTATCTTTTCCTTCTATTCAGTCCTTAATTTGTTTATAAGAGTCATAGAAGTTTACAATCTTTGAGTGACCTAGTGGGTAAGGGGTGTGAATACTTTTCTAAAGCCGGCATCGTGCGGCAGGTTGGAGAATCTTCTGCTCAGCCTGCTGCTCCATGTCGTCTCCACAGAATCAGACTACGATGCTTTGGTTCTTGTTCATTAAATGTTGGAATCTGTTCTGCTTCAGGATCTGAACAAGCGCCTGTCGCTGCCTGCTGACATCCGGATCCCCGACGGCTACCTGGAGAAGCTGCAGCTCAACAGCCCGCCCTTCGACCAGCCGCTGAGCCGACGCTCCCGCCGGGCCTCGCTGGTCAGTCTGAGAACCCCCTCCCCTCGTGTTTTTGTCCCTCTCTAGCTTCTGCAGTGCTTGTCGTCTCATTACTAGACTCCCTCTGTGCCGTTGCCATGGCTACTGGCCCGATGAGAGATGGATTCGCTCACCTCCTACTTTTATCCCCACCAGATTGGATCATAAAACTCAGCAGACTCTCCAAACTGAAGATTTTTATAATTAAATAAATGATTTGATTAGTTTTAATCCGTTTAGACAACTGCATTTTGCTGCAGCTTTGAAATGCTCAGGAGTTAAAGGAGGGTTTTATTGCTATTTTTGGCTAAATTCATTTAAAAATAGCCCAATAAGAAAATCTTTATTGATGTCAGAAGTTCAGTCTGCATCATAATCAATCCAGATCGCTGCTGTTTGAAGGTTTCATTGTTCAGTTTCTGGTTTTGGATGAAAGCATTGATAACTGACTAAACCAAGGAGGAACTGAAGGTTCTGCCCCAGTCTGACCCGGTTCTTCTTCTCCTCCTCAGTCTGAGATCGGCTTTGGGAAGTTGGAGACGTACATTAAGCTGGACAAACTGGGCGAGGTAAGAAAAGCTGGAGGGACCGTAGGTTAGCAGGTGATTCCTCTAAAGTTCTGATCACAATGTCGCCTTCAGGGAACATACGCCACCGTCTTCAAGGGGCGCAGCAAGCTGACTGACAACCTGGTGGCACTGAAGGAGATCCGACTAGAGCATGAAGAGGGAGCGCCGTGTACGGCCATCAGAGAAGGTGACGGAGCATAAACTGTCCTGCAGACCCGGTTTAATGGTCTGAACTACATCAATCCTTCATTATTGGTGTCCTCTCCCTGCTGCTTATCTCCTTCATTCCATCCTTTCTTTCTGTCTTTTACTTTTATTTTCTCTCACTTTTTATTGCTTTTGCTTTCCTTTCTTTTATGTCTTTCTTTCCTTTTGTTTTTCTTTCTTTTTTGTCCCCTGGTTCCGGTTCCTTTCTTTCTACCTATCCACCCATTCATTCATTCCTGGATTCTCTTGGTTCCTCATTCCTACTTCTTCCTTAGAACCAAATATCTTTTTTTTTTTCTTAATGAGCTAAAGAAATATTTTCCATCCAGCTGATGTATAAACTTCTGGTGTTCCCATTAAACCCAATCAGATTTAGTCCTTAACTTGTTCTCTTTTGTGTCTCTTTAGTGTCACTTCTAAAAGACTTGAAACACGCCAACATCGTGACGTTGCATGACATCGTTCACACCGACAAAAGCCTCACGCTGGTCTTTGAGTACCTGGTGAGCTCCATGGTGTTTTAGAGGATATTAGAAATATTGCCCCATATGTCTGCTGCAGTGAAAAAAGCAAAAATAACATCCTATTTTTATGTTACTAATTTAGTTGGTGATTAAAAAATGTATTGTTGTTGTGATCAATTTAAATGTTATTGTTTATGTATAGAAGTATCTCATTATTTAAATAAAGGATAAGCTTTTGATACTAAAACAAATGTGCGGTCAGATTTAGAGTTGGTTTCCCTGCCTCATGGCTTCGTCTCTTCCTTTAGGATAAAGATCTGAAGCAGTACATGGATGACTGTGCAAACATAATGAGCATGCACAACGTGAAGGTAAGGACTGTCCTTCATGTGTTTTTACGTCTTCATCACCTTCAGTTTCTCATTCCGACAAACTGAACTGTGTGTTTCCAGATCTTCCTGTTTCAGATTTTACGAGGGCTGTCCTACTGTCACAAGAGGAAAGTTCTCCACAGAGACCTGAAGCCGCAGAACCTCTTAATCAATGAAAGGGGGGAACTCAAACTGGCTGATTTTGGTAAGAAGAACCCAAAGAGTTTCTGCTTGTTCTCTACTTAAAGGTACACTATGCAACCGGTGTTGATTTTCCAGCGAGGCTCCCCCCAGAGGGCGAAAGTAAAAGTGCACTGTCGTAAATATGCTCAGCTGTTCTCCTGGTTTCTCCGTCAAGCCAGGCGCGGTTGTTTTGAGCTTAGCAGACAGGCGAACGCAACGAATGACTAATGCTGCGTTCACACTGGACGCAGCTGGCGCGACAGAAGCAGCGAGTTTACATGCAAAGTCAATGATTGACGCGCGTCAAGGCGCAGCAAAAGGTCCCGCGGCGCGTTTTGAGCAGCAGGCGCAGCGCGTCGGGCGCGTTTAAGCATCTGACCGCAAACGCGCTGCTGCTTGAGATGGAAAAATAGAATTTTTGCTGCTCGACGCGCCGCGTCAACCAATCAGAGAAGCTGATCTGGGAGCTGGCAGGGAGAGAGACACAGCGCTGATGATCAGAGCGCTATGATCACTCCTCTTAAACAGTTTGACGCCTAAATTAACTTAAAATGCAGAAATCTGCCGGCAGAATGTGTTGGCTTTTATTATCCTGCTGCCTGCAGTTTGGATTATTTAGATGAAAAACACCTACCAGCTGCCACGGTGAACCGCGAGGAGGCGACCCGGCCAGAGGCTGCTGATGAAGGGATTCCTACTGTCGGCGCACCGCTGGTATGTGGGGGTCTGAGCGGCTCCGACAGAAAAAATATTGGAAGGCAGGATGATAATCTGAATGAACTGACTGCACTGATTACGTTTTCAGGTGTATTTTCTCACTTAAAAACATATTAAAACTACTTTATTCCCACTGATCACAGCAAATATAGCTGCAAGGCAGAGAAAGGATAGTGAAGCTCCGCCCAACGCGCGTCAGACACACTTTTGCACCGCGCAGCCAGAGCAGCAAAGCTGCTTCAGCCGCACGTCAGAACTAACTGGTACAAGCAGTAAAAATGAAGCAGCAGACGCGATTTTGCTGCTTTTCCGGTGTGAAAGCAGCGCTGCACAAAGATCGCCACTGTGCTAGCAACGAGCGTGCTTTTAACTGGGGCCGTGTAGCAGTTCTCGCCGTAAAGCAAGACCGACTCTTGCGAGACTTCTTGCTGCTTGAGGGTGCTGTGGGTGCGGGTCGGTGCTCCTGCAATTGCAAGTGCGGTATTTCCCCCACAGACCACCAGGGCGGCCGAGAATACCTTTGTTCAACCTGAAATGAATCATTTAATCATCCAAAACGTTATGGAACACATTAATTAACTGAAAAATGTTGCATAGTGTGCCTTTAAGATGGTAGAAAGTGGTTAAACCTGCAGCTGGTCGGGAACTCAGAAACTTACCGTACCTCAGCTACTCTGGTTACAGAAACACACTTTTTTGTTTGGCACCCGTCACTGTGTGAAGAAGGTTTCAAAGTTGTTTTTTTTGTTTTTTTTTATCAGTAATGGTTTTAGAAATAACATCGAACACAAAAATGTTTTTTTTAATCCAGAGATGAATATTGTTTTCCTCAGAGAGAGAGAGAGAGAGAGTAAGATTTACAGCAGATAACAGGAAGGCTAAAAAAAATGTCCATCCATTTTCCATCATGCTTTATCCCTGCTGGGGTCGCAAGGGGTGCCGGAGTACCTGGAGAGAAACCATGCATGCTCAGGGAGAACATTAAAACTCCATGCAGAGAGACCCTGGGCGGAGAATCAAACCCTAAACCTCCTTGCTGTAAGGCAGCAGTGCTACCCACTAAGCAGCCCTGGCTGAACCATTTAATTAGCTTTTTATCCTTTTTTTCAAAGCAGACTGGACCTTTGATGTTTTCAGCCTTTTAGAAATGTCACCTTTCTGCTCCACATGGAATGCTCTGCAACACTTCGTTTTTAGTGATAGCTTTGCTAATTACTAATATAAGCTGTGAAAGTCACTCCGTCTTTGTGTGGCCATAATAAAGATCTTTTTTCAGCATGTCTCTCACCGTGTGGCAGTTTGCTTATTTCTGACCACTAATTATTAAGCAGTTATGGCAGGAAGGCGAAAAAAAATACTGGATGCTGCAGATTGTAGCTGGATCTGGAATCATTATGTCAGAGTTTCACAAATCCTGGTAAATAAACCAAAAATGTGTGCGATGTGGGTCTGCAGGTCTTGCCAGGGCGAAGTCGGTCCCCACCAAGACGTACTCCAACGAGGTGGTGACTCTTTGGTACCGGCCTCCTGACGTCCTCCTGGGGTCCTCGGAGTACTCCACACAGATCGACATGTGGTAAATATTCAGCCCTGGTTTACTGTCGTTGTCATGGGACACCTGTACGGAGACATGCATGTCTGATCTTTTGTCTAACCTTTCACAATTCCTATCCTTTTTCCGTAAATTGTTATTATTTTTTCTAAGATTTTATACTTTAAAATGCTCTTTCAGAATGAGTTTTAGAACCTGTATTCTTTTTAAATTGCATATTAAAGATCAGATCCTCTTCACTTCTGGGGGTGGGCTTTTCTCTGGACGAGGAGGAAAGAAGCCTTTCTATTGGTCTGCATAAAAGTTAGCGCCAACATTTTAATTGGTCCAGAGTGAGCGTTTGTTTGGGTTTGGAGGGCAGAGAATATGATCTGTGAAAAGAAATTTGTAAAGAATGCAAAAAGTGAAACTCAATCTGGAAACCAGAAATTTGAAAAGAAAAATTAAAACATCTGTAAACGAGTTATAATTGAAAAAATAAAATAAAGTGAAAATATCAAATATAAAATAATTTTGAAAATTTTAATTAAAAATATATATTTTTAAAAAGTGTAATTTAGATAATTTGACGAAACAAATTCTGAAAAAAAAAAAAAAATGAAGTTTTTGTAAAAATATTCTTTTGAAGAACTTTATTTTTTTGATAGAATGATTTTTGTTTTTCAATAATAATGGAGCAAAATTCACTCCATAACAAATGCGGTTTTTAACCACAGAGCAACATGGCTCCCCTCTGGTGTTTCTTCCTTCATGCTAGTCCTGCTGCTGCCAGGTTGAGTTGTTGCCTCAGCTGATGGAGGCTGTTTGTTCTGCAGGGGCGTGGGCTGTATATTCTACGAGATGGCTGCAGGTCGGCCGCTCTTCCCCGGCTCCACCGTGGAGGATGAGCTGCATCTTATTTTCAGGATGCTGGGTGAGGATCTCCCTCTTGACCACCAGCTGTTCTCCGTCTGATTGTGGCGCATCGCCGTGTCTGATCTGATCTGTCCTCGTATTTTCAGGTACGCCCACAGAGGAGAACTGGCCGGGAATCTCCTCCATAGATGAGTTTAAATCGTACAACTTCCCCAAATACAAACCTCAGCCGCTGATCAACCATGCGCCCAGGTACAGACACCTTTTCCTCATATCCCTCAACTTTGAATGTAACGTAGCGTATTTTCCTGAGTGTGCATCTGCGGCGCCACAGGCAGGAAATCCTGCCCAACATTAGAGCTTCCTTCCTCCCATGAGTCCTCCACATCCCCATCAGCCTATCCTGCTGGCACATGGTGAACTCTTTCTTCTTGTGGTTTTCTTTAGGCTGGACAGTGAAGGCATCGAGCTGCTGCTGGCTTTCCTCAGAGTAAGTCTTCACACCCTAATCAGATTCATATAAAGTTTGGCACCTTAGAGCCACACAGATTTTTTTTTTTTTTTTACAAATTTATTTTTTATTCTCTTTTTTTCCAAAGGTATTTTGTCTTTCATGTATTTTTTCTCTTTCTTCATTTACATATTTTATATTTACATATTCAGTTTTTTTCAAATGGAAGTTTAGAAACAGTTTTACAGATTTTATATTTTTTAATTTCTTTTCACATTTCAAATTTTTTTTTCAGATTTGAGTTTATTAATAAAACAGATTTTAAAATGAAAAAAAAAAAATAAAAAATCTAAGAAAACAAAAAAGTTCCATGAAATCTATAAAAAAAATGTAATTACTGGATTACATTTTACATTTTTTTTACGTGTTTTTTTTTTTTTCAAATTTCCACCTACAAAAACATTTGCTTGCAACAGAAATTAAAGTCCCTCTGTTTTCAGCACAGGGGGATCTTAGTAAAGCTAAAGAAAGATTTCAGTGATTTAAATTAATTGGAATGATATGAATGATATTAACTTTAATATTAACTTCTGTTCTAACCTTCCTGCTAACTAAATTTAAGGAAAAAAATATGATAATCTGTTTAAATAAACCTTAGAGGTTAGAAACCTGCAGCGACCAAATTGGCCTTATGCACAACTCGATGAACCGATTAATCCAGGTGTGTCTCACATCAGTAACCATGACGACAATGGCTATACACACATGTTCATCCAGTAGAAAAAGACAGGAAACAAAGAAGTTGCCTTGTTCATAGAATCCTTTTGGTGCTGAAATCCATCAGTTCCTGGTTCAGACAGCAGGGGGCGCAGTTTTTCTATCTCTCCAGCCTGAAGGCACTTCATGATTGAATCCTGATCATCTGCAGCTGATTCTGTTTATTTGCATTTCTCTGCAGTACGAGTCCAAGGCGAGGATTTCAGCTGACGAGGCCATGAAACATTCCTACTTCAGGCAGCTGGGGATGAGAGTCCACACCCTGCCAGAAAGTGAGCTGCTGTCTGCTCTCCTCAGACCCTCCTCCATCGTTTTATTCTTTGATTTCCTGTCTCCTCTTGCATTTTGTTGCTGAGGCTCTTTCTCTCTTTGCCGCGATTCAGGTGTGTCAATTTTCACATTAAAAGAGGTGCAGCTTCAGAGAGACCCAGGCTACAGGAGCTCCTCCTACCCAGAGTCAGGTGGGTGGTAACCCCTCTGTTCATACACCCATTATCAGTCCCTTCTTATGCCTACATTTCCCAAAATGCAAATGAGTCAAGAAAGATTAATGAAAATCTGCACATATCTGGGATCTGTTAGACTGATGTTAACTTTTCATTATTTTCCTTATGAATTATGACCCATTTTATTAAATTGATTACACCCAGAGAGAAGTTAAATGTGGTCCTAACTGACATGGTTTCTCAGCCAGTTGTTGACGTCGATGGCTGTATGGAAGATGAGCCTTTGACTGATGAAAAGGGTTGTCTTTCATTTTATAAAGAACTTTTCCTTTTTTCCTTCTCAGCCATGATCACATTGAATGGGGGTATAATGTTTAGTCGGGTCGATCCACAGATTATTTAAATCTGGACTGCCTGGGTTAAAGCTGTTGACTTGTTTTTGGTTTACTGTAGAAAAAAAAGGAAATGTCCCTTAATTGGTCTGAATTGACAGCTGATGTACATTACATTCCTGACATAATTTTTTTTTGTTTACGTTGACCAGCTAAATATCAGGAGGTAGCAAGAAAACCTTTTGTAAATTGAAATAAAAGAAACTCAATCCAGAAGTGAAACCTTGAAAACTGTTTTAGTTAAAAAGGTTAGGTTTTGATTGTTGGGCTGTTTTACTAGGTTTGTTTTTTCCATTGTATTTTTTTTTCTTTTTGTTTTTAATGATTTTTTTTAAAGATCTGGCCACTTCTGGGGGCGGGCTTTCCTCTGGAATGTGGAGCCAAAAAGCTTTTCCATTGGTCTGCTGACCGTTAGCAATGTATAGCAGACCAATAAAAATGTGCTTGGTCAAGAATTAAAAGTATAAAATGAGTTGCACAAAATTAAAATCAAAGGAAGCAGCAAAGTAACTCTGATCCTTTTTCATTACACATTTTTTTTTACACAAGTTTCATCTCTGAATTATCTTTTTGTAATTTCCATTTACAAAACCTGTTCTATGCAAGAATAAAGCAGGGCGTACACTGTACGTTTTTTTTCAATCGTTGCACTCAGCTACAGCTCACACTGTACGACGAACCTGCAGGGTTTCAAAGTTGACAGCTCACGATGTTTGTTCTCAAACTGTGCTGCCTGACGCTCTGATGCGATCTACCTGCTCGCACTGTACGTCTAAAAACCACGTCGGACTCTGCTCCGAAGAGAGATGGAGATATTGTACTCTTCTATCCGGAAGCCAAGCGAGTAGAAGAGGAAGAAGACGGAAGTGTATATTTTTGTGTGCTGAAAGGCCTAAAAAGAAAAGGCTACAACGTATTTGTACAAAGACATGGCTGATCAAACATGGCTACTACGGTCTGTCAATTTTACAGGAAGAACTCCATTTCACTCGCACCCCTACTATGCTTCTGGACATGTTTGATTTTCGCCTAAACTTACGATTCCTGATTGGGAGGTGGTCGTGGTGGTCCTGTGCGCTACACGACTCACGATCAGGCTGAGTGTCGGCCCAATCGAAAAATTCTCGTACGACTGCAGAATCGGCCCGAAAAGGGCAAAAAATCGTACAGTGTATCAATGGAACAAAATTCACTCCATAGAATTATTTTACTTCATGTGTAACGCATTTATACAGGAAAAAATAAATAAATTCTTGTACTTCTGTCTTCTGCCAGATGCATTGTGGGTATTGTATTCTTACACTTCTCTCTGTTCTTCCAGGGAACAGCAACATCAACAGAAGGCAAAGCATGCTTTTCTAATATTTCCTGAAGAGGACGGTCAACCGGCCGGCTTCGTCTGCACCTCCCAGCAACTCCTAGCATGAGCCCACCTCCCCCTGGAGCTCCTCTCCTCACCCGCACACACACGCGTACACACACACACCCTCTGAATGATTAAAAACGCTTGGAGACTGTTTATTTATTGGGGTGTAAGGTTAACTTATTTTTGCTGCTAAACTACTACTGTCTGCTATATGTGACATTGAGGTGTGTGTGTGTGTAAGTGTGTGTGTGTCGGTGCACATGATGTGAACTAAAGACGATCTGCACAGTTTAGCAGTCTGTTAGGTTACTGTTCAGTTGTTTGTTTGCTTTTTTATCACTATAATTCTTCGGCATTTTTTTTTTTTTTTTTAGTTTGGAAAATTAACGGATGTTGACGTCGACGCTGTGATGAAGTTGTTGTTTTCATTGTTGTGCTTACAGAGCGATAAAAAAAGGTGCAGTTCCTTCAGACCTTTTATGCATTGTGTAAATCTATACATATATATTTATGTGTATATATGTATATTTGGAGATTTTGTTTTGTTTTTGATTTCCTTCGAGCTTCCGTGACCGAACTATACAAGATTTCTACGTTTTCAAAAGGTTGAAGCACCGTGATGGTGCTGGTCGGGGGTTTTGTTCTCTGATTACATTTCAGATGAATTTTGTTTTTCTGATGGCGGGGGATTCAAAATGAGAGCTGAACAAAGCTAAAGGGATTAGCTGTTGGGTTTCTGCTCATTTCCATCACGCTGTTAAACCAACAGAACCAAATCCGAGGGGGAAATGAGGAATGGGCTGGTCGGATTCTGGCTGATTGTTAACCTGATTTAAAAGATCAAACAGATTATCACTGTTATATAAGACAGAAACTACAGTTAAAGCATTAAACGGATTATTGCGTTATGTTATCATTTTGTGGAACATATTTTGATTTTCATGCACAGCCTCTGGCCTAAGCAGTTAGATTAGGAATTAAACTTGTTAATTAGGAAACCTTTTTTCATTGGTTGCCTATTTAACATAATTTACTCTCTTTATAAAAGGGAGGTTTTATTTTCCTTTTCGTTTCCACATGATTCCCTATTTTTTTTTGTTACTGGAAACGTTGCCAGACATTTTATGTTTGTTAGAGCGTCCGTTTGAGACTAACCCAAGTGACCAGGAAAATCTCTGGTCAGTCATTCCAGCAATTGTCGTTTTACCATTTCAGAGGAAGAAAATGAGCGCGTTTACCAGAGTACCAGCCCATGCCTTATTGGAAGCACTACTGCACAGTATTGTTGAGGAGAAATACCAGAACCCAGAAGATTAAAGTTCAGACAGACCTGCAAACCCTTAAACTGCCAGGCTTTGTTTCAGTATGCATTTTGTAATTCTACATTGCACTCCAGTGTTTAGATTTTTTTTTTTTATAAGGGACGTTGGCCACAACATGGCTGAGTTTACCCAAAAGTATTAAAATACGTTCCCATACCTTATAAATACGGCACAAAGGTGGAGGCCCTGTTGTTAGCAACTGACCGTGATGCTAAATATAATTCAACCTGTTGAAAACTTTTTTAGTTTTGTTTTTTAAATACGTTTACTTTGGCAAAAAGGAAATTTCCCTCAATAGTTCTGAAATGACAGCTGATGTTCACTGCATTCCTGAATAATGACGTCATTTTTTTCACGTTGACCGTAGCTAAATATCTACAGCTACACAGAACACTTTGCAAGAGCTAGCAATGCTAATGCTAATACTTTTCTGCCTGTAAAACTAATCCGTTGTTTAATATCTACTTTGTGAAATTGTAACTAGCAGTGTTATCTGTGTGGTGGAGTTTGTTTACCCGCTAGGCTAACTTTGCAGATTAAGCTAACTTTAGATAAGTGCATTAGGTGTGCTCTAAAACTAAACATACACCTTAATAGAAGTAATTTAAGTTGAAAAAGACTGTTTGTTTACTCATGAATATAGTTTTGAGGATAATTTGCACTTAAGCTTAATAGGTGCATCACTGGCGTATGAGTATACAGCTGAAGCTTTAGATTAGCATAGTTATTTAGCGTAACGTATAGCCAAAAAAGGTTATATGTTCTAAAGAAAATAGTACATTAAAAGCTGGCAGAATTTAAACATGGAGCAATTTTAGTGCAAAATTAAACATCTTCAGTCAAAATGTGAATTTTTTTAAAGAGTAAAAGAAAAAAAATAGGGGGCTTGAAAAGCTAGGAGTGCATTAAACATCAAACATTGTTAAAAGTTGTCTAGGAATCAGAGGGAAGTTTTCTTGTTGCCATTTAGCTCAACGGCAGAAATGAAAACTGTATTTTGTGTCTAGAAAGATTTACGCAACACTAGTGTTTTATGTTTCAGATTAGGTAGCACATGCTAGAGGAGTGCTAAAAGCACTGGGAAAGCTTGATAAACTTGCATCTGAAATGATTACTGTAATAATATTAACACCAAACACAGATCGCAGGTAATGGTGCAATGATCCTGTAAAAATGACAAATCTTTTTGATCTGTTATTTTTAAAATGCGCTCTTAATTTGAGACCTTCAATTGTTCTTATGCAGTCGAGTTCATGTGTGACATACTGTAAACAGGAAGTCATTATATTAATGGTATATGTCCTGTATTATGTTGGCCTGGTGTTTTGCAAGTCAAAAATTGGAAACCTGTATATTTCAATTATTACCTATTTCAGTTTGTTTTTCTGTATATTCCACTTTATCGAAATTGAGGATCATTTCAGTGTATACTGCCAACTGTGTTTATGCTAATAAGACTTTTTGTACATGAACAGCAGTAACGGAAGGAGATTTCTAAAGCAACTTAATATTTATCGTTGTAAAACTGTACTTTTTCAGATGGATGAATGACTTATTTTTATGCGTTTGTCTGAGCGTGTGGGTTTGTGTACGCCTGATGCATGGAAGGCCTGCTGTGTTGTCAACTCAAACTCTGAAACACTGAGCTGCCGGTGAACAGTTGGTGTGTGACTCTTTTTACTGGAACTATTTATTTCTCATAACCGTCAGAAGTAAAATTTAAGATTTGTTTCATAAGCTACCTGTGTAGTCGTCATTTTCTGTATAATAATGGAGATATTGGGCAAAGTGAAAACAATTTTTCATAAAAAAAACAAAATACAAAGAGTTTTTTTGTCATTTATTTAAAAACAAAACCATTTAAAAAAGAAAACTTACAATCTGCTGTTTTTTTCCTATAAAAATAACCAAGAGCAATTTTACAGCTACATAAAAAGCTATTTGAGCAGTTTTGACAAAAAAATGTATTATGCTTAAAACACATTTCCAGAAATTTTACAAAATATAAGGTACAGCTCAAAAGTACAGTACAGTGCAAGTGTTAAAATAAAAAAAGTATAGAAATTGTGCAGAAAGAACCACTGCATTTTAACTCTTACTAGCATGTTATGCTAGGAGTCGATTAAGGTCCCATCTCATGCAGCCTAGTCAGTTAATTTTCTCCAGTTTGATCAGATTTAATCCTGTGGCCTTCAGTATTCAGAAAAGAGAAACTTTGTACATGAAAAAAAAGTTGTGGTTAAAAGCGAGGGGGGAAAAAATACAGTTAACACTTGATAATTAGGCTACTGCATGATACCTTTTTCTTTTTTTTTTATTTAATTTTTATAAAACTGTTTAGGGGTATTTTATTTTTTTTTATCTTTAAAAAGAATTACCTATATATATTAAAAAAATGTCTAACTGGAGAAAAGAGCATAAGAAGGTAATTAGCTTTGTCTCTAGATTAAAAAAGGCGGCAAAATGTTAGCTTACTGAAAAGCTACATGGACTAGCACTTCAATCCGTTTTGTCCTTTTTTGTGCTAGTAATCTTTTAAAGTAATAAAAACAAGGCAAGTTTGTCAATTTTTCATCATTTAAACATTTTCTAGAAATGTATAAGAAGGTATAATCCCAAATATGTTTATGTAGATGTGGGCAAAGCCAATCCCGCTGCATCCAGAATTGGAGCGTCAAGAACAGTTTCCAAGGTTTTTCTACTATTGTAATAGTTTTAGTTCTCAAATCTTCCAGAATTTCTTCACGTCAAGGTCTGAGTCAGAGGAACTGATGCTAGGATTAGTCATGACAGCTAGAGTTGATGATGCAAAAGAAAATGTGTTTTTTGAAGGAGATTTACAAAACTTTGCTTTAACTAGTTATGAAATGAGAGCCGTGGGACGGTCAAATCCCACATCTGCGACGGTGACCCGCACAAAAAATCCTCAGAAGTGGAGCCCCATTTTCTTCTGGAATTATGGTTAAGTCTCAGATGTATTTTCAGCCAGGTTACGGTTGGGCTCCATCCAATCATTAGTGATGATCCAGCCCCCTTTAGATGTTCAGGGAACAGTGCTTACAGAGCTCCTGCTGGCATCAGGACTTATGGGAGCTGGAGAGCAGCAGAGGAGAGGGAGCATCCACATTGGAAGGAGGGAGGGGAAGTGGTCCATTCAGCAGTGTAGGGAACTTCAGGGAGAAATGAATAGTAAACAAAGATTTCAGCAATTTATTACAATCCGATTTTTTATGTATGAGATCTGCATTTCATTTAACATACACTACTTTTAACTTTGTGTCAACAACAACCGTTCATTTTTGAGATGTTCCATTTGTTGTTCCTGTCCTCAGATCTTAATAAAAAGAATAAAAATAAGCTAAACATGTTTTTCATAACTTGTTAAATGGCAGAGCTCAATCTTAGGATGCAGTACTTTCTTTCAAGTCTTAGAATGATTGTTTTCTACTTTCAGCTGCTTTAGATCACCAATGAAAGGTAAAATAATAGTAAATATAGGGAATAATATGTTGAGACTCCAAAAGAGATTAGATTCTTAAGAAACTGGTGCAATACAGTTTGTCCGAGTGGAGTTGCCATATGTTGACGTCATAAGTAGGGGGAGAGCCCCGAGCAGATCTGGTACCTACAGCGGCACCATCTATGAGGTGGATGAAATTTTGATTTCAGAAGTACTTTTTAATATAACTGACTTCAGCGTGTTTGACCATCCATCACGGACCCAATTCAGTGGCGCATCAGATGTTTGTACAGTGAGCTTCTCAGGAGTGACAGCGTTGAGAGCCAATCACACAAGAAAAGACGGTGGGCCAATCAGGAGCTTGTGATTGATCTAAACTCAGCGAAGCGGTGTCAATACTCGATTCGACCTGGAAGCACGATCCATCCTGCGCATGCGCGAACAGATATGCATTCCGGTGTCCATACATAATGACTAAAACAACTTATTTGCTAATACACATCTTTAAAAAATGTTTTACGACTTTTGTGAGACAATTTTGATGCTTTTTACATTTTCTTTGTTAAACTGCTTCTCTGACGTCATCATTGGACATGCACAGAGAAGTCCGGGAAAAAATTATTAAACCATGTTTTTCTGCATTTTAGTTGTTTGTTTCTTTAGATCACAGACCATATACAATAATGTTAACATGAAAGGAAAACATAAAACTCAAAAAGAATAGATTTATGTTCAAATCCAAAGCCGAGGATCTCATTTCCGGTTCAGGAAGAGATGAGTGATAAAACAGAAAGGATTTAAAGGCATTTATTTTCTCAGGAAATACATTATCAACCTTTAACACATATTTTAGTACGTTTACTATTTTTGGGGAAGGAAAACATCATTTAGATCTTTTTAACAAAATAAAATCGATGCTTATCTGGATTCGAATGCGCAAATGAGCTGATGGCGCGTCCGCAGAATGGATCGTGCTTCAGGGATGCATCAATTAGTGACAAGCGGGCTTGAGCTGTGGTTTTCCGCTTGGTCCTAGTGCTCAACGAATCTCTGTACTGTAGCATAAAATTGTCTTTGGACAGTAAAACGTGCAGGGGACCAAAATGGACGTTTGAAAAATTAGAGGCCTGTGTTTCTCAAGGAAAATAAGCAGCTATACCCTCTGAAGGTTTGGTTGTTATGACAACAGAATGTAGCTAAATGTCTGTTGCCAAGGTTTCAAGTACACTTGATTTGCTATAATGTAATACAAAAGGGGCTGAGTCACGTGATCAGGGTATTTCTAAATCAGCTGAACGGGAAAGGGAGCAACTATTGAAGTGAATTGTTTTCAACAGAATTAAGGAAGATTACCTGGAAGAGCTGAGCATGGCTCTGCAGTTGGGCTGGGCTCAGAGGACCCACCGGGCTCAGACCGGACCAGAAATGGATATTGGACAACAAAGGACTGGGTGTTAGCAACAGACCGGATGCAGTCTGGAAATAAGGAAATACAAGACAAAGTAAGATAATCCATTGAATAAACGATTGGTCAATTCAATAATAAAGATCAACCTTGTTCAATATGTAGGCTATAGTGTTAACAATTACTCCTCTGAAACCTGCTTCCCTTTCATCCAACTGGATTTTAGATTTCTAGAAGGCTAAAATTGATCATAAGAAGAGAGATCCAGACTGGTTTAAGCCCAAGTCTTCCTGGTTGGTGTAGAAATGTTCTTGCACGTCCTAAATGGCTCTAAGTTCCCCCAACATACTATGCAGGGTGATGTTGACCCATTTTGTCAGTTATTACTCACTGATTAGTCAGAACATTTCTCCTAATGTCATTTGTCATCATTTTTCTTGATCTATATTTACATTTTTTTTTCTCTTATGGTTTTGTTGCGTTATCTCATCAACCTCAGAACAAAGGGCCAACTGCTTGAACACAGCATGAAAAACTGAAACCAACTCTGAGCTGGTTTCCTGAGCATTAAAATGTCCTTTGTTTGGGTTTGGTTTCAAACTAAATGAGGAACATTTTCTAAAAAAGTAGAAGGATATAGGAGTAGAGATTCAAATGGACTTATTTTGTAATCAGTTCAACCTCCACTTCCTCTAGTTTCCTACAGCAGTGTATGATTATTCATTCTGGATAAGAACGTCAGCTAAGTTCCTGAATGTAGTCAGACTGTCCTGTTTTGGTCAGCGAGCCGCTGCCAGAGAATCGGGAGCGTCAGGAACATATGGGTTCACTTAGAAACCTCCCTCCCCCCCTCCTTTCTTTCCGCTCACCTCTCTCCATCCCCTCCCTGTCTGACTTTCTGGATCAAAAATGTCTCCTTCCTCTCCTCTGCCTGTTACCTATTACTGGCTTGGTCTGGTAGTTTGCGGAGGTGCAGCTGTGTTTATTCGTGTAAAATGTTGATTCATACCTGTGCGGTCAGAAAGGCGGGCGTAAGAGACCCAGAGGGCAGCGCCGGGCTGTTCAGGGCAATGGAGACGAGGTCACTTCCTGTCAGGAGAAGAGGGGGAGCAGAGATTTCCAAGCCTTTGGGTTTTCTGCCTTTTAAAGGGTTACTGTTGGCCAACCCCCTCCTCTCTGGTGTTGGCGTGCTCCGTAATTTCTCTCTTTCCCTCTGACCAGACGATAGGTTTAAAGGTTGAGCGTTACATTCACCATCATCAGTATCTGTGCTGAGGCTCTGCCCTCTCACTCGTATGTGGGTGGGGCTCTGGGACGGAGATGAAGAGCCAGCCATTCGAGAAGACAACATGGAGGGCTTGGGGCTGTCCGTCGTGGATGGCGGTGGGGTTGGCGGAAGGGACGAGTGGCCGCTGTTGGTCACGAACCGGATGACGGACGAGCTTTCTTCGCATCTAGGCTCCTTCTTGATTGGCCGGTGATGCTCTAAAGCGTGTTGCGGGGAGCTGGTGCTAAAAGAAGTGTAGAAGTTGGAGTAGAGATACTGCTTTCCTTCGCCCCGATCCTCCTCTTCGACTTCAGGCTCCGACGCGGCCCCACCGACCTCCTCGCCACCGCGGCCTGACTCCACCACTGCAGGATCCATCTTCAGAATCTCAGGGAATGAAACAAACTTGTAGACAAACTTTTGGCCAATCACCTTCTTGATGATGTTCTGCAAAGTGGAAAAAAAAAGGACACCTGTGGTCACTAACGTCCTCTTTGACGTTCTGATTTGTGCTTCGTCAACAACATCAACAATGTGCGTACTTTATCATAGTAGTAGCGCAGAGCTCGACTCAGCTTGTCGTAATTCATGTTGGTCTTGTTCTTGCGCAGCCCCCACAGTTTGGCCACCTCTTCTGACTTTAGCAGTTTGAACTCTCCGTCGTTGGACGTCCAGCAGATGAGATGCTTGTGGCTCTGGTCGAGCAGCAGCTGGAGCAGGAACTGCCAGAGGGTGATGGAACTCTCCATGATGGCACAAGCACCGATAATCTGCATTGTAGAATGAGGAAAGACCTGCCAATAAGTACTCCGAGCAATTAAAATGGTTGCCTACACTGCAACACAGCCAACAGTAGGCTCACCAGAACAAGAAGGAAAAGTTACAGAGGCTTTAGAGCAGGCATCCCGAAAGTCGGTCCTCAAGGGCCGCTGTCCTGCAGCTTTTAGAGGTTTCCCTGCTTTAGCACAGCTGATTATGATGATTGCAGTGGAGCAAAAGCCTGTTAATTAGCTTTCAATTAAAAGCAAGGAGACCTCTAAAACCTGCAGAACAGCAACCATCGAGGACCAACTTTGGGGATGTTTGCTTTAGTCTCTCTAATCAACTGGATTACCAAATCTTGGATTATTTTGTATTTGTTCATTCCAGAAGGAGATGCAGGAACAATGGCAACACCCAGAGCCTGAAATCTGGTAACAGTAATGACAGTAGGTGCAGACGAAATGAGTCAAATTTACTGTAAGAGTGAAGCCGTTCATACATAACCTCTGTGTTCGATTGCAGAACAGCTCATGTTTGCCACATGTCCCTATATGCAGATATGGCCCCATGTGGTTTTCTACTTCCTTGCACAGGTTGTAAACAGTTGGGTTGATCATTTTCTCCGAATTGACCGTGGCTTGACTGTAACTGTTAACAAAGCTATGAGTGATCCATAACCTCTTTTAGTTACAACCACAAACATTTCATTTACAGCTGTTCCATGATTAGACAAAGCAGTCCCGCATCATGATGCTGCCACCACCATGGGGGGCTGGATAGGAATGCTGCCTCTTTTCATTTTTAGAGGATAAAATCCCAATAATATACAAGTTTGTGATTAAAAGGTGGCAAAACTTTAAGTTTAAAAGTTGTTAGAACTTTTACGAAGCACTAATAAAACAATAAAGGAGAAACCAGTTGTAATATCCTTTGTTGCTCAGTGTTTGATCGTTTTTTCCGCCTTCATTAGTTTCATACTGAGCGTTAGAGACAGTGAGAAAAGGCCACACGTCACATGGCTTTCTAAAGTTTCCATGGTGATAAAACAGGATGTGGTTAGTGACCCTTCTGCCAAGACAAGCGTGGTCCAAACCGACGTGTTTACCTGGAAACCGCCGCCTGTCTGTGCGCTTTCTGAAAACTCTTCCTCCACCTGCCTGGCTTCATAATAACAACCAGCAGGAAAAAAAAAAGAGGGGAAAGTGCAAACAATGTCCCATCATCACAAACACAACTGACCGAGTTCTAGCTTCCTATTTCCTGCATGAATATTGGCTGTTGTGTGTTGGGTGTGTGTGAGGTGATGCAGGAACCGTGGAGATGTCCGACTGTCTAAAGGAGGACTTCCTGTCATTCAGCTTCAGAGGGCGTCATTCCCCGGTGAGAGGCTGTCCAGGACTTCCTGTCAGCGGGAAGCACCGGTAACATGTGTAGCATTTGTTATTTTTTTTATAGATCAGTTCTTGTTAGCTCCCAACAGATGCAAACCAACACACAAAAGGATTTCTGTTGTTATTGGGACATTACTCAGTCATTTTTTACCTGAACAAGATCATGTTCATCATATTATAAACTCTGCTCAAACATTAGCCTCGAGTCCAGAGAGATAATCATTCCAGAAGGACCTGTATATGTAGTCAAATTTGTTCCATTATTTTTGCAAGCAAAAAGTTCATTTTTGTGAATTTAACCAGAAATCAAACTATGAAAAACATTTAAATCGAGAAAAGATAAAAATCTGAGAAAATTTACTGTTTTCTCAGAATTTGTTTTTCTTTTTTTGTATTAATTTTAATAAATATTTTGTTTTTCCTTTCTTTTTTAACTGATTAAATATTTTTTTTACATTTTTTTTGTTTTGGTAAAGAATATATATATATATATATATATATATATATATATATATATATATATATATATATATATATATATATATATATATATATAAACGTGATTGGTAAAACGCATGTTGAAAAGAAAGCAATTGGTAAAACTTACAAAAAGAAGGAAAATACAAAATCTTCAAAAAAAAAAAATTAAAATAAAGCATAACAAAAAAGGTCAATAACATTTGAAAAATTACTATTTGAAAATATAAAATCAGAAAAGATTAATATAAATTAAAATTTCGAGAATTAAAAAAAAGAAAAGAAACACCAAAATGTAAGAAAACAGTGAGCTTACTCTCAAAACTTTTTTTGGGATATAAACCTTTTAAGTTTAATTTCTAGATTGCATTTTTTTTTTCAAATTTCCATTTAAAAATGTGTCATTTTCAAGCAACAATAATGGAACCAAATTGACTCCATACATTTGAACCTCATCAGACCTAAAGGACTTAAAGAGACAAGTGAGCAGGTTCTCCACTGGCTTTGGATTCTGGACTTTGCAATTTTACCACATGGCTATGATTTAATCTTATCGTTCTTATCTTATCGTTCTATTGCAGCTCTTGAAGGATTTTAGGACCCAGTTTCTTGATGGAAGGTTAACCTCCACCCTTTCTTCTGTTTTTTTTTCATCCTCTTTCAGACTTTTTATCAAAATAACCCTTTAATTAGAATATAAATAACTATAAAATAATATCCAAACAGCATGATGCTACTGTCACCGTGTTTCATGATGGAGACGATTTCTCACCTTTTCTACAAAGCTGAACTCTTTTCACTCATTGGGAGACTTCCAGAGCCTACTGCTCGCACTGCATTTGATTTGGGAGGATCAGAGTAAATGGGGCTGGTAGAAGTGTCTGCCACACTTTTCAGATTTAACTGTATTTTTGATACAATTCAGACACTGGTTTCCGTTTCTGTAAGTTTAAAGACTGGATTTCAGAATAAAAGCTGGTTGTTTCCATTCTCTAATAGTAACAGCTGGCAACAGTTCATGCAGCTTCTCCTTCTCCATGGAAACATCACTGCTTCTCTTCAGCTCAGCAGAAACAACCCAAACCATGACTCTCCTTCCATTTCCTGTGGTCTATATATTTTTTTTTTTGTGTGTGAAATATGTCTATATGTGAAGAGGGAGAGAGAGTGGGGGTTCTTGCTGGAACTCAAACGTCTCTTTGTTTTGCGACAGTCAGTGACTCATTTTCAAGATGTTGTCTGCTGCCAGCTTCTATCCGGAAGCGCACAGCAATTAGTCTGCGGGGTCCAGACAAACCAGAAAGTCTACAAGCAGGTTTTAAAGGAGCCACGGCGGATTTTTTTTACTTCCCTTCCTTCAAAAATTGTCACACTGACCTCATTCTAGATTCCCCCTTTTAATTCCTTAGTGTCAAAAACAAAAAAGCGCTTTTTTGGGGGACCTTTTACGCACAGATTTGTATTCCTTTTACGCACATGTTTCACATTTTACGCAAGGCTTATTTGCACTTTTTGGGTTTTCAGCACTGTGGGTTTCCTCTTTCTGAGTTAACATTCAGAGTGCATCACAAGTTTGGTTTAATTTTAACTTTTTTCTGTCGCGCCTTTAAGGTAACTTTTAGAAAGTTGGAGACGGAAGGAAAGTTGACACCTACCCAGCTGTGAACGGCTGCTGCTCCTCTCTCTGCGCGTTTCGATGGACTTTGGTTCCTAAAAGAGAGCGCGTGTGTTCTGTTGGGGCTCCATGCTGCTGCTGCCCCGCTGTCTGAAAGCGGATCCGCAGCTTTTCTCTCTCCTGCCTCAGAGCAGGAAGTCGGGACGCGCAGACGGAGAACGAGCGCACTTCCTCTGGAGCAGTATTCCCGTCTGTGTAAACACACACATACACTCACACACCCCACGCGCACATGCACTCTATTTCCTATGTCCACGCCCCTAAAACCACTCTCTCTACACACACACACGTACACGCGCACGACCTACATGCACGCGTAAATCAAACAACTACTCGCCCCCCCACCTTTATAAAAAGAAAAAAAAAATGCACACACACTCAGAGCCACCGACAACTGACGTCATCCTCTTCCTGCTCACCAGGAGGGGTTCCTGTTTCTAAACACACACACTCACACACACACACACACACACACACACACACACACACACAGCAGGTCAGCCGATCTACCGGAAATGTGAAAAACAACCCCCCTCCATTTGATTCCGTTTTAACAAAAACGCATCATCCTTCCAAACATCTGGTCATTAAACACCTTTAGTAAAGTGTTTATAAAACCTGCAAGTGTTTCACCTTCTGTTAACTTGATTACATTTTATTTGGGTTGTTTTCCAAAGTTTCCCCACAGCATGATGCTGCCACCACCAGGGCGCTGCACACTCCTGCATGTCACTCTTTCAACCCTAACAGTAAACTGTGAAAAAAAAAGAAAAAGCCTTAATCCAAATAACATTCTTTGCTGTTTTCTTAAATATTCTTTTATTTTTTAAATACATTTTTTGTAATTTCTTGTTATTTTTATTTTTTTTTAAAATCTAATTATCATCACTCATCAGTTATATAAGAGTCAATTGTGCTCCATTATTGTTGCAAAGAACACATTCTGCATATATATATATATAAAAAATAAAGCAATCCGGACAATAAGCTGTAAAAAAAAAAAAAAAAAGTGTTAATCAAAATTACATTTGAGCAGAACTTTTCTATTTTCTTAGATTTTCTTTAATTTTTTAATAACATTTTTAAAAAACTTTATTTTTTCCTTTTTTTGCATTTCTTTTTTACAAATCACATTTTCATCACTTCAAGCCCAACATAACACTGACTCTTGATCAATAAAAACGCTGTTAAATTCCAGAGGGAAAGCCCACCCTATTTCAAAGAATGCAGTTCATAAAAAGTAATATGAAAAACACAACTAAAAATGAAAATGAAGTGTTAGAAAAAATGTAAAAAAAAAAATGGAAAAGTAACATTTGAAAAAAAGTACAGCAAAAGTACTCCAAAAACCTTATTTAAATTAAGGATTTTTTAAAATTAGTATTTTATTTCTTAATTGCATCCATCCATCCATCCATATGACACGCTTGTCCCAATTGGGGTCGCAAGGGTTGCTGGTGCCTATCTTCAGCTGTCAATGGGCAACAGGTCACCAGTCCATCGCAGGGCAAACACAGAGACAAACAGGACAAACAACCATTCACACACACACTCACACCTAAGGAGAATTTAGAGAAGCCAATTAACCTAACAGTCATGTTTTTGGACTGTGGGAGGAAGCCGGAGTACCAGGAGAGAACCTCAGGGAGAACATGCAAACTCCATGCAGAAAGACCCCGGGAATTGAACCCAGAACCTTCTTGCTGCAATTATATATAATTATCTTTTTCAAGCACAAAAACATTAATTCAATAAGCAGATCATGTTATTATCCTGCTCATAATAAGGGCAAAATTTTACTTTTTTTTAGATCCGTTTTTGCAGTGGAGTCAAACCTTTCTTTGCTCTGTGTGACGATTAAAGGCTGGTGTTTATTTTTAGAACCTGACACCGTGTTGAATGTTCTCCCTGACCTAACTAACTAACTAACTAACTAACTAACTAACTAACTAACTAACTAACTAACTAACTAACTCCATATATTTTTTATATATTATATAAATATATATATTTCACAATAATCCACTGACTTCTCTTATTTTATCAGACAGAATCCCACATGAAGTCCATTGAGGTTTGCAGCAATGATTCATTGATTTTTTTTTCATATTCTTATTTTTTTAAATGGTATTAAATAAAACATTTTTTCATAGTTTATTTCTTCAATTTTTCAAAACTCTCAGTATTTTTTTTTCAGATTTAATCTCACATATTGCATTCGTTTCAATGTGTGTTTAACAGATCACATTCTCTTCAAATCAAACCCAACAGAGTTTGTGATATCTCTAATACAATTAGAAAAGAAGGTAATTAGTAAAACTCCAGCTGAAGGAGAGAAATGTAAAAAAGTAAAAAAATTAGACTTAAAAAACTGTGAGAAATAAAAAAAAAATGCTTTTCCTGAGAAAAAAATCAAAAAGCAAAAAAAAAAAATTTTGAAAAAAAAGTATGACATTAAGAGAAAGGAAACAAAAAACAACAATAGTTTATCATTCACAATATTTATTAAGTGAGATGTGGAACCAAAGTGCCACTTCTGTAGGGGTGTCAACAATAATCGATTCAGCGGTGCATTGCAATGCGGGGCATGCACGATTCAGCATCGATGCGGCAACGTGCCATAATCGATTATGTCACTGTTTATTTTCTGGCCTTAAATGGACAAGTTGTGAAGTTTCAATTACTTCCGGGGGCATACCAACAACAATCAAGATGGCTGAGGCGGAGGGAGATGATCGCGATTGACGGGTAGGCCTAATTAAAAACGCACCAAAAGCTTGGAAAGCGGATATCTGGGCACATTTCAGATTTTACGAAGTCAATGGGATTTTGATGCATCGCAATGCATCGTAGAATCAAGATAGCACTAGATAGATAGCACTTATTATGGCAGCCGCAGGCAAACTTATGCTGTGGCTTAAGTCTCCTTTTCGATTTGAGGTATTTGGATCAAATCAGCGTCCAAAAGGTGATAGTGATGCATGATGTCCCACATCCATTTGTTACTGAATGTGACTTTATTGGCTGACCTTTTATAATATCTGTGACCAGTGATGCAACACAACTAAAGTAACTTTAAGAAAAAATAAAAAAAGGGTTCTGCTCAATGCTGAACATGACAGTAATATGACCTCCTGACTGTAAGATGTCTGAAACAGCAAACGGAAGCAATATTTAAAAAACGTCACATATTTAACAGTAAGGGCTAAAAAGGTAGCTCTTTAGAAGTCTTGATGTATCAGTCGTGTCTGTTCAGTCAATAAATAAAGTTGGATAAAAGTATTGGGTTTTACAAATTTATGATTTAATAGTCTTTGAAGTAAAGAAAAAATACAAAATGAAGCTACCAAAGCTACAAAATAAAGCTACTCATTTTAAAACATTCCAAATTTTTGACTTATTCTAAATAAAAACAATTAATTTTAATCAAACCAAAATATAACTTTCAGTAAAACTGATCACTTTAGCTGTAACAAATTAGAGTATTTTTTTTTTTTTAAAGCTGGTTGCAAATAATATTTAAACCCCCATTACAACTAAAGCTGTCACCTTTATTTTGAAATCATAACTGTGGGAAAAAAAATGAAAAAGGTTATCAGTTGCTCTGTCTTTTGCAGTGCATAAAATATTTAGACATTTAGTTAGTATTATGTTTTTAGCACACGGGCCATAAGTGGGGCTAGGATCATTTCTACGGGGGCACTTGCCCCCAACTGCCCCCTGTTTAGAACCACCCATGATAGGGATCTAAATATTCACGGTCTGCCATGGCTAACAAGGAGGGTTTCAGGTGCATTATATTTTTTTAATATTGACTTCAAATGCTTGATGCCAAACAAAAGACAAACGGAAGCCTTGCTAATTTATTTAACTGAGGAATAAAACACATTATTTTCATAAATTATTTGTTTTAACCTATTTTAGTCTGTGAGATTACGCCTCATTGCTTTTGAATAATTCTAGCATGGTCTCTAATTCAAAAAATACTTTTCCTCCCAGAGCTTTCATGTCTGAAACAACATTTATTGTCTATACAAAATAAAAACATTACCTCTTCAGACTCGGTTTAAAGTGAATCAGCTATTTGAAGGGTTATGGTTAGGGTTAGCAAAATTACATTTATTTTTGCAGATAAACTTAATAAATGAGGCTTTCAAAATGCTATCTGTATGTTACTATGCAAATCTTTGCATGACTTCCACATAATTGGACCTAAGGCTGTTTTAGTGCTGCCCTCTATGGGTTGAAACCTGGATACTGCAGTTAATTATCTTCTTACAGTAGTTAAAATGTACATTTCTATCTAGTTTGGGGCATCTCTACCTCACAGCACAGCAGTCAGTAATAATTTTTTATTTGGTTTATCTCAGAACTCTGAACTCGGAGCGGTGCACTCTGTAAGGTTATGGGATCCCAGTTTCCTGCTTGTTAACGGCCGTATCTCTATTGATCTACAGTTACTGTTAAAACCACAGCAATTAACCAATAAACTCTGTTTCTCAACCCCAAAATGTTATCCTTATTTCTTTTTTTTGTGTGTGTCCTGTTTTAGAAATGTGACTGAGAATTTATGTCCCAGATGTAGATGATAGCGTAGCAGCTTTACTTTCAAAGGCAGACCTTTATGACTGTTGCCATAAGGTTGATACTTGTATATTAAACTTTACTGAACATTATTTTGGGACAACCAGGAAAGGAGGTGAGATAGAAAGAGGGGGTAAGAACTAAGGGGATCAAGAGATAGAGACAGGAAAGTGTGCATGAAAAGAGAGAAAATTAAACAAAACAGAAAAAACAAAGAAGATCTACAGTAACTCTTAGAAGTCTGCTTCAAAAATTGTATGAGATGATTTTTGTCACTTTTATTTGTACTTTTTATTCATTTATTTTATAATTTTTAACTCTGCTCTTCAAAAGTGATTTGGAATGTTTGCAATATTATTCTTTGTACAGGTGTTTGAGACAAAGTCGTGGTAAAACGCTAATAAAAGGGAATATAAAAATAAACTAAGCATCTGTTAAGCTTTCCTTACAGTAGGTATGAAATTATACCATAGATAGAACCAAACGTAAAAAGAGTCACAACCGTTAGCTAAATATTATGTAGATTGGACTATAACAATAAAAACATGTACTTTTATATACAGCAGAAACTTCTGCTTAAGCTGCGTTTATCGCCACCTACCGACCTGGAGTGTGAACGTCGATAAAAAAATAGAGAGAAATTATGTTTATACCTCAAGTGTATACATTGAATATTTAATACGGTTAAATATTGTCACATTTTAAAATAGCATTTTAAATTGTAGGTATCATTTGATGCGATAATCACTTTATTTCCCCAGCATATGTCAAGCAAACGCTTGACAGCTGCAGCAAAAACATGACAGAGTGAGGTGTCTTTAATGTTCCTATCTCTGGTGGTGTTTCCTGTTTCCTCCTCCGTCCCGCCCCCATCTATGAAACGTCAACAGCGGCAAACTTTCAGCTCCTTCGGGGGGAAAATGAGCGGCGGTGTACAGGAGCCGCGGTGGAGGAAGGTTCACTCCGTCACAGGAGTCATTCCGCGGTCCAGGCACGGACACCGGGCCGCGGCCATCCGTGAACTGATTATTGTTTTCGGGGGAGGTAATGAAGGCATAGCGGAGGACCTCCATGTTTACAACACGGGTAAGCTAACGTTAGCCGCTAATGTTTTTAGCTTGGAGTGGAAGAAAGTGGCCCAGATAATGATACGTCTGTCACCAAGTTTTTTTATTCGATGAAACATTAATATATCAATTTAATTCGCTTTGGTTTTCTTTTGTTTTACCACAGGTTGTAAAATTAACTTTGATCATATGAATAACTGGTTCAGTTCAACTGTGTCGTTCTTTGCCGAGCTTCTTTCTAAGTAATAGGGACAAACTTTATATTAAGTTGATTTGATTGATGTAGTCCAACGTTTTTTACAAATTTAATCCGAACAAATCAAGATAAATCTCTAAATAATGGTGTTTGAAGCAAGTCCAATCTCTTCTTCATTGATTTGTTTTTATGCTAGAGGAAGACTAATGGCTGCAGAAAAGCTTCCAGTCAAGGTTAATATTATTATTCGAGTTGCATGGGGGGTGTGTTTCATTGTTTTGGTTTTGAGGACCACCATGTTTTGCTGCATTCCAGCGTCTGATTTCATATGCATCCCTCTGTTTCAGTGTCAAAGCAATGGTTCCTTCCTGCAGTGAGGGGGGACATCCCACCCGGATGCGCTGCTCATGGATTTGTCTGCGAAGGCACCCGGATCCTGGTCTTTGGTGGGATGGTTGAGTATGGGAAGTACACAAACAGCCTCTATGAACTTCAGGTGAGCCAGGTTTCTGTTAGTCATGTAACGCCTGGTGCTGCTGCCTCTTTTTTTAAATTTTATTCTGCTTCCTGTTTTCCTCAGGCCAGCCGCTGGCTCTGGAAGAAGCTGAAGCCGAGAGCGCCCAGAAACGCCTCCCTTCCGTGCCCTCGGATCGGACACAGCTTCACGCTGGTGGGGAGCAAGTGTTACCTGTTTGGGGGCCTGGCCAACGACAGCGAGGATCCTAATGGCAACGTACCAAGGTGCTGTAAACATGTCCTCTAACTATCAGAGCACACAGCTCCATTAGACATTAGACAGAATTTATTTGTCATTTTGTTCACACAAGTGTATAAACAAGAAAAAAGTTTGTTTGGAAACAGCTCTCTGGACAATTTCATCTTGTTTAAAAGTGCAGCCATAAAAAATTGTAAAAATGACTGTAAATTTACAGTTCTAACATTTTTATTTATAAATTAGTGACATAATTTATCTCTGCGCATTCCTTGTTACATAATCTTGATATCTCATTCTCTCCAGGTCAGCATTCATTATCTTTACTTACTTTATGTCATATGACTAATCATATCTTTTTACAATATTATCTGACTGAAATACTCAATGATGACCCAGAGGCCATTTTTATATAGTTTGATCATGAATGAGCTATAATGATGATCTGTGATCCTTTGGACGAACGGGAGGCCCAGAGGTTCACAGACTCTATCCACATATTCATCCACATACTTGAGTGTTTGCTGATGAAAAGCTCAATCTCAGCTCAATTTGAGCTGATCTAAAAAAAGCAAATGGCTCCAGTTAGGGGAATAATGAATGAATCTGAAGTTTATTGGTCTTAAATGACTAAAAAGTGGTCTTTTTCATAAAAAAGCATGGTTTTTCTCTATTGTATCAAGAGGATCTTTTCATAACACGAGGGGTATTTTTTTATTAAAAACTGACAAAATAAACAAAGATTATATATGCTTAGACAGCCTTAAACATATTTGTTAGACATTACAAAATAGGATTTTATTAGGTTATTGGATAAAAAAATATGGTAAATATTTGTCATTCCTAATGTAAATAGAACTATCAGTAACAGACACAGTATGTCGCTCCTCCAACATACTTTCAGATTATTTGTTAACCCGTTTCAATGAAGTGGAAGCTAAATGTAACGTAGCTCACTGTTTTTAGAGAAATCCAACAGTCTGGTGGAAGAGACTTTGTGCTGCTATCAAAGATATCCGACCTGTGATTGTTTTATTGTTTTTTATATGGTTTTATTTGTTTTGATTAATTAATTTTTATTCCTTTAAACTTCTATGTTGTTTTTATACCACTTTGCACTTTATGGAAGTGTGGTTGTTTTAAAGATCTTCATAAATAAAGTTGAGTTAGCAGAGCTTTTAAACAGGAGGTTCTGGTTTCTCTCAGTCCTTCCTTCCTGCTTGAAGTGTATTAAATCACAAACTCCTTACCGATCTACTGTATTGTAGATCTGTAGGTAAAAAAGCAATACCCTTTAATGTCTATAAATACCTCTGCTCTATACTAATCTCTTGTGAATATGTGATTCTTCACTTACGAATGAATAGAGGCTTAAAGAAATCCATGGACACGATCATTTAATTGGATGGAACAGATTTTAATTTAATAATCCATCTGTCAACTCTTTGATTTATTTTTTGTGTAAACCCCAAGTTGCAGTTAAAGTTCCAGTTCAGTTTAGCAGAGTTTGTGTTTAGTTTTGTGATGGAAGGACAGAAAGGGCGTTAGCTGAAATGCCAAACAGCAGGTTGGTGTAAAGATGGTGTTAACTAGTTGTTCCTCTAAAGTTCTTAGAGATTATGATAATCTTTAAAAAGTTAACAAATTAGAGTATACAGATGTCTGTGTTTAGGGCATAAATCATTAGCAGCTAACATGGAGGTCCTCCATGCAAAGAGGTTAAAATGCTTTAAATAGTTTCTGCTTAACAGAGGTTGGGTTTATTTTATTTAAGGTACCTGGATGATTTCTATGAGTTGGAGCTCCAGCCACTGACCGGAGCGAAGGGCTGGAATGTTCCTGACACTAAGGGCGGCGGCCCCTCTGCACGAGAGTCACACACTTGTGTTTCCTACGCTGGGGTTGGTTCTCCGAAGCTGTACGTGTTCGGCGGGATGCAAGGAAGCCGACTGAATGACCTGTGGCAGCTGGATCTCAGTAGGATCTCTGATTGTCCTCTAGCCTGTTGGGTTAAAAACACGTCCGCTCACCTGTTCTTCTTCTTTGCTTCAGCATCCATGGTTTGGTCCACGGCTGAAACGAGCGGCTGCACTCCTGTTCCCAGAAGTCTTCACTCCGCTAACGTCATCGGGAACAAGTACTAGATGCGGTTCGCTTTGTGTCATGGAGGGAAAAACGGAGTGAAGCTTTAGTTTCTTCGTCTGTTTTCAGGATGTATGTTTTCGGGGGCTGGGTTCCTGTTCCGGAATCAGACCAACACATTTCTGCAGGAAAAGAATGGATCTGCTCCAATTCATTGGACTCTCTTAACTTAGGTGGGTTTTCCTCGTTAAAAGAGTTGCACTTTGAGGTCTGCAGGGTGACTCTCTGACTCGTTTTACTGTTTTAAGACACGATGTGCTGGGAGAGCCTCTGCCCGGAGCAGCAGGATGACATCGAGTCCCAGCTGAAGAACCAGGGGCCGCAGATTGACGATCCCTATGCCTGCTGGCCCAGAGCCAGAGCCGGCCACTGCTCCGCCTCTGTCGGCTCCAGGCTTTACATCTGGAGTGGCCGCGACGGGTACCGCAAGAGCTGGAACTACCAGGTGTGCTGCAAAGACCTCTGGTACCTGGAGACAGGTGAGAGCGGCCGGGAAGGCGGAGCCGAGCAGAACAGAACAGTCGCATTTAGGTAGAGAGGAGTGACTTCCTGTCTTCTGCTGTCAGATCGACCCGGCACGCCTGAAGGAGTGATGCTGATCAAATCCACGGTCAGCGTGCTTCATGTGGCGTGGCGCCCCCTGGCTGCCGCAGACTGCTACATCCTTCAGATCCAGCCGGTGGTCAGGCCTCCGGCCACCACAGCGGCTGAGCCGACTGGAACAGATGGGCAGACCGGGAAGGATAAACCTGCTGGAGGTGAGAATCTGATTATTCTGGGATTGATTTCAAGCTATTTAAATAACTCACCTGTCTCCATTTAGGGTTAATGAGCAGATATTGTTGATATCAACCTTTCCTTTCTGGATCAACCGATCATTTACTTGCTTTAGAAGCTGTTCCAGTTATTCTGTGTATAGCTGTATCATTGGTGGATGAAGACATTGACTGAGCTATTGCTGCTAACCACTATAGTTGATCCTATTTTATTCCATGGAATTTAACTGTTGCAGTCGTTCGGTCTTCATCCGGGTGTTACTTTCAATAGAAGGTGACACCTGAACCTGTTCATTTCTGTGTTTGGTAGTGTTTCTGTCCTGTATGAAGCCACACACTGAGGTATTATTGCTGCTGCTGTTATTCTGTCCCTTAGAAAGTGCCTCCAGCCCACTGGTTCTGTTATTTTTCCTCACCTTCCTGGTAGTATTTTTTTTTCCTGTGAGTGATTAGACTGAATTAGACTGGCAGATATGAGCGGTGTTATGTTTCTGAGTCGGTCGGTACATCAGCACATTCCGCAGCCGTGCCTTGAGATCACATGACACGCATGTTTTGATTTGTTGTTAGTTTTACCTAATAAACACTGTAGAATGATAGAGATAGAATGAAGCAGAGAGAGGAAAAGTGGTCCTTATGTCCTCCAGCAGACTAAGTCTATAGCAGCATAAATATAGAGCTAGTTCAGGATAGCCTAAATTCTAAATTTAAATTGGTATATCATTTTGTATCATTGTGTGATATTTTGGTCATATATTGGTTTCAAAAAAGGTCCAAAAAATTATAGGAAATGGATATAGGCGACCGGCTAGACTGACATCTCAATAAACAGTATCAGTCCCGAAAAACCTGAGTCTGTCAATGCCTAATTTTATTTTATCAGCTAAAACTAACCAGAACCGAATGGAAAACTGATCTTGTGATTTTTTTTCAGGCACCCAGTCCCTTCAGGATCAAAGTGGGCTCACATCGGGTCCAGAACAGAAAGCATCTGTCCAGGTCGGTTTGATCAGTCACCTGAACTTAACTCAAATATTGATAATTGAGTCTGGATGACTTTTCACTTTGGTCCTAAATGTTCCCGTTAAATTCCAGGACGCATCGGTTGAACCAGACGAAACCAAAGCAGGGGAGGAGAGTTCTGGGAGAGGGATGGAAGAGTCCAAAAATTGCGGTTGGTTCTGTTGCATAAAACAACAAACAGCCTTTTTTTCCCTCATTGTCTGCCGTAGATCGGCTCAGTCAGGTTTATCAAAAGTAGCTCTATATGCAGTTTTTATACAGTGAATATAAACATCTGGTTTCATTTGTCTGTTTTTTATTGTTTAGCTGGACTGGCGGTGGAAGATGGCGGCTCATCACAGCTGACAGGTGAGGAAGACGAGTGGAGAAAAGCCGAGTTCCAGAGTTTAAAAAAACTAAACCTTATCAATTTTTTTTTCATTTCTGTTTCCAGACAAACAAACAGCTTCAGCCTGCAAAACGGGGGATCTGAGCTCCGATCAGGTCAGAACCATGTGCCTCAGTCACACCCATCATCTTCCTCACTTTTCATCACAATATAAACACAACCTCAGTGGATTTATTTTTCATTTTTAACAACCTCCCATCAACTCAACTAGTTTCCTCTTCTGTGTTTAAGAAAAGCATGCTCACAGCATGATGCTGTCACCACTAAATCTATTTGTCCACCACATTTCAGGAGGAATATATTTTAAATACAGAGAAATGGATCATGTTTCAAACTAAATAAGGGGAGGTAAAAGTGCATAGTCACATTATGTTTGTAGAGAAAATTCAAAAAATCAATCCTGATAAAATACATTATTTATTAGTGTCTGTCCTGATAGTGTTTAGATTCCAACCCCAGGTAAAATGAGCTGCGATTAACCGGACATGGCGCCATCTGCTGACAGTAGCACAGAACAGTCAGTATGCTAAATGGAGCCTGGCCGGAAATAATAATAATAATAATAATAATAATAATAATTAAACTTTATTCATCTCACAATGGACAAATTTACCTCTGCATTTAACCCACCCCCCTGGGAGCAGTGGGCTGCCATTGTGCGGCGCCTGGGGAGCAATTGGGGGTTAAGGGTCTTGCTCAGGAACCCAGAGTGGAGACTGTGGGGATAAAACCGGGTACTTGCAACCTTCTTAGAGCACAAGCGCACTACTCTACCCATTAGGCCAACATTCCTATTGCAATGAGCAATAGCTCAAACTAAATAGGGGGAAGTCCCTTAAAAGTTACTTAAAAGACCAAAATCCAAAAGATCCTGATGAAATAAATTGATCTACAGTAGCTCTGAGTTTTAGTGAATCCTCCAATCAGAAAAAAATCCATTACTAACAAGCATAAACAGAGACACAGCATCAAGATGAATAATTTAGTTAAAATTTCACAAGCAGAAATTAAGCAGATATTAAACGCATTTAGTGGCCGTTTCTCCCATAAGTGGGTTGGTTAGGCCTGATTTCAATCTATTGAATAATCTATTTATAATGTTGTTTGTTCTTAGACTGTAGAGAAAAAAAATAGCACTGCTATTACTACGACCAGTCTTAAAATGTGTAAAATGGGGAAACTCGAAATAAGAAAAAAAGAAAAAAAATGACCTTGCAGTGGTAGCGAGCAGCAATCCCTGGTAGCGAGAAGACATCCCTCGTAGCGAGAAGACATCCCTCGTAGCGAGAAGCAATCCCTCGTAGCGAGAAGACATCCCTCGTAGCGAGAAGACATCCCTCGTAGCGAGCAGCAATCCCTCGTAGCGAGCAGCAATCCCTCGTAGCGAGCAGCAATCCCTCGTAGCGAGCAGTAATCCCTCCTGTATGGATTCATGCATCAGGCTAGACCTAATTCCCACTACGAACCTGTGGAAACATGGTTGTTCTCCAACATCCAGCCTTAATGCTGGATCGGGTCAAAGTTTAAGCGGTGTGAAGATTTCAGCGAGGCGCCATGTGAGAGTAAAGTTCTTGTTTCTGTTTTCAGGTTAAGGAGATGCAAGATGGCTCCACATGGTTTGATGTTGGCGTGTTTAAGACGCTCTACTGTGAGGTCAGCCACTACTTTCTGCCTGCTGAGGATGAGCAGGTGAGACCGCCACACAGCTCACCCTGAGCGGTGTAAGGTGGATCTATTGACTGTATTTCTACGTTCTGCCAGGCCTTTCACCAGAGGAAGCTTCCGGGGTCTCAGGACTACCAGGGCAGGGAGAAGCAGGAACTGAGTCCAGGTCAGATGTACAGGTTCAGAGTCGCAGGGATCAACTGCTTCGCTCAGGGAGACTTCAGCCCCGCCAGCGAGTTTAAGACCTGCCAGCCTGGCTTTCCTGGAGCGCCCGCCGCCGTCAAGATCTCCAAGGTGACCAAGGAGGAACTGGCTGAATGGGTGTAAAGATGGTGAACTGTGGTGTAATGAGGGTTCTGCTTTATGCAGGTCAATGATTCGGTCCAGATCACCTGGGAGCCTCCCTCATCTCCGTCGGGTCGGATCCTGGAGTACTCCATGTACCTGGCGGTGAGGAAGAGCCGCTCCAGCTCAGAGCGGCCGGGACAGATGGCCTTCATCAGAATATACCGCGGTACCAAGACGTCTTGTTTGGTTGGCTCCTCCCACCTGGAGAACGCTCACATCGACAGCTCTTCGTCCTGTCGGCCTGCCGTCGTCTTCCGCATTGCGGCGAAGAACGAGCAGGGCTACGGGCCGGCGACGCAGATCCGCTGGATCCAAGGTGAAAGGGGGAGGGGCTTAGTTCTGGTGTTTGTAACTTCCTGTCCATTCCTCACCCTTATTCCTTCCTTCTAATCATTCTGTTTCCCAGATCCCATCACACTGCGAGCGTCTGCATCCAAAACAGACTGCAGTGCGGAGGCTGACCCGGATGCAGCTGACAGGTAACAGCAGAGCAGTGAGCCACCATGTTTGGACCTTAGCAGGGTTCAGGGAGGAGGGGAAAGAATCTGGGTTATGGCGCTGTCACACCTTGAAGATTTAGCTGGCGTATGCCGATGTCCCAGTATCTCCTAAAATGCTAGCATACGCTGAACTTTCTATGTATTTTTTCAAGTTTGGGGCGTATGCACAGGGCATATATAACGAGTCTAGAGCGCATGTCCAACTTATGCATAACACATGGCAGCGTAATGCCAATGAAATGATGCATAGTCCTGAGGGGGGGCAGCGATTCGACTGGAGGCGCCCAGCCTACATAAAAAGCACAAGATTTCTCTAAACTTCACTGTTGCTGTAAAGCTGCTGTTTGCCTTCTGCCAATAAAAGAAATAAAGGTTTGCAGTCGCTGCAGATTCAGCTTCATGTCTGCTAGGAAGTTTTTTGGTTGTGGGCGTGAACGCAGGCAGGATCCAGCACACTCAACTTCACGCTCACCCTACAACTGGAACTGAATTAAATGGATAAGACCATGCTGATGTTGGAGGACAGCTACTATATGTACGTATTCCCGTAGCAGCCTTGCAGGATCCTCCATTTCTTCTGGAATGTCTGAAGTTTGGAGGAGAACAGATGTTTCTTCCTGTGAACCCCCTTTTTTACCAAAACGTTGCCAATACACCATTATACAGTAGAAGTAGTAGTTCTTGATAAGTTAAGCATAAGTTATGCACAAGTTACTCATAGGTTTTGGATGCGCTAGACGCCACGACTCATGAGTAACTTACACTAAACGTATGTCAACGATCGGATAACTTACTTGTAACTTATAGCCCACGTATGGCATACGTCTTTCCATACATCGACATGTACCAGCGTACTTCAGCGCTCTCATAACTTATATGAAACGGACCCATAATTTATCAAACGTATGCCAGCATTTTTGCCAGATGTTTAGTTTGTCGGCATACGCTGGCTAAATCGTCAAGGTGTGACAGGGGCTTTAGAAAGAGAAAAATGGATTGTTTTTCCTATAACTCCATCCATCCATCCATCCATCCATCCATCCATCCATCCATCCATCCATCCATCCAACCAACTGATCCTGTGTGTTTTTGTTCCTCCTGCAGCTCCAGCTGAGAACGTTCTGGAAGAGACACGTGAAAAAGCTTCACTCAGGAAGTTGAACTGAGCATTTCCTAAACATCTCTCCTAATTTATTTTTATTGTTTTTCTGGTTAAGTTGTAAATAGGTTCACCAACAGATTTTACTTCCAGCTGTTTTATTAAGTAATCTATAATATGAAGAAATTGTCAGTTGTCTTAATTTTTGTTATAAACATTTAACAATCAATCAAAAAAATATTTATATGACTGAAGTTTCCCAAAGGTTGGAGAATATTTTACCCTAAACCCAGTTTTAGAGTTTTTCTATGAAATCTAGAGAGAACAGAGGTCGTGTTTTGATTCATAACAGTTTTAGTGTCATAACCATTTTTTTGTGTTTTTCTGTTTTCTCGTGTAAAAACTGAACGTCTGACTTAGACATCAGCTCTGGTGGACTATTTAACATTTTTTATGTGAAGCAGCCTTTTATCTTTAAACCAAACACAGATTTTACTCCAGAAAACTTTTAATGAGGCCTTTTGTGTAAAAAGGCACATTGTAGGGGGCCAGACTATTTGATTTGATTTTTATTTATTTTTTTATTGTACACAAATTGATAATTTTTTATTTGGGGCCCAAATCTACTTAAAACTATTTATGAAAAAAAGGTATGGAAGTAATTGTAAATTTAATTCCCTACCTCACCCGTTTCTTTTGGTGGTTTTGATCATTGTGCAGCACTTCCACACAGCTATGCTTAATCCAGGAAGTAGGGGATCATTGTAATTGGCTCAGTTTGTAGCGGTAATAAAAAATAGCTAACTGCAGCATCTTAATTACTGTTCTTCATTAAAGTTTATAACTAAATATTTGTTTTCTTTTTATTTAAACCTATTGAAAAAAAGTCAAATTTACAATAAATGAAATTCCAAATTGGAAGTTAGAAGTGAAGCTCCCCCTACTGGCCTGGAGGATCCAAACAGCTCTTTGTTTTGTCTCAATCTACCTGTGTTATTTGAATAAAGGGGTGGGCTAGATGTTTTGCAAAAAAGCAAAGCTGTCATATTATCATTGGTGACAGTTTATTTGAAATAACCTCAAACTAACTTTTAGTTTTTTTTTTTTACTTATTAGTCATAAGGTGCTTCCTGTTAGGATTCCTTAAATACAAGCTGTGTTGTTACTCCTTGTACAGGGATAGATATGATTTTGGCTTCTCTATATAGGAAGACAATTTTAAAATAAGTTTTTTTTTTATTAGAAAATATTTAAATTTATTATCCATTTGCCATAAGTTTGTATTTCATCTTCATCTTGTCTGAAATCACTACCTTCGCTCTGCCCTTCATCAGGTCCTATTTTTTCTATCTCTAAAGAGTTTTATGCTTTTAAAAGGGTCTAATAACTCGTAAAATGTCTAAATTTGGCTAAAGTGGTATAAGGTCCAAACTGAAGTCAACGCTCCATGTGCTTCAGTTGCTTATGTACAGCTACAGAGAGAACTGTAAATGTATTCTTATTAATGGAAAATAAAGTTGATATTAACAGAAATTAAGTTGATTCAGTTGTTACTAAGCACTGATTTTTCTGTTTTTTGTTTGCAAATGTCTTCAAACCCTTATTTGTCTTTTAAGGCTCTTTTCAGTGGCAGTTTGTCAACTTTGTAAAACAAACATAATGAGAGCCTTTGATGATATGCGTAAGGCTTATCTGAATGATGGAAAAACAAAAATATGGCCTGTAGTGGCCTGTACGGAAGAGGCTTCTGACTGAAGACATCTCTGGTTAGTCCTCCACAAAGATCTGATGTATTTGTTTACTGAAATGTATTCATACAAAAATAACTACTAAACACCTAAACCTATTTTGCTAATTTAGGGATTCATTTGTGGCTGATTAAATGCACCACAGAAAAACTACTTTTATGTAGTTTAGCTGAAAATGTACAGAAAGCAGTAACCGTATTATGCTGGAACAAAGTAATTGAAATAGCAAATAAACTTTAACTGGGTAACATTGAACATGTTTATGTCATGAATGCCATATGGAAGGAACAATTTTACATATTTTGTTTAGATAGATATACTTTATCCCAAGATGGGAAATTGCAGAGTAGCAGAAGCTTTACACATAGTGACAGTTACAATGCAATGAGATAAAAAGTTACATAACATCTAGATGTATTTACAATATAAATGCAATATAAAAATGTATAAATAAACAGTGTTGGTTAAAGTACAAGTAAAGTAAGTATAAGGTTCAGTGAACGGATTATATGTAATGGAGCAAAGTACAGTAGTAAAATCAGTAAGATTTAACAGTATTAAATAAAATGAAGAGAGTTCACATTTGGAAGCAGAAATAAGAAAATAAGGATTTTATAAAATATTCATAATGTTATTCATAGTCAGGAAGCTCTCATCAAAACAGGGTTCATAAATAGTATAGTTGCCAACAGCCATTAAAACACAAGAAGAAAAAGAGGAAGATTCCCAGGGGATAGGCAGGAAATTATGGTTATTGAAAAAACAGTTTATTTTAAAATAATGCTAAATTGAAAAATTAAATATATATTCGTAGCAACATATCGCTTCACAGTCTTGTACAGTAGGTGGCGGTATGTACCTTTAAATCGTTTGCAAGCCGTACATAAAGAAAAGACGAAGAAGAAAAAGATTTCCCATGATTCCACAGTTTGTAGTTTACGGAGTAGCTAGCCCGCTAATAGAGCTAACTACACAGTAGCGGTGGCACAAAGGGTAAGCAGGTTTATTCTGGACGGAATCTAAATATACTTAAGAAGAAATAGCGTTTGCGGCATCATTCATGGACGAGTTCGTTCTACTTTTCTAAACCCAAATGCAGTTTTTAGCGTAATTCATGTTAGCATAGTTAGCTAGTGTGCAAAGCTAGCATACAAATAACTGTTTGGTTTCCCGCTTTGAAATAGATTTCAGTTATGAATGTTGGGTTTGATGAAACATTCAGGATATATTGACATTATTGTTATCTTTTATTTAATGTGTAATAACTTTGTTTAAAGAATTGAGCTGAGGCGCCGAGTGTCCGATAATGGATGTAGTGCAGGAGCTAGTTAGCGCCTGGGGCGCGATTTTCAAATGCATCAGTGGACCTTCACGGTAGTAGTTATATTATTGATTTTCTTTGTCAGCTTTTAAAGTCGTTTAATTTGGAACGTTCGCGGTTTGAACAGTTATTTTACTGCAGTTTTCAAAAACGGACCTTATTGTTTAGCTTCGACCTTCGATCAAAGTGCTGCATGATTCATGAACCTGTGATCTATAATGTTTCATAAAGTCATTTTTAAATGTCTGTGTTTAGATCCAGGTGTAGGTTGGTAGCATCATTATAGCTCCTTGTAGACAGAAACAGAGCAACTGTTGCCTAGGAAACGACTTTACTAATCACTTGAGACTGATTAGGAGCAAAGAGGTTGGAACAAGTGGGACTCAAAGCCTCCATGGTTACTGACAACAAATCATGGACTCATTTTTGCTCTTCTTCATCAGTTGAAGTGAAACTGAAGCCAGATGAGTCACCGTAGGACCTTCTTTTTAGACAGATTGGGTGAATATTGTTTGGTTTTAAACCTGTGCAGGTGAGATGACCTCCACGCTGGGCCAGACGGCTCCTCTGGTCTCAAACCTGGAACCAGGGATGGGGAGGTCTGCCGCCGTGCTGGGGCTGTCTGCGGGGGTAGGGGGGGCAGAGATGGAGCTGCAGAAGATGCTGATCAATGAGAGGATCAAGTCTGAAAACCACCGAACCAACTACCAGAAGCTGATGGCTGAGCACACTAGGTTTGGATTATCAGGATGTTTCTCTACAGATCAAAGGAATATTGATCCGCTGAGATCTTTAGCTTGTGTTGTTTGGTTTGACCTGTGCAGCCTGCAGACGGATTTCACACGGATGCAGAGCGAATGTAAACGCCTTCTGAGCGAAAGACAGTCGGAGCAAGAGAAGCTGCAGCGTCTGCTGGCGGAGCTGCGAGGAGAGCTGCTGGACAAAACCCGGGGGCTGGAGGAGCTACGGCTACAGGTCCGGCTCAGAACCGCAAAGGACTCAATTGTTTATACTAATCACAAAAAACAAATGTGGAACAGGTGTACAAATTATTTTTCATGTGTGATTCTTTGCAGGTGATGACGCCTCAGCGGTTGGAGCTGCTCAGGGCTCAGGTGCAGCAGGAGATGGAGGCTCCTGTGAGGGAGCGCTTCAACAAGCTGGAGGAGGTAAAAACGCAGAGGTTATTCTAATGGTTGATCATCCTTATATAGTAATGTAAAATCCAGGAATCAAAAAAACTTTTCTTACCTATTTCTTTACCTATTTCTAACTAATAGTCAGCAACATCGTTTGAGTTTGACATTTTTCAGTTCTTATTTGATTAAAACTGGTCATTTTTATTTAGAATAAATCACAATATGTAAATTCATAAATTATGAATTCACACCGACCTAATGTCCCAAAGAAAAGCTTTATATTATTGTTAGATAAAAGTAGATATTTATTTAGTAATTTGTTATTTCAGTTAGTTTCATCCCTTGTTGAAGGATTCTTAACTTTCAAGCCAAAAAAATGTTTTTAAAATTTTTTTTTTTAAATTTTTTAATATTTACATATATTGTTTTTACTATTGAGCTGTTTCAAGTTTCTTGCTTTCTTTTCCTTGTACATAAAAAAAAACCTTTTCCCACCTTTTTATGTGAAACCAGTAGAGTTTAACTCCTCTTTGTATATAGTTAAATAAAGAACAAAGATCACAGTTTGCATGCAATGTCTATCTCACTGGCAGATCTGGGATCAGCTTCACAGATTAGTTGTCAGCATCCAGCTGCATAAGTTTAGATTTTCCACCTCCAGCATCGGCCTCTCTAGATGCTCTTATTGCGTGTTGAGCCAAATGATCAACAGGAAACATGCAGAAAGCTTTAAAGGAATAGTACACCCAAAACATGATTAGCCTTCATTTTCTACTCACCCCCATGCTGAACAACACTCTGGAGTACTTTTTTGATATCTCAAATGCATCTGGAGATCTGGGAGGCTTCTTGCTGTCTGCTGACATTCAAATAATGGAGGTCTATGGCGCCCGAGGCAGAAAGGTCCATAAAAGTCCACAAAAAACGTGTCAATATTCCTCCATACTGCTCGTCCAAAGTATTCCAAGTGTCCTGAGTGGGTAGCGTCCATAATTTACTCGAAACGAGGTCATTTAGAATGTTTTTAGAGCATAAACAGTAGTGTATAGGATCTCCTAAAAGCGCGCGCCTGCGAGTTCACGAGCCTACGGAAACCGCAGCAGACCAAGCCAGATGAAAGTGCGCATTCAGCTCGGCAAAGAACTCATGCTCTTCCTCAACACTGAAGTCCTCAGACATTTTTCTTTCGTTGTTTCCTTCTTTGCACAGGTAAACAGCACATTTCTTCTTCTACGCTTGCATTATCAAGAGCAGACGCTGAATGCGCACTTTCATCTGGTTTGGTCTGCCACGGGTTCCGTAGGCTCGTGAACTCGCAGGCGCGCGCTTTTAGGAAATCCTAAATCCTGGGTCTAAATGCAGCATAAAGTCATCAGAATCAGACATACTTTAATAATCCCAGAGGGAAATTACTTAAGTCATAATAAACAGCTCAAGATCTATTGTTCCCTGTTTCTACAAAATAAGTTATAAAATTACATGATTCATGCTGATATCTTATAGAGGTGATATGGATATGATGAAGGAGACTCATCTACGACCTCCGACACTAAACTCTCCTCCTCTTGCATGTTTCCTCTGTCCATAGAGTTCCTTGACAGTGTCGTTTCTAAGTCACAAATTTAGTGCTACTTGGTTCACTACTACTTCAGCACTAAGTTTCTAGCTGGTTAGGAAGATGGTTCCAACAAATCGGCCACAACTAAACTGGCTTGCGAACCTTCCACCACAACAATCCCGCCCCCTTGATAAACAACCAATCACATTTACTTTATTCACCACTCGAGAGAATTCGGAAACATTTGGAACAGCCGATTCCCTACGACTTTAAATAATGTTAAACAACTTATAATCTGAACAAAAAAAAGCATCCTGGCTGCTGAATGGAGTAAACTGGTTCGGTTTTTTTCCAGACTTGTCCAGGTTTACCTTCATTCTCTCCACTTTCTGCTGCAGGAGAAACTCTAAGGCTGTTACTCCAGCATGTCTGTCTGAGCCTTTAATTTTCCCACATTCTGAGGTCATAAATAGGAGATTTTCTATTATATTTAGATCAAACATTTCTAATATCCCTCTGTCAGTTTAATGTCTGTCAGTTTATTTTTTTTTTATTTTGTTATAAAGCATAGATAAATTAGACCAAAGCTGCTCCTTCATCATTAAGAGTCTTCCTCCAGTCCTTTAAAGATCTTTGTCTGGTCGTGTCTCCTCTCTAGGAGACGGAGCGGTACCGGTCGGACTACAACAAGCTGCGCTACGATTTCACCTTCCTCAAGTCCCAGTTTGAGCACCAGAGAGAAGAGCACGCTCGTGTGCTGGAGGAGAGGAGGATCCTCTACGAGGCGGAGGTGGCTGCTTCTGTTAGAGGTATCAGGGTTCTAGTGAGGATTTGCTGATGTCATTCTGGGGTTCTGTCGTCAGGTTGCTCGACTGGAGAGGGACAGAAAGGAACTGGTGGCTCATTATCAGGGCTCAGACGCTCTGAGTGACGGGAGGCGGGTGGAGGCTCTGCTGAGAGAGAAGGCCCAGCTGAACCAGAGGCTCAAAGGCCTGGAGGCAGAAGTAGCCGAGCTCCGAGCGCAGAGGGAGAACTCAGGGCAGCAGGCTGAGAGCGTCCAGCGCACCCAGACCAGACAGCTGACTGAGCTGCAGGCGGCCGTCAAATCGCTGGAGGTGAACCTGAACACAAAGTGTCTGATAGTTACCGTGTTTTACCGCCTAATCGTTCTCTGATTAGACCGTGTTTTACCGCCTAATTGTTCTCTGATTAGACCGTGTTTTACCGCCTAATCGTTCTCTGATTAGACCGTGTTTTACCGCCTAATCGTTCTCTGATTAGACCGTGTTTTACCGTCTGATCGTTCTGTGATCAGACTGTGTTTTACCGTCTGAATGTTCTCTGATTAGACAGTGTTTTACCGTCTGATCGTTCTGTGATCAGACTGTGTTTTAACGTCTGAATGTTCTCTGATTAGACCGTGTTTTACCGTCTGATCGTTCTGTGATCAGACCGTGTTTTACCGCCTAATCGTTCTCTGATTAGACCGTGTTTTACCGCCTAATCGTTCTCTGATTAGACCGTGTTTTACCGTCTGATCGTTCTGTGATCAGACTGTGTTTTACCGTCTGAATGTTCTCTGATTAGACAGTGTTTTACCGTCTGATCGTTCTGTGATCAGACTGTGTTTTAACGTCTGAATGTTCTCTGATTAGACCGTGTTTTACCGTCTGATCGTTCTGTGATCAGACTGTGTTTTACCGTCTGATCGTTCTGTGATCAGTGTTTTACCGTCTGATCGTTCTCTGATTAGACCGTGTTTTACCATCTGATTGTTCTCTGATTAGACCGTGTTTTACCGTCTGATTGTTCTCTGATTAGACCGTGTTTTACCGTCTGATCGTTCTCTGATTAGACCGTGTTTTACCGTCTGATCGTTCTCTGATTAGACCGTGTTTTACCGTCTGATTGTTCTCTGATTAGACCGTGTTTTACCGTCTGATTGTTCTGTGATCAGACTGTGTTTTACCGTCTGATCGTTCTGTGATCAGACTGTGTTTTACCGTCTGATCGTTCTCTGATTAGACCGTGTTTTACCGTCTGATCGTTCTCTGATTAGACCGTGTTTTACCGTCTGATTGTTCTGTGATCAGACTGTGTTTTACCGTCTGAATGTTCTCTGATTAGACCGTGTTTTACCGTCTGATTGTTCTGTGATCAGACTGTGTTTTACCGTCTGATCGTTCTGTGATCAGACTGTGTTTTACCGTCTGATCGTTCTCTGATTAGACCGTGTTTTACCGTCTGATCGTTCTCTGATTAGACCGTGTTTTACCGTCTGATCGTTCTGTGATCAGACTGTGTTTTACCGTCTGAATGTTCTCTGATTAGACCGTGTTTTACCGTCTGATCGTTCTGTGATCAGACTGTGTTTTACCGTCTGAATGTTCTCTGATTAGACCGTGTTTTACTGTCTGATCGTTCTGTGATCAGACTGTGTTTTACCGTCTGAATGTTCTCTGATTAGACAGTGTTTTACCGTCTGATCGTTCTGTGATCAGACTGTGTTTTACCGTCTGATCATTCTGTGATCAGACCGTGTTTTACCGTCTGATCGTTCTCTGATTAGACAGTGTTTTACCGTCTGATTGTTGTGTGATCAGACCGTGTTTTACCATCTGATCACTGTGTGATCGAACTGTGTTTTACTGCCTGATTCTTTTTTCGATCGAACCGTGTTTTACTGCCTGATCGTTTTGTGATCAAACCGTGTTTTACCATCTGATCATTCTGTCATCAAACCGTGTTTTACCGTCTTATCCAATGTGCTGCAGGCGGAGCGTCTGTCGTTGCGTCAGCAGCTGGAAAGAACGGGGTCTGAGCTTCAGCAGAGCCAAGAGCAGAACAGCCAGCTCACAGGACGGCTGCTCAAAGCGGAGAGAGATGTCATCTCGCTGAACTCGCAGGTAGGACCCCCCCCCATTCTGAGGCCTCAGTCAGCCATCGCTGCCCTCTAACCTTTAATGGTTGTACTGGTTTCAGATGGAAAGCCTGAAGCATTCCCATAAACTGGAACTGGCGGGCGTCAAACTGCAGTGTGCTAGCTCTAAAAGAGAGCTGGAGAGGGAGAGGGACGCTGTGCAGGCCCAGATGGACGGTACCGCTCAGTCTCACACACGTTTCTACCATTCTACTTCCTGACGGCTCCATCACAGCTACATGCTGCCTTTATACTCACATCCTGAGTCTTACTGGTTGGTTTCAGGGCTTCAGACTGACATTGATGTTCTGAAGGAAGCACTGGACCGAAGCAAGGAGGTTTTGGTGGAAAAAGAGAGGGAGCTGGTGAGGAAAGTGCAGTCGGTCCGAGAGGAGGAGTTCCACAAACAAGCAACTTTAAACGAGGAAAAGTCAGAATCTGATCATTCACTTCGACACGAAAAGAATGACCGAAAACTACAGAGAACGTTTTCCTCATCTTGATTCTTCTTCTAGGTTGGAGCTGGAGAATCGCCTCGCCATGTTAGAGCAGCAGAGGGCGCTGCAGGACGCCTCAGATCAAACCTTAAAGGAGGAGTGGGAGGAACGGGTCCGCAGCGCTCAGCAGGGAGAGGAGTTGGCTCGCAGAGAGCTGCAGAACCTGAGGTCAGCCTGCAGCTCCATGTTTCACCTGCAGAGAGCGCCGTCCTGAATAATTTTTTTTTTTTTGTTGGTGTTTCTTTGAAAAGTTGGATCAAATGGTTGTTTTCTGTCTGTTAGAAACAAGCTACAACAGCAGAGTTTGAAGATGGAGGAGCTGGAGAGACAAAGAGCAGAGATGGCCGACCTTCAGCAGGTGAGACCACGGGCTTTACATCCACCGAAGCAGATGTTTGGTTTCTCTACTGAAGGTTTGGTTTCTGATGACAGCAGAACCAGGAGCTGGCGGTCCAGCTGGCGGCGCTGAGGCGTTCTGAAAGCGAGCTGATGGACGCAAACCAGAGCCTGAGAGAAACGCTGGACAGAGCGAGGGAGGAGTTGAGGGCAGCGCGGGCACAGGCGGAGAGGAGTCAGCACGAGGCGGAGAGGTGCAGCTACTCGCTCCGCCCCTTCTGGGAGGTTCTCCTTTCTCCTGGTTTTGACCAACCTGCTGTCTGTTGTTGCTTCTCCAGGATGGTGGAGGACCAGCTGGTGGAGAAGCACAGGCTGCAGCAGCGAGAGGCGGAGCTTCAGCAGAAATACTCTCAGGCTAAGGAGAAGCTGCAGAGAGCAGCGGCGGCTCAGAAGAAGGTCCGCATCATGACCTCAATCTGCTTTTATCGTCTAAAACAACGATGAGCTGAAACCGAGGTTTGTGTCGTTTAGAGGAAACATCAGACGGAGAACCGAGAGAAGAAGCTGCAGGATAAGATCCAGCTGCTGGAGGCCAAAATCGAGGAGCTGGAACTAGAAGCTGCTGCTGCTAAGAAGTCAGTCTGACTCCATCGATAACCTGAAGCTCTTCTGGCATTTCTGTCGCTCAGTTTTCTTTCCGGGTGTTTCCAGGCGCTCGGTTTTCTCAGAGGAGCAGGCTCAGCTGAAGAGACGTCTGAAGGAGCTGCAGCGGCGACACCACGAGTTCCGCCGCCTCCTCCTGGGCGGCCAGGGGCCCCACCCCATGACCTCTTCCCTTTCCCTACCGGTCCTCGGGTGCGAGGGCCCGCTTTCTGTCGACCTGGTGAGGCTCTGATTATAGTAAGATGAGATCTGATTAAACTGGGCCCAACGTTCTGGAAACTGGATGCAAAGCTATTGAATATAACAATCCAGGGCAGGTTTCTCTATTTCACAAGCACTTTGTAAATGTTAGGAAATAGAAATGTAGAATATCTTTCCTTAAACTTCAAAATTGTCTTGGAAAAATGTTAAAATCTTAGTTCTGACAGGAAACTAAAGCATCCAGACGGCGTTTGTTCTGCAGGAGGCGGAGTTCTCTTTGCTGCGGAGGAGACTGGAGAGTCTGGAGAACGCTCAGCAGCAGCAGCTGGAGGAACTGGGCTCACTGGTGCAAAAATGAGCACGGCTCTGCTCCCAAACCTGACCTCTGACCCCGACCGTGTCACCTTCGTTCCAAAGCTCCTCAGGAATAAATCTTTTATTGTTTACATGTCTCTCCATCCTCAACGGGCCTGGAAAGCCTTTAGAGCCGATAAACACGATACCCTGAAAAAAAGAACTCATCTGATCGATTTTATGTTTAAATAAAAAAGATTTTTATCTCTCTGGGTTTTAGAACAGAAACAAACATTTTTAGGGAAACAAAATACAGATTTTCTTCAATTTTATGCAAAATGGAACAACAAAGACAAACTTTTTCATTGCATAATGACTAGAAATCAGCATTAATGTTTTAATGACATCATTAGAAGCCATTCTGGGTGTAAAGCTGAGGTTGATGTTGACATCAAGGCACTATGAATAGAAACTTGCACATAAAAATGTACAAACTTATTTTTTTTTACTTGAATAATAACTCAGCTGTCGATTTCCTTTGCTCCGTTTGAGAAGCTGATGTGAATTTATTGGTTGTTTATTAAAAGTTTTCCAGGTTTAAAGGTGCTCCTTTCTGTTTACATGTTCAGTCCTTCCAGTTTTTCATCTCCAGCTTACTCCATAAAAGTAATCCTCAGCGGGGTTTCTTCGCTCTGATCTCTGAAACGGTTTCAGCTCCATGTTTACTGAAGGTGACGACTGCCTCGTCACAGACGTGGAAGAGCTCCCCTCCCTTCCTGTCGAGTTCATTCAAGTTCAGCTTACTGATGAGCTCAGTTCCATGAGCAGCTCTTCAGGCTGTCAAATAAGTCTTTTACATGCTGCAGTTGCTCCAGCAGCTCAGTGGGGGCGCCGTTGCTGAGCAGCTTCTCGTTGATCTGTGGAAAATCCAAACAGGTGTCACAGGAGAAGATGCTTCCCTAAAATCTGGTGCACAGTGGATTGAATAAATGCATGATCAGATCTGTTCACAGTTTCAACTTGGTGGAAACGATAATAAAAGCGACAGCAGACTCTGCTTTCTAGATGTCCTACTTTGCAGAAAAGAACAGGAAACATAAAGGCTTGACATGCAGCTGAAGAAGTTCAGCTCGTTTCCTTTCTGTCCTTCCATTTGATTATCAGTTTCACAAGCTACTTCTGCAGCGGCCTACATCTCGCAGCTTTTCCTGTGAGGAAACAGCTTCTAGTAACATGTCTTTAATATTCTTAAATTCTTCCTTTGAATCTTGAAGATGATACATGGTCATCATTAGGCTGCTTCAGCTAAAAGTTTGACTGTTTGGATTAGCTGTTTATCTTGCGGCCTAGAAGCGATTTGAGTTAGGGGATGCACCGATTTAAAAAACCTAAGGCCGATATATACAGTGGGGCAAAAAAGTATTTAGTCAGCCACCAATAGTGCAAGTTCTCCCACTCAAAAAGATGAGAGAGGCCGGTAATTTTCATCATAGATATACCTCAACTATGAAAGACAAAATGAGAAAAAAAAATCCAGAAAATCACATTGTCTGATTTTTAAAGAATTTATTTGCAAAATATGGTGGAAAATAAGTATTTGGTCAGTTAAAAACAAGCAAGATTTCTGGCTCTCACAGACCTGTAACTTCTTCTGTAAGAGGCTCCTCTGTCCTCCACTCGTTACCTTCATTAATGGCACCTGTTTGAACCCGTTATCAGTATAAAAGACACCTGTCTACAACCTCAAACAGTCACACTCTAAACTCCACCATGGCCAAAACTAGAGAGCTGTCAAAGGACACCCGAAACAAAATTATAGACCTGCACCAGGCTGGGAAGTCTGAATCTGCAATAGGTAAACAGCTTGGTGTGAAGAAATCAACTGTGGGATCAATTATTAGAAAATGGAAAACATACAAGACCACTGATAATCTTCCTCGATCTGGGGCTCCACGCCAGATCTCACCCCGTGGGGTCAAAATGATCACAAGAACGGTGAGTAAAAATCCCAGAACCACACGGGGGGACCTAGTGAATGACCTGCAGAGAGCTGGGACCAAAGTAACAAAGGCTACCATCAGTAACACACTACGCCGCCAGGGACTCAAATCCTGCAGGGCCAGACGTGTCCCCCTGCTTAAGCCAGTACATGTCAAGGCCCGTCTCAAGTTTGATAGAGAGCATTCGGATGATCCAGACGATGACTGGGAGAATATCATATGGTCAGATGAAACCAAAATAGAATTTTTTGGTAAAAACTCTACTCGTCGTGTTTGGAGGAGAGAGAATGCTGAGTTGCATCCAAAGAACACCATACCTACAGTGAAGCATGGGGGTGGAAACATCATGCTTTGGGGCTGTTTTTATGCTAAGGGACCAGGACGACTGATCCTTGTGAAGGAAAGAATGAATGGGGCCATGTGTCGTCAAATTTTGAGTGAAAACCTCCTTCCATCAGTAAGGGCATTGAAGATGAAACGTGGCTGGGTCTTTCAGCATGACAATGATCCCAAACACACCGCCCGGGTAACGAAGGAGTGGCTTCGTAAGAAGCATTTCAAGGTCCTGGAGTGGCCTAGCCAGTCTCCAGATCTCAACCCCATAGAAAATCTTTGGAGGGAGTTGAAAGTCCGTGTTGCCCAGCGACAGCCCCAGAACATCACTGCTCTAGAGGAGATCTGCATGGAGGAATGGGCCAAAATACCAGCAACAGTGTGTGAAAACCTTGTGAAGACTTACAGAAAACGTTTGATCTCTGTCATTGCCAACAAATTGTATATAACAAAGTATTGAGATGAACTTTTGTTATTGTTATTTGTTAGACGTTATGGATATAACAGGAGGTTAAAGGGCTCAATATTGGAGTTTATCCAGTGTTTATGTTCACAAACAGAACCACATGATGTTTATTCTGCAGGCGGCCTAGTAGTTAGGGTATTGCGCTTGGAATTTGGAGCTCGGGGTCCCTGAGCAAAGACCCTTAATCCCACGCTGCTCCCCGGGCGCCACACAATGGCAGCCCACTGCTCCCCAAACGGATGGGTTAAATGCAGAGAGTTCATTTCATTGCTCCGTACTTGTGACGATGTAATGACAATAAAACAAAGAAAACATGTTTTGTTTATAGAGCCATTATTTAATTGAGCTAGTGCAATAAATAATAAAAAAATATAATAAAGTACTATTAAAAAAATAGAAGCTCATCAATAAATTGTTAAAGATTGATTAGATTAGATGATAATTACAGTTTTGGTCAAACATCATCCTAAGCTGCATCATAACTGCTGTCACATGACCAAACAAACCATGTGACTGATACCCTCCTTAACAACTACATTGAAACAAACATTGGTTTCAACAGGACAATTTTATTTGACTCATACCTCTATGCTTAAAGATGAACCATATCTGTGGATTCCAATATCAATCACAATATATCAGTCATGCCTGAGATCAGCTGAAATAGCCATCTGGCTGGATATGTTGCCCGGCTAGCTCAGTCGGTAGAGCATGAGACTCTTAATCTCAGGGTCGTGGGTTCGAGCCCCACGTTGGGCGACAAATATTTTGGGAGGGGAGTGGCGGCCTAGTGGTTAGGGCATAGGGCTTTGAATCCTGAGTTTGTGAGTTTAATGTCCCACTCAGGGACCCTTAACGCACAATGGCAGCTGCTCCCATTAAATGCAGAGAAGTAATTTCCCTCTGGGGTAATTAAAATGTTAGAAACACACACACGTATATATAAACATCCGAAACATGAGGATGCATTCATCTCCTATATATATATATATATATAGGAGATGAATGCATCCTCATGTTTCGGATAAGGTGGATGTGAGGACTAACCTGCTCGAAGTATCGCTGTACATATTCATAGAGCTTTTTGAGGGCTGCGGCTTCGTTGAACTCCCCTTCATGTTTCTAGAGAGACAGAGAAAGAAATAGGAAAGTAAATAATTTAAAGGTATAGTGGAGGATGTTCTTTTTCCAAGCGGATCATCTAAATAAGTGGCCCTCCCAATTGTCAATCATTTTGGTGATATGTTTACGTAAGGCCATCCTACAAGCTCGTCCCCATTTTTACTTACTGATGGTCAGTCTGACATAGTGGAAAAATTGCAAATCTTCTTTTAAAGACAGCGTGCACGAGGAGAAATGGGCTCATGCACGCTCTCACATACGTTAAATAGGCTTTCCCTCTCGCTCATATTTTTTAAAGTGGAGAGGGCGGGTCTCTTCAAATATTCGCAAAGATCCTCCACTATAGCTTTAAAAAAAAAAAAACACTAGAACTTGAACTCATCACAGCTGCCAGAGTGCTGTGGATCAAAAATCTGGTCTCTGCTGCCAAAAAAACTACATTCAGTTTTAATGCAGCTCATCAAATAAGCCATTAAAAAAGCAGAAATATCTGAGATTATATCGTCCAAACTGGACTGGTTACACAGAACCTTTGAGCGATGCTGGGTTTGAAATCTGTTAATGGATTCACAGCCCTTTATTCTCAAAATTGTGATGGAGTCCAGGCCAATTCTTCAAAGATCAAAAGCAAGACCAAATCTTTAGAATTTGACTTAAATATTGGAACAGCTAAAACAAATAATCCTAATTTAAATCACAAAATGAATTAAAAAGATTAACTGAATTATCACAATAAACTAAAAAAATACTGATTCCAACCATGCATCGATATGCAAATTCTCTAGTTTATGTTGTACGTTAAAATGAAAAACTGATAAAGATTTGAATGAATTATAAAAAAATCTGTAAGAAACAAAAAATTTGTTAGCCTCTAATGTATTTTTATTACAAAGTAATTATACAAAAACAAAGTCTCAAAATGTTCATATATATATATATATATATATATATATATATATATATATATATATATATATATATATATATATATATGTGTGTGTATATATATATATATATATATATGTATGTATGTGTTTACTACTTTTAATTATAGAAATAATGGGAGAGAAGAATTTTTCCACTACTGTATTTTGGGGTTTTCTTTATGTTGAACACCAGATTGCATTAATCATAAAATGCCAATAAGTTCAAGGTAAAAACTAAACATCTGATCCTGTTTTATTTAAAATATTTGGTCTTGATGAAATTTACTGAGGTTTGATAATATGGTAAAAACGCTCCTCCATCCCTGGTGATGAGTTTATGTGATTTTACCTTGGACTCTCCCTGCAGGAAGTCTCTGAACTCAGCGTCGCTAACTTCTGGCTGCTCTCGGATCTGTTTGTAGTAAGCCTTCACCTCCTGCTTGAATTTAGGGATATCTTTGGCGTAGAGAAGCTTGTTGGTCGGTGCGTGCTGAAAAATTTTGTCATTTAGTTATTTTTCACTTGGAGTTTTTACTCAGTTCTGCGATTGTGCAATGGAACGTGCTTCTTCACCTTCCCCAGCTGGGTCTCACTCAGGGAGAAGGAGTCCATGAAGGCCTGAGCGATGACGGACAGGCAGCCATCCACATGGGGGGTCTTCTCCATGTCGAACACAAACTGTGGGTTTTTCAGGATGTTGATCCAGAAGCGCAGCGGCAGGCTGGTTTGGAGAGAAAGGAAATTAGTGCGGGTTATCCTCGCACTCACTGTCCAATCAGAGGCGAAGGAAGCTATCCTTACCTGTTGGTCTTCCAGATGTGTCTCACATCTGGATCTGTGATCTTCATGTTCTCTGCCTGAGCATCCAGGAAGTCAAAGAAGTATTTGATGGCGAGTGGGGCTCTGCTCTGGGACATCCCCCAGATGGACTTGAAGAGGTTCTCCACATATGAATGAACGGCCACCTTAGAGCAGGAGACAGAACAACTGAACGTCATGAGGCCACCTTAAAAAAAATCTTTTTTTTCCTACTTCTGTTTGTCCCAGCAGAGAGCTGCACTGGAACCAGTTCCTCCTACCTTGGTGGAGAGCAGCTTGGTCAGGTACACCTCTTTCAGTTTGAGCTTCTTCCTCTCTGGGTTCCTCCCTTGCTCCTCCACCACATCAGGATCAATCTGCACCAACAACACCAACCAACCCATTAGCTGCACTCAATAACTATCCTGTTAAATCAGCATGAGAGTGAAAACTATGAAGTTGCAGTAAAAAACAGCCTCCTACCAAATGGAAGTACTTTCCACAGAAGTTTTCATCATCTAGAAAAAAAAGGAAACAGGAAGTAACGTGATCAGACAATTTATTGCTTTATTAGACAGAAAACATGCAGTAAAACAAACCAGCGGAAAAAACAAAACAAAGAAAGACAAAAACGTAATACGAGATATAGATTGATTAAAATGAAACCAATGTTTATTTGTTTCTGTTAAAATAAATGCAAATTGGAATATTTACAGTGCCGGTTCTAGACCTAACCTACCAGGGGGCCCAGGGTGGGGCCTGTGTTTTTTTTATGGAGACACAAAACCAAAGATTGAAAAAAAAACATTGCAGTAATTCATTGATTGATTAATATACATTACTTAGCATAATATGATAATTTAGTTGTTATCTCAGCAATGAATTATTGATTGAAACATATTAGGTAGATTTCGAGCAGCAGTAATAATATATTTGTGACTAGAATTACCGGAGGATTTCTGCACCGGCTTTAAAAAAGAAGATGCTCCTCCAGATTTGAACAAACCACAATTTTAACCTAAGTTTAAAGTTTGTGGTGTCCTTTGCTTCTAACTCATTGCAGAGTCTACTTTAGCCATTGTTGATGGTAACAACAGTGTGGTAAAATGGTCCCCATTTCTTAGAAAAAAAACATTCAAAGAGCGACACTTTTTGTATTTAGAAGACCAAATATGAAACAACACTCTAAGACATTTTTCACACCTCTGTTGCAGAATGAGATCAGCATGCAGCATGACAATGAAGCACCTTCTTTTTCATAACCATCCCTGCAGTGCTGGATGATAGATACTTTTAAGGAGGAATGGACTATATTTAGAGAAAAAGTTTCCCTCCTTTGAAGCTATGTTTAGCTATGATCTCAGACCAGAAGATGACGCTCTATGTATATCGGTTCTTACCTTGCACACTCCCCTGTGGGCTTAGCGGAGGATGAGTTTTAGTTGATAGCACTTTAATTGTTGCCCCATCATCAATCTATAAAAAATCAGAATAGATTAACCAGATTAGTTCCAACTAGAACATAAAGGAACTGGTTGAATTAAATAGCTAAATCAATCCAGGAGCTTCAGATGCACCAATCCTTTGTTCAGTGTTGAAAACAAATAATCCATTTTTGACTAAAAAGTGAAAAACTGAAAGCTAATTTGTTTTTCTATTTGAACAGATGTGTTGAAACTGAAAACTTTCTAATTTGGGCTCTTTAATACCAGCCCCGTTTTCAGTTTCATACACTTTCTGATTTTGCCGTCTGTTGTGGCTTATAAAGACATACCCTGTACGAGTCTAAAGCAGAAGAAGTGTCCTCCATATTTGTTACATTCATGGCTCCTGGGTTATTTTTGTTGTGAAATCAACATCTTGCTCTACTTATTTTTTTTTCTTCCACATTTGAGGATGAACTAAACATTTGGCGACACATCTTAAAACCTTAGTGAGTTTCCCATGTTTGGTCAAATCAATTTTAACGGAATTCATTTCATATGAAATCTAGGGCTGAAAAAATTAAGCAGATTAATCTTGATTAATTGATTATTGAAATAATTGGAGGACAACTTATTTTGATGATCCACGCGGAGAGAGAACATCCTCCACTATACCTTTAAGTTATTACTTTGCATTAATCTGTTAGTGGCACAAATGTACTGTAGAGCCTTGGACTCGGGAGACCAGAGAATTTTTGGTCAAGTTCAAAATAAATCTGAGGCAGTCTGGGTTGGACTGAGCTCAAATGGGTTATGTTGCAGTATCATAAACACAAAAATAAATACTGAGGCATTAGTTTTTAAAGGCAGACATGAGACAGCCTTATGGCGATCTGTAAAATGTACCCCAAAAAGGTGATAACAATTTGCACCGAGGCAAATGCACAATTTTATTGAAAGGAATTTTCAACTAATAAAGATAATGTGGATGAATTGTGCATAAAAAAACAGAGACATATGAAAAAAGAAAAAAGGAGAGAAAAACAAACTAGCTGTGATACATTTCATGTTCAGGACATCTTGATGGTGCAGAATGACCATATAAGCCATTACGCAGCATTTTTCGCCCCATCTTTTTCCCTTTATATGAAAAAAGCTCCACCCTTTCTAGATGCGATGACTAATTGATGACTGTTTTCCATGTCCTCTGCTTATCAAGCTGTTGCATCAGAGGAAAACATGTTGATTCCCTCTGACAGCAACAACTAAACCGGATCACAAGTTTCTTATAAAGTAGAAGTGAAACTGAGTAATGGCGCTGGTGCCATTAGCCCCTCCCCCCCAAAAAACCTTCTTCCTCTTCATCTTGCAGTTTAGGCAACATTTTCTGTCCATATCATTTTTGTTGGTTAAAGAGTCACTTGCTCTGTCCACCAGCCCTGACTCAGCTTCACACCCCCACCCTGCTTTCACAGCAGTAAAAAAAGCTGCATACGTGTCTGTTTGTTTGTAACATCTCAGCCTCTGCACCCCCCCTCATACAGTTGTTTTAAACTATGTAAATCTCTGTTACAGTTTAAAGTCTCACCTTATAGTGTCTGAGTGTGTTGAGCTTAGTAACCTCCCCGATCACCTCGGAGCCTGCATCCACCTCTTGCAGAGGAAAAAACGATCCACCTTTCTCCAGTTCTGCAAGGAGAGAAAGAATTATTAGTTTGATCTAAAGCAGGCGTCTTTGACTGTCTTCAGGGACCCAGATTAAAGAAGAAACAGATGTAAGACACCCTGCAATGGGGTATGGAGGACCAGGAGAGTCAATGAAAAAGAAATACAACCATTGGAAATTCAGCTTTTTGTTAAAGACAAAATGCAATTGTACCCATGATTTACAATTTGAATATGTATTTTCAAATCCTGTTTCTAAAAAAAGATTTGAAAACTGTAAAACATTTTGATTATAAATAGCTTTCCTTATTGAACATTCAAAGAGGCAATTCCTTTTCCCACTTCTGTTTTCCTGTTCAGCTTGAATTTTTGAAGCCTTTTTGGATTTGCATTTTATTTGGTAACACTTGACAATAAAGTCCAAAACATTTCCGTAATGACTAGATAATATCTAGTAAACTAATCAGGAACTAATGGGAAGGTAACCAGTGGAGAACAACCCAACCCATCCTTATTATGGGAATACTGCTTCATCACTAAAGAAACAAGGAACTAATCAGGACCCATTGGGTAGTTTAATTTTACTTAAGAGTAGATAAAACATTAGTTAACGGTCAGGTGCTAATTAGCTAATGTTTATTTCTTTATTAACTACTTGGTATGATGCTTTACTCCAAAAAGTCCATAGAATACTAGCTAGGCAATGATTTGGTCCTCAGTAAGTGATAGAGATATTAGGATTACAGCAGGACTAAAAAGCAAAAGTGATAACATCTTTCATCAACAGGTTTACAAAAGAGAGAACCAATGAACTATGTTATTGACAAGAAACAGGTTTTTCTTAACCCCCCCTCCATGGCCAGTCCAGCGGGAGCTACCTTGTGTTTTACAATATAATTCAGTTTATTTATATAGCACCAATTCACAACACGTTATGTCAAGGCACTTTACAGTTCACCAGATCATCAAATTTATTCAGAGTTTTCTAACTAAGGGTCCTTTTCCCTTTTATCTTTTTTTCATTCTCGGTTACACCTACAGTATATTAAGCTCAGTGCTTTCCACCAGAGTTAGAAATGAGGAAGTCTCTTGGATGTTAGGTGAAACATCTTCTAGAAAACTTCAGGTCGTTACCTAAACTGAACTTTTCAAGCTTAAAGGTATAGTGGAGGATGTTCTTTTTCCAGGTGGATCATCAAAATAAATGGCCCTCCTAATTGTCAATCATTTTGGTGATATGTTTACGTAAGACTGTCCTACATGCTCGTCCCTATTTTCACTTACCAGTGTTGACTCTGAGATGGTGGAAAAATTGCAAATGTTCTTTTGGAAAGTAAGCTTGTATGGGCGATGCAAACAGCACCTTTTAAACAGAGCATGCACAAATAAGCTCATGCATGTGTTTAATAGACGTTTCCTCTCGGGAACAGGTACAGGGTTGTGCATGTCCATTTTTTTTTCTTAGTGGAGAGGGCGGGTCTTTTCAAAAATTTGTGAAAATCCTCCATTATACCTTTAAGCTTTGCCCTCTCAGGTTTTACTCTGAACCAACATTACTTTAATTTCTGCTGTTTTTGTGGTAATAAACCAGTAGTCCCCTAATAAGCCACTGGTGAACTTTTAGTTCTCCTTGTTTTTATTGTAATTACTCATTGGTTCCTGATTGGTTATGCTCATTTCCTCAGTAAATACACATTAGTTACTGATTAATAATTAGTGTTTTGCAGGTAACAAAGCAGCGGTCCCATAATAATCCTGGGCTGGGTTTCCCCCATTAAGTACTGGCTAACTACCAATTAATTGCTCATTAGTTCCCTGGGCGTTCCTTTTCTTTCTACTTCCTTTCAAAGGAACAATGTACTTACAGCTCATAGTTTCAATTAATTAATTATTTAGTTTCACCCTTTTAACAGTTTAGCTACAGTTCATAAAAAGGTTTAGCAGCTTATAAATAGATTTATGCTGGCTAATAACTGGTTTAGTAATAGCTTATTAACAAGGTTCTTCCGAAAGCCAAATGGAAAAAGGAAACTGCTATGAGCATGAACTTTTCAAATATTTAATATAAAAACCTTTTTATAATGAGATTAATGAATTTGGTTTTTTAGGATATCCATTTTGAAAATGGATTTTGAAATAAATTTTTAAATTACTGAGTATTGTATTCAATAATGGATTAATAAATACAACTTACAATTCCTCTTTAATAGTTAAATTTAATTTGTGCAATAAAAAAAACATATATGTATGATTTGAGTGTTTAATAAGAAATTTTCTTATTTCTTTTTCAGTCTCTTCAGGTCCTCCATAGTGGGGGTAGGGCAGCAGTTTCGTGTAGATTTTACATTTTTTTTACTATAAAAAAACATACATTTTAGATTAACCACCCATGCAGTACCTCCCTCTGCGGGGGTCATGACATTATTGAATACCTCCAATCTAAAGATCATGTAACCAAGTGTTTGCCTTTCTTAAGATGCAGATGCATTAAGTTCACTGCAGGAAATACAAGGTATTTGTTTTTGGTTGCATCTCCCAGTTTGAACATGCGAGTAAGAAGCATATTTTCCCTATTCCTTCCTTTTGAGGTGTGAACTTGATTTAGTTGAGTGTTAGGACGAGGTTTGCACTGTTAACCATTAATGGTTAGGTTTAGGGTTCTTGTCAGGGTCAGGGCACAGCAAGGGTTAAAAATATGTGAAAATCAATGGGAGTAAACACATGCTCCTCACTACATATAGTAATACCGGAATGTGTGTTTTAATGAGAAGGCAAATTATTTCCTGAAGCAGAGGAAGCTTTTTATATTAAAGAAAATTGTGCAAACAGAAAGAACGACAAATATTTTTTTGTGGGTTGACTATAAATAAAAACCACACTGTGGTTTAATAAAACCAAACAGGTTTACAATGGCTATGTCTGAATGTCCACACTAATCAGTATGTAGAGCACTATATAGTTTGGACACTCTTTTTAAATGGAAATCAGCTGTGCCAAGGCAAGGAAAGCTCTAAAACCTGCAGGACAGGGGCCCTCAAGGAATGAGGTTGGCATGCCTGCTGTAAACTAATGCAACCAATCATTTTACTGGATGCAATATCAAGGAAAAAAACAGCATTACTTCAGTATTGTCACAAACTATTTTCTGCTGATTTGTAGCAAAGGGTCACGCACATGACAGTAGGATGACAGTAGGTTGTGGACTTCCAAGTTTACATCAAAAACTTTTAAAAATTCATTGAAACCTCCATTTGCTACAGAAACGGTTGAGACGAAACCCTCAAACTACCAGCTACAGCAGGGGTCGGCAACCTAAACTGCTCAAAGAGCCATATTGAACTAAAAATAAAAAACCTGTCTGGATCCACAAAAATATCTTATATAAGCCCAATATGGCAACACAGGCTCTAAGTGTATTATCCCATTGTAAAAAAGGACTATGTGGGCTTAAATATATAATAAGAATTAATGATTACATTTTTATCCTGGAGCAAATGTGACATCTTGTAACTACTCTGCTGTACGATATTTGGTCCTTATATTTTAAATTCCTTAGTAGCATGAGGAGCAGTAAATGCTCTCACTGCATGGTTTGTATGTATTAATGCATTGATGAATTTATAGAGACATGATAAAGAAATCAGATTTTAATTTAAGAATTTGGGGAAAAAATGGAAGAAAGTTCCCATCCCTGCATCAGAGCGCTACCTGTTCGATCTGTGAACGATTTTCCATGCTTGCAACAAAACTAGCAGCAGTAGTGGAGTTTGGAGACGCAATACAATTCTTAAAGATATATTTGCTCTCCTTTAATTTATCAAGAAGTTCTGCAGTCACACTTTTTCTGTCACTCCGAACTTGGTGGTCAGCTGCTAATTTAGCATGCCTTCCTTGGACTTTCCAAATTACTCTTTTTATTTTTTGACAGCTTCTCATTACAAAGCAAACATGCAGACCATCCTTCCGCATTGGTAATGAAAGCCAATGATTTGGTCCATCCTTCTTTGAATCCTTTGTTCTCATCACCTATTTTCCTTTTTTTCCCCTTGGGATCCATGGTCTGAGACACTTCCTCAGGTTTTGTATACAACAGCCACCTGCCTGGCACCGTGCCGCGCTGAAACGTGTGTTGCAGGCTATGACACAAATCTTTATTGACAGAAATGTTTACATTTAATGTTTTGTATTTATTAGTCTAATTTCTACAGTTTCGGAAAACATAATGAATGTTTATTTGACCTGCTGCATACCATATTAAAACAAAACAAAAATCAATTTTTTTTCAGTTTCATACATTTTTGAAAAAGCTCCAGGGAGCCGTAAGGGGGGCGCTAAAGAGCCACATGCGGCTCTGGAGCCAACAGTTGCCGGCCCATGACGAACACTATATAACACAGAGAGGTGAAATAATGTGTTCAAAATACTCTGTGGTTAAGTCAAGTTTCAATAAGTCATTAATTGTTGGTTCCAAAATAAACAGTTAGTAAATGGTGCTAAACACCACAAGGAAAGGAAAAAACCCAGCAGGTTTGAATGTGGACTCTGATTGGAAATTTAAAGACCAAATAAAGTCTGGCAACACAGCAGCATATTACAACCTTATGAACATTTTCTAAATAAAGTTTACGGTTGCTAATCAGATAGAAACCATGTCAAGCACTTAGTTTATCACTTGTCAGTGTATTTAAAGACAACTGACTTTTTCCCCTCTGTGTATAAAGGTTGCTATATAAATAAATTGTTTTTAACTAAAGAAGGTAAGAACTGGGGACATATGGGTCGAACTCACCGATGCAAACATCTCTGACAGGCGTGTTGTAGGGGAAGCCGAACTTGGATTTGAAGGTGTTGAGGATTTTCTCCTTGAGCTGCTCCACGGTGTCACAGCTGAGAGCGTCCACCTCCAGAGGCTCGCTTACTTCTCCATCACTGCCCACTGCAAACAGCACCTTCAGCTTCTGAAGGAGGAGAAACAATCAGCTCAGATCTGAATTTATTTTCATTATTGTCTGCCTCATGAGAAAATGTGTTTATTGCACACAATTTGTAAATTTCATGAAGTAAAATTGCTTTTGATGGAGGTTTAGCACTAGTTTTTTTGGGGGGAGGGGCTAAAACATACCAATCCCAAAAAAAAACAAGGAAAGTGTTTTTAAGAGATCAGAGCAAAAACAGATACAACATAAACTACAAAATGAGTCCAACATTTTAAATACAGCTTTAAACAGCTTGAAGCAGAAAGTTGTTTAGAAAGTAGCCCATTTATATAGCACAATAAAAGCAGCTGTAGTGCATATGTCAGGCCCTTTGGTGGCGCTGTGACGCTGCCATTAAATTGCATGCAAACCACTGAAGAAAACACTGGGTGTGGATAAACTGAGGTAAATGCAGCAGCATGAGGTAAGAGGGCGCATGCGGAGGAGGTGGAACTGCAATATCGTCACCGTTGGGAAATATGCGATCCCCATGTAAACCATGCCAACACTGACCATGAAACTGATGTTCTTTGCTTTTCCCACCCACTTTGGGTCCCGGTTTCAAAAATTCTAGTTTACATTCTCCCAAAACTCCATGCACGTTTGGAAGCACAGTTTAAAAGAGAAAATATTTTGTAGTTACACCTAACTTTGTCTCCAGCCTTAGGGCACCAATTAATGCCAGTTTGTTGACATCATTCATTGCAGCACAATCTATGTGCTTTTATTTTAAGCTGTGATACTCCAAAAACTCCAATAAGCCAAAGGGAGAGTTGTCATCCAACGAAGCTATTGAACATTGCTGAACACTTAAAATTGCTGGTCTACCAAAATTACTCTTACAGGAAAATCATAAAGGAGGGAAAAATGTCCAAACTATGTCAGGCCTCGTTGGTTATTAATAAGATAGAGAGAATGGGCAAAAATGTCTTTGTTGGAAAAATTCAAGACCGAAAAACCTTCCAAAAAAGAACAGAAAGTGCCATCTTATAGTTACCAGAACATGTCTTGATGACGGAATATGTAAAACCATCTGAAAGTTGTGGTTCCTGTTGCATTTAGTTTGAAACTGACAAAGGGTTTGAAAAAGACATGAAATGACTGAAAGTAAAACACTGTGGTGATAGTGTGTTGGTCAGGGGCTGCTTTTGCAGGCACTCAAAGTTGCAATATGAAAGCTGTTAAGTAGACCTGAGGAAGAACATCAGGTCATTAATTTCTGCCATTAAGCTGAGACAAACTTGTTTCTTAAATTGTGTAGTAAGTTATGCAATCAGATATAAATATATATTTTTTTGATGATGTAAAACATGAAAGGTACTTCAAGGCTGGATTATTGTAATTCTTTACTATCAAAAAGTCCACAAACTCAGGTTATCCAGAGCTATAACTGTTGTTATGCTGCTATAAGCTTTGGCTGCTGGAGGGCATAGGGACCACTTATTATCATTCTATCTCTACTCTCCCATTCTGCATTATTTGTTACTTTAACCTCTAACTTTATGTTCTCTGCTTTCTCTCATCCTAGTAGCTTCATCTGGTCTGTTCCTGTTAAGCTGTGACTCCATCCTGGACAGAAATATAAGTTGGGATGCTGCCTTTGACACCTTCATTTATAGATGTTGGAGCTTTTGCTGTTTTTCAGTGTTGTCCTGTTTCTGTTGCTGTGACTAAGTGGATCTTCTCTCTTTCATCCTTTGACAAGGAAACTGGCTCAGAGCTTGTCTGGTTGGACGTGTCTATCCTGGACGGGGCGTTAGTGGAGTTAGTTAACAGTTACCTTTTGTTTTTCTGCTTCTTTTTGTGTGTTTGCTTCTATCCCTTTGAACCCCAGTAGATGGCCGCTCACACTGAGCCTGGTTCTGCTAAAGTTTTCTTCCTGTTAAAAGGGAGTTTTTTTTCTCTCCACTTTCGCTACATGCATGCTCGCTATGAGGTCTTTCTGTCAAGTCAATGAGTCGATGCAATCAGCTGGTTTTGAACCAATCTGACTTTATGATCTGGTTGAATCGTCTCTGTAAAGGGCTCTGAGATGACGTGTTGTAAACAGTTTTGTTTTTGGCAACCATCTTAGATTTAGTCTTAGTCTTCAGGACGAAAACTATTACTAGTCTTAGTCCCATTTTAGTCCTTACGAAATGTGATAGTTTTAGTCAGTTTTATGTTGCAAAAAAAAGATAACCTTTACAATTTTGCATAACAACCAGATTATTTACCAGACAGACAGCTCTTGCCTAGATAGTACAATAGCTGGATATAGAAAGCTGCCATGCAGTTCATCATTGCTGTTGCGCAGAAGACCTTGATTTACATGAAAATACATGTAACCACAGTTTTTACTCAATGGAATCTGCTCTAATGCTTTATTTAAAGAGCCCTTTTACAGGTCATGTGTTCATAAAGCCCTGATGGGACATAAAGCACTTATGTTTTTACGGCTTCTTCCTGGGTCGGCATTGCCTGGAATTTCCATTAGACCAATAAGTCGTTATTACCGAGCCCCCCTGCGTTGTTAGCTCTCATACAGACGACAAACCACTAAACCATTTCTCAACATTTAATACTGTTTGCTTACTGCTTTCAGATAACACATCTATCAGTCATTTCTTCCTCTTCTAATGTGTTAGATGCAGGCCAGAGGGTTTTTATCTGTAGATCATAGATTTTTTTTGACACTTTCATGTGGTAATCAAAAAGCTTATAAGTATTTTTGAACCTGTTTTGTTTTGCATGTTTAAAGAAGACTTTTTATACATGGGGAGGAAGTCCCCATCAGTTCCTGTGTGCTGATAAGTTCTTTCTTATTTCCAGAAATGGATTCAGTTCAGTGGACACGCTGGAACATTAATGGATATATAGCATTAAAAATGGTCACCGATGAGGTAAACGTGAGCGCATTGAAAACGTTTGTTTCTTTAGTTCTGATGTTACCAAACCAGAGAAGTAAAAACAGAACAGAGAATCAGGAAGCTTCACTTTTGTGGAAGTACAACGCACTGGAGCTCTTAACCGAATCCGCCTCATATGAAGTGTGTGTGTGTGTGTATGTGGGGGAGGGACGGACGGGGGGTGTCTGTGTACCAGTGGGGTGAAGTCCTGAGCCTGCCACAGCAGCCAGTCCTCACTGAGCGTATAGAGAGCTTTCCCTGTCACACAGTCCACGGGGCCCTTGGAGATCTGCTGCGTTAGCGCGCTCACCAGCAGGAACAGATGCTGACCGACACTTTCCTGCACAAAATCAGATAAAACACACTGTTGGTTAACAGGGTGCAGCAAGTTTTAATAATGTCTGCTTGGTGTGGTTTAGGACAAAAATTTACATTACAAACCACATGTGAAGCTCAGACACAGATAAATACACACATAATTGTCAAAACTAAATGTACGAATTTATCTGTTTATTTGTTTTTCTTTTTACACATATTGGTATGAAATACTGGACATCAGATAGAGACCCCATGGATGAATGGGAACAACTGTTTAATGGTGATTTGTTTTTATGAAAAGTGAGAAGTTGACTGTACCACCTAGCTTCTACTCCACTATTCTACCTTTAGCATGTTATGAAGCTTTAAATTAGAGGATAAATTTAAACTGTCTGATGGCCACATAGTTGGTAATCCCTGCAACCAACATTTTTTTTTTTCATTTTGAGTTCATTTATTTTACAGAAACATTTTAGCAGGGAGACACGATTATACAGTTATTCTATTTCTTTGGCAGTATTGAAATAAATTAGCTCAAACTGTAGCATGTGCATTTAATTCACTTTAACATTTTCTGTGGACTGAGGGTTGAAACAACGGAAGAAAAAATTGCAAGCTCATTTCGATCCAACTAGAGCCGTGGAGATAAGAGTTGCAAACTTTTAGGTTGCAATGGTGTCCAATAGTTCAGCTCATTCAAAATACAGGCAGACCTAAAACTTTTGGAAATTGTTTCACAAAATACCCAACTATTAGGAAAAGCTCTTTTTAATTAATTTATATTTGAGTTCTCTGTATTTCTTGTTTTTCTGTTGTCCTTTTGTGTCAGTCTCCTTTCCTTAGCTCCCTTCTAGCTTCTTCTGTCCACACCTGCTCCCAATTAGTTAATTACCCTAGTCTTTGTTCTGTTTGACATTTATACTGTTTGCTGGTTCCTAGTTGGTTCAAGGCTCCTTGTATGTATTTTCCCAACGTTTCTTTGTATTTAGGTTTCCTGTATTCAGTTATTTTTGACTTTTGCTCCTGTTGCCACTTTTTGGATAATAAATCTGCAGGAAACCACCTCAGCTTCCGTCTCTGCATTTGGGTCCTCTTCAATCCTCCACCCAACCTGACACTAACATAAAGGGTATTAAGTATAAATATTTATCTCTTTACATTTGTATTCATAATATGTATTATATATACGGTGACCAGACTTCCTCTTTTTACCAGACATGTCCTACTTTTCATATCTAAAAAAATGGCCGGGGGATGAATTTCAAAATCATCCGGGATTTTGGTCGACTGCAGAGCAGCAGAACCGAGCCGTCAGGTCCAGGGCTGGTCCGGGAACTCTGGCAGAAGGGGGTAGGGAGCCAGCGGGGGACGGAGCAACCAAACCCGACCCAGTGACGGTAGCTGCAGCTACCCCTCCCAAAAAAAAAAAAAGGGTCCTCATTTTCAGAAACCCAAATCTGGTCAACCTATATTATACTATACAGTGCATGTCATAAATAAACTGTCCGTTTTATCCATCTCAAGCTATAGGTATATCCCTTCATAAATTAAATTATTATTTTATATTAAAATGTTTATTTGATAAGACGTGTATTTTCACATTCTGGGTATCAGATATGATGCGGTTTCACAGAATAAACAATAACAGAGTTAATGATGTTGAAATGTGTACTAAATATTAGTGCACTTGATAGCAGAAACCGTAACCATGGTGACATTTCTCTGAATCACTGAGGAAGTGGCTTTTTGAAAATGTGCCATTTGAGTTGTTTCTTTTGACATGCCCATAAGCTGTCACAATAACAGCTTTCTGTTTAAAACTGGGTTGGAAACATTTATTAATACGACCATATAAGACTTAATAGGATATTTTTGCATCTGCTGTATTTTAATGTGAATGTGCTGAGCAGATAAAAACTGAAACCATCATGTGAAAACTAAAGCCTTCAGATCAGGCTATATAAGTAAGCGTTACCCCAGAGTGATCAGATTAGCTGCAGTCTCTATGTTGAGAAACCAGCATCATTAACCATGGCTTATCACTGCCATCTCTGAAATGAGACTGAAGCTGTTAAAGGAGCCGTTATTTTAGGCCTGCACAGCTGAGAGGTGTTGATACATGACCTGGAGGCTTTTCTTACATAGGGGCTTCATTGACACACACACTTCTGCCTGCAGGTTAAACCTGATTAGTTTGGAAAATATTTAAATCATCATAAAGATGAGAACTGACCAAATATACTGACTTGACTAGCAGAAGTATTTTATTCCATAGGAGAGAAAACCGATAGAATAGAAAAAAACCTGCAAGTTCAAAGTTTGACTGTATTTTCTCTGCACGTTCAGATGACACGTGTTGTGAAATGGTGCTATATGAAGAAACTGAATAGAATTGAGTAAATATTCTGCAGAAATTCCAAAATATTCTGAAGTTATAGGAAAGTTATTTCCAAATATGGTAAATGCATGTTTTAAAACTTTTATGATGAGGATGATACTCCTTTTTTATTTGAGGCAGACATCTCACCAACAAAACACAATAATAAATACTTAAATTTTTCTAAATGTACAATATCTTACTATCAAATTTACATGCTCAAATACATGTTAATGCACAACTTATTCTGTGAGTCTGAAAAGGAGTATGATGAGCTTCATGCCAAGAAGAAAACCAGGATTTGATTTGAATTTGTAAAAGTTGATCAGTAAAACCAAATAAATTGACTTCAAACAAATGAGCAAAAAAAAAAAAAAAAAAAAAGGCTAAGAAAATACAGACAAGAATAAACCAATTTAAGGTCAGATTCTAAGTATTTGTCAGGGTCTGCTTTGTGTGAGGTCTGTGTTCAGAAACCCAACTAATTAACAAATATTATGCCCGATTTCTACACCATAAAGGTTAAAGGGGATTAGAAATAATCGACAGCTTGATGAAGAGCAATAAGTTGGTTTTTGGTAAGGCTCAAAAGTATTCAAAAAAGACCAGAATAAACCTCTTTCTGTTTTCTACTTCTCTCTTCTGCACAAAGGGCCAAAACTAAAAATATCCTTCTTTACAGTGATGCAGAAATCCTTCATGCATTTGTTAGATTAATGGATTTTTTTTATTCTTACATCAGACATTCCAGACCTTTCTTTAAAGCCAGAGTGTTTTTGATGTTTCTGCTGAACTCCCCAGCAGGGTGTGGCAGAACGCTGTTCGCACTGAACCCGGTTCTGCTGCAGGTTTCTTCCTGTTAAAGAGGAGTTCTCCTTTTTAACTGTTAAACATCTGCATGCTCAGCATGAGGGATTGCTGCTAAGTCTGAGACCGAATATCTTTGGCTGGCTTTTCTTATAATGAGCACTTCATACCCTCAATGTAAATGCATTGTATTAAAATATAGGTCTGTTTAATTGACTTTGAATTTAAATTAGTTGGATCTTTTTCATTGTTTCAAGGAAACTGATGATGTAATTTCTTTTTTTTTGTTTTCACCTTGTTGGAGTTTCTTGGCTGAAGGCTACAAGGATCCGGCTGTAAAATCTTAGATTTTTTTTCATGATGGTAAGAGGTGTTCACAATAAACCTCAGAGAGGTTAACACCTCGAAAAAAATTTGCTAATCTAAATAAGCTGCCCTCTGTGGTTTCTATAAGATTTAATCCAGGCGGAGGATGGATGTGATTCTGCTAAATCAGTTTATTATATTCAAATGTTTTATTCTATACATGGGAAAACCAGGGACAATTTCAACAGGGTTTGTAATTTTTCTTCAATCAGAAACAAGCTGGAGCGTTTGCACCAGTACTGCACATGATTCATCTCTGGTTTAAATCACCTTTCTCAATTAAAACAGGTGGTAACTTTTAACTTTTTAAATGCTGTTTTCATGTATTATATCACCTAGTTTAGCTCGTATATGAGGTTTCACCATGACCGACAGGAAAACAGTGGGAACACCTGGTATAGACCACATGGCAGCCTGTTTAACCGTGGTTTTTTTAGATTTATTACTTTAATATGATGCATTTAATCAGGTTCAGGCAGGGACAGGACATTTATGTGTGCGCACGCTTTTTTACAACCCTGCTTATGTGCTAAGGAGGATACAGTGGGTAATCTATTTGTGTAAAAATATCCATAAAATGTATAAAAGTGTCAATAATGCAAATATATTCCTAGTTGTAATTATTTGGTTGTGTACTGTACCTTAGTAGATACCTTAGTAGGTAATCAAGCGTTTATGGCAGCTAATGTTGTTGCATTTTCTACATTTGTGGTTTTCACAAATGCTTTTTGAAGCCTAATTTTCTCAATCATCAGTGTTGGGCACGTTACTTTGAAAAAGTAATTAGTTATAGTTACTAGTTACTTCTCCCAAAAAGTAACTGAGTTACTAACTGAGTTACTCCACAATAAAAGTAACTAGTTACTAGTAAAAGTAACTATTGCGTTACTTTTGCGTTTCTCGCCCCCGTAACCCTCACCACCTAGCCCCCACCTTCTCGCCGTGTGTTTCCAAAGCCAGCTGAATAGAGCAGACGACAAAGACAAGAACCTGCAGAGAGTTTTGCATTTCTTGTAACTCAACGTAAATGACATCAGGGGGGAATGCGATGTGAAGTTTTTTAACAGGGCATTCAGATCTGGTGAAATTAATAACTGGGGATGTCTAATTCTGAAATCCTGTGTGTTTGGGTTGTTATAGATACTGCAACATCTATCTATACATCTATCTACTGTATCTAGATCTATACTCTGTGTGTGACATAAAATATGGATCTCCATCCCTGCCACAAAGGCCATCAAATAATGTTTAAAATAAAAAATACAGTAGGTTGAAAAGTCAGAGTATCCATCCATCCATCCATCCATCCATCCATCCATCCATCCATCCAGATTTCTCCCTTTCTCCATATAGGATATCATTTGATCGTTCACGCTCTCCACAGTTCCCCTGTGGCGCGAGCACAGGGCGACTGTTGCGCGCCTTTAGCGAGCATGCGCGTTTCCTGTCGCTTGCGCGGTGACTCGTGCCGCCTGCGCTGTGCGGAGATGCAGAGGAAACCGTATGTGATGGGGAAACGCAGCTCGACGTAACACCGGTATTTCCATGTGGAAAACGCTGTTTTGCTGCTGGATCCTCCTCACTCTCCATCTCTCTGTGTGTGCTGTACGTTAACACCCACCAGCGGAAACACCCACCTACCCAACTGACAGACGGAATCTCACTATACATCAGCCATTCTCATCCTCCCCTCTCTCATGACAAGGCGCGCACCTCTGGATGAGCTAAAAATAATCTTTAATATCTCTTAAACAAAAGTAGCACAAACAATATTTTTTCTGCACAAATCTGCACTAACGTTGCACTAACCATTCAGTCTATTTGCAGAGTTTTTTTGACGTGGGTGGGGTGTCAGCTTCACGCAGCTGCGCACGAGTCCTATCATGAAAAAAGGTTCATTGTGCGACCTGAGTAACGCGCAGTAACGGGGTGTCTGCAATGGTAACTGCGTTATAGTTACAGTCAAAGTAATTAGTTAGATTACTCGTTACTAAAACAAGGTAACGGCGTTAGTAACGCCGTTACTTTCAACGCCGTTAGTCCCATCACTGTCAATCATTTATTTTTAAAGTGAATGCATAAAATGACAATTGAAGAAAAAATGTATTTTTCTCACAGATTGTTACATCCCTTCTATGTCACTAAAGGCCTAATGTATATTACATCAGTTTGAATTCTTGATGTCTGCAAATAAAGCCTTCTCACCTTGGGAATTGTATAACTGATATCTAATCAAAACTGAATAAAAAACACTGTAAAATAAAACATATTTTAATTAGACAGTAATGAAAATACATAATACTTAAACAGTGAAATATTTATTGTTTGTATTTAGATACAAATTTGAAATGTAATTTCATTAATCTGCTAAATTTACAGTATAAATTTAGCTTTTGTCTAATCTAAACCATCTCTTAGTAACCTGGTAAAATGCAGAAAGTGTTGCAACTATCCCCGCCCTTCCTACACAGATTTTTTTTGATAAGTATTAATCTCATTACATAGCCCACCAAATGAAAATTGATTGAAAAGACGACAGATTTACGTCAAAACTACATCTACATTTGGTTGAAAAGTAAAAGGTAAAAAGCTTTATTTTTCAGATCGTTTAAAAGACATTGAAGACTGTGTTTGCAACATCTCTCCAATGTCTATTATTGGACTAAAGTTGGACAAAATCAGACCGACCAAATTTTCAACAATTATATCTGGATTCAATCGAGACTCCAATGATCAACCAGATTTAGTCTAAAAACCAACGTCTAAACGACATCTGGTGTTTTGGGGGAATGATCTACATATGTCATGAAGCATAATGTATTTATTTTTATATATATCAAATATTAAAACATTCTCTCTACCAAGGCATCAAATACTGATGCTTGGTCGAGCCCCCTGTGTGTCAGATAATGACGCCACTGGGCTTCCCTGCTCTTCATTTACCGATGAAAAGGGTGTATTCTGTTGCACAAACTAACAAAATTATTATAATGCCAGAATATTGCATCAATTGCAACAATAAACCCATCCCTTACCTTCACCCTAAACCGAAAAAGAAACATTAGTATACATGTTACCATGCACCTCTAAAGATAAAAACAATAATTTTGTAGGTTAAAGTATAAAAAAATAAATGAATCATTGTTCACATGATACAATGTCCAAAGCCCGTCATTAACCCTGGGTATCAATATATGACGAAAAGGATAACCTCTTCACGTCAGCATGTGAGCTTTCACCAAATGTCAGTATTATTGTTAGTAAGGATTGTGTTGCAAATGTATAGCTTATGAATATATTTCAAACCTTAAATCTACCACAGTGCTTGCTATCCATATTTAACTGTGCTTCTTTGGAAGCTACCCTTCCGTCTTTGCAAACGGACCTTTTGTTGAAAAAGGATACTGTGGGTCCTGTTGGTTAGTCTCTCCAATTGGATCCAGTTTAGCTTATATAATATAACTGAACTTCATTCATCTCACATTGCAGAAATGTATCTCTGCATTTAATCCATCCCCTTGGGGAGCAGTGGGCTGCCATTGTGCGGCATCTGGTGAGCAGTGTGGGGTTAAGGGTTTTGCTCAGGAACCCAGAGTGGAGGCTGTGAGGATCAAACTGGGTATTTGCAACCTTCTCAAAGCACAAGAGCACTGCTCCACCCCACTATGCCAACACTCTGCGATTATATATCCAAAACATTGTTCTAAAGAGTCTTATCAGCTTATTTTAAGCCAGTCATCATCATGAGCCAGGAAACCTTGGTGTTCTCTGAAAACACGTTTCCTCCTAACTGTCCCTTTAAAACATCCTCCTGCAGAGCCAGAGTATCCATCGCACAGGATTACCTGTGCTATGATAATAAAATTTGTCTGAGTCCATGACTCAACTAGCTGTTCACTAGGGAAAGGAATGTGGATGTTTAACATGATTTTAATATGGGGTACACTTCGGTTTAGAATTGAAGCTGCTTATGAAGCTTTTTTTATATATTGTTGGCAGAGGTCTGCACTTACAAGTTACATTTACTCAATTACATTTACTTGAGTAAATTTTAGAAAAACAATTACTTTTAGAAGTAGTTTAACAGCATTGTACTTCTTATGTTTACTTTAGTAAAACCATGATAAAGTATCACTACTTTAAATGAGTGAAATTTTTGGCCACTCCATCCAGTTTGTCTTCACTTAATGAAAACACACTGGTTTCAAACAAATATTTACCATTGAAAGACGCTTTCTTACATTCTGACTTGACGGTTAAATGTGATTTTTCCATCTGATGAGTCAGCTGTGTCATTTATAGTTACAGTTTACTGTAATTTAATCTATTCTACATTCTGTATCTATTGATTTGGTCAGTTTTATAACTTAAAACATATTAAATCTGTTATAAATATGGGTAGTAAGTAGATCAGTACTTTTAGCTCTTACTTGAGTAATTTTTTTAAAGGCTACTTTTTACTTTCACTCGAGTAAAAATATGATGAAGTAGTGCTACATCATAGCACTAGTTACTTAAGCGAAATGTTGGGGTACTTAACCCACTTTGATTACAGGTCCTTATGTATAGATACAGCACAGATGTTCAAGCATATATCACAGACTGGTTTTGAATCCAATAAAATCGATCATTAAAGTTTCATATTAGATGTCTAAGAGCAATTATGATGCAATTTGGCTGCTGTTCCCCACCTTGTCATCCCTTACTGGTGTCCCCTGCTTTCTAAATCTGTTACGCATGAGTCAGAGTAAAACTGCCCATTTTTAAGGCATGTTTTTTTTGTTTTTCTATACATCAAATTTGTATGTAAAGTGGCGTACGCAGGTTTCAGGCAAGTTATATGCAAGCTTTAAAAATGAAACCACAGGTCAGAGCTTAAAGCCATACTGTAATAATCATTGACAAGCCTCCAATCCTTGTTTAGGTTATTTTGGTTTCATTTGAAAGTTAGAGGTTTGGACTTGGAACAGTTTCCTCATTTTGGCCTTAAGTCTGATTCTTGGATCAGCTTAAAGAAAGTTTCTGCATGATACTTTAACCATTTTTTGCAGAAAATATTGTATAAAAGCCTGAAATGAGAATATAACGCATGCAAAATGCTGTCTGTAATTAACATGAAGGTAAATTGTGGCAACAGACCCTCAGGAAGCCGTAGAGGCAAACTGACACCCAATTGGTCAGCAGCTTCTCCACCGTGGACTCTGTGCGCCTCAGCAACAGTTTGGGTTGAGCGTTGCTGTTCTGCTGCATCAGATCCCTCAGCAGAACCTCCATCACCTCAGTCAGGTACGACAGGTTGCTGTGAAGTGCCACAGTGAGCAGAGATGCAAGTGTGCACCTAAGAGAGGAAAAGGTTAAAAAGAGCAGATTTCTAGAAATAGACCTAACAAATGATTACACTACTCTGTGATGTAATGCATCAGAACAAACTTACTTGTCTTTGATAGTGAAGCTTTTCTGCTCCTCTAAAGCGTGCACCATAGTGGTGAGAAAAAGCTGGTCCTGGATCAGCTTGGAGAAAGTCTGGCAGCCCTCATCAAGCTCAACCTTCACCACATCCTGATCAGACATCAAACATCACTGAGAGACCATTCAAACAGCAACAATGACAGCTGCTAGCGGAGCCTACCTGACCGATGTCTGTGATGCACATTGTGATCAATGTATCATTCTAAAAAACCGGAGATAGCTGTGTTATTGGGAGATCCAACTATAGACATTCAGTGAATAATCATTGTCATTAAAGCCCAGTTGTATTTCTTTCAAGCTTTCACACCTTTACCTCTGGAAAGAGGATTCTGGAAGCAAAGTGCTTGTAATCCAGGAAAGGAATCGTTCCGACGTTTTCCATCAGATCAGCTTTCTCTGTCTGCAAGTCTATAAAACCTGTGAAGGAAAACCGCAGTGAAGAATCTTTAATTTACAAAGCAGGGTCTGTTTATACTTTCTATGAACTGAAAACCCAAACGCAAAAAAGCAGTGTTTACATCATCTAGCACATAAGCAGAATGAGGTATTTAAAATGTCAGTACAATAACTTGATAAAAAGGGAGTTTTTTTCTCTCCACTGTTGCTGCATGCATGCTTGGTATTAGGGATTACTGAGGAGTCAACGAATCTTCATCCACTAGGAGCCTGTCCTGCAAGTCAACGACTGGATGCCATCAGCAGCTTTTCCTTGAAAGAAACTTTGAACCAATCTGATTGTACTGGCTCTGTAAAGTGCCTTTAGGTGACATGTGCTGTAATTTCCTGCTATAGATTGAATTGAATTAAATCCCTGCCCCTCGGTAGGATAAATTTTTGTTTAACTTTAAGCTCAGTGTAATGGTACATAACGGCTTCTGTTTATCACCACAATAACCTGTGCAACATTTTCAACATTGCAAAAAGGAACCAGTTAAGCAACACCATAGATCACAAAAAAGGAACAGCTATCTGTGTTAGAACCACAGTGAGGTTGAAAGTATAAAGTGAAGTGGGTAAAAAGAGACAAAATGGATTATGTTCAATGTTAATTCTGAACAAAAGCACATTCTGTGTGTTGATATGGAGTGGAAGCATGCTGCAGATAACATTATGCTTTACTGGGTTTGTTTCGATCAGAGATAAGGGCAGGCTTCATCTAAAGATCCCAGAACAATTTAGCTGAAATATCTTTGAAAATAATAAATTTGAAGCCAACTGCGAAAAATTTTCATTTAAAAGAAAGCAGACATTTATCTTAAATTTAGGACCACAAAGTTGTTTCTGATGGGAAATGATTGTTCAAAAGTTAATAAAACAATCAATTGTTCTGGACCTAATCAGTTTTCATTTACATTTTGTTAAAGGCCAAATATAAAAATCCAAATGATATTATTGTTGTAAGATGGGACAGACCTTGTCTGATGTCGTTCCTTATATCGAGCTCTAGGTCCTCCATGAACCTGTTCATCTTAACAGTGAGCTGCTTCTGCTGTCTCTTATAGATGACAAAGGCCACTGAGAAGAATTAAAAGGAAAGGGTCAGTTTTACTATTGGAGCTGGTAAAGACCTGAAACGTGGGGCACTTACCAACAATGACGATGGGTATCAGTAGAATCATAAGACAAGTTAATAAGAGGAGAACTTGAGATGGCTTGTTCAGGGTTACAAGCTTTTCTCCATATTTTATCTGAAAGAGAAATTTTTCACAATAGCTCAAAGGACAAAGGAGACCTACAGCTTTATACAGGTGCAAAAAAACAAGAACAAATAACGTTGAAAAAGTAAAAACAAAGCAAAGATAAACTGAATTGGCAAACTTCTAATATCTAAAATGAAAACATGGCATAAATTATTGTCAATAAGTATTTATCTTGAGGTGGAGTAAATACAGGCAGGACAGTATTTATTCAGCCATATTGGACAGTTTAGACCTTATGTTGAAGTTACTTCTTAATTTAATCCAGTTTAGCTACTGTATGTAGTGCCAATTCATAGCAATTACTATCTAAAGGCTTTTTTAAATTAAAATAATTGTTTAATAAAAAAAACAAACAATAAATTCTAATGAAGGAAACCTGGCTGAAAGTCAGCAACCACCCTTCCTGGACAGTTACTTTATTTGTATAATTGACTTAGCAGCAATACTGAGCTTTTAATAGACATATTATGTGACCTTTAGCTGAGGTGAGTGAAGTCTGCAGAGCTTAAAGCGCTGTTATGGTTCTTTAACTGATAGAATTCATGGCATAATGGCCATGCTTTAAGGTGCTTTAAGGCACATTCAGTTTAAGTTAATCTTTGGTTATGCAGGTCAGTCAGTATGGGTGTGGTTAGTTAAACTGACCTCTGCTTTCTAAGAAATCTGATAAATCATAGTTAACTCCTGATTGAACAAAGATAACTGGGGTTGGAATGTTGGTTTTATCATCATGCTTAGAAACAGTATTTGTATTTCCTCAGTTTAGTTGTTGGATTGCAGTGTGTTTGATTATAATGATGCAGGTTTGGTTATAAACTCCATGCTCTTTGCTATTTCAATAAGACTTGTTTTATGTTTATGTTCTTTTACACAGTAAGGCAGATGGGACCAGCTTTTTTTTTTTATTCCAGTTAAAATCTTTTCTGTCCTCCCTGCTTCCTTCTTTCTGCAGCCAAATTTTTAGAGTAATCCTACATCCTGCAGGTTACAGGTTCCTTATCTGCTTCCATTTACCTGTTCAGTGAAAACAATCATAGTTTTTCACCAAAAATACAGCATTTTCATTTTATTTTTTTAATGTTAACCATGATATAATAAAGATAAATTTAGATTTACCTCTATCTGTTCAATGTCATCATTTTGCAGTCCTTTGATCTCACAGATGAAAGCTTCTGTCTTGTTTTCCCTTTCTTTTTTTTTGATGCATGGATACTTAATTTCACCTTGAATCCCCAAAATCTCCAACTCTTCTTGTTCCATCTCCAGCTTATCTGCCGTTTTCTGAAATATCAAAAGCAATTTCACCTTTACTAATCTAATATCCAGATGTTTATATGACAAATATATGAGAGAATTTGTCTTACTTTGATACGGATGCGGATATATTCGCCGACCCTATAGGCTGTGAAGCTGGTGAACTCTGGGTCAGGATAGTAAACTATTTCTTTGCTGCATTTCAGTGTCTTATTGGCTACTATAAGAAACACAGTGCTACTGGACACTGCAGGGTTTGTTTCTTCAGGTGTTTCATAGGTGAGTTTCTGAAAAATAAATAAACACATCCCATATCAAGGAGAAAAGGATTTAAGCAGTTATTGTGACATATTTGGCTTTATTTTATTACCTGAGCCTCTCATATACAAACAATTACATGCCTCCCCATGAAACATTGTCTCTTTGGTTAAACGTGTATCTGCAACGTTACCTGAAAGCTTCTGTTCATTAAAGGTATGACTTCATCCTTGGTGTCTGCGTGTGTGATCCCCTCCACCAGGTCTAAGTTAGTCCCAAAAAGAGTGATCTTCCTCTTCCCACTGCAGAACAAAGAGCAGCAGTGAGAGCAGAGGACAAACTGAGACATTTCTTAACTTTTTATTCAAGGTATTTCCATATCTAATATAATGTTACGCACCAAACACTTTCATTTAGTTATACGGTGCTGTGAAAATATATTTACCAGCTTGCAATTATGTTTCTTTTTGTTGTACAATATCTACTTTCATTAAAGATAACGTGAATTACTGGACAAAAAATGTATGCATTAATGATACCTCCAAAACCCTGACAGCTCAGAGCACAGACTAGGAAGCAGAGTCGTAGTTTAACACACGTCTCTGCAGCTTCCCCTTAGCACTGTTACCCACTCATTTCTCCATCCAGATAGTGTGAGTTTGTATCTCTGCTTCTTTTTCTGTGCCTGCTTCTGTCTCCTTGAACCCCAGTCAGCCTCGAAAGATGGCCGCTCACACTGAGCCTGGTTCTGCTGGAGGTTTCTTCCTGTTCAAAGGGAGTTTTTCCTCTCCACTGTCACTACAAGCATGCTTAGTGTGAGGGATTGCCTTTGAGTCAATAAGTCGATGCAATCAACTGGTTTTTCTTAGACAGAAAACTATGAATCCATCTGACTGTATGATCTGGTTGAGTTGTCTCTGTAAAATGCCTTGAGACGATACGTGTTGTGAATTGGTGCATTATAAATAAACTGAATTGATATTGAATTAGCTTTTTTACATCATCTGGATAAAAATTTTAGACACCCCTCTAAGTAGAGTAGTTTTAATTCAGCAGTAATAAAGGTTTATCCAGGCATGTTAAAGGTTAGGCCACCATGTCTTAGGCAGGTTAATGCTGCTTTCTATTTTTCCTAGCAAAAAGACATTTTACCATTTAAGTAGCTGGGCTGACGTGATTAATTGCACATCTATACAACTGGACAGAAGAGTAGAAGAAAAAAGATAAAAATTCATTAAATAACTCCTGCACACTGTCTAATTTAAATTAAACAATTATTATTATTATTATTTTTTTACAACATATGTGTACTAGATCCTTATCAGGAATGTTTTAATGCAAGTTAGACAGTGTATGGGAGATCTTTTGTAAATATTCTCCCTTTAATTGGGAAATTGGGGAAACGCATCCATACCGTACTTCTGCATCAAATATGAGTTTGCGTTTTTACATCAGCCTTAGGGAAATGTTCCTGCTTTAATCATTCCTAAAGCAGCATCCCAGCCACAAACCAGCACACCATCACCACCATGCTTCCCCACAACTTTTCTGACATGCGATGTAACCAAAAGCTTCCACCTTTGTCTTGTCAATTGAAATAATCACAAATCTTGAGTCATCAAGCATCACATGAGGAACAGGTCTTTGTGGTATTTTTACTTTAAAATGTTTTTGGTCCTAGAAAGCTCTTAAGGTGCCCTTCTCTCCCGTCTTGTTTTTAGTGTTAAATAAACGCAACCCTTGTTGTGACCCCTTAGATGAGGGCTAAATAGGCTATTGGAAGAATTTTGGGAGAAAGTCTGGTAGCCACTCCTGGCTTTCATTGTGGTTCACTAATCAAGACATGATCAGTTATAGATGTAACCTTCCTCTTCGCCTTCCGGGCTGCATTTCCTGCCCACCAACCGTCAAGCTAAGGAAAAAAGGGCCAGGAATTAGCGATGCACGATATAATCGGCCCCCTATCGGTATCGGTCTGTATCGGCCTTAAAACTGAATATCGGACATCGGCCACCCCACCGATATTTAAGCCGATATTTGATCAGCTTCTGAGTTTCATAAATACTACTTCTTCTTCTTCCTCAAAAACTTATTTTTTCCAGACTTAAAAACTTCTAAAGACATTGAAAAAATACTGATACATTAAAATATCACAATATCTTCATATGCTGATATATTGCCATCTAAAAACACCATATCAATCTCTTTTACTAATGAAATATTGCTATATGTCATCGTTATGCTACGAAATCCCCCGAAAAATCACAAAATTTTCCCATATTTTTATATGTTGATATATTGACTCGGTATCAATCTATTTTACTAACAAAATCTCACAAGAATTTGCAAAATATCACAAGAGTTTGTAACAGAACAATGAAATTTCCCGAGATTTTGAAAGTAAAATAGATCGATACCGCGTTTTTAAAAATCAACTTGATATCAGCATATGAAAATATATTTGAGTTTATTATTATTAATTATTAAAGTGTCAGAAATGGATAACAAAACTGCTATTTTCAATGACTACTTATTTTTGTCCAGCTTTAACATTGGTATCGATATCGGTTATCGGCTACACGAGTTTTAAAATATCGGCATATCGGATATCGGCCAAAATCCCAATATCGTGCATCCCTACCAGGAATCAAACTACAATTAGCTTAAGGGACTACTTGATATGTCAGGATTAGAGCAAGAAGCTAGAAACGTTACAATTAGCTCTTCTTGAGAGTTTGTGACATGTTAAACAGTGAAAAGATGGACAGAGTTCTGCACAGCTTCGATTTAGAAAATGTTTAGCTGATTTTATCTATTTGCAACTTCGACACACATGATATCTAAACTATTTTTGCTGTTCTTTTTATTTTCTCTCTTTTCATGCACTCTTTCCTATCTGTATTTAGTCCCCCTTTCCCTTTCTCTCTCTGTGTCTGTTGTATATGATTTTACTCAATAAATAATTTCCAATAAAGTTAAAGATACAAGCATCAAGTGGAACACTACAGAAACAGTCATACTAGTCTGCTGAGGAAAGCAAAGCTGTTTGGCTATCATCCAGCTCTGGGACATACAGTCTCAGAGCTACATTAGCAAAATAGGACACATAAAGATGGAAAATACCACTGTATATGTTTAGTATTTAATTTGCCAGTTTAAAAATAAAAAAAACTTAAATGCTATGAACTCATTATGGTTCTGAAACAAGAAAAAACACTAATGCTGTGGCTTTTCATTGAAAAGGGAACTAAGGTTAAAGTGAAAATGTGTTGTTCAGGAAGTGTCTGTCTTCTTGCCACGTTACTCTGTTTGAGATGCAATGGTTACTAAAACAAACCTAACTGAACAAGGTTTGTTAAAATTTATTGTTTAAGATTTGACCGCTTTGAATGTTGAGCCATTTCAGGTCCCACCAAAGAATGAAACTTAGGTATACACATTTGCAATGGCACAGCTAGTTTCAGTCTTGAATATATATTTATTTCATTTAGAATGAAGTTGAGGTTATTGTAGAATGTGGATGTTCCAGAAATATGTTTAAAGAAACAACAAGTCACGCAGTAAACGTTCTCTGGCCCAAAACCTCACCTGGGTTTACTATGAACGTTAGAATTAAATATTTTATGATTGACCTGAGGTCATTTAAGCATATCTGATAGGTTTTTATTTCCCATTGGTTAACATTAATAATTTAGATAGCTACAATGAATTCATATAAATGTTCGATAACATAAGAAAATCAGACACATTTTAGTTCTCATTAATATTGTATCTCGCCTAAATACTGGGCTGTAGGTCTAAACCAATTCAAATGCTAAGGTATAGGCTAGATAAGTGATTGTTGAGGATACTTGGCAGAGAGGAGGATGCTGTCCAGGTTTCAGTTCATCAGGTTTCAGTTCATCTTAGACAATGACTCACATCCTCTCCACGACACACTGCAGAGGAGCTCCTTCAGCAGAAGACTTCTCTTACCCAGATGCACCACAGACCCACAGGAAATCATTCCTACCTGTGGTCATCAATCTCTATAACGCCTCCCTCAAGTGATTCAGCCCCCCCCGTAATTAACATTTATGCACCATTTTTGCATGCCACGTATCACTTTACTTGGATTTATCACTTTACTTGGATTTATCACTTTACTTGGATTTTCACTTTATTTGGATTTAGTTTTTACATATGCATAGATATACGTACAGATATATATACAGAAGAGCTATATGTGTATATATTTTATCTCTTTTTATTCTTATTTTTTTATCTTTATTATATTGTATAGTTGGATGTGTGTATATATTATATAAAACTGTAACTGGAGCCTGTAACAAAAGTAATTTCCCTCTGGGATTTTTAAAGTATTTCTGATTCTGGTCTGATACTTTTGGTTAACAAGATTAAGTAGGTCCAAAATGTCCGTGCATAGTTTTCTACAGCTTCTGGAACTGGTGAATCAAAATATTTTTGCATTAAAGTTTGAAATACCTTCTCCAGCTGCTAGGTGGTTTAACATCTGTGCAGATTGGTGATGACTGATATGTAATTTCACTGTTGCCATGGCAGCTTCCATCTGGAAGGAGGACACAGACTTTGACAATGCCTTTAGTTTCTGTACTGGGAATGTGGAACGTCAGACTGGTCCCGTTGTTATTCCTTACAGGAGATCTGAGCAGAAAACACAGGCAACCACAGAGATAAAAAAGGGTTAAAACCAGAAAAAAGGATTACAGCCATAATTGAAAAACGACCATAAAACTGACAAAAATACATCTTATGTCTCAGAAATAGGAGATCTTACCACAGATTGTGTTTTTTTCTTTTTATCTTAAAAGGAATTAGAAGAGTTTTTCCACAGAACAGTTACAATACAGATGGAGGACACTCAAAACAAACACCAGCAAGCCCAGCTTTGGCTGTCAAAACCACCTCACCCCGAGAGTCACTTAAACACTTTTGCTAGAATTAGAAGGCTTGTGTTACTGTGGATGTGAAAGTACATGCCTCTATATTTGTAAAGATTGCTGCCGAATGCTTCTCAGCCACTGTAGAGAAACACTTAGAGCAAATATTTCACTCTTACAACCTTTCTGAGCATTACTGAGTTAGATGTGGACGACTAGTACCAGATGTTCAGCCACTGAACCAGGTGAGTTCAATCTGCAGAGTGAATAAACCTGTGCAGATTGGACTCGCCTGATTCAGTGGCTGGGAAGAATACATACGTACCATACAGATGACTGGTTGACTCCAGATCCCTCATATCTGCCTTTAAACCCAGCGCATCTATTGATGGCAGAGTGACCCCCACCTTACTGATGCCCTCAATGTCACTTTGTTGCCAACTCCTATTTTTCCTCCTTAGCCCCAGCTTTCCTTTTCTATCTAGTCTAAAATTCACTATGGGAGTCTCTTAGGGAAAAAAAGAACACCACAACAGCAGTAAAGTACAAAACAACGTACTCATTTGGGTCACAGTCCATGTCTTCCAGAATCCTGACTTTGGTCACATGTGTGAGGTTATGACCTGACAGCACAGCATTATTTCTGCCATAGAAAGACACAACACTGGGAGAAATGGAGGAGATCTCTGGTTTCTGAGGGAACACATAGAAAATGCAGCGGTTACAGATTACCAATGAGTTATACTTTAAATATAACAGTTGAGATAAAATCAGACTCACTAAAAAATTCATCCCAAACTTCATATTTTCACAAGTGCTTTCCTGCAGGAAGAAAGAGATGAAAACATTTTACCAATCATGGAATCCTGTTAGGCTATTACAGCTTGTATGAGTCCAGTTTAATAAATCAAACATGTAAAAAGTACAAAAAGTTCATTAAAAAAAAAATGTTTATCATGCACTATCTTAAAAGAAACATAAAAAATGGGACTAAATTTATTTAAATCAAATGTTAATGTAGCAAAGTGCGCAACAGAGGGCCTGGGTGGAGTTCTGTCCCTATACTCCTAGGTGAAAGTCATGCTGCTAATCAGTCAGCCAAAGGAATAACCTCCAGGCCAAGTAGCCAGGACACATGATCAGCCACAGGCATAGTGTCAGGATAACACTGTCACATGAATAAATTGTTCATCATTACCTTCTGGCCTGGATCAGTGGCCCAGGAACAACTGTTCAGTTTCCATCCACATCCGGCTCTGATACACCGTTGACACCTGAAGAGAAAACAAGCACAAAAGTAAAACATTACGACACGTTATTTTAGGAACAAGACCTTTCTGAAGCCAATTTAGTGGTAATATTGCCCTGGTAAAAGAACCATTGACCCAGTTCACTGAGTGAAGAATGAAGCTTCCCAGTCTTGTATGTATTAGGATTTTTACGTGCAGCAGGAAACAGATCATTTTACCAACCAGTCAGATTTAAATACCAACTCTAACTTCTGTGTTTCTCAGACTTATGCAGTTAAATTAAATAGTTTGACTTCAGGATGGTATCATCAACTTACAGGTGAAGACTTGCATCTCCATTGATATTTGAACAGTTGGACACCTTTATTTGGTCTTCCAGCGATGTTTCTCCAAGTGTGATCTTTAGATTGACATCAAGATCTGTAAATCCAACATTAAGTAATTAGAATAAGACCCTGAACATCTACAAAAAAATGTTGGAAGACTCCCTGACCATCAGTAGGAAGGGAGTTCTTCAGAATGCAGGTGCATTTTGGGTACTCTGGTTGTGGTCCAGTTTCTTGACAAATTTGGGTGGAGGATGTAGAGAACTGACAGCTAAAATTAGACTTAAATGGCTGCTCCACAGTCAGATGTGTATGAATGATAAGTTTGATCTGAGGAGAGAACAAATAAAGGAGACAAATAACTCTTGGTTCGGTCTAAGCTAAGTCAGAAATGTATTAATAACTCACCTCTCCAGTGGAGTCCTGCTTAACCATCTGAGAAACTATCTTCTGCTTTGATTCAGCAGGAATGGTAAACCACTTTCCATCTTTGCAGTCGCCTTCAAATGTGCATCTGAAACATTATTAATGTGTCATCACCAAGTTTAGATCTGTCTGAAGGATTCAGCAGCAAATTAAGTTTCCCTGACCTTTTTTTACTAAAACACCAGACACAGAATGGGTCCTGTGCAGAAAGACAATCCTTCACATTTTGGTGAGCGCTGCAGTTTGACACCGGAACACGCTTCACCTGGAACAGAGCACCATGTTTTAGACACACCTTAACATTCAATACAGGGAAATATCTCATGAGAAAGAGTTAATCTACCTGGTTTTTAAATGGCACATACACATGTTTCTTATCCACTGGATCCAGATGGATTTTAGGAAACACTCTGTTGTCACCACTGGTTCTGTAGAGGATCTTTGGACAGGTGGACTGATAGTTCTTGTCTACGGCAAGCTGACAGCAACAATAATGCAGGTTACACTTACAGTGTGTAGATAAGAAACAGATGGATGGATGGATGATGACACAGAGTTTTGGAACCGACACAACTGCAATTCTAACAATGCATCAATAGTCCAATAAAACCATGATGCTACTGTTGAGATCAAATGTCAGTGATGTCCCCTGAATGACTCCCCTCTGAAGGAACACCCCTCTGGCAAAGTTTTAAAACCAACTACTTCCCGTTCAACTTCCTGTTGCCAGTGGGTCATGGCTGAGAAAGGCCTAGGCTAAGCACTTATCAGCTGAAAGCTACGCTAAGTAGTGACTAAATCCCTTCAGAGAGGTATGTGCTTGCTGAACTAACTCAGACTACCCTTCCTACAATTCAGTGGAGCTGATCATGGTGACTGTCATTTACTACGATTCAGTGGAGCTGATCATAGTGGACGTCCTTTACTACAATTCAGGGGAAGCTGATTATAGTGGCTGTCTTTTCCTGCAATTCAAACCAAGTTGAACGCAGTGCCATGAGTGCACCTGCAGCAGAGTGAGAGAGAGAGAGAGAGCTAATCCATCTCTGGTAACCTAAATCTAACTGCCAAAGGAGCGACAGTGGGGCCCAATTTCTGTTTGCAGAGGAGTCGTTAGAAACCGTTGACCTGTGCCATACTAGTACTGCCTAGATGAGCCACTGTTGTGCCGCTACATGAGGGCTGCGGCTGCCAGCTAACAGCCATAGCTAAAGGGAGAGGTCCCAGGCAACAGTGAGTTATAAAATTAACCCCCCTGCAAATTTGCATCTTGTTATGGCATTGGATTAATCCAAATCTCTTTGAGAGCTGCTGTTGGATTAATGGACTGGAACGAAGATGGGGCCTGCAACAAACTGAACAAAGGTGAAGGCCTTCATTCCACCGAGCCAAAACAGTAACATACCTCCTTCCCCCTTTCCACCTTATGCTTAAGAGGTGCTCTGCTTGGGTGAACTAGATAGAACAGATATCGTGTTTATGTTTTAATTGAAATAAGCTTTCTGGTTCATCTGCTAATGGTTTTAAGAGTTTAACTGAATGCCTATGCTAACTGCACGGACAAGCCACGTGGGTCTGAAGACACTGCTACAGTGGATTGGCTAGCATCGTTAGCTCCAGCTACCTCATGTCGGACACGTTGTAGAGACCAGAGTGAAAAACTTTAAACTTTCCTTTGTTTCAGGTTGACCCACCGGGACCAGATAATCTAACCCATTCTCTTTCAGCCTCATCACAGTTTAATGCATTCCGGAGTCATTGTTCACTTTTCACCATAAAACAGAATGAAACTGCACTGTTTTGACTGCATTTAACATGTCTGCATCATAATTTATTCACATTTATCTGCTGCTATTTTTAAAGGAAAATTTCAATGCATTAAGCCTTAAAACTTGAACATTCCTCAGAGACTCTTGAATTGACTCTCAAAACCCCTTTTTCCACTTTTATTTATTTACTTCTGCTAATTTATAGTAGTGTTTAGTGTTTGCCTACTTATTAGATGCAATAATACTGTGTGATTATTAGGAAATAAAGGTACCATTGTACTTTTACCCATGGTCTTTTGTGTCTATTATTATGCAGTGAACGATTTATCACTCTTCTTTCAGTTGCATCTGAATGAACAGAGACAGATTTATATTTTTGGTGATTGATAATTTTGCTGATAGCTATACTCTAAATTACTAAATTGGTGAAAGTTACTCGATTTCAACAGCTGATTCAGGAGTCCAACTTTTTATGTAAGAGACTAAGACCCTTGGTCAATAAGCAAGTTGCAGTTAAGATCATGTAACTGATAATATTTCATTTGAATGACCTACTGTAATAATTAACTATAACTTCCAGTTCATGTTATTTAATATATCCATAATCTTCTGGTAAACTTGCACAACACTACCAGACAGGTCAGTCGCCATGGAAAATTAGACGCTTCTAACTGTAACCTAAACTTAGACAACCTTTGGTGTATAATCGCTGACATTTCATTTCTAGATGTTTACAGACATAAAAACAATAAAAAAAGACAATGATGTTATAGAAAAGGAAAATAGTCATAAAACAGTAGAACCCTGGGATTTCTTTACAAATGATGTTATTGTACTCTGTAAATGCCCTGTACTAATAAAGGTGCACTAAAAGTGAGAAACGTAAGCAGAAATCCAATGTAGAGTGTGTAGGGAATCTTTTGACGAGATTTCATATTTCATTTACAGAAAAGGTCAAGAACAAAGCTATTGTTAAAGATAGACCAAAAGAAGTAAAATGCTAGATGAGGCACAAAAGCCATACTGCACACACATAGAAATGTGTCCCAATGATAAAACATGGGGGTGGTCATATTATGTTATGGTAATGCTTGAAATGATTGACTATACTGTATGTTTTAGCAGCTAAAGCTATACAGGCTACAAGCTGAACCTGATCATGGCTATCGCCAGTGTCTGCTTAACTACACCCCTTGTGTAATTCAACTCATGCTAGGAAATGTTCATGCCTCAATGGCAAGACAGAATAAAGTCCTAACAACATACTTTTCATGTAAAAGACTCCACATGTGTTTTTCTTTAACCAAATAATCATAGTTATGTTACATAATGTTACATAATTTGATGGAACAGATTTGTTCCTCATATTTTGCTTTTCTACACACCTTGATGAGCTGTCCATCTGTTGTTCCAATGAAGAAAACCATCCAGCTGTTAAGCCTGATGGCCAGAACTGAGTTCATGTTGTTCTTCTTACAAAGAACCGCCTTTGGTTTCAGGGCCACAGGTTCTGGCTGAGAAACAGAGAGCCTTGCTTAAACATTGTGTAATGTTGAGTTTGCAAATTGTTGGGATGATGGTGAAAATTGAGCACAATAAATGTAGATATGATTTAGACTCTATATTTATAAGCATAAAACAACAAACCTCTCTTTTAAAATTATCTCAGTTTGTACAATCTGCAAATGGCTGCTGTATTTTCAGTCATTTAGGAGAGAATAAAACATCAACAGAAGGTTTAGTTAAATGAGGTGACCTACCGGCTTGTTTGGCTTGTTTGATGAGTAATAGAAGTCTGGATCGGTGTCTGCTGTCTTGCTTTGATCAGGACTGATGTCAAATAGCAGCAGCTCAGTGTTGGTCTCTTTCCCGTCCAAACTGAACACTCCGCTCCAAAAGACCTGCTGTTCTCCTGGGATGACCGAGGAGGCCAGCAGTCTGCTGCCTTCACCTCCATTAGAGCTACTGAGAGTTGCTCCACGGAGAGACTTTAGGGTCTTAGCTTTACTGGTTTCAGCCTGAAGCCAAATGAGACGGACTTTGTTGGTTTTAGCTCCTGATGCAACGTTGGAGAACAGATACACTGTTGAATTGATCTGAAATCCATCCACAAAATCGACACCAGCCTCAGTTTGAATGTTAGGTGTTTCCCCTTCCTCAGACAAAGAAAATATCCCCCCAGACTGTTTCTGATCTGTGTTTTGAAGGTTGATTGTCTTTAAGTCAGATGGACACTTGGATTCCTCTTGCTTCTGGATCGCAGTCAGAATGTACGTCTCAGTCTGAACTGAATCCTTCTTCACGTTCACCAAAAAGTTGACAGAATCACTTCTGTTCCTCCGAGGTCCCACCTGGATGTGTTCTCTGTGCACAAGCTTAGAGATGTTCCTCAGGTCCAGAACCTCACAGTAACTACAGCCCTTGTCTGTCGCACCGCAGATTATTATTGTATCATTTTTCACAACAGGTAATAAAACATTTACAATGAAAGTTGCATTCCAGTCAGCATTCATTGAGACCCGATGAAACTCCTCTCCGTTCAGTTGACCCGGGTTCTTTAAGATCCCTGTTAGGTTCAGGCTGTTGATCAGAGTCAGGTCGTGGCTCAGCTGGTAAAGCTTCTCCTGTGTAGAGATGTAAACAGAGTCATTGCTCACTGCGAGCTGGTGGAGGTCCCCTTCTAATCTGAAACCTATGTCTTCCTCCACACCCAGAGCAGGTTCTCCCCAGATGGAGCAAAGCAGACCGAGCAGAAGGATCATCCTGTTCTAAAGGAGGCAGCTCTGACTGACTGAGAGACTCTGATGGACTGCGAGACACTTTGGTCTCTGAGTCTCTACAGGGATGTCGGTAGAAGCGCTGCAGCCCAGCTGAAAGGAGAAGTGCTTAAAGTGGAAGGAAATGAGTGAAACCGGAAATAAAAACACAACAAATTATTTATGAAGATGTAAGCAAGCATGTTTTATACAATCTAATTTATCAGATAAATTTTCTTCTTTATGTGTATAACAGTCCTCTATAAAATGGCATTTGCTGACATCTGCATGCTCCTTCTTCTAACTTGGTATAATCCTGTTTTAGATCAACGTTTTATATTTTGCTAACTAAACTAAGAGAACACAATCCAGGCATTTCAGGCTTTGACCTTATGATTCATTATAAGTTTTAGCCTAAACCTACTTACCCCAAAATTCCTAAATGCATAGAAATCTGGTATCTCACAGGGGTATTTCTGAATTCAAGGCAAACATCTTTCCTGCAAAAGCAAAAACAAACAAAAACGAAAGAACTGTAAACTTTCCTGGAGTTTTAAAATCTTTTTTTTTTCTTTTGTTTTAGCGCCCTCTGTTGTTCTCCATATTGTCATGCTTTACTTTTTTTTATATTCTCTTCATAATTACCTCATGTGCTAATGTGTCTGTATTCATCCTGTTAGTGGTGTAGTGTAGAGGTGTAGTTGGCGGATAGACAAGAGCTTATCCCACCACCCTGAAAGCATAACACATACCTAAACAATAAAACATCTTACCCTTGCAATGCCATGAAACCATGAGTTGGAAACTTACCACAGTGACATTGACATCGGCATTTCATAAGGCTTATATTATAGCTTACTGAGTTACAAACCACCCTCTATCTGCCTTATTGTATGGAAAGCCAGGGAGGGAAGACCATTTGCTATAACAATGTTAAGAAGACATTTATCTAGAAACTGCAGACACTTATCTTGGAGGCTTTGCCTTTAAAACTAATGTTCAGTCCTGTCTATTAACTCAAGGACAAATTAGGATCCCATTTTTTAGCCTATATTTGGTTAAAACCTGCAGTGTTGCATTTTCTAGGACTAGACATGAATCTACTAAATATCATCAGCCCTTCCAGACAGACTAATTTAGTTCTGTTGAAAGTTGTGTTAAAAGATTAACTCTATTTAAGCACCGTATTGGTTGAACTAAGTCCTTTTATTCAATATTCATTTGAACATTTAATGTAATAGGCAGATGAGCATTATTTAGCAAACCTGGTTTTTGGTCTACACTTACGATTTCTTGAGAACTGAAAAGTTGTTTCAGTGATTACTGGGAAATGTCTTGATTCCAGGTCAGTATAATGTTTCTCTTTTGTCTAATATGTTTCTGGATGTGTTTGGCCTTTTTAACAAGTTGTTTACCTGATACATATCTTCCTACTCTATATCCATTTTGCTGTTAATTGTGTGACATAACATGAATTCAGTTTTGAAAATTATGCAAAAATATTTGGATGGAATGAAAAAGATGGTTTCAGATGGAGTTTTAAAAAGTTTTAAACTTCTTTGACAAACGTCTGTTCCCAGTGTGGATATCCATCAATCAAACAGCCAAACACCTCTATAAGCTGTCAAATAAAGAACAAATAAACAAAAAGCAAACAAAATCAAACTTTACATTTATTAAAAACAACAAGATGTCAACACTGACATCTTGTGGTCTAACAGATGTTGTACCACTGGATGGCGTTCCTGAAAAGAAATATTTCTTGGTTTTCTATTTTTTGTCATAGTAAATAAAAGGTTAGAAGGTTCTGTTTGCCAAGTGTAGTGCGACTGAAAGACTGATAAATGTTGATAAAACATTTCATATATTTCAGTAGCTCAATGAAATGAAACAATGGAACACATCAAACAGATTAGTAAAGACAGGCTTTTATTTCTGATTATTAAGATTTTCCACTTTCAAACAAAAATGTGTGTGTGTATAGATAGATAGATAGATAGATAGATAGATAGATTATGCACATTGCAAAAAAGGGCCACCAGAAACCAGCAAATATTCAAAAGCTGTTTTCTGATACAGATACATAAACATTGAATTTATAAATTACTGGTCTATAAATTTTCTCAAATGCATTTCTTCCTGGTCCAAATGAACATTTCAGATATCTAAAAATAACATTTCTGCCATCTAAAATAAACATTTCAGATATTTTAAATATAGTTCTTACATGATGTTTATGTGTTTTGGGCTTTTAATTCCAGATATCTAAAATAACATGCTTTCTATCTAAAATTTAATTCTGACTAGGATGAGCTCTAATTTCAGATCTCAAAAATAGAATTGCTACTAGTCATAATGACATTTTCAGATACCAAAAATTAATATAACATTCTATATATCCAGAAAACCAATTATTGACATAAAAAATACTTTTTTACTAGTAGACATATGTTTAAAGATATCTACTATTGATACATGACTTGCTAAGTTGAATAATACCTGTCCAAAATGCAGTTTGCAATGCTTAAAAACATATTTTGACTAACTTTCAAAACAATAATAGGACTCTGTTTTAACACAAAATAGGCAGGCTGACTATTCACATTTCTATTAAAGACAGCACTAAAGCATTCTACCTAATCCCAATTACAATGTTCCTAGCAAGAATTGTATTTTAGATATCTACCAGTTGAAATGAAATTTTAAGTAATCTGAAAGTCAGTTTGTATTAATAAGAACTACATTTCAGATATCTACAAATCTTTACTTCATTTAAGTGGCTGTTTTGATATATATTTGCTTGACCAGATATCCATTTCCGATACCTTTATTAGCAGTGTTGTATAGTAGCGAAGTAAAAATACTTCACTACTGTACTTAAGTATATTTATGAGTACTTTAAACTTTCCAAGAGTATACATTTTTTTTGAAAACTTTCACTTTTACTTCACTACATTTACGAACTTAATTGCATACTTTTACTCCAATACATTTTCAATGTTTGGTTTAGTTACTAGGTAAAAAAAAAAAAAAAAAACAAGTGAGAGAGCGAGAGAAACACAAGTGTTTTGACCTACTGACTACAAAGTTGAGGCTTGCCTGGGCTTGTTCATCAACACCATTAGGATACACCTGTTTCGCAAAGCCAGTCTAAATTTATCCTACACTTGGTTGTTTATATTATTTTATGTGAATTTAACCATCAAAGTTTACCAAAATGTAAAAAAAAAAATGTCATTCAAACTGCACTACTTTTTACTTATACCTTTCACTACATTACTTGAGTACATCTATTTTTACAGTAATTCTTATACTTAAGTGCATGCCATTTCAGATACTTTAAGACTTTTATTCAAGTAACATTTCAGTCAGTGACTTGGACTTTTACCAAAGTCATATTTTGGAGAGGTACTTATACTTTTACTTGACTCTGAGATTTCAGTACTTTATACAACACTGTTTACCAATATTCCTCCTATCTAAAGTGAACATTTCAGATATTTGAAATGTTATTCTTATAGTAAAAATGACATCACTTTTCCCCATTCAAGAGACATGGACAGTGACGTGCAGAGGAGTAGCGGTGGGTGTGGAACGGTTCTCATAGATTAACATGACTGCAAGCGCTCCACACCACGTACATGAGTGGGGAGGAGCCGTGCGGTGAATGGAGGATGTGGAATCTGGGGTTTACAGGTACATACCTAACCCTATCCAAAACTTTATTCACACATTAGTCCTAAACCTACACCTGTGCCTAAAACAGTAATCTCCCCCAGTGATGAAGCTCCCCATATGGAAGCAAGTAGCAGGTCGCATGGTCAGTTATCAGGGTCAGGGGTTCCCCCCATATTTTCATCTTTTCCCACTACAAACTTAACATAAGTTTATTTTATTTAATTCAAAATTATGTTTTCACTCTCAAGTAGAGTGCAGTAACTGATTATACAGGCTGAAAACACACTAAGTTAAACATGAGATGATTTTAAATGTTTTCTACTTGTTCTCAACAAGCAATCTAATATTTGTTTAAAACAAAACAGTATAACAGTATATGAAGTAAAAAGGTTGATTGTTTTGGATGAATAATAACAGTTGATCAAATTAGAATTGACTTTCATTCTTTGAATAAACAAAAGTGAAGGAAAAAACACTAGATATGTAAAAACATCAGCATAACAGTGGAAAATAATCCCATGCTGTCTAATAATTCTATCGATTGGGAGCATATATAGTAAAAAGATTTGGTTGTAGCACTGATCCCTGTGGTACTCCACAGGTAAACCTGGAGCATGAGGGTTTTGGAGCACTCATTTAGACAAACTTTGTCATTTTTATATGCAGAATTAACAGAAAACAAAAGCTGTTCATTTCAAAGCTTACAACAGTGAAATCGACCAGCATGAACTTGACAGAAGGTAGCCACTGTGGAGGTGGAGAAACAAGTGGCAGGAAAATGAGAGGCGAAAATAATCTGTTCGCTGATGAAAAATGTTTTAGGTAAATATTAGTAACTGCTGACTGCCACTTTGACTTTCACTTGACTTTGATTTTTTTATTTTTTTTTTTATTTTTTATAACAGTAGGACTGTAAGTTTTTATGTATTTAGGGGGTAGGAGCTAATAAGTTTTCACTTCTTCCTACCCCATTTTTGAGCATGATATGTTAATGGAAACAAATATCTGTATTTTTCTCTTCTTTTTAATGCACTTCTTGTTACTGTGCACTATTTTATTTTTTTATATTTGTATCATGTTCAAAATAAATCTCATTTAATTTCAAAAACACCACAAATATGTTGGATCACAGGATATAAGTTATGAAAATAAAATCTACAAGGACAGAAACTTAAATATATTTGGGTGGTTAAACAATGAGAACATTAAAACAGGACATCTACTCGTAATAAGTAAAGGAAAAATACAGCATAACTAATTCAAAGATCTCACTGAATAAACTGTATACCGATAGATTTATAGCCTTTTAAATATATCTTTAATTTTGATCACTTTCACATTCAGTGGCTCACAACAATGTTTTGTGAGTAACACATTTTCCATTATGACAGGATTTGTCCTACATACCTACTGCTTATTTTCAAAGAAAGACCATGTAACTTATGAACAGATGTGATCTTTTTTGGATAAGAATTTCTTATTGTGATAAAAAAAGTTACAAAAAAAAACTCTTTGCCCTATTACATTAAATCTGCTCCACATCATAAAACTGGAGCTCAGAATACAATTAGATTATCCAGTCAAAAACGTCAATAACTTCCAAAGTTGTTTAATACTGACAAGTAAAATAGTTTAACTATAAACATGCAGGAATCATCTTAAGAAATGTGGGTGGCTCTTAAAAGAGCCGTTGTTTTGGGGAACTCTGTTGGAATTTAACCTCCGAAGCCGTAGAGAGTGCGGCCCTGCCTCTTGAGAGCATAGACCACATCCATGGCGGTCACAGTCTTCCTCTTGGCGTGCTCGGTGTAGGTGACGGCATCACGGATGACGTTCTCCAGGAAAACCTTCAGGACACCGCGGGTCTCCTCGTAGATGAGACCGGAGATGCGCTTGACTCCACCACGGCGGGCCAAACGGCGGATAGCGGGTTTGGTAATGCCCTGGATGTTATCGCGGAGGACTTTGCGATGACGCTTAGCGCCTCCTTTTCCAAGTCCTTTTCCTCCTTTGCCTCGGCCGCTCATGTTGTCTTTGTCTAACTGACAGAGAGAATAGTGCCAGATCGCTGAACAATCACATATAAATACACCCTACGGACCTAAGTGAGGACAAGCAACCCTCTTTTTCCCGCCTCTAAGCTTGTAATCACGTTTCAGTTTTAGGAGACAAGTTTGAATATAAATAGACTGTGAACAAATAAATAAAACCAAAATTTCAGCTGATATAGCATCAAACTGAAAGGAAACTGTTTGGGATGAATGAATGTATGTGTGTAAAAACACAGGAAATATTAATGGATGGATTAGATGAATATTGTTCTGAGAGAATGCTTCAATTCAACCTTTTGGTTTATAAAGAAGCTGCAGTTCAGAAAAAAAGGTTTGGGGCTCAGATTGAGTTTAACTATAACTTAGATGTTTAGTAAATATACTATACTTTATGTAGGAAGTGTAGCTAAATTCCGACTTTGGTAATTTTATAAGGTGTATATTTTTGATGAGACATACAAGTTCTATTTTTAAATAACATTGAGTTTCCACTTGCTGCTGCGGTTCTTTTTAATTGAGAACATACAAATACGAGTGAAACGGCTTGAGCTCTTGTAAAATAATCTAAGTAAACAAGCACAAAAAACAGAATCTCCTTCACAATTTACAAGGAAATGGAACAATAAAACAGCAAAAAAAAAGCACATCGGTAAAATTATGAAATATATATATAAAAAAGGGAATAAAAAGGACATCGGTGCATTTTTTTTTTTTGCATTATACGGTCCTTCCCAAACGCCCCTTGAAAATATGGCAGGTATTTAACAACCCTGCATTTGTGTATGTAATGCTTTGCTACAAAAACATGTCCATTCATTAAACCTCTTTTATGTAGGGGATGTATGCTAAAGTTCTTAAATATTCATCTTAGTTTAGAACCTGGAAATCTCCATCTCATCTTTCCTATCTAGTACGCATATATGTATATATAATTGTGTATATATTGTAACAGTAAATCTCGCTCATTAGTGAGATTTGGGTGGCTCTTAAAAGAGCCGTTGGGTTTGTTTTTGAGAGCCTGCAGTTTTACTTCTTTGCTGGTTTCTCGGTTTTCTTGGGCAGCAACACAGCCTGGATGTTAGGAAGAACACCGCCCTGAGCGATGGTAACTCCGCCAAGCAGTTTGTTGAGCTCCTCGTCGTTGCGGACAGCCAGCTGCAGATGGCGGGGGATGATCCTGGTCTTCTTGTTATCACGAGCAGCGTTTCCAGCCAACTCCAGGATCTCAGCAGTCAGGTATTCCAGCACTGCAGCCAGATAGACGGGAGCTCCAGCGCCCACGCGCTCAGCGTAGTTGCCCTTCCTCAACAGCCTGTGAACACGGCCGACTGGGAACTGCAGCCCAGCACGAGAGGAGCGGGTCTTGGCCTTTGCCCTGGCTTTGCCTCCGGTCTTTCCACGTCCAGACATGATTTCTGTAATGGTTTACTTTAAACTGTTAGGAAGTGGATTGGGAGTATATAAAGCCTGTCGTGGATCATATGCTCTCTGATTGGTCACATGTAACAACAAATCCAGTCGTCCAATCAAAGCAGGCGTCCGTTTCCCGCCGTCTGCTTCTGCCAGTCACCGCTAATTGCAGCCTGCAGATTGAGGCGTGGCTAAAGATAGAAACTATTCAACCCATTCACAGACAGCATTACAGAATATACGGTCATTGTTGTCTAAAGTAACGAATCATAATTGTATACGGCTCATGATTCCATTTATAAAAAATTGTCATACGTTTTTGATAGATACTAAAATGTGATAAAGAATGATTTAATATATATTAGATCCATCCCCTTTCTTCCTGTCAAAACGTTTATCCATTCTACCTATACATAAACATATAGATAAAACTATATTCAAAATGACCTTTTTATTGATTTTCCCCAGAACAGACACAATAAGCCATAAGCCATAAGATCATTAAAAAAAAAACTTTTTTTAATTTTACTGGTAAACTAAACCCAGAGAGAACAAAAGGGACATCAGGCATGGAAAGCAAGCTACACACAGCATAGATCTGATTAGAACAAAAAAAAAAAAAAAAAAAAGCAACACGCACGCACATAAATATCAAAATTAAACTTATCATACTAAATACTAACAAATAACCAACACTGATAAACAATAAGAAAAAAAACTTAAGTAAATAAAAAGTTGTACTTTTTTTGCATTATTCTGTATTTCTTAACCCTTGAATAAGGATAGCTGATCTTTAAGCATAGAAAAATTAGGCAGGTATTTAGCAAATCTACATTTGGCATTTTGCTGCAATAATTATGACTGACAGTTCAAAATCTATAGGAAATATATTGAAATGATAAACCTACATCTAAATATCCTTACAATTTTTTTTCAAGATTCTATTTCATCCTGCAGTAACCAAACAGTTCTTGTTCATGGAATCCTTACCAGATAAATATTGTTATACAGGAGGAAGTTTATAGGCTAATCTGGTATCTCTTTTGCAGAAGATCTATACAAGGTGTGCCGTTTATCATGTGATACAGGATCAAAGCTCTGAGGAGAGAATTATGTGGCCCTTAAAAGAGCCGTTGGGTTTTGTTGGATGAGCTTGACTTATGCTCTCTCTCCACGGATGCGGCGGGCCAGCTGGATGTCTTTGGGCATGATGGTGACCCTCTTGGCGTGGATGGCGCACAGGTTGGTGTCCTCGAACAGACCAACCAGGTAAGCCTCGCTGGCCTCCTGCAGAGCCATGACGGCGGAGCTCTGGAAGCGCAGGTCGGTCTTGAAATCCTGAGCGATCTCTCTGACCAGACGCTGGAAGGGCAGCTTGCGGATGAGCAGCTCAGTGGACTTCTGGTAACGGCGGATCTCTCGGAGAGCCACGGTACCGGGCCTGTAACGGTGGGGCTTCTTCACTCCACCGGTAGCCGGGGCGCTCTTACGGGCAGCTTTGGTAGCCAGCTGCTTCCTGGGAGCCTTTCCTCCGGTGGATTTACGGGCGGTCTGCTTGGTTCTTGCCATGGCGGACTAGAAGTTAACCACTTGATCAACTGCAAACTTATAAGCGAACAGAGGGAACAGCGGCTTTATAAAGAGACGTGCTGCGTGAGGTGGCTTCTGATTGGACCAATTTAAACACGTGTTACAGCCCGTCCAACTCAGCAATTGGTTGAGTTTGACATTTCAAAATAAAGCGCGAGATGTCAGTTAAACAGTTACAAGGAAATATGACTCAGTTTAATAGACATTTGTCCACATTCATAATGTTGGCAACTTTTAATAAAAACCAGTTCTTTAAATCTTCCTCCTTACCGTCACTGATTATTTTAGTTTCATTATTATTTTTACTGCCAGCCATTCCTGTTAAAACCTTTCTTGGGATTCTTTTCTTTTTTCCTGTAATTAATATTTAAATATTAATATTTATTTGTTAATATTTTTTTTAATAAAAATGTAATGTGAAAACCAACTTACATAAAATGAAATGTATGTATTGCCTTGAGTAAAATGTTGTCCATGCTGAAAGTTTATGTATTAAAATTAAATGTGCAATTAAAAAATATTTAAATCAATTGCACTCCTTTCATTATCGGTTTAATTATACCACAGCTTTAATGAAGGAGCTGTAGTGTAATAATCAATAGAAAATATGAAAGTTCTAACACTGGTCTCAGTTATGTCTCCATGAAATCACTAGATGTATTGCATTTGAGAGATCTTCACATCATATTAAAAATCCATGCCTCCATTCAGAGAAACCTTTATGTTGAGATGGAGTTATTTCCTCATCTTAATGTGGTCAAAGATTTAATCACATTTGGAGATGATGTTATGTTAGGGTGAATCATATGGATGAGGCTGTCCCATGGGGCAGGAAGGTTCAGTTATTAATGAAATAAACTGATTTTAATCATTCCATTTATCAGCCACTATAATCACTACTCTTAAGTGTGATGACTTTATTGAATTCATAAATACATTTTCTGCTTCTATGGAATCGGATCTTAAGATGAAGCTGTGGTGGCTCTGAAAAGAGCCTTTGTTGCACTGAGTGCTGGTTGAAGCAGTAGTCTACTTCTTGGCCTTCTTAGCTGGGGCCTTTTTAGCTGCAGCTTTCTTGGCTGCAGGTTTCTTAGCTGCAGGCTTCTTAGCAGCCTTTGGCTTCTTGGCAGCAGGGGCGGCCTTTTTGGGGCTCTTCTTCACCACCTTTTTCACACTTTTCTTGGCCGCTGTTGGCTTCTTCGGAGACTTCTTGGCTGCTGTCGCTTTCTTAGCGGTGGCTTTTTTCGGGGTGCTGGCCTTCTTGGCGGCAGGCTTCTTGGCTTTTGCGGGAGCCTTCTTCTTCACCACCTTCTTGGCTGGTTTAGCGGACTCCTTGGGGAGCTTGAAGGAGCCGGTGGCCCCGGTCCCTTTGGTCTGAGACAGGGTGCCTGAGGCCACCAACTTGCTGACGGCCGTATTGATGCGCTTGTTGGCTTTAGCTACATCCACCCCTTTACCAGCCAGGACCTTCTTCAGCGCTGCCACAGACACTCCTTTGCGCTCCTTGGAATCGGCCACGGCGGCCACGATCTGCTTGGACAGGCTGGGTCCATCCTTCTTTGCCTTAGGAGCGGACTTCTTCCTCGGGGCTTTTGCCGGGTCTTTAGCCGGTGCAGCTGCTGGAGCTTCTTCTGCCATGTTTCTCTCTTAATGTTCCTCTGAACGTCTCCAGCTCAGAGCAGGAGGCGGGATTTATAATATGGATGAGAACCCTAAAGGAACAACTAAGCCTGCTGCTCTGCTCCCGCCTCAAATCGCTCCGCACTTGTTTTTTCTTCCCGGTTTTAAAGGTCTAAATCTTCGCTAAATTAAAATTTTATATCATATAACTTATTTTAACGGAAAGGAAATTGTCTAATCTAATCACTGAGGACCCCTTTGGTTTCCAGGACTTTCTCTTTTTGACCCAGGAACGCTCAAAAGTGTCTGAAGCTTCTTGTTTCGCAGCATCAAGAGGCGGGTTTTCTCAACATTTCTTCCTTTAAAACATCTAAAACAATTGTTCACATGACATTTAGACGAGACCCTCGCTAAAAAACACAGTAATGAAAAGAATACAAATGAAATGGTTTCGTTAGTGTCATTATTTCACTTAGAAATCAGGAAGGTTCTCCCGGCAGTAAACACACGGAAACTGTCAATGAATCGGTTGGTCAGGATTCTCTCTTGGATGAAAGGGTTGGAAATGACCACTTTTCTATCAAATAGCCTACTTAACACACTCAGACACACAAAGTACATGCTGGTGTTGTAGTTTACTTAAGAAAAGACGAAGGCTTGACATTTATTCATTAATTAGATCCCTTTTGTCTGTAATCTCACTGAATCAGGCGCTAAATTCCTTCTATCTCCTTTAAATAAACCCAAGGGCCTAAATTCCTTTTTTACACAAATCCTATTTTTATTGCAGTGAGCTAATAAAACATTTAGGATATATTACAAACAAACGAATTTGTTACAAGCAGTGTTGGGCACGTTACTTTGAAAAAGTAATTAGTTATAGTTACTAGTTACTTCTCCCAAAAAGTAACTGAGTTACTAACTGAGTTACTCCACAATAAAAGTAACTAGTTACTAGTAAAAGTAACTATTGCGTTACTTTTGCGTTTCTCGCCCCCATAACCCTCACCACCCAGCCCCCACCTTCTCGCCGTGTGTTTCCAAAGCCAGCTGAATAGAGCGGACGACAAAGACAAGGACCTGCAGAGAGTTTTGCATTTCTTGTAACTCAACGTAAATGACATCGGGGGGAATGCGATGTGAAGTTTTTTAACAGGGCATTCAGATCTGGTGAGTATATGAAATTAATAACTGGGGATGTCTAATTCTGAAATCCTGTGTGTTTGGGTTGTTATAGATACTGTAACATCTATCTATCTAGATGTATACTCTGTGTGTGACATAAAATATGGATCTCCATCCCTGCCACAAAGGCCATCAAATAATGTTTAAAATAAAAAAATACAGTAGGTTGAAAAGTCAGAGTATCCATCCATCCATCATCCATCCATCCATCCATCCATCCAGATTTCTCCCTTTCATTTGATCGTTCACGCTCTCCATAGTTCTCCTGTGGCGCGAGCACAGGGCGACTGTTGCGCGCCTTTAGCGAGCATGCGCGTTTCCTGTCGCTTGCGCGGTGACTCTTGCCGCCTGCGCTGTGCGGAGATTCAGAGGGAACCGTTATGTGGTGGGGAAACGCAGCTCGACGTAACACCGGTATTTCCATCAGGAAAACGCTGTTTGCTGCTGGATCCTCCTCACTCTCCATCTCTCTGTGTGTGATGTACGTTAACACCCGCCAGCAGAAACACCCACCTACCAACTGACAGACAGAATCTCACTATACATCAGCCATTCTCATCCTCTCCTCTCTCATGACAAGGCGCGCACCTCTGGATGACCTAAAAAATAATCTTTAATATCTCTTAAACAAAAGTAGCACAAACAATATTTTTTCTGCACAAATCTGCACTAACGTTGCACTAACCATTCAGTCTATTTGCAGAGTTTTTTGACGTGGGTGGGGTGTCAGCTTCACGCAGCTGCGCACGAGTCCTATCATGAAAAAAGGTTCATTGTGCGACCTGAGTAACGCGCAGTAACGGGGTGTCTGCAATGGTAACTGCGTTATAGTTACAGTCAACGTAATTAGTTAGATTACTCGTTACTAAAACAAGGTAACGCCGTTAGTAACGCCGTTACTTTCAACGCCGTTAGTCCCATCACTGGTTACAAGTGTACATAATTACATTCAAGAAGGATAAATTAATTAAGCTCCATGTTCCTTCTGACCTGTTGACAATGAAAAATGGTTACAGATAAATCAATCAGCAACTTCATGTTAAATTACAGCCCTAGAACATGTGCAGTAATTTTGCCCACAAGATATTAGATTAATACATTTGTAGAATAATGAACTGTGTGCTTAAAAAAATAATAATTTTGTCTTTAACAATGTCAAGGCAGAGGAGCAAGGCATTATGGAATATATTTTTAAAAAAATACATTAATTATAATTAGTGTTGCACCGATACCGATACCAGTATCGAACGGGTCCCGATACTGCCCTAAAATGGTGGTATCGGTATCGGCGAGTACCAACAAATATGGCACAGATACCATTTTGAGAGCCATAAGTTTATTCAACTATTGTCACCCACTCCTGGTAGGCAATAAAAAGTTCTACTGGATTCACTTTGTATTAGATTTTTTCCTGCTTCACAAAGGTAGGCAGCAGCTTGACAAAGCCATGATGGTAATTATTTTACATTATTATGGTATCGGTATCGGCCGATACTGCACAGCCAGGTATCGAGTATCGGTATCGGGGCCAAAAAATGGCATCGGCGCAACACTAATTATAATTAATAGGCCCGCTTCAAAATAAGTCTCATCAGCACCATTTTGATGAGTTATGTTTTTGATTTATTCCTAATTACTGGTGTTACAACACACAATATGTTTTATGTCTAGATAAAAGAAAAGGAAACTAAGCACTTGTTTACCTACAGTAAATATATGAAATATTTAAACGTCATTTACATTTTTGGGGATTTACGTTAAAACCTCTGTGTAGGTTTTTAAAACAAGTTTACTTAAAAACATCCTTACAAGTCCTGCTAGTTTTGTCCCTTTAATCTGTTTATCCTTTTCTACCTCATGTTAATTTTGAACAGGTTTCAAAGACTAACTTCAGATTTCTCATCTGTGCTGAAACATTTCACTTCATGGTTCAGATTGTCTACAGAGGGGTTAAAAAATCAACTGCATCTCTCTACAGTGAAGATCCCTCAGTAGAAAGTAAATGTGTGGAGAAGTGGCTGATGTCTGGAGGCTGCTTTCATTTATTAACATATTGTCTGTGGTGCAGGAAAAATATAATACAGCTAATTAATCCCATTTGTGCTTTTTGTATAATGTTAGTTCATGGTGTTTTGAAGAGATTTATATAACGGTTATCAATAAAAGAGAAACATCACATAAGCAGCCAGCAAGAATACATAGATTTTTTGAGAAAAAAAGAAATAAATATATATGAAAAAAATATTATTATTAAATGATGAGACGGAAGTAGAAATAACTATGGAAGAGGATTAGGGCCACTGAAAAAATAAAAACAAGTTAACTGATTTTTAAATATTATTTCAGTATAATATGGGAAAAAAAATATTTTGAGAAAAAAAGGCAAAATTCCGACATTAAGGTCAGAATTCTGAGAAAAAAGACAGAATTCTGAGATTAAAATCAGAATTCTGAGAAAAAAGTTTTAATTCTGACTTTAATCTCACAATTCTGACTTTATTCTTAGAATTATGACTATGATAAATATTTTATTGTTTTATGATAGGGTTTTGGATATAATGCTGATGAAAGAACAAGTAGACACATTTTTCCTGTTTCATTGTCTATCTTTTTTATTTAGTCATATATGTTGTTTATTTTTAATTGTATTTTCACAAAGAAACATATTTACTGTGTTTACTTTAAATGCCTTTTCTAATGTTTAGTTTACATTTTTAAATGAAGTTTAAGGTTGAATATTTTGCTCCTTTATTGGATAAAAATATGAGAAATGCACGAACTATGATAAATAGTTTTAAGATAGAGAACATATATATTTTAAAGGAATGAGAAAAGAATGTGGGTATTGTCAAAGCTCAGGGTTTAGCTCTCTTTCGCCCTCTAGTGCTTTAATGCTGAAACGACAAGTATTTGACAACACCACCAAAGAATGCAGCTACATATTGGGTGCGTTCGAATTCATGGGCTTCATGGTCTGCCTGGACTGGGTCCTTTGAAGGAGACTGGAAGAGTTTTGGCTGTGAATTCAAACATGTCCAGCCTTCGGCAGCTTTCACTGCCTTACGCTCTGTCGCTTAGCAACCGTGATAGTTGACACACAAAGCAGGAATAGAATGAATACCAAACTGTTCAAAACTGTTGCTTTTTAAAAAATGTTTCTTTTTTCATTGTAATGATAATGGTATAAACCTTAGCCAGTCAAATAACACGCTGCTGTCATTTGCACACCTCTGATGTTGCTGCTATTTTTAAATATCCATACTGTAAAAAATTTCATAGCTGTATATTGGTTATTTATTCTCCAGGTGCACAGATTTCTACAGCTTTCGGTCCGTGTATCTTCTGGTCATTGGAGTTTTGTTGCAGAAACAGGAATTTAAAAACAAAAACAAATGGCGATCTAATTTTTTTTTTTAAATGCAAAAAAGAAAATTGAAATTCTAAGCGTTAATTTTCCATTTCGGAAACAAAAACTTGCTGCTGTGTATTTGTAATGAACTCAGAAAGTGGGACCCAGAATTCAGGGCGAGAAAGGCAGTTGGAAAGTTGAAAGTGTTTATTTTAAAACAAACAGATAACAATAATAACATTATAACAATTTTAATGATACAATTATAATAACAGTTATTATAAAATAATAATAAAACAGGTTGATCATTTCTTCTGAAAAAGCGACATCTCTCAGCGAGGCAGACAGTGAGCTACAACCATAGTTTCCTTAAAACGACTCTCCCTCCTCGCTGGGACAATTGCATTGGACTCTATGCAGAGTTCGCTGGTTGCAATACCAGGAAAATAATCATAAAGAAATATTCAACAGCATCACCAAGGAGAGTTGGATTTTTAACAAATGCTTTTTATATATATCTGATCTCACTTCTTTCATACTGAAGTTATAGGATTGGAAAATAATAGATTACATTTTCTTTATTTTTTTTTAAGGAATTCCCCAAAGCTTAAATGACAAAACATTAATTCAAGTCCCTTTTGCTAGGGGTAGGATAGAAAAGAAATCCTTTTAAAATAACCGTTTACTCTATAAATCTATTAGATTTGGATATAAGGTGTTCATTATATTCAGGTTTTATCATTTAGATTAGTAATATTTCCACTTTTATGTATTGTATTATCAGAAGTATAAAATTAGCATTGACTATACTATAGATTATTGTAGTGCAAATATGTAGCACACATAGTCTAATCTGGATTATATTACAAGTCTTAATATATGAAAATGTTCTTAACTTTATTTTTTGTGATTTTTCCATTTTTATAACCATATAATTGCTTATGTAATCACATATAATGGAACTGTCTAACATCTACCTAATTTAAATGAATTTCTTTAACTAGAGTTTATTATTCATCCAAAGCTCTTTAATTGTTTCTTTTCCTTTTCCCATCCAGGTTTAAACACCTCAGTGAAAACCTCATAAACTTTTTCACACTGACTGACAAGAGAACAGGTCCTGCTGTTCACCATATTGGATCAGTCCATTTCTCTACACAGGTTCAGAAAGGTCCAAACACACAGCAGCAAACCATTTGAAAACAAACGGTGCAAAAAGTAGTGTTGCCAACTTAGTGATTTTTTCGCTATATTTAGCGACTTTTCAGACCCCTCTTGTACTTTTATTTCAACAAAAGCATGTAGCGACTTTTTTTCTGCTACTGGAGACTTTGGTGACAACATCTAAAAGCAGCGAACTCTGCTCTCCAGAGCAAGTAGATTGGTAACCCCGCCTCCTGCTCTCCTCTATCTTGTCTGCCGTCATGATTCATACAGCTGTTATTCTATTCTAATGAAAAATAGAGAACAGATGAGCTGATAATGGCTTGTTTACAGTGAAAAGAAGGACTGGGTTATTTACTTTTGCCGTCGCCTTTTTGGAAACACAGGAAGGAGCAATCAGCTAAGTTAGCTTAGTGCGTGGAAAACATCTTTCATTCCTTTTGAGACAGCATGAAAAGTCAGCTGAGTACAAAACATAAAGAGGAAAACAACAAAAAAAAGGGACAAGAAGAGAGGGACAAAACATATAGTCTATTCTATTAACATTTCTCTATCTGTATAATGGATCTGTTTTATGTGTTGTCTTCTCCATTCAGAGGGCCCCTGCCTGCCTTTGCCCAGGGCCCCAAATATCCTAAATCCCCCCTGAGCTCCAGGATGATTAGGTGATGGGTAACAGGGGCGCAGACAGAGCCAACGGGTTCGCCCCTCCAGGAGCAGCCTCTAGTCGCCATCTAGTGGATGAGTGTGAAAGCAGCAGGCAAACAAGAAAAAAAAACACAAGTACAAACCAACCCAGTTCCCAACAAAAAACATCTTTGAAATAAAGTAAAAATCAACGGTAACACACAGAAACGGCATGTTTTCAGATTCCATGTTGATTTTTAATGAATTATATCCCTGTAAAGAAATACATATTTGGTAAAAAACAGTTTCCAGAACAAAAGTTCTGGCTTAGAGATCCCTGCAATTCAAACCAAGTACTGCTAATAACACAATGGAGAAATATTTGTTATTTTTATTATTTTGCTTAGGTAAATTAATTCCTCATAATTGGGTCAAAACTCTTAATCAAGTGTCTGCATACAAATCTGATATGGAGTAGATGTGAGGATTTTTGTCACCCTACAACTTCTAAAAGTTGGTTTCTGGGTGATAATAGTACATATAAAAGCCCTTAATGTTACCTAGAGAATATTAGAAATATCAGAGGTTCATCTTCCCAAATTAAGAGTTGTAGTGTCCAGATCAGGTTATCTATGGGTGCGACGAGATTGGTGGCACTACAATAATATATAATGTAGCTATTGGCGATTATATGCTTATAATAACAATGAAAAAATGCCCAAAATAGATAAATTATAAATTATGCACATTTTCCCAAAGTAAAAGCTGTAGGATGATCCAGATGAGATTATTGTTTGCTACATGTTTGGTGGCATTACAATGATCTACAGTGAAGTAATTGGTGATTATATGCTTATAATAACAATGAGAATATCTGAAAAAATAGAGTTATGCACACTTTACCAAAATAAACGTTGTAGTGTGATCCGAACGCAGTGGGAGACTCGTTTTGAGGAAACTACGGTTGTAGTTCACTGTCTGCCTCGCTGAGAGATGTTGGTTTTGTAGAAAAAATGATCGACCAACGAGTTACTGATCCAGAGAAGCCGAATCTGTGAAAATCTTTCTAACTTTACCAAAGTTTCTCATTCGGTCCTGAGAGAGACTTTTTAATTTTTTTCAGGGAAACAACATAAGGCTCTATGTCCTTGCTGAAACTCAATTACACAGCAGCAAGTATTTTTTTCCTCCGGGCAGCTCTCACTTCTTTGGTGCTTTCGCCACAAATAAATACATCCGGTCTCAGAATATGAACAATCCACAACAAACAAGCCTCTTTCCTTTGCTGTTCAAAGCATTTTTGTTTCCCGAAATGGGAAATTAAATTCACATCATTTTTCAAATTTTACTTTTCCCTTTTTGACAATGAAAAAGAGAAAGACTTTGAATTTCAACTTTCTTCTTTGTATTTTAAAACAAAAATCAAATCGCTATTTGTTTTTGTTTTTTAAATTCCCGTTTCTGAAACGACAATCCAATGACCAGAAACCACACGGACCTTCATAGTTCTACTCCAAACACTGATGGAGGAAATCCAGGCCTTCTGGAAAGAGAAGCCAAGGGGATCATGGTCAGAAGCACAGGTGGAGGTAACTAGTAAGGCAATTACTGGTTATGTTTCCTACCTTGGAGAGGTTGCTGCTGAATGTAATGAAGCCATCTGTGAAAAGCCTGGAGTCAAAGCAGCACCTGTGCATCAACATGTGAAGCATGACTCCCAGCTGCCAAACTGTGGTCTGAGCAGGTCTGTATTTTTCATACAGACCTGCTCAGACCACAGAGTACGTGGAATACAGGCAGAGTCAGAGCAGACTTTAGAACAGAGCCACTGTAAATCCTTGATTGTTGTCTTTTCTGGGAGGCCTCATGAGATCCAGTTTGTCTGCATCCTTCTGGATTCATGGTTTGTTCTTCCATTTGCTTTTTGAAGGAAATGACTTAAAGATGATCTGACATCTCCGTTAAACTTTTAATAACGTGAAAACCCATTGTTATAAATGCGTGGCCTCCGGGGGCCCATTTCTGCCAGAGTGTTCTCAAACTTTAAGTCCCGGTGGAAAACCCCTTTATTACGACGGTCCATGGCAGCGTCCAAAATCAGTTTCATGAAAATCTGGAATAAAACAATAAAAAATGTGTCTTTATCCTTAAAAGATCTAATCTTAATTTGTTGTGACAAAATAAAATATATCAAAGTTATTCTCTCCTTAAATAAATCAAAGTTATTCTCTCCTTTGTTTTTACACATTATTGATTCAGATCATTAAAGAAAATTCATTATTAGAAAAAGATCAATAGATTTATAAACAACATGTATTTTTCATTGATTAGCAGGAGAAACTATCTAAACCATCCATCCACCTTCTCCTGTTTATTCCATCAGGGTGGGGCTGGTGCCTATCTCCTGCAGTCTATGGGTGAGAGGTGGGCTACACCCTGGACAGGTCACCAGTCTGTCACAGGGCAACACAGAGACACACAAACCATGCACACACACACCTAAGGATTTATTTAATCTTAACTTAGAGAAGCCAATTAACCAAGAACCGTTGCTATGGCAACACAATGACACCCATGTGTGGCTGTAGCTCTGTGGAGCAGGTTGCATGAAATCAAACATTTGTCCCTTTCTTAAAGTAAATGTTTATGGTGAAATAAAATTTCATAGAGGACCTTCCCTTTTGAAATTAACAAACTGTTTTTCTTAAACCTTACTTGTGATTTTACTTTGATTTTACTGTGATGAACATGCAGCAAACCAAAAACATTTGGAGGAATATGTTTCACCTGAGGTCCAAATAATGGCAGCTTCTTCAAAAGGTTTCTTTTAGACAAATTGTTATTGCATTCATCATGCAAATAAAATACTTTTTTAATAACACGTCTTGATTTATTTATTATTCTTAACCAACAGAAAACAAAAAAATAAACTTTACAGTAAACATGGCGGTTCAACGGAAACAGAACGCCGTCATCAACGCTCATCCATAAGGATGCTGGTTATAACCTGAAGAACTAATCAGACGTTAACAGACGCTGATGATGCGTTTGAGCTTCTCCTTTTCTGCTCTGATCATAAAACAGTTTCAATAACTTCAAAGGCTTAAACTGGACGAGTCTCAAAGCTCCATCCAGGCTCCCGTTTGGCCTGAAGGCAGCAGCTGCTGTGATCAGTCGGTTTGGTGCGCCAACTGCAGCAGCAGCTGCTGCAGGTAGTCCGTCGCCATGCTGCTCGGTGGCTCGTTGGGCCCCAGGAACAGAAGTCTGTGGTAGCTGGCCTCAGGGACCTCACACAGGATCCTGACACGTACAGTAGAGGAACGTCAGACGTTTTCAGGCTGGTTTGGAAGTGAAGTGGGTGGATTTCAGGTTTACCAATCATATATATCCTCTGCAGTGGGTTCTGGGTTGATCTGCACCCACTGACCGATGGACCACATCCTCACCACATCGTTGTTGGACGTGTCTCTGCTCTCTGGGTCTGCATGGGGGTTAGGAATGTCCTCATAACACAGGAAGTAGCTGAAAGGTAGAGGAGCAGCATCAGTGACCGGCTCTGATGTTCAGTAAAAAAAATCTATCCAGACTCACTAGTCGGTTTGGATCTCTTCCTGCTCGCCGTCCTCTGGGAGCCTCTCAACGTTCCAGCGCATGCGTTTCTGCACTCCCGTGTCGACCTGGGACAGATACGGCGTGGGCTTGCAGTAGCGGAAGGTGGTCAGCTTGGTCTGACCCAGCTGAAGCTGACCGACGCAGAAATGAGACGTGCTGGGGGAGGGGGGAGCAGAGGAGGATGGCTTGGTGGCAGCAGAGAAGAATTCCAGTTAGAAAAGCTGCATGAGCGTTTACCTGTTGGGGTCGGCTTCATCCAGACTGATGAGGTCATAGCAGGCATAGGTCAGCAACAGCTGCTCCAGGCGCTCACACAGCTGCTGAGAGAAGTCCAACAGCTGCAGGACACACAGGGGGTGGGGGGGTTACTCTTTATGTCTTTTACACCCACTTTCATTCTAAGATGGATCTAAATGCTCCACAACTGCTGCTAAACATCACCAACAAGCTCTTTGATCTGTTCAATAGAAAACTGTCCTTTTTTCAATCATTCATGTTTTTTTATCATCGCCTCTAATTCTTATAAACTATGTGTTGCCTTCATGCATCTGAAATGTCCTAAAACATCAAGTGTCTTTGCTCTTTATGATGCTGTTTGCCAGAGGTGGATAGATTACTTGGAGCAAAGTTTTATACATCCTTTACATTTAGCAAATTTTCCTCTTTCTTTAACAAAGGACTTTGTCTTTTTAAAAATATTTTCAGTTCAACTTCTGTCAACTTTCAGGTAAACATGAGCTTTTGGATTTTTCTTCTGTTTCGTCAAATTTCAGCAAATCTTCTGCTTTTCATTTAAGTGTGTTTCTGTCAAAATTCTGTCAAATGATTCTACTCTACAGAATCTTCTGATGATTCAACTGTTATCTGTAGTTTGAAGTTACAGATTACTTCCAATCACATTTTCAAATATTCTTCAGCTAGTTTTTTTCCCCTTTATTCGGTTTCTTTAGCTAATTCTTTTTCTTTCATTAAGCAGAAAAATGCATTCCCACTTGCTGTTTCTCTCAAAACAGCTTTTTCTAGTCAAGTTATTTGTAAGTTCTTGTATTTTAAAGTAAAGCAAAATACAAATATGTAATACATTACATACATTTTGTTTACAAAATAATTCCTGCAAAAAATGCTTTTCCAAATCAATATTTGTCAAGATAAAACTTATAAAATAATTCCTAAGTGTGATTAATGTATATATTAGTGCAGAGTAACTGACATTATCTACTGTTTCATGTACATTCAGCTAATCTCTGAACACCTCTAGTAACTCGGAGTAACAAGACATTTCACTCTAATAGTAGTGATGCTCCACAAGAATGTTACTCAACTAAAACAAAGAAGTGAATTACAGTTAAACTACTAAAGGTTTTGTATTATTCTTATTAATCAAGTAAATATAACTATTAACTACAAACTGCTATTTGCTGACTGATTTTTCTCTTAACCCCCCGACGTAATGTATTTATACTGAGATAAGTGAGATCTGTTTAGGACTGAAGCCTTTGGGACACTAGATTTTATTTGGAGTAAAACGGTTCTGAGCGCCAGCGAAGAAAACAATAAAAATAGAAAATAATGTCTAATTTTTATCCTCAACCTTTATTTTTTTATTGCATCACATAAAAATATGTTGAAGTTTGTGGTTTTACCTTTAAAAGATGCAAAGAACTATAGATGAATGACTGCTGGATTTCAGGCAGCATTTACAGATGTTTTGGGACTTTCCAAATGAAGGTGTGTTTTAGAAAGTGAGGTTTGGAGCGGTGCTATTATTTCAAACATCTACCCTTGAACAATAATCAGCTGGCATATGAGCGCACAGCGGCGTGTTGCTCCGACCGATGGACTCCAGGTGGTTGAAATAAGGCTGACAGGTGAAGAGCAGGGAGGAAACGGCAGCAGTGAGGGCCACTCTGTCTAGATGACTCTTCCTGCCAGAAGAAAATAGCCTAATAAACTAGAGAAGCAATGTGGATGATAGCCTCCACAGTAGAGGAAAGAAATCAGTCCAACACCTCCAGTCTGACACTTGCCCACTAACGAGGCCCTCCTCTAACTCATCTACTCTGTCTAAGAAGAAGTGATGCTGCAGCTCCACTGACTGCAGACTGGACAGCCCGCTGGCTTTAGGGCAGCTGCAGGACACCAGCTGACCACAGGATGGCGCCACAACAGCGTTTGCCAACATCTGCAGTGCGCCGTCTGGTATAGAGAAACAGCAGAAGCACATGGAGAAAATGAGCTCAAATGAGAAGAATATTACCAATAATGAGGAGTTAAAACCACCAAACCTCTGAGCTCGGAGTGCCGGTGCCCCCCTGTGAGCTGAGACGCCTCCCCGCTCATGTTCTCCCGCAGCAGGTCTTCAAACTCATCAGGTAACGGAGAGAAGTTGTCCAACAGAACCTCCAGCTTGCCTTCATTTATTTCACTCATCATTATTTCTGTCAAAGTTAGTAAGAAGCTGTTAGAAACAGCTAAAAAAACACCTAACCAGCAGAACTAGTTTTTCTGTCGTTGCTCCGTAAAGCAAACCTTAACCGTTTGCTAACTTCTAGCTAATTAATGATCCCAAGCTGGTTAGCTAGCATGCTAACAGCAAAAACAGGAAAAACAAACACACAAACAACGCAAATACTGTCCCTAATGTGGATAAGGTGGAGTAATTATTGATATACTAACGCAATAGCTAATACTATACTAACTGTGTAGTAAGAGTGTATTTACAAGATAGACGGTTGATCAGAGAATAAATAAGGTTAGCTTCCGGTCAGGTTAAAGGTCAAAGTGGATGAAATTCAGAGCTACAGTTGATAAGAATTTTATAAATGATAACTATTAAAATAATTAAAACTTTAGTGAAATTTGTTTAATAGATATGATAATATCTATGATAATATAATATATATATATATATATATATATATATATATATGTATATATATATATTAATCTGTTGATTATTTTTTTATTAAACGGCCAAACGTTCCTTAAGGAAGACTTTTTACTAAATTAAACAAGGTGAAACTAAAACTGTTGAGGAGTTCTGGAGTTCTGGATAGAGCATATTGACAGATTAAAACATTTGTTTATCTTAAATGCTGAATATTTGTATATATTTCCACAATTTTAATATATTTACTTGTCTAAGTTGATCGCTCTATCAGCTAAAGGCATGTTTTAGAGTCTCTATACTTCATTTAACGATTAATTGATGACTAAATTAGTTGATTATGGTAATAATCGATAAATCACGATTAATCTTCTTAATTGTTTCAGCCCTAGTTTTATAGTATTCTACTTTGTTGGGTTTCAGTGCTGCTGAGTAGAAGCTTAAAAGCTGGATGTTTTAGTCCCAGTTTGTGAAGCAGTTTTCAGGAATTTTAGAGAAGTTTTATCTGGTTTATTTATTTCTTCAGGAGGGATTTTCTTTTAGTAAATCAGATTTTCAGATTTGCTTCACTTCACTCTTTGAAAACTGCAAACACTTCCTTTATCGGTCTCTTCCATCTAGCTGTCATTTATTGATTTATTAATTGATTAATCTTATATTGATAAAACAAAAACCATAAAAAAGGAAAACAATAATTCTCATGCTGTACATTTTGTCCTGGTGTTTGAACTTTTTTATTAGTTTTAGAAAGGGACATTTATTTAAAAAAATAGTTTTTAATTCAGGAAGTTAAGCAACTGAAAAGTTGACAAACAACATCAGGCATATAAACAATGATCATAACAAATGTTAAGGCCAGATGGGCAGAAGCACAAATATTTATACTGAAGAAAACAGAAACACAGACATGAAAATCTGACAAAATATGTTCAAATTAACAACATAGAAAACATTAAGACTGAGATTTAAATCTAGAAAATAACTAAAAAATAAGATCATTGTCCAGCATAGGTAAGAGGGAATCCCAGCGTGGTTCTGATTATGGAAGTTTAAACCTCATCATTTTAGCCTCAGTTAAACAGAATTACAAACATAATTCCCTCGCTGCTCCAGGTCCAGCTCAGCCTAACAGTTTTCATCTCGGCCTCCTCCTCAGACGGAGGAACAGCTGACTGCTTTGTGCTGCGGTGTCATGGCTTTAACACCGGTGCTCTTCCACAGAGACGTTACAACGGGTCAATCAGAGCATCAAGCTTTTATTTTCATCAATTCTTCCCTGATTAAGGATCATGGGCAGGTATCTATCTCGTTTTGTGTGTGCTGGTCAGAATCCCAATCAGAGCACACTCACCTGTAACAGGAAATCATCAAACCTCTTGATCTGGTTCTTCCAGTCTCTACTTTAATCGCTGTCATAGGTGAGTTTTGGAACGTAGCCATGCTGTTAAATCAGAAACTTCTCCTTTTAACTCTGCTTCTTGGAATCCAGCTGTTACAGCTTTATCGGCCTCCCTGCTCATCAATCTCCTACGTCCCTGTCAGACTCTCACTGCATCCTGCTTTCATCCTCGTCTCATTGTTGGTCAGTTATCAGTTGGGGTTTTATTAGCACAAATAAACAGGTCAGTTAAACCTGGAGCAGCTGACCTTGGGTGTTTTCAGCTGATATTCATTTATTCCATGAATCCTCCAGGGTTTTGTAGAGGGCTACAGCCCATCAGTCATTGAACTACTGTGCTGCAAGTCGATCAATGTGATCTGCTTGGTTTTCCTGGATAGAAACTTTTCTAAACCAGAGCATCTATGATTTGATTGAACTGAATCCAGATGCAGGTTGTTAGTCGGTATTATATAAATAAACTTAATTGATTTCTGTTTTAATATAAGAAGGTTTATCCTGACTTTTGAGTTTAGATGTTTTCAGCTGTTCCCTGATTTATGTTGATAAATTCAGAAGATGTGTTGTTAATGTTTTTACTCATATTTCCCATTGCAAGGTTTTTGTTGCTGCTTTTATAGAGATTTGTTGGAAACATCAATTGTGATCTATCAAAGAAAAGGGTCAAAGTTGATGATCACATGATGAGTTTCCTGCTTTTCCTGCTTTGCCTTTTTGACTTTCAAAGTCAAAATGAAGATCAGTTTCTCTCCTCATTCCCCCTCCAGGAACAACAGGAAAACAATCGACATGTTGTCTTTTTCAATCCTATCGCTCGTTTGCAGCATTCACCTGTTTCTATCATGGAGCCTTTTCATCCCATCAGCTCTCCACAGAAACAGATGTAACCATGGCAACTGTTCTGGTGCTCTAGAAGGTCTCTGACTGATACAAGTCCTGACATTTGGAGAACTGAGATCTCCCTGATGAGCATCTGACAGGAAGGGGGAAAAAGAGTGAGAAATGTCTCACACATGAAAAGGGAGGATTAAAAGCAAATTAACTATATATTATATAATTACCATTAAAACCTGCAGAGTTTAAGTTGGCACATCTAAAAAGAAAAGCTGATGACTGGAGTTGATCTCTGGTTTTAGGTGGAAGTCTACAGAAGGGACCAGACATGGACTGGGAGCAGAGTGTCTACCTGAATCTGATCCTGCAGAAGGTAAAGCTGCAGACTTTTCACTGAACAATGTGACACAAAGTAACAATGGAACAGAATAAAAATAGTTTCTCAGTAGATTAGATTTGTCTTCAGTCAGCATTTCCATTTGATACGTAAAGAAAATGACCAAATAAAACCATGTTGGATCCAGTCAGTCCCCAGGATGCAGGGATGATTAACCAGCTGGGCTACAAATGAATATTAATTTGCCAATTCAACCTGATGGCTGTTGGTCCCTTTTAACCCGACGAACCGGAGACATTTGTCTCCCCACAGCTGGATTAGGTGGTAACCTGTGTCGCCTGTATGCGCTCAGATGCAGAAGACATTCGCATCCACAAGAAGAAGTGTCAGGTAGGAAATCAGAGCAGTCAGTGGGGAGTCACACCTGCTTCGTTTCCCTCATCTTTTACTCCTCTTCTTCCAGGAGGTTTTCGTGTCTCCCAGCAAACACGCCATGGACAGCAAAACAGAAGAGTCCAAGAAGAGCTATCCCAACATCTTCTTCATGATAAAAACTCTGAAGAGGTAGGGACCTTTGACTGTGATCCTAAAACCTTCAAACCTGGTTTGTTTAATTAAGTCCTAATGATGAGAGATTTAAAATGGGGGGGGGGGGGGGGGGGGTTCTTACAACAGAAGATGTAAGAAAGAATTGTTTGAAATTATTGCAGAAGGACTTGATTGATTTAGAGGGATGACTGTAAATAAAGCTGAAGTTACTGCAGTACAGCAGCTTGACTTTGCTGGAGGAAACAGACATCCATGGGTTTAATTCCTTACCAGCTGCATAATTTAGCTAAATGGTTTTTTCTTTACGCAGCAGCAGAACCACAGGTGTAAGAACCCCTCTGGAATTAACCCTGCCTGTTTAGGTGTTCAGAGACATAACCGTTGGTGACGGTGAGATGATGTGTGTGTGGATCTGGTGGCGAGCGATAAGAGCATCACCTTCTAGGTCGTCTTCCAGGGATTAATCTGCTACGAGGCCCTCAGGAAGGTTTACGACAACCAGATGACAGTCCCTAATATTAGCAATTCAAAAAAATCTACAGTTGGACTTTCTGATTATCAATATTAGTGGCGGACATAGATTTTTTTTAATCTAGATTAATCTCACCGTAATCTTGGAATTAATCTAGATTAATAGCAACCCTCCCACGTACACTGTAAAAAAGTCAGTAAAATATACAGCAAAACACCTTAAAATAGCAACAGTAAAAGACCATAAAACCAAAAACTGTCCTTTACTTTATTAAATACATTAAATAACTGTAAATCAAGTGACTGGAAAAAACACTGAATATTACAGTAAAAATATATAAAACTCACAGTCATTTAGCGTAAAAAATAATTAATATGCTAATAATAAATTAAATTTAAAAAAAATTGCGGTACACAATTTTTTTTTCTTGAACCTACATTTTTGCGGCATTTGGATAAAACTCCTTGCTATGTGGCTGAGTTCTGCACATTAAAATTTACTGGAAATACTTGATTGTGAAATAAGGATGAACTTAAATTTTTACAGAAGCAAAATGTTTAAAAATATAGCCCACTGTAAAAATGCCAACAGTGCAATTTTGTAAAAAGAAAAACATATTTTGCCTCCTCTTTTCAAATCTTTGTTATCCAATGAACGACCTTGCTGAGAGTTTCCACCAATAGGGTGATGCGCTGCTAAGCTTTGCACTGACTGCCTGTAGGAAGAGCCAGATAGCCACCATCAGCTAACGGACTGTACCTGTTGAGCTCCCACCACCGACAGTCAATGCGCAGCAAAAATATTTTAGTTGTTTGACGCTTTCTTCACCTAGAATGCCTAAAATTAATATGCAGTACATCCGCCAGGTTTGAGTATTTTAGACGCCATGCTAATTTAATTGTTTTTTTGGAGTTTGCTAGGTTTGTTGAGTAGTTTTATCAGCTTTATAGAAAACCTACCAGTAAAGTTTTGAATATAGAAATAAATAGAAACTGACTGATGAGCCATACAGTATGTGTGTGAGGTTAGCTAAGTGGAAGACATGTTGAGGTGTAATTTCTGTGTTAAGGGGGAGCAGTCATTAAAGGTGCTGTAGGAGATCTTGGAAAAATGGTTCCGGCAAGCTATATTTTTGAACATACACAACCATGCCTCTCCCCTCAGACCACCCTGTGAAACCAAGCATTCAAAACACATGAATGTGCATGCTGTCTGCAGCGCGTCGAGAGCAGCTGAAGTGGCACGTCGCACAGAGCTGGCAGGGAGACGGACAGCCCTGATGATGCAGAACACTATGATCACTCCTCTAAAACAGTTTATTAACGCCTAAAATAACTAAAAAAGTTGAAATCTGCCGGCAAAACATGTTCACTTTTATTATCCTGGTGCCAGCAGTTTGGATTACGAACATAAAGAAGGCCTTCCTGCCACCGAAGCAAACCATGAGGGGGCGATCAGGCCATAAGGCAGCTGTTGAATGTGTTTCCTAGTGACAACCCACGGTGGACGGGAGTCTGAGCAACTGCGACAGAAATAATATTTGAAGGCAGGATGGTAATCTGGATGAACTGACTGCAATGACAATGTTTTTCAGGTGGACTTTCTCACTTCAAAAGAGATTCAAACTACTTTTTATCCACTGATCACAGCAAATATAGCTGCCATTGTTACAGGCAAAGAGAGGATAGGGTAGCTCAGCCCAACACGCATCAGACTGTCATGATTTTACAAAGTTCAGACCCAAATGCAGAAAACCGAACAGGGAGACCAGGAAAAAGGTTTAACGGGTTTTATTGAAGAGGTAAAACAGAGAGAGAAGTGTTGCTCAGAACACTGCTCAACCGGAACTGAAAAGTGAGGGGAAGACACAGTGGTTAGTTCAGGCTCAGTGGGGAATTTGACTCGTGAACTTGGAGGATTTGGTTGCTCACTCACGTTTCCAGAGAAGTAGTTGAAACCTTGACTCCTATCTGTGTGCTGTAGTTCCAGTGTTTGTCTGATTCGGTGGAGGGTGGAACAGGGTTTACCCAGAATGTGGTTGTTAGTTGGTGAACGGAGAAACTGACTGCCACTCAGATTTCCTCCGGTACTTGAACGGGTCGCTGTGGAGAATAATCCCTTTCTCAGTGCGAAGCTCAAACGATCTGTTGGGGATAGTGGAGCCAAACCTCTTGTTTGTAACCCCAGCTCAGTTTGAAGCTCAGTTGATCCTTCCAGGGAGAGAAAGTCCAAGAAATCCAGTTTGCAGGATGACTTCCTGCTGAGAGACAAAGACAAAAACAAAGTTAGGCTCAGGATAAAGCATGTTGCAAATGCATAAAGCATGTTTCACACAAACAAATCTTATCACTCACAAATAAACATGTTGCACTCAAATAAATCTTATTGTTCACAAATAAAACTTGTGTTACAAACCCAAGCTGATGCTGGAAACTGTTGTGTCTGATAAACTTGTTGCCAGGGCCCGGTGTGTATCACGGAGAAGTTATCTGAAGGTCCTGACGTTCCGTGATATGTAGAGGACGATCTGGGGCTCTGCGGCTTTTAGAAGATGCTGTTTTTTTCACATAGCTGCTGTTTTCAGAATGGCTATGTGGAGAGGATGTCAACTGTAGGCCAATCTTAAAAACTTTGTTCATGTTATGAGAAAATTCCAGAAAAGGAACATCTGGGCTTTGTGGAGAAGAGGAGGATCTGTGTGTTTGTATGTAAAGGGTTGGGATGCGGTGTAGGTTAAGAAAGCCATGGATGAGCCAGCAGATCTTCCAGACAGGTGTATTCGTTGGGACCACTAAGCAGGCTCTTCGTCAGAAAATCCTGGCAATTCTTTGACAGCAGTTGGCTGAATTCATAACCCATTGTGAAGATAACCGGATAGTGGAGTAACTTGTACAGGACCGATCCCAGCTGCAATACGGCTCTGATTTCAGCTTTGCGTTTCACTTGACTCAACGAGTCGATTGGTGGGTCATAAATGCTTCTATAATCTGAATGTGTTTTTTTGTCAAGAAAGGAACTTATGCCAAAGTCTATGAGGTAGACTTTTGGCTCCTCTGAATCTGTCCTTATCAGGATATTACCCCAATTAATGTCTTTGTGGTCGATGTTTGCATTGTGGAGGTAAATGACTGCTTGCACCAGCTGTTTTATTATGATCTTGGCATCATTCTCATTGACGGGAGGTTTTTGCTTTGCGAGGTAGTCAAGGAGGTTATCACAAGGCACCGGTCTCTCCATCACTAGAATTAGCTCCTCATCCAGATTGTACCAGTCCAGTAGGTACACCATAGATGGTTGTCGCACTGGTTCATCTCTCAGTTTGAGCATGACAGCCACTTCCAGGGGAAGAATTCCACCATTTTCATCATTACGGTTGTAAAACACCAATTTTTTTGGGATGTGTTTGATTGCCACAGGTAATTCATCCTCCCGACGATACCTGCAAACACAGACCCAAAGGCTCCTTGTCCCAGTTTATCAAGCTCAACATATTTTTTCCGAAGCTCCGCTTCTTCAGAATCTGCTTCATTTTCCGATTCAACAAACTTCACCTTTTTCTTGCTCGGTTGTTCAATTATGTCTTCAGCCTCCCTCTTAAGATTCCTCTCTCTTGAATCTTGTTTTGTACTGGAAAGTAGCACACTTGGGTCCCTAGACTCCTTGCTGGTTTCCAATGAGAGGGAAGGTGTAGTTGGGACTTGCTTCATCGGTTTCTCCGTCTTTATTTTTTTCGCAGGTGGGTCAGTTTTCTCATTTTCTGTCATTTTCCTTTTTGGACTCGCCATGGTCCTAATCTGGTTCCGGCAACTTGTGTAAGGTCCTACCTCCACAGAGATCTTGGTGCTTTTTCTCCGGGTCTCAAGTTCAGCTCCGTTCTTAGGACTGCTGTCTTCACTAGACCCTGAACTCTGTGGTGTTATGACGCCGTTGCTCTCTTGTTCTGTTCTGATGGCTGACGCTGAACACGTCTTTCTAGACTTTTTGACCATCTTTGTTTGTTGTTTAATTTGTTTACCTACAAGTGAAAGCAGCTTGAAACCTTTTAAGAGAGCTCTGAAAAAAATGTCTGAGGTCCAGTTACAGTAGTGGCTATTAATGCAAAATGTGACTGAGGTGGAGGGCAGGCAGGCAGGTTCGAGACAGTGGTTATTTTCTCCAGGATGACAGGTTTCCAGATAAGTCAGGTTCTGTGAGGCAGAAGAACACAGGATCAAATTGGTTCACAAAAACAGGGTTACAGATCAGAGAGCTGGCTCAGGTTTTGCTGTACCAATACTGGCAAACACTCTGGCAGGGAAGTGTCAGCCTCATCCTCCTTAAATAGGGCTCCTGATGAGCAGATGGGAAACAGGTGTCGCAGTCAGCTCATGCCCTCAGGAGAGATCTTGTGCGCCCTCTGGTGGAGAAAGGAGACAAGCCTCCAGATCCCAACAACAAATAACTAGGGATGCTCGATATTGCCTTTTTTGCCGATATTCGATATGCAGATTTTCTAAATGCCAAATTTTCGATTCCGATATAAGCCAAGACCGATTTAAACTAATTTCACAACATGCCAGTCACAAAATTTAAGCATAACCTACATTTACTGTGGTTCCCCACAACACACTCTATATTCCACAAATAATTACCATTGTAGAGGATAAAAACAACATTTCAACTGCAGGAAAATGCTAAATTTGACATTTATTTTCAACACTGTCTCAAACAACATTTTGAAATATGCTTTTCCTGAGATTAACCTGACAATGAATATTTAAACAAGAGATAAATCTCTTTTCTTCACAAATAGGAAATAAAGTGTACCTCACCAGTACAGCTGTATTGCACAGAATTTAATGTAAACACAAATGAAGTCTAGTGTAGGATCACTGTTGAAGGACAAAGTCTTGGTTCCCCCACGCATGACAAGGACCCACATTCGTTGCAAATTGCAAACTTCAAGTCATCATTTGAAACTTTAAAAAAGTTCCACACTGCAGACATTTTCTTTACAAACAGTTTAGCTTCGCTGCTGCTACACACACACCGTCTGGCGCGGTTTAATGATGTCATCCAGGAGCGTCGCATGTTGGCAAGAGCGCTCGTTTCAACATATTTTGCAAAATCTAGGCATTATATTATCGGCTTATAATTATCGGGGGAAACCCGATAAGGATATGGACAGATATCACATAATTATGCTTACATTTATGCTAATATCGGCCGGTCGGTATTATCAGACATCTCTACAAATAACCTTCACGGTCAGAAAACTGTTGCTCTTCGTCCTGCTCCATTAAAACTTCTAAAGCGCTGCCATGTGCACCCCTAAAACAAAACTGCACTTGACCTTAACTAAACACAGGACATTAAAAGGAGCCTAATTAAGTGATATACTGTATTCTCCCGACCAAAAGGCGCACCGTACTAAAAGGCGCAGTCTCAGTTATGCGTGCCATTACTGTATTTAACACACACATAGGGCGCACCGGACTATAGGGCACGGGTTTAATATACAGGTACATGTTCTCTACTACGTTTAAATACCTATACTGCATATTTAAAAATAGAGCGGGAGCAAAACTGAGTATGATTGTGCTTGATTAATGTATTTATTACATAGTATTTATCAAACCCATCAAAGTCATCATCCTCTGTTTCTGAATTAAACAGCTGCGCTAAATCAGACATGCCAATTTCCCCTTCTTCGCTGTCAGAATCACTTTCTGTGCCGGGTGGCTCCTCGGAAATGATGCAGGCTTTTGCGAAAGCTCTAACAGCAGTGCCAGCAGACACGTTAGCCCAAGCATCTACAATCCATCCGCAAACGGTGGCGTAACTTGCCCGGCGCTGCCTTCCACTTTTCGTGAAACTGTGGTCTCCGTCTGTCATCCATCGCTCCCACGCCGCTCGCAGCCTTACTTTGAACGGCCGGTTCACACCGATGTCGAGCGGTTGAAGTTCCTTTGTCAGACCTCCCGGGATAACAGCGAGCACAGCGTTCATTTGTTTCACCTGTGAGATGGGCATGCATGGAGTCACAGATTAACAGCGATGGTGATACGTGGAAAAAACCACCTGGTCTCCTTACATACACCTCCCTCAGCCACGCTTTCGTCCATGTTGGTGATGTGGCTTGGCTGGATGCGTTTGTCGGCGATGTGTTTGCTGCAGAAGGAGTGGAAGCTCGCCAGCTTTTCATTATAATCCGCCAGACGTTGCTGAGCTACTGTAGTCCTGGTCTGGATGGAAAAATTGCACTCATAGGCGTGTCTCATTGCCATTTTCAGGGTTGTTATGACAACAATGTTCTGCATAAAGCACATACCTGTTCTTTTATACACAATCCACAGCCACACTCCCCCCTTTAACGTTCTCATGGTGGTCTCAACAACGTCCGCAGTAACAACACACATAAGGCGCACCGCACATTTTGAGGAAAAAAAAGATGTTTATATGCGCCTTATAGTCGTGAAAATACGGTAACATAATCACCAAATTTAACCAAATGCTTAATAAAATAAACAGTTTATTTCAATAACTACATTTTAATCAGATATAACGTAGAGATAAACATAATTTCTATATGGCTCTAACACCATATAAGGTGAGACTGGAGTCTCTCTGGCCACCATATGTCAGCGTAAGAATCTCCATTTTGGCTGACACACACAGAAGAGTGAACAGATATAGAAATGAACAGATGAAACAGTTATTTTAAAATAAAAAGTTAAATAAAAAGAAATTATCCTTCAACATTACCAATGTCCGTCGGATCTAGGAGCAATCTTTACTCAGGAACAATGAAGTTGTTGCAATGAAACCACAAAATGTTTTATGTTTACGGAACCATCGTCATGGCGACCAGCTGTTCCATCATGAAAATGTTGATATTTAAAAATTTGGCAGTTATCAAAGCTGAGATTCCAGGTAACAACCGATCAGTAACAGGAAGACTGATGTGTGTTGGCCTACAGGTTAGATATGATATGGCGAGGAAAACTAACAGCACACATCCCCCTGAATGAATTATTGCACTATGAAACAGGATGGTGGCAGCATCATGCTGTGGGAATGTTCCTTCTGCTGGAACTGTCATCGATCATCCAGAGGGCCGCCTAAAGGTTTGGCTGTGCCGTTACCCCGATCCCCGCCACGATCAGACGATCTGGCGGGACGGTTCGGCTCATGTCTGTCCCCCAAGCCTGATCTGGCCTCAGTACCCTGCTGTCATGGCATATCTGTCAGGTTCAGCAGCTGAGCCCGCCGAGCTTAAGGCGCCGGTGACCACCTCTGGCTTTTAACCTGGGTGGAAGGGTTCACCAAAGGGAGCTTTCCACCTGTCCCGCCCCTGGAGGCCAGCCTCGCTTCAGTGTTTGTGGCGAAAATGAACAGGCTCGCTGGACAGCGACCTATTCCCCCCTACTAAACATGATCAGCTGACTCGGGGGGTTTCCGACCGGTCCCACCAGTGTGCCTTCCAGCTTGCTGCGGCCACTAACAACATCGCTCTGCTGGCCTTCAATCTCTCCAAGATGGCGGAGGAACTGGATGTGCTGGCGGAGATGAAGAGCCAGTTCTGCAGCTCCGCGGACGCCATCCTCAACCTGTGCGCGGCCTCAGCTGTCTGCTCTGCCCGCATTTCTGCCTGGCAGATCATGATTTAGTGGAACATCTGGCTCCACCTGTTCTCCTCCATCCCGGAGGATCTAAAAAGGGAGATGCTGGGGAGCCCCTTCAACCCGGATGCCCTGGGTTGGATCTCGCTTTAAGTCTGCACTGGAAAAGCTGAAGAAAACCGCAGAGGACACGGCAATGCTTCGGGACCTGGTGCGGCCTCCCTACGGCTCCCGCGTTCCTCGCTCCTCTGGTGGTTGGCGGGTCAGCTGTAACGGCAGCTCCCTGCGGCAGGAGTTCAGGCGCTTCACAGCTCCTGGATTCTCCTGCTCTGCTCCGCCTGCAGCCTCCTCTTCCTGGCAGCAGCAGCCCTTTTCAGTGCAGCAGCCTGCGGCCCAGAGAGGGCGCCACCTTACAGTACATAACCAACGGCTTCCTGCCTGGCTCACTACAATAAGCGCTCCACCATCACCTCCAGGGAGATCCAGACCGCTGTGCGCCTCCTGCTGCCCGGTGAGCTGGCCAAGCACGCAGTGTCTGAGGGAACCAAGGCTGTCACCAAGTACACCAGCTCCAAGTAAACTCTCACTGCCGCAAACTCAACAAAGGCCCTTTTAAGGGCCACACAAATCTCAACAAGAGTATTTTTTCCTTAAACTACTTATATCTGTAAAATATTATTGACAATAAAATTTGTCATTATTTTGTCAAATTGAGGGGAGAAAAACTTGATTTAATAAACAATGTTGTACAGTTGTCTCATGTGAAGAATGTATACAGGAAAGATTTTCCAGCAACTTTATACTTTTGTCACTATGATGAACAGCTTTTTGAGGCCCCTCTAGTGCTTATTTCAAAACACACATACTGCCAGATCTAGTGTCATTATGAAACACTGTACAGTACAACACACAACCATATCTATAGTCCTTGTTAACGGCATTACTAACGCCGTTACCTTGTTTTAGTAACGAGTAATCTAACTAATTACTTTGACTGTAACTATAACGCAGTTACCATTGCAGACACGCCGTTACTGCGCTTTACTCAGGTCGCACAATTAACCTTTTTTTCATGATAGGACTCGTGCACGCCTTGTCATGAGAGAGGGGAGGATGGCTGATGTATAGTGAGATTCCGTCTGTCAGTTGGGTAGGTGGGTGTTTCTGCTGGTGGGTGTTAACGTACAGCACACACAGAGAGATGGAGAGTTAGGATGCGTTTTCCAGATGGAAATACCGGTGTTACGTCGAGCTGCGTTTCCCCATCACATCCGGTTTCCCCTGCATCTCCACACAGCGCAGGCGGCACGATCCACCGCGCAAGCGACAGGAAACGCGCATGCTCGCTAAAGGCGCACAACAGTCGCCCTGTGCTCGCACCACAGGAGAACTATGGAGAGCGTGAACGATCAAATGATATCCTATATGGAGAAATCTGGATGGATGGATGGATGGATGTTGCAGTATCTATAACAACCCAAACACACAGGATTTCAGAATTAGACATCCCCAGTTATTAATTCATACACTCACCAGATCTGAATGCCCTGTTAAAAAACTTCACACCCATGAGTAGGAGGCTCCCTCAAGCAGATGGTTATTGTATAAAAGGCACTTCAGGAGCCACTCTGGCAAAGACTTCCGTTGCATCTACCAATCTAGGAAGGTTGATCTGGTAAAGCAACAGAATCTTCCCAGATCACAATTGGTTGGAAAAGTATTCCCTTCTCTTTTGAGAGAAAACAAACCTTCATTCAGGAAATCATGTTTTTAAGGGAGTTAGCATCATTTCCCAGGATGTAAGACCAGAAAATGAGGTCGTGGCAAGCAACCCTTCATGCACCCCAACCAGCCTTCCCCATCATCTGGGAGTAAATGGGTGTTTTTCCCAGAACATCCCACCTGTTGTCAGCTCCACCCATCACCCCTTATAGACCTAACTCCTCCCTAGCAAAGTGGAGTTACATCCATTTGTTTCCACTTACAGATTAACTGGGTTGCACCACTTCCAATATAAATGGAAGGGAATGAATATTTAGCATTAGTAACATTCCTTGCCATTGGGCAGGTGGACAGAATGAAATGCACCCTAAGACCTACTTCATTCTAAGGAATGGAGCATACCTCCATTCCAAATGGAGTATCGGGTGCATAAAATTATTTGGATTGAGTGTGTGTTAATCCCAGGAAACATGTACTCCGTCCTCATTTCATTTTCCATATTTCAAATTTATCTGACTTTAAACTGGTTTATTGTGAAGAGCAAATGACAGCACATTCACATTTTTCATAAACCATATGCAATTACACTTGCACTATATCCCGCAAAAGTGGCACAATTGACATGATGTTCTCAGCTGTCAGAAATATGTGCAGGATAAAATATGGCTTATCTGGAACCAGCTTGCTGAAGGACTGAATCCTTTATATCTGACCTCTGTAGATTTGGTAAGAATCAAGCAGCCGCCAAAAACACACCTGTCTCATTGGTAGGTAGTGACATAAATCTTTGTAAGTTCTGATAATTTAGCTAAGATTTATGCTAAATGTTTAGATTTTTTTGAATCCCTGTTAACTCTCGATTGCTCCCTGGGCACTGCATAATGGCAGCCCACTGCTCCCCAAGGGAATGGGTTAAATGCAGAGGTAAATTTTTCCAATGTGACATCAATAAAGTTTAATTATTATCATTATTTTGGCTTTTTAAAATCTAAAATATCCCTTTTTTAGAGTACAGAACTACAAAGATATGTGCTCTACCTTACTCTTGTGTGACGGATTAGATCCATGTTTTTTGTTTGTTTGTTTTCCTCTGTTTTTCTATGTGATGCTAATTGCATGTTAATTTGTAGTTATGGCAATAAAGTAAAAAAAAGCAAGACTAAACAGACAGCTTATACTGTCCAGTATTATAATATTTATGGTATCATGTTATGCGATAGGTGCAGTTCTTGCTGACACTAAATAGATTATAGATAGATGAATAAAGTAAAACAGGTTGTCATCATTGTTTTGCAGATGCAATAGCGGAGCTGGAGCAATACCTATCAGCTCCATCTCAAGACTGAGTAAAGAATCCACTGAAATATTGGGCAAAGCACAAAACTATCTAAATCTATTCCACCCAGTCAAACAGTACCTTATCACAGCAGCCTCCTCTGTTCCCTGTGAAAGAGTATTTTTCTAAGCTGGATAAATTATCTAAAAGACACAAACAACATCAACAACAACAAAAAAAAACTTTGAGCCCTTGTATTGTGCAAAAACTACTTTTCTTAAATAAAAACAAAATTACAAAGACCTGAAGTAACACAATCATCCTTTTTATTACAAAAAGCACAATTTCAAAAAAGACTCAGTACACCAAGCACCAAAATATCAATAAGAAAACAAAAATGTTTACAGTGTTAATAATTTATAGTTTCAATGTTTAACTTACTCAGATTTTTTAAAGAGATACTTAAACATATGTAAAACACATAACTGCTATTATATACAGTACATAGGAGATGCATCACTTTCACATGCTGTAATTTGCAACAATCGCGACGGCCAGCAGATGACACCCAAGGAAACAGAATGAAACTTCAGGTAGTGAAACATTTTATGACACAATGGTTCAAAATGATTCAATGCTTCAAAAAGCCAAATTTTGCCTTCACTACCGAGTGTTGTCACTACCGCATCGTTCGTATCCCTGAAAATAATAAGCGTACTAAACAAAAGTATATAAATGGTTAATTATTTATGTAATGAGAAAATAAATGCTTTTCAATCCTTTCTGGTTTATCACTTGTCTCTGCCCGATCAATCCCGGAAATGGGATCCTGCACTACTTCTGGGAGCTAACTTTTTTGGCTTTGATTTATACATAAATCTAAACTTTTTAAATTTTATTTTTTCCTTTCGTGTTAAAATTATGGTATATAGTGCATAATCTAAAGAAAGAAACAACTAAAATGAAGATAAACACGGCCTATCTGTCATGGTCTTTCAACTGATGACTGGCTTGATTATTCATTCCATTGAACTGTTTAACTTTGCCTGGTTTCCAATCACTGCTTATCTTATCCACCTGTTCCTGCCTCTATTTAAGGTCCTTGAATCCAGTAATCAACGCCAGATTATCTTGTCTTGCTCTCAGGGGCCAGTGGGGAGAGGGTTTTTGGCATTCCATAGTGTTTCTAGTTTCCTGATCTGCCTCTCATCCACTGAGTGTGTCTCTGCCATATGATCTCAGTCGAGAGAGTGGTTTTGAACGTTTCGTAGTGTTTCTGATTTTCTGATCCTAATCTGCCTCTCACCCACTGAGCATGTCTGTTCCCATCTGAACATTCTACTTAATAGGTATGAGGACCCCTGGACCCGCCTGTTCCTATTCTGATTGGTATCTCTGACCGGGCTTTGGACTCCTGGACCTCTGAGCCTTCCTGTTCTGATCTGTTTCCCTGACCTGGATCGGACTCTTGCATGTTCTCCAGGGCTGCTGTATCTGGGACACTCTGGGTGGCATCCATCGCATCTCATTGGCAGCCCACCAGCTGAATACAACCTCTTTCTCTGATGATGGACTGAACTGTTAAACCAGGTTAGTGACTCACATGGATAATCATCCTCTGTTGGTTTGTCATGGTCACTAACCTGTCTGTCTAACAGAGTTTGTTATAGAGGCCCTAGCCGCTGATACCGCGGATCCACAACCTGCTCCATTAAAAAAAATAAAAAACTCAGTTATCCCACCGTCTGTCTCATCTTGAATACTGTGTCCTTCTTTCCTGTTTTATGACACTATTCATATTTAGCCGGACTGCTCTGAGAATGACCAGTGATGTCAGAAAAGCAAATTAACAGAGAGAATGTAAAAAACTCCAATTTTCTTAGAAATGTCATTGAGTATTTCTAAAGGTTATACTTCAGCATTCTATAGCAATTTTAGGATAGAATTAAGTACTTTTCGTACTATGGCGACCTGGATGGATATCTGCTAGAAAATGTGCAAAAAAGCCGATAAGGGGAGTGGCAGCCTAGTGGTTAGGGCACAGAGCTTGGAATCCTGAGGTTCTGAATTTTACGCGCCATATGCATGGCAGTAGATCTCTGGCGCAGGTTGACAATATATCTAACATTTGCACCTTTCATAAAGATATATTACTACGGTAGAATAAAAATATTTCAAGAAGGACCTTCCCTTTCAGAATTACATTTGAATGTTTGTGTTTCCTCTGCCTTAGTTCGCTGTAACATCCAGTCCTAAATCCCAGCAAGTCCGCACTGATGCAGAAACTATTTAAGGGCTGAACAGTCCACTTGGTCTTTGAAACAACCCTTAATGTGGTGGACACACTGCGGGAACACGCAAATGGAAGATTAGTGTTTAGGGGCTGGTTTTGCTTTAGCGCCAGGTACAGTACTGGACTAGAGTGTCGACAGGAGATTTACAGCAAAGACAAAACAAAGAGTTTTCTCTAATAATTTAGTATTTTTTAAATACAAGGGGATTTGATCTACATCGAAAATATTTTCAATAGTACATTTTCATTTGATCCATTGTTTCTGTAAACTGTCTTCCTTGAGTTTTATAAGCAATATATGCCATAAAGATATGCTATCCAGTTTCAGGCATGTTGCTACATTCACACAAATCTGCTGTTAATCAGTTATTTTAAATGAACTATTCAAACCTTTTTGACCAAATCTACATCGTCAAATTATTGATTTTATTTTCCTTTTTTTCTTGCACATTTTTCTGAATATTATATCAGTTTCCCTCTTTATCACTTATGTCCCAGTTTTCCTGCCATTTTTTCCTAACATGGTTTTTGATGATTATTTTACAATCAACCGTTACTGAAGGATTTTCAAGATACAAATTTTTAGATTTTATTGTCTGTTTAGCTAAAAGATCAACCTCTTTGATTTTAATCACATTAATCACAATTTGTATGACTCCAACATATAATGCATTTGATGCATTGAAATGCTGTTGTGTTTCAATAGGTACATAGTAAATAATGTAGATAAACTATAAAGTAGGTAAATAATAAATAAGTTTGAAACCATAGGACTTCGAACTGACTGTGTTTCTGGTAACAGAAAAAGAGGTTAAGGAAACTCTTTGTTAAACGGAGAACTCAGTTTCCCTGATTTCAGGTTTAGAAAACTTAGTTTTCAGTAAACCTGCTTCATTAATCGGACCCCAAAATAGAAAATCTACATGAGAGACAAAAACAAAAAAAGCCTGACTGAGACTGGCTGACATGACAAGATTGGAGATAGAAATGTAAACATTTCGTCTGATGGTGAGCTTCAGAGCCAGGGTAAAGCTATTGCTACAGAGACATTAAGAACCAAAACACAACCAGCTAAAGCAGCAGCCTTGGTATAGCAGTGAAAACACATTGGCGGTAAACCCTAAATGAAGCTTTGACTAGAAAAAGAACCAAACATATAGAATAATCCCAGCTTCCATCTTTAAAGGATTGGAAGAGGATGAAGTTTACAAGGAATCTTTTCCAGGAGTTTCAGAAAGAAACCGACTGAATGTGAAAAAAAAAGACAGACATGTAAAGACCAAAATATCTGTTCATCAGTGAGAGGGTTTCCCCGACAGGAGGAGACTCAACACAGAAACACTGAGGAATCAGGAAAGAGAAAGAATCCAGGATAAAGAGGCTCAGTGAATGTGGTGTTGAAGGTGAAGAGGTGAATCAGTGAGTCAGAGGAGACTCTGTAGAAGGACAGAATGCCAGATGGACAGTCCACATGCACTGCTACTCTGTTAGAGACAGAGGAGGAGGAGATTGATTGATGCTCCTTATTGTGCCAGACAGAGTAACCATGATCAGAGCAGTTTAGAGTCCAGGAATGATCATTCCATCCAAACCAACAGTCTCCACTGTCTCCTTTCCTCATGATTCTTCTGTAACTCACTGATATATGAACCGGGCCTCTCCACTCGACCTCCCAGTAACAGCGACCAATATGACCATCACTACACAGCAGCTCAGGCCAGCCATAAAATCTGTCTGGATGATCAGGGTACGACTGAAGCTCCTCCACCTTTGTCACCTTCCTGTTATCTTCAGACAGCTTCAGATTTTTGTTCATTGTGTTTGTGTCGATTGTGAGCTGACAGGAATCTGATGGAGAGAACAAACACAATCCGGCTCCAATTATTGATTATAAAATCTTTGATGATGACTCATTAATGAGTGATGGACAGTTTGAAGATGGTTGAATGTGAGTCGCTTTGCTGTCAGGAATGCAATGAAAAACACACTTACACTTCCTCAGTGCTGGTTTCAACCATCGGACTCCATCAGGCTCCCTGAAAGGAGGGGGGTCAGAACATCAGTAACTTTCAGCAGGAAAACATGGGCATTTTAATAGATCAGATCAGATTCCACTCTGACATGCTGCTGGAAGTAGAAGAAGAGCTGGACCTGGGTCATTTGGACCTTGTGACCTGCTGCATATGTGGTCTGGTCCATTGTGGGAGAAAGCAAACAAACAGAGCAGAATAAGCTGACTAAGCAGACAACACGATGCAGCCTGTAGTGTCTGATAGCTGCTAACAATGAACTATGCTGCATAAAGCTAGCTGATGACTGAGGAACATTGGCTCATGATTGTCAGCCAAGCTGCAGTCAGTCAGGCCTCTGGACCAAATTCTCTTCATACTTTGGACATTAAAGAGTCCAAATCAATCAAGCTGGCTTTCCCTGTCCCAGTACTGAAGGTTCTGCCACAGCAGACATTTAATGGTTCTGTTCTTCTTCACTCAGGATCCAACTGTCCAACATTTGGACCCGTCTATTTAATTAAAACGTCTCTGAAGTCCTGTCCTGTAGTTGTCATGTTACAGCCCATTTTTAACTAATTATTTTAATTTTATCTTTTTAATCAGGGAGGAGAAGGACACCATCCAGTCTGGTTCTTCATCTCCAGTTTGAAGAGCTCTCACATCATCAAGGTTTATTTAGTCGAACATCAACACTGTAACTGTAGCTGATTGATGAGGGGAGAGCCAATCAAACATGTTTGTCAGCGTCTATCTGCTCTAGTTACTAAACAAGATGAGCTGCAGCAGCTGCATCTGTCACAGACCTTCATCAAAGAGTCGTGACCTGTCTGAGACTTAAAGTCCTCTGCTATGATAGGAGCAGAATCCAGGTCACTGTTCTTTATCTGCCTGAGTTGGAATATAAATAGCTGTGTTGGCTACGGATGAAAATGTTCTGACCAAGAAGGATGGTCAGAGCAAGTAAACTGATGGACAGATGCTCCAGATGTGCTGAATCAGAAGGGGAAAGTCCTCAAACCATCCTTTATTAGATATGACACTGTTGTTTTTGACAGCCATCTTAGATTTATTCTACGTTTTTTTTTTCCAGGGCAAAAACTAGTGTTAGTTTTAGTCACATTTTAGTCATCACTATATGTCGTAGTTTTAGTTGGTTTTAGTCGACTAAAACTTAAAAAAATTTTTAGTGTAGTTTTAGTCAGTTTTTTATTGCACTTCAAAAAACAGTTAACCTTTACAATTTCGAATAAGAACCAGATTCTTTACCATACTGACAGCTCTTGCATTGATACCACAATTGCTGGCGATACAATGCTGTGCAGTTCATCAATGCTGTTGGGCAGAAAACTTTGATTTAAATAGAATTCAAAAAAACATTCTTAATTAATGCTCTACTTTATAAAAAGTGTCTCACAAAGACAGGACAGCTAACATAATTTACAATAAAGGAATGGCAGATGTACAAGATTTCCATCCAAAACAAAACACCTTCTGACTTACTATGAATTATGCATTACACACAGATCAATCAATCTTCATTACTCCAAAAAAGCATCTGGGTCTTTATCCAAAAACAAACAGTATGAAATTATATATTTTCTTTGGATATAATTTAGGGATTCCTTTTGGTATAAATTAAAGGATGTTTACTATAAACTCTTGTGAGCTGGAAGAAATAAAATCTTGACAGACAAAGTTTTTTTAATGCTTGGCAGACACTGATAAGCCACACATAGTTCATTAACTAGCAAGGGCAGAAAGAGACATGCTGCTGAGAGCGAACCATCATTGTGGAGCATAAAGCGCAGACTCGAAGCCAGACCTGTGCAAAAGCAGATGTCTGCACAAGCACAACTGGAAGGGCAGAGTTTGTCAGAGTTGAGCGCATAGTACCGGACCATTCCAGCCTGCTTTACCCCCACAGCGGCTGCCATGGTCCATCTGTAGTCATGCAGAATGTGCACCGCTGCATGCCAGGTGGTGGGCGTGACCAAACAGGACGCTACAGAACGGCTTTTACTGCTTAGCAGATTACAGCACAATGATGCATTTTAAATGTCTGACCAACCAACAGCTATTTTTTTTTTGTTTAGTCTAATATACGTACATCAACTCCCACCCGTAATGTTTTTGTCATCAAAGATACATGTTTAGCTCGTCAGTGTTCATTATCATCATAAAAAAGGAGGGTCAACAAAATAATTACATCATTGTTGACGAAAACAATAGTGCACTCACTATACCGCCTGCTGATGTTCCTGTCTTTGTTGTTTCTTTCCACCCAGTGCAGTGGAAAAGAATTCGACTGTATCATGGTGAGGTCCAGAACCACTGAGGTTGTCCATGTCTCAGACAAGCAGACAAATTTCAGATCGCTGATGTTCTGCTGGAGACAGATTATCCAGTTTGATATCCAGAAACTGGGGAACCCGCATGAGAACCCACTGGGAACTGGATGATGGTGTGTTAGTTCACTGGTTCTGAGTCCAGCAGGTTTTTCAATCTTTGCTCTATCAATTTTTGTGTCCTCCTGCTTTGTTCTTTGAAATGAGGTGTATATCTGGAGTCCATCTGGAGTCTATAATCTTTTCAGAAATTGGTGATTATATGTTCTGGAATGTCCAAAAGAGTGAATGATCTGGAGGTAGTTAGACCTAAAGTATTTGATTTGCAAAGTTAACTTAAAGTGACATTCCATTAAAGTACAGTTGGGTCAGAGGAAACAGGACAGTGTTTGATCTTGGCCACAGTGATTCTAAATAAGACCATGAAACAGATCAAGAACTAACTGCTGTCTGTTCCAGCTTAGAAACCACAAGAACTTGCTAGAACATCATTAGCTTAGCATTTAAACATTTGAATCTGGGAAACAGAGAACATTGTTCATCATTAGAGCACTGTTTTTTTAGGGTTAGGCATATAGAGGTAATAGTAAGGATTGGGATAAATATCAGGGTTAGGCATAAAAGCAATAACTAAAATTAATGTAAGTGTTATGCCATATGCCATGATCATACGTTTTGGACATTGGGAACCAGTGTCCATATTTCATCTTGACATGATGATGTGGAATCAGCTGTGGAATCCCTGCAACAACCCCCGTTTCAGGCAAGGCCTCAAAAGGCAAGTCACATGGAAGCCACCAGAGGTGTGAAAACCTACCCCCCTCTCTGTGAGGACAATACAACCACAGAGCACACAGGATTCTCCCTCTCTTTTGCCTCTTTTGCCTATTCTGTTCCTGATCTCTTCTGCCCCTGCGCTCAAAGCTGGGGTCCGCCTCGGCTGGTTCTCCACCACAGTGGAGATGCGGGCCCCAGGGGAACCAGATCTCCAGAATCATCAAGGATAAGTCAGAACCTTTCAGAACCAAACTGCTGCAAAACAGACATTTTGCAACACATAAATATAAATTCCCAGCTGGCTGGGAATAGAAAAGAACATAAAATCACAACATTTATTTGGCGTCCCTGATTGCTTGGCCCATTAAAACACAACATAAGTCAATGTAAATGCTTAATATGGATAGAAATACAAATGTGTAGATGGTGGGTGTGTGTGTGTGTGTGTGTGTGTGTGTATAGGTTATACTGGGTTAAATCTGAAAAAAAAAAATAAATAATAAAATTCATGTATAGACAAACTTCTTTATATAGTACTGGCAAGATTTTATATCTATTTTACCCCCCTGAGCAGCCCTAATCAAGGAGGAATAATTGCCAAAGTAAGAATCTCTCTTGGAGTAATGAATATTGATTGATCTGTGTTTAAGGCATAATTTGTAGTAGATCAGGAAGTATTTGCTTTGAGATGGAAATCTTATATGTCGACAACTATTTTCTAACTATTTTGTTAGCTTCTATGTCTGGTATTTTAACCAGTGTGTTGAACTAGATTTTGCCATTTTCACAGCCTTGTAAGGCATCATTTTATACAAAAGTTATTTTGAAATCAAAGATTTACACCAAACAGCAATGACGAACTACATTGGAGCATGGTACCTCCAGCAATGGTAGTATCTAGGCTTAGAGATGTCAGTCTGGTAAGGAATCTGGTTGTTATTGGAAATTGTAAAGATTAAGTGTTTCATGAATTGCAACAGAAAACTGACTAAACTAAACTAAAACTATCATAAAAACATAATGACTAAAATGTGACTAAAACTAATAATAGTTTTATTTCTAAAGATGAAAACTAAAACTAAATCTAAGATGGCTGTCAAAAACAACACTGCATTAGAATCCAGAAGAAACACTTTGATGAATCCTCACCTGAATATTACCAATGTCCAGTCTGGATCAGGCAGAAACTTCTCCCCTGAATCTTGGAGGTTGTTGTTCTGTAGGTCAACCTCTCTCAGAGAGCAGGACTTGGACCTCAGAACTGATGATAGAACTTCACAAGTTCTCTCTGAGAGGTCACAGGATCTAAGTCTGAGAGACAAAATGAAACAAGTTAAAGAAGAACAAATAAGATTAACAGTAAGGATGATCCTATGGGTCAGTATTTAAGATACAGTGTTCACTGATTGCCAACTAACTAGTCCCTGTCCTCCTTTTCCATGATTGACAACTAACTTGTCCCTGTCCTCCTTTTCACTGATCGCTGACTAACTAGTCTCTGTCCTCCTTCATAGTTATACTGCCTTTAGCTTTGCACATGACTGTGCTACACATTCCAACATTTCTACATCCATCCTCCACTTATGATTACCATATATAAGGGGAGTGTTGTTAGTGGTTAGAGCAGTGCACTTGTGCTCTTAGAAGGTTGCAAGTACCCAATTCGATCCCAACAGCCTGCACTCTGGGTTTCTGAGCAAAACCCTTAAACCCACACTGCTCCTCGGGCGCAACACAATGGCAGCCCACTACTGTCAGGCCTCCTGTCTTTGTGTTTCTGTGTTTGTCTCCCTTCATCCACCAGGAGGCGCCTGGTTCTGGTCCGCCTCCTCACACACCTGCTGATGGTTTCCTCATTAAACGGAGTGTTCTTAAGCTGCTGACTGCCACTACATCGACGCCAGAGTGTTTGCCAGTTTAGGGAAGTCTAGCCAAGCTGAGTTTTTGCTGAGTCATCTGAGTTTTTGTCAACCTGAGTTTAACTTAGCTTTTGTCTTTGCCTCTCGGCAGGAAGTCATCCTGCAAACTGGATTTCTCTGACTTTATTTCCCTGGAAGGATCAACTGAGCTTCAAACTGAGCTGGGATTCAAACAGGAGGTTTGGACCCACTTTCCCCAAGAGATCGTTTGAGCTTCTCACTGAGAAAGGGATTATTCTCCACTACGACCCGTTCAAGTACCGCAGGAAATCTGAGTGGCAGTCAGTTCCTCCGTTCACCAACTATCAACCGCATTCTGGGTAAACCCTGTTCCGCCCTCCACCGAATCAGACAAACACTGGAACCACGGCACACAGACAGGAGTCAAGGATTCAACAACATCTTTGGAAACGTGAGTCGGCAACCAAATCCTCTTCTCCAAGTTCACGAGTCAAATTCCCCACTGAGCCTGAACTAACCGCTGTGTCTTCCCCTCACTTTACAGTTCCGTTTGAACAGTGTTCAGAGCAACACTTCTCTCTCTGTTTTACCTCTTCAATAAAACCCGTTAAACCTTTTTCCTGGTCTCCCTGTTCGGTTTTTCTGCATTTGGGTCTGAACTGAAATCATGACAACTATGCCCCAAGGGGATGGGTCAAATGCAGATAGTGAATTTCCCCATTTTGGGACAATAAAGGGATTTACATACACATTTACCACTGAATTCACTGACTTTCACTCTTCGTGGTGAAAATTTTGGTTCTAACTTTTGTTTGTGTTGAATACATTTCTATTTTAGAAATCATAGACATTGAGGGTCTGCCTTTTGTTGTTGCCCCTGAGCCGGGTCAGAACCACACAATATATGGAAGATAAAACTGGGAATACTTTATTTTTTTAAAAAGTCAGCCGTTCAGATGACTGGAAACAGATTAGAAAAAATGATGATCATGGTATAATGTATTTAATGATGACAATTAATCGATTTTTAATACAACCAACCTGTGTATTTTCATAAGCATGCTGACAATTGATATATTTTACTATAATGACTGAAAAAGAGAATGAAGCAGTTCAGACCTGAGAGTTTCCAGTTTGCAGTTTGGACTCTTCAATCCAAAAGACAGCAGCTCCACTCCAGAATCCAGCAGCTTGTTGTTACTCAGATCCATCTCTCTCAGAACAGAGGAGTGGGAGCTGAGAAATGAGGCCAGAACTTCATAGCTTCTCTCTGACAGGTTACAGTCATTTAGTCTGAAGAGACAGAGATGGAAATGGAAAACAAGGATCCCGATGGATTAAAACTGAATTAAAAATCATAAAATTAAACAAGACAGAGGAAAATTCTCAAAGGGGCAGATATAAAGTTCCTTACTTATAGAGTTCCTACATAAATGTGCCCCCTTTGGTGAGAAATTGATCTGACATTGGTGTTGTGCAGGTAAATGGGTATGGAGGGCCAATCATGCCATAACTAAAAATAAATACAGAAATAAATAAATGCTCCAAAAATAAATAAACATACAATTAATTGCCCCCCAACTCGAGGATGAGGATGGTTAGAGTAGATGGAGATACCAATTCTGGCAATATGGAATAAAATAAAATGCCTTATTTTGGAACAAACACTGTTTATTAAGGATAGCACAACATAGAGACTTTATAAGTCAATATAAAACACAAATATATATTACATTTTTAAAACGAACACGTTTTTTTTGTGTTTTTTTTACATTGGCCCCTTCATTTTAAAGATTAGACAATAGGCTTGAACTTAATCAAGAATAGTGTTTGATGGAGGTTTAATCGGGCTGTCTGTCCCTGCCATAATTTGTACCTTCTGTCTAAATCGGACAAACAGAATCCCAACTTTTTCATTTTTGGCTTACAAACATGTTTTTTGATAGCAAAGTACTCCTGAAAGTTTAGAATTGTTAGACCGTCATTGCAGCTTTGTGGCGGTGGCGTTAGCATAGTAGTATGGACGACGAGATGATTGAAAATGAACACAACGGAGATCTAGTCCTATTGGCAGACATCCATTTAAAATGTAGGCAACGGCATGAAAAAAGTGGTTTCTACTTTTACTTTTATACTTTCAGTAAATTTACAAGCCTGTACTTTGTTACTTTTACTTGAGTAAAGAAGTTTAATCAGTACTTCCACTTTTACCAGAGTATTTTTTAACACAAGTATCTGTACTTTTACTCAAGTACGGAAAGTGAGTACTTTTGCCATCTCTGGTGGAACTAACAGACAAGTGGAGGATAACTGACTGTGCTTTGGTACAAACCAGAGCATTTTCATGCCCACATTTGGGAGGTAAGTCATGAAAAAAACTTCAATAAATTGTTGAGACAAAGAAATGTATGCTCTAAGTACTACAACTATTCAGGGAATATAATCCATGGTGAGACATACTTTTCTTGTTCTTTTTCTTAATTTTCAGATGATCCCAGAGTACAGGGACTGAAACCTACTATACATGGTGTAATAATGGCAATTAGACTCAATTGGATCCCCTCACCTCTAGCCACAGATATCAAGCACACAAAAGAGAAAGAAAAAAAAAAGAACTTAAAGAAGCCATAGCAGAACATCATGGCTTCTCTCTAAGGTAAACAATTCACTGTGAAGAGAAAGAGATTTAAATTAAATTTAAAGTTTTAACTAAATTAAGAGGAATTATGAAATCGTTATTTTTGCTCCACAAAAGTGTTTAACTAGCAGATTTTTAGCATCGTATAACGGCTGCAAACAGAGCTCAGAGTATTGAGTTAAAAGTTCACTTTTTGTCGCCATTGTTCTATAAAAGTACATTTTAAGATAATTCGAGTTGAGAACATTATACCTTAAAGCTTCACAATATGGCCCATTTACTGATATACTGCGTAATAAAAAAAAAAAAAGTTCAGATGTTGAGAGGACTGTGGCAACCAGCGGACCTCTGAGGTCAGGGCTAATGTTAGCCTGTCTGCAGCAGCCCTCTCGGCATAGCCGTGTGTGAAGTATCTCTGGGTCTGGTGGCAATTTTTTTGTTTTATTTGGCAAAATCTTAACTTTGTGTTAATACTGGCATTTTTTTGATGTGTAGTGTCTCTTTACTGGTTTTAGCAATTAGTGTCCAAACACAACTTCTGTGAGTACTTACAGAACTTTCTTTGAAGTTTTGACCACTGGCAGCAGCCTGATAAGAACCTCCTCTGAAGCAGAGTATTTCTTCAGGTCAAACACATCCAGATCTTCTCCTGATGTTACTAAGATAAAGGCCATAGCTGACCACTGAGCAGGAGACAGTTTATCTGTTGAGAGACTTCCTGATCTCAGAGACTGTTGGATCTTCTGGACCAGAGAACGATCCTTCAGTTCATTCAGACAGTGGAACAGGTTGATGCTTTTTTCTGCAGACAGATTCTCATTGATTTTCTCCTTGATGTACTGAACTGTTTCACGATTGGTCAGTGAGCTACTTCCTGTCTTTCTCAGCAGACCTTGTAGAGGAGTCTGATTGGTCTGCAGAGAAAGACCCAGGAGAAAGCGGAGGAACAAGTCCAGGTGTCCATTTGGACTAAGTAAGGCCTTGTCCACAGCACTTTGATGGAGACTTCTTAGCTTCACAGTTTTAGATAATTTAGACCTAATGGAAATGTTTTTTTGTTCTTCCATCAGATTGACTCTATCCTTAATGAAGGTCCGGTGGACATGAAGAGCAGCCAGAAACTCCTGAACACTCAGATGGACGAAGAAGAACACTTTGTCCTGGTTCTGGTACAGTGCTCTCTCCTCTTTAAAAATCTGTGTGAACACCCCTGAGTACACGGAGGCTGCTCTGATATCAATGTCACACTCTGTCAGATCTGATTCATAGAAGATGAGGTTTCCTTTCTGCAGCTGATCAAAAGCCAGCTTTCCCAGAGACTCAATCATGTTCCTGCTCTCTGGACTCCAGTGTGGATCGGTCTCAACTCCTTCATCATACTTGACCTTCTTCACTTTGGTCTGAACCACCAGAAAGTGGATGTACATCTCAGTCAGGGTATTGGGCAGTTCTCCTCCCTCTCTGGTCTTCAACACATCCTCCAGAACTGTAGCAGTGATCCAGCAGAAGACTGGTATGTGGCACATTATCTGGATGCTTCTAGATGTCTTAATGTGGGAGATGACCCTTTTGCCCAGCTCCTTATCTCTGAATCTCTTCCTGAAGTACTCCTCCTTCTGAGGGTCATTGAACCCTCTGACCTCTGTCACCATACCAACACATTCAGGAGGGATCTGATTGGCTGCTGCAGGTCGTGTGGTTATCCAGAGGAGAGCAGAGGGAAGCAGTTTCCCCCTGATGAGGTTTGTCAGCAGAACATCCACTGAGGTGGACTCTGTAACATCAGTCAGGATCTCCTTGTTCTGGAAGTCCAGAGGAAGTCGACTCTCATCCAGACCATCAAAGATGAACAGAATCTGGAAGTGATCAAAGCTGCAGATTCCTTTGGTTTCAGTGAAGAAGTGATGAACAAGATCAACCAAGCTGAACTTTTTCTCTTTCAGCACATTCAGCTCTCTAAAGGTGAATGGAAATATGAAGTGGATGTTCTGGTTGGCTTTCCCTTCAGCCCAGTCCAGAGTGAACTTCTGTGTTAGGACGGTTTTCCCAATGCCAGCCACTCCCTTTGTCATCACTGTTCTGATTGGTTGATCTCTTCCAGGTGGGACTTTAAAAATGTCTTCTTGTCTGATTTTTTTTTCTGGTCTGTTTCTTTTCCTGGATGCTGTTTCAATCTGTCTGACCTCATGTTCTTCATTGATCCCCCCAGTCCCTCCCTCTGTAATGTAGAGGTCTGTGTAGATCTGGTTCAGAAGGGTTGGACTTCCTGCTTTAGCGATCCCCTCAAACACAGACTCGAACCTCTTCTTAAGACTGGACTTAAGGTTATGTTGACCATATAATAAAACAAGCTCTGAAACGTGAAAGAATTTCATTAGTGTTGAAACAATTCCCATCAGTAGATTATCTATTCTTGCTGCTCTTCTGATTGGAATAAATTCATCATTCATCTTTATAGAAATCTTCTTACTGCTTTGAAGACATTCAGCCAGTTCCTCCTGCTTATTCCTCCTAAGGAAGTTCAGGGTGATCTTCACCAAAGCCTCTCTGATGCCTCTCCTCTGCTCTTGATCCTCACCCTCCAATGCCTCCTCATGCTCCAACTGACTCTTTGAACCTAATGGCCCAACTGGCATTAGAACCTTCTGGATCTTCTTCAGCTCGTTCTTCACAAAATTAACAATGTTTGCCTCCAGCAGCTGAAAAGAACAATATATGAAGGACACATCAAATTGAGATCATTAAGCCAAACATTAGATCCATGTTGGACAGACTGACAGTCCTCTGATCTACAAAGAGCAGAATGGATATGACTGTGAACATAGAGAAGTAGTTGTAATACATGTACAGACCAGAAATATGGAGTCCAGCTGGGTTTGGTCCTGCTGGGCAGATGGACCACTGGGACCCTCTGAGTTCTGCTGGCCCACTCTGTGGAGGAACCAGCAGGCATTTACTCACATTCTGTAACAATACATGTTGTATCCTGCCTAGCTACACTATATTGAAACAAGTATTTGCTCACCAATCTTAATTATTGGAATCAAGTGTTACAATGACTTTCATGGCCAAGGGCGTATAAAATAAAGCACCTTGGTATCCAAACTGTTTTTACAAACATTTCTGAAAGAATGGGTCGGTCTCAGGAGCTCAGTGAATTCCAGTGTGGAACTGTGATAGGATGCCAGCTGTTCAATAAATCCAATTATGAAACTTCCTCCTTCCTGAATATTTTGCAGTCAACTGTCAGCTGTATCATCAGATAATGGAAGTGTTATGGAAAGACAGCAACTTAGCCACAAAGTTTTAGGCCAAATTGATGGCGCAGGGTCAGCGGATGCTGAAACGCATAATGTAAGAAGGTTACCAACTTTCTGCTTAGTCAATCACTACACAACTACAAACTTCAAGTGGCCTTCAAATTACCTCCAGAACAGTGCACAGGGAGCTCCCAGCAGGTTCAGCGGGATCTAGCTCATGGTTGATCTGATTGAGGGACAGGGATTGATTTCGGCCAGCGTCTCTCAGCTGTTCCAGGAGACGCTGGCCGGGGTCTAGGTCCCTCGGTCGATCGGCCATAAGCTGGATCCCTCTGGCTGTGCGGGGCTTGAGTGTCCTGCTTCTAACTAACTTTACTGTGGTCTGATAATGCATGACAGCTTTTAACAAAATCACATTATCACCATTTCTATCCTGATCTGAGGAATTGCAATTGCAAATTGTCACTAAAGCAGCATAGATGGTATAACGTTATGCATAATTGTCATAGTGCTTGTGCTTGTTTACTGCACAGCACACACACACACAGTATCTGTCATAAGGCATGATTTTTCAGGTTTATGTGTAATATATCCATAGATCCATAAGAAAAAAAAAAAAAAAGAATTCTAGAACGTGAACTCAACCTATTGTCTTAATATATTATTCAACATACGGTAAACTGATTAGTAAGGGCAAAGTAGCGTCGGAGCCATCTTTGTGTTGGGATCTGGAGCTGTACCACCTTCCTCCAGCAGAGTGCGCCGTGGGTCCTCCTGAGCTGAGCCTCCAACACACCTGTGGCCCATCTCATCATCAGAAGACCCACCACTTTATAACCTGCCTTCAGACCTTGCCTCAACGCCGCAGTGTTGATCTAGTTTGGTTAGCACCAGAGCCTAGTAAACCTGAGAATCTTTGTTATCTCCTGTTGAGATAAGATTCTAACTCTTCCTTGTTTTTTGCCTCACAGGAATCCTGTCTCTTCGTGAAGCTCTGGATGAGCTTAACCTGCCTAGCCTGCCCTCGTGAGCCAAACCTGAAGACTCTTCTCTGGATTCCCTTGCAGCTCTTGGCTAAGAGCAGGAAACCCAAATCTAGGTCTGCCCTCAAAGTCAGAAGTAAGACGCTGAAGCAGTTATTGGACTCTGCTGAACAAACAGTCTCTGGACCCAACAGTTTCCTCTCTCAAAGAGAGACCCGGACTCCTTCAAGGTATTCATCAGCAAACTCAAAGACTAATAATCCTTCAGTCCATGCTAACTGAACTGTCATCCCTGCAGACTCCAGTGAACCTGCCCCCAGGCCCGAACCAGTTCCTGTGCAATATTCATGTGCTTGTGTTTACAATAAACCTTGTTAAACTTTTCATCAGCCTCCGTGTGTGTTCTGCATATTGGGTTTACTCTGTAACCAATCATGACACTTTGGTTTTGCACATTTCTTCTCTGTTGGTTGGCCACACAGAGAAATGTCAGCAGCACCCAAGGAATAGGTGAAAGAGCTGCTGGCGCTGGCAATTCCAAAAACTTCAGAAAACACCGAACAAAAATACACTGAAGTGTTTTTTGTATACATACAGGAAAATATACATAAAAAGATATTTACAATATCTATAGAAGAAGAGAAAATCGTTTTACTGTAATTTCAATTACAAATTGAAAAATAAAATGCACTAGATTTGCAAAAACAATAATGATAAGTGCATTTGAGGGCACATGAAGTTGTGAGGGCTGTAAGATTTGAGATTAATTTGGTATTTGGGGTAAATGAAGGATCAGCTTCCGGTATATGTTAACTATGGAGTTAGTTTATTTATTGTTGATATTATTTGCAGATTGTATGTATTTCTTTATTTCAGTATCTAACACGAATAAAGAGGGTTTCGTTTTATTGAATATATTTTTAGGAATGTAAAATTTTCCAAGTACATAAATAGATCCTTGTTCCTTGTTTGGGTTTGTAAAAAATAAAAAAAAAAGTGATAATACTATAGCCAGAGAGGGTTATACTGGATTTTAAGTTTTGAGATAAGTACTGCTCTGTTGTTTTTCATGAAGGATGTGATTACAGGACATGTGAAGAATAGTTTAGGGTTTATTAAGGGATTATTTCAGGTTCAATATTGGAGAAGGAACAATTTGAAAGATATTTAGCTAATTCATTATTTGTGGGATATATTTTATAACGCATTTGAAATTAATTTCAAGAATTTCATTTTATTGTTAATGGGGTATTGATGAGGTAGTGACCATGATTTGCTCCAGTCTATTCAATTAAAAATGGAGTTCCAGTAGAATTTGACTCTTGGTTGGAGGCATTTGGATTGTTGAAATGTGTTGCGTATGTGTTTGTTATTGTATTTGGTGCCAAGAAAATACAGTCTGTTGAGAAACAATTTGTTCTGCCTGCTGCAGCTTTTGAAAACATGGATATTGTCGGCGCCCCAAACATAGCTGCCGTTATCCAGGAATATTTTGAATCAGGACACACATACGAGGTGATACTGGATATGCTCAAGACTAATCACGAAATTTCAGTTAGTTTGCGTACACTGAAGACACACTTAAAAGAAGCTGTTCAGACGACCCAACTTCCGGTTCAAGGGTCAAACGGCGCCGTCGTCCAATCAGCGATGTCTCATGTTTCCCACTGGTACCTATCTTTTCCGGTAGGTTAATGTAATTGTGTTTTCCTTAATGTAGTTGCGCTGTGCTTTATGTAGTTTTGTTTTTCTTAATGCAGTTGCGCTTTGCTTTATGTAGTTGCGATTTCCTTAATGTAGTTGCGCTTTTAGATTTGTAGTTGCAGTTTGCACTTCAGGGCCACCGTACATTTTACATCATCCACATTTGCAAATGAGTAGACATCCATGGCTCCAGCATTATCAAAATACTACACTATGTCTATAGATCAAGGATACCACTCTCTTTTCACTCCAAAATCTTTGCCAAGAGGATAATGAAGATTACTTTTTATCCTAACAGAAGGAACTCTCCTAATTAGAAAAAGTACTTTGGAAAATGTTAGTTCTGACACACAACAGGCAGGTATTATTAGGGCAGAATCACACATCATCAATAATAACAATCCTAACATCTGGGTCTTCTCCAGTGGAACCAACTAACAGTTTTGGTCTGTTAGGCAGATATCCTGTCTACTTTTAAGGCTAGACTTTAAACTTTCCTTTTTGATAAAGTTTATAGTTACATATGAACCCCTTTTTATCATTCTATCTCTACTTTTCCATTCTGCAATATTTGTTAGTTCAACCTATAACTTTATACTTTCTCTGCATTTTCTCATCATTGTAGTTTCTTCTGGTCCATTCCTGTATGGCTGTGACACCATCCTAGAAAGAAATATCAGCTTTGCTGCTGCCATCAACACCTTTGTTTATAGATGTTGTAGGCCGGCCTGTTTTTCAGTGTAGTCCTGTTTCTCTGACTGTGACTAACTGTATGTGCTCTCTGTCATCCAGCGACATGGGAGCTGGCTCAGAGCTCGTCTGCCTGGCTGTGTGTTTCCTGGGTCTGTGGAGCTGGTTTACAGTTGCCTCTTGTATCTCTGCTTCTGTCTCCTTGAACCCCAGTCGACCTCGGTAGATGGCCGCTGACACTGAGCCTGGTTCTGCTGGTTTCCTTGTGTTAAAAAGGACTTTTCTTCTCTACTGTAACTACCAGTATGCTTGGTTAGAGGGATTGCTTGCGAGTCAATGAGTTGATGCAATCAGCTGGTTTAATACATAGGAAACTTTAAACCAATCTGACTGTATGATCTGGTTGAATTGGCTCTAATTAATGTGCCTTCAGATGACATATGTTGTAAATTGGTGGTAATTAAAACTAGTGTTGCACCGATACCGATACCAGTATCGGACGGGGCCCCGATACTGCCCTAAAATGGTGGTATCGGTATCGGCGAGTACCAACAAATAGGGCACCGATACCATTTTGAGAGCCATAAGTTTATTCAACTATTGTCACCCACTCCTGGTAGGCAATAAAAAGTTCTACTGGATTCACTTTGTAATAGATTTTTTTCCTGCTTCACAAAGGTAGGCAGCAGCTTGACAAAGCCATGATGGCAATTATTTTACATTATTATGGTATCGGTATCGGCCGATACTGCACAGCCAGGTATCGGTATCGGGGCCAAAAAATGGCATCGTCGCAACACTAATTAAAACACAATACAATTTAGATTATTGCATCTAACTGATCAAAAAAGTTTAATATCTGCTAACAGCTGATACTATAAAGTCGCTTTTATTTTGACCAAAGCGCCTCATAAACATCAGTAAAGCAAATCTGATCAACTGCAGGCAGTCAGTATGTAATGAGGGATCAATGATAGTAAAGGAGATTAACATTATTATAAGAACAGTCGTCACAAATAAACAAAGTCATGATTGTGAGCTCCATAGAGCTCATGTTAAACATGCGGAAATAATACATTTCAAATTAAATTAGTCAAATAGTTAGATGTAGCTCACCTTCCTGCAGATAAACGATGGTCTGATTTAAAATTAATGATAGCAGCCTTTGAATCATTGCTGCTGAAAGACACACAGCTGGGCTCTGGTTCTGGACATTTTCTGTGAATACAAAAGTTTTCTTGAGGTCAGTACTGAGATGATATTCACCACATATTTCAGTTAATCCAACAGGTGATACCTGGTGGAGTAACTGATGCACTATAGTTCCTTAAAGACTGCTTTTAAAGTCCAGATTAATTTATTGGTTCTTTTTTTATGTTTGAATCAGGTGATCTAATGGGCAGTTTTATTTATATAGCACATTTCAGTAGCTAGACAATACATTATGCTGCTATAATGCAACTGTGGCGCTATCAGGTATAAGACATTAAATTTAGCTGAAGACAGTTAACTGAAACATCACAAAGTCAAATTTTCTATTATACACGAAAGTCTTTTTTTGTTATTGAATGTATGTTTTATGTCTTGCATCAACACTGTTGCAGCCAATAAAGAAAATTTGGACGATACAAAGAAAGGAGACAGTTGAAAGTATCTCACCTCTTTGCTGCTAATGTTTGGCGGGATTTAAAATGATTAGAAACCTCTTTTGCCTTATCACTTTTTGAAGACAGACATCTTGGTCCAGGTTCAGCTTCTGGTTTTGGTCGTTTCCTGTCAACAAGGATAGTTTGGTTTTATAACTGCTGAGTTAAAACCTGCGCTTATCTTTGTGCCTTTTTAATTGAGATCCTGGTTGCTTCTGTACACTTTTTGAATCGCTACTACTTCTGCATTTTTGTGCTATATCATATCATAGGTTAAGCTTATTCAGGACATTTCTGCTATGACTTTTGGAATTTCAAACCATTTTACTTTTTAAAATATTCAGCCTTTTCTTCTTTTTTGATCTTATAGAAATTAAATGAAAACCTCAAAATGTCTGCTGAAACTTTACATTTTTTGTCATTTAACAACTCCAATTTCCTTCAGCTACAAACACCAGTCAACCCTTTAAAACATTTTCACAACCTTCAGCTATTACTGTAAGTTCAGCTTTTTGATATATTTTAAAACTTTGCTTCAGTGATGCTTCAAACTTTTAAACACTTTTTTTCAGATTATCAAGTTTATAATTGAAGTCAATGACCAAATGTTCGTGCAGCTCTGATTTGGGTAAACTCTCCCACAGGGACTGTAATGGTGCGTTCAGACCAGGGGTGAATCCTACACTGTGTGGGAGTTCAGGACTCCGCTCTTCTTTCACTATTCTGTGAAATCGCAAAACAGCAACCAATCACAGACTGGTTGTAGGCAAAGCTTTTTTCACTTAAAGTGGAATACAGAGATAAATTACTTTAACATAGATAGAAATACGTGATGCTCTGAAGAGATTTTTAGGTGGCTTTAAAAAAAGTCTGTTTTAATTTAGTCCTAGAAGCACTGTTTGTCATCATCTGTTTCCTCCAGCACAGAGCCCGCACTGTCACAGCCCACTGCCCAGCCTCAGTGCTTTCTGCATGGGTAGATTTACAGTAACATACTGCTGATTCCGCCGTCATCTAGACACAGCTCTGGATCAATCAAATTGGACTTTTTTTTTTTTCCAGTGCTTTTTGGGCTTTTTTTCCAAAATGTATGTTTTTTACGTTTTCCATTTCTTTTACCTCAGCTTATTTTTTTCATTTTTCTCGTTACAGCTTACAGATTAGTGTACAGCATTCACACTGCATTTTTGCAGGAAATGTAACTTTTTGTAGTTATTTACAGTTACATAAAAATTTGCAAGTTAACTATAATAAGATGATTAGTAGATGTTCATACAGTCACAGCGATTATTGCTCTGATTTAAATAATCTGATTCAACATTCTTTTCAAGAACATCAGAGGCACAAATAAAGGAACAAAGCAATCCACTATAGTCTGGATTGGGAACACACTTATTATGTCATTCATTCATTATTTTTTTCAGCTAAGCTAATTAAAACACAATATTTAAAATAACCTGACAAAAAGTCTGGTTAACTAATGTGACACAGCAGATGTGGCATCCTTTCATCAAGGCCGTGCAGAGACCATTGGAGGGGCAGGTGCTCAAAGTTAAAAAGGGGCACAAGGAGCACAGATTTAAAACATGATACAGAAACATACCTTTCTATACAACCGGTTGAATTGTACCAACACATACTATAAAGAATGAAACATGGAGTCAGAACACACCATATCACACATACTGACTTACAGTATTTGTTAGAGGTCAGGGCAAAGCAAAATGAGTCTGTGTTTTACCTCGAAGGAACCAATGAGCTTCTGTTGAGGAGGTTGGTGCTGCTGTGGTGTTGGAGGGGGACTGTATTGAGCTGATAGTGTAGACACTAAAAAGAGCATGGGAGAGATAGTAGCTGATTAAACAAGTGGTACGTGTACATGCAAGATGCAAAGATGGGGAGTGTTGGTCTAGTCGTTAGAGCAGGGCGCTTGTACTCAGAGAAGTATGTACTGTACTGCGGTTTCCAGAGCAAAACCCTTAACCCCACACTGCTCCCCGGGCACCACACAATGGCAGCCCGCTGCTTCCTAAGGGGATGGGTCAAAATGCAGGGAGTAAATTTTTTCCAATGTGGGACTATACAGGGATTGACAAGATAACTGACATTGAAAAGGGTTCATTGTGACTGACCTGCCACACTGCTGATATTTTGGAAGAGACTACTTGCTGAGAGAGGCTGTTGCCAAGACTGGCTGCTTAAAAACAAGTTGCTCATTTAAAGCAACAAACCCAAGAAAGACATAAAGATTAAAGGTTTCCACCAACATTTATTAACAGATGTGTATTCACATTGTATAAGTAACCGTTACTGCTAGACTTTGCACTTTCAACTAACACCAAATTAAAGGCAGTGTGCCTGACGGTGTACATACAGAGCCTTTGGATTTGTTTTTAGAATTCTTGTCTGAAGTCCCTTAAAGCATTAACTCATATTTGGAGCACCATCGCAACCTTAACTCCAGATGTTTTCCACCTTCAGGTAATTTCTTCCACTAGAGTAATTACCATCTTTTAAACAGCATCTCCACTTGGTATGAAACGTCTTCAAATCTTGAAAACCAAGTCCAGTGGATATTTTTTGAATTTTTACGGAATGACTATGACCTGGATGACTGAGAACCTTCATCAGCACTTGGTATGAACCTGGTATAAACGTTTCATCCATGAGAATTGAAAAGGTTTTGCTCTCTTGGATTTTTTTTTTATTTTTTTATTACTTGTTTGACTGATATGGTCAAAGCTTTAATCATATTATTTTGTCTTCTGTTTGAGAGGATTGAGTTGGAGGTCATCTAACAGGTCCCTGCTTCTCTTGTATGGCTTCCAGGTGTAATAGAAACAAAGAGCTCAGCGGTAAGACTTGTGGTGGCGGGCTTTTTGTGTAAATCAACAACAGCTTGTGTAAAAATGCTAGATCGGTCGCCAGCTTCTGTTCTCCAGACATCTATTTTCTGACTGTAAACTGCAGACTGCTATATCTGCCCAGAGAGTTTGGTGTGGTTAGCATTACTGCTGTTTATGTTACCAGCGTTAAGACCGAAGAGGCCATGAAACTTCTATATCATCTCTGAGCTCCAATCTGAGCTCCAATCTGCATACACAGAGGCCGCAGTGTTGATCTTAGTTTGGTTAGCAACCTGAGCCTCTGTTACCTGAAAGAATCTAAGTAGTCTCCAAGTGAGAAAACTGGTTCTAACCTTCCTCTGTCTTTGCTCACAGGAAACCTGTCTCAAGCCTGAAGCTCTGGGTGAGCTTAACCTGCCTTCCAGCCCTGGTGAGCCAAACCTGAAGATTCCTATTTTTGGATTTCCCCTGCTGCTCTCTGTGAAGAGCTGGAAACTCTGATCAAGGTCTGCCATTCAAAGTCAGAAGCTAGACGCTGCAGCTGCTTGAGAACTCTGCTGAACCAACAGTCTCTGGACCCAACGGTTCCCTGTCTCACAAGAGAAGCCTGGACCCCGTCAAGGTAGAATCAGAATTATCTAAAAGGACTCTTTAATCATCTGCCTGCCCAGCTAATCAAACTATCATCTCTGCAGACTTCAGCGAACCCAACCCGGACCTGTTCCAGATCCAGTTCATGTCTTTGTATCAAACATCTTTAATAAACTCTGTTAAACTTTTACCCAGCCTCCTTTGTGTTCTGCATGTGGGTTTGATATTAAACCAATCATGACACTGGTGATTTTAACCAGGCTAACTTTAAGACTGTGCTCCCTCATTTCTATCAACATGGGGACTTTGCAACTTGGGGTGAAAAAGACTTTAGACCTGGTTTAGACCTCAGGTCATCAGATCACCTCTGGGTCATGCTAATCCCTGCGTAGAAGCCCCAGCTGATCAGGGCTAAACAAACGGAGTTTGAAAAAATAATAAAAGGAGTGTGCAGATTGGCTGGCTGATGTCCTCACAGACATTTTCAACACCTCGCTGGACCAACCCAAAGAAGCCTCAGGTCAACTCACTCAATGACTACTGGCCTATCGAACTGACTCCCATCATGATGAAGTGCTTTGAAAGGCTGGTTAAAGAACACATCGTCTCCAGTCTCCCCCCAACATTCGACCCATTCCAGTTCGCCTACTGACAAAACCACTCCACTAAGGATGCCATCTCCTTTGCTCTTCACTTGAGCCCAACACACCTGGAGGAGTACACCCACGTACTGATGCTGTTCCTGGACTTCAGTTCAGCTTTCAAAACCATCCTCCCACAGCATCTGATAGGTAAACTGGAACAGCTGGGCTTCAATACACCCCTCCGCAATTGGCTGCTAGACTTCCTCACCAACAGACCTCAGTCAGTCCGGGTCGGACAGAACACCTCTGATGTCATCAGTCTAAGCACAGGTTCCCCTCAGGGCTGCGTCCTGAGCCCCCTGCTGTTCACCCTGATGACACATGACTGCGTCCCCAGGTTGACCACCAATCACATGCTGAAGTTTGTGGACGACACCATGGTGGTGGGCCTCATCAGTGACAACAACGACCAGATCTACAGAAAGAAGCTGGAGCAGCTGGTGGACTGGTGCAGAGACAACAACCAGATCCTGAATGTGGAAAAAACGAAGGAGATCATCTTGGACTTCAGGAAGAACCGTCCTAACCACGCTCAAATGGTCATCAACAGCTCAGCTGTAGAGGTGGTCAGCAGCACCAAATTCCTAGGAGTGAACATTACAGACACCCTCACCTGGAATGTAAACACCACCTCACGGGTCAAAAGGGCACAGAATCGCATGTACTTTTTGTGGAGGATGAGGAGAGCCCACCTGCCCCCACCCATCCTCACCACCTTCTACAGAAGCACCATGGAGAGCGTTCTGACCAGCTGTCTCACTGTGTGGTGTGGAGGCTGCAGAGCCTCAGACTGGAAGAAGGTGAGAAGAGTAGTAAGAACAGCAGAGAGGTTCATGGGGGCTCCTCTTCCCTCCATTACAGACATCCCAGCTCTGTGTGTCCCGAGCCCGTAACATCATCAATGACCCCTCACCCCCCCACCATGGACTGATCTCCCTGATGCCCTCACAGAGGCCTCACAGCATTCAATGCAGAACCAGCAGATTCAGAAACAGCTTCAATTCGACTGCCATCAGACAGCTGAATGTTGAAATAAACTGAAAAACTGAAAAAAGCTGAATGTTGAAAAAAAAACTCATGTCACAGTCTCTGGATCAAACTTACCATATCAATGCGCTTTTTTGCATCATGTTTTTTTTTTCTCCCAATGTCTACATTTGACCACTGCTGCACTTTAAGAAATCAAAATGTCATGAGAGCTGTACAAAACAAAAATTTTTTGTATACACTGTGTATGCAAAATGACAATAAAGTTTGTCTAAGTCTAGGAAATTACCTCGATTTTGGCTTGACAAGGCATGCCCTGTCCTGCCAGGTAAAGAGTGGTTGGCAGTAAGCGGTACAGGATTTCTCTATTTTTTCTCTTTCCCTATGTGCTTCACAATCACCCATTTCAAAAGCTGTCTCCAGTGATTTCTTTTCTAAGCTTTTCTACCTTACCATACCACACGTGTGATTCTGAGGCACAGTGATTTTTAATTCTCTCCAGAGCCTTTCTTCACCGATTAACTCCTGATTTCCATGTTTTGTGTCCTTTATATTTATCCTCACGCAAAAAAAGACGGCAGCTTAAACAGACATGATGTTAAAACTTGGTCAGTACTCCAGCCATGGGTTGTTCTCATACCATTTCTTTTGAAATGATCGCCCCTCTTCATTTTTTGGAAAAGATGAGACCACTGGTTGACAGGGTCCAATACTGTCATAAAAACTGAATGGCCTCATCAAATTTAATGTTTAATTATCGGACATGGGCAAGATCATTTGAGTGAGTAAGTCGAAGTTGGTGTGAGAATGTTTGCCTACCTCTGGTTTCAATCTCCTCCTGGTTTGATTCTTCTTCTACCTCAAAATTTTGTGTAATCTCTAAATCAGGCTCTCCCTCTCTCGCTCCAACGTCTGTCTCCTGGTTTGCTCCTAAACCTCTGACAGCATTGCTTCTGCCGCTGGCTCCTCCTGGCTTTCTGTTCCCAGCAAACTCATTTTTCTGTGGCACGGTGTCTTTCTGTCCTCCCATCTCATCTTTCTCTCCTTCCACCTCCTCATCTGAACTATGCTCATTCACTGTCTGTACAGCTGGAAACCAGGTACAATTTTCTCTTGGATTAATCTAATTAACACATCTTACAGCTAATCGTTATTCAATAAGATTATCAATCAATCAATAATTAGTACACTATACATAATGATAGATAATGTAAGAAAACGTTGAAATGTTATTTTTTACTGTTGTTTTATCTATCTGCATACCGTAAATCCTCTAATATAGGCCGGGGCTTTTATTTAACTCAGTTACATCTTGGTCCAGGCCATTATTGGAAGGAGGCCAGAATTAGAGGCAGGCCTCTATTTCTATTTGATCAAAACAGACGACCAGTGGAATGAATAAAAAACAGATTTTGTGTCTCTTTGAACCTATAAAATACTAGGTTCATTTATTGAAAAAGTAGAGTTACCATAACGGTATACAGAACATTATTCAGAGATCTTCCAGCAGCTGCAATTTTTCTGAACGGCAATAAAAAAAAAATAAAATAAAAAAAGACAGAGTGGAATCTTGGGCAAACTGACTTGCGAAACAAAGTTTTAAAAAAATTTATGGAAACTGCTCTGCCATCATAGCGAAATTTTATTTGAGGCAGGCTAAGTGGAAGTTGGCTACCAGTATCATATATTTCAAGGTAAATTTAGAACAACGAAGACCAACGAAAATCTGTCATTTTAACGCTGCCTGATTACCTCCAGACCTACCCGTAATCACATTTGTCTTTCAGATCAAAACGATTGTGAAAGGCCACTATGATCTCCGTGTAAGGATGGGACTTCCCAAGCTAATGGCTTGGATTTGTTAGCAAACATTGCCCCCCTGTGGTACTTGTATGTTACTATCACAAGTTGTTGAGGACTGCCCAGGAACATCGTTGGTTTTAATTATAGCCCCGGCCTGTATAAGAGTCCGGCCACTATTTACCTCCGCCGACAGCCAGACAGGCCATTATTAGAGACCCGGCCGCTAATGGAATACAGGCCAATATTAGAGAATTTACGGTACATCTGTAAATAACTGCTGCATGTGTTACTCTTACCTTTCATGCTCTTTGTTATCCAGCTGCTGAGTGATCCATTGCCTTTCACATCCTTTTTTTTTGTGTTGACCTCCTCATCTTACTAGATCTCTCTGCAAAATGAAACATGATCCCTCAACTACAATCTGATGCACCTAAAGCGAACATACCTTTTGAAAACATGGCACTGTGTAGCTGTAGCTGTGTGTATTTAGTTTGACTACTGACTTTATGCATGACAGCAAGGTCTAAAAGTTATATGATTAGTATGCATATTAGCCGGCCCTGCGATGGACTGGCGACCTGTCCAGGGTGTACCCTGACTCTCGCCCGTAGACAGCTGGAGATAGACACCAGCAGCCCTGTAAGTGTGTAAGAAAATGGATGGATGGATGCATATTAGGGTATATGGGCCTATTTAATTTTTGTGTAAATAAAGGAGAGGTTTAGAAAATCAAAACTCAAATTCTTCTATTATTGTAGTGTTTATACTGCAACGGTCCAAAATGATGTGAATATGCATACTGCATATTTTTAGTTAAATAAAACAGGACAAAATAGCTTGACAGTAAGATAACACATCATATATTTCTAATGCACTTAACTCATGGCAGGAGAAGCAGACATTAAGAACAAAAACAAAAACCTGCAGTACTTTTTCCCCATAGCACGCTGGTCAACTTGATAGCGGCAGGGATGCAGCTACCTACTTTCTGGAGGTATACAGAATGTATCTTTCTTTCAGCCTGTGATCAAAGTATTTGAAAAGGACTGGCAGGAATCAATCGGTGACATAATCATATTGTGCAGGAAAAGACATATACAGAAATGGCAACTATAAAATATTTTATTGCAATCGCTTCTGCGTTCTCTCTAGTACGGCACACTATAGTGCATACCCACTTTTTGGACCGTTGGCTAGCGGCTATAACTTGTGAGAGTTGTGTGCAAATTTGGACAACACAGAGGATGCTCAGTGCTGACTTTACTTGGTCAGCCTACTCATCTTACAACAATACACCATGCACAAACTAACACTGCTGCATAACCTACTTACTGGACCAGTTGTTTACTTTTTCTGGAATCAGGAGTCGTAGTGGTTGTCTGGAGCAACGCTTAAGCCGGGCGTACACTGCGATATTTTTCAATCGTTGCACTCATCTGCTGCTCACACTGTACGACTAATCGCAGGGTTTAGTCGTACAGTGAGAGCAGCAGCTCATGATGTATGTGTAGCACGACGCTCTCATGCGATCTACCTGCTCACTCTGCACTACTAAAAACCACGGACTTAGCTCCGCAGTGAGATGGAGCCTCTCTGACTCGTCTATTCGGAAGGCAAACAAATAGAAGAGGAATATTAAGCTAACTAGAGTGAACCTTGCTGCCTTGGCAATTTGTGCAAATTTGTGCTGAAAGCCGTAAAAAAAAGAAAGAAAAAAAAAAAGCGACGATGTATTTGGAAAAGAGACATGGCTGAGCAAACATGGCTACTATGGTCTGACAATTTGACAGACAGAACTGCATTTCACTAATTGCATCCCTGCCACGCTGCTGTGTTTACATCTGAGAGGAAGAAGAAAAAGAAGAATCTTTGTTTGCGTATGCGCTCTGAGGGATTTGCCAACAACGGTCGGGAGAAAATCAAACATGTCTGATTTCTCCTAACCTTAGATTCCTGATCGGGAGGTAGTCGTGAGAGACTGATCACTCCTTGTAACCCCCTGTACACTACACGATTCACGACGCATGATCAGGCTGAAAGTCGGCCCGATCGAAAAATATTAGTACGACTGTGAATTCACCCCGAAAATCGCAGTGTACGCCGGGCTTTAGCTATTAACAGCAGGGCATGCCTGGGCATGTCAAGGCAGTGAGGCAGAGTGAGGGCACATTGTTTTGATCATGTAACCGGCCACGGTTACCGTGGCAAGGTAGATCTAAATCATTATTGGCATCAGACTTGAAAATCGCCCCGAAAATCATAGTGTTCTTTGTGTGCTTTAAAGCCGGGCGTACACTGGCCTCTCACCTCAATACAGGTGAGAGGCCAGCTGATAAGGCTGAAACAGAGGAAAGCCAAAGGACATGGCATCCCCCGAAGACTGCTGAGGACCTGTGCAGACAAGCTTTGTGAGGTCCTCAGCTACATCTACATCTTTTTCCTCAGAATTCTGGTTTTAATTTCAGAATTCCAGCTTTTTTCTCAGAATACTACGTCAGTAAATTAAGATTAGCTGCTTCTAAGTCAGAATTCTGAGATCAAAGTTAGAATTCTTACATTTTTCCCATATTAAACTGACATAACATTTCACAATTAGGCAACTTTATTTTCTTTTTTTCAGTCGCTTTAATCCTCTTCCATAGGTCTGTCAAAAGATTGATATATTGCTGTATATTTCTGCATTATTTATTGCTGCTTTTTGAGCTGATTTTAACCATCACATCCGCTAGAGCAGGGGTGCTCAAGTCCAGTCCTCAAGAGTTACCATCCTGTAACTTTTAGATGCATCTCTTCTCTAACAGTCCTGAATCTACAACCTCAATCCCCTCATGTGGCTCAGCATAGGCGTGGTAACGAGCCACTCATTCAATTCAGTTGTGTTAAAAATGGTTGCATCAAAAGGTTGCAGTATAGTAGCTCTTGAAGACTGGATTTGAGCACACCTGCTCTAGAGTAGGTTCTTTACATAATCTCTCCTGGGGCTTAGATTATTTTTTACAGATGTTCTGAGATTTTATAAACCGCTTACTGCATCTCATTTCTGCACACATACATCAAATAATCTGAAATTTTTAAATCAGTTTTAAATGCTAATATGGTACTGAGCCTTAAGAAACCAGTAATTACAATAAAATGCATGTTTACAACAGTATAGACAGTCACATTTAAACCATAAAGCACTGTGTAGAGGCCCAATTTTTATGGGTAGAAAAAAGCGCCAACATTCGCCCACGCAATAATGGCGAAGATAAGATGCCTTTTTGTTGGAGAAAACCTTCCCAAAGCTTATTCTATAAGATTAAAGATAAAAAAAACAATATATTTCTTTACCTTTTAGTAGATTTCTGTTGATATGATTCTTCCTTTGTTCTCACTCTGATCGTAAAGTGAAAGTACGTTTTAACCTGAGGGAGTACCTGAAAAATTGATCTCTACTTAAAGCAACATGACATATATTTCTGTTTAGAGTTGGAAAAATCAATCCTAGGATCGATACTATCGATACCAACGCTGGTAATGATTTTGAACAATACTAGTTTAACAAGATCAGTACTTTTTATTCTCTCCTGCTTCCCTTAACTTCACCAGGCTCAACCATAACTGCCCCCACTCCCCTCCCGTCATCGGCTCAGCATGCAGGCTCAGGCTGGCCCGCCCACTCAGCTCTCTCTCCACTCAACACACATACAACCGTGCAGCAGCTTCTTTGACTCGGAAAGAGAGAGACAACCGGAGCAGAAAATACCATAAACGAAAACAAAGGCAAGCTGTAAGGTTTCAAGCTAGTTGCACAGTTTAATATAGCCGCAGCTTCCATATCATTATGGTCCGGGCTCCAGAACAACAAGAACCGCAATGGATAACAATCAGTTACCACAGACGGAGACCCAGAGCTCCCCACCGGCCTGCAGCCATGAGCCCAACTGGGTAAAATCCACATCTGAAGGGCAATGTTTCCCACCCGGACAGCAGAAAGGACCCGGGTCTGGATCGCTCGCTGCGATCGAGTTACTGAGGGACCGCCTTCCCTTTCCAGGCACAGCCTGCTATGCAGAACCACCAGCACCAGTGTTAATTTTGTCAGCTTTTTAAAATTTAGTATTAGTAACAATGATGAAAATCAATTTTAGTCTAAGTCATATTTAGTCATTGCCTTCCCAATTTACTCTTAGTCTAAATGACGGAAATCAATTTTAGTCTTAGTCTCATTTTAGTCATTGTAGCCTTGGCCACCACCGGCATTGGCGGCATGATCAATAATTATCATGCCGGTTGTTTTATTGTCATTCCTGTTGTAAACGAAATGGCTCCATACATCCAGGCGTTGTTTTCGCCCAGTTCCTCCAACAAACTGCACACTGGTATCCAAGCCCGACACCATGTCTGCGAAGTTGAGCTAGCTACGGTTAACTACTACCAGTGATTCTAGGCGTATAAGCCCTCTGCTACTACTGCGAGGTAATCATCTATGTAACAAATTACAAATCAATTATAAACAATTACAGTTCTTAATGTCCATTCGTCCATGGCTTGTAAATTTCGTCTGGTCTAAGTCTCGTTAACGAAAATGATTTTTTATTCTTGTCATGTTTTTCTTTTCTGGAAACAATTTTTGTGCATCTTTAACTCGTGATCTTCACGGGAAAAAGGGGTGTTGACGAAATATTTTCGTGATCGTCCTGGTTGATGAAATTAACAATGGCCAGAACAGCACACAGGGCTCCAACACTGACCGCCAGCCTTCACGCCCTGCTGCAGCAACACGTTGTCAACCGAACCGAAAGCAGCCACCACATAACCAATTCAAATCACATGATACCCTCTTCAAACTAGAGTTAGACTCTGGTTTAAACTAATTACAACACAGCAGCATCTGGAAAATGTTATGAAAGATAATAAACTTCCACCGTCTCTGCATAAGATTAAAGAACATTTAGCAGTGGTGATTAAACCAGTAAGCATTAATAAAAACATTAAGACTCTGATTGGTCCGTAGATATCCTTGTTAAAGGATAAAAATTCCATCACAAAGGTGAAAAAAATATGGACTCGCTATATAAAACTGTCATGATTGGTTCAGAGAGGCCCAATATGCAGAACACAACGGGAAACAGGGAAAAGGTTTAAATGAGTTTATTAATAAAGCACATGGAAATGAGTCTGGAACTGGTTCGCTTCTGGAGGACAGGTTCACAGGAGACTGTAGGGATGACAGTTCAGTTAGCCACGTATCAGATGTATGTGGAATAGTTATCTTCAGAGATCTACCTTGAAGAGTCCAGGTCTGACTTTGAGAGAGGCACTGTTGGGTCCAGAGGCTGTTTGTTTCAGCAGAGTTCAAAGTCAGTTTCAGCGTCTTGCATCTAGCGTTTGGACAGACCTTGGTTTTCCAGCTCTTAGTCCAGAGCAGCATGGGAATCCAGAGGAAGGTCTTCAGGTTTGGGCTCAGAGGGCAGGCTCGGCAGGTTAAGCTCCTCCAGAGCTTACAAGGCAAAACAGGTTTCCTGTAAGCAGAGACAAAGGTAATAAGAATCCAACTAGGAGATTTAACACGACAAGGATTTCACAGAGGAAGAGAGGCTCAGGTGCTAACCAAACTGGATAAACACTGCGGTGTTGATGCGAGGTCTGAGGGCTGCTTATATGGTGGAGGATCCTCCTGATGATGAGATGGGTTTCAGGTGTGTCGAAGGCTCAGCTCAGGAGGATCCACAGTGAACTCTGCTGGAGACAGGTGGTACAGCTCCAGATCCCAACAGTACCCCCCCCTCAACGACCGCCTCTTGGCGGTCCAGAAGACGTCGATGGGAGGGATCGCTCGTACTCCTCGATGAGGGATGGGTCGAGGATGTAGGAACCAGGAACCCACTGACGATCCTCTGGACCGTAGCCCTCCCAGTCGACGAGGTACTGCCAGCCACAACCTCGCCGACGGGAGTCCACGATCCGGTGGACGGTGAAAGCCGGATGTCCATCGACTTCCAGGGCGGGAGGAGGGGAGTCGGACGGAGGGCACAAAGGGCTGGAGATCACGGGCTTGATCTGAGAGACGTGGAATGTGGGATGAATTCGAAGAGTCGGAGGCAGTTGTAGTCGTACGGCAGACTGGTTTATGACCTGGGAAATCCTGTAGGGGCCAATGAATCTGGGAGAGTGTTTACGGGACATCCCCTTGAGGGAAATGTCCCGAGTGGAGAGCCATACCTCCTGACCGACGGAGTAAACTGGTGCAGGGCGTCTTCTTGAGTCAGCGAAACGTTTAGTGGTCTCCATGGAACGGTTGAGGGTGGCTATGGTGTCTCTCCAAATGCGATGACTGCGGTGGATGTGGTGGTTGACTGATTTGACCGAAATCTCTCTCTCGTCTGCGGGGAAAAGTGGAGGTTGATAACCAAGACTGACCTGGAAAGGAGACTGGCCGGTGGAAGCTGACTTTAGAGAGTTGTGAGCATATTCGATCCATGGAAGGTGTTGGCTCCAATCGGAGGGATTACTAGAGGTCAGACAACGAAGGGAGGATTCGAGCTGTTGATTCATTCTCTCGGTTTGGCCGTTGGACTGTGGGTGATAACCTGATTATTCGGATTATTCCAGCAGCTAGTGACCCATTTATGTATTTCTCCATTGTCTCCCGTTCGGGTTTGGAGATATTATAAAGTCTACTGCCGGGTAGAGGAGCTCCTGGTAAAAGCTCGATAGCACAGTCGTATGGTCTGTGAGGTGGAAGGGACGTAGCACTGACCTTACTGAAGACAGGGGCTAGATCATGGTACTCAGGAGGAACAGAAGTAAGGTCAGGAGAGTCCATCTCCCCCCCCCCTCTAGGAGATCTTACAGCGGGGGCCGCTGAACGAAGGCACGTCTCATGGCATGAGGACCAAGACTCAATATGACGATCGGTCCAGTTTATGTGGGGGTTATGTCGTTCCAGCCACTCAAATCCCAAAACCAACGGAGAACATGCAGAGGGAAAAACAAAGAAAGATATGGTTTCTCGATGGTTACCTGAAACCAACAGTTCGAGGGGTTGTGTCTGGTGAGTCACTTGGTGAAGCTTCTTTCCATCAATCGCAGAGACACAGAGAGACTGGGTTAGAGGAACAGTTTCAATCTGTAGTTGTTCAACTAAATTGGAGTCAATCAGGTTCCTTCCACAGCCTGAATCAATGAATGCAGATAAAGTGAGGTTTTGGTCAGCAAAAATCAGCGTGGCTGGAAGTAATAGGCGAGGAGATTTTTTAGAAATAACATGGCCCGTCAGACTCCTCAGATCCTCTGACGGGCCCCGGCTTTTGATTTAGCTGGGCATCAGGCAATGAAATGGCCACTCTCACCACAGTAGATGCACAGCTTGCTCCTGACACGCCTTAACCTTTCCTCTGGAGTTAGCCTTGTATGTCCAACCTGCATGGGTTCGGCCTCCACTTCAACCGCATGAGAGGCCTGAACTGGCAACGGGAGAGATTGGATCTTAGTTCTTGGCTTAGAAAAAGGTTCTGTGGAAGAGGAGAAGGCAGGTGCAATGTTAGAGGCAGAAACAGAACTTAAAGGACCCTGATTCCTTGGTTTAGAGCTATTTCTGGCTCGAATCCTATTATCCAGCCTGATTGTCAGGCGAATTAATTCCTCAAGAATGGCGGGTTCGTCAAGGGTAGCAAGCTCATCCTTTATGTCTTCATTGAGAGCCTCAAAAAATGCAGTCTTAAGAGCACATTGGTTCCAACCGGAAGCTGCGGCTTTAACCCGGAAGTTAATTGAGAATTCAGCTACAGAAGAATTTCCTTGTCTTAGTTTTAAAAGAGCTCGAGAATCAACAGTTTGATCTGTTTCCTGGTTGAAGACTTGTGAAAACTCAGAGATAAAGTCGGAGTACTGGCAGCTAAGGCTTTCGTCGGAAGAAAACCTAGCCTGTGCCCATTCCAGGGCTCTTCCGGTCAATTGAGACAAAATAAATGATATCTTCTTATAATCGGTGGGAAAACTGCCAGGGGAATTTTTGAAGATTAATCGACATTGAAATAAAAAATCCTTTACAGTCACTAATGTTACCTGAAAACTTTTCAGGGAGACTTGGTCGGAACTCTGACGATGACGTCACCGCTGGTGACCTCGGAGGAAGGACTAGACCCGGAAATGGTTGTGCTAGCGGCGTGGCGTTAGCGCTGTTTAATTTGTTAGCGAAGCCTTGAATGATTGGATCCTGATACAGAACCATTCTGTGTAACTCACGTAGTGTTTGGGTCTGTCCCTGAATTTGGGCATCTTGTTCCTTCAACCGACGATGAAGTTGGTCTGCTGGGCCTTGTGTTTGGCCGCAGTGTTCTGTCATGATTGGTTCAGAGAGGCCCAATATGCAGAACACCACGGGAAACAGGGAAAAGGTTTAAATGAGTTTATTAATAAAGCACATGGAAATGAGTCTGGAACTGGTTCGCTTCTGGAGGACAGGTTCACAGGAGACTGTAGGGATGACAGTTCAGTTAGCCACGTATCAGATGTATGTGGAATAGTTATCTTCAGAGATCTACCTTGAAGAGTCCGGGTCTGACTTTGAGAGAGGCACTGTTGGGTCCCGAGGCTGTTTGTTTCAGCAGAGTTCAAAGTCAGTTTCAGCGTCTTGCATCTAGCGTTTGGACAGACCTTGGTTTTCCAGCTCTTAGTCCAGAGCAGCATGGGAATCCAGAGGAAGGTCTTCAGGTTTGGGCTCAGAGGGCAGGCTCGGCAGGTTAAGCTCCTCCAGAGCTTACAAGGCAAAACAGGTTTCCTGTAAGCAGAGACAAAGGTAATAAGAATCCAACTAGGAGATTTAACACGACAAGGATTTCACAGAGGAAGAGAGGCTCAGGTGCTAACCAAACTGGATAAACACTGCGGCGTTGATGCAAGGTCTGAGGGCTGCTTATATGGTGGAGGATCCTCCTGATGATGAGATGGGTTTCAGGTGTGTCGAAGGCTCAGCTCAGGAGGATCCACAGTGAACTCTGCTGGAGACAGGTGGTACAGCTCCAGATCCCAACAAAAACGTTTACTTCCTGAATAAACTGACCCACTGACGTCAGTGGGTCACGTGACCAAATGAGAATTTTTGGGTTGTCTGCTTTAAACTTAGACAGATTTATCTTTTCATTTTTTATACACAAGTGTAAACAAAAAGAAACTTTGTTAAGAACAGCTCTTCGAACAATTTCATTTTTTTTAAAGTGCAGCCTTGAAAACAGTGAACTGTTATCTTATTGTATTACTTTATGCTGTAAACAACAAAATTATGGAAATTTTTTCAAGTGTGATGTATTTAATTTTGTACATACTATCAAATTACAAACTATAAGTTTGTGTTTTATATTTGAACTTTAAATGTTAAAAAAGTATCGATATCTGCGATATTGACCCTGTACTTACTTGGTATCGTATTGATTAAAAATTCCCGGTCGCCCACCTCTAGTCCATACTAATGACTGTAACCTTGATATAGTAGCGCGTTTGGCAGCAAGTAAGTAACACACAATGACACTAAGGACCAGTCACGAGGGAAATGGTTGTTCCTTTATATCCAACTGGTGAAACGTTCCTCCAATGGTGCAATTGTTACAGGATGCAACCTCCAGAACATAATGTTAGCTTAGCATGAACAGACTACAGACATAAACAACCTTCTTTAACATAAAACTAGGATAAAGTGGTGATATACTCCCCATTTTGATATTACCTAGCAGCCTTTACATTACAATGACTGCCTGAGTGACCGGTGGAAAAATGACACAAACAAACCGACACAAAGCTACTGACTGTAGAATTCACGTTTATCTGAATAAACACTTATTAGACACAAATGCATCTAATTGAATATTATTTATTTTCATCACCTGTTATCATAGTAGAAAAACTTTCTCAAGCAGTTTGTGATTCATTTTGGTAACAGGAGATGAGCACCTGGTCTAAAGCACCAACTGGCATAAGAACCCTTTTCAAAGACTTTATTTTACTTATTATTTAGGCAGCACACAAATATCATCCTTATCTTATTTTATTCTTACCCTTATTTTATGTTATTTTTATCCTTATCTTATTTTTTTCTTATATCTTATTTGTTCTTAGAATCTTATTTTTCCTCTGCTGTAAACGGTTGCTCTGCTGGAAAATAATTTCCTTCAAGGTATTAAAAAATTTATTCTGATTCTTTGATTTGGCAGAATTCAAATGAGCCATTTTAATCTAGAATAATTCCAAGATTACAGTGAGATTAATCTTGATTGGGCACAGGTTAAAAAATGTATCTATGTCTGCCACTAATATTTATAATAAGAAAATCCAACTGTAGATTTTTTTGAATTGCTAATATTAGGTAGTATTTCCTGGTTGTCGTAAACCTTCCTGAGGGCCTCGTAGCAGATGAATCCCTGGAAGACGACGCCCTAGAAGGTGTTGCTCTTATCGCTCGCCACCATATCCACACACACATCATCTCGCCTTCGCCAACGATCATGTTTCTGAACACCTAAACAGGCAGAAAGGGTTAAGTCCAGAGCGATTCTTACAGCTGTGGTTCTGCTGCTGCATAAAGAAAAAACATTTATCTAAATGCTGCTGCTGGTAAGGAATTAAACCCATAGATGTTTGTTTCTTCCAGCAAACCTGTTAAATTAGGTTTTAGTTCAGCTGCTCTGGATTAAATATGGTTGAAAGTCCAGCTTCTGTACTGCAGTAACTTCTGCTTTATTTCCAGTCATCCCTCTAGATCAATCAAGTCCTCCTGGAATAATTTCAAACATTTCTTCCGTTATCTTCTGTTGTAACCCCCCCAAATTAAATCTTTAATCATTAGGACTTAATTAAACAAACCATTTCTCTGAGCTTTAACACCCAATCTATTTTCAGAAACAGGTTTGCGGATGACAGTCAAAGGTCCCTACCTCTTCAGAGTTTTTATCATGAAGAAGATGTTGGGATAGCTCTTCTTGGACTCTTCTGCTTTGCTGTCCATGGCGTGTTTGCTGGGAGACACAAAAACCTGCTGGAGGAAGAAGAGGAGTAAAAGATGAGGGAAACGAAGTAGGTGTGACTCCCCACTGACTGCTCTGATTTCCTACCTGACACTTCTTCTTGTGGATGCGAATGTCTCCTGCATCTGAGCGCATACAGGCGACACAGGTTACCACCTAATCCAGCTGTGGGGAGACAAATGTCTCCGGTTCGTCGGGTTAAAAGGGACCAACAGCCATCAGGTTGAATTGGCAAATTAATATTCATTTGTAGCCCAGCTGGTTAATCATCCCTGCATCCTGGGGACTGACTGGATCCAACATGGTTTTATTTGGTCATTTTCTTTACGTATCAAATGGAAATGCTGACTGAAGACAAATCTAATCTACTGAGAAACTATTTTTATTCTGTTCCATTGTTACTTTGTGTCACATTGTTCAGTGAAAAGTCTGCAGCTTTACCTTCTGCAGGATCAGATTCAGGTAGACATTCTGCTCCCAGTCCATGTCTGGTCCCTTCTGTAGACTTCCACCTAAAACCAGAGATCAACTCCAGTCATCAGCTTTTCTTTTTAGATGTGCCAACTTAAACTCTGCAGGTTTTAATGGTAATTATATAATATATAGTTAATTTGCTTTTAATCCTCCCTTTTCATGTGTGAGAGATTTCTCACTCTTTTTTCCCCCTTCCTGTCAGATGCTCATCAGGGAGATCTCAGTTCTCCAAATGTCAGGACTTGTATCAGTCAGAGACCTTCTAGAGCACCAGAACAGTTGCCATGGTTACATCTGTTTCTGTGGAGAGCTGATGGGATGAAAAGGCTCCATGATAGAAACAGGTGAATGCTGCAAACGAGCGATAGGATTGAAAAAGACAACAAGTCGATTGTTTTCCTGTTGTTCCTGGAGGGGGAATGAGGAGAGAAACTGATCTTCATTTTGACTTTGAAAGTCAAAAAGGCAAAGCAGGAAAAGCAGGAAACTCATCATGTGATCATCAACTTTGACCCTTTTCTTTGATAGATCACAATTGATGTTTCCAACAAATCTCTATAAAAGCAGCAACAAAAACCTTGCAATGGGAAATATGAGTAAAAACATTAACAACACATCTTCTGAATTTATCAACATAAATCAGGGAACAGCTGAAAACATCTAAACTCAAAAGTCAGGATAAACCTTCTTATATTAAAACAGAAATCAATTAAGTTTATTTATATAATACCGACTAACAACCTGCATCTGGATTCAGTTCAATCAAATCATAGATGCTCTGGTTTAGAAAAGTTTCTATCCAGGAAAACCAAGCAGATCACATTGATCGACTTGCAGCACAGTAGTTCAATGACTGATGGGCTGTAGCCCTCTACAAAACCCTGGAGGATTCATGGAATAAATGAATATCAGCTGAAAACACCCAAGGTCAGCTGCTCCAGGTTTAACTGACCTGTTTATTTGTGCTAATAAAACCCCAACTGATAACTGACCAACAATGAGACGAGGATGAAAGCAGGATGCAGTGAGAGTCTGACAGGGACGTAGGAGATTGATGAGCAGGGAGGCCGATAAAGCTGTAACAGCTGGATTCCAAGAAGCAGAGTTAAAAGGAGAAGTTTCTGATTTAACAGCATGGCTACGTTCCAAAACTCACCTATGACAGCGATTAAAGTAGAGAGTGGAAGAACCGCATCAAGAGGTTTGATGATTTCCTGTTACAGGTGAGTGTGCTCTGATTGGGATTCTGACCAGCACACACAAAACGAGGTAGATACCTGCCCATGATCCTTAATCAGGGAAGAATTGATGAAAATAAAAGCTTGATGCTCTGATTGACCCGTTGTAACGTCTCTGTGGAAGAGCACCGGTGTTAAAGCCATGACACCGCAGCACAAAGCAGTCAGCTGTTCCTCCGTCTGAGGAGGAGGCCGAGATGAAAACTGTTAGGCTGAGCTGGACCTGGAGCAGCGAGGGAATTATGTTTGTAATTCTGTTTAACTGAGGCTAAAATGATGAGGTTTAAACTTCCATAATCAGAACCACGCTGGGATTCCCACTTACCTATGCTGGACAATGATCTTATTTTTTAGTTATTTTCTAGATTTAAATCTCAGTCTTAATGTTTTCTATGTTGTTAATTTGAACATATTTTGTCAGATTTTCATGTCTGTGTTTCTGTTTTCTTCAGTATAAATATTTGTGCTTCTGCCCATCTGGCCTTAACATTTGTTATGATCATTGTTTATATGCCTGATGTTGTTTGTCAACTTTTCAGTTGCTTAACTTCCTGAATTAAAAACTATTTTTTTAAATAAATGTCCCTTTCTAAAACTAATAAAAAAGTTCAAACACCAGGACAAAATGTACAGCATGAGAATTATTGTTTTCCTTTTTTATGGTTTTTGTTTTATCAATATAAGATTAATCAATTAATAAATCAATAAATGACAGCTAGATGGAAGAGACCGATAAAGGAAGTGTTTGCAGTTTTCAAAGAGTGAATTGAAGCAAATCTGAAAATCTGATTTACTAAAAGAAAATCCCTCCTGAAGAAATAAATAAACCAGATAAAACTTCTCTAAAATTCCTGAAAACTGCTTCACAAACTGGGACTAAAACATCCAGCTTTTAAGCTTCTACTCAGCAGCACTGAAACCCAACAAAGTAGAATACTATAAAACTAGGGCTGAAACAATTAATCAGATTAATCGTGATTTATCGATTATTACCATAATCAACTAATTTAGTCATCAATTAATCGTTAAATGAAGTATAGAGACTCTAAAACATGCCTTTAGCTGATAGAGCGATCAACTTAGACAAGTAAATATATTAAAATTGTGGAAATATATACAAATATTCAGCATTTAAGATAAACAAATGTTTTAATCTGTCAATATGCTCTATCCAGAACTCCAGAACTCCTCAACAGTTTTAGTTTCACCTTGTTTAATTTAGTAAAAAGTCTTCCTTAAGGAACGTTTGGCCGTTTAATAAAAAAATAATCAACAGATTAATATATATATACATATATATATATATATATATATATATATATATATATATATATATATATATATATATATATATATATATATATATATATATATATATATATATACATATATATATATATATATATATATATATATATATTATATTATCATAGATATTATCATATCTATTAAACAAATTTCACTAAAGTTTTAATTATTTTAATAGTTATCATTTATAAAATTCTTATCAACTGTAGCTCTGAATTTCATCCACTTTGACCTTTAACCTGACCGGAAGCTAACCTTATTTATTCTCTGATCAACCGTCTATCTTGTAAATACACTCTTACTACACAGTTAGTATAGTATTAGCTATTGCGTTAGTATATCAATAATTACTCCACCTTATCCACATTAGGGACAGTATTTGCGTTGTTTGTGTGTTTGTTTTTCCTGTTTTTGCTGTTAGCATGCTAGCTAACCAGCTTGGGATCATTAATTAGCTAGAAGTTAGCAAACGGTTAAGGTTTGCTTTACGGAGCAACGACAGAAAAACTAGTTCTGCTGGTTAGGTGTTTTTTAGCTGTTTCTAACAGCTTCTTACTAACTTTGACAGAAATAATGATGAGTGAAATAAATGAAGGCGAGCTGGAGGTTCTGTTGGACAACTTCTCTCCGTTACCTGATGAGTTTGAAGACCTGCTGCGGGAGAACATGAGCGGGGAGGCGTCTCAGCTCACAGGGGGGCACCGGCACTCCGAGCTCAGAGGTTTGGTGGTTTTAACTCCTCATTATTGGTAATATTCTTCTCATTTGAGCTCATTTTCTCCATGTGCTTCTGCTGTTTCTCTATACCAGACGGCGCACTGCAGATGTTGGCAAACGCTGTTGTGGCGCCATCCTGTGGTCAGCTGGTGTCCTGCAGCTGCCCTAAAGCCAGCGGGCTGTCCAGTCTGCAGTCAGTGGAGCTGCAGCATCACTTCTTCTTAGACAGAGTAGATGAGTTAGAGGAGGGCCTCGTTAGTGGGCAAGTGTCAGACTGGAGGTGTTGGACTGATTTCTTTCCTCTACTGTGGAGGCTATCATCCACATTGCTTCTCTAGTTTATTAGGCTATTTTCTTCTGGCAGGAAGAGTCATCTAGACAGAGTGGCCCTCACTGCTGCCGTTTCCTCCCTGCTCTTCACCTGTCAGCCTTATTTCAACCACCTGGAGTCCATCGGTCGGAGCAACACGCCGCTGTGCGCTCATATGCCAGCTGATTATTGTTCAAGGGTAGATGTTTGAAATAATAGCACCGCTCCAAACCTCACTTTCTAAAACACACCTTCATTTGGAAAGTCCCAAAACATCTGTAAATGCTGCCTGAAATCCAGCAGTCATTCATCTATAGTTCTTTGCATCTTTTAAAGGTAAAACCACAAACTTCAACATATTTTTATGTGATGCAACAAAAAAATAAAGGTTGAGGATAAAAATTAGACATTATTTTCTATTTTTATTGTTTTCTTCGCTGGCGCTCAGAACCGTTTTAATCCAAATAAAATCTAGTGTCCCAAAGGCTTCAGTCCTAAACAGATCTCACTTATCTCAGTATAAATACATTACGTCGGGGGGTTAAGAGAAAAATCAGTCAGCAAATAGCAGTTTGTAGTTAATAGTTATATTTACTTGATTAATAAGAATAATACAAAACCTTTAGTAGTTTAACTGTAATTCACTTCTTTGTTTTAGTTGAGTAACATTCTTGTGGAGCATCACTACTATTAGAGTGAAATGTCTTGTTACTCCGAGTTACTAGAGGTGTTCAGAGATTAGCTGAATGTACATGAAACAGTAGATAATGTCAGTTACTCTGCACTAATATATACATTAATCACACTTAGGATTGATTTTATAAGTTTTATCTTGACAAATGTTGATTTGGAAAAGCATTTTTTGCAGGAATTATTTTGTAAACAAAATGTATGTAATGTATTACATATTTGTATTTTGCTTTACTTTAAAATACAAGAACTTACAAATAACTTGACTAGAAAAAGCTGTTTTGAGAGAAACAGCAAGTGGGAATGCATTTTTCTGCTTAATGAAAGAAAAAGAATTAGCTAAAGAAACCGAATAAAGGGGAAAAAAACTAGCTGAAGAATATTTGAAAATGTGATTGGAAGTAATCTGTAACTTCAAACTACAGATAACAGTTGAATCATCAGAAGATTCTGTAGAGTAGAATCATTTGACAGAATTTTGACAGAAACACACTTAAATGAAAAGCAGAAGATTTGCTGAAATTTGACGAAACAGAAGAAAAATCCAAAAGCTCATGTTTACCTGAAAGTTGACAGAAGTTGAACTGAAAATATTTTTAAAAAGACAAAGTCCTTTGTTAAAGAAAGAGGAAAATTTGCTAAATGTAAAGGATGTATAAAACTTTGCTCCAAGTAATCTATCCACCTCTGGCAAACAGCATCATAAAGAGCAAAGACACTTGATGTTTTAGGACATTTCAGATGCATGAAGGCAACACATAGTTTATAAGAATTAGAGGCGATGATAAAAAAACATGAATGGTTGAAAAAAGGACAGTTTTCTATTGAACAGATCAAAGAGCTTGTTGGTGATGTTTAGCAGCAGTTGTGGAGCATTTAGATCCATCTTAGAATGAAAGTGGGTGTAAAAGACATAAAGAGTAACCCCCCCACCCCCTGTGTGTCCTGCAGCTGTTGGACTTCTCTCAGCAGCTGTGTGAGCGCCTGGAGCAGCTGTTGCTGACCTATGCCTGCTATGACCTCATCAGTCTGGATGAAGCCGACCCCAACAGGTAAACGCTCATGCAGCTTTTCTAACTGGAATTCTTCTCTGCTGCCACCAAGCCATCCTCCTCTGCTCCCCCCTCCCCCAGCACGTCTCATTTCTGCGTCGGTCAGCTTCAGCTGGGTCAGACCAAGCTGACCACCTTCCGCTACTGCAAGCCCACGCCGTATCTGTCCCAGGTCGACACGGGAGTGCAGAAACGCATGCGCTGGAACGTGGAGAGGCTTCCACGTCTGACGTTCCTCTACTGTACGTGTCAGGATCCTGTGTGAGGTCCCTGAGGCCAGCTACCACAGACTTCTGTTCCTGGGACCCAACGAGCCACCGAGCAGCATGGCGACGGACTACCTGCAGCAGCTGCTGCTGCAGTTGGCGCACTAAACCGACTGATCACAGCAGCTGCTGCCTTCAGGCCAAACGGGAGCCTGGATGGAGCTTTGAGACTCGTCCAGTTTAAGCCTTTGAAGTTATTGAAACTGTTTTATGATCAGAGCAGAAAAGGAGAAGCTCAAACGCATCATCAGCGTCTGTTAACGTCTGATTAGTTCTTCAGGTTATAACCAGCATCCTTATGGATGAGCGTTGATGACGGCGTTCTGTTTCCGTTGAACCGCCATGTTTACTGTAAAGTTTATTTTTTTGTTTTCTGTTGGTTAAGAATAATAAATAAATCAAGACGTGTTATTAAAAAAGTATTTTATTTGCATGATGAATGCAATAACAATTTGTCTAAAAGAAACTTTTTGAAGAAGCTGCCATTATTTGATCCTCAGGTGAAACATATTCCTCCAAATGTTTTTGGTTTGCTGCATGTTCATCACAGTAAAATCAAAGTAAAATCACAAGTAAGGTTTAAGAAAAACAGTTTGTTAATTTCAAAAGGGAAGGTCCTCTATGAAATTTTATTTCACCATAAACATTTACTTTAAGAAAGGGACAAATGTTTGATTTCATGCAACCTGCTCCACAGAGCTACAGCCACACATGGGTGTCATTGTGTTGCCATAGCAACGGTTCTTGGTTAATTGGCTTCTCTAAGTTAAGATTAAATAAATCCTTAGGTGTGTGTGTGCATGGTTTGTGTGTCTCTGTGTTGCCCTGTGACAGACTGGTGACCTGTCCAGGGTGTAGCCCACCTCTCACCCATAGACTGCAGGAGATAGGCACCAGCCCCACCCTGATGGAATAAACAGGAGAAGGTGGATGGATGGTTTAGATAGTTTCTCCTGCTAATCAATGAAAAATACATGTTGTTTATAAATCTATTGATCTTTTTCTAATAATGAATTTTCTTTAATGATCTGAATCAATAATGTGTAAAAACAAAGGAGAGAATAACTTTGATTTATTTAAGGAGAGAATAACTTTGATATATTTTATTTTGTCACAACAAATTAAGATTAGATCTTTTAAGGATAAAGACACATTTTTTATTGTTTTATTCCAGATTTTCATGAAACTGATTTTGGACGCTGCCATGGACCGTCGTAATAAAGGGGTTTTCCACCGGGACTTAAAGTTTGAGAACACTCTGGCAGAAATGGGCCCCCGGAGGCCACGCATTTATAACAATGGGTTTTCACGTTATTAAAAGTTTAACGGAGATGTCAGATCATCTTTAAGTCATTTCCTTCAAAAAGCAAATGGAAGAACAAACCATGAATCCAGAAGGATGCAGACAAACTGGATCTCATGAGGCCTCCCAGAAAAGACAACAATCAAGGATTTACAGTGGCTCTGTTCTAAAGTCTGCTCTGACTCTGCCTGTATTCCACGTACTCTGTGGTCTGAGCAGGTCTGTATGAAAAATACAGACCTGCTCAGACCACAGTTTGGCAGCTGGGAGTCATGCTTCACATGTTGATGCACAGGTGCTGCTTTGACTCCAGGCTTTTCACAGATGGCTTCATTACATTCAGCAGCAACCTCTCCAAGGTAGGAAACATAACCAGTAAGTGCCTTACTAGTTACCTCCACCTGTGCTTCTGACCATGATCCCCTTGGCTTCTCTTTCCAGAAGGCCTGGATTTCCTCCATCAGTGTTTGGAGTAGAACTATGAAGGTCCGTGTGGTTTCTGGTCATTGGATTGTCGTTTCAGAAACGGGAATTTAAAAAACAAAAACAAATAGCGATTTGATTTTTGTTTTAAAATACAAAGAAGAAAGTTGAAATTCAAAGTCTTTCTCTTTTTCATTGTCAAAAAGGGAAAAGTAAAATTTGAAAAATGATGTGAATTTAATTTCCCATTTCGGGAAACAAAAATGCTTTGAACAGCAAAGGAAAGAGGCTTGTTTGTTGTGGATTGTTCATATTCTGAGACCGGATGTATTTATTTGTGGCGAAAGCACCAAAGAAGTGAGAGCTGCCCGGAGGAAAAAAATACTTGCTGCTGTGTAATTGAGTTTCAGCAAGGACATAGAGCCTTATGTTGTTTCCCTGAAAAAAATTAAAAAGTCTCTCTCAGGACCGAATGAGAAACTTTGGTAAAGTTAGAAAGATTTTCACAGATTCGGCTTCTCTGGATCAGTAACTCGTTGGTCGATCATTTTTTCTACAAAACCAACATCTCTCAGCGAGGCAGACAGTGAACTACAACCGTAGTTTCCTCAAAACGAGTCTCCCACTGCGTTCGGATCACACTACAACGTTTATTTTGGTAAAGTGTGCATAACTCTATTTTTTCAGATATTCTCATTGTTATTATAAGCATATAATCACCAATTACTTCACTGTAGATCATTGTAATGCCACCAAACATGTAGCAAACAATAATCTCATCTGGATCATCCTACAGCTTTTACTTTGGGAAAATGTGCATAATTTATAATTTATCTATTTTGGGCATTTTTTCATTGTTATTATAAGCATATAATCGCCAATAGCTACATTATATATTATTGTAGTGCCACCAATCTCGTCGCACCCATAGATAACCTGATCTGGACACTACAACTCTTAATTTGGGAAGATGAACCTCTGATATTTCTAATATTCTCTAGGTAACATTAAGGGCTTTTATATGTACTATTATCACCCAGAAACCAACTTTTAGAAGTTGTAGGGTGACAAAAATCCTCACATCTACTCCATATCAGATTTGTATGCAGACACTTGATTAAGAGTTTTGACCCAATTATGAGGAATTAATTTACCTAAGCAAAATAATAAAAATAACAAATATTTCTCCATTGTGTTATTAGCAGTACTTGGTTTGAATTGCAGGGATCTCTAAGCCAGAACTTTTGTTCTGGAAACTGTTTTTTACCAAATATGTATTTCTTTACAGGGATATAATTCATTAAAAATCAACATGGAATCTGAAAACATGCCGTTTCTGTGTGTTACCGTTGATTTTTACTTTATTTCAAAGATGTTTTTTGTTGGGAACTGGGTTGGTTTGTACTTGTGTTTTTTTTTCTTGTTTGCCTGCTGCTTTCACACTCATCCACTAGATGGCGACTAGAGGCTGCTCCTGGAGGGGCGAACCCGTTGGCTCTGTCTGCGCCCCTGTTACCCATCACCTAATCATCCTGGAGCTCAGGGGGGATTTAGGATATTTGGGGCCCTGGGCAAAGGCAGGCAGGGGCCCTCTGAATGGAGAAGACAACACATAAAACAGATCCATTATACAGATAGAGAAATGTTAATAGAATAGACTATATGTTTTGTCCCTCTCTTCTTGTCCCTTTTTTTTGTTGTTTTCCTCTTTATGTTTTGTACTCAGCTGACTTTTCATGCTGTCTCAAAAGGAATGAAAGATGTTTTCCACGCACTAAGCTAACTTAGCTGATTGCTCCTTCCTGTGTTTCCAAAAAGGCGACGGCAAAAGTAAATAACCCAGTCCTTCTTTTCACTGTAAACAAGCCATTATCAGCTCATCTGTTCTCTATTTTTCATTAGAATAGAATAACAGCTGTATGAATCATGACGGCAGACAAGATAGAGGAGAGCAGGAGGCGGGGTTACCAATCTACTTGCTCTGGAGAGCAGAGTTCGCTGCTTTTAGATGTTGTCACCAAAGTCTCCAGTAGCAGAAAAAAAGTCGCTACATGCTTTTGTTGAAATAAAAGTACAAGAGGGGTCTGAAAAGTCGCTAAATATAGCGAAAAAATCACTAAGTTGGCAACACTACTTTTTGCACCGTTTGTTTTCAAATGGTTTGCTGCTGTGTGTTTGGACCTTTCTGAACCTGTGTAGAGAAATGGACTGATCCAATATGGTGAACAGCAGGACCTGTTCTCTTGTCAGTCAGTGTGAAAAAGTTTATGAGGTTTTCACTGAGGTGTTTAAACCTGGATGGGAAAAGGAAAAGAAACAATTAAAGAGCTTTGGATGAATAATAAACTCTAGTTAAAGAAATTCATTTAAATTAGGTAGATGTTAGACAGTTCCATTATATGTGATTACATAAGCAATTATATGGTTATAAAAATGGAAAAATCACAAAAAATAAAGTTAAGAACATTTTCATATATTAAGACTTGTAATATAATCCAGATTAGACTATGTGTGCTACATATTTGCACTACAATAATCTATAGTATAGTCAATGCTAATTTTATACTTCTGATAATACAATACATAAAAGTGGAAATATTACTAATCTAAATGATAAAACCTGAATATAATGAACACCTTATATCCAAATCTAATAGATTTATAGAGTAAACGGTTATTTTAAAAGGATTTCTTTTCTATCCTACCCCTAGCAAAAGGGACTTGAATTAATGTTTTGTCATTTAAGCTTTGGGGAATTCCTTAAAAAAAAATAAAGAAAATGTAATCTATTATTTTCCAATCCTATAACTTCAGTATGAAAGAAGTGAGATCAGATATATATAAAAAGCATTTGTTAAAAATCCAACTCTCCTTGGTGATGCTGTTGAATATTTCTTTATGATTATTTTCCTGGTATTGCAACCAGCGAACTCTGCATAGAGTCCAATGCAATTGTCCCAGCGAGGAGGGAGAGTCGTTTTAAGGAAACTATGGTTGTAGCTCACTGTCTGCCTCGCTGAGAGATGTCGCTTTTTCAGAAGAAATGATCAACCTGTTTTATTATTATTTTATAATAACTGTTATTATAATTGTATCATTAAAATTGTTATAATGTTATTATTGTTATCTGTTTGTTTTAAAATAAACACTTTCAACTTTCCAACTACCTTTCTCGCCCTGAATTCTGGGTCCCACTTTCTGAGTTCATTACAAATACACAGCAGCAAGTTTTTGTTTCCGAAATGGAAAATTAACGCTTAGAATTTCAATTTTCTTTTTTGCATTTAAAAAAAAAAATTAGATCGCCATTTGTTTTTGTTTTTAAATTCCTGTTTCTGCAACAAAACTCCAATGACCAGAAGATACACGGACCGAAAGCTGTAGAAATCTGTGCACCTGGAGAATAAATAACCAATATACAGCTATGAAATTTTTTACAGTATGGATATTTAAAAATAGCAGCAACATCAGAGGTGTGCAAATGACAGCAGCGTGTTATTTGACTGGCTAAGGTTTATACCATTATCATTACAATGAAAAAAGAAACATTTTTTAAAAAGCAACAGTTTTGAACAGTTTGGTATTCATTCTATTCCTGCTTTGTGTGTCAACTATCACGGTTGCTAAGCGACAGAGCGTAAGGCAGTGAAAGCTGCCGAAGGCTGGACATGTTTGAATTCACAGCCAAAACTCTTCCAGTCTCCTTCAAAGGACCCAGTCCAGGCAGACCATGAAGCCCATGAATTCGAACGCACCCAATATGTAGCTGCATTCTTTGGTGGTGTTGTCAAATACTTGTCGTTTCAGCATTAAAGCACTAGAGGGCGAAAGAGAGCTAAACCCTGAGCTTTGACAATACCCACATTCTTTTCTCATTCCTTTAAAATATATATGTTCTCTATCTTAAAACTATTTATCATAGTTCGTGCATTTCTCATATTTTTATCCAATAAAGGAGCAAAATATTCAACCTTAAACTTCATTTAAAAATGTAAACTAAACATTAGAAAAGGCATTTAAAGTAAACACAGTAAATATGTTTCTTTGTGAAAATACAATTAAAAATAAACAACATATATGACTAAATAAAAAAGATAGACAATGAAACAGGAAAAATGTGTCTACTTGTTCTTTCATCAGCATTATATCCAAAACCCTATCATAAAACAATAAAATATTTATCATAGTCATAATTCTAAGAATAAAGTCAGAATTGTGAGATTAAAGTCAGAATTAAAACTTTTTTCTCAGAATTCTGATTTTAATCTCAGAATTCTGTCTTTTTTCTCAGAATTCTGACCTTAATGTCGGAATTTTGCCTTTTTTTCTCAAAATATTTTTTTTCCCATATTATACTGAAATAATATTTAAAAATCAGTTAACTTGTTTTTATTTTTTCAGTGGCCCTAATCCTCTTCCATAGTTATTTCTACTTCCGTCTCATCATTTAATAATAATATTTTTTTCATATATATTTATTTCTTTTTTTCTCAAAAAATCTATGTATTCTTGCTGGCTGCTTATGTGATGTTTCTCTTTTATTGATAACCGTTATATAAATCTCTTCAAAACACCATGAACTAACATTATACAAAAAGCACAAATGGGATTAATTAGCTGTATTATATTTTTCCTGCACCACAGACAATATGTTAATAAATGAAAGCAGCCTCCAGACATCAGCCACTTCTCCACACATTTACTTTCTACTGAGGGATCTTCACTGTAGAGAGATGCAGTTGATTTTTTAACCCCTCTGTAGACAATCTGAACCATGAAGTGAAATGTTTCAGCACAGATGAGAAATCTGAAGTTAGTCTTTGAAACCTGTTCAAAATTAACATGAGGTAGAAAAGGATAAACAGATTAAAGGGACAAAACTAGCAGGACTTGTAAGGATGTTTTTAAGTAAACTTGTTTTAAAAACCTACACAGAGGTTTTAACGTAAATCCCCAAAAATGTAAATGACGTTTAAATATTTCATATATTTACTGTAGGTAAACAAGTGCTTAGTTTCCTTTTCTTTTATCTAGACATAAAACATATTGTGTGTTGTAACACCAGTAATTAGGAATAAATCAAAAACATAACTCATCAAAATGGTGCTGATGAGACTTATTTTGAAGCGGGCCTATTAATTATAATTAGTGTTGCGCCGATGCCATTTTTTGGCCCCGATACCGATACTCGATACCTGGCTGTGCAGTATCGGCCGATACCGATACCATAATAATGTAAAATAATTACCATCATGGCTTTGTCAAGCTGCTGCCTACCTTTGTGAAGCAGGAAAAAATCTAATACAAAGTGAATCCAGTAGAACTTTTTATTGCCTACCAGGAGTGGGTGACAATAGTTGAATAAACTTATGGCTCTCAAAATGGTATCTGTGCCATATTTGTTGGTACTCGCCGATACCGATACCACCATTTTAGGGCAGTATCGGGACCCGTTCGATACTGGTATCGGTATCGGTGCAACACTAATTATAATTAATGTATTTTTTTAAAAATATATTCCATAATGCCTTGCTCCTCTGCCTTGACATTGTTAAAGACAAAATTATTATTTTTTTAAGCACACAGTTCATTATTCTACAAATGTATTAATCTAATATCTTGTGGGCAAAATTACTGCACATGTTCTAGGGCTGTAATTTAACATGAAGTTGCTGATTGATTTATCTGTAACCATTTTTCATTGTCAACAGGTCAGAAGGAACATGGAGCTTAATTAATTTATCCTTCTTGAATGTCATTATGTACACTTGTAACAAATTCGTTTGTTTGTAATATATCCTAAATGTTTTATTAGCTCACTGCAATAAAAATAGGATTTGTGTAAAAATGTATTTAGGCCCTTGGGTTTATTTAAAGGAGATAGAAGGAATTTAGCGCCTGATTCAATGAGATTACAGACAAAAGGGATCTAATTAATGAATAAATGTCAAGCCTTCGTCTTTTCTTAAGTAAACTACAACACCAGCATGTACTTTGTGTGTCTGAGTGTGTTAAGTAGGCTATTTGATAGAAAAGTGGTAATTGTCAATGAATCGGTTGGTCAGGATTCTCTCTTGGATGAAAGGGTTGGAAGTTTCCGTGTGTTTACTGCCGGGAGAACCTTCCTGATTTCTAAGTGAAATAATGACACTAACGAAACCATTTCTTTTGTATTCTTTTCATTACTTTATTTTTTAGCGAGGGTCTCCTCTTAATGTCATGTGAACAATTGTTTTAGATATTTTAAAGGAAGAAATGTTGAGAAAACCCGCCTCTTGATGCTGCGAAACAAGAAGCTTCAGACACTTTTGAGCGTTCCTGGGTCAAAAAGAGAAAGTCCTGGAAACCAAAGGGGTCCTCAGTGATTAGATTAGACAATTTCCTTTCCGTTAAAATAAGTTATATGATATAAAATTTTAATTTAGCGAAGATTTAGAGTTTTAAAGACGGGAAGAAAACACAATTGCGGAGCGATTTGAGGCGGGAGCAGAGCAGCAGGCTTAGTTGTTCCTTTAGGGTTCTCATCCATATTATAAATCCCGCCTCCTGCTCTGAGCTGGAGACGTTCAGAGGAACATTAAGAGAGAAACATGGCAGAAGAAGCTCCAGCAGCTGCACCGGCTAAAGCCCCGGCAAAAGCCCCGAGGAAGAAGTCTGCCCCTAAGGCCAAGAAGGATGGACCCACCCTGTCCAAGCAGATCGTGGCCGCCGTGGCCGAGTCCAAGGAGCGCAAAGGAGTGTCTGTGGCAGCGCTGAAGAAGGTCCTGGCTGGTAAAGGGGTGGATGTAGCTAAAGCCAACAAGCGCATCAATACGGCCGTCAGCAAGTTGGTGGCCTCAGGCACCCTGTCTCAGACCAAAGGGACCGGGGCCACCGGCTCCTTCAAGCTCGCCAAGGAGTCCGCTAAACCAGCCAAGAAGGTGGTGAAGAAGGCTCCCGCAAAAGCCAAGAAGCCCGCCGCCAAGAAGGCAAGCACCCCGAAAAAAGCCACCGCTGCTAAGAAAACGGCAGCAGCCAAGAAGTCTCCGAAGAAGGCAGCAGCGGCCAAGAAAAGCGTGAAAAAGGTGGTGAAGAAGAGCCCCAAAAAGGCCGCCCCTGCTGCCAAGAAGCCAAAGGCTGCTAAGAAGCCTGCAGCTAAGAAACCTGCAGCCAAGAAAGCTGCTGCTAAAAAGGCACCAGCTAAGAAGGCCAAGAAGTAGACTACTGCTTCAACCAGCACACGGTGCACCAAAGGCTCTTTTCAGAGCCACCACAGCTTCATCTCAAGAGCTCATTCCCTGGAAGCACAATATTTAATAGATAAAATAATCAAGCTTAAAAAGTAGTGATCAGAGTGGTTGATCAATGGCATGATTAAAATCAGTTTATCTGCTCCATGGGGACAGCCTCGTACATATGATTGACAGATATGCCCTCAAATAACGAGATAATTTCTTAAAGTGATCAAAGGTGACCACAGTAAAAGGAATAAATAGCAGTAAATGAAAAATCACTAAATTAATTGAAGAATTAAAGCACTACATTTTATTGAATGCTGCTATTATGAATGCAGATAAAAGTCTGTAAAGAATTACATGTGTACTCTCCATTGTGTTTGGCAAGAATGTAAAGCTTACTGTTTAAAAACGTATTATTTCTTATTTTACCTTAGTTTTTAGTTTCATTTTTCAAGGTAGAAAGGAGATTGATTCGATTTGGGGAAAAGATAATTGTAGTAAATTGTAATCCATATTTATTTCAAACTCCAACCTGCATAGTGAGCTATTCCAAAACAAATAAGATGTGAAACATGAATAAATGTTGTGTTGAGGTTTCTTGAAAGTATTTCCGTTTAACTCTAACTATACATAAAGTAACATTTTTTCGATATTGTTTGATATAATATTGAAAATTTCTTCCGATTATCTTCCTTGAAACTCCGCGCATTTTTCTTTCTTTGTTAAACATCTCGCGCTTTTTTTTTTAAATGTCAAACTCAACCAATTGCTGAGTTGGACGGGCTGTAGCACGTGTTTAAATTGGTCCAATCAGAAGCCACCTCACGCAGCGCCTCTCTTTATAAAGCCGCTGTTTCCAATGTGCGCTTTTAACTTTGCAGTTGATCAAGAGGTTAACTTCTAGACCGCCATGGCCAGAACCAAGCAGACCGCCCGTAAATCCACCGGAGGAAAGGCTCCCAGGAAGCAGCTGGCTACCAAAGCTGCCCGTAAGAGCGCCCCGGCTACCGGTGGAGTGAAGAAGCCCCACCGTTACAGGCCCGGTACCGTGGCTCTCCGAGAGATCCGCCGTTACCAGAAGTCCACTGAGCTGCTCATCCGCAAGCTGCCCTTCCAGCGTCTGGTCAGAGAGATCGCTCAGGATTTCAAGACCGACCTGCGCTTCCAGAGCTCCGCCGTCATGGCTCTGCAGGAGGCCAGCGAGGCTTACCTGGTTGGTCTGTTCGAGGACACCAACCTGTGCGCCATCCACGCCAAGAGAGTCACCATCATGCCCAAAGACATCCAGCTGGCCCGCCGCATCCGTGGAGAGAGAGCATAAGTGAAACTCCTCCAACCACACCCAACGGCTCTTTTAAGAGCCACATAATTCTCTCCTCAGAGCTTTGATCCTGTATCACATGATAAACGGCACACCTTGTATAGATCTTCTGCAAAATAGATACCAGCCTCACCGGATTAGCCTATAAACTTCCTCCTGTATAACTTTTCAATATTTATCTGGTAAGGATTCCATGGACAAGAAGTGTTTGGGTACTGCAGGATGAAATAGAATCTTGAAAAAAAAATTGTAAGGGTATTTAGATGTAGGTTTATCATTTCAATATATATATTTCCTATAGATTTTGAACTGTCAGTCATATAATTATTGGTTAAGAAATACAGAATAATGCAAAAAAGTACAACTTTTTATTAAGTTTTTTTTCTTATATTGTTTCAGTGTTGGTTATTTGTTAGTATTTAGTATGATAAGTTTAATTTTGATATTTATTTTTTTGTAAATTGAAGTGTCGGATTGTTTTTTTTCTAATATGTCATAGATTATTTTAAAAGAGTCTCATTGTCTTGGTCCAATTAAAAAGAAACTCGACAACATGTGGAAATTCAAAATTTTATTAAGCATATGTTTATCATAAAACAGGGTACTATTGTCTTACAGTCATAAAAAAATTTGCTCATCAGTCTTTTTTTTGTACCCCTTTTATTGTTGTGATTTTCTCGTATCTAGAGAAAGATGACTCAATATCTGCTATGTGCTTGTCTGTTTTCTACCTACTCTGACCGTACTTTATTTGACAGATATTACTGATATTTCACAAGCATCCATCAATGTTTTCAAAGTGGGTTGTCACTTTGTTATGCAGTAATCTCTTAGATCTATGCTGTGTGTTGTAGCCTGCTTTCCATGCCTGATGTCCCTTCTGTTCTCTCTGGGTTTAGTTTACCAGTAAAAATAAAAATAAAGATGTTTTTACAGAACTCTTTAACAGTGTTTATATTTGGGAACAGTTCTTAACAATTTATTAAATGTGCGTAGTTCTTGAGATACAGAAATTCTCTGGTACAACCATGTGTAAATATTTTCTATAAAGAGATGGCTTATTGTGTCTGTGTGGAAAAGCAAAACAAGGTAATTTTGAATATAGTTTTATCTATATGTTTATGAATAGGTAGATAGGAGAAAAGTTTTGACAGGAAGAAAGGGGATGGATCTAATATATATTAAATCATTCTTTATCACATTTTAGTATCTATCAAAAACGTATGACAATTTTTTTATACATGGCATCATGAGCCGTATACAATTATGATTCGTTACTTTAGACAACAATGACCGTATATTCTGTAATGCTGTCTGTGAATGGGTTGAATAGTTTCTGTCTTTAGCCACGCCTCAATCTGCAGGCTGCGGTAATTGGCAGAAACAGACGGCGGGAAACGGACGCCTGCTTTGATTGGACGAAAGGATTTGTTCATATATGTGACCAATCAGAGAGCATATGATCCCCGACAGGCTTTATATATACTCCCAATGCGCGTCTTGACAGTCACTCTATAAAGTTAACTTTCACAGAAATCATGTCTGGACGTGGAAAAACCGGAGGCAAAGCCAGGGCTAAGGCTAAGACCCGCTCCTCTCGTGCTGGGCTGCAGTTCCCAGTCGGCCGTGTTCACAGGCTGTTGAGGAAGGGCAACTACGCTGAGCGCGTGGGCGCTGGAGCTCCCGTCTATCTGGCTGCAGTGCTGGAATACCTGACTGCTGAGATCCTGGAGTTGGCTGGAAACGCTGCTCGTGATAACAAGAAGACCAGGATCATCCCCCGCCATCTGCAGCTGGCTGTCCGCAACGATGAGGAGCTCAACAAACTGCTTGGCGGAGTCACCATCGCTCAGGGCGGTGTTCTTCCTAACATCCAGGCTGTGTTGCTGCCCAAGAAAACCGAGAAACCAGCAAAGAAGTAAAGCTGCAGGCTCTCAAAAACAAACCCAACGGCTCTTTTAAGAGCCACCCAAATCTTACTAATGAGCGGGATTTACTGTTAGTATTTATTATATATATATATATCATATATGCGTACTAGATAAAATGAGATTGAGATTTCCAGGTTCTGAACTAAGATGTCATTCTAAGAACATGAGAGGAAACGTCAGCATACATCCTTCATAAAAGACGTTCAATGTATTCACGTCCTACAAATTTCAATGAATGGACATGATTTTGTAGCAAAGCACTACATACATAAATACAGGGTTGTTAAATACCTGCCTTATTTTCAGGGGGCGTTTGAGAAAGATATAGAAGAATGCAAAAAAATAACCCAAAAAAACTGCACCGATGTCCTTTTATTGATTCCCTTAGGTTTTTTTTTTAGATATTTCATAATTTTACTGATGTGCTTTTTTTTTACTGTTTTGTTGTCCCATTTTCTTGTAGTAAATTGTGCTTGTTAGATTATCTTACAAGAGCTCTAGTCGTTTCACTCGTAATTGTATATTTTCAATTAAAAAGAACCGCAGCAGCAAGTGGAAACTCAATATGTTATATAAAAAAAACTTGTATATCTCATCAAAAATATACACGTTAAAAAATTACCAAAGTCGGAATTTAGCTACACTCCCTACATAAAGTAGAGTATATTTACTAAACATCTAAGTTATTGGAAACTCCATCTGAGCCCCAAACCTTTTTTTCTGAACCGCAGCTTCTTTATAAATCAAAAGGTTGAATTGAAGCATTCTCTCAGAACAATATTCATCTAATCCATCCATTAATATTTCCTGTGTTTGTACACACGTACATTAATTCATCCCAGGCAGTTGTTTCCTTTCAGTTTGATGCTATATCAGCGGAAATTTTTGTTTTATTTATTTGTTCACAGTCTCTTAGAAGTCAAACTTCTCTCCTAAAAACTGAAATGTGGTTACAAGCGTAGAGGCGGGAAAAGCAGGGTTGCATGTCCTCACTTAGGTCCGTAGGGTGTATTTATATGTGGTTGTTCAGCGATCTGGCACTACTCTCTCTGTCAGTTAGACAAAGACAACATGAGCGGCCGAGGCAAAGGAGGAAAAGGACTTGGAAAAGGAGGCGCTAAGCGTCATCGCAAAGTCCTCCGTGATAACATCCAGGGCATTACCAAACCCGCTATCCGCCGTTTGGCCCGGCGTGGTGGAGTCAAGCGCATCTCCGGTCTCATCTACGAGGAGACCCGCGGTGTCCTGAAGGTTTTCCTGGAGAACGTCATCCGTGATGCCGTCACCTACACCGAGCACGCCAAGAGGAAGACTGTGACCGCCATGGATGTGGTCTATGCTCTCAAGAGGCAGGGCCGCACTCTCTACGGCTTCGGAGGTTAAATTCCAACTGAGTTCCCCAAAACAAGCTCTTTTAAGAGCCACCCACATTTCTTAAGATGATTCCTGCGTTTTATACTTAAACTTTTTTTAATTTGTCAGTAGTAAACAACTTTGGAAGTGATTAAATTCTGAGTTCCAGATTTATGATGTGGAGCTGATTTAATGTAATAGGGCAAAGAGTTTTTTTCTTTTATCACAATAAGAAATGCTTATCAATAAGAGATCACATCTGTTCATAAGTTACATGGTCTTTCTTTGAAAATAAGCAGTAGGTATGGAGGACAAATCCTGCCATAATGGAAAATGCATTACTCACAAAACATTGTGAGCCACTGAATGTGAAAGTGATCAAAATTAAAGATATATTTAAAAGGCTATAAATCTTGTTATATATTTTATTCTGTGAGATCTTTGAATTAGTTATGCTGTATTTTTCCATTATTACAATGTCCTGCTGTGTTATATTTTAGTTTTCATTGTTAAACCACCCAAATATATTTGTTTCTGTCCTTGTAGATTTTATTTTCATAATTTATAATTTGTGATCCAAGATATTTGTGGTGTTTTTATCAGCGAACAGAATATTTTCACCTGTCATTTTACTGCCACTTGTTTCTCCACCTCCACAGTGGCTACCTTCTGTCAAGTTCATGCTAGTTGATTTCACTGTTGTAAGCTGTGAAATGAACAGCTTTTGTTTTCTGTTAATTCTGCATATAAAAATGACAAAGTTTGTCTAAATTAGTCCTCCAAAACCCTCATGCTCCAGGTTTACCGGTGGAGTACCACAGGGATCAGTGCTACAACCAAAGCTTTCCATTGTTCTGTCTGCTAAGGTTCAAACATCTACGATATTCTCTGTGTGTGTTGCTAATTATGTATTAGGCCTTGAAATATGTTTACACAGTGTGAAAATTATATAGCACCAATAACTCCCTCTGACCAGCTTCCCTGTGCCTGCTAAAGAGGAGCATTCCCACAGCATGATGCTGCCACCATCCTGTTTCATAGTGGAAATGGTTTGTTCAGGTGGTTGTGTACTATTTGTTAATTCTAGCATTGCTAATAAAAGCTGTTTGGCTTTGAATTAAATCTATAAGCACAAAAGCTCTTCTGGTAGAGCTCCTCTTTCTCTCAGGGTTCTCTCTGACAAACTGAACACAGACTGATCTTCTCCAGCGGTGAGGCTGCTGATGTTGAGATTTTTTGCACAACTCTTTTCTGTCCAACTTGGTGACATCATTAACCTTTCTTTTCCTGCCAAGTGATTTATCCAAACGGCTCTGAAAGAGTTAATTGGACAAATGTTTACAGTCTATAACAGATCTTTTTAGGAAGCACTAAAAGAGGATGCTGACAGAGTAAAATCTAAAACCGCTCTTTGTAGTTATAAAACAAAAGCCACCAAATCCTTTGACAGGAGAAAAAAAAGACACTTTTCCCAGAATCCACTGATCCCTGCAACACCAAAGATTTGCTAGAAAAAAGCTTGGCACCAAGGCATAAGGTTTGGCAACTTTAGGAGAAAAATGTAATTAATAATTAAAAATTTAATGAACGTTCATCAAATCACAAGTGAATAATGGAATAACTGATTGTTTCTCAAACACGTCTAATGTTAGTATATTAATATAAGATAACACTGCTGCAACGTTTGGTTCCCTAAATTTAACTCTTTGCATTACTGTCTCTTCTTGATATAACTTGAGAGACGGTGTCTCCATGTTGCTGACTGAGTTTAAAGGCCTCAGTTGTCAAAAAATCAAATCACAGTGAGATTTTCTGGGGATTTATACCAACGTCTGTCGATCTAGGAAGAAAATGGAGATACAGCGTGTGCAAGAAATACTAATTTTTTTCCCAGAAAATGAACATTTATTCCCACAAAATGCAAGTTTTCTTAGTTTTTACGCACTTAGCTTACATCCACCAATAACCATGGTCCTTTCCAGAGACTTGCAGTTGGTCAACAATAAAATCTATCCCAGCATCCAAGGTGTGCGTGAAATGCCTATCACTAATGAGAATTCCTTGATACATCAAACTTCTCAGAATGTCTTTGCAGCTCCTCTCCAGCCTAAAATAAAACCTGACCAGGTGATCTCTGTCCGTCACCTTTTGTTCCTTTGAGAAGGTGTGCTGTGTGTGGGAAGATAATGTTTTAATATTTCTTGCATACATTATATACATTTTGTGGCCAAAGTATTTCCTGGGAATAAATTTGTATTTTGTGGTATTAAATAACTAGCATTTAGTGGGAATGAATAAATATTTTATGGGAACAAATTCATATTCCATGCGGGTGCTGTATCTCTTTTTTCTCTTTTTTCCTCCCATGTCAGTTCTGGGACTCCGTAAACTGTTCTTTGGAAAAATGTTTACAGTCTATAGCAGATCTATTTAGGAAAGCACTAAAAGAAGATACTGATTGGGTGAAATCTAAAACCCCTCTTTGTAGTTATAAAACAAAAGCCACCAAATACTTTGACAGGAAAAAAAGGCCACTTTTCCCTGAATTCACTGATCCCTGCATCACTAAAGATTTGCTAGAAAAAAGCTTGGCACCAAGGAATTGGGTTTTGCAATTTTAGGAGGAAAATATGCAAAATAATCAGATTTTATGCATATAAGCTGTTATTATCAACGCATTTCATGTTTTTCCAGTAAATGCAGTTTAACCTGTTTCCATCCAGTTTCTTCTTCATATAACTTTAACATCACCCTGTTTTCCAGAGAGCAGGTGTCTCCATGTTGCTGACCGAATTTAAAGGCCTCAGTTGTAAAAACTTCAAATCACTGTGAGACTTTCTGGGGATTTTTATCAACGTATGTTGATCTAGGAGCGGTCTGAACTCAGGAACAATGAAGCTGTTTCAGTAAAACCACAAATTTTTTTGTCTACAAAACTGTCGTCATGGCGACCAGCTGTTCCATACTGAAGATGTTGATATTTGAAAATTTAGCAGTTATCACAGCTGAGATTCCAGGTAACGGCCAATCAGTAACAAGAAGACTGATTTGAAAGAAAGGGATCTGGGATCAGGTGTGTTGGCCTACAGGTTAAATATGGCGAGGAATATTAACAGCACACATCCCCCTGAATAAATAAGTTCAATTCTTTTTATGGAATTTTGTTTTATTTTGTTAATTGTGTATAAATATATATATACTTTAGACAGATTTTGTCATTTGGTTTACACATGTGTAAAACAAAAAGAAATTTCGTTTGGAAACAGCTCACTGGACAATTTCATCTTTTTAAAAGTGCAGCCTTGAAAAATAGTAAAAATGACTGTAAATTTACTGTTCTAATATTTATATTTATATATGGCAACACATTGAATGGAATGGCAGTGGAGCTTTATTTAACAAACCTGGTTTTCACTCTACACTACAAAAGATTTTTTCCAGTGATTAATGGGATATTTATTGATCACAGGGCAGTATAATTTTTCTCTTTTGTCTAACATGTTTCTGGATGCATTTGGCTTTCTTAAGTTTTTTTAGCTGATAAATATCTGCCTACTCTATATCCATTTTGCTGCTCACCGTGTGACATAACGCAAGTTCAGTTTGTAAAATCAGGCCAAAAATACATCTTGGTAATATGGATGGAGTGAAACCTAAAGTCTCACTCAGAGCTTTAGAAATATTTGAACTTCTTTGACAAACATCTGTTCCCAGTGTGGATATTAGACAGCCAATCGCCTCTCTATGCTGTCAAATTAAAAACAACAAAAAGCTCAATCTTTGCATTTATCAACACTGGCATCTTGTGGTCTAACAGATGTTTTACCACAGGATGGCGCTCCTGAAAATAAATGTTTCTTGGTTTTCTACTTTGTATATTCATGGTAAATAAAAGATTAGTTCTGTTTATCATGTGTTGAGCGACTAAAATACTGGATAAATGTTGATAAAACATTTCATATATTTCAGTAGCTCAATTCAATGAAACAGTGAAACACATTAAACAATTTAGTAAAGACAGGCATTTATTTTTTGATTATTAACTTTATTAATCTCACATTGAATAAATTAACTCTCTGCATCTAACCCATCCTTTTAGGGGGCAATGAGTTGCCAGTGTGCAGCACCCAGGGAGCAGTGAGTGCACACTGTTTGTTTGTAATAAATTTAGGCCGACTGCACCCCCCAGCCCTGTTATCCTATTAAAAGGCTGCTTGTTCTAGTTCACCTCCATAAAAATGCACGCCCTGCCATCACACAAAAATTCGAATCGAAGTATATCAGGTGTTTAGATCAGCATCCATATATGTCAATGACTATAGATGTGGTTGTGTGTCTGTACAGTTTTTCATAATTACACTAGATTTGGAACAAGAGCTGGACATTCCTCTACATTCTAAATGAAAATAACTACACCTTACAGATTTAGAAGTTGTCAATACAAACATTGACCAGAATACCAACCTCCCCACCTCGTTTTAAAAGTTAAAGGAAACAATTGATCTTGTTGATATTTGCGTGGCCCTTAAAAGGGCCTTTGTTGAGTTTGCGGCAGTGAGAGTTTACTTGGAGCTGGTGTACTTGGTGACAGCCTTGGTTCCCTCAGACACTGCGTGTTTGGCCAGCTCACCGGGCAGCAGGAGGCGCACAGCGGTCTGGATCTCCCTGGAGGTGATGGTGGAGCGCTTGTTGTAGTGAGCCAGGCGGGAAGCCTCGGAGGCGATGCGCTCAAAGATGTCGTTGACGAACGAGTTCATGATGCTCATGGCCTTCGAAGAGATGCCGGTGTCGGGGTGCACCTGCTTCAGCACCTTGTACACATAGATGGCGTAGCTCTCCTTCCTGGTCTTTCTCTTCTTCTTGCCTCCTTTGCCGGCGGTCTTGGTCACGGCTTTCTTGGAGCCCTTCTTGGGCGCTGACTTGGCGGGTTCAGGCATCCTGATGTGTTCCTAGAAACAACAACGAATGGTTTGGAGAAGGAGACCAGTGCTTATATACAGGGTGTATGTAAAAGAGTCTGTGCTGTGCCCTGTCTCTGATTGGTTTACATGCTCGGAAGGTTAGAGCAGCTATTGGTCCTCAATGAGACTCTTGCTGGTTCTGGGTGTGTGTGAGAGAGGGGGATGGGTTGGGAGCTTGTTGTAGCTTCACAGTAGAAACCTTTGGAGCTTTATGTTCTATTTCATAAAGGGCTACGCCTTTATTCATAGAATCTGGTGTTAAAGTACGTAACCAACGTTTTTATCTATTATCCCCGTGCCGGTGTCATCAAGGAATAAAAATGTTCAAAAACAGCCCATGAACAACAGAAAGCTCCAACAATCCAGAAGAACAAGGAACATCTGACTTTGAATGAAGCTCCATGCTGCTTAAATATAAGATTCCTAGATAGGTGTTGAAACATAAACAACTGAGAGAAAGGCTGGTTAACTTCAAACTCCTTTGCCTGTTTGTGGTTACTAGAGAACATGGTACAGCAATGAAAGGTTTATTTTTTAATGGATTGATACATCCGCCTTTGTTGGCTCAAATTTCATACTGATTCTGAATGCAATAATCTAAAGAAGAGGTAAAATGACAATTGCAGTGGACAGAAAAAGCATAGCATAGTGTATGGAGGATATGGAGGACCAACCTGCCACAATTAAACATAAAATAATACAAACAACAAAAATCTGTACTTACATAAGAATTTATCATTTATGAGAAGGATGTAGACCTACTACTTAAGTAACTATAACCCTTCTATGTTCATTATATTTAGAGAAAAACTTTATCATTTTGTCAACAGTGCATAGAAAACGAAACTTAATACAGTTTACAACAGTGAAATGAATTAGCAATAACATGATGGAAGTTAGCCGTTGATACTAGCTCATTGAGGTGGAAAATTAATGGCAGAAAAAAAAGGCAAAAATAAACATCTGTTTGCAGAGAAAAACCACAGATGGGATCACAAAAATATGAGTTATGGAAATAAAATATACAGGGAAAGAAACTGCTTTAAATATAAATGGGTGGTTTAACAATGAAAGCTTAGATTAGATTAGCTTTATTGATCTCACAGCAGAGAAATTCACTGGTCACATATTGGCATAATTGCATTAAGAATAAACAAGCAAGCACTGTAATTACAGTATATCAAGATAAGAATAAAGGTGCAAGTGTACATGCACACAATGAAAAATCCAGCTATATTTCTGGTTACATTAAATTAACTTTATAACATTTGTAAAAAATTTATATACACCATGATCCACATTTGTGTCTACTTTTACTATTATCTTTCCACTGCCGTAATACATTTTCCCCATTATGGGACAATGAAGGGATTTCTTTCCCTAAAACGTCAGTGAAAAGTTTTATTTGTAAAGCCGTTGAGTACCCGCAATAAACAATAGTTTCTAATGAAACTTCAAATAGTAGGACCCATCTCAAGAAATGTGGGTGGCTCTTAAAAGAGCCGTTTATTTGTGGGATTGAGTTGGAATTTAACCTCCGAAGCCGTAGAGAGTGCGGCCCTGCCTCTTGAGAGCATAGACCACATCCATGGCGGTCACAGTCTTCCTCTTGGCGTGCTCGGTGTAGGTGACGGCATCACGGATGACGTTCTCCAGGAAAACCTTCAGGACACCGCGGGTCTCCTCGTAGATGAGACCGGAGATGCGCTTGACTCCACCACGGCGGGCCAAACGGCGGATAGCGGGTTTGGTAATGCCCTGGATGTTATCACGGAGGACTTTGCGATGACGCTTAGCGCCTCCTTTTCCAAGTCCTTTTCCTCCTTTGCCTCGGCCGCTCATGCTGTCTTTGTCTATCTGACAGAAAGTAGTGCTAGATCGCGAAAAAACTACATATAAATACACCCTACGGACCTAAGTGAGGACAAGCAACCCTCTTTTTCCCGCCCCTAAGCTTGTAACCAGATTTCTGCTTTTAAGATATGTTTGAATACTAAGAGACGCTTAATGAATAAAGCATAAATTCCAGCTCATATAGGATCAAACCGAATGGTAATAACTGATTTATAAAGCAGCTGCAGTTCATATAAAAGCTTTTGGCTTATATGTAGTTTCCAATCACTTAATATATTAGATGTCTCGTCAGTTTTAGTAAATATACTCAGCTTCATGTAGGGAGTGTAGGTTAGTTCCAACTTTATGTCATTTTTATTAGGTGTTTGGAATTTACGTTGTCTTGTAAATTAAGTTTCCACATGTTGAGATTCTTTTTAATTGAACAATTAGAAGTGAAACGACTTCAACTCTTGTAAAATATTCTATGACAGCATCTCCTTCACTACAATTTACAAATATATATTCATAAAAAACCTAAAGAAATCAATAGGACATTACACATTATTCTTATTCTATATCTTTCTCAAACGCCCATTGAAATGAGGCATGTATTTAACAAACCTGCATTTATGCATTTAGTGCTTTGCTACAAAAGAACGTCCATTTATTAAAATTTTATTGGAAGTTTGAACATATATGTAGGGGATACGCTGGCGTTACATTTTGTGTTCTTAGCATCTTATTTTGTTATCTGGACATCTCAATTGCGAAATTTCTAGTACCCATCTGATGGCCCACAGAATAAATGTGCATATATTATAACGGTAAATCCCGCTCATTAGTAAGATTTGGGTGGCTCTTAAAAGAGCCGTTGGGTTTGTTTTTGAAAGCCTGCAGCTTTACTTCTTTGCTGGTTTCTCGGTTTTCTTGGGCAGCAACACAGCCTGGATGTTAGGAAGAACACCGCCCTGAGCGATGGTAACTCCGCCAAGCAGTTTGTTGAGCTCCTCATCGTTGCGGACAGCCAGCTGCAGATGGCGGGGGATGATCCTGGTCTTCTTGTTATCACGAGCAGCGTTTCCAGCCAACTCCAGGATCTCAGCAGTCAGGTATTCCAGCACTGCAGCCAGATAGACGGGAGCTCCAGCGCCCACGCGCTCAGCGTAGTTGCCCTTCCTCAACAGCCTGTGAACACGGCCGACTGGGAACTGCAGCCCAGCACGAGAGGAGCGGGTCTTGGCCTTTGCCCTGGCTTTGCCTCCGGTCTTTCCACGTCCAGACATGATTTTTGTAATGGTTTACTCTAACAAGTGATTGTTAAGACGTGCATTGGGAGCATTTATAAAGCCTGTCGTGGATCATATGCTCTCTGATTGGTCACATACAACAACAAATCCAGTCGTCCAATCAAAGCAGGCGGAAATTTCTATCGTCTGCTTCTGCCAATTACCGCTAATCGCAGCCTCCAGATCGGGGCGTGGCTAAAGGTTGAGGGCCTGGCTTCAGGCCGCCAGTTGGTGGCAAAAACTATTCAACCCATTCACAGACAGCATTAGACAAGAAGATTTCATATTAACAAGATGGTGCTTTAATAAAGCTAATTGACAAAAATTTAAAATTAAGTGTGAGGAAACCAGTCATATGGTTACATTAAAAGGCAACATTGAAGAATGTGCAAGGGAGATAACAGAACATAATTTAAATGCAGCAAGTTATAGCATACCGAGAATAAAAATAAAAGGTAAGAAAAAGGTTATAAATCCCCCCAGGCACGACGAGCACAAATGGATTTCTTGAACTGATTTAATGAAGCCTCCAAATCTTCATAAGCACCGTGAAAACTGTACAGAACAATACAGTTGACACAATTAACTAATTAGCTACCATCAAACCACACAGTGTACATTGTAGCTGTCTTACAACAGAATGAAACAATGTAACGTTATATACAAATAATAAAATACCTCGTTGGCTGCATGCCACAATGAGGGAATTAAATCCATGAATTAAAAGGTGATTGTCCTTGATGCTGTCCTTGGTTTTTACTCAACAAACTTCAGCTTATAATGTTTGTGAGTAATGTGAAAAACCTCCGTTGATTTCCATGAAAGACGGACGTTGGTGTTTGTTTCCATGGTAACCCAAGACGGACGTTGATGAAATAACGTCTTCTCAAAACAGCGCAAGAACAAGCTTGTAGATATAATCATGAGAATCATCATAAATAAATCCAACCATGTGTCACTCAATAAAACAATATAAAGATACAATCATATTTATAATAATTACTATTAAATGTAAATAACTATATATACATATATCATCTACGTATCAATGAATTATATCAATAAACTGTCTGCATCATCATGGATACATTTACAAAGGTAGTTCCTTGGTGGAATGATGAATGTAGTAAAATATTACAGAAAAATTTAACAACCAAAAACCTTATTGAATATACAAGGAAAAGAGCAATGTTTCATAAAACTATTAAGGAAGCGCAAAATAAAACATGGAGAAAATATTGTTCCTCAATAGGTTCAGCAATAAAATTACAGAATTTTTGGTCAATGTTTAGGAAAATGACGAGGAAAAGGACATTCATAGAAGGCAGAAGATACAAAAACTTGAAAATCATAAAAATATATTGGGAAAATGTAAAAAATGTGTATCAACATTAGACATGAATATAACTATGAAAGAAATAAAAACAGTATTAAAAGGGACATGATACTCAGCTCCAGGGGAGGATCAATTATGCTATGCTATGTTTCGACAGATACCGGAAGTAACATTGAAATTAATATTAAAATTATTCAATAAAATATAGAAAGAAGGTTCAATACCAAATTGTTGGAAAAGGGCAAAAATGTACCGTTTAATAAACCAGGGAAAGATCCTATCAGTCCAAATAATTATAGACCCATAGCTTTAACATCTCATTTAAGTAAATGGATGGAGAAAATAGTGGTCAGTAGATTAGGGTTTGTTCTTGAACATAAGAAATTAATTAATGGATACCAGTGTGGATTTAGAACAGGGAGATCAACAATGGATACATTAACTAGAGTCAGTAATGATATAGAGAGAGCGTTAAAAATGAAGGAGATAATGATTGTAGATATAGAAAACGCATATGATTCATTATGGAGAGTAGGGTTGCTTATAAAAATAAAGCAGATGGGAATAGCTGGGAAGATGTATAATTGGATAGCAAATGTTTTGATGGATAGAAAAATAAGGGTGAAGATTGGGAAGGATTATTCAAAAGAATTTAATGTGGAAAATGGAATACCTGTAATAAGTCCAATTTTATTTAATATGATTAATGATATTTTTTCAGATACTGATAAATGTATGAAATCTGGATTATATGCAGATGATGGGGCCTTATGGATGAGAGGAAGGAATATAAAACATGAAGTAGGAAATATTAAGAAAGCAATTAATAAAGTAGAAAAATTGTCTTATGAATGGGGTTTTAAATTATCAGCAAACAAGTCTTGTTTCATGGTATTCACAAATAAGAAAAATATTGATATAGGAACAATAACATTATATGGACAGCCGTTGGAAAGGGTTGCCGAATTTAATTACCTAGGACAATGGTTAGATAGCTCTTATACATGGAAAATACATATAGATAACTTGGAAATTAAATGTAAGAAAGTTATAAATCTCCTAAAGGCTGTGGCTGGAAATAACTGGGGTGCAGATAGACAGTCATTATTAAACATATATAGGGCTCTCATGAGATCAATAATAGATTATGGCAGTTTTATTTATGGAGCAGCAGCTGAAACAACATTAGAAAGGATAGATAGATTACAGAGTAGGGCTTTACGTATATGTACAGGAGCAGTGAAAACACCTATCAACACTCTTTTAGTCGAGACTAGAGAAACTCTACTGGAAATGAGAAGAATGAAATTAGGTTTAGTATATTGGATGAAAATTAAAAGTAGTATGGATGAAAATGTAACTTCAACAATTCAAAAAACTTCTTGGGAATATTCAAAGTTCCATAATAATGGATTTGGATGGGTTATAAGCAAATTGATTAAAGGGTTTGGATTAGAGGATAAGGAAATAGCACAGCTTAATCCAATTAGTGTTATTCCTCCATGGCTATTTCCTGAGATAAATGTAGATATGAGACTTATTAAAATGAAAAATGATTGGAATTTAAACGAATTAGGGATACAGACTGATATATATTTAAGAGACTCATATTATAATTACCTTAAAATATATTCTGATGGTTCTAAGAATTTAAAAGGGTGTGTGGGAATAGGAATATATGTACCAGAGTTCAAAATACACATTTCTAAAATAATTTTAGATCAACTATCTGTTTTCACAGTAGAGATGGTGGCAGTTATACTGAGTTTACAATGGGTTGAGAAGGTCAGACCAGACAGGGTGGTGGTCTGCACGGATTCCAAAGCAGTTTTAGAAAGTATTCAGGGAGAAGGAATTAATAGGAAAGATTTAGTATTAGAAATTCAGCACAGTTTATTTAGATTATACAGGAGTGGCATTGATATTTGGTTTTGTTGGGTTCCAGCACATGAAGGGGTAAAAGGAAATGAAAAGGCAGACAAATTAGCAAAAAGGGCTTTAGAGGAGGCAATGACAATTACAATTCCTTTAGGGAAAGGGGAAGGAAAATCATTTATTAAGAGGAAAGTAATTGAAAAATGGCAAAAAAAGGTGGAATGAAGATAAAAGAGGAGGAAGATTATATAAAGTACAAGTCAGTATTAAATAGAAATATTAATGAGAGAAACCGAAAGGAAGAAATAATAATGATCAGATTAAGAGTAGGTCATACTTATTTAAATGACAATTTATATTTAATAGGTAGGAAAATAATGATAAATGTAAAGCATGTGGAGAGATAGAAAATGTAGAACACGTATTGATAAACTGTAAAACATATGAACCTGAAAGGGAGAAATTGCGAAGAGTAGTTGAAAGGACAGGCCAAGAATGGAGTCTTAAAGGATTATTGGGAAATAAAGGAAATATAAAGGATATTTATAGATTAAGGAAAGCATTATTTATTTATCTTCAGAATACAAAATTAAAAAATAGAATTTAATAGATGTAAAGCAATGTTGCTACACACTCATGAACAGTAGGTGGCGGTATGCACCTTAAAGTTCCTTGCGATCCGCCATGATAGAAAAGAAGGACAGCATAACAGAATCATAATTGTATACGATATATGTTTCTATGTATAAAAAATCCCATTTCATGAATTGGACTGATAATAAAATATGAGAATGATTTAATATATATTAGATCCATCCCCTTTCCTCCTGACAATACTTTTATCCATTCAACCTATACACACACACACACATAAAACATATCTTTATAGAAAACATTTACACATGGTTGTACCAGAGAATTTCTGTATCTCAAGAACTATGCACATGTCAGGAATTGCAGAGAACTGAACACAAATGTAAACACAGTTAAAGAAAGTCTGAACAATCATTTTTTATTTTTACTGGTAATCATGTCTTGGCAAATTCCCTTATAATCCCTGATAAAAACACAAAGCGTAAAACGAGCTGAGCTCTCGTAAAATAATCCATAAAAAAAACTGAAAAACAACATCTCCTACACTCCAATTTCCAAAAGAGTAACTGAGCAAATCAGCAAAATGCATATAAATATGAAAAGTTATACTTGAATAATATTTATAAAACCCTAAGTACATTAAGACATTGATAAACATTAATTTTTTTGCATTGTTATATATTTTTCTCAAACACCGCTTGATCCATGATTATTCTTTAAGCACAGAAAAATAGGCAGGTACTTAGCAAACCTACATTTATGTAGTATTTTCATAGGATTTAAACTGTATAAATTTGCAATTTCTGTACACCATACAAATATTACTGGTTTCCAGATTTACGATTGATTCTTGAGTAACCAAACACTTCCTATTCATGGAAGCCTTACAGGATAAATATTCAAAGTTATCTAAGGCGAGGCTTATAAACCTGGTATCTATTTTGGGGAAAAGATGGTTCTTCTCAATCTATTCCAGAACCAAAGCTCTGATGAGAGATTTGTGTGGCTCTTAAAAGAGCCGTTGGGTTTTGTTGGATGAGCTTGACTTATGCTCTCTCTCCACGGATGCGGCGGGCCAGCTGGATGTCTTTGGGCATGATGGTGACTCTCTTGGCGTGGATGGCGCACAGGTTGGTGTCCTCGAACAGACCAACCAGGTAAGCCTCGCTGGCCTCCTGCAGAGCCATGACGGCGGAGCTCTGGAAGCGCAGGTCGGTCTTGAAATCCTGAGCGATCTCTCTGACCAGACGCTGGAAGGGCAGCTTGCGGATGAGCAGCTCAGTGGACTTCTGGTAACGGCGGATCTCTCGGAGAGCCACGGTACCGGGCCTGTAACGGTGGGGCTTCTTCACTCCACCGGTAGCCGGGGCGCTCTTACGGGCAGCTTTGGTAGCCAGCTGCTTCCTGGGAGCCTTTCCTCCGGTGGATTTACGGGCGGTCTGCTTAGTTCTGGCCATCTCTTCTTTGCTGTTTCTATCAAGCTAAAGAAATACATGAACCGCCGGGGGACGTGGGCTTTATAAAGGGAACAGCGGCTCAAAGTAAGCTCTGATTGGTTCATATTTTGATGGGTGGGAACATGTTTCGATCTCAGCTATTGGTTGGATTTTGAATTTTAAATAAAGGCGCAAAAGAAATCTTTTGGCGGCAGGAACATGTGTGTGGGGGCGGTGAAGTACTGAAAATTAGTAATAAGATTTTAATAAGTACCTAGTTAAATAAAAAAAAAATAAAAAAACATAATTCACATACTTTGTTCTTTGTATTCAAATTCAGGGCATGTAGCTACAGTGTAAAGCAGGTACATGTATCCTAATGGCAAATATAAGTAAACATTAATGACATCGTTTCACTGAAATGTTTGATCACTATGTTTGAAAATCAAATATGCTTTAAGTTGAAATAAAAACATGTACTCAAAGTGCTTTATTTGATTGGATCTGTAATTCAACAACCAATTGATAATCAGCAAATGTTACCTCACAAGTGAAAACAAACCTTTAGAAGAAAATATGACTATACAATAGAACAGACTACAAACTTTCAAGGTCATTTGGAGAAATGTTATGTAAAGTTTACTTAAAATAGAGAAAAGGCATAAAAATTAAAAACAGTGAAAAGCATTGTTGAAAATACTGGATCAGTTCCTCTGAAGTCAGGCGAGGTGTTATATGGGATCAGGGTTTCCAGACCGGGTTAGAACATCAGAAAGATATTCAAACAATATTGAGCTCTACTTTGAGTCATGCATTTCCAACTAGTTTTTATGTTAGAGGCAAGTCATTTGCACATTTAAGTTTACTTCATCTGTATTAGTATTTTCCAGTTTAACCAACTTTTTCAGCACAGCGGATGAAAAATGGATGTCACCTCCAGACAGACAATTGATGAACCTATTGAATGATCCACAACAAATACAAAAGATCTACTCAAGCACAGCACAGTAAATAAATATAAATAAAAGTAATAATACATTTCCATTCGTGCAGCAGTGATCAAAGTAAACAGTGGGAGGGGATAAAGGTTAAGCATTTGATTGATGCTTAACGGTAAATTTTTGCTTTTGCTCAATTTTGAATTCCAGCAGAAACTGAAAATAAATAATCTCTAACAGCGTCACAAGTATTTCAGAATCAGCTCTTAGAAGATGTGGGTGGCTCTTAAAAGAGCCGTTGTTTTTCCAGATTAGTCAGTAGATTTAACCTCCAAAGCCGTAGAGAGTGCGGCCCTGCCTCTTGAGAGCATAGACCACATCCATGGCGGTCACAGTCTTCCTCTTGGCGTGCTCGGTGTAGGTGACGGCATCACGGATGACGTTCTCCAGGAAAACCTTCAGGACACCGCGGGTCTCCTCGTAGATGAGACCGGAGATGCGCTTGACTCCACCACGGCGGGCCAAACGGCGGATAGCGGGTTTGGTAATGCCCTGGATGTTATCACGGAGGACTTTGCGATGACGCTTAGCGCCTCCTTTTCCAAGTCCTTTTCCTCCTTTGCCTCGGCCGCTCATGTTGTCAGCTCAACCTTACAGTCAAAGATGTGAAACGACAGCGGAAAAGGTCCCAATTAATATATGAGTTGCGGACCTGAGAGAAGACCACCACCGGCATGGGCGGAGTCAAAACATTGTTAAGAATGATTTATCAGCTTTAGAATAAATAAATAAAACTATCCATGTTGGTTATTAAGTTCTTTTTCCCACAATGAGAAGAGCTCCATTAGATATTCCAAAAAAGTTTTATTTGAAAAAAAGAAAAAGAAAAAAAACATCCCACTGGACTTTTAGAGTTTTAAGAAAAGTGCAGTGGGTTGGGTTTTTCTTTTTACTTTTTTGGATTGATTGTGACCTGGATGACTGAGAATCTTTACCAGCATGCTCCATGAGGTCAAACAATAGTGTGAAGCTGTAAGCATTTAAAAAGATGTATTTCAAAATAAACCGTACCGGAGGTGTTAAGGAAAGTGCAAAACAAAGAAATGAAAAATTCTGAGTATTTAACTAGGTCATCTGAAGCTGAAATCTCATTCTAAAACTAAATTATGTTTTTAGATTTTTTTAAAAAGATATCGTAATTACAAGTAAAATTTATGTTTAGGGCTTAAACTATTCCAGGGGTAACCAGTTAAAGATTAGCAGGGTCCGAACAAAGAAAATCAAAAATCAGTAAAGGTCCGGAGACATTCTTAATTATAATCTGTTACTTAAAACAGAATTTAACACTGAATGAAATTAGGTTTTTATGCATCCATGTTACAAGTTGACTTTAAACAAAATATAACAAAAAAATAATAATAATGTTGCCATTTTAAAATCTAAAGTGAACAACAATTGCTCAGCTTGGTTTAAAGACAATTTCCTGATTTACATCTTAAAAAAAAAAAACACCTGAAAGTTGTTTTTTTTTAAGAGCAGTTAGCTTTATGCTGCCCTGCAAGGCTTTAAACCTGGGTTTGAATGGAGACAAAGCCATTCTAAAGCACATATCAAGGTGCTCATTTTGAGCCTGGATCCATATTTATTTTGTGATTCTCTTCATGGTGGAGAATCCTGCTTCACAGCAGCAGGTTGAGCCAAACATAATCACAATGTGCAGGGTCATCTTTGAGTACACAATTGAACGTTTCTTTCACCAGTTCACCGCTGTTTTTCCAGCATCTTCTCTTTCTGTCCAATCACCAGCCTTGCCACAGGTTTACTGCTGTCTAAAAGTGGCTCACAGCAGCAACCCAGACTGACACATCTCATTGGCTAATTTGTGTCACATGCAGCCTGGTGCCGGACGATCCGGAGGGCTTTAACAGGAGAAGCAGCGCAAGTGAAGTTAGACACAGTCATCGGACAACCTGCAGTAATTTATAAATGCTTTAACTTAGGTTGGGTCCAGATTAGCCAGCAAGTGGGTGCAGATCCGGACCGTGGTCCGCTAATCAGTGACCTATGGTCCATTTAATTAAATTCAGTTTTTTTCTACAGCTCCAAATTGGTTCAGTTTTATGTCTAAGGAAAATAAGCTGAGTGCATCGACTCATTGACTCAAAGGCATTCTTTCACACCAAGCATGCTTGTAGCGACAGTGGAAAGGAAAACTCCCTTTTTTCCCTCTTCAGTGATGATATTTGTCTGTGAGTTCTGATTGTGATTACGGGGGAGTGTTGGCCTAGTGGTTAGAGCATTGCGCTTGTGCCTCTGAGCAAGACTCTAAACCCCACACTGCTCCCCGGGCGCCGCACAGTGGCAGCCCACCGCTCCCCAAGGGGATGGGTTAAATGCAGAGAATTTCTCCATTGTGAGATCAATGAAATTCTATTTCTATTTTTTATATTTTCTACTTTAGATCCATTAATGCTACATCATATGGGGGACAGTTTACTGTTTATTCCATGATTCTATGAAGTTGAGAAAAATCGAGCTCTTCAGAGCAGATTTTTTCTTTTTTCTTCTATTTTAATGTAATATCCTTGTCATGAACATACATTTTTTTGTTTTGTTTTGTAACATACAAGTTTTTGTTTAAAGGTGACTTTAAAAACGTCACCTTCTCAGGGGAACTAGGCAAAATAATTATCTTTGATGATGTGTGAGTCTATTACAACTTTTAGTCCCATTTACACTACCCTTTTAAAACCGTGCCGAGAACAGTCCGAGCACGGTAACCTAGTTGAGAGTAAATGGAATGCAATCTAGTACTAGTTCAACAGTAGGGCTCGGTGCGGTCTAGTTTGGCCTCGGTTCTCTGATAACAAAGAGTGCATGAACAGATCGCATCCACTTCTATTTACTGTCAGCTGACACATTTTGCGGGTTTTCCGTCGTGTCCGGCATTGTAATTCACAGATATCTTTACCTGTTCACTAGGAACTTCTTCTCACCCTATAAACAATAAATGGCATCAATAGAGCGTGGTGTGACCTAGGATGATGCTGAGACCGAGGCTCTCATTGAAATCTGGGCGGAGGACGATATCCAGGCATATAAGTTCCTGAATGTTATGGGCCTCGCCATTTTTGTTTGCATAATTCCTGCCTTGAGAGCTATAGTATCATGGACCCCCGGTAGGAGGCGAGGAACCGTTGATGTGTAAATGTTCGTAAGGAACCAAGCTCGGCACGGTTAACTGATGGATCGGTTTCAGAGGGGTAGTGTGAATGCGGCATAATATTACCTGCCTGTTGTGTGTCAGAACTATTATTTTCCTAAGTAGGGCATCTATTTAGGACAGGTATTTATGTCAGGATAAAAAGTCATCTTCAGTATGCACATGGCAAAGGTTTGGAAATAAATGAGAGTGGTGTCCTTGATCTAAGGACCATGTGTAATATTTTGATAAAGCTGGAGCAGTTGGTAAGCACTGCCTTCTGTAACTGTCATGATCTTGGCACTAATGACTGGATTCTTGGTTTATTCCATCCACCTGCCTAGCTACACCAAGTTCTCATTATCAATCATCAGATCCCCCTGTTCCAGTTCCTATTTTAACTGCTTGGTCCCAGCCATCAGTGCAAGATTATTCGAGTCGTAGGTGAGAGTTCTCTACCGTATCCCAGTGAGTTTATCCTGACGAGTTTCCGCTCCTGGACTTTTGAGTTTGCCTGCCTCTTTTCTGATCTGTTTGCCTGACTTGTCTTCTGACGTCCATTGGATTCAGCCTGCTAACGACCTTGGATCTGTCTCCCGACCAAGGCCTGGATTTCCCTTCAGTGCCTCTTCTGATCTCTGAACTTCTGGCTTGGACCTCTGCGTCCTCATCAACACCGGCTTTGGATTCTCCTTCCGGATACTTCTGCTCTTCCTCATCAGCTGGTTTCTGCTCGGATTCCAATCCTTCCTTTGGGCTTGTACTGAACTTAATAACCAGAGATTAAGCCATCTAATCCTACTTGTCGAGATGCAGAACTCCAAACAATTAATAAATTCTGTTTATAAATCACTTCAGTTTGTCTGCCTGAATTCTGGGTCCACCGTTCTGAGTCCTGACAGTAACTCAAAGCAACTTCTCTGATCCGAGTAACTTTGACAGATTTATTTTGTCATTTTGTATACACGAGTGTAAACAAAAAGAAATTTTGTTTAAAACAGATCTAGACAATTTCATTTTTTAAAGTGCAGCCTTGAAAAAAAGTAATAAATACATAAAAAATAGTAATATAAACATATGTCTGTATATTTACAGTTCTAACATTAATTATTTATACATTTTTTTCTATAAATAAAATAACCCGTTTTACACAACATTCAGCAGTCTAATGGCAGTGGGGAAGAAACTGTCATGGAATCTGCTGGACCTGCATCGGATGTTTCGAAGTCTCTTCCCAGAGGGCAGCAGGGAGATCAGTCCCAGGAATTTGGTGCTGCTGACCACCTCTGCAGCTGAGCTGTTGATGACCAGTGGAGCGTGGTTAGGCTGGTTCTTCCTGAAAATCAAGATGATCTCCTTCGTCTTCTCCACATTCAGGATCAGGCTGTTATCTTTGCACCAGTCACAACCAAGGACAAAAGAGAGTAAGATAAACATTTCTATTAAAATCTGTTGTCCTTTCTCATGGTTATTTAATACATATAAATTATGGAGTGTTTTTTAAAGAGTTTGTCCCAAGTGATCTCTTCTTAGGAAAAGAACCAGAGAGAGAAAGCTTCAAGGTGGAAACGCAGAGCTTTCCATAGCTTTCCATAGCTCAACAGGCGGCCATGTCCAAGAAACACACCGCCAGACAGACAAGCTCCAAGCCAGCTGCCATGTCAGAGGATGAAGAGAGCACATCCAGCCAGTCAGTCAGAATAGGAGAACAGAGAGAGAATGAAGCAGAATGATGAAAAGGGGTCCTTATGTCCTCCAGCAGTCTAAGCCTATAGCAGCATAACTATAGAGATAGCTCAGGATAACCTGAGCCACTCTAACTATAAGCTTTATCAAAAAGGAAAGTTTTAAGCCTAGTCTTAAAAGTAGACAGGACGTCTGCCTCACGGACTAAAACTGGAAGTTGGTTCCACAGGAGAGGAGCCTGATAACTAAAAGATCTGCATCCAGAAATTTAAGGAACCACTAGTAAACTTGAGAGTGAAGTTTGCTGTTTGGAACATAAGGAACAATCATATCTCTGATATCAGATGGAGCTTGGCCATTTAAGGCTTTATATGTGAGAAGGAGGATTTTAAATTATAATATGGATTTAACAGGAAGCCAATGAAGAGAAGCCAGGATGGGAGAGATATGATCTCTCTTTTTAATTTTCATCAGAACTCTGGCTGCAGCATTTTGGATCAGCTGAAGGCTTTTAACTACAGATTGTGGACTTCCTGATAGTAAAGAGTTACAATAATCCAACCTTGAAGTAAAAAATGCATGGACTAGTTTCTCGGCACCAATCCTGAACAGGAAATTTCAATTTATATTCCACAGATGAAAGTAGGAAATTCAGGAAACATCTTTGATATGGGATTTAAATGACAGGTCATGATCAAAAATAAAACCATGATTTTTTACTTTATTGTTGATTGAATCCCATCCAAATGAAGCGACTGACTAATCAGCTTATTTTTCAAAGAATCTGGTCCAAAGGCTATAACCTCTGTTTCATCTGCTTTCAGAAGCAGAAAGTTAAGAGTCATCCAGGTTTTTATGTCTTTAATACACAATTAGGACACACAATTAGAAACATAGAGCAAAGTACATTGCAGTGGCATTGTCAGAGTTTTTCTACTACTTACTGTATGACTTCACATGTTCGGGTAGCCATGCTAGTGGCATAAATTACATCTTTTAAACCTCTGTATTATGCCCAATGATTGCAATCTGAAGTAATCCATCCATCCAATCCACACACAAAAAAAATCTCTTTTGATTACACTTTAGTATAACGATTCTATGTGAACATGATCCTTGACTGATTCCAGTAAACCTAAACATAACTTAATAAACCACAACCATTCTAATACATCTAAAATGATAACAGTAAATTATAGAATAATTCAACTAACAAACATTTTTCATAAACCTAAACTGATTAGTTTAATCTAAAAGAGAATGATGGCCCTCAGAGGTCAGCATCTCAGCATCCTGTCGGCCATCTTGTAGTGGGAGGACAGATTGATGCGGTGAGCTCCTTTTTCTGTTTTGTTTCCCGGTTTAAATTATCGTTTAAGTTCCTGGTCTCCTCAATTCCGCGTAAACGGACACTCCACGCGTGTCCGTGATTATGTGATCCGCGCAGCGAGGAAAAACGGCGTGAAAAGGAGCTTTAAAGCCAGCAGTCGGTTGTTGTTTTGGGGGAAGTAGTTGACGGAGGCGCAGCAGGCCTCCACATTTAAATTGACATAAACACTATTTTATACCGCTTTTATTTGTTTCTTAACAGTCCACGAGTTGATAACCAGTGAAACTGACCTAACAGATTGGAGTAAAAACATTAAAAACGTTTTAACCATTCTGTTCTGGTTGTGCGTTCTAGCTAGCTGTTAGCTCATATGCTAACAACCCAGCGCTTTCTATGGATTTAGCTGTTAGCTGGCGGTGGTTAGCTACAGCTATGAGTACTGTTTAAAACTTTAACGCCGACTTATGTAAGCAGCTTATATTATCACCTAAACGACAAACAAACTAATACCCCGAGTGTTGTGGAAATGTATACATGCATATAAATATGAAAACAATCTAGTGCTCGCGCTAGCATTAGCATGCCTGGCTATATTACAGCTACTTGCTAACCGTCCTGGCTTTTAAACTCATATACCTGCTTCCATAACTAATGCTGCGGGATTTAAATGAGTTAGCTTTTTGAACAGTGGTTCAATAGTAATTATATTTTCCTAAATCAGATTGAGTTAATTCCTCTTTGTCGCTGGTGATGCTTGCTGTGTTACTAGTTGTGTTAAACAAAAGGAAGTAGCAGTGATGGAGAGGGGACTGATCTTCTGTACATTTTTATTCCTATTGTGTTTTAACATCTGAGGGTAAATCTGTTGTGAGTAGAATGCTCGTGTTTAATAGACTGATGATCTCCATTAGATGGTAATTCGTTTATTATAACTAGAATTGGCTGTTTTAGGGTCAGATAGAGAAGATATGAATCTTCGCATATGTCAGTAAATTAAAAGGATCTATATAATGCAGAAGAAGGCAGGACGGATCTAGTTTGTATGCATCTACAAAACCTGTTTTTGCCTGCTTCAACTTTGCAGCCTTTTCATTGTGGATCAACCGGGATGACTTTGCTGGATAAGATCTCGCTTTAAGTCTTTGCAAAGTGTGTAAATGTACATTGTTATTGAAAACAACATTATTCAATCCGAAGTGTGTTAAATATTCTGCTTGTTTTGATTACTACGGGTCTCACCCTTTGGGCATCGACAGTTTAATCTCAGAGCGACAGTTTTAAATCCTCTTTGCACTAAATGATAGACATTAAGAAAAGCTATTTGGTCCAACCTAGCCCGGATACATAATTGATGTTAGGGTAATTTTTTGTGGGATTTTAACACATGATTGTTGTGGTTTTTAAATAGTATTTTAGTGTAAAAGCAAATGTTGAACCTGTAAGATGGACAAACTTTTGTCGTTTTCTCTTTTGGGAATAAAAATATTCTGCAGATTTATTTCTGGCAAAGATGTGAAGATAAACGCCATGATTACGTAATTTGGTGAAAAAGACAAAAGCAGAGAAGCTTTACATAACACTGCCATTTTCATAATTATTTTCTAAAGCTTTAATTGGTGAATGGTGATGCCCTCACGGTCAGGATCTTTAATCTCTAACCTGCTCCAGGGGGTCCAGAATCAGCTGTAAAGGTGGATCCTGGAAAAGATAATCCCTTTTAGTGGCTCTAAAAACTCAAAGTCCAAGTCTGCCTGATTTTAGGAGCTTTAAAGAAAGACTATATAACTTCTTATCTAAGTATGATCTTAGTTTGAGATCTTTTAAAGGATTATTTAGGTAGATGTGAAGGTGAAGCCTATAAGCTGAAACCCAGAATGTTTCATTTGACCCAGAGTGCCGCTTTATGGCATTCTGACCTATCAACCTGGACAGATATATCACAGCAAATGACCTGGACGCCGGCGGCAGACTGGGTCCTTTTCAAACCGAGGCAGTTGAGTATCCCAACACCAAGTTAGCCTCCTGTTGCTAAGAAAGCTTCTCCGAATATTCCTCACACACACAGCATCTTAAACACCAAAGACTCAACGTCAATGCTTGCTTCATCTGATCACCAGTATAAGTGATGCGTTGGAAGCAATAGGAATAAGGAAAAACAAACCACTTTTGCGACGATTTACTTTGAAGTTAAAGGCTCTAGCGCCCCTAGTGACTAAACGTTACACTGAGTTCCTTCAATTGGTTCCGATATCTAAAATTAGTCCTTTTTTATTTGCGTTTTTTAAACAAAACTTAAAAATGACGTAACATTAATGTTTTATTATCTCTAAGCAACAAATGTTCCTAATTGCATTACAGAGCAGTATCGGGGTTAAACACTGTAAATTTTCATCTTTAACACCTGATCTACCAGCTGATCTGAGCTGATATGTGCAACAAGCCCTGGTTCCCAGAAGCACTTGAGCACATCTGCACCACCATTTAAAAGGTGCAAAGGTTCAAAAGAACAGTTTATTCAAGAGTTTTGTATTGAGGAATGATTATCAGCAGTGGTGTGCATATTTAATACATTTAGAAATTCTACTTTGATCATCTACACGTCTGTTAAAGTCTTGAGAACTGGGAGCTTAATAGGTCTGTTACGCTCTGAACCGTCCGGGTTCTTCCTTTTACCTGCAGGAATGTGAAACATTGAGCCACAGACAGTAGAACCTGAAAGGAACGTCATTTATCCCGTCTGTCATGAATCCGATGCGTGATCGGAGCTGCGTTAATGTGACCTGACCATCTCTCTAATTATCTCCCAGGTGACACGCGGAATGTTTGGTGCTACCCGGAAGAAGTTTATGGAGGGGGGGATCGAGAGCGAGTACGCTTCGGACGACTCCGGCCTCTACTATGGCCACACGTCCATGTTCGCTCCTCATCGAGCCGACAAAGATGTAAGTCTGTAACTCGGCGGCAGCATCACCGCCTCAGAGCATCCAATTTCAGGGGCTGATTTTACAGACCAGAGAAAATCAGTGTTTTAGTTGGTGATTTTTCTGTGAGGTAAGGAATAAATATGAAGGAAAATGAAACCTGTTTTTTGATTTTTATTTTTTTTACAAACTCAATCTGAAGAGTTTGGCTGATTTCTGTTTGGCTTCATCTATTCTTAATCTAGTGCACCTAATTCCATCAGGAAGCTTCGTCAGTAGTAAATAAAGCGTGAGATCAGATGTCAGTATAAACGCAGCTACTCTGTGAAGCCGTCAGTAGTTTTTGGGAGAAAATTAGTGAAGAAGCAGCATCATGCAGTCGAAAGGTCAGGATGAGGCTGCAGGAAGCTGAACCTTCCTGCAGGACAACCAGAGGTGGTTTAGACCAGAGCTGATTCATCTGAAAGGCAGAGGAACAAATCAAACCTGTGGCCAAACTTTGAAAAAAAAAAATTACAGATCCTTTGGGTTGAGTTTAATGATGGTGATTCTGATTGATTAGCTGAGGGAGTGAGATAGAAACCCAAGCCACACTTTTCAGATTTTTCTCAGTTACATACAATGTCCTGGTTTGTCAAATAAAGACCTCATCGAATGCTTTCATCTTTTTAAAAATGAGTAAAATCTCCTTTTAATACCAGTGAGGCTCTGAATTTACAGCGAACACCTTCAGCACATTTAAAACTGAAGAAAATGTTAGGTTTTCCTCTGAATCTTGTTTGGTGGCTTTGAAACACAACAAAAAAACTTGAAAACTATAAAAAGAGAAAAGTGTCTTTCTGCTCATTGTGGTCTGGATGCATCCAACAGTAACTCGTTGTTCAGTGTTTCACGTGGAGCGATTTAACTGGAGGAAGATGGTGGACTTATGTTTGTGCTTCCTGTGTTCAGATGCTGTCGTCTTCCTCCTCAACGAGTCAGCTGTCACAGCTGGGAGCCAGCTTATACGCCCCACAGAGTAAGATCAACACCCACATTTATTTCTGCTCAAAGGTTTCCACTTCTGTTCCAGTCAGGGCTTAATTAATCCTGTCAAGGTGCTTTAAATGACCCAATAATGCTGGCCGCCCCAGACTAACCTGTGAGCTGATAAAACACATATTATCAAGTGCTGAAGGCTCCGATATTTGTATTCATATTTATTTATTTTGATCTCCACTAATTGTAACAAGTACATCTATTCTTCCTAAAGTCATTTCCACCCCAACATTTGTTCTTTTACATCAATTTTACATAACAAAAAACATTTAAACAGTACTTCAAGAAAGAAAAAAGAATATATAAATACATATTCCCAGATATCCATACATGCTTACTTAAACACATTTTAAAGAAATATGTAAGTCAACAGAAAAACACAAGAAAAAATGTAAACCCTCCTGTGATCTGGAGTAGCAGAGTCTGCTAATGTCTGTCTGCAGTGGCTACTTTATCCACTGCAGAAATTGATTACACCCCCCCCCCACCACCACCACCCCCCTGTACATTTCCTGCACACCACCTTTTCACATTTGTGACAAACATCATACGAGTGTTTTTTTGTGCAGCGTTGAAGCACCTGGCGGTGTTTTCTTTGCTGCTCTTCAGCGGCGGAGGGGCTGGTAACCTGCGGAGCGCTTGTAGTTTTATCAGTTCAAGGATAAAATCTCTGTGTGAGACGGTGACGTTCAAACAGCTCCCGAACAAAACCAATGCGTTTATAGCTGCTATGTCCAGCAGGTCGTAAAATGCAGCCCCAGGCCACGTTCTCGTTGGAGCTTTTACACAATACTTTTTAATCATCTGATCTGACACATCCAACGCCGACCTCTGTGTGGTTATAGTAAACCACGGCTCTGGTTTGGTGTACCGGCTGAGGTGTGGGCAGTGCTATCCAAACCTTGAACAAAAGTTTCACTATTTTCTGATGGGTCACTGATATGTTTGTATTTTCCTGTGCGTGGGTGATCATCCTTGGACTCGCTGTCAGAATCTGAGCCGCTTCCTACCCAGTCCTCCTCATCCGTCTCTCCCTCCCCGCCAGAATCGCTATCATCAATATTTTGAAGCATTTCTTAAGTCTGTTTAGCGATTAGATTTCGTCTGAAAGCCATTTTTCCATATTAGCCAAAGAGTTCTCGAAACCGTCAAAATGGAGGCCTTGGTAGTTCTAGTGTTAATGAGTACACTATATGTTATGACAGAGTAAAACACTTCCACTAAAATATCAAAGGTTGACTGAATTTTTGTCTGATGTCCAAATAGCTTCAGTTACTTAGAGGAGCCAGAAACATGACCAAAGTACGAGGAGTTTCCTCACAAAAATATTAATGAAAGTAGAGTAGTTTTACTGCACCATACTTATCAAAATGCATTTCTTTTCAAAATGTAACTAATGTAAATGTCAGTAGTTACATCACTCCTCTGATGGAGACCTACCAGACTGGCAACCTATTGAGGCATTAATAAACTCTTTGCTGAACAAAGTCTGCCTGGAAACCGAAAGCCTTTTTCTAAAATATTGTTAAAATGATCTCAAAGTTCAATCAGTGTTTGTTCTGAAGCTTCTCTCAGGTCTTCATGAATGCTTCCAGCTTCCTCGTCCCTCTGAAGCTCAGCTCAGATAAACACAGGAAGTTTGCTTTGCTTATAAACGGAGCTTTTATTCTCTGTTTCTGTCGTCTTTTCCTCTGTCCCTCCGGCTGCAGGTGCTCTGGGCTTCCCTCTGCGCGGGATCAACAGCAGCGCGGCTGCACCGCTAAGTCGAAGCTCGCTGAACCAGCCTGCCAGCCAGCTCTCTGGTCACACCAGTACTCCCAACTCCGGACAGCTGCACACGCCCCCCTCACCCAGCAGGTTTGCCTCCTTTAACTATAAACCCTGAAAACATTTCCTGATGTTCTTCCAGCTTCTTTCCTCATTTCTCATTGCGTTTATTTAATTAGATAGCAGCAAAATATTGAACTAATCCCAGCTGCCTCAGCTGATTTATGGTTCCAATTCAGTTAAGAATGCTCCTTAGAGTTTGCAGACTCTGCATTAGTTTTATATTTTAGTCTCTTAGGCAAAGCACAGCTAGTTAATTGGTAACACAATGCAGCAAAAGGACAATTCAAAGTGCCTTATGTGAATTAAACTATAAAAAAGAAGAAAAATAAAAGCAAACAGAGATAATAGCAGGTAGTAAAACAACAAGAAACTTTAGTTCTGCCATGACCGGAACGGTTCAGAAGGAACTTTTTTCTGGCATTAATCTCTCTCCTTTAAAATTCTTATATTTAGCTTAAAAAATACAGAAATGTTGGTCATTAATCAGGTAAAAAGTTAACATTAAGTGGTGAAATTTAAGGTCTAAATGCAGAACAATAAATTAAGGAGTAAATCTCCACATAAAAGCTAAAAGTTCTTCAACTTCCAAACAACAGAAAGGGGTAAAAAAACAGGATGCCGTGAAGATGTTTGAAAGAAAATAAAAAGACATTTTCTGCAAATATGGTGAAAATAGGCTAAGTGAGAAATAAAACACTGAAATAAATAAAACATGAACTGTTAGATATCGGAATTATATTCTGGTTTAACTTCTACTCAATGGTAGAATATTCTAGTTCCAGTGTAGAAAATAAATCTAATAATGGAAATCATTTTTTTTTCCTCCTGGGGCTGATAAACACTGCAATATAAATGTTTATCATTTTATAATTATTTTTAAATAAGAGCTGTTTAATTTTAAAACACATTTCCAGTGTTTTACCATAAGTTATGGTCTGTATTTACAGTGTTTGTCACTGACTGGTGTTCAGGGTGCAGCTGAACTGAACTGAGAGTCACAGTACCTTTAGCTGCAGCTGTAGGAGAGAGGAGGGGTAAATCTTTACTGGATGATTTGCGTTCAGACTGATGTTCTGTCAGACCAGCATATCCATAATCAATACCCATTTATACCGTCAGTTTATCTCTTTATTTTGTATGAAAAAAAGACTTTAAACTACCTCAATGTGCGTGTATCGCCTTAGTCATGTACAAAAATACTATTTAATTACTTAGTTTTTGGTGTTTTTTGAAGTGCATGGCGATCTGACCGTAAATAGTTTTGTTTTTTTTAAAGAGAGTGAGATAATTTTTAGGTCCAGCAGGTTCTAACACCTGATAAACAGTTTACTCAATGTGCTGAATTAAGTCAGCACAATGTTAGGGAAGTTATTAGTTACTGTATGATCCATATCATCATAAAGGATCTAAGATAACCAGCTGCCTTCCTTCAGGTTATTACCGATTCCTTCTCTGTCCAGGAATATGAGTCCTTAACCTGTGTTTTTTGCTTCTGCAGGGGGTCCATCATGCCCATAAGTAGCCGGAGCGTGCTGAACCACAACCAGCAGGTCGGCGGACCAACGGGGCAGACGAGCGGGTTAGGAGGTGGGGGAGGAGAGAGGGGAGGCGGCGGTGGGAGGAGCGGCACCATGGGGAGTCCCAGCCGGTCGTCTCCGAGCATCATCGGCATGCCCAAACAGCAGCAGGCACGGCAGCCGTTCTCCTTCAACAGGTGAGGAAAAAACAAAACATCACGCCTTTAAGGTTCTGTTTCATCCTCCATGACCAGAAGTTCTGGGCTGATCTGGAAACAGGATGCTAAAGTTTAAATAAAGCTGCTCAGATTTATGGACTATGATAAACGACAAAAATGATTCACGAGAATAATTTCATTTATACAACTTCAGTGAAATAAAATTGTTTATAAAGAACATTAAATGATCAAATGTTTATAAAAGAATATCTAAAAGTATTAATCAACAACTAAAAGTTATTATGAGCAAAAATTCTGGGTAAATGTTTATTAGTTTTATATTTTAAACATTTTAAACTGTGATTATCCAGAGCAGTCTTAGCCTCGCCCACTGGCTACCGCAGGTAACCATGAAGTGGAGTAGAAAAAAACCACACCTCAGATCAGTGAAACCGAAAAACTGTCTTTGACTTTAATACTGAACAGGAATCCAGGCTTCAACATGAGAGAGTCCTTAACCAGCAACATCTTCAACGGCACAGGTGCGAAGGCCGAGGTCCCGACAGAGAACATTTCAGGTTTGAAAATCCCACAGAAGTCTTGTGTAACGGCTGTTTGTCGTCACGCTTTCTTTAGACGGCAGTGAGAATGTGACGGGGTTGGATCTGTCAGACTTCCCGGCACTGGCGGACCGGAGCCGGAGAGACGGAAATTCGAATCCCACGCCGCAGCTCAACCCGCTGGCCGGTCGGGCGCCCTACGGTAAAACACACACGCTCTGATTCCTTTAGTTCATACAAAGAACTGATACTCTGTTTTTCCTTTTATTGACAGTTAATCTGCAGGAACCTAAATGTGAACATTTTAGGCCCTATATCTGCTTTTTTTATTATTCAAAGTCAACCTTAGAGGAAATACTGGCTTTAGCCTGATGAAATATCAATCATTATTACTGGTTCTGATTTTCCAAGGCAGAAGAAAGACGCTAAGTCTTTGTTGATGCCTTGAAATCAGTAGGAAGAGCTTCATCAAGCTGCTTGAACACCTCTGACAGCTGATTGCATTAAACACGTACCATAGTGTGAGCAGCAAGGAGCCCAAATAAACAGCCTAAAATTGATCAGTACTCATAAAGCCAGATAAAACATTATTGTTGGTGTTGAAGGTTGGTCAAGCAGGTCCATTTAGAGCTAGGGCTGGGCAATATGACCTCATATCAATGTCGTAGTAATTGGCTAGTTTTACCTCAATAACAAAAACTCACACAAAGAGAAAAGACAATTAGAAGAAATTTATTGATACATTTACTTTGTCTTTCGCGCTCAGACCTCAGCAGGAAACATAGCGCTTAATTTTGATAGATATGCATGAACAGGAGCAAAGAATAGTGCTATTTCCCCCCAGGCCTGAAACTGGTGGTTAGTGAGACGGTATGCTGAGCGTTATGGAGAGATCCAGTGGACTGCGTGAGCTGATACTAGAGCTTCACTCAGGGACCTGGAAGATTGAAGTCCTGTTTGGATAACACAGGTTGAGAGAACCTGTCCATGATGAGCAAGCATGAAGGGACAGTGGAGAGGAAAAACTCCCCGTTGGGAAGAAACCTCTGGCAAAACCAGACTCAACATGGCGGTCTTCTGCCGGAATGGTTAAAATTAGACGTTGAATGCAGGAAGAGTGCGGAAGTAATGAAACTTTAGTGATGATGGTGGAGGAGGGTGTGGGTAAGAGAGCAATCAGTTTCTTCAGTTGAACTTCCGCCTAGCCTCCATAATAAATGTTTCTGCTCCTCTATCAGAAATAACGGCATGTGCAGGAAATGCAACTGATATATTTATAATTTATTTATAACATTAAATATTACTTTCATTTAACTATTAAAGGCTGTCACCCATTCAGGTTTAAACATTCAACAATGTTTCATTGAGCAGGAGAAAAATGTTTCCTCTCTTGCAAATTTTTTTGCGCAAAGGTAACAGAGGCTTTTGCACATCTTTGAACTCAACAGCCTGGTTGCGCTGTAGGTGGTGGTAGAGGTTGGATGTGCTACTGTGGGTCTGACAGTTTTCAGACCAACTTTGCTTTTCGTGTTCCTTTGCTTAACATCTATGGCGTAATTTTGGTGCCACTGAACTGAACGTGTAGTGAGAACAATGTGCATCGCACACCCTCACTCAAAACAGGTCTGCCGCACACTCAGCTCTGTCAACGTGCTCTTGACTTCTTCTCTGCACACTCGGCTTCATCTCTTCTCTCGCTCGGCTCCACAGGATTAACTGATGTAATTTAATATACAACTGTTGATGAAGATTCTCAGTCATCCAGGTCATAGTCATTCCATAAAAGTTTAAAAACAATCCACTGGACTTGGTTTCCAAAGTTTGAAGACGTTTCGCTTCTCCTCCAGGAAGCTTTCTTAATTCAAATGTCTGGATCCGCAGTGAGTTTGAGTCTTAATATAGACAAGGCCTTGTATTGCTTGGAAACATGCAAATTGAAAAACATGAAACCGACCCACTTGTCTTAATTTGAAAAAAATGATTAATATACAACTGTGTTAGACGATTTTTCACTGGGCTCATCTGCCCTTCTCTTTGTTTACGCTTCTGACTGGATTGACGGAGTCACATGATTACACACCTGCTGCCGCGTCTTAAAGAGGAAGGAACTACAAGCCACCAGCGAACCCAGGAAAAATGGCAGAATTGTTCACCGTCTTATTTTTTTTTTTTTTTTTTTTTTTTTTAAAGCCCTTTGGGAAACTCCTCCAACTCCCATTGTCATTGTGACACAGCACACACAAGTGAACACTGCACACCATGAAATGCATTTATGCCTCACCCGTGCAAGGGGGCAGCCCTCAATGGCGCCCCAAGGGAGCAGTGTGGCGGGACGGTACCATGCTCAGGGTACCTCAGTCATGGAGGAGGATGGGGGAGAGCTGGTTAATTACTCCCCCCACCAACCTGGCGGGTCAGGAGTCAAACCGGTAACCTTTGGGATCCAAGTCTGACACCCTAACCGCTCACCCACGACTGCCCCAATGCTGAATTTACCAAATTCACCAGCATGGGAACATTTGTGCGGGTTATAGTAGTGAATGGTGGTAAAGGTAAAAATCCATTTTATCATCCAGCGCTACCAAGAGCCACATTTTTAGTCAGTGTCTGTTGGCGGCATGAAGCTGAGGGTTTTTTAAAAGATGTTCAGTGCCACCAGAATCTGGTTTCCCTGGCACCATCTGCAGATCATCATTGATAAGCTATATGAGCAGTCTGTTACTTTACAAAACATTTCCAAACAGTTTACTTTAGCACAGATGTGTGAATGAATGAATATATTTTACATATTTTATGAAGGTAAAAATTTATTCAAGCAGGTTTTTAGTCATTTAATTATTTAGGACTTTAAATAAAATCCTTAAAAATTGTAAAATATTTGGAAACTGAATAGAAGAGCAGAATTCATCAGAACTGAACCTAGTCTGGTTTCCCTCCCTGGAAAAGTAGGAATTAAAATCTGCTTTAGGTTGTTGAAGCTTTAGCAAAGCAGCAATGAAAGTGAAGCGTTTTTTAATGATTCACTGTTCCCTTCATTACGGATCTCTTCCTGTTTTTGATTCCTAGTTGGCATGGTAACCAAGCCATCCAGTGAACAGTCACAGGACTTCTCGATCCATAACGAGGACTTCCCAGCTCTCCCAGGGCCAAACTACCAAACAAAAGACGCCAGCAGCAACAACGACGACAAAACGGTCCGGAACCTGTTTTTGATAAAGTTGGGTTCATGAGGGTTAACCCGGGCTTCACGTTTTCTCCCTTTAAACATCTGGGTTTGCCTGAGTTTCTTCTTCCTGCTTCTTCTAAGCAGAACCTGAACTCATCGGGGAAGGCCTCCTCCAGCGTCGACGGTCCGAAGTTTCCTGGTGATAAGAGCTCTGCTCCCAGCAACAACAACCAGCAGAAGAAAGGGATTCAGGTGCTTCCTGATGGTAAGTTCTGACTGGTTTGTTTCTGAGGTTGATGTTTGTGATCATAGCTGAAGAATACAAATCAGGTTTGTTTACACCCGCTCTACCCGGATGAGCCCTAAAGCTGCCCTTAAACTCTGTGTCTTAGGCCGAGTGACCAACATTCCCGTCGGCATGGTAACGGACCAGTTCGGGATGATCGGCTTGTTGACGTTCATCCGGGCGGCAGAGACGGATCCTGGCATGGTCCACCTGGCACTGGGCTCAGACCTGACGACGCTCGGCCTGAACCTCAACTCGCCTGAGTAAGACGGGCTCACACACACACACACACACGTCCTCACTTTGCTATATGTAGTGAGGACCATTGACTTTCCTAAAGTGAACCTAAACTTAATTCATGCCTTTTTCTTAAACCTAACCGTTAGCAAAATTTCCTCACTTCTATGGTGAGATCAGAGAAATGGTCCTCACTCTGATGCCAAAACAAGGAGCACACAGACAGGAGATTAGAAACCTCAGACCCACAATGGTCCCGTTCTAAAGAAGGTTTGAGGCTTTTAGTTAAACACAAACTGTTGTTTTTAATAAATATCTGCCGCAGGAAATGTGTCGCCATTTTAAACAACCAACTGGTTGTATTTTAGTTTTTAAAATGAAGAAAAACAAACTGATTCATAAGATGCAGAATAGATTTTCCTCTATAGAATATTAATTGATTTATGAATAAAGATTGTAGTAAAACATAATTTCCAAACTAATTAAAAGAAAAATAGTTTAAAAACACATTTCTGGTGCTTTTAATATCATTGTCTTGTGAACTCAATTCCAATATCCTTTAAAAAAACACTAATGCTTATAAGTCTGGGATTTGTTATTATAGTCCATTAATTGGTTCTTTATGTCAATTTTAGCTTCTATAAAGAGCCGTTATAGAGGCTCCAAAGAGGCTTTGGTGAAGGAGGGTTTTTTACAGATTTCCATTTAAAAACTTTTTTTTTATTTCTACATACACAAGTTTTTTTGTTTTTTTCAATCTTCATTTTTTCCGTCTTCATTCAGAAAATGTTTTCATCTCTTGCAACAATAATGGAACAAAGTTCCCTCCATATATTGATGAGCTCAGTTACAGAACAGCACAAATTAAAAACTACAAATGAAACGGGACCAACCACTGAGCCCAAAAGGCTGAAAGAAAAGAGGAAAACATGGAAAGGAAAGTATGTGTTTGGAGCATGCTGCAGATCTCAGGTGCCATTCCGGATTCAATACCCTAAAACTCACAGGAACCGACATAAAAATAGGATGGCATTGGATTCCCATGCTAGACGCACGGTGGTGGGGAGTGCATCAAATTTATATAACATATAACTGTTAGGGACCAGTTTTAACAGAAACAAGAACTTGCCAAAGGTTCCTGTTCACTGAATGTAATAACTGGCACTGAGGGAATGCACATGCTATCATACAGACAAAGGGTTTGTTGCAAATTTGCAACAAATTTACGGGTGTCAAGAGGTTAATATAAACACTTTCACACTATAATAAAAGAAAGCACCATTAGTATTCAAGTATGAAATGTAACAAACGCAGGTATAAACGAGATCAATTAAGCTAGAAGCCAATTTAAGACAACAGCAATCTTGTATAACCACAGCTCCGCCACATTTACATCAGCAGTAGCCGTTCAGATTTAATATGAATTTAATTACCAGATAAGACGGAGCATAAAGCATGAAAAAAAAAATCACACTCATCAAAGATGCTGATTATTTATAAAGAAAATCTATCCTTCTGTCTTTCTGCAGTAAGTCTTTGTGTATCTGTTTATTATCGGCCATTAAGGCCAGAAAAACTTTTAACAAAAGCGAATCTAAAATTCAGACTGTCGCTAGCTTAACTTCGATGTAAACAGTTTTGCTGTAATAACTAACATGGTGATGTTAGGGCGCTCCGCTAGCTGGCCCAGTGGAGCTAATCTAAAATCTGATTTGTTTAAGAAAGCCTTCAACAGACTAATGTTTAGATCTGATTGGACAGAAAATATAGCAACCATGTAGATTTAATGGAAGCAGCGCAGCCAAGAGAAACCCTACAAAAATAGAATAGAAGAAAATGATTTTCTATGAAAGGCAGCCATATTGGAATATGAATACATGTTTAAATCCAGCAGGTAGACTCTGTGAAATCATCAGGTGACATCTAAGCTGAATAAAAAAGCGTGCCACGCTTTTGAGATTTGTATTCCTGAAATGAAACAAAGCGAAACTCTGCTGATATAAATATAATTTGTTGGAATGAAAATATTGGGGCTAAATATATACAATGATTGAATCCGTGACCTCTAACACGTTGTCATTTCCTGTCAGGAATCTCTACCCTAAGTTTGCGTCTCCGTGGGCGTCGGCGCCGTGTCGGCCGCAGGACATCGGTGAGTTTCTGTCACACCAACCCTGTGATCATATCAACACTGAGTTTACATTAAAAGGATTTAATTGCTGTCAGTGAGGAGATCAGATCTCTCCCTCAGAGGCAGAGTTTACCAACTGTTAGGTTTTTTAATTTTGATTTTAGTTCAGCTAAAATGTTCTGCTCTTTTATGTCTTTATCTCTGCAGACTTCCACGTCCCCTCAGAGTACCTAACCAACATCCACATAAGGGACAAGGTACGGAGCAAGAACAGCTGTGCTTCATTATTCAAAGCAGTCATTAAGAAGCTAACACCTGCTGAATATATTTTAATTTGACTTTAATGCATCCCTCCTTTGCTTCTAACCTCCCTTTTCTGTATGTTTTGCTCTCTGCAGTTAGCAGCCATTAAGTTGTCACGGTACGGTGAAGATCTGCTGTTTTATCTCTACTACATGAACGGAGGAGACCTGCTACAACTCCTGGCTGCAGTAGAACTGTAAGGCCGTCCTGCAGGGCTTTAATCCGCATCGCTTTCAGCATCTTACCCTCAACTCATCCATACGCCTGTGTTTCTGTGTCCAGTTTTAATCGGGACTGGAGGTATCATAAAGAGGAGCGGGTTTGGATAACACGGGCCCCTGGAATGGAGCCCACGTTAAAAACCAACGCCTACGAAAGAGGGACCTACTACTTCTTCGATTGTCTCAACTGGAGGAAGGTGGCTAAGGTGAACAAACTCACTAAGGAGTTCAGATGTCTGTGAGACGCTGTAGCGACGCAGAGCGGTACATAGGTGGCTCCTACAGGGTTCTTCCATGCTAAGAGGAGCCATTTCACTTAATATTGTGCCATTTGGCTTAGAAAATACCCTGTAGGAACCTTAGAGGTGCATTACTGCACTAATGCTCCAACTTACAGAACTTTACACAACATATGAAAAATAAATAGTCTGGAAGTTTATTTACCGTTTAAGTAGTTCCTTAGTAACCTGTGTACATTTTTGAGCTGTTATGTAAAGCACAGGTGTCAAACTCCAATCCTCCAGGGCTGCTATCCTGCAACTTTTAGGTGTTTTAGATGTTTTAACACACATGAAGCGAATAATCAGAACTCGACTGTATGGTAAAGATGATATTCAGCCGTTTGATTCAGGTGTCTTGGACCTGGGACAGATCTGAAAAGTGCAGCACACCGTCCCTCAAGGATGTACGGAAATCATTGAATTCCAAGGGTTGCTTGTCCTGTAGAAAAACAATTTTCATATTGACCCCCTGTCACACCTTGACGATTTAGACAGCATATGCCTGATGTATGAAAAATCTGGCAAAAATGCAGGCATCCGTTGGATAAGTTATGGGTACGTTTTGTATAAGTTATGAGCACGCTGAAACACATCGACATACGGTGAGTATGTTGGGAAATTTTAAGCATGCTTTAAGTTTCCCAATGTATGCCAGCGTATGCTCATAAGCTACAAGTAAGTTATCTGAACGAATATCAACGTATCTGAGGCGTTCCTGATGACCGCTGAACGTGTTTCTAAGTTACAGATACTGTATAATGGCGTATTGGCAGCTTTTTGGTATCTGTCAGAGTGAGAGTGAGTGTGATGGATCCTCCCTGTGTTCACGTCCACGACCAAAAAATTCCTATCAGACATGATGCTGAATCTGCTGCGACTGCAAACCTTCTTTCTTTCTCTTTCGTTTATTTATGCATTATATATATATATATATATATATATATATATATATATATATATATATATATATATATATATATATATATATATTGGGTGAGTGGTAAACAGCAGCTACGTTAATACCACTATCAAATAAATATTTTTATGCAGGCTGGTTACCTCCGGGTGCATCGCTGCCCCCAGAAGGACACTGGGCATTACGCTGCCGTGCGTTCTGCATAAGTTAGGCTGTTGTTAGACAAACGCTCTGGACTCATTACTCTATGTATATGTAAATTAAAAAAAAAAATACAGAGACAAGGTGTGACAGAGGCTTAACAGAGAGGCTCAACTTTGGGTCCAATTATATTTAACAAGAGTAAGACGTTGACTTTCTCACTCCAGTCCTTTAGGTGGCGCTAATACACTTAAAGTAGGTTTGTTATTTACATCTTTGGCGACATTTTTTAGCCCTACTCTTAAAGATGTATAGAGTGAATTTTTTTCATTATTCTTGCAGAAAAAAAGCTTTTTGTAAACTGAAAAAAAAAAAAAAAACCCCAGGAATGACAACTTTAAAAATGTTTAATCAAAAAATAATTTTCAGACTAACTTTGCAGTTTTCTCAGCTTTGAAAAAAAGAAGCAGATGTATTTATGTCTTGTTTATTTTTTATTTTTTTCAAAAGAGGAAAGAAATAATTTGAAAAATCTGAAAAAAATCGAAAATAAAAAATCTGTAAAAAATAAAATAGACAAATTTGAGAAAACAGGAAAGTTTGTCTCAAAATATTCTTGGTTAAAGTATTTTTAAAGCTCTCTATCTTTTATTTTATTATTTCTGCTTAAAAAAAATGTTTCCTTCCCTTGAAACAATAATGGAGAAAAAGCAGACTCCGTATAGATGAAACATAAATGGCTTGCTGGTATCCTGTTACTTCCCTGTACTTAGTAAACATTACTTACTCTGTAATACTGCATGTTTTCCTGGGAATACCCTTAAGACTTCCCAGTATGGGAAATGGTGTCCCAGACGTGTCCCTATGAGTATTCCTTTTACAGATCCTAGTATCAAACTTTAGGTACCCTGTAAGTATCCAATAAGTATACTTAAAGTAACCTGTAGGTACTTTGTTAGTACTTGAGAGGTATCCCCAGATTAACCTGAGTTCACGTGTGGGTATCCATGGGTACTTTTTATGGACCTCATTAAGTACATTTAAGTTCCTGTTCATGTACTCGAGTTACACTTGATGAGTACTTTATTCACACTTGTAGGTATTGTGTTAGATACTTTTTATAGTTCACTGCTACCTTTTAGATATCCTGTTAGCATGTCTTATAAACCCCATCAGTACCTATGAAGTAACTTACAAAGTATTCTGCTGGTACATCATTTGTACTCTATAATACTACTAGGTTTTAACCCCTGGTCACCCTGTAGGTATGTTTGGAATTCTTAAAAGTATTGTGCAGGTACCCTGTAAGGTCCTGCTGATTGATCAGCTTTATTTTTCCTCTTTGTCTAAGTTAACTTTTTAGAACTATACTTTTTTTTTTAACAGACCCGCCGGATCGTTGTACAGTCAGTAATTCTCACTCTTTGTTTCCAGGAGTTTCATCTTGAATATGACAAACTAGAAGAGCGACCCCACGTTCCCTCCAGTTTCAACTACAATCCTGCCCAGCAGGCCTTCTGATTGGCTCTCCTCTCCTGCCTGCCTGCCTGCCATTGGCCCTCCTGGCTCATCAGTCCCCGCCCCTCCAGGTTTTCCCACCTCTGCCCTCTCTAATGAATCTGGCCTGTGAGGACTCAGGACAGTTCCGGCGTCTCTGACAGACTTCATCATTTTAACGTTATTCTCTTTTATGTTTGTCCTTTTACCTCATTTTTATTTTCATTTTATTCTCCTCCATACGTTGCTTTGGTCTGATGAGTAAAACACAGACAGAGAGGAGAGCTTTTAATAACTATCCATCTGCTCCACTGATTCCTTCCTTCAATCATCTGAAAACCCGACTGTTGTTTTCTAAGGAGGCTTTTATGAAGAACCAGATTTTAACAGAAAACCGGGTTTATTTGCCCGTCAGATGGATACTTATTTGGCTCTGTTGCAGGACAAGCTGAAATATTTTTCATTTTCACCAGAAATACAGATCAGGACACACATCACCACACTGTGGGCAATCAGGAGAAAAAATGCAATGTACATTGTAGCACTATTTCATAATAAAAGAGAAAACTATATTTTTTCTGTTTTCTTGATGTTATCTAGTGAATTTAGAAACATTTATTTGGATCCGGTTCGGTTCTTATCACCTGAAGCAGGTTATTTAGCAAATCAATTATTCTCAACCTGTAGGTAAAGCTCACTAACATTAATGAAAAAAAAAAATTATTATTTTTATTGTCAACAAATCATATGGTAGAACCCAAATCGGTTGGATGAATAAACACTTTTTCAGCATTTTAGTAAAAATGTGTATCTCCCAAATTCTGATTTAGCTAAATGAACGTTAAGGCATTTCAGCTTGACATCATATCTGTTGTAACCCAGTCTGAGAAATGTATAAATGCGGGTTAGAAATGAGAAACTCAGGGTTCCTACGTAGAATTTACAGACGTTCTCCTTCACTCTTAAACACTTTTTTGTCAACCAGTCGTTTGATCGGCATCAGCGGCTACATTTTGGCGTCGTTTACTGAGAAAAAGATATTAACTGGAGGTTTTTAACTTCCTTCCTGTTTATGCCAAAGTTTGGGAGTCTTTTAAACGATTAAAAAAAAAGGGGGGGGGGGGGAGTAAGACTAAGAAAAAAAAAGGCTTAAAGTGCACAATGGCACAGCTAGAAGTTTAGTTTAATTCATTTCATTATGTTCACTTTAGTTTTATGGGTTGTTTAAATGTGCCAAGAATGAACAACTTCTGTAAACTGGAGGCATAAAACGTTTCCTGGTTAAAGCTGATTGAAGAGAACATGTAGAGCAGTCAGGGCGGCGCAGGTTTAAACCGGTTATTCTCATTTGTTGACAGTAAGAAACTTGATTTAAAGCCGTTTAGTTTTAAAGGAAGCTCCTAGATCAGGATGAATCTGAGCTGAAGCTGTTCTCCTGGTGAGGGTCAGCCCCGCCCTTTCTTTCACTTTCTCCTATTTTATCCAAACATCAGATCAATTTAAAGTCTTATTTCTTTTTATTTCATTCCTCCTGTTTTCGATCCCCTGCTACATTCCTCATCTCCTTACAAACGACGGTGACTTTGGTTTTCTTGCTGAAGTGTGGATGTTCATTTTTAGAGCTTTTACAGTGAACCTGGAAACCAGTAGGAAGCGTCTCTCAGCAGATGGATAAGTGATGGCAGCTTTAAGTCTGATTTTCTTGGTTTGGGGCCATTTAAGCCGAAAGAACTTTGTGATTTTTACCTTTTTAGAGCAGCTTTAAAAAGTAGAAGGTGCTAATTTAGAAGGCTTTCGTGTTTTTGGAGTCAGAGTAGCTGCTTCTGCCTGCCTTCCTGCTCAGCTAATTTACAGCCGGCTGTAATTAGTGGATGGAAAGAAAACTGAACTCAGATTCTGCAAGAAAACCAAACATCCAAAGCTTTTCTCTAAGGTTCCTTTCACTACAATAATAATCACTTTATTTCCCATTCAGTTACCTTTACTTCCCTCCAGGAGGCGCCACTGTGCTGTTATGTATATGTGTTCTGAATATATATTCATAACAAGGCGGCAGAGCTAAAGAAATTTCCCCCGGCCTCTGAATGATGCAATACGAGACTTCCTGTTATGTCGATCGCCATGACAACAGCTTGGTCATGCCAGGAGCAGCAAGCCAAGGACACGCCCACAGACCCTGTGACCTGTCTAAGGAGTTTTGATTGGAGGACTTAGCCGTTGGCTGTTTTATCAAATATGGCAGCTAGTGTTTTAATAGGAAAAAAAAAAAGAATAAAATAAATATTCTGGTAATGAAACTGAATGAGGATTCCAGAGTGTTTTTTTGAGTTATTCAATGTTTAACTCGAATTCATTTTAAGTTGTCATTGTTTTGCTTTCTTTTTTTTCCAGTTCTTTTTATGGCTTTTCTCAGTAACGGATTAAGATTTCCCAAAAACTCTAATTTTTTTTTTTTACTAACATTTGGGGTTAAAAATGCACCACTACTTTGAAAATATAGTTTAAATAGCATTTCAGAACTTGCACTGTAGTGTTTGTCCAAAAGAGGGCAGCCTTTACTTGGAGGAAGGCTATGGAGTTAATTTTGGTCCAGTATTGTTGCAAAAACAGAACCTGTTATGGAAATAAAAAACTGAGGGAAATAAAACTTCAAAAACCTTCTTAATTGGAAGAAGGTTGTGAGGAACTTTACTGTTTTACAAAATTGTAATTTTTTTTTTATTTTGTCAGAAATTTCTTGCAAATTTTATTTCTTGTTTAGATTGAATCCTAATTGCCTTGTCTTTAAATAGTGTTTTACAGATTAGATTCAATTCACTTAAATCCAATCCAAATTCTCCTTCTTGACCAATAAAAATGTTGCTTCCATCCAGCAGACCAATACAAATGCAGCTTTGTTCCTTAACCCGGAGGAAAGCCTGCCCTTAGAAGGGAAGGAAATATCTGTAAAACAATACAAAATCTAAGAAAACAAAGTTACACTAAAAACCTTTTCTTCTTTTATTGCGAATCTTTTCCATTCAAATGCTGGATTATACTTGTGTTTTTTCAAAATTCCATTCAGGTGCTTAGGACAATAATGGAGCAAAATTAACTCCATAGATAATGAGCGAATGTGTAATCAGACCACAGGTCCATAGGGGCAGGCGGGACTGGCTGGAACAAGATTTATATTTTGAGTTACTTGATTTTATAGAAAGAAGCTGAGGTGGAATTCAAGGTTTGAGGGTTTAAATCTTAATAGTAGGGTTAAAGCAAAGTACTCCACCCATCCATCATCCAGGTCACACCAGTTCATGGCTTCAGTAGAGGGGAACCTCTCCTTCCTGTCTCTCCGACTCTCCAGGTCTTCATGGAAGGCATTCTTTTGATGAAGAGGAACAGGACCTCTGGATCTGACCCAGTCTGTTTTTTTCCATCAATCTGCTGCATGAATCTTCAGAATTAGACGGGTCTGTATGAAGGTAGATTTGTTTCTTTAGTATTCAATAAAAAAAAAAAATGTTGCTTCAATCAAAAAATATATTTTCAATTAAAAACACCTTCACTTCAATGGAAAAAAAACTTCAAAGAAAAAAATTATTTCCAAAAATATAGCTGAGATTTAAAAAAAAAAATACAGTTGAACAACTTTTTCAATTGAAGTAACATTGTTTTTTGATTGAACCATATAATAGGTAGGGCATTTGTGTCTTTATCATTCAATCTAAAAAGAAGTTGCTTTAAACAAACAAACACAATCACTAAAAAGTCACTTTAATGAAAAGATAAACGTTTTCAATCATAGAAAATAGTTTTTGAATGCAAATAAAATATTGGAGAGTTAAAAAATTGCATTGGAACACTTTCTTTTTTTTTTTATGTTTTCTTTGATAGAAGTATTCTTTTGTGTTAGGGACTTACATGGGTAGGACATCATTCAATTCCAAAAAAAATATTTTCATTTAAAGAAAAAAATGGTCAAATGCAAAAACAGTTCAGGTACAAATAGTTTTTTTCTTTGAAACTTTTTTTTTTTATTGAAGTGAATTTGTTTTTTTTATTGAAAACATATTTTTTGATTGAAGCAACCATTCTTTAATTGAATAACAAAGAAACAAATCTACCTTCATAGGTCTGGATGTCTTACAGTGTTTTCATCTCTATCCTTTGCAGTTACATGTAACCATCACAGGGTGTCGCTTCATAACTTCCTCCTAGGATCCATGCTTCCAACCAGAGCTCCTTTCCTGTTAAAGTTCTCCCTTTCAGTCCTTCTGTGTCTGTTCCTGTCTGCTGTGGTTTGGTCATGTGGGTCAGGACTAGGGGTGTAAATCACACCCAACGATTCGATTATTTTCGATACACAAGAATGCACCACGATTCGATTCGCTTAATTGGTTAATTTTTTTTTTTTTACCTTACAGGCTAGACAATGTTTCAAATTTGAAATAAATCAATGAAAGATTTAATATTTTTATGCATTTTATTTGAGAAACAACAGCAAATTAAAGCCACAAGTGGCATTGGGCGGCCCTCGCAGCTCACACCGCCTGGTATGCTGCGACCGCGGGAACCAAGCGACCGCCTCCTTCTTGCTCCTCCCGACCCAGCAAAATGGGTTCCACGCTTTACCTCTGGGCCTGCTGAGACAACCACAGCTTTGGTCAGGAAGGGTTAAACTAGGGATAAAATATAATATCTGGGATGAATCTCATCTGTGAGATAGATGCTGCGGCCATCTCAGGTGGTGGGTCAAAAGTATATGTTCAAAAGATGGAGAAACACCACTGCCAAAATCCACGGTTAGCGGTAATACACCCTACTCAAAACAAAAAAAATCATTAAAAATCCATAGTTTGCAATAAAATCCCGAAAAAAATCACAAATGTCAAGGAACACATCTCGCATGTCCTAGATTTTTTTTAGATGATTTATTAAATAATTTAAAGAAAGAAAAATCTTTAAACGTGAATGCCTTATACTGCGGTAGTTGAAAACCTCATAAGATGCTCAAACATGCATAGATTTACGCCAAACTTGGCAGTCTTTTCTATAATCAAAGGATAAATAACTGTTCCAAATTTGGCTAGGATTGCTATAAAACTTTTTGCGATACAACAATTTCCTGTTAACACAAACTTTTGAAAAATCAGAGTGACAGACTTCAAAGAAGCGCTTTGCTATTGTAACCAGCTTACAGCAGGCTTTGTAAAGAACGTATTTTGAAAGTATTAGCTCATTTGGATAAAAGGCTGATTTTATACAATTTTTTGAAAAGAGGTCCGTGATTTCACAACAGGGTGAAATGTAATTCAAAATGGCCGACTCTACTCAAAACAAAAAAAATCATAAAAAATCCATATTTTGAAATAAAATCCAGAAAAAAATCGCAAATGTCAAGGAACACATCTCGCATGTCCTAGATTTTTTTTAGATGATTTATTAAATAATTTAAAGAAAGAAAAATCTTTAAACGTGAATGCCTTATACTGCGGCAGTTGAAAACCCCATAAGATGCTCAAACATGCATAGATGTACGCCAAACTTGGCAGTCTTTTCTATAATCAAAGGATAAATGAATGTTCCAAATTTGGCTAGGATTGCTATAAAACTTTTTGAGATACAACAATTTCCTGTTAACACAAACTTTTGAGAAATCAGAGTGACGGACTTTAAAGAAGCGCTTTCCTATTGTAACCAGCTTACAGCAGGCTTTGTAAAGAACGTATTTTGAAAGTTTTAGCTCATTTGGATAAAAGGCTGATTTTATACAATTTTTTGAAAAGAGGTCCGTGATTTTACAACAGGGTAAAATGTAATTCAAAATGGCCGACTCTACTCAAAACAAAAAAAATCATTAAAAATCCATAGTTTGCAATAAAATCCCGAAAAAAATCACAAATGTCAAGGAACACATCTTGCATGTCCTAGATTTTTTTTAGATGATTTATTAAATAATTTAAAGAAAGAAAAATCTTTAAACTTGAATGCCATATACTGCGGCAGTTGAAAACCCCATAAGATGCTCAAACATGCATAGATTCACGCCAAACTTGGCAGTCTTTTCTATAATCAAAGGATAAATAACTGTTCCAAATTTGGCTAGGATTGCTATAAAACTTTTTGCGATATAACAATTTCCTGTTAACACAAACTTTTGAAAAATAGGAGTGACAGACTTTAAAAAAGCGCTTTGCTATTGTAACCAGCTTACAGCAGGCTTTGGAAAGAACGTATTTTGAAAGTATTAGCTCATTTGGATAAAAGACTGATTTTATACAATTTTTTGAAAAGAGGTCCGTGATTTCACAACAGGGTGAAATGTAATTCAAAATGGCCGACTCTACTCAAAACAAAAAAAAATCATAAAAAATCCATATTTTGAAATAAAATCCAGAAAAAAATCGCAAATGTCAAGGAACACATCTCGCATGTCCTAGATTTTTTTTAGATGATTTATTAAATAATTTAAAGAAAGAAAAATCTTTAAACGTGAATGCCTTATAGTGCGGCAGTTGAAAACCCCATAAGATGCTCAAACATGCATAGATTCACGCCAAACTTGGCAGTCTTTTCTATAATCAAAGGATAAATAAATGTTCCAAATTTGGCTAGGATTGCTATAAAACTTTTTGAGATACAACAATTTCCTGTTAACACAAACCTTTGAGAAATCAGAGTGACGGACTTTAAAGAAGCGCTTTCCTATTGTAACCAGCTTACAGCAGGCTTTGTAAAGAACGTATTTTGAAAGTTTTAGCTCATTTGGATAAAAGGCTGATTTTATACAATTTTTTGAAAAGAGGTCCGTGATTTCACAACAGGGTGAAATGTAATTCAAAATGGCCGACTCTACTCAAAACAAAAAAAATCATAAAAAATCCATAGTTTGCAATAAAATCCCGAAAAAAATCGCAAATGTCAAGGAACACATCTTGCATGTCCTAGATTTTTTTAGATGATTTATGAAATAATTTAAAGAAAGAAAAATCTTTAAACTTGAATGCCATATACTGCGGCAGTTGAAAACCCCATAAGATGCTCAAACATGCATAGATTCATGCCAAACTTGGCAGTCTTTTCTATAATCAAAGGATAAATAACTATTCCAAATTTGGCTACGATTGCTATAAAACTTTTTGAAATACAACAATTTCCTGTTAACACAAACTTTTGAAAAATTAGAGTGACGGACTTTTAAGAAGAGCTATGCTGTGTTTACCGTCATACAAGTAGCTATTAGAGGAATATATTCCAAAAGTCCTAGCTCTTTTGGGAAAACGACTGATTTTTTAGAAATATTTTAACATAGTGATTCTATTTTCATAAGGGTGACGTTTGATTCAAAATGGCCGACTTCATGAGAGGTTTAGACCATGGGCCCAAGAGACTTTTTTGTAGGTCCTGAGGGGTTACATAAGTGGTCCAAGTTTCAGAACTCTCAGTCATAACATGGCACGGGGCTTACCCTTTGTTTCCCTGCCTAATGACCAAGTTTGGCGCTTGGCCACGCCCACATGCTTTGATTTAGAAAAATTCCTTTGATAACTTTTGATCCCCAATGTCTCAAGTCATTATACGGTGAATATAAAGTGTGTAACTCAAAAGCTCTAGGAGGAGTTCGCTCAAATAGGTCACAAAGGTAAGAAAGCAAAGGGATTTCTTTGATTCAAAATGGCCGACTTCCTGTGTGATTTGGACCATGGCCCCAAGAGACTTTTTTGTAGGTCCTGAGGGGTTACATAAGTGGTCCAAGTTTCAGAACTCTCAGTCATAACATGGCACGGGGCTTACCCTTTGTTTCCCTGCCTAATGACCAAGTTTGACGCCTGGCCACGCCCACATGCTTTGATGTAGAAAAATTCCTTTGATAAATTTTGATCCCCAATGCCTCAAGTCAAGTTGGAGTTAGTTTGAAGCCTGTGACTCAAAAGCTGTAGGAGGAGTTCGTTCAAATATAGAGGCTATAAAGTGCAAAATTACGGTGAAAATTTGAACTTCAATCAAAAATGGCCGACTTCCTGTGGGGTTTAGACCATGGGTCCAAGAGGCTTTTTTGTAGGTCCTGGGGTGTTTAACATGTGTGCCAACTTTCATAATCCTAAGTCATTGCATGGCTTGGGGCTGGTCGTTTTAGTTTTTCTAGGGGGCGCTGTATAGAAAGTAAGCCACGCCCATCGATTATTGGCCTAGATTCTTGTGTGGGCTTGGACCAAGTTCCATCCTAGTGACTTTGGTGCAGATTGAAGGATCTATGAGGAGATGAGAGCCAAAAGTATGATCACGGCGAAACACCTGACTTTGCCGGGTCACCATAGCAACACCATTTAACTCAAAATCTTTGTGCTTTAAACGAAGTTAGACCAACATGTTTTCTATCATCTGACAAAGTTTCAAGGTGCTGGTGTTTAATATGACTGAAAGGGACCCTCCCAAGTGAAAAAAGTGACTTTCTTCCCTTAGGGGGCGGGGCTTAGATGATGTCATCATTTGACCATCCAGTATGGTCAAGCACCCAAAGGGGCTCCTTACTGCCTAACTTGGTTTGATTTGAACTTTTTTTGTAAAAGTTATTCCACTTTGAAATTCTTCAAAAGTGCCCTAACTTTGGGGCCCCTGGGGACCCCTTAAACATGCTCAAAAACGAAAACCTTTGATAACTTTTAATCTCCAATGCCTTAACTGCATAATGACCGAGTTTGAAGCCGATAGCTCATTATCCCTAGGAGGAGTTCGTTAAAGTTCGACATGAGCGAAAATGAAAAATGGCCAAAAATCGCACTTTGACCCAAAATGGCTGACTTCCTGTGGGTTTTAGGGCATACCTCCAAGAGACTTTTTTTCATGATTTGAGGTGATCTACCTGTGTGCCAAAGTTCAAATCTCTGGGACTTACAGTTTCCCCCAACTCACGTTAGGGGGCGCTGTGGCGTAATTTGGGGGCGGCCATTTTGGATTCCATTATAGACCGGCTATTTCACGCGGGGGACAATTTACTGCCACGTTTTCCTGAGTTTTTGAATATGCGAAGTCCCCGTAAAATGCGTTTGAAGTGAGAAAAGAAATAATAATAATAATAATAATAATAATAATAATAATAATAATAATAATAATAAGAAACTTTCGAAATACAATAGGCCTTCGCAGCGCTTTGCTGCTCGGGCCTAATAACAGAAGTAGCAAAGTTGTACTCCACTGAAAAATAATAATGCCCATGTTTTCTAGATTCTGAAAGGCCTTGCAAGAGGATAGTGGCTAAAGGAAGCGAGGTAGGAGGGCAAAATAGGTTAAGCGCCACCGCAGCACGGAGCCAGACTTACGTCCGGGAGCAAATGGATAAAAATAGACCGGAGGGAGGAAAAAAATGAATCGATACTCTTGCGGACGTGTCGATGCATCGGATCGTCAGCTGTTTGATTGATGCACTGATACAAAACGATTATTATTTACACCCCTAGTCAGGACATCTGTAAACGACTCAGAAGAAGAATATTGAACTGTACAACAGAATGACTCAGGGTGGGAGCATAAAATATTTAACAGGCAGATTTTACAGCAGCTGCTGGGGCAGGATGGAAATGAAAACTTAAATCCAGACTGAAGCCATTCGTTGGACCGCAGCATCAACTCAAACCATTATGGGGGGAGAGACGAGGGGTTCTGATCATCACAACTACTTTCTGTTCCTCCAATGCGTGAGAATGTAAAAAATAGTTTGCAGTTATGTAACAAATGGATCTAAAAAAGAAAGAGTGGGAGTCAGAGTGGGAGAATGCGGCAAATTAAAACTTCACTCTAGTTAATTAGCTCATTTCTTTTTTTATTGAAGCAGGAAGGCGACTATAGACATCATTAACTTAGGCAACGTGACTCGGTTCCCTCTGCAGAGGAAGGAGATCGATCTTTGTATGCTGGAAGAATAATTAGTTCAATATTTTTTACTTTTCTGAAGGTCCATTGTCGTCCTCCGCCCCTGTTCTCCAGGAGGAGGCCATCCTGCAGAGGAACACCTCAGGCATCAGAGATCTGATTATGTTGATCTGTATTACAGCTGAGGGTTAGACCTAAAGCTAAATCAGGAAATTTACTCTTTTCTTCACCATGACCTGCAGCAGAAACACAGCAGTAACATATGATAAAGGATCTAAACTTAGCCTCTTCTTCTCTATGCCTTTTTTAAGTAAATCTGCTTGAAAACATCATTAATTAAACACATTTTAGCAACTAATATGTTGTTTTTTTTTTAAACTCCACTCTGTTATTAAGAGTCGATGGAGAAGAAACAGCAAAATAATCATCTAAAATGGACTTTGGGATTTAATATTTCTTTGATGGTTGCAATCCAAGTCCTCTAGGAAACCATAATGCAGCACCTGAGCAACTGCTGTACTATATTTCATGCATAAATTGTAAAACATAAATCTTTTAAGGGGATTATAGGTGATAAATCCGAACGGCTCTCTGAAGGAGCCATTTTGACTCATTTTATCAACTTTTATCTCACCACAGAGGCTCTGTGTTCAGATAGAAGCCACGATTATCTTGAAAAAAATGATTTTTCTTTTTCCGCTCAGTTGCTTAGAATGGAAATGGGATTTTATTGGCAAACAAAATGTTCACATCCTGTAGAGGAGGCTTTTCTCATTACATGGATGTTCATAAACTGGTCATGTTTTATCACCATTGGCTGGATTCTTTGCTGAATTTAGGAGACCGTCGAGCTCAAGTGGTTAAACAACCGGTGCCTCCTCTTCAGCAATCATAACAATCTATTTTAATTGTATTGAAGGTAGTTAAAGCAGAAACAGCAGCCTTTGTCTTTTACCAACTAAAATGACTCAATCTTCTGCAAAGAATATATTTCAAGATAAGTGGATGAAGCTTCTGGACTTTCAGGAAGTTCTACGCGCTGTAGGATTAACAGGACATCATGGTGCCACCAATGCAGAGCTTATGTAATGGCAGCAATAGAGCCACTTCAATTCCAAGAGGAAGTTCTGAGGTCCAGTGTCCTGGTCAGTAGTAACGCTCCGTCTGTCCTCATAAAATGAGCTGCAACACAAAAACACCATCACCGGGTTTGGGAATGTTACATCAGCAGTATTTGTTGCGTTATAAAACCTTTAAACATGTTGAATTAATCTTTAGGGGGGAAAAATCTGCTGCTGTGAAAATTTAATATACGTCTGTTTTCTATTAAAAGACAGAAGTGAAGGGATGCTCCATTTCTGCCTGAGAAGCTTGGACGTCTGTGTCCTGCTGTTAAATACCATCATCCTGCAGACGGAAACCGTATTAAACTGCTGCATCATTCTGACGGCGCTTTCAGAGACGCAGACACCATGATGGATTTTTTCCCCGGCTGTCAGTCCCTGTTGATGCAGGGATTTTCAGCCAAATGTTTCCTCTGCAGCAGCTCCTCTGGTTTTAACCCGACAGAGGAAACAAATATTGAGCAAGTAAGATCAGGTCCATTTGTCTTTACGTTGAAACGGGTTTGTCTGCTTTGTGCAGACATGTGGCCTGTGTTCTCCTGCTCCGGTTCCCGTTATTATTTGTAATCTTTTGATCTCCAGAGATGATGATTATCCTGCCACATGCCTCCCTGATTACCAGCACACGGGCTTCATGTCTTTAGATACAGGCGAAAATGGAGAGGTGGAAGGACATCAATTGTGTGGTTTTCTGAGTTTAAGTATTAATCTAGGTATGATGCTTTCAGGAGACCCTGCAAACTTTAGATGTGCAGGTCTACTACTGGTTGAGATGATCTGAACTTTAGGGAATGTTGCATTGATCCGTAGGAAGAAGCATCTAGAGCAGAAAAATCATCTAATAAAAGTCTGGAGACATTTTTAATTATAATCTGTTACTTTAAACAGGATTTAACACTGAAATAAAATGCGGTGTTTATTCCTCTAAATAGAATGTTTTTCCATTTTAAAATCAAAAGTGTTTTTTGAAGTAGAGAAAAACAATTTTTTAGTTTGGTATATAGACAATTTCCTGACTAATTTCCTTTTTATAAAACACCTGAACTGACTTAGGCTGCCCTGCAAGGCTTTAAACCTGGGTTTGAATGGAGACAAAGCCATTCTAAAGCACATATAAAGTGCTCATTTGTGAGCCTGGATGGATATTTATTTTTGATTCTGTTCATGGTGGAGAATCCTGCTTCACAGCAGCAGGTTGAGCCAAAAAATCCTCTAAATGTGCGGGATCATCTTTGAGCACCATTTCACTTTTCTTTCACCACTTCACTGCAGTTTTTCCAGCAGTCCACACTTGCCTATTGACCGGCTTGCCACAGGTTTGACTGCTGTGTCTAAAAGTAGCAGCAGCAGCAACCCAGACTGACAGCAGCTCATCGGCTAATTAGCATCACGTGTAGCCTGGTTCCGGATGCTCCGGAGGGCTTTACCATATTAACAGGAGAAGCGGCGCAAGTGAAGTTAGACACTGTTGTTGGACAAAATGCAGTAATTTCTAAATGTTTTAAATCAGGTTGGGTCAGGCTTAGCCAGCAGGTGGGTCCGGATCCAGACCCTGGTCCCCTAATCTTTGACCTCTGCCTTAGAAGTTGAAAGACTGGGTGAGGTTGCCAGCACCAAAATTAAAGCAAATTAAAAAAGTTTCCATAAAGCTTCTAAGCAGAAGGAAGCATTAAGTGCAGTAAACCTAATAGACCAGAACCAGCAGATGGCATGGAACCAGGGACCAAAATATACTGAGGTCAAGAGTGACTTCTAGGTGGCCTGTTTTTAAGTGTAGTCCTGTTTCTCTGACTGACTGGCTGGATGTGCTATCTTCATCCTCTGACATGGCAGGTTGCTTCGAGCTCGTCTGCCTGGCTGCGTGGACGGGGCCGCCTGTTTAGTTGTGTTGTGAAAGCTCTGTGTTTCCACCTTGAAGCTTTCTTTCTCTGGTTCTTTTCTTAAAGAGAGATCACTTGGGACAAACTCTTTAAATAACATTTTATCATCTATATCTATTAAATAACCATGAGAAAGGACAACAGATTTTAATAGAAAATGTAATCTTACTCAGATCAGAGAAGTTGCTTTGAGTTACTGTCAGAACTCAAAACACTGGATCCAGAATTCAGGCAGACAGGCTGAAGTAATTTATAAACAGAAGAAAAGTTCTGCTTCTCGACAGGTAGGATCAGATGGCTGTGGTTATTAAGTTCAGTCCAAGCCCAAAGGAAGGATTGGAATCCAGCCGGATGATTTTCCATAGCACGAGTCGGGAGCCGCCTAGAGAGATCCAGGTGTAGAACCCAATGGTGCTGCAAAGCAGACCGACGAGCAGAAACCAGCTGGTTTACAGTTGCCTTCTGTATCTCTGCTTCTGTCTCCTTGAACCCCAGTCGGCCTCAGCAGATGGCCGCTCACACTGAGCCTGATTCTGCTGGAGGCTTCTCCCTGTTAAAAGGGAGTTTTTCCTCGCCACTGTCGCTACAAGCAGGCTTGGTGTGAGGGATTATCTTCGAGTCAATGAGTCGATGCAATCAGCTGGTTTACCTTAGATAGAAAACTTTGAATCAATTTGACTGTATGGTTTGGTTGAATTGTAAAGTGCCTTGAGATGACGTATTGTAAATTTCCGCTCTATAAATAAACTGAAATGAATTGAATAAGAAATGGAAACATATTTTTGCAGATCCCGTTGCCTCCTATAAAGTAATTTGTATGGGCAACTTTTCTCTTTGCTGGAGTCTTTTTTGTGTAAGTAATCATCTTGGAAGTTTGCCCTGTGCATATGCCTCTAAATGTCCAATAATTTGTATGTTTGTTGCTGTATAAATATAGTCCGGTGCAGTCAGTCACTTCAGTATCAGGTGGGTTTAAGAGGTATTTTTCGCACCATTACATCTGCAAAGAGACATCCTAGACTCTAATTGCGTAGGGGGCCTATCAGGTGTTAGTAATGGGGCCCCTAAGAGGTCATGGGCCCGTAAGCAACTGCTGTCTCTGCTTACCGATATTTATGCCATTGTGTCTACCCTTTAGATCTGTTCAGAATGACTGAAATTGTAGCCGTTTCTCAATATGTGTACTTGTGCGTTCTCATGTACTCGTTAAACGTAATCAGCCTCAGCCCTAGTACTGTTCCAATTCACAAGAACAGCAGACCGAGAACGGACAAAGTCCCCGGATGTTGTTCCCGCCCCTCCCTATTTACCCAGCATGCATAATCATGCACTGCGGCAGCAATAGCTTTCAATGGAACGCTCACAGAGCTCAGAGTATTAAGTTCAAAGTTCTCTTTTCTGTTGCTGTTGTTCAATAAAAGTATGTTTTAAGATAATTTGAGGCAGAACATTTTACTTTTAAGCGTCACTATATGGCCCATTTACTGATTTAATGCATAATTTAAAAAAACTTCTGAAGTTGAGAGGGCCGCGGCAACCAGCGGACCTCCGGGGGTAACAGAAGCCAGGTCTAATCCTAGCCCATCTGCAGCGGCCCTCTCTCTACAGAGCCGCGTGTGAAGAGACCACTCGCTCTGATAGCCATGATGGAGTTTTTTGTTTTATTTGGCAAAATGTTCATTTGATTTGTGTTTATCTGACTGTGTTCATTATTATTCCCCCACTAAATGAAAAAAAGTCAGAATTGATTATTATCTAGAGACCATCAATAACAGGAGGTGAAATACAGCTCCAGAGAGAGCTGAGCGTGTGGTAACGTCACAACTACACTTCTGTTCTAATTGACCCATATTTATGCTGCGTGTTCCCATTCTATCCAAGTCCATACTTTCCTGTGTTCTTCTCAAGAACATACCTGGTGAAGACAGAAGTCTTGTGTTCTTGTGAATTGTGAAACGGCCAGGTGTTGTTTTCTTTTACAGTAGGTTATTACGGCATTAGTGGCTAATTTTTTCGACAGTGGGCTGCCAGAAAAGGGGGTATGAGAAAGAGGGAGAGACGTGGCAAAGAACCATTGTTCGGTATGAACTCGGGTCGGCCACGTCGAGGACTAACGCCACTGTAGATTTGTTGTTCACTCTAACCACTGCGCCACCGAAGCACGCCTGATTGATCCTGTTTAAAGTTCTGTTGTTTTTTTGGGGCTCCTATTGTCTCCTGCATCTGTGTCCTTATTTCCATGGTGTGTCCTATCTCATCACTACTTCTCTGGAGGCAGAATGTTTTTCAGACACCTTTAGGTCTAAATCTTATGCTGCCAGCTTGTATCTCATGAGGAGCTGATGTCTGGTTTGGATGTTTTGGAGAAGGCGGACCTTGGAGGTGGTTGTATTTCACCCAAAGGTGACTCAGGCAGAACACCAGCCTCGCCCAGTGATATGTGCTTTATTTCTTCACCCCCTCAGCCCTCAGTAGCCGGCTGTAAGGAGCAGAAATCGATGGATCCCAGTCGGCCCATCGATCACCGTATCCGTGCAGAATATTTTAGGAGGCTGTTTGCATCTTTAAAAGCGATCAAACTGCTCACACAGGGAAGCCCAGAGCACATTAAACTGAGGCAAACTTTTTTCAACTTCTTCTGGAAAAGCAAAAAAGTAGTCAGTTAAAATATTAAATCCAAAGAACTAGATGAGATCTGCAAGAAAGCAGCTGACAAATGTTTTGCAGATGTTCATTCAAAGCCAGATTTACTTGTGAAATTTGGATCAATGTTTCTGCTGCATTTCCCATGTTCTCCTGAGTTTAAAGGTAGGACCGAATGGCTGGACATCGTGCTTTAGGATTTGATGGAGGGTCTAGTACAGATTTACTTTGGGATACGCATTTTTTTGTTTTTTTATGGGGACAGAATAAATAAATGAAACAAAACAACAGGCCAACATTTCATTATCTGTTTTACTGAGTGAGCCACAGAAACAAACAGCCTCAAGCAGCTCTTAATCAACAATCAATTTGAATCAAGAGAGCGATCAGTTACGTTTTCTGCGTCACAAGATAACATTAGAAATTGACTTATGTTTTCTTTTTTTTTTCTACAGTGTCCTGTCTGGCAATGTGGCAATAAGACAAATGGAGCAGTACGGCTATCGCCATAGTGTTCTGCTTGATTTTTGCATATAAATAGCTTTATTATAATTCATGCAGGAAATATTACAGATGATATGGACGCTGCAATGTAAGTAGAACAGGAAAGGAAAAAAACAGGAAAAGGGAGAAAAGATGAAAGGAAAGAGGAGATAAAAGGGAGACAATGATAAAAAAAAAAGAAAACACTAATGTTTTCAGTGTAGGGGCCACAAGTGGGGCCAAAACAGGTTGTGTCGGGACTCCTCGGAAGGAGTCTTGGTTGCATTCCTCACTGAAAGCTGTCCATGACCATCACACTACCACCACCATGTTTGACAGCTGGTGTAAAATATATATGATATGCTGTTAGTTCTCAGGTTGTAGTTCCTCCAAAGTCAGATATCATCTTTGAAAAACATTTTCAAAATTAAATAATTATGATTTCTAATATTTAAGCATGGGGAGGGGGGGGTTACAATTGCTAATGAAACTACTCTGTTTTGAGCCAGTTGCTTTGTTTGCTGCAGATTATAGTCCAGTTAAATACAACTGAAGAATCTGAAGTTCAGAGTCCAAGAGATGGTTTACCTCACATCATCTTTAAAGCATTTAAACAGCAACCTATGCCTATAGCCATGTCTGTTGGTACTGTAAACAGCTGTCAGATGATTTGCGAGAAAAAACTTTGGAAGTAGCCCTAACTGACAGATTTATTCTACTTAAATGAAATCACTGAAATCTCATTTAGACTAAAATCAGAAATGTTTAATGAATTACATAAAGACAGTTTTTTTTTTTTTTAGGTTTCCATCAACAATGTGGCCTATGGTGCCACCTGCTGACCAGAGCATTGGACCAACCAATAGCCTAAAGCAGTGCTCACGGATTAGCGAACCGAGATCCGAACCCAACCTGATTTAAAACATTAATAAATTACTGCATGGCAGTGTCTCATTTCACTTGCATTGCTTCTCCTGTTTGTATGGTAAAGCCCTCTGGGACCAGCCTGCACGTGATTCCAATGAGCCAATGAGCTGCTGTCAGTCTGGGTTGCTGCCTATATAACACATAGCACAATGTGTCCACATGGATGCATAAAAACTCATTTTATTTCAGTGTTAAATTCTGTTTAATGTAACTTATTATAATTAAAAATGTCTCCGGACCTTTACTGGTTATTTTCTTTATTCGGACCCCACTGATTTTTAATTGGTTACCCCTGGGCTAAAGGATGATATATATACTCTGTAATGGTTTTATGTGTTTCTCCTTAGGTTATGACTAGATGTAGGTCACCTTTTTTATCCCGTTAGTCCTGATATTCATGCTCTGTTTCAATATTATAACAACTTAAGGTTGGTTTGGTTCATCACCTTCCACCAATGGCGTCACCTTTTTATATGAAGAACAAGGTTTTTAAAGGAATGATGTCCAAAAGAGGCGGTAGGTTTTTTTTGAGTGAGCCTGATGTGCCTGTCCTCCACTAAGAGGCTTATCTCACACAGCTTGTAACGGTGAGAGAACAACAAGCAGCCAGGGGCATAATAAACCTCAAATCTGGATTGAATCATCAGGCCGCTGGAGCAAGCCAGCATGGTTATAAGAGCAGAGAGAGAATGGAGAAACCATAGAAACTGTCACACTCCTGCACCATGTGACCAAAGTGTCAGCACCTGAACCTGTGAGAAGGTCAGGCTCAGACATGAGCTGCCGGGCAGGGCAACACTCATGGAAATACTTTTTTCCTTCTAACACAGGATTGCAACAAGCACCAACTTTAATATGTTTCGACTCTACATGACTAACAAAAAGAAGTCCAAAATGGTGCAATTTAAAGATTTTTTTATCTTTTGTAATTTTTTTTTTTTTTATTTCTTTTTAAAGTGTGGCTTGATTTGTTATCCAGCTCCTTCTATCAATATAGTTAAAAAAAACAAAAACCTTTGGCATCATACTGTAGCTGCAAGTTGGAACCAGAATCAGAGCCTGCCTTATTTAAATTATTTCTGCTCACAAACAAGGAATATAAGGACATTTTAAATATATATATAAAAAAGTAGAGTTTTCATTATTTATAGTAATGTTGCACCAACACCGATGCCAGTATTGGGCGAGGTCCCGGTCCAGCACTAAAATGGTGGTATTGGTATTGGTGAGTACCAACAAATAGGGCATACATACCATTTTGAGAGCCAAAAGTTTATTCAACTATTGTCACCCATTCCAGGTAGGCAATAAAAGTTCTACTGGATTCACTTTGTATTACCGTAGTCTTTTTCCTGCTTCACAAAGGTAGGCAGCAGCTTGACAAAGCCATGATGGCAATTATTTTACATCCAAGTAGTATGCCATTCTTCATATATACACACACACAACAAACAGATGTTTCGGTATCGGCCAATACTAGGTATCGGGGCCAGAAAATGGCATCGGCGCAACACAAAGTTTTTGCATTTTTTTTACAAAAGAGGAACCATTGGTTGAACTGATGCAAGCATGCAGCTTATTTATCTGAGCATTCTGACTCTATTCCCGGTGTATCTCTCTACAAGCTTTGTACATCTTCAAACGTTTGATCTTTTATTGTTGCAAATTACCCACTACCCTCTGGCAGATTCTCCCTTATTAGCCCTGGACTTTGACTAGGCCGTTATAGAAAATGAATATCTTAATCCAAACCTTTCTGTTTTGGCTCTGGCTGTATGTCTAGTGTTGTGGTCCCTCATTTCTCCTGTTCCTATTCATGTTGGTGTCAACTATGACCACCTGTGAAGGTCCTGAACAGAGCGATGTTGTCCGGGGTCAGAGAGTCGAGTTGGGTTTATGTGTTGGCGCCAGGTTCATCTCCCAGGGGCAGCTGGAGGTCCCTGTACAAAGCTCCCATAGAGAAACGCAGTGCGGATCTCCAGTGGAGGGTGGTGCACGGGGCTGTGGCCACGAACAGACATGTGGCGCGTATTGATCACAGATCAAGGAGTCAGTGTGCCTTTTGTCAGGCTGAGGAAACGCTACAGCATCTCTGGTTCGGATGTTCCAGACTGGTTCCTCTCTTCTCATTGTTATAGCAGCAATGAACGTTTTATTTTTGGTCCCAGATACTTAGTAACACAATGGAGTAATATTTGTCTGGTACATTTTTTGTTTGGTCAGGCAAAGTTGAGCATTTGGCTCAGCAGGAGAAATAAAATGAAGGAGAAAGGTTCTGTAGATGTTGACCTGATGTTCAGAGGGCTGGTGGCTGCACGTCTTAGGACAGAGTTTGCCTATAGGGGAGGTAGAGATATTTTATTTTGTGTAAGTGATGAATTGCTTACTCTCAGTTTTTGATTTGTTTTTCTTTTGTATGTGATTTACTTGTGAGTTTGTAATGTAATGACATATTGGACCAATAAAGGGAGTTCATGGTCAACTATGACCACCTTCCCTGGCAAAGAAAAGCTTCCCCACAGAAGAGATTATCTAATGGTCTAATCCAGCAGATCATACACTGCCACTCTCTGAGCAAGAACCTTAACCCCACACTGATCCCCCGACACCCCACAATGGCTGCCCACTGCTCCCCCAGGGGATGCAGAGGTACATTTCACCAATGTGAGATCATTAAAGTGTAATTACTATTTTATTTTATCTCCTAATACAAACGATTTTTGGCTAAAAAGTTTAATTTTCTTCTCATAAGGCCAGAGTAGCTTCTCCATGTTTGATTTGCTTCTTCTTTATCTGGTTTCAGAATGAAAACTGCTTAAAGGACTAGAAGTTGTCGACGGCATTCTATGCATTGTAGTTCTCCAGTTTGATAAACTACTTTTATATGGCAGTTTAAGAATAATTAATAATTTAGTGAATGTATTCGAGTGGAAAAAAAAATCCTACCAATTTAGGATACCCATCAAATCTCAGTTTTTGTCGTGCCCTCAAACGCAATTTCTGCAACATAGAAAGAGGCAAACAGCAGAGAAGGAATGGCGGGTTTAAAGAAGTGTTCAATATATACAGTTTAAACTTTATACTCAAACAGGAAAATCATGTTTGTGAGGTTTTCTTGTCTTTATAAAACACATGGAACTATATTAAGCCTCCAGCAGCAGCAACTTACTGCGTAGCGGCTAATGCTAACTAAGTTAGCTATGACCCGGAAGTTTGTTTTCGTTTTTGAATTTCCAACATTTAAGTAATTTTTTAGCTCGTACCCATTAATTACAGCATGAACTTCAAGCAAGTTTAGCACCGTCCCTTTTGTGGCACCAAGTTAGAAATTTATCTAACTTCCTGCACACCTTCACAATAAAAGTCTTGGGCGTGTTTAGCATGTCCTTAATTGTAAACATGTTTGATTAAATGTTGATTGTTTGTTGATTGCGATACGATCATGATGACATTACGAAAAGCAATGATATACTTTTTAACTGCGCATATTAATTTGCACACAGCAATCTTAATATAAAATTATTACCTTTGTCAAAGTGTAGAAAATCAGAGCATTTTGTTTTGTGCTGATAAAGTAACATTCAGATTAAATCCCAAATTTTTTTAAATCTCAATAAAAACATGGATGTCACATCAAGACATTAAAGTTTTACATTGCTGCAGTCTCATGGCCGTTGCTTTGTTTGTAGAGATTTTAATTTTACTAAAGGACTTTATGTGGATTTACTTCTTCATACCCCTTTTCAAACAATTTAAATTAATCAATGTCATTTCTCTGGTTGTAAATACCGACAAGTCTATCTGGTGGAGGGTTTGTTTCTATTTATGTTCAGGTGAATTTAGTCAATTTGGAAATTGGTGTTTGCTTTGGTTGATGTTGACTAGTTTGTTTGGTATTGTTAAAGATAGGCTCTGTGTATGCAACTTGAAGCTCTGTCTGTCCGGTTCTTTTTCCTGAAAAGAGATCACTCAGGACAAACTCTTTAAATAACATTTCATTACTTATATGCATTAAATAACCAGGAGAACTGACAACAGATTCTGATAGAAAATGTAATCTAACTCAGGTCAAAGAAGTTGCTTAGAGTTACAGAAGGCAGCTGCTCATCTCTGGGCTCCCCTCTCAGGAAGTGGCCCCTATTATCAGTTAAAAAGGCATTTTATACATCCCCAGTCTGCCACATCATCACATTTTACATCAGACACGTTAGCAGATGAGTAGACATCCATGGCTCCAACATTATCAGAATATTAAACTTTGTTCTTAGTTGAAGTACACCGCTCTCATTCCATTCCCAAATCTTTACCTAATATCTTTTTCTAATATTAAAGTGTAATAAACTCACACATCATCAATAATTATTCTAAAAGTTAGTTGATTCATTTATTCTTGTTTGTCAAATTGTCTCTTTAAAATTGCCTGAAATAATTTCCTATTTATTCATTCATATGTGGGAACTTTGGGTTAAATTAGGTGATCTCTATGCATCTAAAACATTGTAACAATATTTGGAGAAAATATGATTGAATTTTAATTATTATTATTATTTTTTTTTTTGTACATCCTTAAAAAACAAAACAAAAAAAAACTCAATGCATGAATATTCACACTTTGAGATTGTGATGTATTTTATGGAAGAGGATTAGGGCCACTGAAAAAATAAAAAAAAGTTTAAATATTATTTCAGTTTAATATTGTAAAAAGGTAAAAATTCTGACATTAATCTGACTTTTTTTTCCTCACAATTCATACTTTAATCTCAGAATTTTGGATCTTAATGTAGATGGGCACCATGAAGGCAGAGATGTGGGAGCACTCAGCTTCACTGACAAAAATGTGAGTTGTTTGGGAGGGCCAGTAACACAATGGTGGAAAATTAAGGAATTAGGCAAGTTTTTACATGCCTGAGGGGTCCCTGGTAATCCTGTTTCATTAATGGAACAGCAGAAGGTGATTAAAACAAGAGATAGTTTAGTCTCTAAAACAGACATGGCTACAGCTTGATAATAACATGTTTGTTAGCTGTCAGAATTCAGTCAGAAGTCTGAAAAAAGTCAGAATGAGAAAAAAATTCAGAATTCTGAGATTAAAGTAAGAATTCGGTGAAAAAAATTCGTCAGAATTCTAAGGAAAAAAGTCAGAATTCTGAGAAAAAAGTCAGAATGACTTTTTTTCCCATATCAAACTGAAATAATTATAAAAATCAGTTAACCTTTTATATATTTTCAGTGGCCCCAGTCTTCTTCCGGAGTTTTTAGATCTATAAATGCAGTAATTTAGTTTCACAGCAAACCGTGAAAGTGAGAAAGAGAGAGAGATAGGGGGAGGGATGGAGGGATGGGAGGAGACAGATTATGGAAATCAAAGTAAATAGATGCAACAGAAAATGGAGAGAGGGTAAATAAAACGGACTCCGGGTCTGAAAGCAGCCGCTGATGAAACTCTCCAGAGTGCGAGCAGCAGCAGCAGCTCCTCCTCCTCCTCTTGCTGGTTTTTAACCACCCATCCGCGCTTCTTCCTCTCCATGCCGGCGGAGGTCTCCGCGGGGCGGCCATGGCGAAGATCCGGGTGTCGTACGAATACTCCGAGGCTGAGGACAAGAGCATCCGGCTGGGTTTGTTCCTGATCGCCTGCGGGATCCTCAGCCTCTTCATCCTGGGCTTCTGCTGGCTCAGCCCGACGCTGCAGAGCCTGCAGAGCAAACCGGCCAACTGCACGGTGAGCCACATGCAACCACTTTTAGGATTTCTGTTTCATTTACAAGCTCTCAATAAACTTTATCAGTAGATGTCATAGTGCACTTTCTAAGAAAATATATTTGTGACTTTTGGAGGAAGTAATAGAACAAGAACAAATTTAACTAAGTGTTTATAGTCTGATTCTGGGTGTTTAAAAAGGTATTTGCAGATCTTTTGCAGCAGGTAGCTTTCTGCATTCATTTCAGCTGCTTGGTGAATAAACCTTAACTGCATGAATCATAAAATCTTTAAGGAGAACTTTGTATGTTGGTGTAACATTAGTTCTTCAGGCTGTATTACTGAGGGAACTTCACTGTATTTACTGCAACAGCTTAATGTTTATTTACATCCTCCTTGCACCAGTTTGACCGCTCTTTGCTTTCAGAACTTCCTTTATGCTTTGTGGAGAATGTTTTAGCAAGGTGTTGGAAACGTTCCTCTGAGGTTTTTGGTCCACATCGATGTGGCTGCATCTGTCCAGCCATGCAAACATGAAGTGAATCTCCTTGCATAAAGTCCCTCTGGTGACTTTAAAGGCTAACGGATTATGTCGTGTCCATCCATCCATTTTCCATCCGCTTATCCCAAGCAGGGTGGCGAGGGGTGCTGGTGCCTTTCTCCTGCTGTCTACAGCGAGAGGCGGGGTCCACCCTGGACAGGTCACCAGTCCGTCACAGGGCAACACAGAGACAAACAACCATTTACACACACCTAAGGAGAATTTAAAGATGTCAATTACCCTAACAGTCTTGTTTTTGGAGTACCCAGAGTACCCAGAGAGAACCTATGCTATTCAGGGAGAATATGCAGAAAGAGCCAGGCCAGGAATCCAACCTGGATATTCTTGCTGCAAGGCAGTAGTGCTACACACTGCTCCACTGAGCAGACCCTAAACTCATGTTTAAAAAAACATATTTGGAGATACTTGAGCATAATGACATGGTGCATTATCTTGTACATTTAGAGCTGCTATTCAGCAGGTTTTAGCTGCACTGGTTCTCTCAACATGGATCAAACAGCTGAATCCCTTCATCAGCATCATTCAGCTCTGCAGAGCCTGTTTGATTCTGGTGTGTTTGGGAAGTGGTGCGTCTAAAAGCTGGGCCCACACCATTATACCACCACCAGCAGCCCAAATTATTCTGTAGCTTCCAATGTCACAGAGACCCATAGAAGTTTTAGCTGCTCTCATATTGTCCATTTCTTGTTCAGCCTGTCTGAACAGCAGCCCCAGTTTCCTGTTTTAGATCACACGTTTGGAGCTCTGCATGCTTATCCTCCTGCTGTGGCGCATCTCAGACCACTCTGCCCGTTTTCATCTGATCTCTTCACACCGACGAAAGGATCTGATCCATTCCAGTCGCTCTGTGATGACCAGCAACATGTTAACATGGATCCCAACCGATACCTGAATCCCAAATGAATGCTGTGGTGATCAGATGTTGCAGAGTAAAGTGATGGTGATAAGTGTGACGGGATTAATCTGATCCGACAGGATCTCTAACACTGAGCTGTGGGCTATCGTCCAGGGAAGCTCAGACTACAGCTGGAGTCACACTGACCGCCTGGTTTAAAGTTCTTCAATTAGATTCATTAACTTCCTTTTAGTTTTTTTGCTTTTTCACTCAAATCAATTTTTTTTCCCAATAATCAGGCCTAATTACATATGATTCAGCTCAATTCTAACGATGTTACAGTACAATCAACCTCTGTTGGTGATATAATAGCAGTCTGTAAACGGGACTGCAGCCACAGAAGCCCTGATTGTGTCGAATCATCAACTTCAGCTGTGGCACAGTGGGAGGACAAGTTACCTTACAATCTGGAGGTCGAGGGTCTGATTCCTTCTCTGATGTGAGATGTTTCCCTGGGAGAGTGAAAGTGAAACTAGAATCATGCTCTAAGAATCCATTTTCTTTAACATTTAAAACTGACAATTTAACCATTTACAAGGAGATTGGATTTTTCCGGTTCTTAGTGAGTCACTTTAAACTGCGCACTGCATGCAATCAGGCTATGTATCTTGACAAATAAATGCATGTTGCTCAAACATTTCTGGAAGGGTTTAGCCTGTTATTGTACATTGAGACACTATTGTTCCCTTTTCCGTTGTGTCTTCTCTTCCAGAGTTGTCCAGTAACTTAGGTGCTGTACTTAAGTAGCTTTTTTCTGTATTGGTACCTGAGTATTTACTTTTATTCTACATTTAAACAAAAATATCTGTACTTCCTATTCCTTACTTCAATCTGAAAAACTCACACAAAGAGATAAGACAATTAGAAGAAATTCGGCAGGAAACAGCATTTAATTTTGATAGATATGCATGAACAGGAGCAAAGAACAGGGCTGTTTCCCCCCAGGCCTGAAACTGGTGGTGGAGTGGATATGAAGTTGGTCAGTCTGTAGACTGCTGGTTAGCGAGACGGTCTGCTGAGCTTTATGGGGAGATCCAGTAGACTGCATGAGCTGATACTAGAGCTTCACTCAGGGACCTGGAAGATGGAAGTCTAGCTTGGATAACACAAGTTGAGAGAACCTGTCCATGATGAGCAAGCATGAAGCGACAGTGGAGAGGAAAAACTCCCCATTGGGAAGAAACCTCTGACAGAACCAGGCTCAAGAATGACACACTGATGAAGTTTTAGCTACGATGGCGGAGGAGGGGCTGGAGGGGGGTTGAAACAGGGTCATCTGAAAGAAGTCACACAGTGCATCCACTGCCTGCGCACTAGATAGTAGAAGAGTTACGGATCGGAGGCCTTTTATTTATTTATTTTTTGTTTTTTTTTGTTTTTGTTTTACAGTGTCCTGTCTTGCAATGTGGCAATAAGAATAATTGTCTTGATGCCAAAAAGAGCCCAACAGATTTTACTTTCACAAGTGGAGCAGTACGGCTATCGCCATAGTGTTCCGCTTGATTTATGCATATAAATAGCTTTATTATAATTATGCAGGGAGTTTTACAGATTATATGGACACTGCAATGTAAGTAGAACAGGAAAGGAAAAACAGGAAAAAGGAGAAAATATGAAAGAAAGAGGAGATAAAAAGGAGATAACGATAAAACATCTTCAGTCTGCTTCAGCACCTGCAAAGAGATGTAAAAAGAACAGCACAACCAACAGACATGGTACAAGATATACAATAAAGTAACACCTAGATACTATCGCTGAAGTATAAGTAGTATTTTTTAATCTGACATGTATTCTGTGTTACCTGAAGATAAGAATATGGGCTTTCTGTATTGAAGTGGATCAGAGGCGTTTTAAATTAATTTTGGATGCTAATTGGCTTACATGGAGGGCTGATTCAAAGCTGATTGGCTGTGTCACAGGTGGATGTAGGAGAGCAATCAGTTTCTTCAGTTGATCTTCCGCCTAGGCTCCATTTTTATCCAAATAGGCCTCTTACTTCTATACCTGTTGATAATGACAAAGTGTTACAGCTGCAACAAAAAAGGGAAAATGTTGGCGGGGGAGTGGTGGCCTAGTTGTAAGGGCAAAGAGCTTGGATTCCTGAGGCTGTAAGTTCAAAACCCACTCCCACAGACTGGACGTCTGTGTCTTCAGCAGGCGTAGAGCTAACAGAACTGGCAGCGTTGCGAGGCAAGGGCTCAAACATGTACGGCTGTAAGCCTTCTACACCAAACCAAGCTTCTGCCGCCCTGGCGTCCTCTTCCACAGCATCTTCATCCCCGCTTTCCTCCTCTAAATAAAACATGTATGACGGAGGAGACTCATCCACGACCTCCGACACTAAACTCTCCTCCTCTTGCATGTTTCCTCTGTCCATAGCGTTCCTTGACAGTGTCGTTGCTAAGTCACCAATTTAGTGCTACTTGGTCCCAATGGAATTTCCCATTGGGAACCTGCTAGCACTAAGTTGCTAACTGGTTAGCAAGATGCCTCCGACAACCTGGCCACAACTAAACATGCTTGGGAACCTTCCACCACAACAATCCCACCCACTTGATAACCGACCAATCACATTCACTTTTTTCGTAAAGTTGTGCACCACTCAGGAGAATTCAGAAATGTAACGGTTGGAACAGCCGCTTCCCTACGACGTAGAAACACGGCAGTTCCAACCGTTAAGTTAAATTTTTGCTTTTACTTTAAACATTATTTTTTTATCTGCACTTTTACATCAGTAAATAATGTGATTACTTTGACTCCTCTGTTTACTACTAAGATTTCAATCCATTATGTTTGCATCCTTTAGATAAGTAATGCACACAAACTTTATTAGATAATTAATGTCAGAAGCCACCAAGTTAATTTGCTCTTTTTTGACTGATCTTCAGCTGTGCTGGTATTTCCTGTAAATTACACACCTGGACAAAGTTGTTGGTTCACCTCATTTAATGAAAGAAAAACCCACAATAATCACAGAAATACCTTTAATCTGACAAAACATATAAACAACAATGAACAAATGAAGGTCAGGCATTCAACAGAATTATTAAAAAAATAAACTCATGAAAGTTCAAGTTAAAATTGGAATAAATCATGTTTAATGCTCAATGATTTCATCAGACTGAACATCAGTCTTGTTGGAAACATCTGTGTTGGAAAAATAAACAGATTTTCCAATTCTGAATAGATTCTCATTTTAATTTGTAAAGATTTATTCACAGAACTAAAGATTGATTTCTTAAAAATGTATTTCACCATCCTCACAGTCGGGATTAATTATCATGAATTTATTAATTTACTGTGGAATAATAGTATAATACTAGCATCAGTATGTTGCATATCTACAGTCTTGTGATTCAGGTAACACCTATAAAATGATTTTAAATATCAGCCATCCGATTTTAGATTAAACTGAATCGAAAAGAATTGTTTCTAAATTTTAAGTCTGACTTGAATCAACTTTTTTTAGCCCTATTCTGAATTAATCTCCAGACATCTTTGCTTAAAGTCGTTTTATTAACTATAATAAAAATAATTGGAATGTCAATCGTATGAGTAACTGTTCATATTGCATCATATACCTTTACAGTTTGCTTTAAATCCCTGAAAATATAGTCAGATCTCCCACCATGTCTTAATCTTGATCTATTTCTGTATTGGTTTCCATAGAAACGTTAATTGCTGCAGGTTTTGCTTACAATGATTTACAGGTCTTTTAATCTAATCACATTTCTGGCAGAGTGTACTTTTGAGTTAACATGTGGCCATATTTTGGACTAGGGTCAAAGATGCACTCCAGTGTTTGCTGCCTGCTTTTGCGTTCGGTCGCATTCATCCACTGTTGAGACGGTTTCTCTGCAGATTTCCATTTTGGCAGCAGTAACTCAAACAAACTGAGGAAAGTGATTAAAGGGGGCCGATTCTTTTTGGGAAAGCTGATCCAGAGTCCAGAGATCTACTCTAAACAGAGAAATGATGCTCAAGCTGGTGAGCACAATGGAGACACATCAGTACCAGTGTGAGTGTGTGGTTGCTTTAAAGTCATAAAAGCTTCGTTTTCTTCCATTAATTATAACTGTGCTCTAAATAGTTACTGGACTGGGACTGAAGCAGTTAATCTGATTTATCATAGTTAATCAAGCTACTAAAACGATCAACTAATAAAGTGTTCAAATAATTGTTAGCTGGAGTTTACAGACAATAAAACATTTACTAAATAAACAACCCTCTTAAAGAAGATACTAAGCAAAAGGTGCATAATAAATGCATACATTTTGTTATTTTTTATAACAGTTAATGTGCAAGATCTATAATAAAAAGAATAGAGACAAATTAAAGCAACCAATGTAGAAACAAAAATAGTCCAAAAACTGCTCCACCTGGAAATAAGTAAGTCTAACTTGGAGTCAAGCTCTAAACACTTTTGGTAATACTTAAATTACAGATTCTATGTAGACCTAATCTTTGATGTCTTAAAACTTGGGTAATTTAAACTTTAAAGAATCCAGACTTTAGGAACTGCTAAAAAAAAAGCCACTGAGCATTAAAGGTTGATGATAGAGATGCTGTTTGCTCACCTGGAGACCATCTCACCCATCAGTTTTGAAAGAGGAAATATTCTACAAAAGTTGCACAGTCAACCCTAAAACATTTTTTTCTAATTTAGTTATTTTAATCTTTTTGGTTGTCAATAAAAATTAGATTAGTCCGGCTTCAGAGATACTGTGGCATTTCAAAGCCTCTGGGAATATATGCATGAAATAAATTACAGGCTTCTATACGCCAAGTGCGACGGATGACGGATTTCTTCCAAGCTGATTTATTTGACTGTTAGCTTATTGCATCATTTTAGAGGGATATTTTTTTCCCTCTAAATTTTGCAGTCCCTGGTCATATGGGACAGAAAGCTGGTCCAGTCTGCCGTTAACGAATCTGTGGCTTAATAAGGCATAAATCAAAATACTTGAGTTCAATGCAGCTGCTTGGCCTCTTGAGTGAAGACCGTCTGACTTTTATTAAATCAGATTAGATTGATGGTGTCGTCTCCCATGTGTTGTTTATTCATCCGTCTCATCGTACCACACCAGTAATGAGAGGTCATCACTCCTTTACCATTACTGACATGCAGATGATTCAGGAATCATCTCCTTAATAGTCCAGTTCACACGTTTTTACACATTTAGACATAGGTTTCTATGGGGTGCTGATGAGCAATTGGTTTCTATCCTTGGTTACCATGACAAAATGTGATTCTCCTTTTTAAAGAAAAGAAAAAATGTCTTTGAGTTTGGTGTTGGTTTTATTGGCTGTCCAGTATTGATTGATGGATACATACTACAGAGGGTAAATGTCAGCAGTAACAAAAGACATAAATATGGAACCGGCTCTGACAAGACTGATTAATGTTTGTGCAAAAGGTTGCTAAATGAGGCTCCCCTGGCGAGCAGAGCAGGGTTATTTTACAAACTGATGTTGCTTTCTGGGTGTTCAGGGTCCTTAAAATAAAATAAAAAAGTAATAAATAGTTTGCTATTGGAAGGAACAAACTATTTAGTGGGGAAATGGCGGCCTAGTGGTTGGGGCATTGCGCTTGGATCCCAGAGGTTCTGAGTTCAAGCCCCACTTCCACTGACTGCCACTGTAGGTCTCCGAGCAAGACCCTTAACCCCACACTGCTCCCCGGGCAGCGCACAATGGCTGCCCACCGCTCCCCAAGAGGATGGCTTAAATGCAGAGAGGGAATTTTGTTGCTTTATAGTTTGGACAAGGAACTGACAATAAAGTTAAATTCTATTCTAACTATAAAAGTTTATGGGGAATTACCTTGTGTGTTCTTGGGGAAAAAATCCTGTAGTTTCCAGTAAATTAAGTTGTAAGCTCTGGGTAAGAAGTCTTCAAGTTTCACTAAGTTAACTTGTAAGATATTATGAAGAAGAACCTTCCAGAACTTCCAGAGAATTAACTTGTAAGTTCTTGAAAACCCTTTAAGTATATGCAAATCATTTGTAGGCTTTGATAAAAAACCTTGTAAGTCCATAGAATTGCATTTCAAGTTCAGTTTAAGAACCTTGGAGGTTCCACAATATTGACTTGTAGGCTCTAAAAATGACCCTGTAAGTTCTAGAACATTAACTAGTAAGCTCTGCTGAAGTTTCTTTAGAAGCTCCTGAGAATTAACTTGTAAGTTATGGGAAATAAGCCCTGAAGTTTCAGTAAATTAACCTGCAAGCTCTGCTAATGAGTCCTGTAAGGCCCAAAAAATTAACTTGAAAGTTCTAATAAGGAACCTCGGAAGATCTGGAGAATAACTGGTTAGTTTTGGGAACGATTCCTGGTAGCTCAAGATGATTAACTTGTATGTTCTGGTAATTAACCCTATAAATTAAAAATATATATATATTTCTAATTTAATGAGAAATAATTCTGCAAATTTTAGTAAATCAACTTTTAAGTTCTGGAAGGAACCTTCAATGTTACACAGAATTGATGTGTAAGTTCTGGAACTTCAGATTTTAGTAAATCATATTGTTTCGTTCTGAGAAATAACCCTGAAGGTTTAGAGATGTAACTGGTAAGTTAAGGAGAGAACCCAGTAAGGTCCAATGAACTAGTGGCACAAACGAACAAATATAAAAACTGTTGCTTTGTTTTTGGGTTAGGAGTTTGACTGTTGGTCCTTCTGCTCATTGTCTGTCGTCCTTTTCAGGTGGTGTCTGTGTTGCGTCCCGAGGAGATGTTTGAGTGTGTTTTTACATGCGGCACCGACTGTAAGGGGACCTCGCTCTATCCCTGCCTGCAGATCTTTGTCAACAACTCCGAGTCCAACTCAGTGGCGCTGCTCCACTTCGACGAACAGCAGCTGGTCCTCAACCCAAAGGTAAACAACCGCTTTACTGTTTCGCTGTGATTGGATATCAGCATTGGGGTAGTTAATACAGCAAAAAGTTTTCTTAAATGTAGATATTTCTCATTTACGACTACAATAAGGTAAATCTTAGTGCCTCCGAATCAAATATTGAAATCCTTCTGTTAATACAGTTTATTCAATCTTTATTTAACCAGCTAAATTCACTTTAGTGTTTTTAAAGAAAAGTTTGGTCATATTCAGAATTCAAACTTCTGAAAGTACTTGAAATATGAAATTATTAAATACTGTTCAATAAATGATCATAAATCATCCCTGAGGCAGTAGATACATACATGTGAATGTCCCATATAATAAAGAAATATAACATCTATATCTGTATTACATGATTCAAATGTATAAACACCATAACATTTTTAAAATAACAACTAAACAAACATCCTATCAAATAAATTAAGAAAATCATTTCAAATGATGATTAGAAAAGTTAAATATGAACTGAAAAAAGTAAGAGAAAAATAATTATACTTATTTCTCAAGATTTTCTCAGATTTTTGTGCTGTTTTTTGGGGTCAGGCTGAAATATTTGAATAAGCTAGCTTAGCGTTAGCCATCACGTTACCCAAATGCAGTAATGACATAAAATTTATCATAGAGACACTTAAAATTGATTTTAATGCCAAGATATCCAGAGGTAACCAGGTACCTCTGTAATTTACTCTAAGATATCTGCCTGCCACTACTATTAGAACGTTTATAGAAACACTTGGCTTCAATCCGCTTTTGTTTAAAGTTTAAGTAAATCTTTTGGGGGAATAAGAAATAGGTCAGTTGTTCTCATACCTGATGTTAAGTATTGTTCTCCGTTGGAGAAATATGACTTGATGAAAACCCTCCAATCGTTCCGCACTTCAGGAACCATCTTTTAAAGGAAAGGTCCGGTCATATTCAGACTTCAAACTTCTGAAAATACTTTAAATATGAAATTATTACATACTGTTCAATTAATTATAAATGATTTTAATTAAGAGTAATTTTCATTTGAATGTGGGCATCCATGTTTGTCAAAGTACACTACTGCCACCGACTGGTTGGTGACGTCACGGTGCGGTATCGGCTGTTGATCAAGTCCCAGTGCTGTATCTGGTGTTTGTCACAACGCGCTATTATCCAAGTCATCTTGAACACATTCTTCTTCCAAATGTTGGCTACATATTACGTGTTTTTTTCTCTGGCCAGAAGTTTGATGGCAAATCCTCCCTCTTCAAGTTGGCAATCCAACGACGAACCCGTGGATCATGAATCATGGTCACTTTTATCCGACGTATTACAACATCGAACCGCCATGCAGGATTTTTAATTCCTTTAGAGTCATATTCCATAAACTGTAGTCTTTAAATCCACATATCACCGCAGTAAGCGCTGAAACACATAACATTTATACAGCTTATCATTTCACATTAAACCATTTTAAATGCTTCAACTTGTGCAAAAATAACCACTGGCAAATGCTGTTATACAAATGAATAACACACCTTTTGCCTCTTCGGAGGGGCTGCCAGGACTATATTCAATGATACCGTAGCTCTGTGTCTAATCCAATGCCGTACTTATGAGAAAACATGCTAACCGCCACTACATTACACGGGACCAGAAACACAAAAGCTTAACAAAATAAAAGCACTTAGCTCAAACCGGAAGTTGTTGACATTGTGAAAGAAAAAGTGTGTACAAAACAAATGAAACAGAACTCAACTCCATTTGCTGCAAAAAGAAAAAGGTTATGGTTATTTACAGTCAGATTAACTATGGCTCTGGTGAATTTCAATGGTGATGTGTCTAGAAGTTCCCATTGATTCTGCTTGTAAAGCGGGGCGAATGGCGCTAGACTTACCGCACCGTGACCTAACTGCCGAAAGATGTCAGGAGAGGTGTTACTATATTTAGCCGGTCTGGAACTCAGTGATCGCAACGGAAAATATTATTTATAGTTTTTTAGTGATTGACCATAAATTTATAAAATCACCGGAAACTTATTAGTTTTAGGTTTAAATAATGATCCATTGATCATTCCTTGCTGACTTTTCCTTTAAACTCCACCACTTCTTAAAGCGTTATCACATATATAGTTTATTTTATTAATAAAATGAGTGTGTTAATCTGTGATGTTTAACAGCTCGCTAAAGGATATACTTTCAAATCACAGTTTTATTTTCTTTTTTTTTGCTCAAACTGATTCAGCACAGATGGAAACAACACATTTCTACGCCCAGAATAAAGACATTAGCACCACTGAAAACTGTTGGCATGACTTGAGCTGGTTTCAAATTAACATCAAAACAGGAGAGTGTGAAGAAGCGCAGAAATGAAAAAAGATGTGATTGAGAGTGACGATGACTGAAGGATGGAGATAAAAATGGAAGCACAGCTGCAGCCATGGCAGCTACATGTGCTGTTATTTACTTCTGATCCTTAAGTCTGCCAGGAGTGTTTGTCGGATTGGTTTTTGGATTGCAGCCATTTAAATCTATTTCTGTTCAGCGCAGGACTTCTTGGAGAAACAAAACCCTCATCGACCTTAACAAACGGCTGATGGGGAAACGTCACAGCTCTGACTTGTTCCGCACTGACTTAATAGAAGCTCTCAGTTTGTTCAGGCTTGTGAAATGTGGGCCTTTATGATCAGGGATTAGAAGAGCAGATGCTCCGTTTAAAGCAACAGATGCGTCACTTTGATGCATGGCAACCCAGCTTCACAAAGTAACCAAGGTTTATCCGGAGTATCTGAAATTTTTCTGATACAACAATCTTTTCTAAGAAGTCCAGACTCATTTAGGGCAGGAACGACTTATCTGTCCCTGCTAGGAGAAAACTAAAATCCCTTTATTGGAGCTCTGATGGAAAATAAGGGGTCCAAAAAAGAAATGCTACCCTCTCTTCTGCTCAGAAAAGAAAACTGAGTCACAGTTCAATGAGTTTCAGCTCTATCTGGAACATTTGGGTCAAAATTTGGCAAAAGCTTAAAACCTTGGATCCATTCTTTCTCATAATCGGGCTCCACTGGCTTTAAAGGCATTATGTAAAACTCAGTGATGTTACTGACCAAGCACACCTGCTCCTCGGGTGTCTTTAGAGTTGTTGAAGAACGCTATAATATCTAGATCCTTATTTTTTTTTCTTCATTTTTTCATCTGGTTCTGTTCCCGCCTTCAGTAAAAAGTTACCTTCCAATAACAGAAGAGAATTAATCCTATAAAGTCTGAGATATTATTTCCACCTGAATAATGAGATCTTTCCTCTAAAGCAGAGGTCATGGATCAGGACCCACCTGCTGGCTAATCCGGACCCAACCTGATTTAAAACATTTCTAAGTTACTGCATGTTGTCTAACGGCAGTATCTAACTTCACTTGTATCGCTCCTTGATATGTGCTTTAGAATGACTTTGTCTCCATTCAAACTCAGGTTTAAAGCCTTGCAGGGCAGCATAAAGCCCACTGCTCTTATTAAGACAGAAAAAGAAAGAAAAAAACAGTCAATTCAGGTGTTTTATGAAATATGTGAATCAGGAAATTGTCTATATACCAAACTGAACGATTGTTGTCCTCTACTTCAAAAACACTTTAGATTTTAAAATTGAAAAATGTTTTTTTTGTTTTTTATATATTTTTTTTATTCAAAAAGTCAATGTATAACATGGATGGCATGCATAAACATTTCCTTTTATTTCAGTGTTAAATTCTGTTTAAAGTAACAGATTATGATTAAAAATGTCTCCGGACCTTTACCGGTTGTTGATTTTCTTTATTCGGACCGCGCTGATTTTTAATTGGTTACCCCTCCTTTGAACCCTCCAGAAGCCGCCAAGCCTCCCATCATCTCTTGAGTTTTAGGCCAAAATATCAAACCAGCTCTACATTAACTCAGAAGTTCACTCCCCTTCAACCTCAGCGCTCGCCTGGGCTGTCACTACAGCAACCGAGTAAATATAGAGGGGAGAGATGGCGCTCAGTCACCATGGTGACTGATGATGAGGAGATGAGGAGGGAGGGAGGGAAGTCACGCTCCATTCAGGAATCCTTTAATGTCTCGCACAGGGAGAGGATTGAAACGGGAAAAGATGGATGCCACGCTGCGTTCAGATAGGAAACCTCTATTGCTCCGCCCACTTAAAGACCTGAATTACACTGGAGACGTCATCATAACCAGCAGGTTACCCTCAGGGACTACGCTCCATTAATCTTTAACCAATCACTTAGTGAAGTAAACAAAAACAGAAGCACAGCATTAAAAATGTAGAGAAAAAATCTTTATACAACATGAAGCTGAGATTGTTCAAAGGAACAGAAGCAGTTTTGACAGTTTGTCACTCATTCCCATAAAAAAAAAACATCTTGAAAAAGGTTTAATTAATGTTGCGAGTTTCTCCCTATTTTTTCACATATATGAGGAAAATAATAATTTATTTGTTTAGAGCAATAAGTGTTGAGCGTCAAGCAGCCAATCAGCTAGATGTAACTCTGGAGAGGTTTGTATGTTGGCTACCAGCATCCTACAAGTGATTCTATGAAAAAAAATAGGAAATTTAAATTATTCTTTCATTCTTTCACCTTCTGCTCTTCCATGAACAAAACTGACTCCTCAGGGACTCATCAAAGTTGGAAAATGTATTAAGAACTGTCTTTTTTAAATGACTTCCATGTAAATTTTTAGAAAAAATATCACTGTCCATCTAAACCAGAGAACGGTCCCTGCTGCTCCCCTCAGCTCACCCCACTGAAGGATTTATGTTTGATCAGATGGATTTTTATGTTGATGATTCTGGGTTAAATGCATGTTTTTGGATCTTTATCCTTCTGGATCAGTTTCCCAGCTAAAACCATCAAATTTTAATTTAGAGTATTTTAGGCGTTTCTAAGAGTTCTTGATACCATGCAAGGTTCCCAGACTCTTTGGAAGAGAAACAGGCCCACAGCATCACAGATTCTCCCCCGTACTTAAAGTCGTAGGGAAATCATATTTAAATGTCAAATCATTCTGGCTTAAACATGTATATAAATGTACTCTTTATCAGACGATATTGTCCAAAAGGTAGAAAATTTCAAAAAAAAAAAAAAAAGCAATTCTGTCTTAAGATCAGTTTTTTTTTTGTTATCTTATGCAGGCCAGTTAGTTATACGTCAGCCTGAACACCTAAATTCGGCCAATCATATATCAAAGGTCATCTGTCAATCAAATTTTTTCAATCATAGCATCTTGATTCATATGTCGTAGCTAATATACGCAACGGTTGAAATAAGAAATCAGAATAATTTGCTTTCCCATTGAGTTCTGTCCCAGTGTTAATGGGGATGGACGTCTGTGTCTTCAGCAGGCGTAGAGCTAACAGAACTGGCAGCGTTGCGAGGCAAGGGCTCAAACATGTACGGCTGTAAGCCTTCTACACCAAACCAAGCTTCTGCTGCCCTGGCGTCCTCTTCCACAACATCTTCATCATGCTTTCCTCCTCTAAATAAAAATGTATGACGGAGGAGAGTCATCCACGACCTCCGACACTAAACTCTCCTCCTCTTGCATGTTTCCTCTGTCCATAGCGTTCCTTGACAGTGTCGTTTCTAAGTCACCAGTTTAGTGCTACTTGGTCCCAATGGAATTTCCCATTGGAAACCTACTAGCACTAAGTTGCTAACTGGTTAGCAAGATGCTTCAGACAAACCGGCCACAATCAAACTTGCTTGCAAACCTTCTGCCACAACTTGATAAGCGACCAATCACATTCACTTTATTCACTCGTGTAAAGTCGGGCACCACTCAGGAGAAATCGGAAATGTAACGGTTGGAACAGCCGCTTCCCTACAACTTTAATAATGGGAATGGTATGTTTCTACTCATTCATCCGTTTGGAAGCTGTTGAAAGTATTTTCCTGAACCTAAGCTGACCCAAGCCCATTACTCTCTGAAACTAGAGCAGAGTTTATGTTTCTAATGGTTGTAAGAAAGCGTCTTAAATGCCTCGCCATGTAGACATGCTTGGTAATTCTGTCGCCTCGTGGCAAAGAAGTACCGAGGGTTGAAGTTTGCATGTTCTCCCAGTGAATGTGTGTGTGTTCTCTGGGTACTCCAGTTTCCTTTCACAGTCCAAAAAAAAAAGCCCTGTGACAGACTGGCAACCTTTCCAGGATATGCCCCGGCTCTCTCCCTCAGAGCCCTTACAAGGACAAAACGGGGGGTAAAGATAATAAAATTAGATTTATATATTTATTTGACTAAGACAGTGTACATTAATATGCATTCCTGCCAATGCACCAGAATTAGCCAAAAGGCTATTTTTCATCTGGACAGATCTTAAATTTGTCTACCTAAAAACACAACAGTAAGAATTTTAAAGTGAAAAATATAAAGAGAATTAAAAATAGCTATAACTCTTCAAAACTTGTTTAAAAATACAGAATTAATATACGCTAGACTACAGATTTTAGATTAATAAAATGGAATAAAACATTCAAACAAAAGTTAATAATTTTCTCTCATTGCTCCGGACTTGGACATGAGAAATGTATAACTTGAAAAAACTGAACTTCTTGTCTTCAATAGTGTCTAAAATCTCAATAGTAAACAAACAATGCATTTGGGATGACCTATTTACCTTCACCATGGTAACGTATCATTGCCTTCGTTGATTTGAGTCGTCATTTCACCTCAATGGAGTTTATTGTTTTGTTGATGTTTTTTTTCCCCACATCAGAAATTAATAAAGTGATATCAAATATGAAATTAATTGTAATGTTTAGACGTACAGCCTGTTGAAAATGGATCCGGTCTTTATGTGTAAACACTAATTAGGCTGAAAAATAATTAGAGGTTCTAATAATAATAGTTCATTAATCAAAGCATGAAGGTCCCAGTCCTTTAACATCAGGAGTCAATGGGAGCTCAGTGATCTCCTGAAGCTTCCATGTTCGTAGATGTTTTCCTGTTATAACTCTAGAACCGACGGACAGAGAGCAGATAAACCAGCATGGTAAAGGACATTTAATCTACCTCTAACTCCTCCTGAGCTCTGTGACCTTTCACCAGCAGACATTCAGGCAGCATTAATTGCAGAGTCGTCTAAAACGGACTTTGTGGACGTAAACCAGCCGACTGAGAGCCAGATGAAGGGAGGCGTTCTCCCAGTTAATTGGTGTTGTGTCTATAGGGGGCGGTTAGTTAATGGAGCCACCTGTGGACTAGATGACTGACGTGACATTAAGATGTTCATCGGTGCGGCGCCCGCACAGACAGGCCAACCTTCTCTGTGTATGAGAAGCTAAGATGGTTGAAGAAAGGAACCAAGGAGACGAATCATTGAACACCCTAAACATGAACTAGTTCTTTTCAGCCAGGTTAAAGTGAATCGGTTCATAGTTCCCAGCTCCAATAAGAACTAGTTTTTATTTATCAGATTTTGTCTGAATACATTTTTTAGAGATATATTAGAAAATACACACTGTATACATAGTTACACTAATAAATATTCTGTATATTTTATCGTACTGTACGCAGTATATATATTTCTACATCAGTTGTTTGAACTATACAATGATTATTCCAAACATTTAGTCAGATTATTTAAACACTGATGAATAATTAATCTATGCATAAACAGATTTGTAGATAAATTCATGCAATCTCTGTTAAAAACTTAAAAACTTAAACTTAAAAACTTAAAAAATATTGTTGGGGTGGAAAAGAACAACACAAAGGAGGTTGGTTCAAGCACTTCTTTACTCCAACTGAGAGCAACGATACAGCAAAACACATATATATATATATATATATATATATATATATATATATATATATATGGCAGCACAAGAACAGGCACTCAGTACAAGATCAATAGAGGCCAGGGTCTACCACACCAGGCAGGACCCCCGATGCAGACTGTGCAAAGATGCCTCTGAAACAATACAGCACATAACAGCAGGGTGTAAAATGCAGGCAGGAAGTGCATACATGGAACGCCACAACCAGGTAGCTGTCATAGTGTACAGGAACATCTGCCATGAGTATGGGCTGGAAGTCCCAAGGTCAAAATGGAAGACACCTCCTAAGGTAGTTGAGAATGACCGAGCTAAGATCCTATGGGACTTCAAGATCCAGACTGACAAACAGGTGATGGCTAACCAACCAGACATCGTGTTGATCGACAAACAGCAGAAGAAGGCAGTAGTGATAGATGTGGCAATCCCAAGCGACAGCAACATCAAGAAGAAAGAACACGAGAAGCTTGAGAAATACCAAGGGCTGAAAGAGGAGCTAGAAAAGATGTGGAAAGTAAGAGCAGCAGTGGTGAAAGACCAGCCCTTCTGGCACCAACAATCATGCCACGTTCAAAGTCACTCAAATCACCTTTCTTCCCCATACTGATGCTCGGTTTGAACTGCAGGAGATTGTCTTGACCATGTCTACATGCCTAAATGCACTGAGTTGCCGCCATGGGATTGGCTGCTTAGAAATTAAGTGTTAACGAGCAGTTGGACAGGTGTACCTAATAACGTGGCCGGTGAGTGTATATATATATATATATATAAATACTACATACCCCTGAAGAAACATATTTTGCTATGGTTACAACTTCTCCACTGAGTGAGAGTGAAGCCCCCGAATGGTCCGCCACAATATTATCTCTTTTTTTTCTGGTTGGATCGAATTTGAGTTTCACTGACTTAACTGCATTTACAGTAACTCAGAAACGAACTGAATTCAGTTCAGTTTATTTATATAGTACCAATTCACAACACATCATCTCAAGGCACTTTACAATTCACCAGATCATATATCTGTCAAGGTTTGGTTGAGATTTAGAGGACCCAAATACAGAGGCGAGGAGGCAGAGGTGAGTTCTTGAAGATTTAATTTAGTACTCACAGCCAACTCTGGCAGGAATCCAAAAATCCAACATAAAAAGTGCAGAAAAAACAGAACCATGGAGACATAGAAGAAAACAAGTAAGAGGAGCCAGGAAAAGACGAGGAACCAGCACTGAGGAACTGCACAGGGAGGGTATATATGGGAGACTGAACAAAGACAGGACTAAGGAGCTGATTGGGAGCAGGTTTTAACAGAGGATTCTAAAAGGGAGTTAGGGAAAAGGAGACCAACACAAGAGGGCAACCAAGAAAAACATAAGAACTCAAATACATCCAGAAAGCACAACAAAACAGGAATTAAACCAATAAAACTAGAAAACAAAAAAAAAAACATGGATCAAAGTGAAACTGAAAACTAAACAGAACCAATACCGTGACACATCTAATCTAATATTAAACTTTCGATACAAGAAAGGTAAAAAAAAATGTGTGTAACTGTCACTTCTTAACCTTTAGATTAAGCAGGAGGTTTATTTTATAAATCCTGCGTGTTGGTAGTGTCTTTTTTGGACAAAAGTTTTCAAATATTTACAATTTGTTTTTTTTTACTCTTAAATCAAAGCCTCACAATTAATTCACATCGCCTATTCATATAAATTTTTCCATAAAGGAGTTAACCAGCCTTAATTTTCCTTTTTTTATTAAATCTTAAGCCTGCTTGATCATATTAGCTGATGGAATCATTCATCATCGCTGCTGTTTTTATGGTTTCTTTCAGGAAATCATGTAACCAGACAGGTTTAAAGGTTGGAGCCTAAGCTTTTAATTATTATTCTAAAGTACAAAGGCTAACCCGTCCATCTGCTGCCCGTACTTTGGAGGAAAATATGTCAGATATTTAAAACAATGTAAATCTTTCAGTGACTTTGTAAGCACAGCGCCATTATTACATGAACTGCTTTATTTCACTTTCGATCTCTGCTCCACTCATGAATGTGTTCATCTAAACTTCTTTTTATTGCTTTCAATCATGCCTTTTGTTTGGGTTTCACAACGTAAAACCAGACTTCACATCTGGTGACTCCATGGATCAGAGTGCTGGAATTTGCATGGTAATGCATCAACACGCACTCAGGTTTGATGGTTTTGTCATATTTTAATTAGAGCTGTGAGTCTGCGTAGCTATCTGATGAGAAAAGCTACTCGATCATTTTCTATTTGCAAGGCCTGAATTTACACCTGACTCAGAGTGCTTTCCCTTCTAAGAAAGCCTTTATTAATCATCCATTTTTAACCTGACTCAGAACCTTGAAGGTGAAACTGTTCTGTCCCAAAGTTGAGCCATAATAACATCCTCATGAGTTCCGAACCCAGATGAACCCACTGACTTGGATATATAGAGTCGGATCATTTTTACTTTTACTGCCAGGCTTTTTCCCTGCTCTCATCTCCAAAGTTCATTTCAGTTGGAACAAAAATGAGATGAACCCCTGACCTCAATAAACTAAAGATGGCTCGGGGTGTGTGAGAGAAAGTGTGTTTATATGAAGGCGCTTGTGATCAGACCGTATGCTTCCCTCAAATGGGTCGAGATGAATTCAGGTTTCCTTTCTAGCATGAAACTGTTAAACAACGGAGGAATAGAGGAAAAGGTCTCCTCTATGTTGGGAAGTCATTTGCTGATCAGGCTGTAAACCCTGGTTGGAGTTCACAATGTTCCTCTGACGGCTCATAAAACATTATAACTCACAGCTTTCACCAAAGCGCCATGCTTGGAACTGCAGACTCTATTAACCCTGAACTCCATTAAACAGTGTTTATGTTCAGCATATTTGTTCTCCCAGAGCGCATTTCTGCCTTCAAATGTCCTGAAAGGTACCACTCTGTGAGGACATCTTTCCCCTAAAGTCTTTGCTTGCAACTAAAGCTGCTTTGGCATCATCTATGGATCTATAATACCTCCACAAATGCACAGCGCAGATGTTAGCTGTGTGATAAGGATTACTCCACATGATTTCAGAGATTTAGTTTGTTGGACTTAACTTCTGCTGCAGCTGTCTCTGCAATGGTTCAGTATTTTTCTGTCTTCTGAATCAGAAGGGTTTGACTTGGCCTACTTTACACAAACTGGATTTCCACCCATCCCACCTGAGCAACTTAAGGGGACAGGAGGTCAGAATTGTTTACCACTTCAACATGGTCAACATTTGTATGTGAATATTCCCCAACTGACATCTACAGTGAGGAAAATAGGTGTTTGAACACCCTTCAAGTGTTCTCAATTACAAATCACGGGGGGGTCTGACATTTTCATCTTAGGTGCATGTCCGATGTAGGAGACATAATCACAAAAAAAAAATAAAAATCAATCCTGTAGTTTTTCACCTTGTTTGCACACACAGCAGGAGGGATTTTGGCCCACTCCCCCACACAGATCTTCTCTAGGTCCATCAGGTTTCTGGGCTGTTGCCGAGAAACACAGTTTGGAGCTTTCTCCAAAGATTCCCTTCTGGGTTTAGGTCTGGAGCTAGGCCACGCCAGGAACCTTGATATGCTTCTTCCAGAGCCACTCCTTGGTTATCTGGCAGTGCTCTGGGTCATTATCATGTTGGAAGACCCAGCGTTGACCCATCTTCAATGCTCTAAGTGAGGGAAGGAGGTTCTTCCCCAAAATCTCACAATACATGGCCCCGGTCATCCTGCCCTTAAAACGGTGAAACGCCCTATCCCATGTGCAGAAAAACACCCCCAAAGCATGATGCTACCACCCCCATACTTCACAGAAGGGATGGTATTCTTTGTGGTATTTCCTCCTTTTTAAGACCAAAAAGTTCTATTTTTGTCTACTTCAGACGGGCCTTGACATTTGCTGGTTTAAGCAGGGGAACCAAGTAGGCCTTTCTAGGCCTACAATTTAGTCTCTGGTGTCTTTGGACAGCTCTTTGGTCTTGGCCATGTTCAGTTGGAGGGGACAGGTGTCTTTATGATGCTAACAACCTCAAACAGGTGCATCTAATTTAGAGTAATGAGTGCAGTGGAGGTGGACATTTTAGAGGTGGAATTGGCAGGTATTCAAATACTTATTTGTATATGTAATATGTAAAGAATGACAATTAAGAAAATCAGGCATTGGGATTTTCAGATTTTTTTTTTAGAGTATGTCTCTCACAGTGGACATGCATCTAAGATGAAAATGTTAGAACCCTCCATGATTTCAAGTGGGAGAACGTGCAATAGGCTGGTTCTTCAAATATTTGTTTTCCTCACCATACACTTAAAGAGGGACTCTGTTTTTCAAGCATGGGTCTGGTTTGACGTAATGATAAGACTGAAAGTCATGTTAAAGTATTGTACGTTTTGCTGTAAGATTATTATGACCTGAACGGGATCGGTTATAGAGGTCGGGAGGGACGCTGTCAACAGAACCATTGTTGGCTCAGAGACATTACAGCAGCTTATTTCTCAATACACTTCAAGTGTGTCTGTATGCCGTCTGGCCGGCTCCTGTTACAACATCCCAAAACATTTTCTCTCTTCTTTAAGCCTCCTTCATAATATGTTTTAGAAGTATTCAAAGCAGCCAGAGAATCAGAATTTCCATGTAAATAACTTGATAATCAGTATTTTATTTAAAAAATAAACTCTCCGAGACCTCTAAAATTAAACAGTTATTTCAACCCTGATTGACTGACTAGGATCGCGGACACCAGCTGCAGACCTTTCATTATTCAGATTGAAACTCTCCTCCTTAAGTTTCTGTCATTTAAGGAATGAATGTACCCCGTATAACCAGTTCTGGGCCTAAAATCGTTCATATGCCGTCTCATTAATGGCGGTGATACGAACGCAATGTGACAGAAAGAGAAGGAGGAAGGAAGAGGAGATGGGCCAGGTGGGTGGCTCCGTTCAGCCAATTACTGCTCCAGTAATTTCCTCATTTATGACTTAATTATGTTATAAATGTAGTTGATGAGAGTAGTGGGTAACTAGAGGGCAACACAGCACACGCTCATAGACATAATCTGGATTAATTTATCCAAAGAGTCCCTAGTATTTATAGTTATAATTTAGCTGCTTACCTTTTCTCAATTTATGGATTTATTTTAAGAAATCATTTGCAAGGAACCCTAACCTGGTGAAGCGGGTTTTCTTCAGTCCCAAATCTTGAATTATTTGTTGAAAACGACTGCTGGGCTACTGACTGGACCGGACCAGGGCTGGGGGCCGGGAAGGCAGGCGGATGGGAAGCAAGGGGCCGCCGTTGTCCAGGCTACCGTTACCGGGTCCGGTTTGGTCGCTTCCTCCCCAACTGGCTCCCTGTTGTGACTACCTGCTGCACTTGAATCGACCAAAATCCCGGACAATTTTGAAATTCCCCCATTGTTTTAGTTCTGAAAAGTAGGACATGTTTGGGAAAAAGAGGATGTCTGGTCACCCTAACTTTGTTTCAAAAACAACAATTTGTTTGTTTACAAGTAGAATAACTGTTGTTTATTCATTTAAAAACAGTTATTCATTAAGATGTTCCATTTGCCTTCCTTGCCCTCAGATCTTAATAAAAAGAATAAAGATAAGCTGATACTTTTTTGTCTCCTTCCTAAATGGCAGAGCTCAGTCTGTCTTAAAGGGCAGTGCTTTCTCTCAATACTCACAACGATTTGTTTCTTCTTTCGGCTACTTGAGATTGTAAATAATAGCAAATATGGGTAATAATATGTCGAGACTTGGGCTACACAGTAGTGTAGTGGGTAGCGCTGCTGCCTTGCAGCCAGAAGGGTTTGATTCCCGGCCTGGGGTCTTTCTGCATGGAGTTTCCATGTTCTCTGTGTGCATTTGTGGGTTCTCTCCAGGTACTACGGATTCATCCCACAGTCCAAAAACATGACTGTTAGGTTAATCGGCTTCTCTAAATAATCCTTAAGAGCAAGTGTGTGCGGGAATGGTTGTTTTTCCTGGGTGTCTCTATGTTGCCCTGAAATGGACTGATTACCTGTCCAGGGTGTACCCCGCCTCTCGCCCATAGACAGCTGGAGATAGACACCAGCACCCCTCGCGACCCTGCTTGGGATAAGTGTGATGGAAAATGGATGGATGGATGTAAACAACCAAAATAGAAGCATAAAAATATAAGTCAAAACTAGCAGCTGAGTAGATCATTCTATAAGTAGATAATTGTAACATAAAAAGAATGAAATAAAATTAAGAATTGCTGAATTTGAAACTTTTTTTAAAATTAGGACAGTTTGGATTTGACTATGAATTTGCACATCTTGAGTTGAGACTTGACTGAACTTTATTCGGGAGTTACTTATTCTGACATTAGATGTGACTTTGGACGCACTCAGGACCTTACACTTACATGAGACTTCAGCAGTAAATAAATCAGACGCATAACAGCGCGTGTAAGCTCAGCAAAGCACTGTCATTTTGATTTGGTACCATACCATACCAACTTTATTTATGAAGCACTTTATACACCGAACAGGACCAAAGTGCTGTACACAATCATAAAATACAATAAAATTATAAAATAGAGAAAAAACGAGTGTAAAATACATATTAGTATACAAAAAGAATAAAACAAAGTAAAACCTCTCAAATTGTGCCAAAAGCCAAGGAAAAAAGATGAGTCTTAAGAAGGGACTTAAAAACAGCAAGAGAAGAGCCCTGTCTTATGCTCAGAGGCAGATCATTCCACAGCTTAGGAGCTGCCACAGAAAAAGCACGGTCTCCTCTGAGCTTGCATTTTGTCTTTGGGACCCTCAGAAGCAACTGATCAGCTGACCTGAGGGAACGGGAGGGTGTATAAGAATGTAACAGCTCAGACAGATAAGGAGCAAGGCCATTAAGAGTTTTAAAAACAAATAAAAGAATTTTAAAATTAATCCTAAAATGTACTGGCAGCCAGTGTAAGGAAGCTAAAACAGGGGAAATGTGGTCGAATTTTCGTGTACCTGTTAAAAGACGTGCAGCAGCATTTTGAACCCTCTGAAGATGAGAAATATACAAGTCACTGACCCCTGTATAAAGTGAGTTACAGTAATCCAGCCGTGTGGTCACAAATGCATGGATCACTGTTTCGAAATGCTGTCTGGAAAGAATGGGTTTTACTTTTGCTAGCTGCCTTAAGTGGAAAAAGCTGGACTTTATAACGGCTCTGATGTGCGCTTCCATTTTAAGACCAGCATCGATCTTAACCCCTAAATTTGTAATAACCGGCTTAACGTACTGAGCCAAGGAGCCAAGACTGGTCACGGAATCAGCAGTGGATCTGCCAAAGATCATTACGTCCGTCTTGTCCTCATTGAGTTTTAAAAAATTTAGGGCCACCCAGGCCTTCATATCTTCAAGACATAAAAACAGAGACCGAAGAGAGGTGGAGTTTACATTCTTTAGCGGTAAGTATATCTGTGTGTCATCTGCATAGCAGTGAAAGGCAATCCCATGTTTTCTAAAAATAGAGCCGAGCGGAAGAAGGTAAAGTAAGAAAAGGAGCGGGCCTAGAACTGAGCCCTGTGGGACACCACACGACAGTGGAGCAGAGGGGGACCTATGGCCATCAAGACAGACACAAAAAGTACGTTCAGCCAAATATGATCTAAACCAATCTAGAGCTATGTGACCGACGCCCACCCACTGTTCCAGACGGGAGAGTAAAATGACATGATCAACTGTATCAAAAGCAGATGATAAATCCAACAGCACCAAAACAACAACGTCACCTGAATCAGTTGCTAAAAGTATATCATTAAAAACTTTTAAAAGGGCTGACTCTGTGCTATGAAATGGTTTAAAACCGGACTGAAAAACCTCTATTATGTTCATTAAGATAAGCCATTAGCTGATTACAGACTACCTTCTCGAGAATTTTTGAAATAAAAGGCAATTTAGAGATAGGTCGATAATTTGCCAGAACAGTAGGATCCAAAGCTGGTTTCTTAAGTAGAGGCTGCAGGACTGCATGCTTCAGAGCTTTAGGAACAATGCCCGGGGACAAGCTACTATTTACAAGAGCAAGGACAGAAGGACCTATAGCAGAGAAAGCTTCTTTAAATAATTGGGGCGAAATAACATCATCTGGAGAACCAGTTGGCCTTAAGTGACTAACCACCTCCTGCAATAATTGCAAGTTCACACATTCAAAGCTGTGGAAAACACCAGAACAAGGCACCACAACTGAAGGATCATAAGAAGAGGGGATAATCTGGGCCCTAATAGAAGCAACTTTCTCATCAAAAAAGTGTAAGAAGTTTTCACATGCAGCAGGTGAGGTCTCCATAAAGCCACTAAATAAAATAAAATAAATTATCTTGATGCAGCAGTTATCATGATGCGGCAGTTATGATACAGCAGTTATCATAATGCAGCGGTTATGATACAGCAGTTATCATAATGCAGCAGTTATCAAGATGCAGAAGTTGTCTTGATGCAGCAGTTATCGTGATGCAGCAGTTAGTTATGGTGTTGCAGCAGTTATTGTGTTGCAGGAGTTATCGTGTTGCAGCACTTATCATGATGCAGCAGTTAGTTATGGTGTTGCAGCAGTTATTGTGTTGCAGGAGTTATCGTGTTGCAGCACTTATCATGATGCAGCAGTTAGTTATGGTGTTGCAGCAGTTATTGTGTTGCAGGAGTTATCGTGCAACACATAACAGCAGTTATCATGATGCAGCAGAGGTGTTCAGTGGTTTCCAGCTGAGTCATTTCTGACCCATTTATCACAGACAGGTAGATGTAGCTTTATTTCAATTGGTTTAGTGGGTCAGAAAGAGGGGCAGAGGATTAGCGACAACAGAAAGCCTCTGATTGATCCTGATTATCTGTTTAAATTTATCACAAACAGTGATGGGACTAACGGCGTTGAAAGTAACGGCGTCACTAACGCCGTTACCTTGTTTTAGTAACGAGTAATCTAACTAATTACTTTGACTGTAACTATAACGCAGTTACCATTGCAGACACCCCGTTACTGCGCGTTACTCAGGTCGCACAATGAACCTTTTTTCATGATAGGACTCGTGCGCAGCTGCGTGAAGCTGACACCCCACCCACGTCAAAAAACTCTGCAAATAGACTGAATGGTTAGTGCAACGTTAGTGCAGATTTGTGCAGAAAAAAATATTGCTTGTGCTACTTTTGTTTAAGAGATATTAAAGATAATTTTTTTAGGTCATCCAGAGGTGCGCGCCTTGTCATGAGAGAGGGGAGGATGAGAATGGCTGATGTATAGTGAGATTCCGTCTGTCAGTTGGGTAGGTGGGTGTTTCTGCTGGTGGGTGTTAACGTACAGCACACACAGAGAGATGGAGAGTGAGGATGACTCCAGCAGCAAAACAACGTTTTCCTGATGGAAATACCGGTGTTACGTCGAGCTGCGTTTCCCCATCAGATACGGTTTCCTCTGCATCTCCGCACAGCGCAGGCGGCACGGAAACGCGCATGCTCGCTAAAGGCGCGCAACAGTCGCCCTGTGCTCGCGCCACAGGAGAACTATGGAGAGCGGGAACGTTAAAATGATTAACCTGACAACAGCCAGAAATGATAGCCTATAAGGAGAAAGGGAGAAATCTGGATGGATGGATGGATGGATGGATGGATGGATGAATGGATGGATGAATGGAGACTCTGCCTTTTCAACCTACTGTATTTTTTATTTTAAACATTATTTGATGGCCTTTGTGGCAGGGATGGAGATCCATATTTTATATCACACACAGAGTATACATCTAGATAGATAGATGGATAGATAGATGTTGCAGTATCTATAACAACCCAAACACACAGGATTTCAGAATTAGACATCCCCAGTTATTAATTTCACCAGATCTGAATGCCCTGTTAAAAAACTTCACATCGCGTTCCCCCCTGATGTCATTTACATTGAGTTGCAATAAATGCTAAACTCTCTGCAGGTTCTTGTCTTTGTCGTCCGCTCTATTCAGCTGGTTTTGGAAACACACGGCGAGAAGGTAGGGGCCGGGTGGTGAGGGTTACGGGGGCGAGAAACACAAAAGTAACGAAATAGTTACTTTTACTAGTAACTAGTTACTTTTATTGTGGAGTAACTCAGTTAGTAACTCAGTTACTTTTTGGGAGAAGTAACTAGTAACTATAACTAATTACTTTTTCAAAGTAACGTGCCCAACACTGATCACAAAGCAGCATAAAGCAAACAGTTGCTCCATAACTTCATCATGTTTTACTCTGAAGACAAAAAAAAATCTCCTGTCTTTTAGTTTTTTTATTTTTAAAGCCAATTAATTTGGTTCCTTATGTCTTCCTTTATTTGCTTATTTTTTGTGTTTGTCTGTATGATGTTGTCTGGCTTTGACAATTCCAGCCTGGGTGAGTGTTGAGATCTTTAAGGAGGTGGGGATGCCAGGAAGAAGATGGAGGGTGGATCAAGTCATCTTAAATATTATTCCCTCCAGAGTCTGGTTTCATGTTTTATTTATCTTTACATCTTCTTTTTTTCCCTTGTTTTCTAGTGTGTTTTATTCCCTTTGTTGGATTTTTTTATGTAGTTTGGGTCGTTTCTGTCATGCTGTCTCTTCTGGAGGTTTTCAGTGGTTTATTAGAAATAATGGCTTTCTTTTTAATTGTTTAATTATAAAAATCAAAACACTGCTACCCATGGTCTGTTTGTTATTGCTTCCTTGTTTGATAAAGTATTGTAGCTCAGCCTGTCATGGTTTTAATGGCTTAATTTAAGGTTTAAAAGCACTTTGTGTTTTAACGTTTGTCTCTCTTTATCTCTGCTTATTCAAGTCGCTAATTTCAGTCCAATCATAAAGTTTCTCTCCTTGACTGATCCAGCCGGGGTGATCAACGTCTGCGCTGTCAGCCTGATGGGATGTGATGGATGCTGCTGGGCTCCCAGTTAATTGTTTTCATTGTCTGTTGTCATGTTAATGCTTCATCTTTTAAATGAGAAACAAAACAAGCAGAGGACCTTAGAGTCTTTGGTAAGATCCTTTGATTCTGGACTGGCTGAACTCTCTGCCTACAGTATAAAAATATAGATTTAGAAAGAAGGAGGAGGTAAAAATCATAATCTTATGGATCCTTTAGTACTCTGAAATGTAAAGGTTTAATTTTTAGAATAATCATCCTTAAAGGAAACTAATCTGCAGGCTTTAACTTTGGGAGCAGGACATTATTACTTTATTATTTAATTAATAATTATCAAGAGCTTGTTTGTAAAAAGGCCTTCTGCAGCAATCAAACTAAATATGAACGTGCAAAAAATATCTATAGTTTAAAAAAAATCATCTTCATTCAATCAAAGCAAACAAAGTTTAAGATGGAACCAGCTCTGTGAGACATTTTGCCGCCCAGCACAACTAGTGTTCCCTCAAGTTCTCTTAAATAGTTAAAATCAGGAATGCTGGCTTATACATGTTCTTTTTTTCTTAATTTGCCTTCTGCATTTATTTATTTACTCAGTTAGACTCTATGTAAAAAAAATGTTCTTGTTTCTAAAAAATTAACTGTATAATTAGTTTTTAAATATTTTTTGGATGTTATAAATAGAGAATTCTTACTTACTTCGAAGCGTTGCCATCCTGCTGAGACCTTTTGCACCTTCTTTGTACTCCTCATTAAATTCTAGTTCCTCCCCTGCCTGCGGTGCTCCTGTCTCTGGTGCTAAAATATTATGTAGTTGAAATGTGCAGAGCTGCAGAAATAAAAATTAAGTCTAGTTTTTATTTTAAGACAATTTTCCTTTTTTAGAGCAGTTGTGCAGTGAGAAAACCACCTACACGCCTCTTTCTGGAGGTTGTTCTGGGACACTGGGGGACCTTAGACCTCCAGAAGGAGGTGAGGAGGAGGTTTCAGGTAGAACCGCTGCTCCTCCACATCTAAGTTGCTGAGATGGTTGATCTGATCAGAGTACCTCTAGTTTAGAGGTTTTCAGCCATGTTTTCTGATGTAAAACATCTCCAGGAAGAGCTGGGCATCACTACTAGGTTTCCCTCTGGATCTGTTACCACTTTTGCATTATTCTTAAACTTTCTACTCTTATTCTAAAACTTTAACTCAAACCTTTATCTCAAAGAAAGCCTGTTTGATTTTTATTTGCAAATGAAAGCTTCTCTCCTTCAGGTTTTATGTGAGGAAACTTGACTGTTCTTTCATATGGTTTGGGAAGTGGCGTGGTGATGAACTCCTGAAAGGTCTAAAAGGGGGCAGAACGTCTGTGTTTATTGAAAGGAAGCACAGCGCTTCTCTTCAGCTGGAAATCATCTGCCTCTCCTGCTGCTGTGACTGAAATAAGACGAGCCTCTTCAGCTGGAAACGTCCTCAAATCATTTCACTGTAGAAAAATCTATGGTGCCTTTAAAATTGAGGACGTGGCTGCCTCTTTGGGGAGACGGAGCGATAAGCGTGACCCTCCGGGTGTGAGAGCGTCGCTCGGCTCCTCCGGATGATCCGATCTGCTCCGTTTTTCCCTCTCGTTGCTTCTTTCTGATTCAGGTAATTGTCTCCTTACAGAACTCCGCAGCCGTTCATCCTCGGCCAGCCAATCGCACACACCTCGCCCCGTGACATCAGCGGTGGGCCGCCCTGCCAGATAATTGCGGTTGTCATGCCGACGGGCTGTGGTTACAATCGTTGCTGTCTGTAATAAGCGGCCTAAATGAGATCGATGTGGAGTGAGTGTGCTGTGACGAGGAGGGCTTTGTGAAGCGAGCGGCTGCGGCTTCGCACCCTGATCAGGATGTGGTGGCAGCATGAAAACAGCAGCTCATTTAAATTCCTCCCTAAGATGCTGCCGTCACTTCAGGGTCTTCATATTCAAAGCAGGAACTAGCAGATGCATTTAGGGACAACGTGGAACTTAATGAATTCAGATTTCAGGAAGTGTTTCCACTTAACATGCTCTATTTACAGGAGTGGTTGAATATTTTACAGACAAATTAAAGTTTCTGCAGCAGCTTATTTATTCAAAAGAACAAATGACCCTTTTATATTCAAGGAGGCATTTAAAAAGGAAAAGGAAGGAAGTCAAGTTCTGGGTTTTGATGAGATAGTTTCAGAATTTTGTCTCACATTTCTTTAGATCTTGGTTTTAATCATGTTTTGGTCGAGCTTTTGTCTGGTTTTAAAGGGTCATAATCATGTTATCTTCCTCTACAAAAACACCTCATAACATAAGGTTGTATACACCAAGCGTTCCTCCTGATAGTGAGAATGCACAGCTACTTAATAGAGCCTGACCATTCTTCAGCACCTCATGGACCTCAGACCAACTGATATTCATTAAAGAAATTGATTTACAGCAACTCTAATGGTGCGTTCACAACAGACGCATTTTGAGCATCAAAAAAGCGTCCAACGCCTCAACTTGGATTGTTGTGGGTTTTAAAGACAGACACGCTGAGCTGCTCTGTTCTTTTCCATTTAATCTAGAGAGTTGCGTGGCTTTGTTTGCTTTGATAGAATAGAAAATAATAACTTTTATGATGCTTTTAATCAGGCAGCAGTGCTGGAAGTCCCAGGTGAAAGCTCTCTGGAGACCCTCAAGGTGTTCAGGGATTTCCTGCTGCCATTCAAAGTATCTGTAAGAGAATATAATGTATTTTATGAGGTTTGGTAAAACTGCAAGTTTCAGCATATAAAATTAAATATTTTTAATTGGAAGGTTTTGACTCTTTCAGATAAGGTAAAGTAATAATGATCAGAGCTAATTTATATAATATTTAAATATATGTAGTTTTATGCTGACAGCTCTGCAAAAGTGATCGCAGCTTGGTTGTCGTCTGTCTCCCACACACCTCCTGGATCAGGTTCTCTGTTTGGTTGATCCTCAGCATCCTCCGCTCTCAAAACTTGCAGCTCCCGACGCTCAATATTCCCTCTGAACCTCTGGAAGCTCCTCGACACCATCTTCTATAGACGATGCAGATAAACCAGAAACCCTGATGCTAATAAAACGCTTTGCTGTGAACGCGCCAATAGTTCAAGTTAATCCTACCGTCCGCCTCCTGTCAGAACATTAAGGTTCCTATCAAACGCGAACAGGAACTTTGCATCAAAATGTTTCTATTAAATATAGGATGTTTCTCAATTCACAAGAACGCAAGTATGAACTCGGCTCCCCGTCAAATATGTTCTTGAGAAGAACATAGAAAAGTCTGGACTCGGGGAGAACGCAACATAAATATGGGTCAATGGGAACAGAAGCGTACTCGTGACTTCACCACACACTCGACTCGTCTGGAGCTTTTTACTTCCTTTTATTGAGAGTCTGTAGATAATAATAAATTCTGACTTTTTTCATTTAGTGGCGGAATAATAATTAACACATTTTACTGAATTAAACAAAAAAATCACCATCAGAGCCAGCGGTCCTTCACACACAGCTATGCAGAGAGAGGGCTGCTGCAGACTGGCTAGAACGCACAAGTGCACATCCTGAGAAACGGCCATAATGTTTAACAGTCACAGACCAAAACCTTTTATTGGAATTAATGCAAATTGAACTGGTTAAAATTCCCCCAGTGAGTGAATTATTGATGAGCCCTAAATTAAATCTGGTCTTAAGTAGTCTGCAGGATTTTAGCAGTTGTTTCATAAAACTGTGCCCCTTCTCTGTTCATATCAATTAAGCAGTTTATTTATAGTGTGGTTTGTACACAGACTGTAGAGACTAAAGTAGTATTTTATCAATAAGGATGTTTACGGAGGCATCCATCAACTTAGCAGCTCCATCTGAATTCTTCTATAGCTTTAGCTTCACTGCAATGAACACCATCATTCATTCTGCAGCTCTATTCCCGTCTCATCACTCTTGGAATCCAACTTTTTTTTTTCCCACATTGGATCTTGGACTTTTCTTAATTATTTCATAACTCCTCTGGGATGTGCTAACTCATCACTTCCATGTTTCCCTCCTGCATGCATGCTCAGTTTCATGCCTCAGTTATTGTAAATATACACAAAGGGCTTTATTTACTAAAACATTGAGCAAAAAAGCATAAAACACAAAATAGCAAATGATACACAACAGGAAGCAAAAATCTTTCCGACAAACTTTGTATGAAACCAGAGTGATTTACTAGTGTTTAATAAATCAGTTTGTTGAATCAATCATTATGTCTCGGCTGTATTCTATAGACAGATCGGAGGCTGTCTGCCTAACAGATGAACTTTAGCCCAAACTGAGTCATAAACAGAACAATTATCCCCAAAAATTGCAGCAGACTGACTGAGGAGAGAAATCAGTGGCCTAGTCAAAGTCTAGACGTCAGCTTACTGATTGGGATCTAAGAACCGAAGCAACGCAGGGAAGAATAGAAACCTGAACTCTAAATGACTTAACAGACTTCTTTCTGTGATTGTAGCCCCCATCTTCCTCCTCCTTTCCCTACTAATCACACCATCGTCATAGCAACTCCTTGTCTCTCCAGCTCGGTACCAATCAGCCTCCTGCTATGAAATGTGCGGAAAGTAAAGTTTCCTTCAGTGACTGAACGTAAAACGGTGAGGGATGACAGCGGTAGACTCCTCTGAGCCAATCAGAGCTCATCTTTTCAGCTGTTTTTTGACCTCATTCCAGCGCCTCCTGCTGGGCAGTCAGTGACACTTTTTAAGGAAGATGTTATTCTAAATCTGTTGAATAGTAAATCACAGTTCAGTACATTAAATTAATAACAGGTTTCATCTGTCTCCTCTACATCCCCCAGTGCTCCTATGTGCCCCCCTGTGAGAGGGACAACCAGAAGAACAAAGACAACGTTCTGCTGTGGGAGGATTACTTCACCAAAGAGGTCAGCAGCCAGTCCTTTACCTGCTTCTTCAACCAGCAGAGGAGGTGAGACACAAACACACACACACGTCTATTTCCAGGTGTGAGACGGACAAATTGGAAGCAGGAGGATGTGTGAGGGTGTGAAAACTCCTCGCTGACAGATCGATCTTACCTCAGGAGATTACAGACACCCAGCTTTAAGGAGACGTCCTCTACAGCTTCGAATTAGACAACATGGCTTTAGGAAAAGCAAGTCTTTCTCTGATATTTCTTGGAAAATAGTTAATGATTAAGATGCTGTGCTCTTTCGTTTTCCTGTTAGGAGCATATCTGTGTTTTTTGTGTTTGTTTTTTACCAGTCAGGGGTTCTTATAAGGTGCAGTAGGAGATATTTTCTAATGCATTTTTTCCATGTGGCTTAAAGCTCTCCCCTCAGCAGTGAAATAGAAGGTCTGGAAGTGAAACTAAATAAATGGTCCCCGCTACAGTGAGAAATCAATGAGTAATGTCCACCATTCACAAAACACAGTCCGTTGTACACGATTGGTTCCTGACACGTCAATCATGGCCGTCTGCTTGTTAACCCCCATGTGCGCGTTCCGTGACACATGAACGAATCGAACCCCCAATGCTCGTGCAGGACGCCATGTCTGGAAGTTAGCCACTGTTATGCTACGTTCACACCTAAAGCAGCAAGAGCAACAAAAACGCGCCTAATGCTTCATTTTTGATGCTTGTTCAAGTTTAGCTCTGTAGCGTGGCTAAAGCATTTCTGCGGCTCTGGCTACGTAGTGGAAAAAGAAGGTCTGATGCGCGTTGTGCGGAGCTACCCTATCCGTTCAGTTCAGTTTATTTATATAGCACCAATTCACAACACATGTCATCTCAAGGCACTTTGCAGTTCATACACAGACCATACGGTCAAATTAATTCAACGTTTTCTATCTAAGGAAACCAGTTGATTGCATCGACTCATTGACTCGAATGCAATTCCTCATTAAGCATGCTTGTAGCGACAGTGGAGAGGAAAAACTCCCTTTTAACAGGAAGAAACCTCCCTGTAACAATGATAGCTATATTTGCTGTGATCAGTGGGTAAAAAGTAGTTTGAATCTATTTTGAAGCGAGAAAGTCCACCTGAAAACACAGTCAGTGCAGTCATATCCTCCAGATTACCAACCTGCCTTCAAATATTATTTCTGTCGGAGCTGCCCGGATCCCCGTACACCAGCGGTGTGCTGTCACTATGAATCCCATTCATCAGCAGCCTATGGCTTGGTCGCCTCTTCGCGGTTTGCCGCGGCGGCCGGAAGACATTTTTTATGTACGTAATCTAAACTGCAGTCACCAGGATAATAAAAGCAAACATGTTTTGCCAGCAGATTTCGATATTTTAAGTTAATTTAGGCGTTAATAAACTGTTTCAGAGGAGTGATCATAGTGCTCTGCATCATCAGTGCTGTCTGTCTCCCTGCCAGCTCCACATTTTAAAGGAATAGTACACCCAAAACATGATTAGCCTTCATTTTCTACTCACCCCCATGCTGAAAAACACTCTGGAGTACTTTTTTGATATCTCAAAAGCATCTGGAGATCTGGGAGGCTTCTTGCTGTCTGCTGACATTCAAATAATGGAGGTCTATGGTGCCCGAGGCAGAAAGGTCCATAAAAGTCCACAAAAAACGTGTCAATATTCCTCCATACTGCTCGTCCAATGTATTCCAAGTGTCCTGAGTGGGTAGCGTCCATAATTTATTCGAAACGAAGTCATTTAGAATGTTTTTAGAGCATAAACAGTAGTGTATAGGATTTCCTAAAAGCGCGCGCCTGCGACATGAGCCTACGGAAACCGCAGCAGACCAAGCCAGATGAAAGTGCGCATTCAGCTCGGCAAAGAACTCATGCTCTTCCTCAACACTGAAGTCCTCAGACATTTTTCTTTCGTTGTTTCTTTCTTTGCACAGGTAAACAGCACATTTCTTCTTCTACGCTTGCATTATCAAGAGCAGACGCTGAATGCGCACTTTTATCTGGTTTGGTCTGCCGCGGGTTCCGTAGGCTCGTGAACTCGCAGGCGCGCGCTTTTAGGAAATCCTATACACTACTGTTTATGCTCTAAAAACATTCTAAATGACTTTGTTTCGAGTAAATTATGGACGCTACCCACTCAGGACACTTGGAAAACATTGGACCAGCAGTATGGAGGAATATTGACACGTTTTTTGTGGACTTTTATGGACCTTTCTGCCTCGGGCACCATAGACCTCCATTATTTGAATGTCAGCAGACAGCAAGAAGCCTCCCAGATCTCCAGATGCATTTGAGATATCAAAAAAGTACTCCAGAGTGTTGTTCAGCATGGGGGTGAGTAGAAAATGAAGGCTAATCATGTTTTGGGTGTACTATTCCTTTAGGTAAAAATTTCTTAAATTAAGTGTATTTACCCTCAATTTGAGTAGGTAAATGAGATGATTTCCCAATGAAATTAGTATTTTTACTCTTAGTATATATTAAAATGCACTAGAAATAAGACAATGCAATTGCTTTTTCTTATTTTAAATGTAAATGTCTTGTTCCATTGGCAAAATGTCTCTTTTACCTTCTCAATTCAAGAACAAATGCACTTATTTTAAGAAAAAAGGACTTATCTAGTTCTCGATTTCTTCCAGTGCAGATTAGCGACGTGCTGCTTCAGATGCTCTTGACGCGCTGCAGGACCCCAAGCTGCGCTGCGATGCGTGTCAACCATTGACTTTGTATGTAAACTAGCTGCTTTTGCTGCCTCTGCTGCTTTAGGTGTGAACGTAGCATTATATTGTTGTAAGCTCGTGTCGGTCTTGGATTATTTCGTTCTCTATCTCATCTTAACACCTCGACAGATAGCATGTGCGTTCACGTGTTTTGAAGGCGTGGTTTCGAGGAGTGGTCTGAAGGGAGAGGAATCGTTGCGTTTGTTCAAAAATATAGCTTGCTGGAACCGTTTTTCCAAGATCTCCTACAGCGCTTTTAACATCAGAATGATAGCCAGTTAGAGGAACCTCAAACTGGCAGTAATGGAAGCTGGTTGAAGTGCTGCTGGTGTTTGTTCTTGTTGTTTTGTTTTTTTATAACACTTATTTGTAATTCTATCATTTTCAGCCTGGTCTTTACATCAGATAATGGTTGTTTTAACAAATAAGTGAGGCCATGTGGGTTTTTTTCTCAGTGTTTCTAGGTTTTACTCTGTTTTATTTTAAGTCTGCAACCATAAACTGATGAGACTAAGAAAAACTGAAGAGCATCTTTGGTGCGTCAGCTTTATCCTCCTATTATTCAGTCCATGCTTACCTGTGACCTGGGCTGCTTTTATTTTTATCTGCAGCAGGACGAGGACTCTGTTTCATAAATGAGGGCCCAGCGGGAGCTCGTTGATGCTCCCTTCAGCTTTGTGGTCATTTGGAAGAAAAACTGGAGCAGTCCACTTCTCTTTATTTAAAGAAAAAGGAAAAACACACACCTGGGCTTTGGGTCTATGTTTTTCTACAAGGGTTGTGAGACTAATAACCTGAAAATTAACGATGCAAGGACACATTTTGCTTTGTAGAGGGCTGCATTCTGAGTTAAGTGTAGATCTGAAAGCAAGAAATTCATTATTAAATTCAAACTCTAAATTTATTCAGCAATATTTCTATGCAGTGAGACTCGACTTGGACTCATGGAGAGTAACAGGAAGTCAGTACATAAGCTGCTTTTTTTTGTGAAAGAATGAGCTTGATCAGCCATTGACAACAGTTGATTATTATAGGTCGTTAAAAACAATAAAATGACTTACATCTGACAACCTCTCTGCAGAACTAGCTGCAACATTACTTCCTGCTGGAAATATCAAAATAAAAGCACCTTGTTCTAATTCAGAAGTTCTCAGGTACATTTTATGTTTTCTATGTTGTCATTTATACCTTAAATTTAACCTTCTTTACTAAAAGAAATAAGAATACACATTGTTTCTTTTTCATATTGCATAATTGTGTGTTCAAAATTCTGACAGGGCAAATATCTCATTAATTCAAATGTCAAAGTAACGTGAGTAAAAGAGAAAACACAAAGGACGTTTTAGCACGTTAGCAAAGGAAAGATGGCTGCGGGTGTAGCGTGCTCCTATGCCCAGGTTACTTGAGTGACAGTTTTCTGTTCTGATCAGTGCTGATATCTAAACCAGCAGGATAAAACGCTTCCAACGCCCAAATTTACGATATGTTGCGCCTTAAGTTCTAATTTCATCTCTTGTTCGGAGCAAAAAACAGGAAAAGAACATCCAGTTTCAAATCAGTCAGCAGTTATGGATAGTAGTGACAAGCTAACACGCCAGCATTTCTAATCAGATGGTCAAGAGACAGGGCTTTAGGTAAAAAACCAAGAATATATAACTGATAATTTTAATAACTTTGCCATTTTAGAGGTAGATGATCTTCAAGAGATCAGTGCAGATTTTTCCTGTGTACTGCCACAGTTGCTAGGCGACTGAATTATGCTGAGATGAGGGTAGGGATGGATGCCGTACGTTGGACCGTTCAAATTCCTTCATTGTTGATGCTGTCTTTGAAGGACCTGAAGAGTGTTTCATAAAACTGATTTAGTTCAGAAGTCAGGCTTAGTTGGCAAAGCCTGGCTTATTTTGTGCATAAGGGTTTAATTATACTGTCTTGCTGTGAGTCTGACTCAGTTATTATGGCATTGACCCAGTAAACTGAGCCTGGGCGGGACCGGGTTTAAGGCAGACACTCTGCTGCACCTCTCTAAAATTGTAGGTGACCGCAGACAGCAGGCCTCTGATTGGCCAAATCTACGTCCGCTCTACACTATGCGTATTTCCTGTTTGTTACCTTACCGGCTTATTTTGTTTGTGTGACCACCCATTGTGGAAAATAACTCGTGAAGATGGACCAGCTAGAAGAGAGAGAACGCCTTTTCCACCTGGATTCCCGCTCTTTTTCGCCCTCATTGTCGCACAATCTTGCCCCCATTTCCTCACTGCCTCGGCCGTATCTAGACCCACAGTTGGTTCGTGATCATCCCTCTTGCGTTGTGGCGTGGAATAACATAGCACAGACAACGCCTTAATATTGGGCATAAATAAAAAATATCTGCGAAAAGCCTCCCTGCGACGCACTGCTGCAGGGAGGATAATCAGCCATTTAGAGCTGACTACGCGTAAACTGTCTTTGTTAAATCCAGCTACTGAGGGCGCTGTAAATGACTGTAAATGGCTTTTTGCTCAAATGGAGCCAAATATGGCAGCATGTTATAAAGTACCAAAAAAATTATTTCCTGCACTAAAATATTACACACAATTTTTTTTGTACTTTACATATATTTTCCGTATTTATATTTCATATGCATGAAATATTTTGGGGTTGTTTTGCTCAGGATCTTTTTTTGAAACAAAGATAGTGCGATCCAGCAGGGCTACCATTCTGGGGGAGGTTTTTGTTCTTAGTTTGCACCTGTTAAAGGTGTGTATCTCACCACTGGTGTTACTGAAAGAGTTAAATGTGGGGAAATGTGTTAATTCTGTTGACTGCAATGCTTTGTCATTTTTCACTACAAGCAATATTCTTACTGACTTAAATCTGACGGAATCTAAAACGAAGAGTAAGATCTCCTTTGACTTAATCTTCACTAAAAGCACTTCTGTTCATGTCTTTCAGTTAGAGGCTGACATTAAGTTCAAATGAAACTAGTAAATATCACTTTTATTTTAAATATGGCTCTGGAGACAATGTTCCTGATGAAAAATTTAAGAATTAACAATTTTAATCCCTCAGCAATGACGTGCCATCAACTTTCCTCGGTTTAATTAATGGTAACAGGTTTTCCCTTTATTATTTAATTTAGTTTTGATAGCTTTCTACCCCTGAAATGCAAGCTAGGCCTCCTTTTGGTGAAACCCACTAATCGCAGCCTTAGATGCTAGCTTAAGTTAAAACCAAGTCAGGCTTTTCTGAGCGAGTTTTATAAAAATCCCCTGAATGGGATGCATCCATAGCTGAGAGAATATTTTGCCAGGGCTGCCCTGATACAACTTTTTCATATCCAATAAGATTGATATATTACAGCTTTGAGAATTGGCTGATACCAATATTAACCCGATAGCCAAATCGCACCGGCTTTTATAGCTTGTTTTATACTGTAGAATGTTAGAAAAGTCTAGATCAAGTTATATCTCTAAAACAGGAAACAAAGGTCAACTACAAAAGGTATGAAAACAACTGACGCATGTAAAATGAACCAGTGAGTTAATGAATCATTTATGGAAGTTTGTTTCAGCATGTAAATATAGGAGATTTAGTTGTCAGCCGATAAAATCCGATATCATTTTTTTGGGCTAATATTGGACCAATATCTGATATTAATATCAGATCGGGACATCGCTATACTTTGCAACTAACTAACATCACGCACCTGGTACATTTGGAGCTTTAGATTTCAAGTTGTTAATAAATATGAATAGATTGAAGATTATCCAGCTATGCTTTATTGATTAAACCAGAGGTCTCAACAGGGGGTCTGTGACCCCTAGGGGTCCTCAGTGGTACTGCATGGGGGTTGTGAAAGTTTTGGTTGATTAGACTTTTTTTATATTTCCTGCTGCAATATTTTCCACTAATTGAAATGTGTTTAAATATAGATTAACATGAATTCAACACACTGTAGTAAACAGATAAATGGAGGCAGAAGATGTCTTTCATTCATCAATGCACACATTCAGCGACACACGGGAGCTCTTTCAAGCTGGGCACCGTTTCATTCACAACACCTGTCCCATCAACCAGGAATCAGAAATACTTTAATAATCCCAGGGAGAAATTACTTTAGTTACATTACTCCATCTGTAATAGAGTGACTATAGGACCAGTTTGATATAAGACAGATTTTATACCATATATAGAATTAGGGGGTCCCTGCATCATCAGTTTTGGGGGTCCTTGGCCTGGAAAACATTGAAGACCCCTGAATTAAACTGTTCATGTCAGATTTTTGATTCAGTCACTATAGATTAGAGACGTGGGGAATGGTGTCGCTGGAATGTGATGCATTAGGAAATAATTATTAGTTAGAAATTCTGAACTAAAAATCTATAAACTAATGCAAACTAGATTTCTGCCCATCAACAGAGCAGCTCTGTTCTGTTACTGTCGTTAAGTCAAATTTAGATTCAGTCTCTACTGCTGACAAACTTCCTGATTTTCCTCTACTGAGCCTTTTTACTCTACTTTACTCTCTTCCTGCTTTGAGAGCCGCTGTGTACGTAGCTGATATGTCTGCCTGCTGCAGCACAGTAAACGTTCCAGAAATGGTCTGAAAGGTTGCAGCAGCTGGAAAGGAAACACGAGGAACATGTTCTTCTGTTCACGAAGTTGGAGATACATTTTCTTGCAATGGTTTGGATCTCATAAACAGTTCTGAACAATAACTGAATCCAGTTACTGTGAAATCAGAACATTATTAATATTTCTGACCTTTTCTTAGAGGCACGACTCATTACCGTGGTAACCGGCTGAGGTGAGGCATGCTGCTAGAGTTATATTATAGAAATTAGCTTCACCTTTTGCTTATTAGATTATTTCTTTGATTGGATCTCTGGAGATTAATCATGTTGGACCAAAGGAGGTGGTGCTGTTTCTTCTTAACTGGACCTAAGTTCAAAAATACAAAAAAATACCTTAAAAAAACTTCAGGATATTGAACCTCTGTTGGTGCTAGAGATATATGGATGGAGTGTTGTTCTATTTTTGTTGCAAAGAAGACATTTTTTAAATGGGAATTAGAAAAAAGAATGTAATACACAGAGGAAACTTTAAAAAAAAAAATAAACTCTTTGCTGTTTTCTCTTATTTGATTTTTTAAGGATTTTTTGTAGCAGTATGTTAAATTGTATTCTTCAACTGTTTGTTTAGCATATTGAGTTTTATGAAGTGCATACATTTTAAATAGGTTTTCCCAGATCACAGTCTCCTTTCTTCTGGGGGCGGGCTTTCCTCTGCAGCGAGGAGCAAAGATGCATTTCTATTGGTCTGCTGGACGTTAGCAACATTTGTACTTGGCTCGAAGTGACGCAATATAAAAGAAAAATTAAAATCTTAAATCTCAGTCTGTAAAAGAGAAATAAAAAAACTAAAAGAATTCAAAGCATTAAAAAACAAGTAAAAAAAGAGTATTAGAATTTGAAAATAAATTAAATATCAAAGACATTTTCGAAAAGAAATTAGAAAATTTAATTCTAAGTAAACAGCAAAGTGTTCATCAAGAAACCTATTTTATTATTATTATATTTTCAGTTTTATTTCTGGATTGCATTGTTTTTTATTTCCATTTATAAAATATTTTGAGATTTTTAAATTTCTGTTTAATACATCTGTCTTCTTTCCTTGAAAGAATAATGTAAAAAAAATTGTATATCTGTTGGTAAAAGTTTAACTGACCCTCATAGATGTCGTCAGTGGTTTAACATGCTTTAAATTACCATTTAGCAGTGAATGTTTATTTGTTTATTCTACACATTCACAGTATAAGATTCATTTATTGAACCCTGTTAACCTGAATGATCTGGTAGCTGGTGTGCCCTGAAACAATCTACAGGTGCCCATACAGAAAGACCTCGGGCCTGGGCCCGCAGCACCATGCAGCCCATTAGAATCCTACTGTTCAGAGACCAGTGGTTTTCTGTATGTTTTTGATAGAACCAGGTAAGAACTGGTTCTAGATCCTGAACTACATGGAAGGGGAATCTAAAACACATCTGTTTGTCTCTCTCTTTTTTTTAATTAAAAATAAATCATAAGAGCTTCTTGCTCTTACATAGTTTTATTTTTCATTTCTTTTCTATTGTGTGCAGAGTAAAAACTCCCCTTAATGCAGTATTTCATTTCATTTTTTTAGTTTTCTGGTACTCGTAGATTTTATTTGATATCCAATAGACTGGGATTTTAATGAAGATGAAGTGGAAGACATGCATAGATCTGGGTTGGAACCTCTGTTTGAAGGAATAACGACTCCATACACGCGGCGCCATCACACCCGATGACGCTAAAGGATGAAACAATCACAGCGGTGTCACTACCTCATCAATCATGATTCATTTCCTCTTTGTCTCGTTTTAGGCCCGACGACGTGTTGTGGCAGCATTCCAATGACACCAGCGTCCTCCTGCACTGTGTCCTCTGGCCAATGGTGTCCCTCCTTCTGGGCACACTCATTGTGCTCCTGACGGTGTGCGCGCGCTCCCTGGCCGTGAGAGCCGAGGCGCTCCAGAAGAGGAAGTGTTCCTACGAGGTTTGCCAGGACTTGTCTATTCCCAGTTCAGACCGCCGCAGGAACAAGCCCGGGGACCTCCTATCAACGAACTCTGACCCCGAGTTGTCATCGCCATCAAGGACCCTTCCTCTGTTTGCAGTGCCGGTGAGGCGAAGGGATAGGGAACATTAAGGCAGAGAGGAAATTTGATTTCTTAACCACAGGCTTTGAAACGCCGATGGGAGACGGAGAAAAGCAACGTCGCCATGAAGGGTTGGTTTGATCTCCAACAGGATGAAGATGAGGGTAAATCCACTCTGATGCCTGCAGAGTTCATCAGAAACACAGTAGAGCAACTTCAGCAGCTTCACATTTACCTTCAGCCTGATGAGCAGGATCCTGAGCTGGTAGAAACCGTCGGCTGATTAAGCATATTCCTGGAAGCTGAATCCACTTTTCCTGAGTTCACATTACATCTAAAATTATAACCTCATCCCGTCTATCAGAACTTTTATTTCTCTCATTTGATTTATTTAGAAAAAAATTATTTTTGTTTAATAAAAGAAAAAAGAAAAGAGTTTCTATATTAAATAAATATATATTTTCAGCAGTTAATTAAAGCAGGTGCCGCCTTTTAATTAAAGGAGAAAAGCAGTTGTTAACATATTCGCTGAGCTTTCACTTTGCACTTGCAGCAATTCCCAAGAGAGTTGGATGTAAAAAAAAGAAAGTGCGGTTTCTGGCCTTTAGTAGATTTATTACAATATGCAAAACAAAAACAGTGAAAGCACCAATCGTAACCAACCAAAGCAGGTTGATCATGTCATAGAAATCTGATGGGAGAACACAAATTATGCTTCACTGTTTTTCTGCAACATGGCGTATCTTACTGTTCATGTTTATGTTTAAAAATCAGAAAAAGATGTTGAAGCTGGATGTAGTGAAATCCTGACAGGGTCATTTTACATTACGTACATATTAAAAGATGACTGGATGATTGCATCACAAACGAATGATGCCATTGTCTCAGAAGTTGGGAAAGTTAAAGAGATTAAGGCATGTTTGTCTCAGTAAATAGTTTTTTTTAAAGAGCAACTGACATGAAATTCAGACCGGATGCAAAGTAAATCACCCCAACAAAGTCTCATTGCTCAGGTAGGATTTGGACATTTTCTCCCCTGTGGACTAGCTCTGAATCCTGCAGATTCTGGGAGGTTCTGTTACAGGATGTTATACACGATCGCATCCAAAAGGTTCAGGCTTTGTCTCTTTACCAGACTACGTTCTCTTACTCGCTTTAGTTGGTTTTCCTTCAGCAGTGGAGTCTTGTGCAGTACATGGGCTGTGCATTAGTTATTGTTTCGATTGAAAAATAGTTTTTGCTAATCTTGAATCTTTGTGAAGTTCTTCATAAGTGATCATAGTTCTTAAGTGTTTGGATTGATATTTGACTACTTCATCAGAAGTATTGTGAGGAACACCTGGTCAATTAATGATAAAGTTGTTTAATTTCCATTTATTGATTATAAGCCCAACAATGTTCAATGGAATAATCAGGAGTTAGAAATATCTATAAGCATTCAATTTAATTCAACTGAAGTTTACTTTACTACCCCAAAGGGGAATTTAATGTTGCAGTAACTCATAGGGTTGTGTTTTGTAATAAGAAAACAAAGATCTGAGAGAGTTTTGTTGTTTTTTGTTTGTTTGTTTTACAGTTAAGAGATGCTTCTTGATCCAGTTAAAGTCGTAGGGAAATCATATTTAAATATCAAATCATTCTCGCTTAAACATGTATATAAATGTACTCTTTATCTGATGATATTGTCCCAAAACTTTGAAAATTTCTATTTAAAAAAAAATCCTGTCTTAAAATCAGTTTTTTTCATTATCTTCTGCAGGCCACTTAGTTATACATCAGCTTGTACACCTAAATTCGGCCAATCAAATATCAACGGTCATCTGTCAGTCAAATTTTTTCCAGTCATAGCATCTTGATTCATTTGTCGCAGCTAATATATGCAACGGTTGAAATAAGAACTAAGAATCCTTTCCTTTCCCATTGAGTTCCGTCCCAGTGTTCATGGGGATGGACGTCTGTGTCTTCAGCAGGCGTAGAGCTAACAGAACTGGCAGCGTTGCGAGGCAAGGGCTCAAACATGTACGGCTGTAAGCCTTCTACACCAAACCAAGCTTCTGCCGCCCTGGCATCCTCTTCCACAACATCTTCATCACGCTTTCCTCCTCTAAATAAAAAATATATGACGGAGGAGACTCATCCACGACCTCCGACACTAAACTCTCCTCCTCTTGCATGTTTCCTCTGTCCATAGCGTTCCTTGACAGTGTCGTTTCTAAGTCACCAATTTAGTGCTTGGTCCCAATGGAATTTCCCATTGGAAACCTGCTAGCACTAAGTTGCTAACTGGTTAGCAAGATGCCTATAAGAAACCGGCCCCAACCAAACTTGCTTGCGAACCTTCCGCTAGAACAACCCTGCCCCCTTGATAAAAGACCAGTCACATCCACTATATTCACTTGTGTAAAGTCGTACAACACTCTGAACTGCAACCGTAGGATTGGCCGATTCCCTACGACTTTAAAACTAAACCATCTGGTATAAATGTAACTATAACATAAGCGGCAGGGCTGGTTTATCTGCGCTATCTTTGTTTCCTGATCTTCTTGATGTTTTGAATACTTCTGCTCTACTCCATTCGTTTCATTGCACAAATCTTATTGTACGGCTTAATTTGTTCCGATGTGTCTATATATGGAGGTTTTGTTTGGTTGTTTCCAGTCTCTGGTTTGAATTTAATGTCAACAGCCTCTTTGGTCTATAGCCACTGAGAGGCTTCGGTTTTACATTTTCTCAGTTTTATTTTTGCTTTCTTTTCTAAATAATGCTTGAGCCCAGCTGAGAGGGAAGGAAACAGGGTCTGCATTCATTTTTCAGCATCCATTATAAATTAAAGTATGATTTGCATCACTTATACCCACATTACATAGCTGCACATTTCAGTGGCGTAGGAAAAACTGTTTAAGATAAAGGCGCCATTGTCACCTCATCACACTATAATGCCATTCCAACTTTGACAAGTCCGAAAGTTTAGCATCATAAGTGCCACAAGTTAAAGCTGTAAAACAAGCAGTAAATGCAGAGCCTAGCTAAATAAAGTATTTGCACCCCTTGAATTTTTCAACCTTTTGCCACATATCAGGCTTTAAAAGTAAAGATATAAAATTGTCTTTTTTTGTGAAGAATCAACAAGTGGAACCACTGGGAACCACTAATCGAATGAGACAAACCTTGTTCTGAGACAGTTTGACGATTAATTCCTGTGTCATTCCTCCAGTCCTAAATTGTGAATAATAAGAGTGTTGCACAGCAAATCGTAAACTTATTGACATTGCTTTATTGTTCCATCAATATTCATGCTGCATATCTTTAATTAAGTAAAAAAAAAGTTTTGTTGGGGTAGCTGGTGGTGAAGTGATGTAAAAGCCATGTTTTGGAGACAGGATTATCTCATTTTATTTTATTTTGCAGTTGATGGATAGAAACCCCAGTTATCAACAGTCTTTGTTTCTTCCCAAAACAGAAAGAAATGATGAACATTTATTAATTGCTAATCACATCTTCATTGCTCAATACACCCATATTAATGTATAGTACATATTTTAATTTCATGCAGCTATGAATCCCACAGTGTAGCATGCACTGTGAGTTGCTATGACTTCCTACGCCATTGAACTGAAAGGCAGATACTCAGCTGTGTGATTGAGTTCAAACCTTAGACTGAAAAACGAGCCATAGTGTCCTCAGAGTGGACAAAATTCTAGTTTTGGACATTTTGGGCGCACTATTTATAAAAATAGCTCTACCTATATGTCCAGTTAAATGATTGCTTTACATCTGCTCTAAAGTTGTTTTTGTTTTACTACTCAGAATGAAATCATTCTAAAATTGTAAAGCTCTTATGGCATTTAAGCTTTATTTTATTATCAGGTTTATGGTGTATTTAACTGGTATTAGTCAGATTTGATCATCTTTGATAAAAGATTGAGCACGTACCAAACATAGCTGTAAGCTGTTAGACATCAGGGGGCTCATTTAAACAGGAAGACAGTCTTTACTGTAGCTCTTCTGAGAAATGCATTTTCCAACTGAATCCCAGCAGCCAAAATGTTTCCAAGCTAACCTGCACTGTTTGCTTGGGTCTCTCTCAGACAAATCATGTATGTGAAGATTACTGGTTTGCTGCAGCACTTTGATTCATGGTCATGGTCTGTTGTTGGTATTAACGTTATAAATCATGACTGACTGCTTGGTTAGACTTCTATCAGGAGTTTTTTTTCCCCTTAAAAAAAAATTAATTTAATTCCTAATTATACAAGTTAGGATCTGACAACATGAACAATTAGTAGAGGTTTAGTTTCATCAGTTTGATAATTAGATGGTTGACTCACCTCCTGCTGTTCATTTACTCTGCAATAGGGGCCATCATCCATCTTCTATCTCTGTCAAGGTCGCGGTGGGGCCGGTGCCTATCTCTGCTAGGCTACCTGGACAGGTCAGGAGTGTGTCGCCGGAAAACGCAGAGATGATTAAGTACAATTTAGGGAAGCCGATTAACCTAACAGTTATGTTTTTGGACTGTGGGAGGAAGGCAGACTTCCCAGAAAAAACGGGTAGAACATGCAAACTCCATGCAGAAAGGGAATCAAGCCCAGAACCTTCTTGCTGGAAGCCAACAGTGCTACAAACCGCTCCACCATGCAGCCCCAAACAGGAGCCAAGCAGAGTAAATGCTGCAGAGCAGGACTCCATTCAATTCAAACCCAAACATCACCATCCGTTTCCCTTCATCATCATTTCTGCTTCTAATCACGTAATATTTGAAACTCAGTCATGATTCTTAGAGGGAATATTTTAAAGTGTTGATGACACCATATTGACATTTTCTAATATTTTCTTGTAGACCAAAACATTAATACTGATGATTGATGTAATTATTTGAAGGACGCCATCATAAACAATTGTATCAAAACCCTCTGCTAATCATTGGACTGAGAGAACAACTGAGAGCTGGAACAGTGATTTTGTTATGGACAGCTGTGATACAGCGTCTCACAGTTTTTTTGCTTCAACCTCCATAAGGATGGCTTCAACTTATTTAAGTTTCCTAAGGATCAAAGTGGATGAAGCAGGTCAGTCGAGATCAGGAGAAGTTACAGCGCTCTATGGTGCCTCTTCTGTGCTTTGCACATTTTATAGAAGGACATGTTTTTATTGAAAAATCCGCTTGTTTGATGAAAAGCTACCAAGAGCAGCTGCTTAGCTGTAATTAGCCGGTAAGCCAGGCATAGCAAATTGTTAAGAACAGACGCAGAGCTTCCTTTTTCAGCTCCACATCCAAGCCAAGATAATGTGGAGGTTAAAATAGTATGATTGACTTGAACCAATAATTTAACTTTTATTAATCTCACACTGGAGATTAAAAAGCTCAAGCCCACCTTAAAACCTCAAGAGGATTTTCTCCAAACACAAGATCCCAGTACATTTCAAGCCAAACCAAACCCTTAAACAGAGGCTAGTGCATCCTAAAGATAAAACCCCCAGACCGAATATGAGCGGAGTGGTATATGCTGTTCAGTGCAGCGAGGAATGCTCTGATCTTTATATTGGAGAAACCAAACAACCGCTCCACAGACGCATGGCCCAACACAGAAGAGCGGCCGCCTCGGGACAAGACTCCGCAGTACACCTACACCTTGTGGACAAAGGACATTCTTTTGAGGACCAGAATGTCCATATTCTGGATAAAGAAAATAGGTGGTTTGAGAGGGGCGTGAAGGAAGCCATCTATGTTAAGAGAGAAAAACCAACTTTAAACAGAGGTGGTGGACTCAGATTCCAGCTTCCAAAAACATACAATTCAATCATAGACATGATCCCTTCCAGATATCACCAAACCCCCCACCCCATCACAGAGGAACGAGGGACCTACCCGCTCCAGCCGGTGAACAATACCTCCTTAACGACCGACCCTTAACAATCATAGACAGGTTTCAGGTATTACAGGAGACAATCCCCCCCTTAATGGCAATCCCCCCTTTAACGACCGACCCCTAGAATCATAGACAGGTTCAGATATTACAGGCTAACGATGGAACTAAACGACCCATTCATCGGTTACCATTTGCATGTTTCCAAGCAATACAAGGCCTTGTCCATATAAGACTCAAACTCACTGCGGATCCAGACATTTGAATTGAGAAAGCTTCCTGGAGAGGTGGCGAAACGTCTTCAAATCTTGAAAACCAAGTCCAGTGGATATTTTTTTAATTTTTACGGAACTTTCAGTCATCAATTCACACATTCAGCGACACATAGGAGCTCTTTCAAGATGAGCAGCGTTTTATTCACAACACCTGTCCCATCAACTAGGAATCAGAATCAGAAATACTTTAATAATCCCAGGGAGAAATTACTTTTATTACATTACTCCCGTGATAAAGTGACTATAGGACCAGTTTGATATAACACAATTTCATACAATATATATAATTAGGGGTCCCTGCTCCATCTCACTATCAGTTTGGGGGTCTTTGGACCGGAAAACGTTGAACACCCCCCTCATCTACGGAAAATCTGTTGGTTGCATCGACTCATTGACTTGAAGGCAATCCCTCACACCAAGCATGCTTGTAGCGACAGTGGAGAGGAAAAACTCCCTTTTAACAGGAAGAAACCTCCAGCAGAACCAGGCTCAGTGTGAGCGGCCATCTGCCGAGGCCGACTGGGGTTCAAGGAGACAGAAGCAGAGATACAAAAAGCAACTGTAAAAGGCGGCCCCATCCTAAATACTTATTCGAGTTATAGATCAGATCACAGTTCCTAATAACTAGAGGCAGATCTAAGCTATAGTTTATAAATACTTACTATAGCTAGTTTAGAATTTGTACATCAGATCAAGAATTAAAACACTGCTCAAAGATCAGAATAGCTTAAAATCAGTGTCTATAAAGACAGATTTTATTCTTCATCTTTTTGCAGAGATAGTGAAACAAACTTGTCTAAATAAACACTTTATTTGCAAAGTTTTGTTACTCAGAAACTGTTAATAAAACTGAGGGAGGATCAAACGTTTACTAGATGACACAGTTTTAGTGACTCCAAGCTGAGTCGCTCCCTGTGGAAAACCCAGTTGGAAAACAGAAGTAGCTCAGATTTAAAACTGGAACCTCCTATAGGGTGAGGATTAACCCTCATAAACTTCGAAAGACAGGAAAAATACTCATGGGTTTATCATCAGATTTTATGCAGAAAATTTTCTCACTTGTTCATGTCATGATGTCATGTGAATCAAACTGCTGCAGGAAAAGCAATTGTTTTTAAAACATTGAAAAGTGTTTGTCCCAAAGCAAATGAATGGGTTTCTTTAATCTTCAGATGTTTCTAAAGTTTCTGAATCCAATGAAGATGAACCATGTCTGAAAGTAAACTAATGTAGCTTCATGAAAACACTGTTAGTGCCTCCTCTTCCTCTGTAACTCTGGTACCATGCTGTCTTCCTATCTCCTTTACTTCCCTGTCTGTTCTAATCTTAGTTTTATTTTTAGATTTTGAATTTCTCAGTTTCTGATATCTTTATCTCCGTATGTCTGTGAGGGATTCTGTATTCGACATTTTATTCAGTCCTTTCGGCTTGGAAACCTTTTTTTTCTGATGTTTTGGGGAAAACATGCACTTGTTTTTAAATGTTGTTAATCAGTTTATAGATTCAACATAATTAGGAGCTATAGATTCCCTTTCTTTCACCACATCAGCAGAAATACACTTGAAAAGTGTTTATTCAGCTTAAATGAGAACGACTTATTTTGTTCAAGACTAAATAAGTTGGTATTTAGCAACATGAAATAAATGGCAAATGTTGAATTGAAACTACTGATGTATTTCTATAGAAAGAAATATAAAATATTTGTTGTAGTTAATATCGTAAGTAGATAATTTGAAACTTATTTTCTTATAAGTATAATCACGAGTCCTTCAACAGAATTCATAAAGGGTCTTTGCAAATCAGAAAATGTAGCTTTACCGTAGCATTGAACTTATCAAGCTTTTGTCATGTTTCCATCGATAAAGTTAGATTTACTATTTAAAGCCATATGCTGAGCTATAAACTGCAGTAGCAACAAAAACAACCAATCTCTGTAATTATTCTGATTTAACTGTTTCTCTGTTGAATTTTGACTTTGTTTCTTTTGTAAAGTCAGTAGCTGATGATTGAAATAAAGTCTGTATTTCTGTGGTTAGAAATGAGTGAGCAGCTCCGTCTTGTTCCGATCGGATGTTTGTACTCTTTGTTGTCGTCCTCACTGAACCTCAGCACTGTACCACGTGACCCAGGTAGCCGCTTCGCTTTGTGTTTCAATATGAACATGACTGCTGTGCCTGATACAGATCTTTAAATAAAAACAAACTTTATCAGTGAATTAATCTCATTCTAGCTTCTTCTTTTTAAATCTGTATTTTTGTTTCTCTGTGCAAGAAAACAAAAACAAAGCAGCCTTTATTAATCCTATTGCACTTTTTCTTTAGTAATTTCATTTATTCTGATATTGAAGATAAAGCGCCCTCTAGTGGCATAATCTGCGATATGCAGCCAACCAAATCTGATGTCATGATTAAAAGTTTCTGCCGAGTAAAAATCTTCTTGTGTTTGCAGCTTGTCTGTTGTTTGCCAATAAAGGAACATTAAGATTACAGCAGTAGTTTTCAAGTGATTAAAAAATGTATTGTTTACAGCTTAGTTAAGGCATCTTGACAACCAAGAGAGTCCAGCAAGCTTCCAGACAGACATGCAGAGTTCCCCTAATGTTGGTGACCTGGTGCTCGGTTTGCTTCTGCTGTCTAAGCTTTGATGATGGGCTGAAATCCAACAGGCTCTATAGAACCATGCTACCACCAGTGCAGAGCTTGGCAACAGGTGAGTGAATCAGCACATATGTAATAGGTATGGCATCCTGTTTCTGAGTGTTTGGGAATATTGCAGAGGAAAAGATAAGGATGACTGGTCATTATATTCCTTTTTTATCCTTTATGAAGACAGAATTTGCACATAGATTTATACATTAGTTTTTCTATCATTTTTTACTGATTTAATCAGATGTTATGTTTATAAAGGTACTTGGTACTTAACTCCCTGTTTACCAAATACGTTTTTTACTTCTAGATTACTCTACCCAGGTTTTCTGGGAACTAAGAAGACAATTTTGAACCAACATGAATCAGGATTTAACCCAGAAGCTGAAGAATCTGCAAAGGGAACATTGCAGTCACTACCAAAATACTACTTCCTTTTTTTATTTTTACTTTGAAGTTCTGCATTTACAAAACTACAAAGTTATAGAAAGTAAGGATATGTTACATTGACATATGTAAAGGGGGGGGGGTAGAAAGTAGCATTTAGTTAATATTTAAATATTGGATCCTGAAATAAATAATCCAAAAATTATAAACAAGAAACAGTTACATGTAAACTGCATTGCAAAAGTATTCACATCCTTTGAACTTTTCAATCTTTTGCCACATTTCCGGCTTCAAGTTAAATATTAAAATATTTTTTTTTTTTTTTTTTGTGAAGAATCAACAAGTGGGACACAGCCAAATAAAAAACTGGAGATGTTGGTGTGCATAATCATTCAGCCCCCTTCAGTTAATAAATTGTAGCTCCACCTTTTTCTGCGATTACAGCTGCAGGTCTCTTGGGGTTTGTCTCTATCAGTTTTGAACATCCAGAGTCTGAATTTTTGCCCTTTGTTCCTGCAAACAGCTGGAGATCAGTGAAAGTGAAAGCCCTTTGGGAAACTCCTCCAACTCCCATTGTCATTGTGACACAGCACACACAAGTGAACACTGCACACAATGAAATTGCATTTATGCCTCACCCGTGCAAGGGGGCAGCCCACAATGGCACCCCAAGGGAGCAGTGTGGCGGGACGGTACCATGCTCAGGGTACCTCAGTCATGGAGGAGGATGGGGGAGAGCTGGTTAATTACTCCCCCGACCAACCTGGCGGGTCGGGAGTCGAACCGGTAACCTTTGGGATCCAAGTCTGACACCCTAACCGCTCACACACGACAGTGAGGTTGGATGGCCATTCTAACACCTGGATGTGTTTATTTATGAACCATTCTATTATAGATTTTATTTTCTGTTTTGGATCATAATAATAATAATAATATTAACAACAATTATCTTATTGAGGTCATCTCAACAAGCCCTAATAGGCTGGATCTATTAGCCAGAGCTGATAATGGGTAATCACTTCTTTAATGAACTAAAGGGGAATAAATGTTGCTTTTTGTCCTTTCTGAGGTTTTGTTATTTTAAGCGATGCACAAGTTTGACTGTTTGTGATTGGATTGCTTTTTAAAGAACCTGACATCCTTCATTCACAGCAAGCGGTTCCTCTTTGATTAGAAGTTTTACTCTGTGGGCTTTATATTATGTATTGGCGTGAAGCTGGGATTTTAAAACTTAAAGGTAATAAGTTTACCTACTTAACAAATTAAAAAATGCGTTTTTTTTGTTAAAAAATAACCGTGTCATTTGGAGAAATATGGAAAAAGCCCAACGGATCCTTAAATAACGTCTGGTTGGTGGTTTTCTGCTGTAGAACATCCATATTTAATACCTCAGAAAAAGAGGAAGTTCTAGTTGTGATAAATTTAGTCATTTGAGCATTAAAAAAAAACAACGAAAAAAAAACTGGATCCTATAAGAAGATAAGATGTTTAGAAGGAAATCGGAGGAATGAAATAAAATGTGATTAAAAGACGGTTCTGAGATGGATGTTTAAATTCAATCTTCCCGTTTTATCAGCAGGTGAAGCTGCTTGTTGGATTTAATTGCAACCAATCTTCTCACACATTTCCTGTCCATATCCAGCTCAGAACAAGAAGATTCCTAAATAAATCTCCTTCAAAAGGAAAGAGCTGCGGAAATCTACGGTTCCCTCTGACTTTTCTTTATTTTCACATTTTTTTTTTAGATCAACCAAATTTTAGTATCAGTTAAGAATAACACAACTAAATACAAAAAGTAGTTTTCCAATAAGAATTTTATCTGGAAAAAAAAAACTGTCCACTCTGATCAGGTCACATGGGAAACGTTGATCATCTGCCTGTTAGGTCACGGTCTGTATGTTAACTGTTATCAGACATGCAGGGTTTTGTTACCTCTTGCATTGTGGATAGAGCATTTAAAAGATATCATTTAAATAGAACGTGTCTGATAAGATGAAGTCGGCTACAGGAATCATCATCTGAAGACATTAAAAGCTAAGATCACTGACATCTATCAGCTTTTTTTGTTGTTGGGTATTTTATTGTGTGTTTGTTCACACCATGTGACAAAGTGATTCAGTTTGTGTTCACCACTTATCTCTTATTCTTATTTCTGATTCATAATGCTTAAATTTAAACATTAGTTTGCAACTTTGCTTCATTTACTACCCTGAGTTTGTTTTTGCTTAACATTATGTTGCAGTTTCCATTTATTTATATGTTTAGGTTAAAGCTACTAATTCTGGATTATTGGCTGAACTTGTGTATTTTGTCTCAAAGTATATTCAGGGTATTACTTTTTACTCACCATTGTTTGTCCCAGTATTTCCTGCTAAATTGGTTAGATGATGTCATTAATTACCTTCCAATTAGAAGGTTTCCTTTGGAGTAATGCTTCGTTCGTTTTTCTTTAAAGTAACTTTTTGAGTTATCTTGAATCATATTTTTTATTTTGCAGACTATTTTATTGTATACTATACTGTTAACTACTTTATTACTATTCTCGTTGCGACTTTATTCTCGTAATGTTAAAACTCGAAATAGAAGAAAAAGAAGCATCTCTAGCCTGGTTCTAATACTCCATTGTAGGTTTACCACTATGAGTCCCTATAACCCACGTAAATCCATAAAGTTGCACAAAAAGCTCATCTGAGTGAATTTTTTTGTTTTGTTTACAGCAGTTCAGAGTTGCTGCACCCAGACTTTTCTACTTGGGGCCCCAGAGGGCCACTTATCTGCTCTGTGTCCTTCCTTTTATCTAACCACCTTCATCTCCATCCTTTCACTCACAAATCAGATGGAAGGAGATGAATGGCGTCCAACAAGACAGAGGAAGGACACAAACAGCCGCTCATGATGACTGAGTCCCTGCATTCACTCTTTGTTTTCACTGAATATTCAGTGACTCGCATATTGACACTCATTCACCCTGGACTGCAGTGTTTAATGCCAAGCTACTTACTCAGAGCTCCGCTGGGATCAAACACTCACTCGCTTTGATTTGTGCCACAGTTTGTAATAAACTCAGCATATTTATTCCTTGAAGCGAGTCCTCGTGCTGAATGTAGCTCATCCAATTAAACTCAAAGTCTCTAAATGTGTGCTCTGAAAGTAAAGCAGTAACTCTGCTCAGTTTGGATGATGCATCTCAGGATTTTGACTCAGCATCTGAATAATCAAAAGTTGTTTCCAGCAGCGGTTCTTTTTAAGTGGTTGGTGCTTTACACTGAAAAATGTTAATCAGGAGCTCTGAGGAGGAAAACATCACTTTTTATTTTTCAGGTATTATTCATTACTTTGTTATTTTAGAGTGGAGATGGTTGCAACAAATTTTTCTTTACATTTTTTTTAATTATTAGCTTATTCAACTATTTTACTTAATTCAATTTTTTTGTGTGTCATAGAATACATAGAAACAGAAGAGGAGATGTAGGATATCCAGCAATTTGGATTATCATTGGACTTTAGAGATGAATTTGCAGCTGCGTTGTGTGACTCTCTGTCCATAACTGCCATCTTTAAACTAGCTCAGTTCAATTAGCTTTATTTCTATAGCGCCAATTCACAACACGTCATCTCAAGGCACTTTACAGTTCAATCAGATCATACAGTCAGATTGATTCAAAGTTTTCTATCTAAGGAAAACCAGTTGATTGCATCGACTCATTAACTCGAACGCAATCCTTCACACTAAGCATGCTTGTAGCGACAGTGGAAAGGAAAAACTCCCTTTTAACTGGAGGAAACCTCCAGCAGAACCAGGCTCAGTGTGAGTGGCCATCTGCTGAGGCCGACTGGGGTTGAAGGAGACAGAAGCATATATAGAAAAAAATGTTAAAAGTTTTCTATCTAAGGAATGCTTCTATCTAGCTAAGCTTGCTTAAAACATTACTTTTGCCCAATGCTACCTATGCCTGTTAGAAATCAAGAATAGTCTCAATGAATCATTTATTCTCATTCATTGGGGGAGTGTTTGACCTAGTGGTTACAGCAGTGCGCTTGTTCTCTACGAAGGTTGCAAGTACCCGGTTTGATCCCCAAAGCCTGCACTCTGGGTCCCTGAGCAAGACCCTTAACCCCACACTGCTCCCTGGGTGCCACAAAATGGCAGCCCGCTGCTCCCCAGGGGGATGGGTTAAACGCAAAGAGTTCATTTCATTTCTCTCTACGTGACATTTTAATGACAATTAAGTTTAATTCTTTTCAAACTATTTAACTGTTAAGTTTGTTCATAAAAACAGTGTTGATGTAATCACCTAAAAGCCAATCATTAAAATTGTGCCTTTTTTACTTATATTTTCAGTTTTTCCTGAAGGAATTATGGAATGTCTCTGCTGTGTTGTAGGAACAAGGAGGGGCTGTAGGATTCATCTGTCTCGCTAAATGCATGTTGAATAAATTAACAAAGTTGCAAGTGTAACCGCACCCCCTATGTAATTAATCAAGCTACCGATGCGGTGACTAAATGAAATGATTAGTAAAATTATTGCAATGCTGAATGCATTCATAACATTTAGATCATTTGGATTTAAATGGCTTAAAACTGCAGGAAAGTAATTATGTTGGATAAAAATTAATTTGAATTTCTAAGTCCTACTTTTTTCTAAGGCGTTTTTGGGAGATTAGATCAATTAGTCGGGGGCTGCCTGCTGGTACAGCAGGATGTCAAGGTCTTTAAAAGACTAACACATTACAAAGAGTAGAGCAAAGAAAAACTGCAAAGTAAAATGACTCACTCTACCTTAGCTCTGGAATTAACAGATTGATGTTGAAGCTGGAAAAGTAGAGGGACGGTCAGAAACGACAAGCATTTTAAAGCCTCTAAATAATCCAAGGATGGTGAAAGTGAATTGTAGTCCAGACGTGACAAAATGAGTGTATGAATAACAGCAGTTCAGAAAAAGAACCTTTGGAACTAAATTTATTAACATTTCCTGAGAGGATAGGAATAAGAGAGAAGAAGAGATTCATCAGGACTAAAAGCTTTCCCACAATTTACACTAAGAAAAAGGTTTGATTTATCCAATGCATCCCGTCCAGTTAGAGCTAGTGCAACAAATCCAAACTTTAAAAGGAAACTTGGAAACTTGAGTTTAAGAAACTCAATAATTATGACCTTTAAAAAACACATTGAGTACACCAATATAAAACCTTCAATCATGACGTTAATGTTGTTAATGTTGGTTCATGGCTTCAAATCAATTTAGCAGCTGAACCTAAATGTCTTCTTTTTATAAAGAAAGGTCTGAGGTTCCTACCTACAGTTGGTCTCCTTAGACCTGCAGTAGACTGGAGGACAGGACGGCCATCTTCCTCAAAACCAGTAAGTGAAAAACTTCCCAGTTATCTCTGGTGTTTCAAGTGATTCAACATATTCTGTGACCCAGTTTGTCTTTGGTGTTTATGGAGGTTCCTGCGGTGCCAGAGGTTCCGGTTACCTCTTGGGATTCATTTGAAGTGAGACGATATCTTATAGATTATGATTGCCAGTGTATGTTTAATATTTGCTGACTAGTCCTTACCATACAGTAATTTAAATATTAGAAATCCAGATCATCTTTATGATAAAAAAGTCAAAATTGTTGTTTTTTTGTTTGTTTGTTTTTATTAAATTTTTCTCCCTTTTTAGCGTCACGGTTTTGGTTCTGTTAAGTTTTCTTTTGACTTTTCAGTTTCACTTTGATCAGTTTCACTTTGAGCCATGTTTTCTTTCTTTTCTAGTTTTATTGGTTTAATTCCTATTTTGTTGTGCTTTCTTGATGTATTTGAGTTCTTAGGTTTTTCTTGGTTGCCCTCTGTTGCCCTCTTGTATTGGTCTCCTTTCCCCTAGCTCCTTCTAGACTCCTCTGTTCAAACCTGCTCCCAATCAGCCCATTAGTCCTGTCTTTGTTAAGTCTCCCATATTTAATCTCCCTGTACGGTTCCTTAGTGCCGGTTAGTCGTCTTTTCCTGGCTCATCGTACTTGTTTTCCCTTAAGTCTCCATGGTTCTGTTTTTTTTTGTACTTTTTATGTTGGATTTTTGGATTCCTTTTTCAGTTGCCTGTGAGTACTAAATTTAATCTTCAAGAACTCACCTCTGCCTCCTCACTTCTCCATTTGGGTCTTCAAAACCTCAACCAAACCCTGACATTTAGATTCTTGTGAAAATGAAATTGCTAAATAAATATGTATCAATATTTATTTATGATTCAGTCATTCCATGTTTTACCATTTTTGAACCGTTTGAATCCTGCAAAAGATTGACTTTGAAAATAATTTTCTGGGATGAGTTTAGCCATGGACATATGTTTGTGAGCTGATATATATGGGGTGGGCAATAATTTAATGGCATTATTTGTGGTTCATTAGCCACAGAGGGCAGCATAGCTGACTGGTTCTCAGCCAATGTTTTCACACTGATTCCCCGCTGCTGCTGCTGAGATCAGGAAGGTGGTCTCCTCTGACCTCAGTTGTTCAGCTGATTGGGCCCCTTGTTTTGGTGTCTCTGACCAAAACAAACATGGACCAAGGGCAGGAGATGAATGCACCAGGCGAAATTGAAATCAGTCATCTTCTTAATAACCAATAATTGGGGTTCATGTCTGGTATAACTCTAGTTTACATAGATAATTTTATAAACAGTATTTGATGAGTCTGTGTAGGATTGTATATAGGCCTAAAGGGCTGGTTATCCTCCCCCAGCAGTGTGTCGCAGTGAGCTTGACGCATATATTTTTGATTTATGCCCAATACTGAAGCATTATCTGTGCTATGTTATTCCATGCCACTACACAGGGGGGACAATCAGGAACTAGCTGTAGGTCTAGATACGGCAGAGGAGGTGAGGAAGTGGGGGCAATTTTGTGTGACGACAAGTGAGGGCGAAAAAGAGTGGGGGATCCAGGAGGAAAAAGGGTCCCAGCGTTCTCGCGCACCTCGCTCTTCTAGCTGGTCCGTCTTCATGAGTCCTTTTCCACAGTGGCGGTCATACAAACAAAACAAGCTGGTAAGGTACCAAACAGGAAATATGCATAGTGTAGAGCAGATGTAGAATTGACCAATCAGAGGCCTCCTGTCTGCGGTCACCTACAATTTTGGAGATGTGCAGCAGAGTGTCTGTGGATGAGGTGTATTTGCATTATCTGCGACACACGCAGACGACCTGGTTTCTGAGTATAAACCAGCCTTAATTTTCTGCAGTCCTATTCAAGCATAATGGCGATCTCTACAGTAACTAGTTTGTCAGCTTTTAGCTACCGCAGCGCAAAGATGTCTGCCTCCACAAATGAGAACCCACTCCTCTAATTATAAATAGCAAGTTATAAAGCAAGGCAGACATAAGGACTGAGAATTTCAGTTCATAGGAGATAAAAAATAACATACCTATAGACTTAATATAACCTTTATGTATCTTAATCCCTGTAATATTACACACTGTACCTTTAAATTTTTATTTAATCGGATGGGAAATAGACTTAGTAGAAAATAAAGTTTTGAGTAAAGAACAATAACAAGTCATGAATTAATATTTAAACACTTTTTCACCAAACAGCCTCTGTCTCTATCCTTCCTCGCTAATACATTCACATCCTTTGAACTTTTTTTTTTTTTACAATTTTTCACTTTACTGCTGCAAACTTCAAACCGTAGTAAATGTTTTTTTTTTGTATTTGTGAGTTGATAGCAGTGTAAATAATTAAAAGACATGATAAAGCATGTCAGAGTTGAAAAGTGAGTGGAAATCATATCGCTATCTTTTGTCATCCAGACAAATCAACATAAAATCATATTTTGATGAAACTAGACATTTACAAAACAAAACAACAAAACGACTAGTGAGTGATTTGCAGACCTTTGATTAAATGTAACGTTCTGGGCAATCAGAAGCCAATGCAAGGACATCAGAATTTTATAAAGACTCCAACTGCAGCTTTTTTAATAACTTGTAGGTGTTTTTTAGATTTTTATTGAAAGTTCTGTAAAAACAGAATTAAAGATGTTAAGTCTGTTGAAAATAAACATGTGAACTATTCTACGCCCTGTTGAAATGTTAGCTCACAACTTATTGAAATATGTTTTAGGTAAGAATATTTTGTCTTTAGAATATGTTTGATGTGGTCGATAAAAGCCTATGATCGCACTAAGATGTCTGACCTTCCTCAGTGGAATGAAGGTTGTCACTGACTTGTAATTAATGCTCTTTTGGTCCCAGAACTTCTTTTTTTTCTTCTTCTTCTTCTTCTGTGGATTTTGACAAATCCAGCTGTTAATCTTTTCAATACAAGCTAAAAGTGATTGTAATGAATTCAGATTGTGTCATCAGCATATATTTGTTACTTAAGTTTATTATTATGCAAAATCTTATCAAGTGGAAGCTTGAAAAAATGAAAAGTGAGAGGACCAGGGATGAAACCTTGGGGAACTCCACAAATAATTTTGTGAAGCTTAAATGATAAAGATCCCATCACTAGTTAAAAGCTAGAAACCGATGTTAATAACTGACCAACATCGCATTTAGACTCTAGAGCAGGCATCCCCAAACTCTGTCCTCAAGGCCCCCTGTCCTGCAGGTTTTAGAGGTTTCTCTGCTTCAGCACAGCTGGTTATAATGATTGCAGTAGACCAAAAGCCTGTTAATCAGCTTTCAATTAAAATCAGCTGTGCTGGAGCAAGGAAACCTCTAAACCTGCAGGACAGCGGGCCTTGAGGACCGGGTTTGGGGATGCCTGCTCTAGAGGAAGGTGACTTTTTAATTATCTGTTGAATGTCCAGAGTTAAAACATTAGAGACTTTTAAGAACAAACTGATTGATAGAACATTAGAAGAAGCAAAGGGAGTTTCATTTTGTTTTGTGCTATGATCCAGATGTGTTTGGGCAACTGGAGGAAATGGATTCATCTTATATAATCAGGTGGAAACAAAGGGATCTCCTTCAGCTAAGAGGAAGGATGTGACTCTCTTGTTGATGTTGTTGTTAAATTGATCTGAATTGGTGAGGTACGCATCATGAAGCAGCAGGACTCAGATTTTTGTTTTTTAAGACCAATGGTCCCAACAGGATCGTGCCGAAACATGACTGTGATTCAGAGGCTTATTCTACTAAATCTCCTTCCTTTCCTCACATTAGATGGACATATCTATTTTTTTTTAATAATGCCAATAAAAGGTGAGATGGGAAAGGATTTGGTTTATCTTTATTTTTATTCCACTTACAAAGAAGAAGTTAAAAAAAACAATAATGGATGTAAATCGACTTCCTTTCTAAATGGATTCCACGAGCAGCAGATGCTCTTCTCTGGTTCAGGTTTCCCTCCATTTTCTGGTTGGTCAGCAGGTTGTCCATATTCTCTATTGCTCAGGTTCTTTCTTTAGATGAAAAATTTTGAACCAATCGGACTGAAAGATCTAAAGTCCCTTCAGATGACATGTTATATATAGGCACTATAGAGATAAACTGAATTGAATTTGTTGGTGGACTGAACAAAGCTTCGGGTTAGTTTTAGACCTAAAATTCCTTGAAACTCGACCAGAACTTCCACTCTAAACCCTGCTGGGTTCCTTACATTCTGACCATTCTATAAAGTTTTTAACTTTATGTGCACAATCAGAATATCTGCAGTTAGATTCCTGTTAAATGACCCACATATAGGCAGTGATGGGACTAACGGCGTTGAAAGTAACGGCGTTACTAACGCCGTTACCTTCTTTTAGTAACGAGTAATCTAACTAATTACTTTGACTGTAACTATAACGCAGTTACCATTGCAGACACCCCGTTACTGCGCGTTACTCAGGTTGCACAATGAACCTTTTTTCATGATAGGACTCGTGCGCAGCTGCGTGAAGCTGACACCCCACCCACGTCAAAAAACTCTGCAAATAGACTGAATGGTTAGTGCAACGTTAGTGCAGATTTGTGCAGAAAAAAATATTGTTTGTGCTACTTTTGTTTAAGAGATATTAAAGATTATTTTTTAGGTCATCCAGAGGTGCGCGCCTTGTCATGAGAGAGGGGAGGATGAGAATGGCTGATGTATAGTGAGATTCCGTCTGTCAGTGGGTAGGTGGGTGTTTCTGCTGGTGGGTGTTAACGTACAGCACACACAGAGAGATGGAGAGTGAGGAGGATCCAGCAGCAAACAGCGTTTTCCTGATGGAAATACCGGTGTTACGTCGATCTGCGTTTCCCCATCAGATACGGTTTCCTCTGCATCTCCGCACAGAGCAGGCGGCAAGAGTCACCGCGCAAGCGACAGGAAACGCGCATGCTCGCTAAAGGCGCGCACCAGTCGCCCTGTGCTCGCGCCACAGGAGAACTATGGAGAGCGTGAACGATCAAATGAAAGGGAGAAAGATGGATGGATGGATGGATGGATGGATGGATGGATGGATGGATGGATGGATACTCTGCCTTCTCAACCTACTGTATTTTTTATTTTAAACATTATTTGATGGCCTTTGTGGCAGGGATGGAGATCCATATTTTATGTCACACAGAGTATACATCTAGATAGATAGATGGATAGATAGATGTTGCAGTATCTATAACAACCCAAACACACAGGATTTCAGAATTAGACATCCCCAGTTATTAATTTCATATACTTACCAGATCTGAACGCCCTGTTAAAAAAAACTTCACATTGCGTTCCCCCCTGATGTCATTTACGTTTAGTTGCAATAAATGCAAAACTCTCTGCAGGTTCTTGTCTTTGTCGTCCGCTCTATTCAGCTGGCTTTTGAATCACACCCTGAGAAGGTGGGGGCTGGGTGGTGAGGGGTACGGGGGCGTGAAACGCAAAAGTAACGCAATAGTTACTTTTACTAGTAACTAGTTACTTTTATTGTGGAGTAACTCAGTTAGTAACTCAGTTACTTTTTGGGAGAAGTAACTAGTAACTATAACTAATTACTTTTTCAAAGTAACGTGCCCAACACTGCATATAGGTTCTGTTAGCAGACCTCTTTGGTGGGTTTTATTTAGCTGCATCAGAGAAAATAAATGCTGACCACACTTTTCAGATTTTTTTCAGTCTCAAATCTGAAATGTGGCAGAAGGATCCAGCCTTCACTAAACAGAGGCGACCTGAACATGCTGGACCCAGACAGACAGAATAAAGTGTGATGATAGAAAACCAGAGGCGTGGAGATGGATCCATCCAGCAGCTGCTGTGGTGTTGGCTGTTTTTATCTGCTCTGGGTTAAAGACGATCCCTGATCCGCCTCACCTGCATCTCAGGAGAAGCAGCAGCACCCAAAACCCCATCAGGGGGGATTTTTACCCAGATGTCTTCTAGACGTCTATAAATCCTTGTGATATGAATCACCACCTGCTGGGACAACTGATCTGTTTGTTTTAGTTCTACATGAGTAGATCTCACAGGGTTTCTCTCTGATCAGGCATCAGTTTGTTTCAGATTTTTCTGACATGTTGAAGGTTTTCTACCTGAAGAAGAACCGCTCTGATGGAGCTGAATCCCCTATGGTCCACTTTGCCTCTTCTCCTGTCAGTTTTAATGAAGCGATATAAAATGCCATCATCTCACTGCGGGCTGAGAAAGGTCAGCTCTGAGGGTTTCTGTCCCAAACTGACAGCTGGGATGCGTCCTGTCGCTGAGCTGTAATCTACTGCCAGGAAGAGCTGAACACAGGAAGGATGGAGCGGTCTTTGCTTTTCCCCGGTCTTCTCCAAGCAACACTTTCATCAGGTTAAAGACTGGCCTTTGACTAGACCATTCCAGAACCTGGATTTTCCTTTATTGTTACTGTTTTGTTTTCAATGCAGCTTTTTAAACCTAAATCTTGCTGCCATATTTTAGAGAGAAATGGCTCCTTTGACTATTTCTAGTTGTACAGGATGTGATTTTTATAGCTAAGGATGCGTTTATCCCCCAGAGCACGTCAGCTCTCAGAAAGCTTTTAGGATCACGGTTTTATTCTCAGTTGGCGGAAGCCGACTGAAGGTATTTATTGGAGCTTGCATCAGCTAGAAGGTGCAGAAATTGTTCACCTGTCCAAATGGTGATGGAAAGTTTTGTGGAAGGAAAAAATTGGCTAAGAAACAGAAACTGTTTGAGCTTGAGAGAAGAGGAACAGAGTCCGAGTTGTTTGAGGTACGGTAGGAAGTTTCCATGGTTACTGATGATCTGTTGGTTTGTTTGTTTTTTAGCACATCCAAAGTCGGAGCAGAAAATGTTTTCACATCTGTTTGCTCTTCAAGCAGAAAGTTCAGAAGAGAATCTGTTCAGTGCTTTTAGTCATTCAATTAATATCTAAAAGAAATTGATAAAATAACTTGTGAACCACAGAGATAGAATAGAAAGACACATGTCCAATTATTTTCTTTTAAAAGTAATGTTTTTTGTTTTATTTGAAAGATGGACACCAACCTGTCAATCACTAAACTAGACAGATAATGCATTAGTGTTTTTTATGCATTTAATATTTTTATAAAATTTTACACTGAGAAAAAGAAACCTGATTTAGATTTTCATAATAAGAAAATCATTTGATTTACTGTCGCCGCCTAAAAGACCCACTGAGGAGATGGAGCTGCTGACATCAGCTCTCCCTTTGTGAGGTCACATCCCCAGCTAAGCCAATAGGAGTTAACCTTAACAATGGGAAACAATAGAAGCTAAACCGTGGCTTTCTAAACTGTGTTAGATGTTGCTTTAAGTATGCGATACATTGTTTTAAATTACTTTTATCTTAATTTTATTATAGATTTTACAGTTATGATTTCAATTTGGTCTTTTATGCTTGCATGGTTCTTTTAGTCTGTGTAATGGTGTTATGTTGTTTCACTGTACAGCACTTTGGTGCTTTGAGAAATTTTAAATATATTTTAAATAAAGTCGGATTGGATTGCTACATGTTACTAAACAAAATGTTTTTCCAACCTGAAGAGTTTTAGATGAGCTGATCAGTGAGATCTTCAGGGTTCTGCTGCTGATCTTTATTTCTAGGAGAGTTCTGGAACATGTTCAGGTTTTCTGATTTTATAAAACGTGTCGTGTTGATGAGTGGATCTCTGAGCTCTGGGAGGGAAAGCCCATCTGGACTCAGGGCTCCTCCATCAGCTGCTCTATCTGGGTCACCCAGTTCTATATAGAAATCACAAGTTGGAGGTTCAGTTTCACTAATGCAAACTACCGCTGCTCCCATTTTCCCCCAGTAGAAATCAGAATGTAGGACGGGTCCATCTGGGTTCTGCAAATTTAACACCAAAGTCTGGGGCTGGTAGAACTTCTGGTCTTTTCTCCATGTAGCTGCAGTCAGAGATCACGGCTTCCATGTTTATCCTCTGAACTCAGTTGCTGATGAAACTGAAAACGTCAGCAGTTTATTTTTCCTTACGGTCAAAGTGAAATCAATTTATCGGTTCCGATGTGTCCCAGGAAATCTTTTGGACATCCGTCCAGGCAGCAGTTGTCTCGTCTGACCCAGACTGGGACCAATTAGAGGCTCAGGAATCTGCAGCTGTTTAATCAGATGTTTACGTGAAAATTTCAGACACTGAGTTATGAGCTTTAATTATCTGGATATTATCTGGATATCTTAATATTTCATGTTGTCTAAAAAAAAAATAAAAAAAATCTACTTTCTCTATAGGAGCAAAGAATTTTAGGCTTTAGCTTCAGGAAACTAATGTAAAAATCTAACGCATGAATTGTGTTAATTTGATCCCAGAAGTGATTAAATCTACAGTTTAAAAGATAAACTTTAAAAACAAGGATTTTAATAACACCTTTAATCCAAACATCAGTTAAATGTTTAATTAGTAGTTTATCATCAGATAAACCAGCTGAGAAGATGGTGATAAAAGCTAAACATCAGAATACTTCGGGTTTTCGTTTCTCCTGAAGGTTCTGGATCATCAGGGCGCTCTGACCTGCTGGACGTCTCATCATCATGGAGGAAAATAAAGACAGAAACCCAGAGAGGCCATGAATTTTAATGATTATTTTAGGATCAGGTTTACATGATTCTGATGAGGGAAAGAGTTGGCTTTGTTCTCAGACATTTATATATTAAAAATACATCCTTAAAAATCCTGTTTACAAAAACTTTAATTTATATTTTCTAACCGTTATGAGCTTTGCTACAAAAAACATCAGAAAAAAACAATTCCAGATTTTAATTTCTTCAGTTAAACAGCAGAAAGTTAAAGTTTGAAGCAGAAAGCTGGAGGATAAACAGCAGGAATAAACCAGCAGATTATCAATATTTACAGTTTGCCTTAAATAAACAGCTTATATGGGGCAGTGAGAACATCTTTCTTTCCTCAGTAAATTGGTGAAGATGTGGGTCAGAATGAGCAGAATTCAGGTGGAGGAGGGACAGGTTGCTTCATAAGTGCTCTGTGACATCTTTCATACAAACCTTTTTTTTACTTTTAAAACCTGGTTAGATCACCATGGTAACAGCATCCTAAAAAGAAGGGCTTTAAGGAGTCCAAGACTCGGGCCGGACATGTTCTGGAATATAAGGACAAATCCACTCTGTGTCAATCGTCCTGTTTGGACAGGCTTTATTTCAGCCAGCTGACCAGTAGTGTGCAGCAACAGCTAGGGGAGGGGCAGTGCTCTGGCATTTTATCGGCTCCAAAAAGTGACATGATGGCGATTTTTATAAAATATTTATTCGGGATCCCATACAGGTGATGCGCTCGGTTACCGTGGTGATTTAACCAAAGTTAGAAAAAATAAAAATGTATGCTACAAAAGTCTATGAACGTCGATCCTGAATATTTAGGCATCGATTGGTTATAAAATGCTGGCGTCCTCCTGAAGGACCTCAGCTCTCTCCCCGTCTCCATGTAAGACTTCTGATGTGTTTCCTCCCTCCTGATTGGCTGGTCGTCATCATCATCATCTTAACGTCCGTTGTAGATAAAATCTGAGGAGACATGATGATGAGCTTAAAGAGGTCCTGCTGCCTCATTTAGGAAGCTGAAAACATTTTTTGAAATTAAATCCAGGAGCAGGAAAGGTTGGATTCATAAAGTTTCCTGCCATGAGTCAAAGGATCCAAACGGAAAACTGACGTTTAAATTTGATCGAGGTCCTAATTAGCGAAAAAAATCAGTACCATTCTGTCTTGATCCAACTTTTTCATTTACATGATCGCAGCTTTATGTATTAACCGATTCCAATGTTAACCGGAAACAATGGCGGCACAAATCATAGGGTTTTTTTTGAGATGATGGTGGTTAGAAATGATCGATTGATTTTACTCATAATAATGAAAAAAAAAAAGCTGCAGGATTTCTTTTTAACTGTGGGGCTCGTTTATATATGAAATAAAACAAGAATAAAAAGTAATTTAAATACAACATACATCAACTTTACTTTTAAGGTTATGTATGCATTTTTTTTTTTGATTGTCTGAATCCACACTGAACAACATCTAAATTAACGATTATTTTGCAAATCTATTCATCTGTCGATAATTTTTTCGATTAATAATCTGATAGAAAAAAGTTCCTCAAAGAAGATTTTTTTTGCAAATTAAACCAGGTGAAACTAAAAATTTTCCACTTGAGGCGTTCTGGATACATATTTTTATCTTAAATGCAGAATTTTAACATATTTTTTTTATTTTTTTTTTTACAATTTTGGTGTAAATGCTGTTTTAAGCGGGTTGCTCTGTCAGGCAAAAGCATGTTATAGAGTCTCTACACTCCAGTTGATTAGTCAATTACTAAATTAGTTGACAATTATTTTAATAATTGATTAATCCGATTAATTGATTCAGCCCTAAATCAGAGGCAGACGCATTTTGAGATGAATGAGTGATTCAGGCTGTGTAGAAATCAGGTCATAATTTTAAAAGTTTTAGATTTAAAAACGACATTTCCATAATATTTTTATCCTGATTTGAAATCCAGGAGAGTTTAACTGTGTGAAAAAAAAACATCTTTTCTCTTTCAGGACGAGGCGGCGCCTTTGAGACAGCGCTGAGGGAAGAAAGGAGAAACGGTAACGATTGGTGCTTCACATGACGTCACTGAACCCGTGCAAAACACAGAACCGTCACTGATTTTTCCCACTGAGATGGAAGTACTGGACCGTCTCCAGCTTTCTTTCTATGAAGAAAGAAGCGCAGCGACCACTTAGCTTCATTAGCAAGTTAATTTCAACATTTCATATTTTAGACTTAGATTATAATTAGAATAAGTGTATAATGATGCCATATTAGATGCTTTGTTGTGGCAGCGAGCCTTATTCACCAAAGGGTCACATAAACAGTTTATATCTCAGATCTGAGATATTTTCTTGTTTGTGTTTTGGTTAATATCGGATCCGATCAGAACCTCTCGCCGCCTGCAGAAGGTTCTGCAGTCCTAAACCATGATAGTCTCTCTAAACTGGGCCTAGGTTTGACCCGTCCAGGTCCCCCTCCTCTCCCCAATGACTGTTTTGGTTTGGTAGCAGAACCAGCAGATCTAGATGGATGGAGAAACTTTAGAAAATATGCAATCTAGCTTCTAACTTTAGCAGTTTGTTTAATTGTCAGTCTGGTTAAAGGTCTGTCGTGTTCCTACTGGACGTCCAGACTGGACCCCAGAGGGCGGATGCTGCCGTGGCCTCGGCGCCGTCGGACTCACCGTGGCAGTATTCCGGGTTGAAGTTCTCGTAGATGGGGTACAGAGGGTTCTCCTGCTCGCTGCGATGCTTCCTGGCTCTCAGGACGTCCCTCACACACTGATGCAGGAAGGCGTACTGACACTGAAAAACATGAACAGCGCCGTTGGTTCCCCCGCCCAGAGTGGACTGGATCAGACAGGGTTCTGGTTCTGTACCTCAGTCTGGACCATGTGCTGCCGATGAAGTCGCAGGTCGAAGATGCAGCCGTAAAGATCGATGCTTCCTTTGGAGTCCAGCTGCTGCAGAACCCGGTCCAAGGTGATGAAGGTCCCCGTGCGCCCGACTCCAGCACTGACACACACAGAACCCGGTTAACATCCAGAACAATACGGGGCTGAGGGCGACCGGTGATCGTCCCACCTGCAGTGAACGACGGTGGCTCCGGTACTCGGGGATCGCTCCACGTAGTCCCGGACCGTCCGGGCGAACTGGATCAGGGACTGGGTGCTCTCAGGAACGCCGTGATCGGGCCACACGGTGTAGTGGAAGTGTCGCAGCAAGCGGGGGTAACTGGAGCTGTTCTCCTTTAAAATCAGAAACGGGTCAGAGGTTCTGTTCAGTCTGAATGTTTACAAACAGGAACGTTCTGCAGGTACCGAGGTGATCCGGAACTCTCTGATGGTCCACTCAGGCAGGACGGACTCCGACAGCACTTGGATGACCAGGTCACCATAGTAGAGCGGTTCCTTGTCTGCGGGCCAGTACTGGTCACACTTCACCTGGAGACAGGAAATGGTACATTTCTATGTAGATCATCATCACATAGAAACGCTCAGCAACACGACAGAAATATGATGAAAAGAGTTGGACTACAGCCTGGTTTGTTTTTGATCCTGATTGTCTTCTTGTTGGTTCTGAGGATGAGGAGTAAATGGGTTGATTGGATACTGGGAGACGTCTACAGTTGAATCAGAAACAGTAATACCATCTGTCTGGTCTGCATTGCTGGTCAATAAAACTTGACTATATATTCTCGTCCTTCCACTCAATTTTCCATTTGCATGCTGCACTTTGCACAGCCAAGGAGCTTCTCTCTACTAAAGCTCCTTTTGCTGGATACAGAGCTGCACTGAAGGACATTTGTAGAAAGTTGAGTGGAAGGAAAACGTTTGTTTTTAAACTGTATAAAGACTTTGGAGGAGGATGAAACACAGGAATCAACAATGCAGACAACCTGAACCTCATCAGAACAGCCTGTAATGAGTTCCAATGCTGCAGATGTCCTCATTTCTGCACTGAAACCCTTCTAAAACTAGGACTCCCTGAATTCTGAAACTACTAGAACTCCCACTGGCCATCAATCTGACCGGCAGAACTCCCGGAAGTTCAGGAAGACTCCCTGATATAAACAGTTGTTCACGGATGCCCGCGAGTCGGATAAATGATCCCAGACGTTAGGCTATGCGAGGGGGTGTTTTTTTTAATGTGAGTGAAAGCATGCAGCATCTCTCTGAAATGGGTTTTTGGAACTTGGGATGTTTGCACGGGTGACATTTTTCCCAATGGAACGCATGAGTAGTGATGATGTCATCAACTGAAATGGTCCAACTCTGCAATAGAAACTCACTGTGGTTATGTAAACCTTAAAATAGGTCTAATATATATATTTTTAAAGGCTGTATTGTATGCTGTTACTATTTGTGGTCTAAATTTGTATTAAAAATAAATCGGTAAAGGAAGTAAGACTGTTTTACAACACAGCTTTGAAGTTTGAAATTACAATTTTATTTACAGAAATTGAGTAATTACCCCAGAACATTTCCCCCAGACCACCTTTTCACATTTGTGTATATTCTTTTTTTTGTGCAGCGCTGAAGCACTTGGCGCTGTTTTCTTTGCCTCGCAATAGCTGCTGTTCAGCAGCGGAGTGGCTGGTAACCTGAAGAGCGCATGTGATTTTCAGGCCAATCTTTGTGTGATTATAGTAGATCACGGGCTCTGGTTTGGCTTTTGGGCCGCTGAGTGTACCGGCTGAGGTGTGAGCGGTGGTATCCAAACCTTGAACTTAAGTTTCACTATTGTCTGATGGGTCACTGATACGTCTGCATATTCCCGTGCGTGGGCGATCATCCTCGGACTTGCTTTCAGAATCTGAGCCGCTTCCTACCCAGTCCTCCTCATCCGTCTCTCCCTCTCCGCCCGAATCGCTATCATCGATATTTTAAAGCATTTCTAAAGCCCGTTTCACTTTTAGATTTGTTCTGAAATCCATTTTTCCGTATTAGCCAAAACTGTAGGTAGAATGTTGGTTGCTAGGCAACCGTACTGAACGTCAATCAACTGCAGGAAGAAATTACAATGCAACTAATAGAGCCTGTGGGAGATAGAGGTCAAATTAACCATATTTATTATTTACGTTTTTATTTTATGTAAAAAACTATGTGAAAATGACAGAAACTTAGAAACAGGTTAGTTTAACATGACGAACATGTGATTAATGCAAATAAACTTTCCCTTTAAAATCTCAGAACTGTCAAAATGGCGGCCTTGGTAGTTCTAGAGTTAAGGAACTGACTGACTGCGTCCGCCTGTGTTGATGGGAATGACAGCAGAACATGCATGTTGGTTAATAACGGACAGACTGTTCTTACCCGTCCCTTCTCCACACACTGTGTCACCATGACGACGTTGTGCACACCGTGCTCCCACACCATCCTCCAGAAATCATCCTTGGTGCCCGGAAGCGGGCCCTGCGTGGCGATGTACTCCCTGCGGTAGTTGTTCCCCTGTGGAGGAGGAGGGAGGGGTCAGGACGTGTCCAACGGCGTGTGGAGCGTGTTCATATGTTCATGTATGTGTTCTTACAGGTATGTAGCTGGCGTTGATGTAGTCGGAGCAGGGGTCGTCCTCCAGGTAGGACAGCTTCACTCTGGTCGAGTCGACTGGAAACGGAAACAAACGTGATTCGGATGTTTTTTTCCTGAGATGCAGCCGTTTGCAACACGTGAACGACTCCAAACGAGTTCATTAAAACTGATGGGCTGCTCATATCATAAAACACATCATTAGTACTCTGCTAATCGAAGCAGGAAACTTTCAGAAATAAAGAGGTTTCTTCTTCAATACATCATTTAGAAATGTTCCCATTAATAAGTTTCATATTAAATAAACATTCATTAGTTTAAATAAATTAAATATGAAGGTAAAATATGAAGCATTAAAGGAAACCTACACGGCAGGATGTTGTTGTAACGGTTCTTCCCTCGGTTCTCCGGCAGTCTGGCGACGTCCATCGTCTGGTTTCGGCCCACATCCTTCAGATCCTGCAGAAACCAAAGAAGGTAATGTTCTCTGGACGGCTCGCAGGGAAATTAAAATCCGTTAACGACGAGGATGAGGAGCCTCATTGACTCTGCCTTTCTTTCCTTTACTTCAGCAAACAGCAGATGAATGGACGTTTACATTCATAGCGGGAGGCAGAGGTTTCTGTCTCTATGGAGCTGATCTCAGGTTAGAATGAATTTAAATGTGTGAAGCTGAGCAGAGGCGAGCTAGCAGGAAGTTTCAATCATCCGACAATCTGATTGTTTTAAATAACATCAGCTTCCTTCCAGTCATTAGTTGGTTTATTTAAAGAAAATCACCTCGAACTCCTCAGACAGCAGGTAGTTGGAGTCGGCCTGCAGTTTGCTCAGATGGGACTCGAAGTGGCACGCTTTGACAGGACTGCGCAGGACGGAGAGACCAAGACGTTAACAGGAGCTCCGCTTAATCAGATATCCACAGTTTGAGAACAAAACTCACCTGGTGACTCGCCGATTACTGCGGAGAAAACAAAAAACTTCAGTTAAACTTTCATTCAACTGCTTAAAATAGAGCCACAGCTAAACAACCGCTCCAATGATTAGATTTTATTTTAGATTTGCCTCTAAAATTCACAACACACGTCATCTCAAGGCACTTTCCAGTTCACCAGATCATCCCAATTGATTCAAAGTTTTCTATCTAAGGAAAACCAGTTGATTGCATCGACTCATTGACTTGAATTCAATCCCTCAGCTCATACAGTAGTTGTCCTTCAAAATTTCCCCACTTTCTTTGATGGGCCTGTGGAAGCATGTTATTCTTTGGCCTAATTGGGGTGAAAGGAAGGCAAGGAGTGATAAAATATAAGTGTTTAAAGTTTCCTCATCTTCCTTCATGCCGCAAACAGAAGTGCGGCATGAACAGAGTGTTTATCTACGAATGAAAAATTATGTCCTTGATGAACCGAAGTTGTTTTGCTCCAAATGTTCATGTGTGAGGAAGTTCTTTATGCTGGGGTGGGATGGTCCTAACGGAGGGTGTGTGTTGGGGTTTCTACAGTATAAATGTGTGTGCTGGGCTTGCCACAATCAGAGCTTTTCTCTCAGTTTAAGGACGTAATATAAATGTGAACTTTCTTTTGCAAGAGTCTTGGTTTCTCCACAACTTCACAGGCCTTTGGCTTTTCCTTTGCTGGTCTCGTACAATTCCGTTTTAAATATCAATCTTAGTACTAAAATACTCTTTCTGTCATGATTTGTGGACATTAAGGTCTAAAGAGAAGCGTCATCTCCTGGTCAGACCCTGTAATTCAGTTAAAGGGTGGAGTCAGATATTTTGAATGTCTGTTACTGTAAATATTGTTTCAGTCCTCAGCTTTCAGGTGATGTTAATCCCAGCTCTAAAAGACCAAAACATAAATAACTGATGTTTTTTCTTGATCATTTTAGTCTCCTGTGTTGCAGCTTAATTTTAGGACGAGATGATTGGTCAGTTAAACTAACCAATCAGATCAACTGTAGACACTGATATTAATGCTTGGATTCTGCCACATTTGGGCCTCGGTGATTTTAAAGGTGAAAGGGATGAAAATATTTCATCCATGTTTTACTTTATTTCCAGACGTTAAGTTTCTCAGTAAACTGTTATTAACGGAGGTTCTGTTGGGCTGACGGCGCCAACACTTTACTGGAAACTGATGCTTCCCACAGTCACATGTCGGCCGTGGGAGAGTCCGTCTATTTCTGGAATCTAACTCACCTCCTCACTCCCATATACATCCCTGAAGATGGGACTTCTTTCCACATACTCATCCTCACCACCGGGTTCTCCTGCACAGCCCTGCAGACATAGAACCAACAGATTCACTCTGAGCAGAAATGTTTTGAATATTTCCTCTCAGTTTATCATTGTTTTTCACAGCGACTTGATCCAACACAGATACCAGGTCTTTGCTGCAAAGCTTCTCTAAAGCCGGGCATAAACTGTACAATTTTTCAATGGTTGCACGCAGCGTTTTTGTCGTACAGTGTAAGTTCACAGCTGACGATGTTTGTTCTCACACTGTGCGACCCGATACTTTAATTTTCTCCCGACCTCACAATTCCTGATCGCCCCTCGTTATCCCCTGGACACTACATGACTCACAATAAGGCTGAAAGTCGGCCCGGTGAAAAATTCTCACACGACTGGAGAATCGGCCCAAAAAGGGCAAACAAATCGTAGAGTGTAAGCCCGGTTAATACGGGTCTTTAAATCATTCAGGAAAATTCTCCGATCATTTGACCTAAAAAGAGAAAACTGGGACAGTCTACTCACACTTTGCGCAGCCTCTGGCGGTACGCCAGCAGGGAGACGACGGCCACCATCATCCCTATCAGGAACATTCCCGCGCTCAGGCCCTCCACCACGCCACCTAGAGGCTCTGACAGAAACCACAGCGCCGGATGAGGCCCGAGCAGCTTTAGGGGTTTGATGATGGTGTGAAGCGTGACTCACCTGCGTGCGTCCTGAGCGGTGAGGACAGGTATGTGTCCGAGAAGAGCGGCTGGTCGACCTCTCTGTGGTTTTCATCAAATAGCCTGGTGAAAGCTCGCACGCTCAGCCTGCTCACACACACACAGCGTCAGAACAGCCGGCCTCCTGCCGCAGCTTCATCAGTGTGAGTTCTCTTCACCTGTAAGACGTTTTAGGTTTCAGCGGCCCGTCGCAGAAGCGTCCATAACCTTCCCCTACGTACAGGTCATCGTCGTGGTAACGGTGGCAGACTCCGCCCAGTCGCTCTCCGCCTGCCCCCAGATTCACCTCCACCACCTGAACAGTTGATGAACGATTATTTTCCAGTCTCCTGATGGTGGCGCTGTGAACGCATCGATGGCAGAAAACAAGAAGTTACGGCGTCCGTTTTGTTCGGCAGACGTTACCTGCCCAGCAGAACTGTCTGTGTCCTGAGGACAGCGACTGGGGAAGTACGCCGTCTGGTACACTCTGACGGAGGAGTTGTTGATGTAGTCGCGGTACGAGGGCAGCGGATGGCGCTGTTCTGGCTGCAGAATTTCATTTGCTGTTGAGATAAACAATTTTTGGCATTATTCCAGAACGATTTAACCACGTCTGTCCTGCTGGGATTTAGTTACAGGGAAAAACCAGGAAGGTTGAAGGATTTATTTTCACTAATCTGAAAAGTGTGGCCTGCCCTTGATTTCATGCCCAAACTCACATTCCCGTAGACACACTTTGAAGCACAGCTGAATTTAGGTCTGGGCTTTGACTAGGTCATTCTGTAAATGAGGCCAAACCATTTTATTTAGCTCCACCTGTCGAGTTGGGGGGGGGGGGCAAAGAAAGCCTTCCCACAGCCTCATGCCATCACCACCATGCTTCACAGTAGAGCATGTGTGTTCAGAAAGTATTCAAACTGGACCACAACTTTTCGGACGCTCTGAGGCCAGAAACAACAGCTGGATTGTTTGCTAATCAGGGGACTTTAAAAGCTGTTTCTCTTCACGAGGGCTGAAAGGAAATGTCTGTTGAACTATTCATGAAATTAATGACTGAATAAATTGATGAATAATTGTCTAAAACGACAATAAATGTGTTTCAATGTGACTTCCCACAACAGTGACATTAAATGTACCAATACTGTGTTTTTAGATCTTAAAACGACTGTACTTAAAATCTTCTAACACATAAAATGCATCAATCCCCTTTGAGAAAATTTTTGTTTGTCTTTATTTATTAAAATCTCTAGAGATTGTGTAAAGTTTCTGCTTTTAAATGTTTTATGGCACAGGAAGCAGACTCCTGGTCTATCCCATAATATCCTGTTAGGATTTGTGTTGTTTATGGTTCAAATGAGACAAAAGCTGAAAAGGTTTCACCCCAATCCAGCATGTTTGAATTATTTTGCTTAAAAATTTACTTTTTTATTTATAAAGTTAAACTACTTTTCTAATAAAAGATCTAAATGGCCTCAAAGCAGCCGCCATGTTCTGGTCATCCTTAAAAACTCTAACTAAGGAGACTTTTCCTACCGTCTGACTCAGCCACGATCACAGCGAAGTATTTGACGGCGCCGTTGGCGTCGCTGAACCAGGAGCAGTTAAAGCGGAAGAAGATGGAGGACGACGTCAGTTTGGACGACTTCTCGCTGACATGGATGCTGGGAGGCGGGGTGGGAGGACCTGAGGGGGAAACTCATCGGTTAAACATCTTTGCAGAGATTTAAAGAAACCTGAAAACTTTAAAAATAAACAATAACAAACTTCTCAACAAATACAGACAGTAAATCAGTTTATTTCCTCCATGCAGACTCTAAGGAACCTCTGGAGGATAAAAGCTTCCAGCGTCATCTCTTCTTCTGCTAATGTCTTTTTTTCCCCAATGTCCTTGTGTCAGGATGATTTATGATGCAACGCAGGCAGAGAGGAGAAGAAGAAGAACAAAGAAGGAGGAAAAAGGTTGTTAAAGAGGAGAAATGTTGGTTTGGGTCACGGTGACTTCATCTCTGAAAGGTCAAACTGAAGAAATAAAGCGATTCATCAGAGACGGAGCGTTATCTGGTAGACTGAGGCAGAACAGCGGCGCTATTCAACGACCTCAAGCAATTAAGGAAGTTAGAGCTCCCAGAAAAGATGCTACAGATCCATGTGACGATGTCATCAGTTGATTAATGAAAGAAGGGCTTTCCACAGGAAGATCTGATCAGGAAGCTGGGTTAGAATTCAGAAAATAAGATCTGAAAACAATCTGGCTTTAGTGGAGCTTCTGGAATCTGGTTTGGGTTGAGATCTTTGGAGTCAGAACTCTTAAAAATGAAGGAATCTGTTTAAATCAGGTGGAATTGGAAACCTGCTTAGAGTCAAAATTCTACATTAAAGAGGCTCTGGTGAGGCGGTTGTGATAAAACATTACATGGAGTGTCCTCTGTTTCTGTTCTCCTTAAAGCCAATCACTCTGTTTTATTTCCTAATTTAGTCAGGTGTTTTTGTAGTTTTGTGCATTAAACAACAAAAAAACTCCTTCACTGGGTTAACTACACACATTAGCTTTAAAAAAAAAAACATTGCATGTCCGTTTGACGAGGATCTTATTAAAGAATGATCGGCACTTTTTCACAGACAATTAAAGTCGTAGGGAAACGGCCGTTCCAACCGTTGCTTTTTCGATTTCTCCTGAGTGGTGCACGACTTTACACGAGTGAATAAAGTGAATGTGATTGGTCGTTTATCAAGGTGGAGGGATTGTTGCGGCGGAAGGTTCCCAAGCAGGTTTGGTTGTGGCTGGTTTCTCTGAAGCATCTTGCTAACCAGTTAGCAACTTAGTGCTAGTTGGTTCCCAATGGGAAATTCCACTAGGACCCAGTAGCACTAAACTGGTGACTTAGAAACGACACTGTCAAGGAACGCTATGGACAGAGGAAACATGCAAGAGGAGGAGAGTTTAGTGTCGGAGGTCGTGGATGAGTCTCCTCCGTCATACATTTTTTATTTAGAGGAGGAAAGCGGGGATGAAGATGTTATGGAAGAGGACGCCAGGGCGGCAGAAGCTTGGTTTGGTGTAGAAGGCTTCCAGCCGTACATGTTTGAGCCCTTGCCTCGCAACGCTGCCAGTTCTGTTAGCTCTACGCCTGCTGAAGACACAGACGTCCATCCCCGTGAACACTGGGACGGAACTCAATGGGAAAGGAAATTATTCTGATTTCAACCGTTGCGTATATTAGCTGCAACATATGAATCAAGATGCTATGACTGAAAAAAGTGGATTGACAGATGACTGTTGATAAATGATTGGCTGAATTTAGGTGTTCAGGCTGACGTATAACTAACTGGCCTGCATAAGATAACAAAAAATAAAACTGATTTTAAGACAGGATTGTTTTAACGATAGACATTTTTTTACTTTTGGGACAATATAGTCCGATAAAGAGTACATTTATATACATGTTTAAGCCAGAAAGATTTTGATTTCCCCACGACTTTAAAGATTTAGGATTAGGATTCACTCGATGATAACAGCCTACTGACAATATTTGAAGCCATTCTATGGGACTGATAACCGCTAATAACGATCATGCGTGCATGCGTATTACTAAGGGTATGCTGGAGTGACACTGATCGCAGTGTAGCGTCACCGCGGGTGAGGAAGCGGGAGCCTCTGCCTCATAAACAGTTGTTTTGCGCCACTGAACAAATCTTTCCCACGCAGCGTTGCAGTGGGTGCAGTGGTCAATTTACGGAGGGACGCCTCTTTAGATAGCTGTAAGTTAAGCAGACGGAGAATCAGACTGATCTAAATTTCTCCGAGAGCTGTTTTTGGAGACGGACTGGGGTGGACTGATCCTGCAGGTTCCTTAGAAGTGGCGGCAGAAATGAGACGAAACCAAAGAAGTTCAGCAAAGTAAGTGGTGGAGGAAGATCTTAGGTTAAATCAAACAAAAATTATCCGATCTTTCAGTTTTAGAAGAAAGATCAGATGCTGCTTCTCCACCCTTTAAGCTTGATTAAAACAGAGTCCAGAAGTTGGATTTCTAGGGAGAGAACAAAGCCTGAGCTTATTTTGGGGAATCTTTGTGTCTTTGAAGCTGGTTTTTCTCTGCTTCAGTCTGGAACCGATACAAATGATTTCAGCCCTGCTCTCCCAGGTGAGCAGACCCATTTCCACGCTGCTTTTATTTAAAAACAAGCAGAATGTTTTGGGGTTAAAGGTTAAACAGAGGAACTCACGGTCGATCATGGTGACGATGGTCCGGGTCACCGGTGGACTCATCTCTTTCGCCGACAACACTCTGATTGTCACTGCGTACTTCCTGAAGGCGCCCAGCTGATCCAGCGTTACCGCTGTGACGCCCCCATCCAGCTTCAGGACCTTGGTCAGCTCCCAGTTGTCGTGTTGATGACATTTGACCTCATAGGAGTCAAAGTCGGCGAGCGGAGCCATCCAGGAGCAGGAGAGGGAGGAGGAGGACAGAGGGAAGCAGTGGATGGACCTGATGGGAGACGGACCTGCAGGAGACGTGATGCAGTGAGAGATCTGAGAGACTAACTCGTTTTCACAGGAAGTATGATAAAACCGGTCAGAAACACTCAGAGGATGTGTTTGAACCATGAGGGCAGACCAGAGAGGAAACCCGACAGCTGACGGTGAAAAGTGTGACATAAATCTGATTTAAACAGGAAGAACTGGGTCAGACTTATAAATACTTCAGAAACAGAACTAGATTAAAAACTGGATTTAACAGACAAACAACCAAAACAGCTTTTCCTCTGCTGCCACCTGCTGGCCGATCTAGTTATGGTTTGTTTTTCCATTTTGGCAGCTATTAAATAACTACATTAGATCTAATTATTTTTTAAGTCATCTTTAGTTTTTAAAATGTTCTTTAGGTGTATATAACCTGATTGGGATTAAATAATCCCACGTCCCTCAAAAAATATGTCAAATCAATTGAAAATAATTAAATAGACACATTTGACACATTTGTCTAAATATTAAGCAAAAGGAAAACATTTTCTTCCAGTATTTATTTTCGATTATTTCGTATTTTTCATTAATTCTATAATTTAACGGCTTTAAATAAAATCTTATCTTCACATTAAATTATTTGACTTAAGATTTTAACAATCTCAGAATTGTTGAACAGTTTGTGTCTTAGGAACTTAGCTCCACCTACTTGTTCTAACGCTCATGTGGACTGGCTGGCTGCTGGCTGTGGGGTGGCCTCTGGCTCCGCCCCCACTGACTGTCATCACGGTGAAGTTGTACTTTCGTCCTGGAAACATCCCGCTGACGATGCGTCTGGTTAGGTGGGTCTCTGTGATGGACAGAGGGTCCTCTGGCGCCCACTGTAGGCTGAAGTTGTCATAGTCTCCGGAGGCGGGGCCAGACCACTGCAGCTCTATGGAGTCATTGGTCAGGCCTTGTCTGACGGACAGGTCAGTGGGAGCTTCTGGAGCTAAAGGGAAGAAGAACAGCACTGAGTTTCTGACTACAGAGTATTTAGACTTATATTTAAACAGACTTACAGGTTTGTCCTAATTTGGAGACGCTGTTGGTCAGATCCCCGCTGCGTGTGATGACCTCAGCCTGATACAGTCTGCCAGGGATGAGTCCGAGGAATGTGTGACTCTTATGGTCCGAGCCGAGCGTCTGACCTTCCAGAGTGGATCCAGAAAAGTTGTGCAACAGAACCTTCAACCAGCAAAACAAACAACGGAGAAGTTTAAAATTGTGAATCTTTCCTACTTTGTGTTTACGATTTTCTCCACGATTTAAAGTTTTAGCATGTAGAAACTTCCAAATTATTTCTGATGACAATAGAAGCAGATTAAGTTTAAGATTAAGATTCTACTTTAATCTGACAATTTAATAACTAAGTGGATTTTAGTTAATCTTAAAAGAAATAAACTTAAGAAATGTTGTTTTACAATACCCAGAGGTAATATTTTCATTTTTCTCAAGAAAAAAAGCAACTGGTTTATGGAAGTGATTTGGGACTGCTTTACCTTTATTTTTTTCATATTTTTCTTTTCTAACATTCCTCTATTTTGTTTATTTATTTATATATATTTTTTAATTTAATATCCAGTCTTCACATCATGACCTATTTTTTACTGGCCTGTTATTGTTTTCACTAATGTTTACACACAAAGCTTTACTGTTATTTGGTTTATTTTTTAAACTTTATATTTTTTTTTGCCCTTTTCATTGGAAAATAAAAAAGATCTTAATTGAAAAATAAAGGCATATTCTGATATTATATTTGTATTCAGCAGTATTCTTTTTGAACGGAAGTACCTGAGGTGAGGATTTTTATGAGGATTTTTTTTACAAATTCTTAACCTAAATATACAAAAAAAAACATTTATTCTTTCTAAAACCAAACAAAATAAAAACCCTTTTATTCTAGATAGATAAATATTTAAACAGATGAGGATGAGCTGTGATGCTTTACACATCTAGTGTGGGTGGCACATGAGCTCCCTCTAGTGGTAGTTAACGGTTTCACCGTTTAGAATAGAACACTACAGCAGAAATGAATTTAGTGAAAAATTCATTATTTAATGTTTGTATTTTTGTCTCAGAGGAGAATTTATGTTTTTTTATATCGAGGAACTGCTTCTCACAATAATGTAAATTTAATAGCTTCAGAAATCCACTAAATACAATTGAAAACCTAAAATCAGTTTTACATTAAAAATAAGACCAATAACATTGATATGTTCTGCTGATTTGACAGCTGTCCAGAAAAAGGTCAAGAAATGGAAATAGAAAGTTTAGTGGATGGAAAATGTTCTATTTTCTTGTTTAGTCAAGAGATTTTTTTGTTGTAATTTTGTGCAAACAATCAAAAGAAAATCCTTAACTAGGTCCATTTGACACATTAGGCATTTCCTCATCTTTAAACGAGGAACTTATTAAAAAATTATCAACATTCATTCAAAGACGATTAAACATTTATACGGAGAGGGTTTTAAAGCTAAGTATGGAAGTCCTTTATATTCAGAAAGTTATCTTTATCAGTGCTGCCGTTTCACCTCCCAAACAATCAGATATCTAGACCGTATCCATCCTCACATTAGCATCATTACACAGACTTCTTTATAGAACTTGATATAGGTGAGAGAACAATAATATGTGATAACAGCATTATAGAAAACAACTGCACAACCACTTAGTATTTACTGTGTAATGGAAGACCGAATCAAACTGAGGAGGAACCCCACGAGACGGTGCACAGGTCCTATCTGTTAGAACATTTTTATTCATCTTCACCTGCTGATAGCTAGTTTCACTTATATAGATACATTGATCCACTATTCAACCAGTAAACTAATACCTATTATTGCTATTGGGATTACAACCTCTATGGCAGGCCCTTTTCATATTAGTTTGCCTGAAAATGTATTTTGATATCTGAAATAAAGTTTTTCTTGTCAAAATTAACAGTTCAAATAAAATGACATTCTTTAAACTCTTTAAAATGAATGTCAAATCTCCATGTTCCTATCGTTGTCGGTCATAACTTGTTATTTTGACCAAGAAGAAATGCATTTCAGATATAAATGTATATTCAGTCAAAACATGTTAACATGTAGATCTATAAAACTTTATTCTTACTAGTATAAGTTAGTTTTTTTGACAATTCAGTTTCTGATGCAAAAATGTAACTTAGAAAATGTATTATTAATAGGAATATGACTTTGACCATGAAGAAATCAGTTTTAGTAATCTACAAATCTAACAACAGAGAGTAATCTGCTTTTAATAAATGCCTAAACAGCCTGCCATAGAGAATTCATATAAATACCTATGATCTCAAGCAGCAATTTCCCTCTCCTTTGCAGATGAAGGGCCGTTGCTCTGTCTTTTAAACACTTTCTCCGATATTTTTGTTAATTCTGCATTAAAATCTCTAGTTCCAGCGGTGTGAAATAGGCACTTCCTGTTTCCTGTTGTCATGGTGACTTGTTGATGATGGCTTTTCATACTTGTTACACATGTTTGACTGAGCGGATCTACTCCGAGTTGATTGAAATAACTTACAGCAGCCGTGATGAAACTAAAACTCGGAGATTAAACCTTAGGCTAGATCAGTTCAGAGTTGAGGATGAGAGTCTGAGTTTGTTAAACCTGCTTTGTGACACAGGCCTCAGCGTTTTATTATTTAAAAGATGTGAACCAATTTACCTGGTAGCTGTTCCAGCTTCCCTCCCCATGCAGCCAGCTGACCGTAAGCCTGTCGGTCCGTCCTGAACTCTGAACCTGCAGAGATGACACTGCAGACGGGACTGCAGAGGAAAAGGGATGCTTTAATAAAGACGGAATGATGAGATCTGATTGGTCGCTGTGTTTGGGATGACCGACCAGTTCTGGAGAGAACAGAAGAGTCACTGCTCATGTCCCTGCTACGGCTCACCACCAGTAGGCGGTACAGACTTCCAGGCAGCAGGCCAGAGAACACGCAGCCGTCTGCAGACGGACCGACCTTCCTCTGGTCCACCAGCTCATCCCTGACCTAAATACAGAACATCATCATAGCAGCAGAAATCCTGATCAGCTTGAAACGTCTCAACGGAGCCAGAACATGGTCACACCTGCTGATGCTCCTTCCCGCTGCCTGCTGCCCTGTGATTGGACGTCACCTCGGAGATGCTGTAGAGCGACAGGTCATAAATGTCGACGTGTCCATCTGAGGGGCGCCAGGAGAAGCTGAGGGAGGTGGTGTTCACCAGGACTGCGGTCAGGTTTTGGACGGCAGCAGGACCTGAAGTGGAGAACAGGTCCACTTTAACACAAACCCAAATGTTCCTTCATAAACACTAAGGTCAAAGGTCAAACCTGGTCAGGTCTGCTCACACAATCTGCTCCTTCTGGTTTGAATAAAAAAAAAAATGCCCACCCATAGCAACTGTTTCAGCCAATAGGAGGACAGAGGGGCTGTGACATCACTCGCTTTTGGGTGAAAATATGGAGGGAATTTTGTTCCAATATTGCTGAAGAAGACATTCTTATATAGAAATAAAAAAATGCAAAGCAGAAATAAAACTCTAAAAAACATTAACTATTTTTTTTTCCAAATTAAAATTTTAATATTCTTTACAAACTGAGTTATTTTTAAAATGTGTCTCACAGATCCTGTTCCCTTCACCTGAAGCTCAAGACAAACTCCTTGACCAAAACAAAAAAAAACAGTTTGAAATTTGCTTAAAAACCTGAAAATGCAAAAATGCTGAAGTGTTTGTTCTGTTGTTGCCTATAGAGGGCGGTGTAGACTTTCAGGCCGACTGATAAAAAACAATACTTTCCCTATAAAATAAGCGACTCACGAGTTTGTCCCTCGGCTGTGGCTGTGTCCAGCGATGGGACCCCCCCGCTGAGCGTCTCCACCTTCACCAGGTAGCGCTTCCCTGACGTCAGACCCTCCAGCTGCTCGCTCCGACGGCCCACCGCCACCGACACATTTCTCAGAACACTTCCGGCCTCATCCAGCAGCTGCAGGCGGAATCCGTCGTAGATTCCCACCGGCCGCTCCCAGCTCACCGTCAGGCTGTGGGTGGTGTGTCCGTTATCGGCCTGCAGGGCGGTGACAGCAGCTGGAGCTGCAGGACGAAGACAGGAAATGAGGAGGACCCGAGGCGGAGCTTTAACGCAGCACTAACGCAGGCTTACCGGTTCTGCCGGAGACTGTGCTGCTATTGGTCAGCATACCGCTCTGTGATTGGATGGTGACGATGTAAGCCTGACCTGGATTCAAGTCTAAAAACTCGAGGGACGAAACGTGTTTGGGGACGACACGAGTGTCGGCTGAAACGCTGCCCTGAAACAGATAAATTAGGATTATTTCAGATAAACATTAACGTTCAGACAGGAAAATTCAGAAAAAAAAAAGAAAAAAAAAGAGCAACTTCAGCAAATGAGAAGACCAACAAAGGGTTAAATAAGAATCAGCAGTTACACATGCTGATCCTGCTGTAGAAGGCATGCGCTATAGAAAACGCTGCCCTGACTGGATTAGATCAAACCCAGAGGGATCCAGCAGCGGAGGACGACGGCTCCTCCAATCATCATCGTCTGCAGCAGCTTCACACTTTTCAGCCACACTGAATCCAGGATGGTGAATCGACCTTAGGCTTCCAAAATGCTACACGTATGTTTGCATAACTTTAGTCACAGTTTTCCTTCCACTCAACTTTCCAGTGATGTGCTCGGATCCAGCAAACAGAAAAGCCTTTGGCGGCATACCTTGCATACAGAGGAAATCTGTGACCCTCTTAATGAATGAGCATGATATCATAAAGATAAGAAAACCTTCGGAAACACTGTTGGGATTGAAATAGCTATAAGATGCAATTTAGACAAGTTTAGCTTTTTAAAGTGATTTAATTAATTTGATAAATGTCTGATCCTTTTCCTCTTCTTCCTCATTCTGCTTCATTCTATCTCCATTCTCCCACTCTGCAGAATCTGTTAGATCAATCTCTAACGTTCTGCTCTCTCTGCATTTTCTCATAGTGGCTTCATCTGGTCTGTTCCTGTTTGGCTGTGACTCCATCTTGGAGAGAAATATCAGCTGTGCTGCTGCCATCAACACCTTTGTTTATAGATATTGGAGCTTGGCCTGTTTTCCAGTGTAGTCCTGTTTCTCTGACTGTGACTGGCTGGATGTGCTCTCTTCATCCTCTGATATGGAAGCTGGCTCGGAGCTCGTCTGCCTAGCTGTGTGTTTCCTGGACGGGGCCGCCTGTGGAGCTGGCTGACAAGTTCCTTCTGTATGTCTGTTTCTGTCTCCTTGAACCCCAGTCGGCCTCGGCAGATGGCCGCTCACACTGAGCCTGGTTCTGCTGGAGGTTTCTTCCTGTTAAAAGGGAGTCTTTCCTCTCCACTGTCCCTACAAGCATGCTTAGTGTGAGGGATTGCCTTTGAGTCACTGACTCAATTCAATCAACTAGTTTTCCTTAGACAGAAAACTTTGAATCAAATTGACTGGATGATTTGGTTGGATTGTAAAGGGCCTTGAGATAACATGTGTTGTGTGAATAAATAAACTGAATTGATTTACAGAGACGCCATATTCCTCGTCGTCAGGGTTACAGATCTGATTCTTTTAGAAATTGTGAATGTCTGATTAAATTCATCTCACCGTCGTTGACAGGGACACTTTGTAAAAGTCCAGGTCTCCTTGTCCCGCCGTCCACGACAAAAGCAGCCCACCAACAGAGTCAGTCCGGCCGCGCTGGGGAATCATCCGCAGGTTCCTGGCAGAGCTGGGAACTGAAACATAGAATCAGTCTGAAGCAGATCTGTCCTCAGCGCCGCTTTTCTACCAAAACCCAGCACTGCAGTCCTACCTGTCCGTCCTTCCATCACCTGAGCCACCTGAAGAAGCCCGCTGAACGTTGACACCATGATCTTATAGAGACGCCCCGGCGTGAGAAAGGTGAGCTGGTGATGATGCACGTCGCTGCCCAGGATGGCTGGAGGGAAGACCCGGGTGTCGTTAAAGAGCACGGTGACCTGAAGGTGAGCAGGCAGAGAGAAAGATGAGACAAAGACAGGGAAACATTTCTTCAATGTTTCTTTGATTAAATCTGACCTCATAATGGTCCACGTCTCCCAGGGCGGCGCTCCACGTAACGTTCAGAGCACCTGTTCCTGCGTTACTAACTGACAGATTCCTCACAGCTGCAGGGACTAGAACAAACAAACCACCAGTTAAAAAAATTAAAACCACCTCCAGGCCGCTTCCTCTCCTCCAGTTCTGACTCACTGGTTCTGCCGTGGGCGGAGACACTGCTGACGTAGCTGCCGCTCCACGTCTCCACCGTGACAGTGTAGAGTCGCCCCGGTGTCAGAGAAGAGAAAGCGCACTCGTTGTGTCCGGTGGGGATGCTCTGGTTCTGCAGGACAGTCTGGTTGTAACTGATCAGAACCACATAGCGATCCAGATCCCCCGCTGCGTGGTGCCAGTACACCTGGAGAGACGAGGGAGGCGTTCACACACCTGCCGGGCTGCTAGACACTCAAACGATTACCTTTTTATGCCGAAACATAGAAATAAGCTTAAATGATCAAAATCAGATGTTGAAGATATTAAAGTTTGTGACAATTTCCGGCTTTATTTCACTTTTTCTTTTATATATGAGCGGTGCCAGCCAGGTACAAGACGTAGACCCTTTACAGAACTAAATCATTTAACAAAAAGGTGATTCAGACACATAATTATTTTCACTGCTTTATTTCAAGTCCAAAAAATGAGCAAATTCCTTCCCATCAAGAAGTGTTTTTTTTTTTGCTGTTGTTGGCGTTTCCAGATTGTTCACAGCCCCCTAATGGCTTCCAAACACAAAATTCCCCGAAGCGTCTCTGAATAAACAATAGAACAATCATTACACTGCATGCAGCATATTCAGAGGTTCCTTTTATTGCACTTTATTTTTCATAAGGAAGCACAGACTACAAGTTTGACTCAGATGATTTTGGAACTTATAAATAATATTTTAACAGATGTCATCAGCTTCTAGAATCACATCAGACTAAGAGGAGCCGACTTGCTTTTCAGGTACGTTTGTAAAGTTAGGCAGTCAAACATTAAGAGCAATACTTATGGTTATTTAGCGTGTTGTAAGAGAAAAATAAGGGGGTTAGTTTTTACAAGTCCTTTTTTCACTTTGTCATTCATTGATTTATAAAAATCTTACTTTGTTAAATAAATATTACCTGAGTGAAGTTGGCCCCCCCACCTTCTTCAAATCAGACAAAATTGGGAGGGGGGGGGGGGGGGGGGGGGGGGCTGGTTGACCTTTGATGACCTCTAGAAACATCTCTTTATATCTTTAAAATGAAAGCGGCACAAACGAAAATTTTTGCTGCACAAACGTAGCAAAAACGTTTGACACCAATTTTGTCTAATTTGAAGAAGGTGGGGGGGCTGATTGACCTTTTGACCTTTACATTTTCATTAATATCTTCAAAGCCAAAGCAGCACAAAGGACAATTTTTGCTGCACAAACCCATTTCGTCTGATTTGGAGAAGGTGGGGGGGCTGGTTGACCTTTGATGACCTCTAGAAATATTTCTTTATATCTTTAAAACTAAAACTTTTGCTACACAAAACAGCACAAACATTTGACACCAATTTGTCTGATTTGAAGAAGGTCGGGGGGCCAACTTCACTCAGGTATAAATATTTAGTTTGGAGATAAATATTTAACTAATTAAATATTTAGCTCCAAACTAAGTATTTATTTAACAAACTAAATAATTTGCAAACTAATTATTTAGTTTTGAGCTAAATATTTGTTTAAATAACTACATATTTAGTTTGCAAATTAAATATTTGGTTTGTTAAATAAATATTAAGTTTGGAGCTAAATATTTATATACCCAATGAAATATTTAGTTTGTTAAACAAATATTTAGCTCCAGACTAAGTATTTATTTAACAAACTAAGTATTTATTTTCCAGCTAAATATTTGTTTAAATAACTACATATTTAGTTTGCAAATTAAATATTTGGTTTGTTAAATAAATATTTAATTTGCAAACTACCGTATTTTCACGACCATAAGGCGCACCGTACTAAAAGGCGCAGTCTCAGTTATGTGTGCCATTACTGTATTTAACACACACATAAGGCGCACCGGACTATAGGGCGCGTTTTTTATATACAGGTACATGTCCTCTACTACGTTTAAATACCTCTACTGCATATTTAAAAATAGAGCGGGAGCAAAACTGAGTATGTTTGTGCTTTATTCATGTATTTATTACAAAGTATTAATCAAACCCATCAAAGTCATCATCCTCTGTTTCTGAATTAAACAGCTGCGCTAAATCAGGCATGCCAATTTCCCCTTCTTCGCTGTCAGAATCACTTTCCGTGCCGGGTGGCTCCTCGGAAATGATGCCAGCTTTTGCGAAAGCTCGAACAACAGTGCCAGCAGACACGTTAGTCCAAGCATCTACAATCCATCCGCAAACGGTGGCGTAACTTGCCCGGCGCTGCCTTCCACTTTTTGTGAAACTGTGGTCTCCGTCGTTCATCCATCGCTCCCACGCCGCTCGCAGCCTTACTTTGAACGGCCGGTTCACACCGATGTCGAGCGGTTGAAGTTCCTTTGTCAGACCTCCCGGGATAACAGCGAGCACAGCGTTCATTTGATTCACCTTTTTTTTCACATCGGTTGTGAGATGGGCACGCATGGAGTCACAGATTAACAGCGATGGTGATGCGTGGAAAAAAACACCTGGTCTCTTCACATACACCTGCCTCAGCCACGCTTTCATCATCTCCTCATCCATCCAGCCCTTTTCATTTGCCTTAATAACGACTCCAGCTGGAAAAGTCTCTTTAGGAAAAGTCTTTCTCTTAAAAATCACCATAGGCGGCAGTTTCTGTCCATTTGCGTAGCAGCCAATCCACGCCCACACTTCCCCCTTTAGCGTTCTCATGGTGGCAGCGCCCTATAGGGCGCGCCACACATTTTGAGGGGAAAAAAAGACGTTTATATGCGCCTTATAGTTGCGAAAATATTTATTTCACAAAGTAAGATTTTTATAAATGAATGAATAACAGTGAAAAAAAGACTTATGAAAAAAATAAACCCATTATTTTTGTCTTAAAACATGCTAAATAACCATAAATATTTCTACGAATGTTTGACTGCTTAACTTACGGCGCCCCATATTCAGAAAGCAGAATTGGGAAATGGAAGAGAAAGGTGAGCAAGCTGCAGCCTTGTATTTGGCAAGATCAGTTTATTCTGTCAGAAACGCTGATGAGACCATAGCTGCCATTGTAGCTAAGACACAACAATGGAAAGCGACTGACATTTATAAAAATGGCCGGGAATCAGCGTCAGCGGTGGAGAAATCAGGTGAGCCTGTGGGGAACGACCAGGACGTGTATTAAATGTGAGGACTGATGAAACGTTAAACAAGTAGTGCAGTCCTGATAAGACACACAGCAGGCTGTTTGGATATATTCTGATGTTAAAAGTATTTCAATTGTCAATATTTTTTTTTATTTTGCCTACAAAAACATCAATTGTTTACTTAAAGGGATGAGGGGAAACTTGGAAAATATCCAAACATTTATAAATCCATATAAATATGGAGTTATAGAGGATTTATGATGTATTTGATGTATTTTGACTGGTTCTATAAGGTTTTTCTTTCAGGAAGGAGGTGCATTGAAATAAAATCAATTGTTCAGCAGACAAATTAAAAAATACTCATCAGGCAGTAGAAAGAAATGCCAAAGGAACACAGAGATGAACTTTTATCAGTGAAACTTTAAGGCTAAAATGTTTACTGACTTTGAGATAATTGTCTCTTCCGGCATGAACGGCGTTCGGACTTCCCACTGCTGCTGGTTCTGTAAGAAGACAGGGAACAAAAACAGATTGTAAAGAACAAAACGACCACAAACAATTAGATGCTTCCAGGAAACTCTTACGTGTTCGAGCCTGAACCACAGCAGTGTTCTGCAGTCCGTTGCTCCTGGTTTCTATGATGACTGAATAGAGGCGTCCGGCTTCCAGGGAACTGAAGGAGCATTCAGGCCGTGAGCTGCTGGACACCACCAGCATTTGGACCGTTTGCTTCCCGTATTCAAGGCGGACCACGTAGCTGTCCACCAAGCCCTCTGCAGGACGCCATGAGACGTAAAGAGCATCTGACCTGTTGCTGTTGGCGACCACCACTCCTGAGACAGCGGCTGGGACTGCAAAACAATAAACAAAAAGGTGGAAACATCAGCTCCAGACAGATGGAGTCAGGATATGGCCTAGATATATTCCTTAAAATCAACCAGCAAATTATTTAAATTACCTGCTGGTTCGTGACATTTTAACCTTATGAGTTAGAGCAAAGTTTTAACATTCTTCAACCAAAACCAACTGTTTAAAAGCTTTGCTAGCAGAAGAAAGTGTCTCCCAGCACTGAATGTTGATTACACTAAAAACATGAGGCTATATCACAGTTAGCGTCGACTTCATCGAGAAAAAGTATCAAATAGTCTGACAGTATGTCAGAGCAACATACACCAACTTTAAAAAATAGTTTTACATCTCTGTATGTTTGGGATTGTAACTTCATATATTTTATAACATGACTTTTAGCAAGGTGGGCTAATCTTAGCATGGTGATAGCGAGGTGGGGTAATGTTAGAATGGTGATAGCGAGGTGGGGTAATGTTAGCATGGTGATAGCAAGACAAGCTAATGTTAGCATAGTGATAGCAAGGCAGGAAAATGGTAGCTTGATGATAGCAAGGCAGGGTAATGGTAGCATGGTGAAAGCAAGGTGGGCTGATGTTAGCATTGTGATAGCAAAGCGGGCTAATGTTAGCATGGTGATAGAGAGGTGGGGTAATGTTAGTATGGTGTTAGCAAGGCAGGATAATTGTTCCATGATGATAGCAAGGCAGGATAATGGTAGCATAGTGACAGCAAGGCGGAGCAATTGTAGCATGGTGATAGCAAGGTGGGGTAATGTTAGCATGGTAATAGCAAGACAGGATAATGGTAGCATGGTGATAGCAAGGCAGGGCAATTGTAGCATGGTGATAGCAAGGTGGGGCAATGATAGCATGGTGATAGCAAGGTGGGGTAATGGTAGCATGGTGATAGCAAGGTGGGGTAATGGTAGCATGGTGATAGCAAGGTGCGGCAATGGTAGCATGGTGATAGCAAGGCGGGCTAATGTTAGCATGATTATAGCAAGGTGGGGTAATGTAAGCATGATGATAGCAAAGCGGGCTGATGTTAGCATGGTGATAGCAAGGTGGGGTAATGTTAGCATGGTGATAGCAAGGTGGGGTAATGTTAGCATGGTGATAGCAAGGTGGGGTAATGTTAGCATGGTGATAGCAAAGCGGGCTGATGTTAGCATGATGATAGCAAGGTGGGGTAATGTTAGCATGATGATAGGAAGGTAGGGTAATGTTAGCACGGTGATACCAAGGTGGGGTAATTGTAGCATGATGATAGCAAGCGGGGTAATGGTAGCAATGGGATAGCAAGGTGGGGTAATGGTAGCATGGTGATAGCAAGGTGCAGCAATTGTAGCCTGGTGATAGCAAGGTGGGCTAATGTTAGCATGATGATAGCAAGGTGAGGTAATGTTAGCATGGTGATAGCAAGGCGGGCTGCAGTAAGCATGATGATAGCAAGGTGGGGTAATGTTAGCATGGTTATACCAAGTTGGGGTAATTGCAGCATGATGATAGCAAGCGGGGTTAATTGTAGCATGGTGATAGCAAGGTGGGCTAATGGTAGCATGCTGATGGCAAGGCGGGGTTAATTGTAGCATTGTGATTGCAGGGCGGGCTAATTTTAACATGCTCTTCAGGTTTGCACAGCAAGCCCACATGAAAAAAAGCCAAACAAACCCACTTTCACACCTTTGCACCGCATTTCCAGGTTTTAAATAAAACCTAACGCAGGCAAATATCTTAATGTCTCTTTTTTTTTTATTCAGTGATCTAATGGGTTCTTGTAATGTTATATCCTCTAAATTAATTTAACAATGTGTAAGAAAATCTTTTTTCTTCAGTCAGTGTTTAATTCAGCTCAAACAATAAATTGGCAAGATATAATGATATAGCCCTCCATGTTATGGACAGACCCTCTTGATTCCACAGAAAATGCTTTTTTTTTAAAGAAAATTGACCCTAAAGGTTAATTGCTAGTTGATCAATAAGATCAATCAACTTTAGATCAATTCATTAACTTAAATCAATTGATGTGTATTCATAGCCATGTTTGATAAATGTCCTCATAAAACTTACAGGAATCAAGGGTCCCCACAACACTAGTTATGCAAGGATACACACACAGAGTTCCTGCTCAGAAAACTTAATATACAGCCACAATTTTTTCCGGCTATTGTCTAAACATTGTGTGTCTGCTTGTGTGAGAGATTAAAGTCCTGGGAGGGTCTTTGTCCTTGTGGAACATTCCAAGCTTTCTTTTTTAGGCACGTCGGATATTGTGTTAAGCAGCGGCTGATGTTATCGCATTCTTGAGGACAACTCTGACCCTGCACACAAATCACCACAGCTACATGTCAAAATAATAGTCCCGTTAATCCCAATTTTAAACAACTGTTTAAAAAGGTTCTGTAAAGAACTAAGGAGAAATAAAAATATGATTTAACAGATGGATTTGCTCCTGCTCTAAATGCTATACATTGGCTAAATAAGCACAGAATAATAAAAATACCCATCCAGAGGTACTCGTACTCGTCGTCTCCCGCTTTATCCGGAACCGGGTCGCGGGGGCAGCAGACTAAGCATAGACTCCCAGACTTCCCTCTCCGCAGACACCTCCTCCAGCTCTGTTGGGGGAAGCCCTAGGCGCTCCCAGGCCAGCCGAGAGACATAGTCTCTCCAGCGTGTCCTGGGTCGTCCCCTGGGCCTCCTCCCGGTGGGACGTGCCTTGAACACCTCCCGAGGGAGGCGTCCAGGGGGCATCCGAAGAAGATGTCCGAGCCACCTCAACTGACTCCTCTCGATGTGGAAGATAACCGGCTCTACACTGAGCCTCTCCCGAATGACCGAGCTCCTCACCCTATCTCTAAGGGAGAGCCCAGCCACCCTGCGGAGAAAGCTCATTTCAGCCACTTGTATCCGGGATCTCGTTCTTTCGGTCATGATCCAAATTTCATGACCATAGGTGAGGGTAGGAACGTAGACCGACCGGTAAATTGAGAGCTTTGCCTTTTCGCTCAGCTCCCTCTTCACCACAACAGACCGGTGCAGTGTCCGCATTATTGCAGCAGCCGCACCGATCCGTCTATCGATCTGCCGCTCCATTCTTCCCTCACTCATGAACAGGACCCCAAGATACTTGAACTCCTCCACTTGAGGCAGGGACTCTCCTCCAACCTGAAGGGGAATGCCTTCTCCAAGTCCACAAAACACATGTGGACTGGTTGGGCAAACTCCCATGAACCCTCAAGGACCCTGCAGAGGGTGTAGAGCTGGTCCACTGTTCCACGGCCAGGATGAAAACCACACTGCTCCTCCTGCAGCCGAGGTTCGACAATCAGCCGGACTCTCCTCTCCAGCACCCTGGCATAGGCCTTTCCTGGGAGACTGAGAAGTGTGATTCCCAGATAATTGGAATACACCCTCCGGTCCCCCTTCTTGTGGAGGGGAACCACCACCCCAGTCTGCCAATCCAGGGGTACTGTCCCCGACCTCCACGCGATGTTGAAGAGACATGTCAACCATGACAGCCCGACAACATCCAGAGCTCTAAGATACTCAGGACGGATCTCGTCCACCCCCGAAGCCTTGCCACCGTGGAGTTTTTTGACCACCTCGGTGACCTCGGCCTGGGTGATGAACGATTCCAGCCCCAAGCACCCCGTCTCTTCTTCCCCCACGGAAGGCGTGTCCGTCGGGTTGAGGAGATCCTCAAAGTATTCCTTCCACCGCCCGACACTATCCTCCTTCAAGGTCAGCAGCTCCCCACTCCCACTGAAAACAGTGTTAGCGAAGCACTGCTTTCCCCTCCGGAGGCGCCGGACGGTTTGCCAGAATCGCTTTGAGGCCAACCGATAGTCTTTTTCCATGGCCTCTCCAAACTCCTCCCAGGCCCGAGATTTTGCCTCTGCAACCGCCCGGGCCGTGACACGCTTGGCCTCACGGTACCTGCTTGCTGCTTCAGGAGTCCCACAAGCCAGCCAAGCTCGATAGGACTCCTTCTTCAGCATGACAGCATCCCTTACTATCGGTGTCCACCACCGGGTTCGGGGATTGCCACCACGACAGGCACCGCAAACCTTACGGCCACAGCTAAGGGCAGCTGCATCGACAATAGAGGCCGAGAACAGAGCCCATTCGGACTCCATATCTCCAACCTCCCTCGGAACCTGAGAGAAGCTCTCCCGGAGGTGGGAGTTGAACACGTCCCTGACCGAGGGTTCCACCAGACGTTCCCAGCAGACCCTCACTACACGTTTGGGCCTGCCGAGTCTTTCAGGCTTCCTCCTCTTCCAGCGTATCCAGCTCACCACCAGGTGGTGGTCGGTGGACAGCTCCGCCCCCTCTTCACCCGAGTGTCCAGGACATGCGGCCAAAGATCAGAAGATACGACTACAAAGTCAATCATCGACCTTCGGCCTAGGGTGTCCTGGTGCCAAGTGCACCGATGGACATCCTTATGCCTGAACATGGTGTTCATTATGGACAATCCGTGACTTGCACAGAAGTCCAATAATAAGACACCACTCTGGTTCCGAGCTGGGGGCCCGTTCCTCCCGATCACGCCCCTCCATGTGTCACTGTCGTTTCCCACGTGGGCGTTGAAGTCTCCCAGTAGAATGATGGAATCCCCGGGAGGGGCTCTTTCTAACACCCTCCCCAGGGATGCTAAGAAGGCCGGGTACTCCGTACTGCCGTTCGGCCCATAGGCCGAAACAACTGTCAGAGTCCTCCCCTCAATCCAAAGGCGAAGGGATGCGACCCTCTCGTCTAAAGGGGTGAACTCCAACACGAGACGGCTGAGCTGGGGGGAGACAAGCAGCCCCACCCCCGCCCTCCGCCTCTCCCCACGGGTCACTCGGTTCCAGAGCCCTGGCTGTGCGTAGAGGTGAGCCAAACTATTTCTAGCTGGTATCGCTCCACCTCCCGCACAAGTTCGGGCTCCTTCCCCACCAGTGAGGTGACATTCCACGTCCCCAGAGCCAGTTTAAGCGCCCGCGGATCAGGTCGCCGAGGTCTCCGCCTCTGGCTGCCGCCCAATCCACTTTGCACCGGTCCCTCATGGTTCCCCCTGCAGGTGGTGGGCCCACTGGGGGATGGCCTCGCGTCGCTCCTTCGGGCTGGGCCCGGCCGGGTCCCGCGAGGAAGAACCCGTCCACCAGGCGCTCGCCAACGAACCCCAACCCCAGGCCTGGCTCCAGGGTGGGGTCCCGGCTCCGCCGTACCGGGCGACGTCACTTGCCTCGTTGTTGTGCTCATCATAAGGGTTTTTGAACCGCTCTTCGTCTGACCTGTCACCCAGAGCCTGTTTGCCTTGGGAGACCCTACCAGGGGCATTTAGCCCCCGACAACATAGCCACTGGGATCACCCAGGCACTGAAACCCCTCCACCACGTTAAGGTGGCGGTTCAAGGAGGGGCCATCCAGAGGTATTCTTCATGAAATTTAGCTTCTATGTGAAAATAGATAAATAACATTTGAGACTAAATTATTGCTATAAAAAGGCTGATAAGTGGGTCCAACTTACGCAGCATTTATTCCACAGACTTTCTGCCACTGATGCCTTTAGCAAACTAATATCTGATGCTTTCACAGAACAGCTCTGTTTATTACTTTAATATTATTACTTTATTATTGCTCCGTTAAATACAACCAGTGAAAGCATCTAGGATTTCATTTAGGGGACCAGAGTAAGGTTAGGCAAAATCTGCTACTTTAGTTTAATTAATCCCATAAAATCCTAGTAAAATGCATTAAAGTCTGTGGTTCTAAAATAAAATAAATAAATAAAAAGGTTTAGGAGGGATTATTGTATTTGAAGACATTAGTGGTACATTAATTTGATCATTTAGTTCTATATATGCTTTCATGAAGGATTAATATGCCTTCATTTATGTTGGTTGAATGCATCAGCTGGATTCAGGACTGACTTAAAAAACAGAAAATTTCTAAAACAAAAATTGTTGATAAAAATAAAAGTAAAAAAAGTTAACAAAAATGTATGTTTTTTTTTTTTACATTTTTATTATAGTTTTTCACTTACTTGGAATATTTTGTGAGTGAGAATCAAAAGAACAACACAGTACGACTGAGTAAAGTTCATTAACTCCAGAATCTTTAAATCTAAAAGCGATAGCTACAAGCTTAACTTTTAGCGGACAGGAAGTGGCGCACTGATGCTCGCCTGCTCTGCTTCTGCAGGGTTGCCATGTTGGCTACTGCTAACGCTAACGCTAACCAAACCAAACATTTTTTAAGAGTTCAGAACCAAAGAAGAAACCTCTGCGCAGCTTCTGAGCCTCTTCCCCTCCTAAAATCAGCATCAAAAGCTTGCCTCATGTTCTTCCTCATTTTGCCTCTTTTTTTTTTTTGGCGTGAATCTGAGGAACGTAACAGAATGAATCCATTTCTCAGCTCCATCATGGAGCTGCTGGACCCGACAACAGCTGAGACTTCAACCTATTGATACAGAATCCGTGGACCAGTCAACAATTATTAAACAATTATTAAATGTTTTGTCTTATTATGCTTTTATTCTGCACTCCTTTAGGCATATTACTGCAGAAAAACTGTTTCCATAAAATAAAGTTGTAGCTAAGACCTTTAAAATTCACTTTTTAAAAAAATAATCCACTAAAAGGATGTAAAAAAATTAGAAACATATGAAGCAGAAAGTTTTATTTTCTTATTGTAAAGTAAAGCCTCTCCTTATATTTTCCTCTGTAGCGTTTTGTCCTGGGCTTCGGTCATATGGGGACATTTTGAAACGTTAATGTTTGAACATTCCTGCTCTGTTGATTGTTTGGTCAAAAGGCTCGCTGAGGTTTCCTGTTTTGACTTTTGATTGTGTTCGTTGGGAAAACGCTGGATGGGAATATTGTATCTACACAATAAGATCCCGACTGACCAACAATCAAACACGGTTACATAAGCGATTGTGTGTTTGTTGGTCATTAGCTCCCCTGAACAATACGTTTCTAAGTACACACGTCAGAAAACAGGTCGATGGTGCAAAACTGGACCTGGAGTCACCTGTTCGAGCCTCCAGGCTGGTGGGTTTGGACTGCAGCGGCCCGCTGATGGTGGCAGCCTGCAGCGTGTAGATGGCTCCAGGCGTCAAATCATTCAGAACCAAAGAAGTTGAACCCGCTGGAACTCTGTGGTTCTGAACAACAACACTGCAGAGTGCAAATGGAGTTAAGTTTGATACCAAACCAAAGTGTTTTCAATTTAAAACAAGTTTAATGCTGCAAACAATGAATTATTAGAACCTATTCCTGCCTCAAACCAAACAGAACTTCCTGCCTGTCTGTCTGTCTGCTGGGTTCCATGTTTGTTCTCTAATGTTCTGCATAAAGTTTCCATCGAACCAAGTCCAACAACCTTAGATCCAACTTTTTCACATTACGATATACTATATATTCTCACAACGAGAAACCTTTCCCAAGTGCAACAGTCCAACTGCACTGTCACATTATTACAGTTATTCTGAGTAGAATCTCAGAGGAAGATTAATAATCTAACAGATTGTAGGACTGGGTTAGATGGAAACTTTCTGCAGAGCTGCATGAAATGATGAACTATTGTCTGGTTTGTACTTTATTCTTTTGTTGTGTGCACCCATGCAAAAAAACAAAAAACAGCAACATTTTCCCACTAAAACATCCCAACTCCGGTCCGTAAGCTCCAGGGGTGTGAATACTTTAGCAGAGATAATTCTATCCTGACATGAGACAGAGATCCTCCCTCAATTATTCACCTGTTCTGCAGCAGAGTCAGGTTGTAGGAGTCCACGTCTCCTGGAGGTTTCTCCCACTGCGCCTCAAGGCTGCTGACTCCAGTGTTGCTCAGTTTGATCGTACTCAGCGCCATGGGGACTGAAACACCGTTACCATGACAACGTTTATCTAAGATCTACAACTACAGCCTTTGTTTAAAAAGATCGCTTTTGCACACCTGTCCTTCCCTCCACTGACACGGACGTGTTCAGTTTGCCTCTCCTTGTTGTCACGGTGATGGTGTAACGCCGTCCTGGCGTGAGCACGTTGAACGTGCACTCCCTGGCATTCGAGTCCACCTCTCGCGTGCCGACGTCAGCATCATCTGGAAGACGGCGTGGATTACAGAGGCAACCGATCTCAAAAAAAAAACTTTCTGGGGGTTTGAGGTTACCATGGCGAATGGTGAGGGAGTAGCTATCTCTTAAACCAGAAGGGGCGTGGCTCCACATGGCACTGAGCGAGGTCTCATCGTAGTGACGAATGTGGAGATCCGCCACCGGAGCGGGAACTGCAGAGAAATATTTTATACAAACTCATTTCCAAAACAGTTAAGTCATATTTATTTTTTTCATTTAACTAGGAGGGATGCATCAAAACTAAAAGAACCGGATAAAAGTTGTCCTGGATGGGGCAGCTCTAAATTACAATAATCTATAAAATACATTTATTAAACATTAAAGGTCATTTTAGTGTCAGAATAAATACACCAAAATATTCACCTTGACCACTTATTTAGCTAATTAATAAACTAGATCTAACTACTATAAGAACCTGAATCAGATCTAACTGAAGAATAATGAGAATAATCTGATACAGATTAACAAAGCAGCTACTTAAAAAAAAAACAGAGATAAAGGAAGAACTGATCTGCTGCTGTATATTGTTAAAAAAAAATGTATACTGCAGTATTAAATGGCAAATTTTCCTAAACGCTGTTTAATCCCAATCATACCAACTAATAAAACCAAATCATTTTAAGGCCGTAATTGTTCAACAGCTCAAAAAACTCTGGAGCAGCAGGTTTTACTTACATATATAATCCATATATCTATGGTCAAAGCTGTGTCACTGAATCAGGGCATAAAACACCCACTTTAAAATAAAAGCATAAATACATACATACATACATATATATATATACATACATACATACATACATATATATATATATATATATATATATATATATATATATATATATATATATATATATATATATATATATTATCCTAAAAGGTAATTTTAACCCGCTGGTATAACCATATTTAAACTTCCTCTGTATTATACCAAGGACCTAATTAGTGTATTTCACTGAATTTGGAATATATTACTGAACTATTTTACATTTTTCTGAGTATCAGTTGATATAAGTCACTGATTGAAACCTATTAAATATTCAGTCTTAATTTAAAGATTTAATTGTTGTTCAATTTGTTTTGCCTACTGTTAAGGCTGGACAATAAATCCATTTTATTGAGATTTAATTTAATTTAAAATCAGGATTTAAAAATGTTCCTTGAGTTTCCATTTTACCCAGTAATCAGTCAGCCTGTCACTTCCTGTTCTAGGTGTGGAGTCATAATTAATAAACCAGCTAATTATCCAACATCACTCACTAAGAACATTTTGTGTGTCATATTTATTTATAAGTTTGTTTAAAAGCTTCTATTTAGTTGAATATTGAATTCAGGTTACTAAGATAAAAGCAAGTTTCCATGTTATTTCTGTCAATTGTATTTCATTTTTCATAAAAAATGCAGAAATTAAAGCAAAAAAAAAATGGGATCAACCTTTTAGAACACATCACCCTGTCTTACCTACTTTCATTATTTTTGTAATTTTTTACTGTTTATAGATTAATTTCTCCCTTTATTATTTTGTTATGTATTTAAATGTCTTCATTGTTTTTCTGCTGAATTAATGATATGAAAGGTGTTTGTTAATGACCTGTGGAACCGTCACAGCTGCTCTTGGCCGTCAGTCCTCCACTCTCCACTCTCAGCGTGGCTCTGTACTGTTTTCCGGGAGTTAGATCCATCCCTGGAAAGCTGAAGTTCACCGCATCGTGGTCCAAGCCTGCACTGACCAACTGCTGCGAGCCGTCAAACAGGAAAACCCTGTAGCCCTCCCAGCGACCAGCAGGGGGCACCCAGGTTAGGAGAAGGCCGCCAGAGTGGGAAGGAGAGAGGCTGAGGAGCGTGGCGGGCGCCGGAGCTGGAGATCAAAAAGAAAGATGATAATGAAGAAGAAAAGGAAAGAGGAGAAAGGCTCACTGTGTCATCGCCTCACCTGTCATCACGATGACTTCTGATTGGTTGGTTAGTGCGCCGCTAACAGACATCAGTTCGACCCGATAGGCCGAGCCGGGGGTGAGCTGGTAGGCAGCGACCTCGGTGGCATTTGGAGGCTGAGTGGTTTCTAGGAAGAAGGAGTTGTCATTGGAGGAAAAGGTGACGACGACAGCGTCAATGTCGCCTTGGGGCCGCTGCCATGACAACCTGAGGCTGGTGGCATTGTTTTCCGAGGTGATGTTGGAGACCGTAGAGGGCGCTAGTGAGGAAACACATGTTAGAACTTTATCCTCTTCCACTTCTACTCCATCTTTCTTCCTTTCCTCCCCCGCTCTCTGGTCCTTTTTACTATCCCTCATTTTCAGCTTTCCTTCTGCTCTTTGCCCTTACCTGTCCGAGCCTCGATCGTCTGGCTGTTCTGAAGCCCGCCGGCCTCTGTCACCATGGTAACGCGGTAAAGTCGCCCAGGTGTCAGGTCTCTGAGGGTGTGCTGCGTCGTCGTGCTTCCTAACGTCTCGTTCTTTAACAGACCTGGAGATACAAAGATGGAAACGATCACATGACCTGAAGAATTCAGTCGCAGCATCAGGACTTCCTGGTCTGACCTTCAGACTTCAGAGTCGACTCTCATCCTCTTTTACGTGACTCATCGTTTTCAGAAAAAACCCTGAGTGCAGATTGTGCAAAGTCTAACTTAATGTTGATATTTGCAGCGCTCCTACTTACTGTCCTGATCCTGTGCTTGTTGCCGCAGCTGCAGCCTAAATCGCTGCGTCCTCCCTGGGCCGGCCTGCCAGGAAAGGCCCAGGCTTCTGTAAGTCCTGGAGATCACCGCCAGGCCGACCACCGCTGAGGGCCCTGATGCAACAAAAAAACATTCAGAGACTGTTAGTAAATGCATTAAATCCTGTTTGCGACACACACACAGATCTGGTATTTCAGCAGTAAAAAGTCGGCTTTAGCTCCAATCAAGACATCGTTGCTGAATCACAGAAGAGAAACTCTCTGTTTCTAGGTCTTGTTGGAGGTATTTCATCATGATCAGACCTTTGAAGTGGACACCTGTCATTTCTCAGGGACAGAAAACAAAGCCGGACTCTGAAGGGAGTCGAGGACATGGGCAGGGTTTTAATCTCCCTGCATCCTCACACTGTGAGAGGACCGATGCTCTTCCTGCACAAATCTTCCTGGACTTTTAAAAACAGATAAAAACCTTTCAGAGGAAGTCTGTTTTTACGAGATGTTTTTGCCAAAACCAGTCCATAACATCCTTGACCTGCGGTGCTCAATTTATCAGTGAAGGGAAGTCTAACCCTGGGAGATGCATCCATAAACCCTGAATGCACCTGATCTTGATAGAAACACTGCTGAAGTTTTCTGTGACTCATTGGTTAATATTTCATGGGTCAGGCAATCTCACACCTTACTTTAGTAATATTACTTGATCAAGCCTTTTCTAACATTCTGCAGAACACGTTAAGCATTAACAACATGTCTGGTTTATTCTGATATCGTATCGGGTCAATCGGTATCAAAAATGTAAGAATTATTTTGGTTTTTTTACACCTCTCTTTTGACTGGATGCAACCAGGCTGCAAAAAAAAAAAAAAAAACAGATTTAATCCACAGATTTTAGCCCTCTTTAAATTAGCATTCTAATTCAAAGTTTGGAAATTGATTGTTTCTATTTAGCTCTGATCTTTTTTAATACACTATAAGATATCTGATCATATCCAGTCAGGATTCAAAGATAAACGCGATACTGAAACATCCTGACTTAGAGTATCAATTTTCTTCAGGGAGTCTCCCAGGGTTCCTTTTTAGACCCCAATTTTATTTATTTCATATCTGCTGTCATCTTGGACACATTTAAACCAAAGGTAGTTTTTTTCCCAATGCTTTGCAGACATTTTTCAAATAGAAAAGCCCCAATAGAAAAAAAATAATAATTAACTTCAGTCTGTAACAGATTGTCTAGTAGAGTATAGATCAGGAATGGATTCGAATTTTCTTCACCCGAGTCCAAATAAATGTTTGGTTAAAAAAATTCCCAGTCAAAATGAAGGCGAGTGCACTAATTATGGTTTTATACCTTTAGTTTTAAGGTGTTAAATGAGAAAGTAGACCTCAGAACTTCATATATATTTATCAAGTAAAGGCCACTTTTAAAGCAGAGGTCACGGATTAACGGACCGCGGTTCAGGATCCAGACCCACCTGCTGGCTAATCCTAGCCCAACCTGATTTAAAATATTTATAAATTACCTCATGTTGTCTGACCGCAGTGTCTAATTTCACTTGTGCGGATTCTCCTTTTAATATAGTAAAGCCCTCCGGAGCGTCCGGCACCAGGCTACACGTGATCCTAATTAGCCAATGAGCTGCTGTCAGTCTGGGTTGCTGCTGCTGCTACTTTTAGACACAGCAGGAAAACCTGTGGCAAGCCAAGCAATGGGAAAGAAGGAAAAGATGATGAGAAAAAGAGAGCAGAGAAAGTGTGGACTGCTGAGTATGTTTGGCTCAACCTGCTGCTGTGAAGCAGGATTCTCCGACATGACCATAATCAAACATAAATATGGATCCAGGCTCAAAACTAGCGAGTGAAGTGAAATGACGTGCTGATCACAACATCAAATCCATTAATTATTTACCTGCTGTCTCATGTACATTGACATTCAATTACTAGGTGTTAAGATTATAGGAGATGAGAAAGTATCATGAACTGACCAGTTTTATTTTAGGAGGCTGTGGAGACGAGCTTTTTAAATAAGAATGAAAGTCAGAGAAAATATACAGTTCACAAATTATGAAACAGGAATTCTCTTAAAGTCGAAGGGAAATCATCTTTAAATGTCAAATCATTCTGGCTCACACAGATTCCAAGCTGCTCCTGTCTGAGCTCAGAAGGCCGTCTGCCCTTACCTCCATTCTCTGGGTGGTTCATCCCCTTTTTGGGCTCTCTGACCAAAACAAACATGGACCAGGTGTAGGAGGAAGATGAGAGTCCGCTCAGAAAACAAACTCATCAATAGCCAGTGTTGGGCACGTTACTTTGAAAAAGTAATTAGTTATAGTTACTAGTTACTTCTCCCAAAAAGTAACTGAGTTACTAACTGAGTTACTCCACAATAAAAGTAACTAGTTACTAGTAAAAGTAACTATTGCGTTACTTTTGCGTTTCTCGCCCCCGTAACCCTCACCACCCAGCCCCCACCTTCTCGCCGTGTGATTCAAAAGCCAGCTGAATAGAGAGGACGACAAAGACAAGAACCTGCAGAGAGTTTAGCATTTATTGCAACTCAACGTAAATGACATCAGGGGGGAACGCTATGTGAAGTTTTTTAACAGGGCATTCAGATCTGGTGAAATTAATAACTGGGGATGTCTAATTCTGAAATCCTGTGTGTTTGGGTTGTTATAGATACTGCAACATCTATCTATCCATCTATCTATCTAGATCTATACTCTATGTGTGACATAAAATATGGATCTCCATCCCTGCCACAAAGGCCATCAAATAATGTTTAAAATAAAAAATACAGTAGGTTGAAAAGGCAGAGTATCCATCCATCCATCCATCCATCCATCCATCCATCCATCCAGATTTCTCCCTTTCATTTGATCGTTCACGCTCTCCATAGTTCTCCTGTGGCGCGAGCACAGGGCGACTGTTGCACGCCTTTAGCGAGCATGCGCGTTTCCTGTCGCTTGCGCGTTGACTCGTGCCGCCTGCGCTGTGCGGAGATGCAGAGGAAACCGTATCTGATGGGGAAACGCAGCTCGACGTAACACCGGCATTTCCATGTGGAAAACGCTGTTTTGCTGCTGGATCCTCCTCACTCTCCATCTCTCTGTGTGTGCTGTACGTTAACACCCACCTGCGGAAACACCCACCTACCCACTGACAGACGGAATCTCACTATACATCAGCCATTCTCATTCTCCCCTCTCTCATGACAAGGCGCGCACCTCTGGATGACCTAAAAAATAATCTTTAATATCTCTTAAACAAAAGTAGCACAAACAATATTTTTTTTCTGCACAAATCTGCACTAACGTTGCACTAACCATTCAGTCTATTTGCAGAGTTTTTTGACCTGGGTGGGGTGTCAGCTTCACGCAGCTGCGCACGAGTCATATCATGAAATAAGGTTCATTGTGCGACCTGAGTAACGCGCAGTAACGGGGTGTCTGCAATGGTAACTGCGTTATAGTTACAGTCAAAGTAATTAGTTAGATTACTCGTTACTAAAACAAGGTAACGGCGTTACTTTCAACGCCGTTAGTCCCATCACTGTCAATAGCACAATGACCAGCATTTAAAATGTGCAGGTTCTTAATGTCCAGCCGGTCACTGATTGTGACCGATCACATAAAAATCAGCCGATGTCCGAACACTGGCAATTGACCGGTGCAAGTTCAATAAATATACATATATTTGTTATATTAAAAAAAACTTTACTGTGCATTTTAAATTATTTAAATGGCCAGACCACAAAAATATACAAGTAAATAAAATTAAAAAGATTTTTAATCTAAAAAATGTTTTAAATGGCCTGTTTTAGAGTCTGTATACCATTACTTTGGAAAACAATTGTTTAGAGATGAAATCAAGCTGAGGTGGGCTGCAGAGGCGCAGTGGGTACTACTGGAAGATTCTGGGTTCGATTCCCAGCCCAGGGTCTTTCTGCTTGGAGTTTGCATGTTCTCCCTGAGCATGCGTGGGTTCTCTCCGGGTACTCCTGCTTCGTGCTTTTGCGTGCTAGAAAATGGATGGATGGATGGATGGATATTTTAACAAAAGATTAATCTGATAAATTCTTTCAGCCCTGGCTTGGAATGAAGTTTCAACAACTAATCATCAGATTTTAGACACTTTGCATTCATGAGACTCAAATATCCTGAATTATTGGTTATTTTTTAAAATGAATGGTTTAAGAATATTTCAAACTTTAACCCTCCTGTTACCTTGGAGGTTAATTGGACCCCATTAACAGTTTAATGTCTCTATATAAATATCTGATATCTAATTTTTGGCTACATATTTACTGAACTTTTTTTGTGAGGACATACGGGTAAATATAGAATAACACGACAGTATTGTGTCCATGTTTTGTGTTCTTTGAGGTTCACCTGATTTCACATTGATTTAGTAAAACAATATTTTAAACATTTATGTTTTGTTGTATTGAATTATGAGGTCAATATAACACTAGATTTTCTAATTTTAATAAAATATCTTCAGGTTCCAAATGTCTTAACTCTTTGAAAGGCAATATATAACCATTGAATGATATATTACCTACTGTAAATTAAGTTGGAAAAAAAAGTTAAATCAAGAAAAAAAAGGTAAAAAGCTAATTGAAAAGTTACAAAGTAAAGGTAAAAAGTTAATAAGCCGAGTTAACAATTATATTTAGGTTTATAAACCAAGAAATGTGCCAGTATCAGCATTAATGTCTCTAAGGTTATGGTGTATAAAAAAAATTGTGTTTTTTACTCTCAGAATGTTTTTCATGAAATTCTTATAGAAAGACTTTTGTTATTTTTCTTTATATTCGTGCAAGTTGGTGTTTCTTGTTATTACATTGACATTAATTTTTGCCATCAAAATATCCATATTTTTTTCATGTTACAAAGGTAATAAGGTCTTGTCCTGGATTCCAATAACACTTAAAAAAAAAAAATCACCACAGGGTTTACAAGTGATAGTGCTCTGATCACTCCACTAACTTATTTCGTTAACAGTGGCAAAACAGTTTACAATTAATACCTTAAGATGTCAAAATTTAGGAGTGAGAATTTCTCCTTTTTTGGATTCTGGTACGAGCAGTTTTATACACCCTTAATAAAATAATAAATACTCAACTAGAGGCGCGAACGAGTGATCGGTCTTTTTGAGGTAAGTTATTAGTGCCAGTAAAGCCGGGCATACACTGTGCAATATTTTCAGTCGTTTCACGCAGCTACAGCTCACACTGTATTTAGGGTGAATTTGATAACATAATAATTAATAATAAATCTTATTTTGGTTTTAAACATATCTAGTTTATTTTTCTGTCTTTTTCCCTTATAGACGTCGATGTGTCTCCATCCTACAGCTTTATCAAAGCATGACCAAATATGCAGCTGGTGTGATGACATCATCTAGTGACCGTCTTTGCTAAAGAGTGGGCAAATATGAAACTATCGATTATCTAAAGGTGTGATCTTAATGCTGATTAACCCACTGCATGGATTCATTTTTATGGGGAACTTTGTCGTTTAAAAACGTCTTGAAACTACTTTTTCATTCTCATCACAGCAATTAAAGTGAAGCCACTCTAGCATAAACTTTGCTCGATGTGTGTCTGTCTTCCATGTACACACGCGTCCAAGATGAGGAGCAGGGAATCTGGACTCTTTAAAAGAGCCTGATTAGGAGGTTCATCCAATCAGAAATCATCATGAAAGCAGGGGGGCTTTACCATTAGGCAATAAAAGCAGTTGCCTAGGGGCCCAAGTTCCTGTTGGCCCCATAAAACCATGTTTACATAGAACGCTTATAATATTAAGCGTGTCTCAGCCCCCCCCTTCAGTTACCACCACATTGGATCAGTCCATTTGCTGCACATGCTCAGGTCCAAACAGAGAGCAGCAAACCATTTGAAAACAAACAATGTGACGAGCAGTGTTGCTAACGTAGCAAGTTTGTCGCTATATTTTGCAACTTTTCGGACATCTCTAGCACTTGTATTTTTTAAAAGCGTCTACCGTAAAATCTAGCGACTTTTTTCTGGATACTTTGGTGACAACATCTAAAAGCAGCGAACTCTGCTCTCCACATCAAGTAGATTGGTAACCCCGCCTCCTGCTCTCCTCTATCTTGTCTGCTGTCATGATTCATGCAGCTGTTATTTCATACAAATGAAAAATAGAGAACAGAGAAGCAGATCATGGCTTGTCTTCAGTGAAAAGAAGGATTGGAGGAAAACAAGGAGAGGGACAAAACGTGGAACAAATAATGTATGTCTATTCTTAACATTTCTGTATCTGTAAAGTGGGTCTGTTCTTATTTTGTCTTCTCAATTCAGAGGGCCCCCTAGCTGTCTTTGCCGAGGGCCCCAATTTTCCTAAATCCGCCCCTGCCTGGATGAGTCCCTCTGGAAGATTCTTTGGCAACTGAAAGGAAATCTGGAGACAGATTAAGATTTTCATCCGTTTGGGCCGATAACATACAGCAGGATGGATGAGTTTTAATTTGATAAAAACATTTATTCACAACAGATGTTCTGAAACCGTAAAACAGTCTGAATGTTTACCGTTTAGGTGCAACTCAGTTTTAAAACTTGAAAATTGAACAGTCATTCTCCTGGAGCTGAATAGTTTTGTTTTTTTCTGGGAGGGGGGGATTAATGTTTCCATATTATGGTATCTGAGAGGAAATCTCCACCATTAACGTCCTTAACAACTCTATCAGTCAACATGGGTGCTAACACTCCAGCATTCATCGCTTAAAGAGTTTATAAAACTAAAACAAAAGTTCTTAAAAGGTCAGCCTCCAGAGATAAGGCCGCTCAGACAGGACAGAGGCACCGCAGCGAAGGTTACCGCTGGGACTGCTGCTGGGTGCAGCAACGCCCCGTTTCCTTCGAACGCAACACACACACAGCCTCACGCCCTTTCCCACAGAACAAAGAAACAATGGAGGCAGGAAACGGCCCAACCAGGAGCTCTGCCCACCATGGAAATACACACCGAGGGTCCGACTTCTGTTCTGGCTGCCCGCCAATGACGAGGCGCGCGCACACTTTTAACGAGCACCGCCGCAGCTCTATCGCTCGGCCTCAGCAGGGCTGCGGTTCCTGTAGCTAATCAGAGAGAGGCAGAGAGGGGAAGCTTCATGGGCAGGGAGGGGGGGGTCACTTTAAACAGCCTGAGGTCAGAGGAGATGGAAACAACAGAGCTGAACATGAAGCAGCCAGATAAAGGTGACGTTTGCTCCCAGCGTCTCCTAAGAGGCTGATCTTCAAATTCAATCAGAGTGTTGGCCTAGTGGTTAGAGCAGTGCGCTTGTGCTCTGAGAAGGTCTCAAGTACTCGGTTTGATCCCCACAGCCTGCACTCTGGGTCCCTGAGCAAGACCCTTAACCCCCGAATGTTCCCCGGGTGCCACACAATGGCAGCCCACTGCTCCTATAAGGGATGGATTAAATGCAGGGAAATAAATTTCCTCATTCTGGGACAATAAAGAGAATTACATTATAAGTTAACTTCCAGCCATCAGCCATTAATTAGATAAAACAGAACATTTCTCCAGAATATGTTAACGGAAGGTTGAGTGGAAGGAAAAAATGTCACAGAAAATGCCAACAACTCAAAGAGAGACAAAGAAAAACAGACGTCTTGGTTGTTCTGGATGCAGAATCACGTCAGTCGGATAAAAGCTTTATGTTTCAAACTGAGGCGTAAATTAAAGTCGTAGGGAAACGGCCGTTCCAACCAATTGTACCGAATTCTCCTGAGTGGTGCACGACTTTACACATGTGAATAACGTGAATGTGATTGGTCGTTTATCAAGGAGGCAGGATTGTTGTGGCGGAAGGTTCACAAGCAAGTTGTGGCCGGTTGTCAGAAGCATCTTGCTAACCAGTTAGCAACTTAGTGCTAGTAGGTTCCCAATGGAAAATTCCATTGGGACCAAGTAGCACTAAATTGGTGACTTAGAAACGACACTGTCAAGGAACGCTATGGACAGAGGAAACATGCAAGAGGAGGAGAGTTTAGTGTCGGAGGTCGTGGATGAGTCTCCTCCATCATACATTTTTTATTTAGAGGAGGAAAGATGTTGTTGAAGAGGACGCCAGGGCGGCAGAAGCTTGGTTTGGTGTAGAAGGCTTCCAGCCGTACATGTTTGAGCCCTTGCCTCACAACGCTGCCAGTTCTGTTAGCTCTACGCCTGCTGAAGACACAGACGTCCATCCCCGTGAACACTGGGACGGAACTCAATGGGAAAGGAAAGGATTCTTATTTCTCATTTCAACCGGTGCGTATATTAGCTGCGACATATGAATCAAGATGCTATGATTGAAACAATGTGATTGACAGATGACCGTTGATATATGATTGGCTGGATTTAGGTGTTCAGGCTGACGTATAACTAACTGGCCTGCATAAGATAAAAACCCCACAGGATTTATTTTAAAATAGAAATGTTCTAAATTTTGGGGAAATCTGGTCTAGGCCAGAATGATTTTACATTCAAACATGACTTCCCTATGACTTTAAGATGTTTCCTGCTTCAGCAAACTAAAATAATTCACTTTCTGATTATTTCATTTTCATTACATAAAAGTTAAAATCCTGTCAGATCTTTTTGTTCAATTGTAGATATTTTTATCTACTGCTTATTTTCTTACAGGGGATGTTTTTTTTTGTTTGGTTTTTTTTAAATTATGAGTCAAAGTGTCATCAAAGAGGTGAAGATTGAACTTAATAATTTATTTGATTTAAAAAATGGAAAAACATGTTGATACCCAATATTAAAGTGTTTAAAAGGAGGCAGATGGAGACATACATTTATAAAGATGCACAAAAAAAATAAAAACTTCCTGAAAATAAAAGCTGCTGCTAATCTATGAAGGACATAAAGGAAGAGATTAAAACTATTAAAAATTAAAATCTCTAAAGTGAAAAATAAGGGAACCATACATGTAGAGATTTTCTTTTCCAGATTAGTACCAAATGTAAAGTCAGAGAGGAACCTTCTGAAATGATCTGGGATCAGAACCTAAGGAGAACTTACTGGTGTGCATCGTTACATTCGCCGACTCATCGTCCGTCTGCGACTGAACCTGCAGCTGATAGGCGGTTCCAGGGTCCAGGTGATCCAGCCGGCAGGTGAAAACCTCCGCCCTGCTGCCGTTCCCTCCATCCTCGCCACCGAGAAGCAGCAGCTGCTCGGTCGGCGCAGCAATCGCTCCTCTCTCCTCCTCCCGCTCCTCTACGGTCTCGTTCCTCCAAAGTTCCCGTTCTGGGATCCTTCTGCACTCGAAGACATCCACCCCGACCTCAGGCGACGTCACAGAGAAGGAGCAGTTGCGTCCGGGCGTGCTCACCGTTACAGAAACAGAGTTCAGAGCAGATTCTGATCCAGACACGGAGAGGCTGCAGGGAACGGATGCTGCAGGATCCTCTGTGGTAGCTGCGCTGCTCACAACCTGACAGAAACAGAGCATGTCCATTTAGGATGACTTTATTAAATCAGCTTCTGTACTTGATAACTGAAAGAGAACCTGAATGGCATCAGCAGATTTAAATGCATTTAGACACCCAGTTATCTAACCTCCTGCTGAAACAGGAAGCTTTAGAAATCTAAACAAAAGAAACCTCTGGAATTAACCAAACATGGTTTTAACTCCAGAAGATGATTTAAGGACCATGATTTCTGTACATAAACTGCTGTTTTCTGATATTAAATTAACCCAAAATAAGCCTTCCTAGATTTGGGATCTTTGTCAACCTCTTATTGCCAAAAGAAGGAAATAATTCATTTTAATTCAGAGGTTTACATTCATTTTGTCAGTATTTGGAAGAAGTGAATTCAATAAAAAGAAGGAGAAAAGTTTTGGATTGATTTGCTGAACTTTTATCTCAGTGCTGCAAACAGAACCGCTGTAACTGGGCAGCTCTGATTCCCTTTAATCTGAGCCCACTAATCCTCTCTGGGTCAAAGTGTCTTTCAGACACTAATCTTCAGGGGACACTGTCCGGTTTGGAAGGTCCATTGGTGCCCAAGGTTTTACTTCTTGGTTGTGTCTGCTTTAATTAATCTTCTTTCAGCAGGAAAATACCCCCACATCATAATACTGCCACCCTCGTACCTCACAGACAGGTTGGTACTCTGTCTAGAAGACTTCCCCACGTTTTCCCGCCAAACAAAACAATGGGCATTATGGACCCTTTTAGATGATCCCATGGTCTCATCAGACCATGGGACATGTCTCCAAAGTCTTGGACTTTGTCCTCAGTTATTCTTAACAGAAATCCAAGAGTTTGTGTTGCTTTTGGAATAATGGCTTCTTCCTTTCTGAGCAGCATTCAAGTTCATGAGGATCCTTCCAAATCGGCTAAGGCTGCGTCTTCACAAGCTCTTCAACGTTGGTTCTCTGGTGTATTGGCACACCTCAAACAGAACCTGTACATCTCAGGAGCACAGAACCTTTCTCCTTCCTGAACTTCTGATGGCTGGACGTTCTACCTAACTGATTAGAAACCAGCTCCATCAGCACCCATGAGTGGAGCAGATATGTGTAGGTCCACCATTCTCTTCCTCAGACCTTTGATGACCATACTATAACATTTTATCTCATGGCGCCCATATATAAAGTAGCTCTGATAAACAGGAAGTGGCCAAGTTAGCCCATTTTCACAATTAAAAGCAAATAAGAGAACTTTAAAAGGATTCGAAACTTAAATGGAAGCTATTAGAGCATGGGTCTTCAACGTTTTCCAGGAAAAGGACCCCCAAACTGATGGCGAGATGGAGCGGGGACCCCCTAATTATATATATTGAATGAAATTGTGTTGTATCAATCTGGTCCTATAGTCACTCTATTACAGACAGAGTAATGTAACAAAAGTAATTTCTCCCTGTGATTATTAAAGTACTTCTGATTCTGATTCCTGGTTGATGGGACAGGTGTTGTGAATGAAACGGTGCCCAGCTTGAAAGAGCTCCTGTGTGTCGCTGAACGTGTGCATTGATGACTGAAAGACATCTTCTGCCTCCATTTATCTGTTTAATACAATGTGTTTAATTCATGTTTATGTGTATTTAAAGACTTTTCAATTATTGGAAAAATTGCAGGGGGGAATATCAAAAAAAGAGTGTTGTCAACCAAAACTTTCGCGACCCCCATGCAGTACCTCTGTGGACCCCCTAGGGGTCACGGACCCCCTGTTGAAGACCTATGTATTAGAGGAATGCTAAAACAGGAGCTATAAGCTAAACATTTATTTTCACCAGTTCAAAACCGTGTGGAGCATTCTGTACTGAAATATAAAGGTCCAGGTGTGAGCGTGAACCTGGAACAAGAGAAGCTTAAACTTTTCAATATGCCTCAACTGTAAAAAGGAGGAGTTGGATCATGGCATTTACAAGCAAATTTGGGTCAATTTTTTCCTGAATTAGAGAAGCTGGACTATTCTGTGATTCAATATGGAAGCAGAAAGAATGAGGAGTTGCCTTTGAATACAGCTACAAATTTTCCCCCATTTAATTGAATCCTTTAAACTCATGACACCAAATATTTAGAGACGATTCTGGAGGTTGAAAAAGAAGAAAGTAATAAAAAAAAAAACGGAACTAACAAAATTAAAACAATTTCTAAAATCCTAAATGATGGACCATGAGTTGGACTTAATGTCAGACAACAAAGAAAAGAAAACAAATGAACACATTCAAAGTTAAGACCCAAAAAGAGACGTTAGGGCCAACTTAGAGTTAATACAACCAAAAAGTACAAAAAGAGCAATTATAACATCCAAAGTATTTCATATCTAGCAGAAACCCCAACGTGAATATTGTTTGGAGTCTGTAAATTTGGATTAGTTAAAAATATTTATTTCCTGTAGAAGAAAACCGTATAATTCCAAATTACGGTGGATTTAAGGAACCAGCAGCAGCTGTTTTGTAACGTTGTGATGTCCAAACTGCCTTTAGGAGCTGGGAGAAAAATAAATCAACAGAAAAAAAAAGAAAAATTAAAAAGAGAAAATGATGAAATCCCTACAGAGATGCTAATGCAGGAAAAGTGTAGGAAGCAGGAAAAAGCAAACTTTTACAGCCAGCTTTGAAGTCTGTGAGGGGGGGGGACAGGTGTCCAAGTCGGAAAAACAAGTCCGAGGCTGAAGAAGAGCTTTGATGTTATTGTTCAGATTAACTTTCAGGAGGCTCAGAAAAGCTGAGGGACGCATGTTTCCTCTCCAAATATGTGAAGATGACCAGACGAAACGTTATGACCGTAGCTAGTGGGGCCTCATTGTGAATAAGGCAAGTAAATAAGCAATTTAACATTTTATTTTCAGTCTATAGATGTTCACAAGTCCGTCTCTTTAGCTCAGGTTTCAAGTCTCACCCCAACATCTGGCTCGGCTCTACCTTTACATTGCTTTAGGTTCACTTCTTCTTTGGCTCAAATTATTACATTATTACATAATCATTGTAAAATCTTTTGATGCGCTATTTATTCATCTTCTAAATTCAAATTTTGAATAAAAACACTGATTAAGCTTCAATTTTAATCAATGTGTTAGAAGTTACCATCTTTTTGTACCCGGCTTGATTCTAAATCTGGTTTCAGGTTTTCTTCTCACTCTGAGAAGTTCTTATTAAAATTATAAACTATTTCATAAACCTGTATTTAAAAATTTTGTTCTTGATTCAAAGTAGCAGACATTTTCAAATAAAGTAGTGATTACACAAAAGAAACACTCCAGTAAGTATATAAAAAAAAATAAACAGGAGGTGCTTTTATTTTGATATTCACAGCAGAAAGCGTCTGTTTCACGTTACAGCTAGCTTACCAGAAAGCTAGTTGATGTTACATTTAATGTTCTAAAGAGATCTAAGCTCCTTTAATACAGAGTTTATTTTGAGGCACATCAATGTGCCCTAACCTTAACCCTATGATGCTAACGCTAACAAGCTCTTAAAGGTATAGAGGACGATCTTTTATTTCCGGGTGGATCATCTCAATAAGTGGCCCTCCTAATAATCCACCATCAGCGCTCATCCTTTAACAGTGAAACTGTCTGTAGCTCAGATCACCACTTCCTGTCATCACAGGAGCCAAAAACTGTTGCTAAGACTTAAGTCTCAATCATTGAGTCCAATTCTGGTCTCATGTTTTTTGGGCCGTAAGTTTAAAATATTTTATTCTGTTTTCCTCTAGAAAGAGCTCAGAACTAAGAGGAATTTGCCTTTTTAATTGTGGATATTTTGATATCTGATTTTTTATTTTAGATTTATTTAGAGATACTTCAGTTTCCAAATCTTTATTCCTTCATCCTTACTTTTGTGTTTCTATACTAAGTATTATTATCAAGTCTCACTTTAGATGTAAATTAGGAAAGTGGAGTGATGATCTGCAGAGGATGGAGGATCCAGGATACATGACTAAGCTGCTGTTCACGTCCGGCTGTCAGGTGTTTTAGTGCGACGCATGGAGGACAAACCCACTGTTATCAGGTGGTCATAATGTTCTGCCTCATCAATATAAGTAGGGCTGAAACAATCGGATTAATTGTGATTAATCGATTATTGCATTAATTGTCAACAAATTTAGTAATGGATTATTTGATAACTGGAATTTAGAGACATGCATTTAGCTGACAGAGCAACCCACTATGCTCTATCCAGAACTCCCCAAGTGGAAAAGTCTTAGTTTCAAAAAAATCTCTACTTTTATTTGTAGGAATAATCTGTGAGCTGATGTTTCCTAAAGTAAAACAAACCTGATGTATAAAGCGGGACAAATTGCTCTGTTTTCTCTGCAGAGACGCTGCGGCAGCATCAGGCAGCCCGTCTGACAGATCATCAGCTGCAGCTATTTAAAGACCAACTCTCGCTTTTGGTTTGAAGCTGTGCTCCTCGGCGACAACAGCCGAAAAACTGGGAAGAGCAGCGAACAGAAAAGTTCAGGGGGTTCAGAGGAGACAGCGGAGCAGTCAGGACAGAGACGGGAAGAGAAGGAAGTGATCCAGGGGAAAATCAAACAGCAGCCATGCTGGTGGCTGAGGAAAATTAAATGAGCTTCAAGAATGCAAAATAAAGTCCAAAAGATCCTAAAAAAAATTTAAAACTGAGGATTTATCATTTCTGTTGACGCCATTTAAGGCGGCTCTGTTTCAGGTAAACAGGAGAGGAGATAATCTGCTTAAATCAGGAGGAAAATGAACACCCGTCATCACACTGCGGTTAACCTCTTACACCCTCAGGGGGTGTAAATAAATTTCTGCCTGACAAAAAACACAAAAGTAAATCACTTATAGCCTCACAGCTATTAGATTTAAGAAGAAACTTTTGGTACCTCTGTAAAGGTAAGATGTCATAGAATGGTTTTCTGGTGTCAGCACCATTGTAGCTTGGACCCTGCCTGAAATATTAGGGACAAAATACAAAATATTTTGCATTTTTTGAACCTCGCCAAAATTTTCTTTGAAATAAACATTGCAAAACACTACCAAAATATTATTTATAGCACAAAAAGTAGTACAGACTTTTAAATCTAAATGTTGTGTAAAAATATACCAAATTTGGACTCAATCAGATGAATCATATTTATTTTAGAATGGCATTAGTGAGAAATTTCTTAGGCGGAGGGGCCATTTTGGCACATTTATCCAAAAATGTCACCAAACTGTGCCAAATGTGTTTTTACATCAAAACTGGGGGTTTGTTAAAATTACGAGGTCACGTAGCAGCTGGACCCACCGGTGGGTCCGTAGGGTTCTAGGGGTTAATGTTGATCTGGGTCCAGATTGTTTATTTCCCACTTTCTCCAATGTTGGTTTCATCATTAAACATCAATACATTTAAAAATCACATCAAATGAAGGAGTGTCTGCAGTTCAGTAAGGTAAAAAAAAATTCCTTATGTATCTGCTGTCATGACGATGTTATGCTGCTCAGACCCTGTGCTTTATCTATAGCCATGATACCTGTTCTTCACACATTCAATGTTCTGGTCCAATATCTTCTGGTTACTACCAGTTTTAGTCCGTGAGGCAGACACCGTGTCTACTTTTAAGACTAGGCTTAAAACTTTCCTTTTTGATAAAGCTTAGAGTGGCTCAGGTTATGCTGAGCTATCTCTATAGTTATGCTGCTATAGGCTTAGACTGATGGAGGACATAGGGATCCCTATTTCATCATTCTGTTTAATTATATCTCTATTCCCCCACTCTGAAGAATTTGTTAGTTCAATCTCTAACGTTCTGCTCTCTCTTTTTCTCATAGTAGCTTTATCTGGTCTGTTCCTGTTTGGTTGTGACTCCATCCTGGAGAGAAATATCAGCTATGCTGCCATCAACACCTTTCTTTATAGATGTTGGAGATCAGCCTGTTTTCCAGTGTAGTCCTGTTTCTCTGACTGTGACTGGCTGGATGTGCTCTCTTCATCCTCTGACATGGGAGCTGCCTCAGAGCTCGTCTGTCTGGCTGTGTGTTTCCTGGAAGGGGGCCGCCTGAGGAGCTGGTTGACAGTTTCCTTTTGTATCTCTGCTTCTGTCTCCTTGAACCCCAGTCGGCCTCAGCAGATGGCCGCTCATCTTTTCCTTAGATACAAAACTTTTAATCAATCCGACTATGATCTAGTTTATTTGTATCTGCAGAATGCCTTGAGATGACATGTGTTGAACTGGCACTATAGATATAAACTCAATTGAATTGAGGATCGGTTTCTAAATCAAGTTAAGCTACACTGTACCCTGAGCTGGAAAGTAGCCCAAAGCATAATGCCTCCACCTCCGTGCTAGACCTCTTTAATGAGTTAAACTTTAGGTCTCAGACTACCTTCTCAGAATAATCCTGATGCTGGTGGATCTCAGATTATCGTAGGATGTGTATTTAACTGGTTTAAACCAGTTTGGAGCCTCAGGAGGAAAAGGATCCAGAGAAGAAGAACAGAGAAGGTGCTGAAATGAGGGATTAATGAGAAGAACTGTAACAGAAGCTAGCATCATGAGGTTCTAAAGGAGAAAAACATTTAGATGAATAGAAAATGAGTCATTGTCATGTTTGGTGAACTACCAAACAGAAAACTGGACATTAATATAAACTCAGAGACGCGCAGAGACGGTTTCTATCTATTTCTCTTTTTTTTTCCCAGCTCCACAGTAACAGAGGAAGGTGGAGCGAAACTCAACATATTTTTGTTCTAAATTCTGGATTCTTTTGGATTTTTCAGATGTTATAAAACTTCCTTTAAGAATGCAATGGTTTCTTTCTTAAAACCTCGTTGAAAATATTCAGAAAAAAAATTTTTTAGGTTAAAGTCTGCTGGTTTTATTTTTCCCTTTGCATCTTTTTCTCTGCAAAAATGTCTGCGGTCTTTCTTTGAGAAAAAGAGAAGATCTCCTTTTCTTAGAGGTCCTTCTGCTTCAATCAGCTTTGGGGCCACAATCGATTTAATCATTTAAAATAAGCCTTTGAGAGGAGTTTAAAATGAGTTTTTATTTTTAATTTTAATCAAAGTTTAAAATTAGTTTTTCTTTTTAAATTAAAAACTAGACAAAACTCCTGGCTGTTCAAACGTTTTATCACAAAGAAACAACCTCAACTGTTGATGCAGATCTAAAGAAAAAACATTTTTCTTTGCTTTTATTCCTCAATTTAAATTTTGAATCTGACTTCTGACCAGTGGAGGAAGTAATTCACTCACTATTCTAAGCTCCTCTAGCTGAAATGAAAATGAGGAATCAAGTCGGAAAATTTTTTTTTTTACATGAACAAAAGCAGAGTCTTCATCTTTTATTCATTTACTAAATCGCAAGAGTAAAAACAAAAAAAGCATAAAACCATCTTGAGAGGTTTCCCACCACGCATGCATTAGCTTTCAATATATAAAACCCAACATGTTTCCCCTAAATAAGCCTGATCTGGATGAAAAGGCTGAATCTCAGAGTGGATTCAGCAGACTGACCTGGAGCAGAAGCAGCAGTGAGGTGAACCTCAGGCAGCAGCAGAAACGTCTAACTTTACATTTCAGCATTTTGCTCGTCCTTCAGATCCTCAGTCGGAGCATGCACCACCATAATCCTGAGCTCCGATACGTTTCAGAAGCAGATCCCTTCCTTCTGGCGTCTCTGTTGGAGTCCGTGTAGAAACAAAAAGGGGTCCTCCTGTGTCCTGTGAAACAATTTAATCCCTTATTTTGTGTTAATCGTGTCCAGGAAAGTTTTGTCGTCTCCTCTCATGTCCATCCTGCACTCAGCCCTCCTCAGACTGGACCTTTTCCTCTCTGGACCCTGTCTCACCAGCTGTATGTCTCTCTCTTCCTGTCTGTTGGTCCGAGGTGTCGACGTTCCAACTCTCTTACGGACTTCCTCAATCAACCTGAAAGCCCAGAGTCGCTTCAAAAGAACAACTACAAACCCAGCAGAGACGGAGACTATAAATAGGCCCTGCAGCCAGCAGAGCTGCACATCTCGCTGCACCGACCACAGAGGAAGGATATAGAAATAGAGAAACAGCTTTTCTAACTTTACCTCCATCACTTCACTCCTTTCATAGATCAAAATACTAAATTAGGACATCCTATATTTGTTCCCTCTTAAAGTGTCTACAGTTGAGTGTCACTTTAATGAAGATTAAACATCAGACATTCAGTTTCAGAGATTTAAAGAGAACTTAAACATTATTAAATCAGATATTTAATTCAATAGAAAATAGTTCAAAAGCGAAGGATGTTTAAAACTGATGTCAACTTGTTCAGGTTTGGCTTTAAGAGGTTTACCGTGAAAGCTGGAAGCAAGATGCTGACAGAAGCCTCCAAGAATCCTGACATGTCAGAGCATCAAAGGTTCCATTGGAAGTTCATGTCTGAGCGATTAGGACTGATCAATGAGAGCAAACCAAGGATGAAACATTTTCTCTCCAAGAAAAAATTGAAACATGAAAATTTGAGAGAGCAGAGAAAAAAAATCCTGATCTTTCAGACGGCTGAACCTCAATCCTATAAAACAAAGAGTGTCATTCTCACTGTGGAGCTCGGAAGAGGGAGCATCATGGTGTTTTACTATTTTTATTTGTGCTGCAGCAGGTCCTGGCCAGGTAACCTTCAACGGAAAATATGAGACAAAGTGTAAAAAATATAAAGCAAATGTTAGAACTGAAACCTGCAGTTTGAATTTAACCAAAAAACAATGAAACCAGGAAGAAAAGGCAGAAAATTCTGTAATGGAACGGCCTAGTCCAGAGGTAACCAAGTAAAAATCAGCAGGGACCGAATAAAGAAAATCATCAATCAGTAAATGTCTGGAGACATTTTTAATTATAATCTGTTGCTTTAAAATAATTTAACACTGAAATAAAAGGAGGTGTTTATGCATCCATGTTATACATTGAATTTTTAAATAAAAAAATATACAAAAAAGATATAGAAAATTTTTCCATTTAAAAATCTTAAGTGTTTTGAAGTAGAGAACAACAACCATTCAGTTTGGTATATAGACAATTTCCTGATTCACATATTTTATAACACGCCTGAACTGACCGTTTGTTATGTTGTTCTGTCTTAATGTTCGCAATGGGCTTTATGCTGCCCTGCAAGGCATTAAACCTGGTTTGAATGCAGACTAAGCCATTCTAAAGCACATATCAAGGAGCTCATTCTGAGCCTGGATCCATATTTATTTTTGATTCTGTTCATGGTGGAGAATCCTGCTTCACAGCAGCAGGTTGAACCGAACATTCTCTAAATGTTCAGGGTCATCTTTGAGCACCATGTCACTTTTCTTTCACCAGTTCACCACGGTTCTTCCAGCAGTTCACACTTTCTCTGCTCTCTTTTGCTCATCAACTTCTTTCCCATCGCCCGGCTTGCCACAGGTTTGCCTGCTGTGTCTAAAAGTAGCAGCAGCAGCAACCCAGACTGACAGCAGCTCATTGGATCATTGGTATTACGTGCAGCCTGGTGCCGGACGCTCTGGAAGGCTTTACCATATTAAGAGGAGAAGGGGTGCAAGCGAAGCCACTGTCGTCAGACAACATGGTATAATTTTTAAATGTTTTAAATCAGGTTGGGTCCATATTAGCCAGCAGGTGACCTTTGGCCTAGTCAAAGTCCAGATCTTGATCTTGCTGAGGACCTATTGGGTAACTTTAAAGATAAATAGAGACTGCAGATGGAGGCAAAAAGCTTCTAACAGAGCTTCTTTTAACCAATGGGGTTCAAACTCTGGCTACCCATCAGGAGGTGGGCTAACTTTCCCTCAGCTGTAAAATTTCCTTTTCTTAGGACTTTACATTTCTTTTATTAATTAAATATTAAATATATGTATTAAATAGAGAAAAGACTGTATCATTAAACAGCTTGCAGACATTTTTTCCATAACTGTGTGTTGGACCACTTCATCTCAATTGCATTCTTGTTGTTGGTTATAAAATATACAAACTGAAAGCTTGTCTCAGTTTATACAGTAAATGTTTTCTACTTTCTGTGTCTTCATGAATGAGATGGTTAGAGGTTAGCTAGAACAGCTTTCAGAAATACTAATCCCCCCACCCCCCCCCCCCCCCCCAAAAAAAATGCATCTTTCAGTGAAGAAAAGGAAGATGTAAATTTTAGCTTTGAATCATAAATATAAATAAAAAACAAAAGCATGTAGAAAATAAAGACATATTTAAAAATGACATCCTTATTTTATTTCAACATAAATGTTTTATTCTTTTCTTAACAGCAGCGTAGCTGACAGCTGTGAGTGAAACACCTAAAAACGTTTTGATTCCTGTTATTCTAATAAATGATCTTCGTACCAGCCTGGTTTTCAGCTAACAGATGTAGGAGGACGGATCAGTGTTTCTCCGAGGCTTTTAAACATCAGGAATGTGAACCTGAAGCTGCCATTTTGGTTCAACAAGTCAAGTAAAAGTCATCTCATTTCGTGTTATTCAGCTGGTTTCCTATGAACATTATCCTGAGATTGTTTCATTACAGAAACTTTCAACCCTTTTCATCTTTTAAATATATCAACGGGGTCCTCATTGTTACGGCTCAGTGAGTCATAAATGTGTTGGCTGCGATCAGACACTTCATTTGGGCCACATAGTGTTGGAGTCCAGTCTTTTGTTAACCAGTGTTGCGGGTTAAAGGCCAAACTCTTTTTGTTTCAGCTGGTTTGAGCTACATTTAGTCATCCACACCTCTTTCCTTCCTTCCTGCTGCCCTTAGCTTTTCCCTTTATTTTTACCATGAAGCAAAATGTTTGTTTCTAGGAAACACAGCAGTGAAAGCTAGGCAGACATTTTACCACCTCACTTATACCAACCTACTAAGATATTAAAATATTACACAAGATGCCGCACCGATGAAATACTGAGGAAAGGGGAGTAGAGTATGGTCAGTTTGGGGTTCTTTGTGGCCTTTGAAAAAGCTTCTTGTGACCCTGGTTCAAGAATTTGAGATGAAATTGTCAGGAAAAATAATTTTGATCTTTTTAAAGCAAAAATGTTGGATACAATGCAAAATATTTATCCTCTGTTATGCCTTTTCTACTCATTTTTTACTGTTGCTTTAATTTTGTCTTACATCAAATTATTAAAATTCAATCAATTAATAAATTCTTAAGCTATTGATGCTTCTGTTATTCTCTTTTATAATTGAGCAGCTAAACCAGAAGGGATATACAATAAAATAATGTTTTCTAATTGGAGAAAAAAAGAATTTTGTAGTGTAGATATGAATAAACCACAGTTTTTATCTTCAGGGTATTTATTGCACAGATTACAGGTAAGAATATATATGAGGGTAGAGTAGATAAGGTTACAGCACTACTCAGTGGCTAATGTTCTGGACCATTAACAACATTCAAGTTAGCTTGTAGTACATTACAAGTCATGTATCATATGTATATATAAGACCAAAGTGCACTAATCAACATCGAGTGTACTCAGACTGATGATCTGTAGTGCCGAAAACAGTTTAAAGGGACCCTAATGTTTCAGATTCCTATAAATCAAATGTTCATGTCAAAAATTACCGACTAACAAAGAAACGCATCACAGATTCTGTTTCTTTTTAAACACTGCCACAAGTACAGGATCTATAAAGTTACAGCGCAACTGGAAGGCTAAATTAATTCATTTAAACTGAATTTAAATGTGTTCGCTTGTTCTAAGCTGCTTTTAGACAGGATTAGCCCACGTCATTTTTAGCTAGCTGCGTTATCTGTAGCCAATAACTAGCTTAACAAGAAAAGTTATGTAATTCTTTAAAAATGTCCCCAAAATAACAAACTTCACAGAGTGGTTTTGAAGCTGAAGTTAATCATAAAGTAACCATGGAATACAGTATATGGGAACAATTATAGATTTATATTTGATGAAATGTGTTGTTCTTTCAGCCAATCAAGCTAAAATGAGCTAGCTCAAACTGGTATAAATTAGTATAAACTGGTATAAACTGGTATAAACTGGCTCAAAGCTGAGGATTTTTAAAATCTCCAAGCCTGTTTCTAGGTTGAATTTAGTGTTTCTTTCTCTTCTTTTTGTTTGTTTTTAGTCTATTTTGATTAAAAAGCTTAATTTAAACAATAATGCCAGATCTAGATTGGTCACAGCTTTAACGTTAAATTTTCCTACCTCCAATGACTTCTGGTTAAATTTTAATGATAAGGTTTAAACATTTTAGCAATTCTATTTTTTTAGTCTGTAAAGAGTTTGTCAAACATTACAGCTTAAAAAACGTCCCAGATTCAGAGAAGTTCACTATTCTGGTTCCACAGGTCTGAAAAGCTTAAACTTCAGTCCTATTTTGTATGGGCTTCGCCCTTTAAGGCTATCGCCAGTGCAAAGGGATAAAGCCACTAGCGATAGCCTTAAAGGGTGAAGCCTATACAAAATAGACATAACCAACAATCTGAGTTGATTTTTTACCTTTATCTTTTGTACATACCAAATCAGTTACAATTCTTTTGTTGCAATTTTTGAAGAATTGCTTAATCTCTTTTACATATTTACAGTTAAAACACCTTTACAGACCGTTTCAGCTACAATTTTTATGGCTAAATCACAAACAGTAAATGTCCTCCGATTAGTCTTGTATTTCCAGATATTAAGCCGCCGTGTGTCCGATAAGTTTACTTCTTTGCATTATGGGCATTTTAGTTTAATCACAGCGTAAAATCACTTTAGCTATCGAACTTAAGCACAGAACAGCTAAATGCAGGGATAGAAGAGGTGATGAAAAGGCAGTGCCTTAAAGAGCAAACTTATCTAATATGATCTAACACCCATGTACCAAAAACTGCATGTTATATGAATTATTAAGGGATTTATTTAAGAGATAAAATACTTAAGACTTCCTAAGAGCCTAAAGTAGTCCAGGAGGGTTGAAGTCCACTTGCCCGTCATGCAACCTAGACCCATGTAGGAAAAATGTTACTGAGCTGGGCATGAGGTGAGGTTTTAAACAAAGCAAGTGGCTCTAGCCATTCAGATTCATTAAATGAACATTACTTTCAATTAACTAAATTTCAGGATGTGGTTAGCGTAAGGGGCTAATTTGCTGACAACCAGAGGCGGATGGATGAAGAATTTATTCCCGCAAATCTTTAAAAGTCTCCATAATTAAGCATCCGATTAATAACTAGGATTTTTTTTTTTCTGAAAATAACCTATTTGTATATGGAGAAGCTAAACATTTCTTTTTGTAGCTTAAGACAAATGCAGCTTTTCCACTGAACAGTTTAGGATTATGTGTTGCTAAGGCCAAACAATGCCCTAAGGTTTCAGGTTTTGGTTAATGTCATCAGCGTATAAAGAGAAAAACCAGCAGGTCGAAGACTAATTTTACTGGTAGAATGTTTGTTAATTTTTAACCATAATGAAAAAACTGATGTTTGATTTTCATTTCTTTCAGCACTAAGCTGTGGACTGAGACTGGTCAGTAAAATGGATATTAAAACATGTCCAAACCTCCCTGTAAGCTCAGGTTTGGATCAAAGACTTCCTTTTTTTCCTTTCTAATGTTCAATATGTATCAAGTAAAAGAGGAAAATGGATAAACTGAAAACTCTGCCCAATTTCTTGCATTAATTTAACAGGTAGTAATATATATTTTTTTAAAGATTTTCAGTCCTTCAGAGGCTTTATCCAATTGATCACATCACCGATACTACCTTCCATCGAAAGCCGTTTAGGGTCCCTTTAAATCTTGGTCAACAACCTTAAAGTACATAACATGTACCACATCTAAACAGACACAATACTACGTCAGAGGCAGTGTGTGTTGTTGTACCGGCTCCTGCAGGGGGCGCTGAGAGGAACTCACTTTCACTTCAGTCACCGATTACGCCACAATCCGACTTCCCATCCAATCCGCAAATGAGCTCCAAGTGACAAAAGTGAGTGATGGCGGTCCCAGGAGGCAGGTTGGATTTTGTATAATGAATATGTCCAAAGTCTTAACTCCCATGAAAGTACAACAATGGAAGAAGTAAATAAAAATATATCTGTACATAGAAAAAGTCTTTAAAACATTTTCGCCTTTGAAGTCCATCCAATTTCGGTCCCAATAATCCCAGTTTTAGCAGCAAGATCCTTGTGTTTGTGGTCTATGGATTGAAGTTCAACTCCACACACAAGTTTAATAGCACTTATATGTACATGTACTGTACACGTGGTCCCGTCCACACAGAAAGCCCATCAGACGCAAGTAGCTCATGTTCTTCATTACTGGCATTACATTACAAATCTAAGATCTAAACTGGACACAGAAACTCGTACAGAAAACAACTACTTTAGTTTTATATCACATTCTGCTCTAAAACGCACAATTCAATACAATTTTTTCAGAGTGTTTGACAGATTGAATTATGTCTAAAAAAAAAACATTGAAAAAAAAATTTTTCTCAATTCTTTTTGTTTTCATGAGTTTTTTTATTTCCCTCCTCACATTGACAGAACGGGCTTCTACGCTTATATTCAGGGATACTTTGGTGGATTGTCTTCTTGATTTAAATTCCTGCTCCTGGTCAGAATCTGTAGGGCTCTTCTAACTCCATTCAGTTCTAAATAACCTTTATAATCATTGAAAAAAAATTTGCTTTTAATTTACATTCACATTAAAAGCCCGATGATGACAGTCCGCACCATTGTTAAATTCAATCACATTTTTGGTAGACAGCGGCGGGATTATCGTCACTGCTTCAAAGAAATAATGGGTGTAAAAAATCTGTCCTAGGAGGGGTTTTTTTTCTAATCTCTGAACACGTTTTGCCTATATCACTTTTCCCTTACAGTATTTTTTATGTTAATAACGCTGCCAGCATCTGGCCAAAGAGGCACTAACATTATATATTTGATTAGGTTTCTTATTTTGGTTTAAATTGACAGAACTGGGCTTTAGCTTATTTGAGTAACATTTTAAAGAATTACATCATTATCAGTTGTTAAATTGTTCTTTAAGTTACATTTTTTGGTTTGTTTTTTGACATTACTGGGTAAAACATAATATAATCATTCTGCTGTTCCCTTAGAATAAACTTGGAGACTATTTAAGGATAAAAGTTTGTCATTTTATTATAAATCAGCTGAAAAAATAAACTTAAGCGGTTATTATTCAATAATTTATCGTCCTTATATTTTTTAAATATTTGATAAAGAAACTATAGATTCTGCTTTACATTCTGATTCTTTCTAAAACTCTTTAGTTTTTAAAAGTATCTGTAAAAAAACAGAAACTACAGGAAGCCCAGTCTGTTCTGATTGGCTGTTAGCTTTAGCTAAGCCAATGGGATCAGACGTTTCATTTCCTGTATCTCCTTCCCTTTATTATCAGCTCCAGCTCTCAGATTGGTCCGTCACATTAGTGCTGCATTTACTGCAGAGTCAAACAGTAAATACTATGCAAATATTACTTTGCAGTATATCAGTCTTCAGAGAAGATTGCACCAGAACAGGGCGTCATCTACAGCAACATTAAAGCACACAACAAGAGCAACTAAAGCTAAAATCAACTCTAATTGCTTTTCTTTACTACAGTTAGCAGTGAAGCCGAAGCTTATTATTCATTAGCTTGGCCCGTTCGCTTTAAACATTTATTGTATGGCTAAATAAAGCCCCATTCAGGAGCTGAGAACCAGCAGATAAACTGAATTATAGACTCACTGACAGAAAAAGAGTTTAGCACCCAGGAGAAATGGTCTAGTTTTATCATTTGGTCTACACTTAAACCACTGATGGAGATAAATGGAAAAGATGACACTTCTAAGGAGCAGTGCCTGACAGTCAGAATAATGAAGAGCAGCAGATTTAGAGGATGGGTTGGAGAGAACGCCATTTAAGTACGCTACAACTTTCCATCTAAAACCTTTTCACTCCTTTCATCTGTAAGGAGTGTCGGTTGTTCAGAAAACATCCGGCGCAAAGGGCTGGAGGCATAGGTCTAAGTGCTTATGACTCAGAAGTTGAACCAAATCATAAAACCAACAACCTGGTCTTGTTACCTAAAAGTTAAACACAGGGTTATTTACGGAATTACACATAGGCTGCCATGGCTTATACTAATAAATCCTCTCTCCTCGTCATGGCATTGCAGGATGTAAGCAGTTTTAACACAAACCAATCATCTCGTTATCACGAGAAAACAGCTTTATTATCTTTAGATAATAAGAAAATTAGCTCGTTTTCTCCAAAAAACCACCGTATCCGAGTGACACGACCGCTCTCGGCTTCCGTAGGCAAGACTTAGTTGTTAAGATGTTTATTTAGCTTAAAGACATTGTTATTGCCATATTTGATATCTGTATGCTGTGTTTTATTATTTTTAGCTATGTTCAGCTGTTTTAAAGCGCTCTACAAATAAAGTTGATGATGATGACTTTCCTTTTATAATACAAAATCACCAAGGCCATAAAAAAAATGCAAAAAGAAAAATTTACACAGATTTCGCCAAAAAGGAGGAAAAAAAAGAACAAAAAAAAAAAGAGCACAGATGGAACAAACTGACCAATGTCTTAACTTTTAACTCTCCTCTTATTCCTCTCCTCTTAGTCTACAGATTTACCCTCCAGCCCATCGGCTGGCTTGGTTGGCCATTCTCCCAACACTGACCATCAGTTGACTGCAACTTGCCTGATACTCGCTGGAAGTCGAGGCCTGGCTCCTATATTAGTGGTTTAATTTGTTTTTTTGTTCAAAAGATGGTGCTACACTCTGATCTGACATTGTTTCTCAAACCTTTACATGTGTGCAGTTTATTCTCCATTAGGTGCCAAACTAGTTTTTTGTCAGTTTTTCAAGAAGAAAATGTGATTAAAGAATAAATTCAGTGCTTAAACTGAGACTTTTTAGGCATTTTATTTGCATTTTTAAGTTTTAAACATCATATTAAGAGGACAACTTTAAACTGAAGGATATCTTTAGATGGTTTCAAGCAGGACATTTGGATTGTCTGGCAGTTTATCATAAAACCCTGGACCTGATTGGACATTTTCTGATCCGTCAAATTCTTGATTATCATTTTACTTCCATATTGTATTAAAAAAAAAAAAAAAAAAAAGAAGCGCATAGGAAAATTAAAACAGAGTTATTAAAGTAGAGCAGCCAAAATGTCTGACTTTAAATGAAGCTTCAGATTTGGAACAATGAAATCACTTCTTAAAATAAACCACTTGTTAAACGTGACGTTTTCCAGACTTATATTAGGAAAATCTAAAGGAGGAGATTCCAGTGAAATGCTGCTGGTCAGGGTCACACACACGGCGGACCATTAAATACTTCTAGAGCAGCTAAAGCTAAAGGTGCAATCAGTTAACAGTCGTTTTCCAAGATTGCTGATAAGAACGTCACACGTTACAAAAGAATTGAAAATCCTATGGGACACAGAGACACGTGTCACACAGGGTTAGAAAACAATGTCAACCTTCCCAAGGTCCGCCGGGTGACAGACGTCCATCGAGTGTCACTGATCGGCAACTAAACATGCGGTGAAGAAGAAGAAGAACGGGTACATCCCAGCTGCTGAAATTTACCTTCTCTTCCCTTCTCCTTTCTCTGCACACAACTTCCACAGTTTGTCATCCACTAACGTCCAGGAGTCTCACCCAGAGAGAGAACCAACGCTCATCAGATGTTTCTGTAAACACTCGGGGTCCCACGGCAGGGCGGGGGGGGCTCACTGGCCGGTTTCTGCTGACAGCTGGGCCTCATACAGACTCAGAGCGTGATGGACGAACTCGTACTGCTCCTCTGTTTGAATCATACCTCCTCTGCACCAGAGAGACCAGATAACATCAGTTATTGGGGCAAAATGGGGAAGAATTAAACACCCAGCTTAATCTTAAATAATCAACCAAAAAAAATGAATTAAATGACTTTATACTAAAAATCACAAAAAATAGAAGATTTCTAAGAATGTTTAAGGGGGACAAAATTAAGTAAGTAAATATAGCATGACATAAATTTATACTGAAATAAATAAATGTACCATTAAGTATTTAAATTACACCTTTAAATACATCATTAAATAATAACAAATCTCTCTCTCTAAAAAGGAAAACCAGGAAGAGATTTTCTTTCTCATGGAAAAACAACCAATCAGATGTCAGCGTTTCAGTGGAAGCAGCTCTAGCTCCGCCCACTGAGTTTGACGGGTGAAGTTGAGCGTTTTTAATGACTCAAGCATAAAATACATACAGTGAAATAATGAAATGTATATGCAAATTAAACAATTAAAGATTATTTATTCTCATAAATCAAGAGAAATTTGGATTATTCAATGGCACATTTATTTATTCAGGGTTTATACAGGAACGATTAACTATTATAATGCTCTTGTAATGCTATCAACAAGTATCCATGACTCTGTCTCATGATGATGACCCGCAGAAACCCTGTCATTTCATTTTACATTTCATACTTTAATGTCACCTTGTAAAAAAGATGAACTGTCACCAGATTTCTGAATTCACAAATTCCTGATAATACATTTTACTTTCCCGATGCCAGCAGATGTGTTTGATTTTGATACAGAAATGTTTCTGACCAATGAAATGCAGTGATTTATCTGAAATCAACATGTCAACCAGAGGCGGAGAGCTGAAGCAAAACAAACACGGCTGCGCCAGTTTTAGCTGGAACAGCCTTTGTTTCTTTTTGAAAAACAATCAAAAAGATGCGATTTTTGCCTTTGCCTATGGTAAGATGGTTGCTGGTTCCTCCTTTATCAGTTAACTCCACTAGTTGTGAAAAAACAAAACAATCAGGAAGGTGATACAGCACAGCTGCCACTTGATTTACCCAATCCGCTCATAGATTTGTACCAAATGTCCCTCCCCTTTGCAAACCCTCTCTACAGGTGGCTTTCCAGATGGACACGTTTATTTCCATTTGAATTCTACATACTATCCATCTGGCTAATGCTGGGTTAAGTTTAATGGGAATTCAAATATTTACTGACTTATTAAATAATGTACAAACAGGTGAAGGAATTAAACAAAAAAATCAGGGAAACAAAGAGATTTAAAAAAATCCTTGAACAGAAATTACTTTCAACACAACAAACTAAAGGTTGTATTTCTCAGTCCCTAAAAAACTATTTTGTTCTCAGATCAGTGAACGCAGCATCCTGCTGCGTGTCCATGAGTCGCTCTGACAGCAACCACCTTCAGTGTGGAAGCTGCAGTTGAATGCAGAACATTCAGTTAGCTACTTATGAGTCTACAGGGATTTACACAGACTGCTGTTAGGGATGCTAACAATGCTAATAATGTTATCATAAGATGCTTAAGGTGGTTTAAAATATAAAGGTTTAGAGATGCAAGCAGAGCCCAGATACACAGCAGAGCTTAGACTAACCTCTCACAAACAGCCTGAAAACACTGCAGATTACTGATCACAACAATAGAGCGACAGTCTAATGCCATGTTCAGACCGCTAGCAGGAGCAGCAAAAACGCATGTGCTGCTTCATTTTTGATGCTGTACAGGTTTAGTTCTGAGGTGCCGCTGAAGCACCTTTGTTGCTCTGGCTGCTCAGTGGGAAAGTGGGTCTGATGCACATTGGGCGGAGCTAACCTATCCTCGCTTTGCCTGTAACAATGGCAGCTATATTTGCTGTGATCAGTCGGTAAAAAGTAGTTTTAATGTTTTTAAGTGAGAAAGTCCACCTGAAAACTTCATCTATGCAGTCAGTTCATCCAGATTACCATCCTGCCTTCAAATATTATTTTGCTCTCGGAGCCGCTCAGACCCCCGTACACCGCCGGTGCGCTGTCACTGGGAATCCCATTCAACAGCAGCCTCTTTGCAGTTTCCCCCCTAGTGTTTGGGACGGCTGGAAGTAGTTATCGTTTTTCATGTACGTAATCCAAACTGCAGGCAACAGAATAATAAAGTCGAAAATATTTTGCCAGCAGATTCCGGCATTTTAAGTTAATTTAGGCATTAATAAACTGTTTCAGTGGAGTGATCATAGCGCTCTGCATCAGCAGTGGTGTGTCTGTCTCCCTGCCAGCTCCTAGATCAGCAACTCCAGCTGCTGCTGCTTTTGCAGTGCGTCCAAGAAGCTCATGACGCGCTGCAGGACCTTTTGCCGCAACAAGATGTGCATCAACCATCGTCTTTGCATGTAAACTAGCTTCTTCTGCTGCCTTTGCTGCTTTAGGTGTAAATATAGCATAAGACAGAGAAGCAAATCTGAATTTTCTTCTTTTTGAATTTGAAGCTCCTGTTACAGATTTTAAACTGATCTTATTAAATAAGATGACCATGTAAATTTTTCTTTTAGTTTGTGTCGATAACCTGGAGGGTTTTACTCTATTTCTAGATTTTTTGCACTGCGAATAAAGACAATTGTGTAAATTTTTTGTGTTAAAGTGAAGATCCAAAATGAAGATAAATATTTCCTTTAAAAACAGCAAAATAAAGAAAAATAGCAGATAAGACAAACGGGCAAAATAAACAAGAAAGGAAAGGGTTAATGGGTTTTCACCTGTCTGCTCGGAGCTGGCAGGTGATGCTCAGCACGTCCACCACCCCCTCCACCTGCAGCTGCCGGCAGCCTATCGTCGTGGCGATGAAGCATCCCGTCCGGCCAATCCCAGCACTGTGAGCGCAAGAACAAGGCTGTGAAGCGTTTTAACACTTTCGACTGTTTGGGGGAAACAAACGGTGCTTCAGTACCTGCAGTGGACTATAACTGGTCCCACGGAGTTGGCGGCACGTCTGTCGGCCTCCACGTCGCCCATGAGCTGCAGCAGCGGCAGCGCCGAGTCCGGGGTTTTGTGGTCGGGCCACGACGTGTACCAGTAATGCTGCAGAACGCGGGTTTGATTCCCACACTGCTCAGACACACAGAGAGGTCAGCTCGAAACCTGAAGCCGTTTTTAATCAGCAGGCTGCAGGAGGACGGAGAGCGAACCTTCAGAGACAGGCTGCGGGTCGTGTAGTGTTCGCACTCTCTGACGCCGTTCACCAGCACCTCCACCTTCCCGTAGATGCCCCGCTTCTCCGGCCAGTACAGGACACACTTCTGCAGACACACGGCGCTCTCAGTAACACAGATCTGCAGAAGCTTGACAGATTTTAATGTTGACATATCTCTATATTTATCAAACATTGATGTTTTCATGGTTGTTAATGGAAACATCTTCGTTTAACACAGGCATCCCCAAAGTCTGTCCTTGAGGGCTGCTGTCCTGCAGGTTTTAGAGGTTTCCCTGCTCCAGCTGATTTACACTGCTAGCTGATTAACTGCAATCATCAGAATCAGCTGTGCTAAAGCAGAGAAAGCTCCAATACCTGCAGGACCGCGGCACTCGACGACCGATTGTGGGGATGTCTGTTTTAACATGATGAACATCTCGTTTAGTGTTAATCTCGTATCCTTCCTATTCTGCCACTTATTTCTAATCCAGGTTTGATCACTTTCAGAGGATTTTACACTAAGCAAAGTTTTTGTTTTTAAGGAATCAGAGCAGCGCCAAAGCCAAAATGGCTCCGTTCCTTTATGTCTCTGGGTCCGGTGTTCCGTCAGATCAGCATACCCATAATCAAGGCGCAAGACGTCAGATTTGCGTTTATCCATTTAGTTTCGTGTGAAAAAATATAAAAATATAATATAATCCCTTTAGTCATGTACAAAAAAAACAATTTAAGGTCTGATCGCCTTCAGAAAACAACAAAAAGTAAGTAATTCAACAGTTTTTTTGTACATGACAAAAGGGATAAACGCCAGTTGAGGTAGTTTAAAGTTTATTTTTCGTACAAAACTAAGGAGATAAACTAAAGAGATCAATGGGTATTGACTATGGGTATGCTGGTCTGACAGCGTATGCTCATCTGACAGAACACCGGAACCCATAAACTGCTTCAGCTCCCATCAGGAGCTACAGTCGGCCTGTGGAGACCGAGAACCCGAACACCTGCTCCGGTTACCTCGTTCTTCTCCTTCAGTTTGGTGATCATGACGATGACGGGCGACTCCTCCTGCCACGCCATCTGCCACAAGTCATTCACTGTGTTCACCATGGGACCCTGAGTGGCGATGAAGGCCCTGCTGTCGCCTAGGTAACCCTGAGGAGAGCCACAGCTGTGTTACTCTTTTTTTTTTTTTCTGAACAGTTATTCAGGTGAATATAAAAAGCACAGTGGTCTGATGTTCCCTCCCTCAGGACGGTTTTAAACTACTCGGAAAAATCTCAATCATGCTCAGACATATTAAGTACAGTAGGACAAAGAGTTCCCGTCTGCTTCTGCAGAGCTTCCTGACAGGAAGGCGGTCCATTGTGTGAGAGTCTGAGAGCGACATTACAGACTTCAGCAGGAGTTCGCTTTCACAGCGTTTCAGCAGCAGGAATCTAGAAGAACAAAGAAAAGCTGCAGACATTCCAGACGAGCTGTAATGACAGATTCCTTCATTTTTTCATTTTCCTGAACTGATGAGGAACAGCAGAGCAGACGCCCAGAGAAGCTCAGACACAACAACCCACCTTAAAGCCTTTTAAGGATAGAAACTGCATCACTTTCAGCTTGATGCAAATATTCAGATGTTTGTTCTCTTTGCTGATCTACGTCTGTCTTTCAATTCAATGCACTTTATTTCTAAAGCCGCTGTACGTTTTTTTTTTTTTTTGCTCACAGCTGCAGCTCACATTGTACGATGAAACTGCAGGGTTTAAAAGTTTACAGCTCACGATGTATGTTCTCAAACTGTGCAGCTGGTACAGTGTATGCACTGCTTAAAGCAACGGGTACAGTGTATGTGCTGCTTAAAGGAATAGTACACCCAAAACATGATTAGCCTTCATTTTCTACTCACCCCCATGCTGAACAACACTCTGGAGTACTTTTTTGATATCTCAAATGCATCTGGAGATCTGGGAGGCTTCTTGCTGTCTGCTGACATTCAAATAATGGAGGTCTATGGTGCCCGAGGCAGAAAGGTCCATAAAAGTCCACAAAAAACGTGTCAATATTCCTCCATACTGCTCGTCCAATGTATTCCAAGTGTCCTGAGTGGGTAGCGTCCATAATTTACTCGAAACGAGGTCATTTAGAATGTTTTTAGAGCATAAACAGTAGTGTATAGGATTTCCTAAAAGCGCGCGCCTGCGAGTTCACGAGTCTACGGAAACCGTGGCAGACCAAACCAGATGAAAGTGCGCATTCAGCGTCTGCTCTTGATAATGCAAGCGTAGAAGAAGAAATGTGCTGTTTACCTGTGCAAAGAAAGAAACAACTACAGAAAAATGTCTGAGGACTTCAGTGTTGAGGAAGAGCATGAGTTCTTTGCCGAGCTGAATGCGCACTTTCATCTGGCTTGGTCTGCCGCGGTTTCCGTAGGCTCGTGAACGCGCTTTTAGGAAATCCTATACACTACTGTTTATGCTCTAAAAACATTCTAAATGACTTCGTTTCGAGTAAATTATGGACGCTACCCACTCAGGACACTTGGAATACATTGGACGAGCAGTATGGAGGAATATTGACACGTTTTTTGTGGACTTTTATGGACCTTTCTGCCTCGGGCGCCATAGACCTCCATTATTTGAATGTCAGCTGACAGCAAATATTAGCTTATTCTACATTCACACCTAAAGCAGCAGAGGAAACAGAATCACCTAGTTTATATGCAAAGTAAATAGTTTATGCGCATCAAGGGGTGCAGCAGGAGCAGCGTGTATGAGCAGCGCCTCACGAGCTGAGCATCTGACGTGAGGGATGCGCTACGAAAGCATAAAAAAAAGAAGCAGCATGCCAGTTTTTGCTGCTCTTGCTGCCTTAGGTGTGAACGTAGCATCACTTTTACATATTATTTAGGTAGAACACACATATCATGATTGCCTGTGGCCAAATTCAGATGAGCCTTTTTAATCCAGAGTAATTCCAAGATTACAGAGAGATTAATCTAAATTTAAAAAATCTATTCCCACCACAATTTATTTATTTATTTATTTATTTTGCTCTTTGTAAATTAAAGCATAAAACAGGTTTAAATTGGAGGAAGTTTCTTCTACTGATTAAAGGAGTTTACATCAATTCTAGTAGCTCAAACTACAGACAGTGAGGTTCTGTTTGGCTTGATCCGGATGACTGAAACTTTGCACAGGCAAAATAAAATCAAATGTTGTACACATTTTAAAGAAGCCAGGGTTGATTGGTTTAATGATAAACATACTTTAAAGAGAAAACCTGGCTCCTCCATTTCCTGCTGTCCCTTAAAATCTCTAAACCAAGTAAGACATATTTAATAGTGCAGCTTTTTTTAACGGTTTAAAAAAAGAAAATGTCATTTAAAAAAACAGCTTTCTGAGCTCAGTCCTGCCGAATGGAGGGAGAGTCAGAGCAAAGCAGACAGATGCGGAAAACCAATTATAAACTCTTAATGGGAAATTGAAAAAAGCAGGAAATTAATCATGCTCGTCTGTAGAAGGTTTGAGGAAATGACACCGCTCCATCGCTCCCTACCCGTACCAGAACATGACGGCACCGGTCTGATTAGCGCCATTAGCTCTGTGAGCGGGATGCTGGGAGAGCAGACAGCTGGCAGAGAGACGAGCAGTAAAGGCAGCTAAAAGCAAAGAGAACGTTCAGCTGTCTGAAAGTTGTTACCCACCCGTATGTAGTTAGCATTGATGTAGGAGCCCAGCAGGTCATTGCAGATCTTTGACTTCAAGATAACTCTGGAATGAGGATCTAAGACAGAAGAAGAGAAGGATTTCCTTAAACTTCATGCCTTTTTGGTGCTTACAGTAGCATTCAAACGCCAGCGGAATGGCAGCCCACTTCCCTGCAACACACAGCAAAAACTTCCCCATGAACCCAACATATTTTTTACCCCGACTCCACCCTTTCACTGAATTCCAGGATCTGAAACATTGATATTTAAAAAGGAATTGTAGGGAACAGCCAAGGACCCATCAAGGAAAGTGGGGAAATTTTGAATGGCTACTACTGTAGGATAAAACAGGTAAATCTGAGGGGATACGATCAGCAAAATGGATGTATTTCTTAATCACAGAGACCAGATGATAAGGAAACCTGGGATCTAAACAGAAAAACTTGATCACTTGCTGTCGCAAAGCTGCAGAGAACACTTATTTTTCATCCTTATAGGTTTGAAGATGTAAAGAAAAAAAAACTACGGGGAAATCTGTTAAAATTTGGATCCCAAAGATGCGTTTATGGCAAAAACAGGTCAGGGCCTGCAATGGAGCCCTGAGGAACGCCATAAAAAAAAAAAAACTGGATCAAAACTAGAGGAACCGTTTGCTTTCTCTAATTAGGTGAATATAATCCAGATCCAGAGAGAGAGAGAGTCATGTTTTCACATAATTAATGAAGGTTTAACCTCCACTGATTAGCATCTGATTGGGAAATCCCTCCTTTGGACCCTGAGCTCCTGACGCGGATAAAGATCAGGATCGATTAGCTTGGATTACTCCAGATATGACAAATCACGAAAACATCAGCTGTACTGAGATCAGTAGAGCTGTTAGACTCATGTTTTAGGTTTCAATCACCTCACAGTTCAGAGCGAACACATTCCTGCAGAACACAATGAACCCTCTGCAAAGAAAACAGAAACTGGAACAAAGGAAGCCATTTGATTGACAGAAGCTCTTGGTGAACATTCCCACTCTTGATTGGCTGCAGGAAGGAACAGTTCTGTTTTTGATAACCCGCCCCCTCCCTTCCAAAACACAAGTCCACAATACAAAAACTGTGTTATGCAATGTCTTAATGAGAATAAGCCCCTAACTGAGAACAGACTGTGCTCAGAGAATAGCAGCGTGTTGATGAGGAGGAGGGATGCTGAAATATTCCCCGTACTTAGGAATGTTGGCCTTTCACATTGAATGTATAAAACATCTTCCTGGTTCAACAGGAAGAGAGGGATGATGGCTGTTTTGGAAGTGTTGCTGCTTCCTAGCAACACAGACTACTTACTGGGCAGGATGGTCTTGTATCTGTTCTTAGTGCCGTGGTTTGGAATATCCAGCTCCTTGGGATCAATAAAATTCATCGGTATTTCCTGAGATGAAATGGAAGACAGAAGTTAGTGATAAAACACGTTCTCCTCCAGCTAGACAGACATCACGGAAAGTTATCAACTAGGTTAATGAAGAGAAGAGCGGTTCAGGTGGATCTAGATCAGGTTTTTAATGAGTCAGTCTTTGCCTTATTTCTGTGACTTAACAGCTGATCTGATCGGGTAGGAAAAAAAAAAAGGTTGGATCACGTTTGTTTTGAGCTGTTCCTGCTAAATATGTGCATCTGAAGGGAAGTTTGTGAGAAAAATCTGTTCCTGCATTTAGTGAATAAGTCCAAATGTTAGAGGAAGTTACATGTTATTTATCATCTTTGGTCTTGGTCAATACTCCTTCAGGATTTCCAGATTTCTTTTGCTTAATTTTTTGATCAATTCTCTTTATGAGATAGATAAACCAGCGTCAGACTGAATTCTGGATGCAGCCAATCTGAACCTAATGGCAGAGATAACTTTAGAGATTACAAACAGATTCTGTCCGTTTCTCAATATGTGTACTTGTGTGTTTTCGTGTACTTGTGAAACGTCATCAGTCTCAGCCCTAGTACTGTTCCAATTCACAAGAACAAGAAGATCGAGAACGGAAAAAGTCCCCAGAAATTGTTCTCGCCCCTCCGTTCTTGAGATTGATAGCTGTCCCAGCATGCACTGCAGCAGCTTCCAATCGAGCGCTCACAGAGCTCAGAGAATTAAGTTTAAAGTTCTCTTTTCTGTTGCTGTTCTATAATAGCAAGAACATTATACTTTTAGCGTCACTATAGGCACATTTACTGATTTATTGCTTAATTTAAAAAACAGGTTCTGATGTTGAGAGAACCGCGGCAACCAGTGGACCTCCGAGGGTAACGGCAGGCAGGTCTAACGTTAGCCCGTCTGCAGCAGCCCTCTCTCTGCATCGCCGTGTTTGAAGGACCGCTGGCTCTGATGGCTTTTTTTATTTGGCAAAATGTTCTTTTGATTTGTGTTTATCTGACTGTGTTCATTATTGTCCCCCCCCCAAATGAAAGAAGTCCTAATATATTATTATCTAGAGACTATTAGTAACAGGAGGTGAAATGCGGCGCCTGACGAGCTGAGCATGTGGTGACGTCACAAGTACGCTTCTGTTCCAATTGATCCATATTTATGCTGTGTTCTCCCGTTCTCCCACACTTTCCTGTGTTCTTCTCAAGAACATACTTGGCGAGGACAAGAGTCTGTACTCGTGTTCTTGTGAATTGAGAAAAGGCCTCTATGTTGAAACTGAAGCCTGAACAGCTTCCAGGCTCTAAACTAAACCTGAACCCACATGCTGGAAAGATTCCTGAACCTGAACAACTCACTTATTCCATTTTCAGATTTCTAAATGTCTGTAGAGATTAAGAACATGATGCTGACTGAACACTGAAAAATGGATCATATTCCTCAGCCCACTGCAGGTTTATCTGCAAAACATAATTCAAGACTTAAAGCTTTTATTTGGACCCAAGTTTAAGAGATAAAAGTAAATATTTATCTGAATCTAGGTGGCTTAAGCTGAAGTAATTTCTTTTTATGTTTATCTCAGGATAATGATGCATATTTGTAAAAGCTGTAAAGAAAGAAATACCTTGATCCGCGTTAAAAAGTAAAAAAACAATCCTCTAGACTTTATTTCCAAGGTTGAAGACGTTGCGCTTCCCATCCAGGAAGCTTTCTCAATTCAAAATGCCAGGAACAGCGTTGAGTTTGAGGCTTTATACAGTAGCCCAACAAAACGGTGTTGGGCTACTGTAACAGTGTCGTTAAAGGGAATTGTTGGCCTGGCTGAATACAATTCGCTTTACTGATATCCCTTTCAGAGACATAGACAGGTATGGGCTATTACAGCCTAACAAAAGAAGCCAAACGACCCCAATTCCAAGGGACGGACCCGTTCATCCGGGTTAATTTGCATGTTTAAAAATAAAAAAGCTGAGCTGCTGAATAAAATCTTGAATTTAACGCCATTTCTGACATTTTGAATTGAAAAAGCTTCCTGGATGGGAAGCGACATGTCTTCAAGCTTGGAAACAAAGTACAGTGGATTGTTTTTTAACTTTTTTGGAATGACTATGACTGTGACTGTGAATCCTACCTGCTTGATGCGCGTCAACTATTGACTTTGCATGTAAACTAGCTGCTTCAATGCATGCAAACTGATCTTCCCTGTTTTGTACTGTGGTCACTGTGAATCTTAACCCTTTAAATGGACTTACAGCGAACTCTACGTGCAGCTTGTGCGTGTTGCTGACGACGTCTCGGAGCTGTTGCCTTGTCAGCGGCCGTCCGGCTGACAGCAGGTACTCTCTGGCGGCTGCCTCTCTGGGGGTCACCACAGCGACATTGAGGGGCTCCACCGAGCCGAGGGCCGACATGTCCAGCACCAGAGACACGTTAGAGCCCCGTCTGCACAGGAAGGATGGAAGAGGACACAGGTTTCTGTCAGGAGTGGAAAGACTTTCTCTTCCATCCTGCTTTTTATTGAAGGTTTAAGATCTTTAAGTTTTTTTTTGTTCAAACTCTTCAGAAGTTTGAAGGAAAATGTCGACTTGGAGAAGATGCTCAGTATTAGCAACAAGATCTTTTTTTATTTGGATCATGTCCATTTTGTTCCACGTTAACTGACTGCATGAGCAGAGTGTTTATAACTGTGTCCTCAGAAATGTTTGGCAGAAGCTGTGCAGAAATCGCTGCTTTTACTCTTAAAACTGTTCATCTGGGAATTTCACCAAGACAGGAGATTCCTGGGATCTCCACAAACCAGGTGACGACTTAATCTGGTGTCTGCAGCCAAAAAAGTAAATAAGAAAGAAAAGGAAATGATTTAATCTATGAATAAACATGTTTGGAAGCCTAATTGATCAATAGATCAGGGAGGAGGTTGTTTAAATGAAACTTTGATGCTTTCTGCAGATGGAAGATTAAAGAATCAGTAAGATTTAAATCTGATGATTAGATGCAGGTGCCTCTGATTTGATCTGTTCTTGTAGATCAGCTCATTCAGGGCGGTTTGTGGGCTCGGTAGACCCGATCGCCAGGACACGTCAGTGAGGGGTCCAAAGTTTTCTTTTAAGATGTGCTGCTGGGGCCGATTTCCTCACCGATGACCCGGCTGAGTTTGATCCTCAGCATTTTCTCTCACCGTCAAGTAAAGATCAGTTAAGCTGCTTTAATGTGAGAGAGGGGCTACGTGTCGGCCCGTTTCCCCTTTAGGATGCCGTTGCTTCCAAATTGTTTGATTGCTGATTGGCTGGCATCCAGAGTGGACAACACACGCACCGACAGACACCCAGAAAAACATCCTGTTCTCACTCCTGAGGCTCAAATCTTCCTTCCCTTTGTTACCTTAAGAAACATGATGTGCGCCCCCCCAACCCCCCACCCGTCCTCAATCATGTAACCACAACAAAATGGCCTCCGACCCTCAGAATGGTGGACCTGTTGCTCCTCAGAGGAGATATTTTCTTTTTTCTCTCCCATAAACTGCAGGAAATGAACGGCAGCCATGTTTTAAAGAGCTGCTAAAGATGCAGCAGAGGAACCAACCTCTGACTGGAGCTGGTTTCACCATGAGGGGAGCCGAAAACCTCCAGACAAACAGAAATGGTTCCGACTGTCAGATTAACATTTTTTTCAGCATAATCAGATGTTATTTAACGGACCTAATTGGACCGGCGCCCATTTATGGAGCTGGAGCGTTAAAGCAAAGCTCTGCTGGTGTCCAACATCAACAAGAAAGTTCTCCTTCAGCCGTACCAAGGTGTTCAAACAATCAGGCTTACATAAGCCCAGCGTCCCATTTAACCGCCACGCCTCGTATTGTTAATAGCATGAGTGAGGAAGAGATCATTAAAGCCGAGGAAACTGAAGCTGTCCGAGATGACGGATTAAAACCGTCTAGAATGTGTAGTTCCATAGAAGCCTTTTCAATTTCTTGAAGTAAAACAACCGATTTAAAAACTTCATTGACCAAAAATAAGATTCTGCTTTAATTTTTTTATTTTTTATCAAAAATTTTTTAACCAAAAGAAACAGAATTATTGAAAAAGATTTTTACAGATTTTAAAAACTCTACTGCTTAACAAACATCTGAAAATAATTTAATTTTTTACAATAATCTTCACTAACATGAATGTTAATGTTACATTAAAAGTCAGGAAAACTTCAAGCAACTATTTTATTTATTAGATAAAAATACTAAAACAGCCAGAAGCACCTTAAATGCAGAAAAATAAATAAATAAATCTGAAAGATGAAATTGTCCAGTGAGCTGTTTCCAAAAGAAATGTCCTTTTGTTTTACATTTGTCTAAAAAAAGTGACAAAATCTGTCTAAAGTGTAAAAATAAAACTGAGATTTGACTCTTAGTTATAATTAAAGGAATGAAACACAAACTAAACAACCAGAATATGTAGAACATAATAGAAGGTATAAAAAGGACAAGATAAAATAGATAATAGTGGTTTGTAAACATTTGCAAGCAGCTAATTGTTTTATAAATAATGCATATAATAAGTTTTTTATTAGAGTAGCTGATTATCCTGGCTGTGAGGTTTTCATGGTTTCCATCAGCCTGCTGGAGGAAACGGTCGGTTTGTTTCTCTGAAGCGCCTCCCTGAAGTCTGAACGGTCCGACCAGGATGTGTGGGATCTGCACTAAGCTTCACTGTGAACCAGATCAGCCTCTGATGAAGGATGTCTGAGGTGATGGTGCCCAAAGCTTCGCTCAGTGAATTTTAAATCATAAAAATCTTCAGAGGATTTAAACAAACATCATCATAGAGCATACATTTAAAGGATGGCTGCTCTAAACCAAATCAGACTTCTGGCTCTAATTAGATCCGCTCTTAATTTCTCAGTGTTTTCCTGAGATAAGAAACTTGAGTCTTGAGCTCAGCTTGAAGAAAAGTCCCTGAATTCAGCTTCAAACTGAGGTTTAAGGAAGACCTCAGGAACGTCGGGGTTAATGAGACTTAACGTGGAGGAAATAAATCCAAGGAGACCCCTCCCTTTAAAAACCATCCCATGAACAAACAACACCTGAAACCAAAGCTACGTGACTGACTCACAGTAACTCCTGAAGAGGCGAACGCCTGCGTTTCCTCTGCTGTCTGTTAAACCGCTACGATGAAAAATGAACGGCAGTCAGACAGAAGCAGAAACCAGGCAGAGGAGCCGCAGCCCTGCGGTTCCTGAAGCAGCTTCTCCTCTTTTAGCAGGAGATGTTTAACCAAGTTATCTTCTTCACACCGTTTTCTCCTCTTAGAGTCAGATATCCATCAGTTCTTAAATTGAAACATCCATTTTGTCGCTCTATATTTTTATATTAAATTTCCAAATTTTGAGCTCAGAAGAACATTTTTATTGTGTATATGTATGGATTAAAACATGGCCTAATGTGTATAACCTTGTAAAAGACTGGAAGGAAAATGATGACTGAATGATGTTTACAAAGTTCAGACAGTGACAGTGGGTGAGGTACAGAGGTTAGATTAACAGGGAATAGAAAGACGCTCAGAGCTATGGGCGAACGGAAACAGGTTCAGGATTTAGATGTTAGGCCCGTTTCCTGGTTAAGATGTGAAGTAATCAATATTCCAACAGTTCTTAATATTAAACATGTTCTTTTATAACATCCCAAACATTCCTGGTGTTGTGATTTCAGATCAGCCCCTGTTTATATAAGAAACCAGGATAAAATAAAAATAAAAAATCCACATGTGGTGTTCCTCAAGGCTCCATCTTAGGGCCCCTCCTATTCAGTATCTCCATGCTCCTACTAACTCAGATCTTAATGAACAATATCAGTTACTATAGAGATGCAGACGACACCCAGCTGTACATCCCATGTCTCCAGCTCTGGATAAATTCAGAGAACAGATCAATGTAATAAAAATGAAATTTTAGTCATAGTTTTTTTTTTTTGGGGACCATAAGAAGAGTGTTTCAAAGTTAGCATACAGCTTCAGCTAATCCAGGTAGAAAGCAGCAATCAAGCTCTAAAGCTTTTACCGCATTTACACTACCCTTGAAAAACCGATCCATGCCGAGACCGGTCCGAGCTCGGATCAGTTAACCAGGCCGAGCTTGGTTCTGACGACCGTTTACACATCACGCTATCTCGGTTCCTCGACTCGCCTCCTAGTGATGATCTGCGGTATTACTGCCAGTATTAAAGGAGGAAATCAAGCAGTTGGTGGCGGTAATGCACCAAAAGTTGTTTGCAAACCGCCATAAAACACAAGAAGAAGAAGACGAAGAAGGAGGGAATCAAGCAAATCAAAATGACGGCGCCCGTCACATTCAGAAAGTTATGCTTTATTATTTCTGTACTTCAGTGTTTGCGGAGGTTCAAGCGAAGATCGCAACCTTTTGTGGATTTACTTGAGAAAGCGGCTTTTGGAACGTGGATCAGACAAATGATCATCTACTCTGGGTGGAGAAGATTTCGATTGTTGTTTATAGTTATAGCAAGCAACTTCCGGAGGGGCATTACCGCCAACTACTGGAATGGAGTGTGAATCGGGATGTGCATCCAGACGGAGATGACGCGTTCTGCTCATGTGCTCTTGTTATCAGAGAACCGAGCCAGGGAAAAACCGAGCCGAGCCCACCTCTGGAACTGGTCTGCAGTTAGCTCGGTTTGGTTGTGTCTAGCTCGGTTCAGTTCAGTTTGCTTTCCATTTACACACGATAAGTTATCTCAGTTACTGAGCTCGGACCGGTTTCGGCATGATTTTTCAAGGGTAGTGTAAATGGGGTATTTGTGTAGTGATGGACTTAGACCTGTAACTGTAACTTCAAACAGTAACCTCAGAGGCTCATAAGCCCCATTTCCACTACCCTTTTTGAAACCGTGCCTAGATCGGTCCGAGCACAATAACAGAGATAACCGTTGAGTGTAAATGTCACGGAAAACTGAAGCGGACCATGACAGACACAACTGAACCGCGCCAACATGGTACTAGTTCATCAGTAGGGCTCGGCGCGGCTCAGTTCAGACTCGGTTCTCAGATAACAAAGAGCGCTTGAGCAGAACGCTTCGTCTCCTTACAGTCAGCCTCTGTAATCACGAAACTTGAGACATTCATAACAATACTAGCTTCCCTACCGTGCCACGTGATTTCCAGTGATGATTCTGCTTAGCAGTGTGATGAACCTCAACATCTGTCGTTTCCTGCGTCTGTTAGCCCTGATTAGACTATTGTTTATAGTATCCACTTCCCAAAAGCCAACTCTGTCACCTGACTCTCTGCAAACTTCCTGAATGTTATGGGCGCCGCCATGTTGGTTTGCTTGTTTCCATCTAGAGAGCAGTAGTACCGTAGATCGTCACTAGGAGGCGAGGAACCGTGCTAGCATGGTGTGTAAATGGTCGTAAGGAACCAAGCTCGGCACAGTTAACTGATCCAAATTCTGCACGGATCAGTTTTCAGAGGGTAGTGTAAATGGTTCTATAGAGACAGGAACAAAGTCGATCTTTTATCACCTGAAGAACGTCTCCGGGATTAAAAAACTAAAGTCTCAGCAGGACATTCGTTCATCTATAGCAGAATTGATCCCTGCAGCGTGTTTTCATAGGTTTCTTCTCATCTTTTTCCTTTTTTCCTCTGCAGCACTTTGATCTGTCTGAAATATGTTCCACAGATAAACCTGCCTCGCCAACAAAAACAAGACACTGCTGTTAAATATGAAAGTCCCACAGAGAAAGCCTGTATTTTTTAATGAAAATTAGCACAAAATTTGATGAAAATTACCATAACATTTTTTTGTTTAGCAAAGAATCTTTATGTGACTCCTGTTGCCCAGACCTGGCTGCTTTAACAATCAAAGGTCAGTTCACTGCACTCTAAAAGACGCTCAGCATGATTCAGGGTTTGCCCTAAAAAAACATCATGGGAAAAAATCCAGCTAATTTACGGCATCATTTCTAACAATGTCAATTATTAAACCGATTCAAACATGACAAATTAAGCCGACTTTACTGGATGAATAGTAACTTTTTTCACATATCCTGAGCTATCTCTATAGTTATGCTGCTATAGGCTTAGACTTCTGGAGGACATAGAATGATGAAAAAGGGGTCCCTATCTCTATTCTCCCACATTGCCTCTCTTGTCTTCCAGCGGCAGCTGCTGCCGTGGGGCGCATCCCCCATCCCAACCCCGTTCTCCCGCAGGAGTCCCTCTCAGCGCTGCAGTCAGAGCAGCAGGATGTTTACCCTCAGCGTCAAATGAAGCGCGCATGCGCCGGGATTGACGGCGCAAATTGATCACAATAATTAAAATAGCCTGTGCTTTGTAAAGCGAAAAAAGTTGTAACATGCAACTTTTGTAAAAACAAATGAACGTGGCACAGAAGCACCACTGTTATGACGCAGCACCTGAAAAGAAAACACGTTGGAGCCTTTGATGGCAGTGAAGAGAGCTGATCAGCAGGATGAGCGACCATGTTTGTTTCGTTTTAAAGAGGGGAAACGTAACGTTAGTTTCTCAGGTAGCTCATCTGATGCTTTCCTTACCGTGTTAGTAGGTTACAGACAGTGATAAGGTTGGCTACTTATTTTACTTTTAATTTCATTTGAATTAGCTTAAACAGCGTTTATATTTACTTTATAAATAAATTAACTTGCAAATTGTGAAGGCAAGGCTTTTAAAGTTTAAATCTTCTGGCAAAGATAAAGTAAAGAAGATCCTGCAATTTATGGAAGTAAAGCAGAATAAAATCCAGCAAGATCAGTAATATGTCAATTAATTATATGCCACATTCCCATGTAAATATCTGTCTTTAGAGGATGTGTTTTTTACCACCCCTAGTTCTCTCATTTTTATTCCAAATACAATTTATAATTTGAATCACAGGGCTATTTTTATCTCTATGATTAAGTATTTTCTCAAGTAGCAACTTTAACTGCTTTACTTTCCTGTCTTAAAAGGCAGAACTCTTCTGATCTAAAAAAAGGGGTTTTTTAAAAAAAAAAATGCCTGTCTTTTTTGCGCTTTATGAAACAAAGTAGCCTATATTTAGTGGATGTACAGCTACATTTCTCATGTAAGTTTGCGTAGTTTTAACACAAACATTTATTTTTCATATTGCACCAGTACAGTTAATGAGCAACCTGTACTTGTGTGCTTGTTTGTTCTGTCTAAAATGTTTATTTTGGAATAAAGAGGTTAGTATAAAAAATATTTTTTGTCCGATTCATCGAAAAAAATAATCGGCCGATTCATCGATTTTTAAAATAATTGTTAGTTGCAGCCCTACTCTCTTCATCCTCTGACATGGGAGTTGTCTCAGAGCTCGTCCGCCTTTTAAAGTTGCTTTTTGTATCTCTGCTTCTGTCTCCTTGAACCCCAGTCGGCCTCAGCAGATGGCCGCTCACACTGAGCCTGGTTCTGCTGGAGGTTTCTTCTTGTTAAAAGGGAGTTTTTCCTCTCCACTGTCGCTACAAGCATGCTTAGTTCGAGGGATTGCCTTTGAGTCAATGACTCGATACAATCAACTGGTTTTCCCTAGATAGAGAACTTTGAATCAATTTGACTGTATAATTTGACGAACTATAAAGTGCCTTGAGATGACTTGTGTTGTGAACTGGAGCTATATAATTAAACTGAATTTAATTGAAAAACATGAACAAAAAACAAAGAGCAACATTCAACCAGATTTAGCTGCAGAGAATGTCCTCTTTGTGAATAGTAGATCTTTGAATCAACCTTTTGGTTTTTCTTTAGAAATTTCTTTTTTTTCCTGAAGTTTTTATTCCTCCTCAGGATAAAAAATATGTTAAAGAAAATAGGATTTAGAAATATTTTTACTTTGTTCGTCCTCTTCTGTTGATTAGAAATCTTTTTTGTTGAATAATTATGTCACATGTGAAGTTAAATAGAAAGAAACAAATTAATCTGGGGGAGGACAAAATCTGAATAAACGTGTCGGTTTCCACTCCCTGATCAGCCGTAAACACTTCCTGTGTTCTCACCTTTCTTGCAGGCCTGCAGCAGGTTTCATCCTGAAGGGGGAGGGGCAGGGCTTTAGCTCGTTAGCGGGCGTCAGCGGGGGAGCACTGCTTGGCAGGGAGTGGCTGTCAGCGTTAATTAGAGGCACGGGGGCGGGGCTACAAGAAAAGCACAGAACATTGTCAGTCAGTCAGTGTCAGTTTACTGACATATGAAAAAACAGACAGCCGCATATTCAGCTTGTTCTGCAAACTAAAGAAAATTACCAAATACTTAAAGGTCTCATATAATTATAGACTACAAAAAATAAAAAATCTTAATGATGCCCCAGAGCATGTTTTGCCATTTAGGCAGAACAATTCCTCTCACCAAAAAGCTTCTCATTCAGCCCTCCTCTGGACGAGCCATTTGGCTTCCCACGCCCCGTCCTCCCAAAGGCCACACCCCCACAACCCGCAACCATGACAACCAGTCAGAGTTCGTAAAGACAGCCTGGGAGCGTGGAATAATACAATAGACAAAGGCCTTAGCTTGACCAATGGGCCACTCTGGACAGCTTCTTCCCCCTTATGACATCATGAGGGGAATGCTTTTCAAACAGAGCACTTTGCCTAAGAGGTTGAGAAAGGCAGTGAGATGGGAAATCTATTTTCATTATAAGGTTTTCTTCAATAAAACCTGAAATAATATTTTATTAGAAGAAAAAAGCTTGTCTGATCAAACAGATCAGTTATTATTTTAGATCAGGATGATTGTCAGCAGATTCTTCCAGCTGAGTTATGGATCTCTGCAGCTCCTCCAGAGCTACCTTCTTAGCCGATACTTAGTCTAGAAGTTTAGGTAGAGGTCAGTGTGTTAGTAGGTCTGATTAACGTGAACCAGAACCTCTTAATGGACTCTTCCTCTTGGCCTTCATGATGCTGGTTCTTCTCCAATGTTCACCAAAGAAAACCTCTAAGCTCAGAAACAGAACGGCTGCTTTTAGAGTCGGATCAGTTTGATACAGACTGAGTTTTATTCAGGGGTGTCAGAGTAAAGGGGCAGAGTTCAACTGCACAGCAAACTAATGTCTCCAACCTAAAGGATGGATCATTTTCTTCTGCCTCACAGGTTTCATCCATGTTTGACTTAAAACCAGAGAAGCTTCGGGAATAAGTGTGTGTGTTAAAGTCTCTGATTGATCATTGGAGCTCAGCGTCATCTAAATTGAATAATACTGGTCTACATGTGAGGTGAACTGAAGTTGGGCATGTTTGTGGAAAGAGAGGCGAATGTTATAGACATGAAGGGAACCTCTGGCTGATCCCACTGGGCTCATAGTCAGGATTATGTAAAAGGGGCGGCCTCAGAGCTCCCCGTTTAACAACAAGGATGACCTCAACCACCCTGTGGTACGCCATGTCCTGTGAGCACGCCGCATTTCCCCACGATGACATACTGAGTTTGGTAATTAAATAAAGATTGCCATCGTTTCTGGGAGATAGAAATAAATAAAGAGGAACAAGGCAGCAGAAATTCCAAAAAAGTTAAAAACAAACTACTTTGTTTCCAAGTTTGAAGACGTTTTGCTTCCCATCCAGGAAGCTTTTGCAATTCTAAATGTCTTTTGAATTGAAAAAGCTTCTTGGATGGAATGAGTATGACCTCAGTGAATGAGAATCTTCACCAGCATAAGGCAGCAGAAACCAACTAATAAACATGGTGGAGGAAGAGTGATGATTGGGGCTACAGAAGTAGGACAGACCTTGGTGATCATCTTGGTTTCTTTAAAAAATAAGGAAAAATCCCATGTTATTAAAAATGTTGCACTGTAAGTTTCTCGGTCATTTCACCTCGGCAGAGGGGTGACAGGAGGAGCGAGGCGGCGGCAGGCGACCACTGGCTGCTGCTGGTGAGTGGGCGTGGCTACAGCTGGCGGGAGCTCAGATTGGACCATGCTTTCTGACGTCGCAGCCTGGAGGAAGAGATCAGAGGTCAAAGTTCTGGAAACACGATCCAGCAGCGAGGGAACCAAACGCTCAGTGGTCTCTCACCTTGGTGCCCTTTGACCTCTTGGCGGGCTCAGGGGGGATCCTGAGGCTCACGTGGTGGTCTGGGGGCGGAGCTTTAAGGTGCTTCTCAGTGACCGGAACCTTCTGCTTCATTCGATACAAAACCTGAAGGAAAGAACGAAAACGACTGGATCTGTGATCTGGCAAAATCAAATTAATAAAATCACCTGATTTAAACAAGACTACTTAAAAACTAGTGTTGCACCGATACCAGTATCGGTTGGGGCCCCGATATTGCACAAAAATGGTGGCATCGGTATCAGCGAGTACCAACAAATAGGGCATAGATATAATTTTGAGATCCAAAAGTTTATTCAACTATTGTCACCCACACCTGGTAGGCAATAAAAATTCTTAGTCTTTCTCCTGCTTCACAAAGGTAGGCAGCAGCTTGACAAAGCCATAACAGATGGTATCGGCTGATACTGCACAGCCAGGTATCGGGGCCTAACAAAAAAGTATTGGCACAACACTAAAAACCCACACAAGTATTTAGTAAAAAAGGACGAATGAAAATCCTTCTGATAGCAAAACAACATTTAGTAGAGACGTACTGATCCGATACCTGGATCCAATGTCTAAACATGATATCCAATCCAAAGCACTTCACATGGAACAGTCATTTCTTTTTGCTGTTTATTTGTTAGTAAATAATATAAAGAACATTAATATCTGTGTAGATGTATTATTTTTTTATGTCAGAGCTAAATCCAGGATTTATGGTTTATTTATTCAATAGTTGAACTGGATCGGTATCGGATATCGGCCGATCGGTATCAGATTGTAAAAATAAATGGATCGATACATTTCTAGCATTTAATAAATTAAGAAGAGTGAAACAATGATTAATAGAGTTAAATAAAGACCAAAACGTTGCCCGTTTTAAATAAAGTCAAGGAAAAACTAAGTCAAATACAGGCTCCAATAAAATAAACAAATATAAGTTAGTTATAAGTTACAGCTTGGTTCTGACAGAGTGGAGTAATACTGCAGAACACAGGGAAGAAGAGGAGGAGCTTTTTTTTTTTACAGATAAATGACCTCAAAAGTTTTGATACATAAATTCCAAAAGAGCAGTTATTCATCTACCCAAACAATTCAATTATTTCTTTCATTTCTTTTTTATGGCCATCATGGTAATCTGGGCGACTGTCGGCCATTAGCTTTACCTGCTGCCTGATCTGTTTTTTCCCTCTCTGCAGTGAGCCTTTATATCTCATCATATTCCATCAAGTGCTCGTTTCTAAATGTCATATTTTATTCATTGTGTTGATTTATTTTTCCATGCTTTTTCCTTTAAAAAGATGCAAACATCCCATCACTCTCAGAGCCATTTTTTTTTCAAATCCAATCCACTACCGATATATATCGGCTGACATCCGATACCGATCAGATTCTACCGTTGAATGAATTAACTGTATTCCTTGCCATGTGAGTAAAGGAACCATACCTGACAAACATTTAAAAAAAAAAAAAAAAAGATAAATTAGCACAGATATAAATCATCACTAGCTGCTCTACGCGATGACATGATCATCACAAAAAGGAAGTCCCTACATCACTAACTGTAAAGCCGTTCAGGGGTTGACGTTAAGGATTTTTACCACTTGCCCTTTGGGCAAGTGACTTTCACATTTCATTTGCCCAGAAACAATTACTTGCCCAGTATAATGTTTGATAAATATAGTTCCTAATATTCATTTTTGTATATATATCAATGAAACATGTTTGTTTTTAAAATGTTTTTTTAATTCAGTATTTTTTTAAGTTCCCAGGTTCCTGGTGTGTACATGCATGCGTCAGATAATGAACTCAAGCCTACATTACTGTTAACATGCTTTTCAATCCTTCCTGCACATTCTTTTCAAACTTAACTTTGCTTTAAACTGTTGTGTGTTTGGAAAAATATAAACTGTAATGTTAAAAATCTAAAAAAAAAAAAATGACAGGTTAAAAACTTAAGATAAATCACAAGACAGAAGCCAATGTCACAAATGAATAACTTAGTTTAGAGTCACGGTATGTTTATACAAGATAATACTATTAATATAATGTGACTTTTCTAGAGAATCATAATACATAGTTATTTTATTCAGGGTTTCCAGTCTGACATCATTTCAGAATTCCCTGACTTTTAACTGACTCAGGATTAGTTTTCCCTGACAAAATAAATGCAGCAACAAGACAATAATAATAACATAACAGGTCACCAATTTAACATGTTTAGCTCTATAACATTTAAATGCACCTCTCCAATGTCTAAGAGAAAAAAATGTAATGAACATTTTTTAATGTATGACCTGCATCACTGTACAGAAGACTGCCATATGATAGCGCTTTCTAGCTTGTTTGTCATTTTGGTAACTACATCAAAATTACCGCTAGGTGGACAAAAATTACGCCATCTGGCGGAAAATCTCGCGGCTTTTTCAAATCACGCGAGAATGTGTACAAAACAAAAAAAATGGCGCCGGCTGGGTCGTTTTCAGCTAATGTCGGTGAATTTAAAGTAATTTTGAGTGATAAATAATTATCTTTTGCAATCACTGCACTTGCCCGGCGGGCAAATGCAATGAAATTTGCACTCTCCCGATTATAAAAAGTACTTGCCCCGGGTGATCGGGCAATGGTTAACATCGAGCCCTGCCGGGATGGGAAAGCTGAATTGGAATCATTCATTCGATATCCAGTCCAGCTAACTGGTCAATATCGGATCAGATATCCAATCAGAGTATCGGAGCTGTGCATCTCTAAGATCAGCTGCACACGGCGCCTCTGCACGCTGCCCAGTAATGCTACGCTCAGACTGCAAGCAGCAAAGGCAGCAGCAGCAGCTAGTTTATATGCAAAGTCAATGGTTGACACGCATTAAGGCGAAGTAAAAATCTGGAAGCTGGCAGGGAGACGGACACATTGCTGATGATACAGATTACTATGATCACTCCACTGAAACAGTTAAATTAACTTAAAAAGCAAAAATCTGCTAGAAAAAAAATCATCACTTTTACTATGCTGGTAACTGCAGTTTGGATTACGTACATGAAAAACGCCTTCCAGTTGCGCGGCAAACCTTGAAGAGGCAACCGGCTGTTGTTGAATGGGATTCCTAGTGACAGCGCACCGCCGGTATGTGGGGGTTTGAGCGGCTCCCACAGAGAAATATTTGAAGGCAGGATGTTAATCTGGATGAACTGACTGCATAGATTAAGTTTTCTGGTGGACTTTCTCACCAGCAGCAGAGATGCTTCAGCCACGCATTAGAGCTAAACTTGTACAAGAATCAAAAATTAAGCAGCAAGTACTTTTTTGCTGCTCTTGCTGCTTGCAGTCTTTAGAGATGAACAAGATAAAAAAAGAAATCGATCAGTGATCAGACACTATTTCATGATAATCGGCCGATTTTGATCGGTGGCTGATCTACACACCACTAATCAAAGCTTCTTCCTTCTGTGGAATCAGCTCATCAAAAGCTTGAAAAATAAGACTTTAGGTCATGCTTTTTGCGAAAGCATTTTAGAATTATAAAAAACAAAATGCTCTTTCAAAAAATGTGTGCAGAGTTAAAAAAATATAAAAGATTTTTGAAACCTTTAAAACTTCCTCCATGTTGAGACATTAATAATCAATTATAAATGAAATAATGTAGGATTATTTAATTATAAATTCACCATTTAATATTTTTTCAGCATAATCAAAGAAATAAAAACTAAATAGATAAAACTGAATATTAAAAACATACAAACACAAAGTTTTTATTCTTTTAATCAAAGTCTTACTTCCTCTAATTTCAACTAAAGTAAAGCTGAATATAAAATTTTAAAAAAGTCTATCCAGGCTAAGTTTCCTCCAGGGAAAAAAAAGTTATTGTCAATTCATCAAATACAGAAAAGCATAAATTCAACATAATCTTTTCTCCTTTTCACAGATATTTCATTTAAATGCTTATACATCAAAGCATAACATTTTTTAAACTCATACCATTAAATTTTATTGGTTCATCTGAAGTCTTGAAGGTTTTAGAGGAAGGAGCCCAAACCTCAAAGTTTCTGAGGTTTCTCAGAGAGCAACAGCGCCCTCATGTGGGCAAAACTATAAATGTGTGGAGAATTTATTGTGATTTTATTATAAATTGATCTATGAAGCTACAAAGACTGAATGTATTTTATTGAGGTGTATTGTTTGATGAGAAAGACAATCTGATTGTGATTCTATCAAATTATTATACCTTATTTTATTTAATCAACTTCTTTTCAAAAACCTATTTTTATATGTTGGATAAACAGAGATTATTTTAAGATTTCTTTATTTTATTCCTTAGTATTGTCATAGTTATCAGCTATGACTCTGATTTATATTTATAAATCGCTTTGTGGCCTAATCTCATTGGGATGCAGAAGGCTGTAACTCAGACCATCAATCTGGTCCATTTCATCCAGACAGAACCGGCTGCTGGGAGGTTGGGCAGATTCTGCAGGTCACAGCTTTTAAAGAAACGGATCCAGTTCTTCTTTAGGATGTCGGAGAACATGGGGGACCGGTTCTCATAGACGTCCTGCAGGTACCAAACTGAACCACAGTTCCTGAATCCTTCTGACCTATGACTTGTGTCTGGGTCCATACTGCTTCCAGGGTGTTTAAGACTTTTATTAATCAAACACTCTGGTGCGTTTCCATGTAAAATAGACTAACATAGGACCACTAAATAATTTGAATAATAAATCTGAGTGTCAGTCTTTATTCAGAAACCTTATTCCATTTAGAGATCATCAAAAAGGACTGTTGCTGATATTTAACGACCTATATTTTGAGAATGATGAGTTTTCTGAGTAAAAGTCGGATTCCTTCCCTTATAAACATCGACTATCAGCAGTGACTGAGCAAGGCTGTGGTTTACCATCAAGCAGGTGATGATGATGAGGAAGAAGGTGAAGAGAAGGATAACGTTGTAGAGGCCGTCTCTGCTCCATACGTGATCCCTCTGCTCGTCCTGCAGGACGTTCTTCTTTGGAGATGAAGGCGAGGAGTCTGGGATGTTTCTGCAGCACTGAGAGGAAATCAAACCAGAAATCAGCCGGACTTCCTGTTCTGCTGTGTTATAAAATCAGCTGATTTCGGATTAAACATTCCCCAAAGATGGTTCAAAGTTATTTTTTATTTTTTACCTCTGGTTTGACCTCTATGATGCTGAAGTCGGCCAGATGGTGATGCAGAACGCTGCGGTTCAGTGATTGGACGACCTCCTTGGCAGGGCGGAGCTCAAAGATGTCCCGCCTCTCAGAGGACACGAAGAGCTCGATGCCGTTTCTTGCCTGGAAATTTGCATCAGGAAAGCAGTCAAACGAGCGGCTTAAAAAGAGGAGAGAGGGGGGGGCGACTTACATTCAGCTTGTTGATGTGAACGTGTTGGGGAGAAACACCGAGCGCCGCCGCCACACCGTCCCGAAACCAGAGAAGGTGACTGATGTTCAGCCTCCTCACACCGACAGCCAGGTACTGGAACAGAGAGAAAAACATGGAGTCAGAGCAGGAAGAGGGTCTGCAGAGGAACTGGAGGTCAGACTGCCACATTCAGACACCAGCTCAGTCTACAACGTTCTCAGTAGAGGAGGAAGATACATCGGCCGGCCGACATCTTTACCCGATTTCAGCGGCAACATCTGTGGACATGGAAACGTCAAGGGGTGAAGAAAGACTAAAGTGCTCTAGAGTTCAGGAATGTGGAAAAAGATTTTCTTTTTTTTCCTAAAAGCATCAAATCAAATGGAAAGTTACAGGAAGCAGGACGTAAAGTATATAAATTTGATCAGGGAGGAAATTCTTGCCAGTCATATTTTTTGTCTTTCTCATTCTAATTTCTCATTCATATGCAACAATAAATGCCTCATCACCATTTATTCACTTCTTTAAAGTAGATGAAAAAAAACTTTGACATTAAGACAATGAAATTTTCCATGGATTATCGTCTTTTTAGCTAAACTCCTGACAACTGGTTGTTTAAAGAAATAAATTTAGTAATAATTGTAACTTTAGGCAGGATTGAGTTTCTTCCGCTGGACACTGGTTTCTTCCAGACAAGTTGAAGAAACTGGAAGAAAGGGTTTTTTCTCTCATTTCTCCTAGAATAATGTAGTAAAGTCCTGGTAATACACAGATAAGGAGAAATCTTTATGAGAATACAAACAGGGACACTAATTATGAATTTATATAATTCATTGAAGTCGTGGGGAAACAGCTGTCCCAAAGGTTGTATTTTCAAATTCTCCTGAGTGGCGCACGACTTTACACGAGTGAATAAAGTGAATGTGATTGGTCGTTTATCAAGGGGGCGGGATTGTTGTGGCGGAAGGTTAGAAAGCAGTTTGATTGTGGCAGGATTGTCGGAGGCATCTTGCTAATCAGTTAGCAACTTAGTGCTAATAGGTTCCCAATGAGAAATGACATGGGGACCAAGTAGCACTAAACTGGTGACTTAGAAACGACACTGTCAAGGAACGCAATGGACAGAGGAAACATGCAAGAGAAGGAGAGTTTAGTGTCGGAGGTCGTGGATGAGTCTCCTCCGTCATACATTTTTTATTTAGAGGAGGAAAGCGGGATGAAGATGCTGTGGAAGAGGACGCCAGGGCGGCAGAAGCTTGGATTGGTGTAGAAGGCTTACAGCCGTACATGTTTGGTCCCTTGCCTCGCAACGCTGCCAGTTCTGTTAGCTCTACGCCTGCTGAAGACACAGACGTCCATCCCCATGAACACTGGGACGGAACTCAATGGGAAAGGAAAGGATTCTTATTTCAACCGTTGCGTATATTAGCTGCAACATATGAATCAAGATGCTATGACCGAAAAAAAATGTGATTGACCGTTGATATATGATTGGCCGACTTTAGGTGTACAAGCTGATGTATAACTAACTGGCCTGCAGAAGATAACGAAAAAAATACAGATTTTATGACAGGATTTTTTTAAGAATACGAATTGCCTAAATTTTGGGACAATATAGTCTGATAAAGAGGACATTTATATAGATGTTTAAGCCAGAATGATTTGACATTTAAATATGATTTCCCTACGACTTTAAGTGTATGTGATATAAATACTAGAGAAAACTCATCAGGGAATTAAATATTAAAACCATTTACCAATAGCCAAAAAAACTCTTTGTGTACTCAGATTACACCCACTGGCTTTCTTTACTTTCTTCTGCTATTCATTCCCCCAAACCATCCTGGTTTATAGATATTGAACCCCACCTCATGGTTATTATTGTATTTGGGGCCGCTTAAGGCTAAATATTCACCCAAAGAAACCAAACTTACTAGTAAATTTTACCTTCCAAGTTTCCTCCTCCTACTGCTTGTGTTAATTTCATGTTGAAGTTCTGGTTCCTTCAACATCCACCCAGGTCCAAGCATTGAAAACTCATCAGGAGATCAATTATCGGGCTAATATTTCAATCCAGAGGCTGTTACTAGATAAATCGGTCATCAAAATCCAGATTACCTTCTGGCACGTGCTTGTGTGTAACAAAAGTCTAAAACTATTTCTGGGATAAATCCAAAGCCCATCCAGATCTACACGATTCCTTCAGGCGACGAAAACGAAAACGCTTCGCTGAAAGGTGAGAGCGTTTTATTTCCATAGCTGCTCCTTTGCTTCTGTCTTCTCGCTCTTTTCTGTTCCTCCTTCAGGCTTTGACCTTCAGCATTTTGGCTAACGTCTTTTAGCCTCTCAGAGACTCTGCTGCCCTCAGACTTTGTCCAACTGGCTAAATGAGATGTTACTAGGAGGGACTACTGGCAGGGGCGTTGCAATATGGGTTACAATACAATATTTTCATAATATTGCAATATCACTTGAGATATTTTTCCAGCTATCAAATTAAATGTATAGATAAAAAACAAGTGCTGTACATGTCCATTACATGATAATTTAGTTATTTTGGTATCCATGTTGTTTGGGGTTTGAGTCGGTCCACGTCTTCCACAGTGACCGCCTCAACTACAGATATGGTGCTGCGCCGCACAGCAAAGAGCTCCACAGCTCTATCTGCCCTTTCTCCCTCATTGTTTTAGGTTAAAAAAAAAACTTTATTTCCCAATATCAGGAACTGAAAGACCAGTATCATATCAGACAGCCGAAAATCACAATATATCACCAAATGATTTTCTTTCCCCTACATCCCTAGATGTTAGCATGAAAAGTTCATGACTGCTGGAAACGGTCATCCTACACTTACTGCTTCTCCGGTCGTCTACACACCGATATGCCCATTTATTAGAGTACCTTCAGTTCTGATAAATCATCCAAAAGTGAGGCTTTGCTTTGAGCTCCATAAGCAGATCCTCTCCTCCTTCACTTCAGCTAAAGTCCATCTCCTCCTCTAACTGAATGAACGGCAGGACAGACTCCTGGAATATCTAATAGTTTCTTAAAACAAGATTAGAAGAAAACCAAAAGGAAATCTGACCTCTGCAGCTTTCTGTCCACCAGCCTGAAGCCCTGCGGCGGCTTCACCATCCCTGTGTGTCCCTGCGTGTGTGAGGAGTGGGCGGCTGTTTGCTGACAGCTAAAACAACAACATGTTTTGCTGCCACTTAATTCAATATGAGGATCTAAACCTGCAGTGGGTACGGCTCGGCTCACAGAGCTGATGTCATTATGGGTCAGCGCCTGGTTTCTCCCTTTAAAAAAAATCCTGTTTCTCTCTGTGGTGAAATATAATCAGACCCATCTTATAAAAAAACAAACACTTCCATAAGATCGCTAATGATGAAGGGTTATTTAAATGGGAGGAAAAATAAAATCAGTTTTTAGATCTTTCAAATATAAACCTAAAAGAAAATTAAAACAAACTCAGCAGCAGCTAAACTGCATGACTGGAAGTTTTAAGGCTGAGCAAATAAAATCCTTCAAGTTGGCCTGGATTTAGTTGCTTTGGTCTCATTAAGATAAACAGCAGCCATAATCCACAAAGTGTGAGAAGTTAACCGGCACAATGCCATCGACACCAACTTTTAACTGTTTAACAAGCAGTAAAATAATGACAGTGGTGCAGATAAAAACGATCTGAGGCAGAGAAGTAAAGGGAAGAGCCTTACCAGGCAGGCGGGGGGACATGGTCGACTTCTTCAGGCTGTTCTCTGAATGAAAGGAGGCGAGTCGCCTGCCTGTCAGTCACAGTCCAGGGACTTTTCGCTCCAGTTCCTGATCTACTCATTTCCTGATCTCTGATTGGCTTAGAGCTCACCCCTCCACCTGATTGGCCGTCGTCGGGGTAATGCCATTATCCCTCTGTGCTTCCTGTCGGGATCAGGTACTATTTCTGTCCAACCCACACACACTGCAGGCGTTATAGGCTCTAATTATCCAGCAGTCTGGGTCAATGGGGAGAGTGCAGGGGGGCGGGGGGGGTCAAGCCGGATCAATCACAGAATAGGAAGGGGGGGGTTCCTGAATCGGGTTGAATCAATTCAAAAACACCAACGCAACCACTGATTAGAGGCGCAGCAATTAGTCCTCATTTGATCGATGAGACATCCGATTCATTTAAAGCCTCCAGGGCAGAACGGAGCAGCTCTTTAACTGATGAGCCTTTCATGGCCATTAGAAGTAAACTGGAATCAAACAGGAAATGGTTTATGGAAAAACTATCAATAATTGGAGGGTTTTTAAAGGGCTTTTTAAAGGAGAAGTCAGCAAGCAATAATTATTAATGGATCATTATCTATACCTAATTTATAACTAATCTTACTAAGCAGAGTTAATCAGTAAAAAAATAAAAACAACTTTCTTCGTGATCACTGAGTCTGGGAGCGGCCATTTTTGCCCAAATATAGTAACCCCTCCCTCCTGCCATCTTCCAGCAGTGACGTCACGGTGCGGTAAGCCTAGTGCCATTCTCCCCGATTTACAAGCAAAATCAATGGGAACCACTAGACACATCTGCAATCAACAACAATTATTGACTTCACCATTAAAATTCACCAGAGCTATAGTTAAACTGACAATACCCACGTGCATGGCAGCTGGATGTTGGAATACTTTGTAAAAAAAACCGTTGAACTTCTGGCCAGAGAAAAAACACGTAATCTGTAGCCAACATTTGGAAGAAGAATGTTTGAGATGATCTGGATAAAAGCGCGTTGTGGCAAACACCAGATACAGCAATGGATAAACAGCCGATACCGCACCGTGATGTCACAAAATGGTAGGTGGCAGTGTTAGGATTCCAGTTTTTGTGTTTTGCTCTATCCACCACCAGGTGGTGCCCTGTTCCTTGTTGAGCCTCCCTGAACACCTGCGGCTCGTTGGGTCATTACCGGAGGAGTACTTGAGCAGCGGGCTGTCACTACCTCGACGCCAGAGTGCTTGCCAGTTTTGGGTAACCGAGAGATTAGCAGAGTCTAAACCTTAGCATTGTTTCTCTGAGTCTAAACTTGTTTTCTTTTGCTTTGCTCTTCGGCAGGAAGCCTTCCTGTGTAACTGGATAGCCTGGACCTTCTCCCCCTGGAAGGATTAATTCAGTTGACATTGAGCAGGGGAAAATCAACACACGATCCGTTCAAGTCCTCATCTGGAAAACCAAGTGACAGCCCACTCCTGTACTCCTCTGGGTTCAACGTGTGTCTGCCTGTCCGCTCTCCAACGAGTTACCTCCTCTCTGGATTGAACCCCCACAAACTGGATTCAAGGATTAACAAAGAGCCCCCCAAAAGTGAGTTTCGCTCCAGCATATTCAAGCCTCAGCCATTTTTCCTACAGTCCCTGAACTGATCACTGTGAACTCCCTTTCAGACTTTCCGGTTCCGATTCACCAGTCCGCTGAGCTCCAGCTTCCTCTTCAGTGTTTTTCTACATTCAATAAACCTGTTAAAACTTTTACCCTTGGTCTCTGAGTGGTTCTCTGCATGTAGGTCAGATCTCTAAAACCTCTTATGACAGACAGTAGTGTTCTCTGACAAACATGGATGTCTCCAGTAAAACACATTCAAATGAAAATTACTCTTAATTAAAATAATTTATCATTTATTGAACAGTATGAAATAATTTCATATTAAAAGTACTTTCAGGAGTTTGAATTCTGAATATGACCAGACCTTTCCTTTAAAACATCAGAAAAAACAAACAAAGAAACTCCTTAGAGCAAACCAATGTGGTTTTCATGCGAGGATGAACAGGTCTGGATGTTTTCTAAGGTTTTGCTACATCGCCATGGCAACAGAAGCAGGATCGTGCATCTGAAATCGACACCTGCAGGATACTGAGACGAGCGGGAGCTCGACAGGTCATCAGCTGCAGGTCAGACTGCATCCCCGTCCGTTAGAAAGTTTACTACATCTATGTCTCTCTGTTCTCCTTCATTTAGTAATATTTAGATTCAGATCGAAGGGAATTTTACAGTAATGCTGTTATTCTGATTGCTGTTTTATTTTTAGCTATAATTCAGATTTCTCCACATTAATATTTTGTTCCTTCGCCCCCCTCAGTCAGTAGAAGCAGATCACATTGTTTTGAACAGTGAAGCTCATCCAGGAGGAATTATTGCAAAGTCACTAGCGGCGCTTTCATTGATCCCCAAACTGCGTAAATAAAATTAGCCCTAATGGTAAAATGTTGCTTTAGAAATAAATGAACATTGTTCTAAGAACAGGTTTTTAGGCGAATCAAACCCGGAGTAATTGACCAAAATTAACTTTTTTTCCATTGTCAAATCAGACAAATCATGAACAACAAGATGTTAATACTGACTAAAAGAAGGATAAAGGTGCGGCTTGATTTCAACCAGTTAGTGAGTTAAACTTATCCATGAGTCAATTTCCTTTTCAATTAACTCCATATTTCTAAGTGGGAGAACTTGCAAGTTGGCGTTTCTTGTTATTACATTGACATTCAATTTTTTCCATCAAAATATCCATATTTTTCTTTCTGGATTGCATTTTTTTTTCATATTTCCTTTTACAAAATGTGTTCTTTGCAAAAAATAATGGAATAAAGTTCATGCCATAAAAAGCAGCTACATATGCTAGCTTATGCAACCAGACGCCAATTCTTAAGCTGATCCTCTAAGACAGGCATCCCCAAACTCAGTCCTCGAGGCCCCCTATCCTGCAGGTTTTAGAGGTTTCCTTGCTCCAGCACAGCTGATTTAATTGAAAGCTGATTAACAGGCCTTTGCTCAATCATTATAATCAGCTGTGCTGAAGCAGAGAAACTTAAAATATCGAAGACCGAGTTTGGGGATGCCTGCTCTAAGCATTGAAAAATAAAAATAAAATAAAAATAAATAAAAGTCGGTTTTTAACCAGGTAATAATCAGTTTTCGCTCTGCAAAAGCCTGCTTGCTGTACATGTAAGAATGTGGAGCACACTGAGGGTTAAAAACACATCAGCAGAGTGAATCTTTTCAACTTGATGGAGTTTAAATTTATGAAAGGATGGGAAAATGAGAGGGAGTACTGGGAGTACTTAAATCATCAAGCCGGAAACGGCATCAGATTCTCTAAAAAGAAGCTTCAACATCAGTCTACTGCTGCGTCGCCTCGACGACGGAGCATCCACCAGAACCACACACGCTGTGAGGAGCAGACAGGTGTAAAGGTCACATGGTGTCTTCAAGGCATGTGATATAATGCAGCAATGGGAGGTAACTGGTTACCATCCGGGGCTTACACAACCACCGACGCTCGGTTACATCACATCATTCCACGTTAGAGATGGGATGTGGGGTGTGGGTTCTCAATGAGTCCAAACATCTTTAATAACAACTAGTTTGTTCTCTCCAAGAGATGAATGAGGGATGACCTGATGACCGCGTTTCACGCTTTCTCTCAGCGTGAATGCTGGCAGGCTCCTTCCAGTCACAAGGGTCTCTGTGCATTAGAGAACAGGAGACCCAGCCTACGGGGACAGGTCATGTGACCGCACACATGAAGTCTCTCTCCTCAGAGCTGCAATAAAAAAAGTGTGGATCCTGCAGAGGCCTTGCTTCCCATCTGTCTTTGAGATTCCACAGCAGGTTTCTGCAGATTGTCGCCACTCCCACGATGCATCTGTGGCCATGACGCCTCTCAATGTTTGGGCTGCAGATTGTGAGACTGTTGGCAGTGCGGTGTCACATATAAAATTGTGATATTTTTCAGTTATTTTTAGGTGAATAAATCTGTTTACGGTTAATGCACAACGAAGCACATTTATGCACACATGTAAAAGAAGAAGGAAACATTTTCTAAATGCCAGCAGAAAACCATCCGTCTAAAACCTGTTTCTCCTGCAATCCTGCTTCTGTTCCGCCTCCTTTAGATGCATTGCTTCTCTAACAGTCTGATGGAGGGGTCACCGATAGGCGGACCCTGATCTAGATCCTGACACAAGTGATCTCATGTGGACCAGAAACTGATACCAAAACAGAAACAACAACCTTAAATCTTGTTGAGCACGAAATAAAAAATGACGGAGGAGATTCATCCACAAACTCTGACACAAAACTCCTCCTCTTGCATGTTTCCGCTGTCCGTAGCGTTCCTTGACAGTGTTGTTTATAAGTCACCAATTTAGTGCCACAACAATCCCGCCCCCTTTATTAACAACCAATCACATTCACTTAAATCACTTGTGTAGAGTCAGGCACCACTCAGGAGAATTCAGAAATGCAGCGGTAGGAACAGCCATATCCCTACGACTTTAATACATCTAAAATGAAGCTAATAATGGGGTCAAAGGTTATGCAGCACGTCATTAATGCTTGTTAGTAACCAAGAGATGACAGGGTTTAAAGGGTTGGTTTGTGATATGGATGAAAGTTAAAGAATGGATCAAAAGTTTATTGATCTTATCGATGGACTAATAATAACATGACGATCTTTCAATAACAGGGTGGGGTGATTTTTTTTCAAAATATGCTACGTTTGAAATATATATATATATATATATGGTGCATCCTATTTTTTGGAATGTTTTCATACAAACATTTTAGTGAAAAATAAAAATATCGGTTACTTAATCAGCTGCTTTTTGCCAGAACTGTTTTTTTTTTTCCAACCCCAAACCTTCTGGAAGCATCGGAGCTGCAGTCTGACTCAATCAGCGTTGGATAACTGGGACGCCGACAGTTTGTTTAAAGCTGGATGAATGTAAAGGGAGCCTGGGGACGGAGCACCTGTCTCCCTGCGTCTCCGTCTCCCCGACACGTCCCCCGTGTCTTTGTCTGTCTCTGAAGGTCACTGCTGTTTATCTAAGAGTTACACAACCACCCATTGTGGAGGGAAGTGGGTCTGTCTCTCTCTCTCACACGCCAACTCTTATGATTAACGTTGCCATAGCAACAGAGTGTGCAGAATCCATCCTGCAGCTTTCCACACAGAAGTCTGCAGCATCTGATCAATCATTCCCCGCCTGCTTTCTGACCTCTGACCTGTGCAAAGTGGCGCACTGAAACCAGCAAACCGATGCGAAGGAGGATAAAAACAGTGGAAACAAGAAATCCTGCAGAACTAAAGTCACTTTTAAGCAAATATGTCGTCCTCAAAGCGAAGCTAAACTCCGCCTACGATGTTAGCGTTAAACCATCAGATGACTCACCATGGTGATCACGTATTCACCGGGTACAACCCGCCAGCCAAAGTGATCCGGTTCCACATCCTGATGCAGCTGTTCCAGCAGGTCCAGGCTTCGTCGGGCGCCCAGCTCCTGCTGACGTCGAGACACGGGCCGCTCGGGGTGACGGTGGTGGTGCTGGTGGCGCTGATGGTGGCGATGGAGGTGGGAGCGGGACTCTGGCAGCTCGTTCTGCTCTCTATGGGGGTACAGAGATGGAGCGAGGCGACCCGGCTGAGAAGTAGGGAAGGAGCCTCCGGCCAAATACTCTGAAAGAAAAGGAGGATTTGTTTGGTTATTTCTGAACCTTCAAAGCAGGAATCAAACCGACTGCATTTCTAATCAGCAAAGGAAACGCTAAAATCTAACAAGATCAAAGCAGAACAAAATATTAGGAATACACAGAAATAAGTTTAACAAACAAACAAAATAAGAGAGGAATAAAACTGAGAAATTCATTTCTGCTTAGAATAATTAAAAAATAAAGAATGAAAAAAAAGATGCAGGTTGATACAAAAATTATGTCAATGGTAAACTTTTAAAGCTTAGGGATTTACTTTTAGCTGGCAGTGGAAGTAGAGGGAAACCTTCTGTGTTCTTAGTACTGCCACCTGCTGGACTGAAGGTGTAATACTCAGACCGACTGATTCCACAGGACCTCCATTAGCTGGGTGATAAAAATCGCGGAACAAGAAGTTCATTTTCTTTTGATGAGGGGTAGAGCTAAGAGGTGATTTTGGCCACTGCAGCTCCCTGTACCTGTATTTAGTAGTTAGTTCGGTTCAGGAAGCAGCAAAGGCACAGCAATAAAGCGTGCCTCCCATTTATGGCCACACAGGGCGTAGTCCTTCAGATAACCGAAACAGGTTCAAATCCAACTATTGACTTTTTGCCCTTAAAGTCGTACGGAATCGGCCGTTCTAACCTTTTCTCCTGAGTGGTGCCCGACTTTACACGAAAGAATAAAGTGAATGTGATCGGCTGATTATCAAGGGGGCGGGATTGTTGTGGCGGAAGGTTTACAAGCCTAATTGGCTGTGGCCCGTTTGTTGGAAGCATCTTGCTAACCAGTTAGCAACTTAGTGCTAGCAGGTTCCCAAATGGGAAATTCCATTGGGACCAAGCAGCACTAAATTGGTGACTTAGAAACGACACTGTCAAGGAACGCTATGGACAGAGGAAACATGCAAGAGGAGGAGAGTTTAGTGTCGGAGGTCGTGGATGAGTCTCCTCCATCATACATTTTTTATTTAGAGGAGGAAAGCGGGGATGAAGATGTTGTAGAAGAGGACGCCAGAAGCTTGGTTTGGTGTAGAAGGCTTACAGCCGTACATGTTTGAGCCCTTGCCTCACAACGCTGCCAGTTCTGTTAGCTCTACGCCTCCTGAAGACACAGACGTCCATCCCCGTGAACACTGGGACAGAACTCAGTGGTACTGTAGGTGTTCAGACTGACGTATAACTAACAGGCCTGCATAAGATAACGGGGGGAAAAAAAATCACAGATTTTAAGACAGGATTCTTTTCAAAAAGAGAAGTTTTCTAAATTTTGGTACAATATACAATATTTTGGTACAATCTGATAAAGAGTACATTTATATACAGGTTTAAGCCAGAATTATTTGATATTCAAATATGATTTCCCTACGACTTTAAAGGCCGTTGCCTATTGGTTGACTTTGAAATAAAGGCTTCTAGTGTGCTAGTGAAGATTCTCGGTCATCCAGGTCATAGTCATTCCAAAAAAGTTTTTTTTTTAAAAACAATTCACTAGACTTTGTTTCCAAAGACTTTATTAAGCTTCCCATCCAGGAAGATTTTTCAATTCAAAGCTTCTTGGATGTGAAGCAAAATGTCTTCAAACTTGGAAACAAAGTCCAGTGGGTTGTTTTTTAACTGTTTTGGAAAGACCACCAGCGTCCCTCAAAACTCAGCCATCATCTCTAGGAATCTGAAACACAGAAAATCAAAGTAAGATGTTTAAGACGAAACAACAATCCGTAGGATTATTATAGATCAGGAGACGTTTTCTGTAAACCTCGTCAGAACAGGATTACCAGTAACTATCATCCTTGCCCAGACAATAAAGACTGGAGGAAGATTTGCCTATAAAACTGCTACCTACAGTGTTCTCCCACTTTCAGTTGGTGTTTTAAACACGTCGACTTCGAACACATCACGCTCAGCAGAGCTCCCAGAGATGCTGAGGCAGCAGAAATGGACAGATCCCATCTGTCCCAACTCAGAGCTCAGTGGGCAGCACGGAGGAAACCCCTGAAACTAAATCAAACCAACCGTGACAAACATGGACTCTGAATAATTCATTCATAGTCTTTATTTAACCCGATTGAGAAAAACAGCCAGTCAGCTTCAGATGCATGAATGGTTGTTTGTCTCTGTGTTGCCCTGTGATGGACTGGTGACCTGTCCAGGGTGTACCTCTCGCCCATAGATAGCTGGAGATAGGCACCAGCACCCCTCGTGACACCGGCAGGGATAAAGCATGATGAAATGGATGAATGTTCTCAATTAATAATGGCAGTGATGGGCTTTTATCTATGTCCATAAGTCAAAGAGCCAGTCTAAAGGCTGATTTATACTCAGAAACCAGGTCGTCTGCGTGTGTCAAAGTGAAACAAATGTGCCCCCGCCCCCTCCGCAGACACTCTGCTGCACCTCTCCAAAATTGTAGGTGACCGCAAAGAGTGCTGCACACAAGAGGCCTCTGATTGGTTAAATATACATCCGCTCTAAACTATGCGTATTTCCTGTTTTGTACCTTACTGGCTTCTTTTGTTTGTATGACCGCCATACATGTTTGTATGACTGGTGAAGTTGGACCAGCTAGAAGAGCGAGATCCCCGCTCTTTTTCACCCTCATGTCCCTCTGCTGTCGCACAAACTTTCCCCCACTTCCTCACTGCCTCAGCCGTATCTAGACCCACAACTAGTACCTGATTGTCCCTCTTGTGTTGTGGCGTGGAATAACAGTGCAGACCACGCTTCCATATTGGGCATAAATCAAAACTATCTGCAACAAGCTCACTGCGACACACTGCTGCGGGAGGATAACCAGCCCTTTAGGCCACGTGTTCAGGTGGAAATGACGGATAAATCTGCACATCGTCAGTAAAGTAGAGGTTTTTGATCTTATCCAGTGAGGTGATGGAGCAGATATGGAAAAGGAAAGAAGTCCCAAGACTAAGCCTTGGAGGACCTTTCCCTGTAAAGCCTTACATTGTGTTACAGGAAGCGTCAAAAACAGCTAATAAGTTGATGAGGATGGGTACTGAGGACTTGGCTGAAATTCTGGCTGCAGGACACTGGATTGTTAATCCTAATCTGATGTCTTCTCTTCTCTACTTTACACTGTGTGTCATCCATTTTAAACCTGGTTTAAGGTCACAAAAATCAAATGATTTACTAGTTGGAAATAAAAAAAAAAAATGACGATATGAGGGAAACCTTACAGAGTACTCCCCACACTGTTTAAAGATGACGACAGACTAAAGACAGCAAAAATGATCAGATCTGTGAAAACAAAGATTTATTTGTGCTTCTGTCATTATTCTCATCTGAAATCTCTGTTTAACAACAACAGGATTCCGCAGAGATGCTGTGGACCTGACTCAGCTTTCTCCCTAACGACAGCGTCCTGGTTGCTATGCAGGATGCTGAGCTGAGCTCTGATTGGACCGGGAGCATCATGCCTCTGTTAAAGCTGGAAGCAAATTACAGAACAAATCAGAGCTGGGACCAACTCCCTTATTTGGAACACTTCATTTAAGATTCTCTAAATGTTTTGGATGAAGGGAAGCTTGTGAGGAGATCATCTGATTTAAGCTTGTGTTACCGTCACACAGCTGTAATAAACATACAAATCCAAAGAAATACCAAGAAAAATCAGACTGCTCCTGCGGTTTGATGCTTAGAAGTGAAGCTTAGAGTGTTCAGAGTAGAAAACGCTAGAAGCTCAGTCTGCTCCTCTAACGTAATCAGCCTCACAGCTGCTGCCTCACAGCTGAATCATCAATCACAAGAACCATAATTTGGCTCCCAGTTTCTGCCTGAGAGCGACCTGCTGACCACGACAGACTAATCAAATGTTCTCCATCTAATCAACCCCCCCCACACACACACACACACACACACACACACACCACCACCGACAGGGAAAAACACCACATGAGATAAACACTAAGACGGTTCCACATGGTAAAAACATGGCAGCCTTCTTCTCCTTCTGGACTGACACGATGAGAGCCGGTGTTCTGTCAGAGGAGCGTACTTCTTCAGACCAGCATACCCATAGTCAATACGCATGCGCAAGACATCAGAGTTGCATTTATTCCTTTAGTTTTGTATGAAAAATAGACTTTAAACTACCTCAAAGGCTGCGTATCCCTTTAGTCATTTAAAAAAAAAAACTGAAGTGAGATCACCATACACTTCAAAAAACACCAAAAAGTAAGTAAATCGTTTTTTGTAAATGACTAAAGGGATACACGCCTGTCGAGGTAGTTTAAAATTTATTTTTTGTACAAAACTAAAGGGATAAACTAAAGGGATAAAACCATGTGGAGTAAAAAATGTTAAGATATGTCTGTTCTTAGCCTCACAGGCTCCAAACGAAGGTAATGAGAGATAAGAAAGCAGCTTCCTTCATGGCGCGAAGGGGAGGACAGTTGTTTTGAGGAGATCCATCTGCCCAGTGAAAGACATATTAACCTAACAGGGAACGGCCTTAATGAACGGAAGTTGTTTTGCTTCAATGTTCAAGTGTGAGAAAGTTCTTTATTCAGGGGGTGGGTTGGTTCCCCTGAGGGGGGTGTGTGTGTTGGGATTTTGTAAGGTATAAATGTATGTACTGAGGATACCTCAGTCAGAGCCATATCTCTCCATCTGACGACGTTAAGTACATTTGAACATTATTTCTTGCAAGAAATGCCTCATCTGACAGAGCAGCAAACAGGAGGGCTTTACTTCAAGAGTTAGGAAATAAAACACTGATCCACCTTAAACATTGACCTCCAGGATAACTCTGTTATTCTAACAACTTAAAACATGTCAGTAATACTTCAACACTAACCTCAGTAATAAAGATCAACTGATATAAGCTTTTTCCTGTACATATCAGCCGATACAGATTAAAAATAAAAAGTGCAAATATAGAGCAAAAGTAAACCTGTTGTTTTACTTAAAGAATTGTGTTACACTAAACTCAGTACATCTAAAGAAAAGGAAAAGCTGAAACGATTAACTGATTAATCAATTATTTAAAGAGTCGTCAACTAATTTGGTAATGGAATCGACCAAGATTAATGGTCGTCAGGATCTGAACCCAAAGGAAAACCTACTTACTGTTAATGGAAACTGTCTGTTTATATACTGTGGTATCGGTTCGGGGGGGGGGGGTCTAGGGTCCTGTTTTGGGCTCCGGTTTTTCAGCTCGCACTTCTCCTCTTGCATATTTATTTTAATTGTAATTATTAATTTATTAATTAATTAACATATTTATTTTCTTTTTTTCTTTTTCTTCCTCGGTGGGGGGGGAGCGGTTGCGGGCGGGTCGGTGTCTGGTGTCCACTGTCGCATTGGGGGGGCTCTTTTTTTTTTTTTTTCTTTGGGGGGTATGGCATGTCTGTTTTCTCGGGGGGCGGGCGGGCGGGCCTGCTGGGTGGGGGTCCTGCTGGCGGCGTGCCGCGGGTGTGTGGGGGGTCCGGGCGGCTCCGGCGGGGGTGGTGTTGGGGGGCCGGTGTGGGCGGGCTGGCTGCGCTGACTGGGTATTCGGGTGGGTTTTCCCTCTTGGAGGCATGGCGGAGCTGCTCTGTTCCAGCTGATCGCGGCGGGTGAGGCTGCGGGGCGGGTGGGGGGTTGGAGTGGCTCTGGCCGGCGCGCGTTGGGGGGCTGGGGCGGCGGAGCTGCTCTGGCTGCGTGTCAGGGCCTGGTGCGGGCGGCGGGGGGGGGGGGGGGGGGGGGGGCGTGGCTGTGCTGCTTTGGCTTCGTCCAGTGGGGGAGCGGCGTGGTTCGCTCCGCTCTGGCTTTGTGCTGCCCCTCGGGCTGCTGGGGGGGGGGTGGTTGCGCAGGCTGCGGTCTGCTCTTCTTGCGGTTTTGCGCCGGGCGGCTTTTCTGCTCTTGGGTTGATTCTGTGCGTGGTGTGTTGCGTTGCGCGCTGTTGGCGTCGGTCTTGGTGGGGTGGGGCTGCGCTTTTGGCCGGGGGGGGGCGTTTTGGGGGGGTCCCGCGGCGCTCGCGGCCGGTTCGCGGCGGATGCGTGTGGGCCCCGGCCGCAGGCGGGGCCGCCTGTGTGTTTTTCCTGGGTGGTGCGGTCGCGGTGGGTGTTGCGGCCGGTCGCCGGGGCTTGGTGCCGGGGGGCGGGGCATGTTTCGGTGCTCTGTGGGGCTGGGGCGTTTCGGTCGGTGCCGTGGGGGGGCTGGTGTTCGGTGCCCGGCCCTACTTCAGGGTGGCCGGCTGCCGGCGGGGCCCGCGGACTCGTCCCCGCGGCTCCCCGGGGCGCCGGCATGACGGTGGCTTCTTCGTGGCTGTCTCTCCTCCTACCTTGGTGGGGGTCTGATTTCCGGGGCTGGCCCCGCCTTGGTGCCTTCGCTTCTGGGGTCCCTTTGGGCGCCTGTGGCTTTGGGTCTCCTGGCGCTGGACTCAGTGCTCTGGGGGGTGTGCCTCTCCGGCTCTCCACAACCACTATTGAGCATTTTTTCTATGGTTAAAACTTTACATGCACAAGTTCACCCTCACAAACAATTACAGGTGCTAGGCTTCAGGTACTTAGAGATTCACTTCCATACAGAAACCCCACATTCATATCTTCAGGTAACACAGAGTACATGTCAGACTTATTACTTTAGCGATAGTTTCAAGGTGTTGCTTTATTGTATATCTCGTACCATGTCTTTTGGTTGTGCTGTTCTTTTTTCATCTCGTTACAGGTGATGAAACAGACTGAAAATGTTTTGTCATTGTCTCCTTCCCATCTCCTCTTTCATCTTTTGTCATTTTTTTTCTTCTTTTTCTTTTTCCTTTTTCTTCTGTTTTTCTGCTCTACTTACATTGCAGTGTCCATATGAACTGTAAAACTCCCTGCATAATTATAATAAAGCAATTTATATGCATGAAACAAGTGGAGCAGTATGGCAATTGCCTTACTGCTACACTTGTGAAAGTAAAATCTGTTGGGCTCCTTTTGGCATCAAGACAATTATTCTTATTGCCACCTTGCCAGACAGGACACTGTGAAAAAAAAAAAAAGAAAAAAAAGAAATGTAAATTTACAAAAGGCATCTTTGTGAAAACATCTGAACACTTCTATGAAATGCTCCACATTTTCATGTAAAGCATCTCTATTTCTTTCAATAATAATAATAACATATTTGCAACAATATAATATATAGGTGCATGTCGTGATATTTTGCAGCTTGGAGAATATGATGTTCTCACCATTAAAAACAAAAACTTTCTACCATTAAAACTCTTTTCCAAAGTAAGGTTCCCAGTTCATAGACATTTGTCTCAGATGGTGTAAAAATCAGTAAATTTTTGCTAAATAAAGCCTCCCTCTACTACAGGCTAGTTAGCTTTGTCCTGCAGCGAAAGATGGAAAAAAAAAACTACATTCTGGTTACGTTACTTTATAAACTGAAATACTCTCGTCAACATTTTTTCACGAAACCATTAATAAAATGATAAAATCAAAACCTATCGATCAATATGATCAACTAATCTGCTAAAAAAAATATATATATATAAATATATATTTTTTTAAAGATGCTTTTTAAATGCCCCTTTTATTGTGATTTTTACATGTAAATTGGTTTCGGTCTTGAAATAAGAGTGAAAGTATAATAGCAGCACATTCAAACTTTCCCTCTTGAGATCTAAAACTGCTGGTTTTTATTATCTTTTCAGATTGTTTTTATTATGTATTTTAGATAGCACACAGATTACATTACACTTGCACGACCCTAACTTTCTCACTCCATCCCTATAGGTGGCAGTAGTACTCAGAGGGGAGGAGAGAGTAGTGAGTTCCCTCAGATCCATGCATGAAAGTAGAAGTTGCCATTTAACAGTAAAGGTAAAATCCAACAACAGAACAGAATCTGGAAAAGCAAACTTTAAAGTGATTAAAACAATAAAACCCTGAAAACGTTTACATTTAGCTCCCACACGGGAAATCTTTTCAAACCTCTTAGATCAATGGCAAATTTGGATTAAGCAAACATGGCAGACAAAGTAGAAAAATTGTGATAGTATATAGGAAAAGGAAGAAAAGGGATAAAGGAGTGGAGGTGCGATTTGGAGGAGAGTTATTTCATCTTAAGAAATGTGAACTCATTATCAAGCTTTTTCGATTAAATTTCACAAGCATGGATCTAATTAAAAACATTCCCATTTATGATTTGACTTGAAATCAAATCCCTATTAACAGGATTATCCCCCGATAATCTGCAGGTGTGAACTCCACCCTTACCTGTAAATATATTCCACTAATGAAAAGATAAAACTTTTTTTCCCCAGCTTTTTATTGTCATTACACTGTCACAAGTACAGAGCAACAAACTTTACTCTCTGCATTTAACCCATACCCTTATCAGAGGATGTCGGATTCATCCGACCTTAATGCCATTAATACCCGGCAAAGTTCACCATTCTGGATGTTGTTACACAGAAGCGGCTGCTCTACAAGCAGCAAAAAGAACAACAAGCATGGTAGATGATGATGCGGGGAGCAGTATTTATGTTTAACCATCTTGGAAAGATTGTGTTTTTAAGGTTGGGAAAGATCGCTAGATGTGCTCCGGCACTACCATCCATGTTTACTTCCGTAAACACAGAGCACGCTGGCCATTGCATCCTCTACTGCGCATGCGGGACACTTGCGTTGTATGATTGCAATTCACACAGGAGATCACATAGTCGCATATATTTGGAAATGTGAACGGCAACGCAAAAAAATGGATTTCACAAAAAATTTGGAATTGAGCATCAAGGCCTGCAGTGTGAACACAGCCTATAAGTTATAGCATGGTAGCTCTTGAGGACTGGACTTGAGCACCCCTGCTCCATACCTTAACCTCTAGGCCACCACTCCTTGAAACAGAGCTCTCCAAATACTTTGAAAAACATTAATTGTGTATATATATATATATATATATATATATATATATATATATATATATATATATATATATATATATATATATATATATATTCTCAAATGGGCCTTGCGACCAAAGCATTTCCTTTAGCTGTTTTTTTTTTTTTTGTTGTTTATTTTGTTTTGTTTTGATGAACTGGGATGTATATAAAGGTTTACTGTAAAGGTAATGTGCAGTTTTATACTCCAGCTTTATATTTATATGAAATTTGTGCACTCTGTAGTATTCAGTGCTTTAATCAACCATTTGAAGGGTTTTAAAATCTGACCAAGGAGTCATTGCTGTGATATAATCCCTTATTTGGTGTTGGTTCTGGTGGTCTTAAAAATGTTATATCTGGTGGAGCATGTTGACAGTTGCCTTTTGTATCTCTTCTTTTTCTATCTCTGCTTCTGTCTCCTTGAACCCCAGTCGGCCTCAGCAGATGGCTGCTCGCACTGAGCCTGGTTCTGCTGGAGGTTTCTTCCTGTTAAAAGGGAGTTTTTCCTCTCCACTGTCGCTACAAGCATGCTTAGTGTGAGGGATTGCCTTTGAGTCAATGAGTCGATGCGATCAACTGGTTATCATTAGAAAACTTTGAATCACTCTGAATGGATGATCTGGTGAACTGTAAAGTGCCTTGAGATAACCTGTGTTGTGAATTGGCTCTATAGAGATAAACTGAATTTAATTGGATTTGTTTGCGTAAATTTTTCCCAGATTTTAGCCACTTTGGACTAAGGTAAGAAACAGTTTTTATGTTCTCTTCAGTCTGCATGTCCAGCATTCAAACCATTTATGTCTTTAAAACAAGGTTTACAATTTCTTTACATCTAAAAAAAAATGTATAACACTTTTTTATAAAGAGCACCACACCATTCAAGCTGAGGAAGCTCCTCTATTTTTATAAAGAAACAGCATTTTGATAAATTTATTCTAGATCTGCATTAATGCAGACAGTAACTTCTGAGGTTTTCCTCAAATCAGCTGCTCCCTTGGTTTTCGGTGGATTCAGAGTGAAGGTCTATTTACCTAAATTCAGTTTTAAGGCATTCACACAGGAACTGCATCACTGATCAGCCCCTGAAGACGCAGTGGGAATGCTGGCATCTTCTGCAGCTCACTCAAATATCTCTCCAAGCTAAAAATACTTCATCTCATTCTCCTTTCTCTTAAAGATAAGACCTGCTGTGCATTAAGACTAATTAAATGTTTTAATTTTGGACTCTACAAACATTACGTTGCTTTTATTAACAAATGTCACATTTGGGATTTTTAATGAAAGCCATGTATTGGTATTCAGAAAAGCACCATCACACCATGTGAATGAGGGAATTCTGCAGATTCCAGCTATGCTTGATAAACATGTGAATGTTTTTATTTTACACCTGACAGCAGCATGTTTAATGCTTTTAGGTGGTGGATCCTAACATCTGTGTGTGTTTGTGGTCTGTCAGCTTACCTGGGATGAGCAGCTGGGTCCAAATTAAACAGAGGGAGAAAAACATGGTGAGGAAGCCTCCTCCTCCTCCTGCTTGTCCTCCTCTGCTGCGGTTCATGCTGCTTTCCTGCGGCTCAGACTGGAGAAAAGATCCTCTCAGCGATGTCAGGGATCAGCGAGGACAACAGAGGGGATTGTTTTCGCTCACAGCAGCTGTCGCCCCGTCCTCTTCCACCGATCGTTCCCCGCCCTGCGGTGCCCTGCAGCGGCCAGAGGGGAGGAGGAGCAGCCGGTGTGGCGGTGGAGGAGGCGAGTCTGGGAGATAATGAGGAGAGATGACGATCAGCTGGGGATGGAGGGGGGGAGAGAGGGAGACTCTTCAATATTACTTAGAAAAATCCTTTTCTACGGTTAGAAAGACGTAGAGGTCATTTTTAACCAATAAAATAAACGTTTCTTGTTAGAATTATTGTAAATTAAACCTGGTGGGAAAAAACGTACAAAGCTCAATCACCAACTGTAATAGTTCCCAAACCAATAAAGAGATCTTAAATTACCAAACAAATCAGTTAAATTCTTCCAACTTACCCAGTCTAAACATGTCAGCTATTACTTTCATTCTAGCTACATGCTAACATGCAGCTACATGTTAGCATGTAGCTAGCACACCACTTTCTTTATTAATATTTGTGTAAAAACGATGAGCATAAAGTCTTACGTGTTTTTTCTCTGGCCAGAAGTTCAATGGCAAATCCTCCCTCTTCAAGTTGGCAATCCAACATCCTCCGTGGAGGATCAGGAATCGGAATAACTGATTTTTATTCACTTTTAACCGATGTATTACACATCCAACTGCCATGCACGTGGACATTGTCAGCTTAATTATAGCTCTGGTGAATTTCAATGGTGAAGTCCTCTGGAAATCTTCAATAATTGTTGTTGATTGCAGGTGTGTCAAGTAGTTCCCATTGATTTTGCTTGTAAAGCGGGAAGAATGGCGCTAGGCTTATCGCACCGTGACGTCACTGCTGGAAGATGGCAGGAGGGAGGTGTTACTATATTTGCGCAAGAATGGCCGCTCCCAGACCCAGTGAATGCAACAAAAATTATTATTTTTATTTTTCTACTGATTAATACGGTGGCTGGGAAGTGCAAATCAACAATACAAAATCTGAAACACTTTTAAAAATCTTGAAACAACTTTACATTTCAGAAAACAAAATTACAACAAACGAAACACTTTTTACAAATCATAAAACAAATTTACATTTCAGAAAAAAAAATTACAACAACCGAAACACTTTTACAAATCAAAAAACAAATTTACATTTCAGAAAACAAAATTACAACAAACGAAACACTTTTACAAATCATAAAACAAATTTACATTTCAGAAAACAAAATTACAACAAACGAAACACTTTTACAAATCATAAAACAAATTTACATTTCAGAAAACAAAATTACAACAAACGAAACACTTTTACAAATCATAAAACAAATTTACATTTCAGAAAACACTTTTACAACTGACAAAATCTGACGGAAAGGGAGGGACTGTCTTCGAAGCTTACCCGGAAGTGATAACCTGAGAGTTCATGCAGGATGGAAGCTAATCGAGTTGCGTTTTGCCCGTTCTGCGGCACTCATATGAGCAGTTTAAACATTTTAAACTTACATGTGTACTGAGGTACCAGTGTGAATTTCATGTGTGTAGGACAATTCTTAGGTTAAAAACAAGGGGGATGCATTTTGTGGCAGGTCCTTGCCAAAAACTGCATCCCCTGCTATCTCAGAGGAGTTGACACTTGTACGTCTGTATTCCTGTATATTCATCAGTAATTAAGTACAAGGATCAGCAAATGCAAATTCTGCCCTGTAAAACAATGACAGTGCAATTGTTGCTTCATATGATCTGAAGCCCCATTTGGAGCTTTTAAACAGGATTTTGAAAAACCTTGATAAATTGCTGCTGTAATATTATAGATTTTTTAGAATAAAAAGCTAGCAGATGTGCATAAACAAACAAACAAAAAAATACCATACAGTTCAGTAAAAATACAGTTCTGCTATGCCTCATTCTTGTAAGTTTAAAATGTTCCAATGCTCCTGAATGCACCATAGCTTTCTGACGCGCAGCGAACGCATCTCACTGGTCTGTGAACGCTGTGCTATGTAGATGCGCGTTTGATTTTCCACTTAAGAGAAAGCTTTGCAAACTCAAAACTCACGTCGGCTATCACGGTTTAGTGTTGTGTGTAAATAGCAAGAGACCACAACAAATAAATCAGCCGTACCATGGTCAAAATCTTTGGATTTAATGTTGTTCAAAAAATCCGTACTTTTGTAAATTAATCTGCCAAATAACCACAACTTTTTTCCCACGAGAGGTATTTTTAAACGTTTTTATATCATTAATATAAGAACCTAAGCTCCATTGAACATATTTTAATCCGTTTTCCTCGTCGATATGCAGTTCAACAGAGCGAGGCGCGCTCCCGCGACTGGGGATGCATTTTTCGGCAGGCATGCACTTTTGGGCATAACACCTGTCTTGTGCGAGATTCTGTTTCCCTGTGAAGATCTGTTCCCCCTGTGTCGGGAGCGCGCATTGCAGCCAGAGAGGCGGATCTGACCATTTTCAAGGCGCTCCTGATCATTTTTCAGTGAAAACAGCTCATATAATCATGTCAACTTTGTAACATACAGTTTAATCGTTTACTCTTTTTACAAATTTGTAAAATAAATACTTTAACGAGGTCTTCTTAAGCTGTTTTGTGTTGTTTTTTTTAAACGCCAAGAGAATCGGCATTTCTCCAACTTTTGTCCCTTCAGCCTGACAGAAAAAAACGGCAGTCACCAAACAGATTTCCAACACGTAGTGTATTTTCTATTTTTCATTGCTGATATAAGAGGATGGAAACTGGCTGATAGCAGGGAACACACATTAGAATTTCTGGTTAGTCCCCTTCTAATGTAAAATACTGAAATAATCCGGTCCCCCTTTGATTTTTGCAAATAAATAGTAAATATGAACAAATCCACAGGATTTGTTGTTGATGGTTAGAGGAATAAGCACAGTTAAAGACCTGCAGGTACTTCTTCCCATGTTATGGAGGGGAGCTGGTAGGAGTGCTGACTGAAAACTTCAACCTGACCCTGGCTCACGCTGTGGTACCGACACGCTTAAAGTCCACCTCTGTCGTCCCGATCCCCAAAAACTCCAACCCATCCAGACTCAATGACTACCATCTGGTAGGCCAGATTCAAAGGCCGGTTATGTCTAGAGTGTCGCCGAGGTCTGGTCGGATTCCAAGAATCCTCGTTATTTGGCCTACAAATGCATCCTTCTTTATGCCCGATTTGAAGGACGGGTCTGGTGTATCCCCCATAGCCTTGGTTATCCCAGGATTCATTGTGAGTCCATGCTCAGAGGAAAAAGGTACTTAGTGGTGAATATTGAAAGTTCACTGACTGGCTTCTAAATACATTACAGACTGGTTGGCAGGGGATCAACAGGCAGACCTCTCAGGTCTACTGGATCAGATCCACTCTGCAGAACCATAAAGTGCATTAGGTTTCTGACATTCTGCATAAAACTGGAAAAAACAGACATTTACTGGGGTTGATTTAACTGAATACTTTAATACGAAAACGTTTTTCAGCCATTTGAAAGAGAAATTTGTTTCCAAAGCTATAAAGGTTATTCATTACCTTTGAGGTATTATAAGCAACAGTTTGATATTTTTCAGTAAAGTGAAGCAGCAGCTGCTGGAACCTGCAGTATTTGCTTCTTCTGTCCACTAGATGGCGCTTTAAGTGCAGATACCGCTTTACTTTTTAGTTGTTTTGAGGAAGACTCCAATCCCTGATGTTTTTTTTTTATTGCCTAAAAGGAAAAATGCACACTTGAGTTAAAAAAAATAACCCAGATTAGCCAATAAAATCTAAACCAGGCCTCCTCCTCTTTGGCTGAGAGGTTTCAGAACATCTGAAAGAAGAATGTGGAAATTCTCAATGAGTGTTTATACAGAGAAAAATTAATCAGCTCATTTCAAACTGTCTGATTACTTAAATCTGAAGCGTGGAGGAAAGAAACTGATCCAGATTGAGCCTGGAAAACTGGGTCAGCCTTTCTGGTACAGAACTGGACTGTTTTAAATCCTACTTGAAAGAAAGGGCCTTTACGTGCTTATAGCCACAAATATCCTGTGGCTCCAGGATTGAAGGACTAACGTCTCAGCAGGACTTTGAAAAACTACTTCCTGCTTTGTTCATCCTGAGTAGAGTCTATATCTGCAGTGGTGTCTTCACAGGTCAGCCTGGAAAGTGGATCAGACAGCTGCAGTTGATCCAAAATTCTACTGCCTGCATCCTCACTAGAACTAAGAACTTAGAGAACATCAACCTGATTCTAAAGTCCTTCTTCTGGCACCCTGAATCTCAGAGAATAGATTAAAAATCCTTCTATTAGATTAGAAATCACTGACTGGCTTCTAAATACATTACAGACTGGTTGGCAGGGGATCAACAGCCAGACCTCTCAGGTCTACTGGATCAGATCCACTCTGCAGAACCATAAAGTGCATTAGGTTTCTGTCATTCTGCATAAAACTGGAAAAAACAGACATTTTCTGGGGTTGATTTAACTGAATAATTTTATACTAAAATGTTTTTCAGCCATTTGAAAGAGAAATTTGTTTCCAAAGCTATAAAGGTTAATCCTTACCTTGGAGGCATTATAAGCATTAGTTTGATATTTTTCAGTAATGTGAAGCGGCAGCTGCTGATTCCTGCAGTATTTGCTACTTCTGTCCACCAGATGGCGCTTTAAGTGCAGAAATCGCTTTACTTTTTAGTTGTTTTGAGGAAGACTCCAATCCTACATGTTTTTTTTTGTTTTTTTTTGCAACTAATCTTAGAAACGCTCAGCATCATAGAATTATGATGTTTTTAAGCCTGATGTTTTTTTTGTTTTTTTATTTATTGCCTAACAGGGAAAATTCACACTTAAGTTGAAAAATAACCCAAATTAGCCAATAAAATCTAAACCAGGCCGCCGCCTCTTTGGCTGAGAGGTTTCAGAACATCTGAAAGAAGAATGTGGAAATTCTCGATGAGTGATTACAGAGCGTGTGGTTTTCACACAGAGAAGCTGGTCGCCTCCAGGCATTTACGTCATGTAAATTAGTCCAGAAGAAGCCTGGAGGAGAGAAACCGAGTCGTCTGATCTAGAACCATGATCAGCAGCAGTTAGAAACTGTAGCTATTCTATCCCACCTTAGCATCATCCCTCCATCACCTTGCTTTAGAAATAGCAAGAGGTGTTTATGTTGTTCTGTCTGGTTTTATCCATGATGCAGCAGCCGTAACTTAATGTAAACAGCTTTTTCCTTCGACCTCCTCAAAGAATCTGATCTTTTTCACTGACCTGAGAGCCTGTAGTCCCAGCAAGCTTGTAGGTTTGTGCTTATGCCCTTAAGGATGTTCCAACATCATCTTTTTGGCAGCCCACGTATTTAATTTACATTTGATTCCTTACAAAACAGCCTCTCTGATCAAAGTCCTAAATCTGTATAAAACTTCGGACTCTTTGGGAACTTTTAGGTTTCTAGAAAGGTATAAAATGGGCATGTAGGCATTAACCTGATTATTTTTTAAATTATTGTAAAATGTGTTGTTTTTTTTTTTGGTCTTTATTAATGTTTGGTTGAATGTTAAAATGTGTTGTTTTTTTTTTTGGTCTTTATTAATGTTTGGTTGAATGTTATAGATTATGTATAATCCTACTTTCTTATCTAATTTCAGTGAGACCTGTGGCTAAATTCATGCATTTGATCAACAGGATGAATTCTGTGGCGATAAAGGGTGTCCTGATCTTTAGTTTAAGCACAATTAAATGTTTTAATAAAATACCCAAAGTTCTGTTCTAAACCAAAACGGCAGACATGGATTCCAGAAAATAAAACAGACAGATTTTTTGTATGGTTTCATTTCCCTTTAAGCTCAAGTGAAATCAGTTCCAAGGAAAACAAACAACAGAAAAGAAACATGTCGTTTTCACGTTTTCCACAAGCAAGAAAACATTGAAGGTTCAACATTCAGTTTGATCAGTTTAACATCCTTTTTGATTAAAAAACAAAAAGCAAACATAATCTTAGAGCTGTGGCAGCAGGTTAACAGAGTGAGACGAACCAACAGAACATCAGGATCTAACTCTCCATCATCAAAACAGATCTTATGGCTTTTTCCTCAGTGCTTTTAATTTACAATAATCTGAAGCAAACAAAACTTTAATGAGTCCCAAGAAAACAAACATTTCAACCTACTTGTCTTTTTTTAAAAGATTTTCAGAAAATTAAAACCAAACATAAAAATATATCTATTATTTCCCCACACATATAAAAAGGTGCAAACTCAAAGATATATTTATTAAAACACAAATATGGTTTAAAAAATATACTTTAAATGCTGGCCCAGAGTTAGGTCTGGAAGCTTCCCCCTCCTTGCAGGAATGAAAGGCACTAGTGGACGCAGTCCTCGCACCGCGGCGGATAAACAGCAGAGAAAGCGGGACGTCCCGTCGGCGGCGCTGCTCCTTTAGTAGGGGGGAGGGGGGTTCTGCAGCTCCTCGTACTTTGGAAGTCTGGGGGTGAAGATGGCGGGAACGCTGAGCAGGACGGTGGCTGTGTTGCGCTGGCGCAGCTGGTGGATCATGATGCAGGACAGGATCGTGCCGAGAACCTGAGAGACGAGAAGCAGGGATTACTAACAGAACTTTAGATGTTTGAACTCCACACGGATAAAACTAGGGCTGCCAACTCCCTGATTATAAAAAAAAGGGACACCTCATAGTGAGAAAAATTGTGCCGACACAACATGAAGTGTGCTTTATATTTATTATCGCTGATTTTTTCCCCCATTCCTCCCTATATTTCTGTATCCTTTTTTTTTCCAGAGGCGAAGATGCATCGCCCCCAAAAAGCAGCGCTGCAAAAATGGAAATCTAAATGAGTGATTTTTGCTTAAATTAAATGCATTTTTTCTGGAATTGAGAAGGTAAATGAGATACTTTGCCAATGAAACAAGATCATTTACATTTAAAATAAGAAAAAAACAATTGCTTTGTCTTATTTAAAGTGCATATTATCAAATTATCTTGTTTTATGAGTGAAAATACTCATTCCATTGGCAAATCATTTTATTTATCTGCTAAAATTAGCGGTAAATACACTCTATTTAAGAATTTTTTTTTACTTAAAGCTATGGTTTTTGCAGTGAGTGTCAGCATTTCAATTACTCAGTTCGTCCCCCATACTGCTCTGTTTTCTTCCGCTATCATCTCCGTGAGCAACACTTGGCTCGACCAATGGGATGAGGGTATTCTGGATCGTTACATATATGCTGTCAGCTCATTGGTCACAACGTAGGTCAAGGCCCGGGAACAAGTTTACCGTCAGTTTTGTATCTAACGTTTCCTTGTTCTTCATTTTCTATTTGATTTTTACTGAATATTTTCTTTTTACTGTCACAGTAAATTGAAAAAGTGCGTCCGTTTTCCACTAAATACGGGACAGAGACTTCTTTTTCTAAATACGGAACGATTCCATTTTTTTCAAGGGATGGTTGGAAACTCTAGATAAAACCTTTTTATCTAGAAGGGTTTATTATTTCCAGCTGAATCTGCCTTGATCCTTCAGAAGCTTTCAACCTGAACTGAAGCCTCTAAATATGAACTTTGAAAGTGAAGCAGCTCAGAGGAGACGGAGCGTCTGTCTTTACGCCTCTGTGACCTTCATGCTGTTTAATTCCTGCTTCTTCAGAGGCCGGGAAACAAAACAGGAATGTAAAGACAGACTATCTCTAATCTGAGCAGATAAAGCTGATTTCTTCGGGCTTACTTCATGTTGAGAACAGCTCCTGTGGCGCAGTAGGACTTTAAAACCAGGTTATGTCGCTCTAAGAAGCTGCTAGTTTAAATAAACTAAAGGTTTTACTCACAGCCAGAGAAGCCAGAGTGAAGACGACCCCGAGAACGATGTCAGCCAGCAGCAGGACGTAATGCATGAGGATGGGGAAACAGGGCTGCAGGAGAGAAGAGGAGGGGGGTCAGTTTAAACGTTTAAATGATTCAGTTTTACTGCAGATGAGCGCAGGTTTACTCACCTTGCTGTAGATGGACCTGCTTTGGGTGAGATACTGGAAGAGACAGACACACAGAAACATGAGCGTCTCCAGGTGGATCAAACACGTGAATCTGACGGAGGCTGAGCTCAGGTACTCACCTGGTAGCCGATCCTCTTGCACTCGTACTCCTCCTCCTCCTCAGGGTTGCAGATGCATGTAGAGGGTATGTCGTTATTCCAGTCTCTGTAGCTGAACAGGCCGCAGCAGTGTAACTGAAACCACAGAAGAAGAGGGAAGAGGTTACAGAAACTTCCAGGAGTTTCCTCCAAATGTGGCGGCTGGCTTCGCTCCCGTTCGCCCACATGGACCCCAGAGATGAGGCTCTCTGCCGAGGCGTCCCGAAAGGTTTTCTACCAGAACCCCGTTTGTTTCACTCCTTAAGACATGGCAGACATGGAGTCAATGCATGGATGCAAGAATAAGATCTCAGGTCAAATATGCTTCCATGCAGTTCTTTTCTGTGGAAAATTTGAGCAAACTTGGAAATAATCCTGCAGCAGGATGAGGTAGAAACCCCGTATGTTATTTTTTCTAATTAACCTTTATTTAAACAGGAAATAATCCCATTGAGATCAAAAACCTCTTTTTCAAGGAAGTCCTGGCCAAGAGGCAGCAAAGTAATAACATAATAAAAAGGGATACATTAAATTAAAGGTACATTAAAAAAAAAAAAAAACATACCAAGTAAAACAATTACAGATCATTGAGGCTGCTTGAAATTCTTTCACTTTCAACTTAAAAGTCAGCTTCCAGTTTCTTTATAAACATTCAACGCACAAGGAGCTACGTATCTAAAGGTGTTCTTCCCTGGCTCTGTGCGGGAACAGTGATCAACAGCTGATCGTTGGATCTCAGGGCAGAAGAAGCCATGCTTTTCTGTGGAAGTACGGTACAAATGTTAGAGGGCAGTAATCCAAGAAGGGCCTTGGAAATAAAAGCTTAGGAATGAAGCTGCCTTCCAGCAGCAGCAGCTGCCTCTGCTAGATTGGCTGGGATGAAACTTTGAGAAACAATTCTCTATAAAAAAACGTCCTTTCAGAGAAACTTTGCTTTTTCTCTGATTTTTTTTACAAATATTTTTATTTTCGATCTTTTTCTTTTTTCAATTTTTAAAAAGGAGAAATGCAAAATCTGTTACAAAAAAAATAAATGAAACTAATTCCTTTTTTAAATCCAATATCAAAACGAAAAAGCAACGTTCCCCTTAAGACCTTTTTTTCTTTAAAAAAAGGAAGTTTTTCAAAGTTTCACTTCAGGATTGAACTTCTTTTTTGGTTTTCCTTTTAAGAAGCATTTTCTTCTGCAATAATAGTGAAACAAAATTCACTCCATAGCTTGTAGCTTCCCTGCAGCAGACGCCGTTTTCGGTTTTTCTACTGATGCCTGAGAATTAAACGGCGGCGTTTTTCATGTGGTGTCGACCAGCATGAAGAAGTCAAAACCTCCAGCTTGTGATTGGCTCTAAGGGGGGGTGGGGGATCTCCTGTGGTGGGCTTCTGCTGATGTTCCCATGGCAACGTAGACCAGAGGTTTCCAGACATTCACCTGAAAAATAGTTTTAATTGCTTCACTCTGCATTTGTTTTATATATATTTACATTTATAGAGTAATATTCATTTCTACATCAATATATCAATTATTAGCTAAAATATTAATTATGCTATTGTGCTTTTCAAATCATTTTAATGTTATATTTAACATTTCAGTGATGTATAATATTAGAGGTTATCAATGATGGGTCATGAGCTCAAAATTAGCTAAATGAGTAAAATAATTAATGTAATTTAAAAAAAAATCAAATTACGGTGACCCTGAACATTATTAATTCACTTTATGTTTAAATAATTAAATGAATATAGAGTAAAATAACTGCATGTATTCTTAGGGGTTCCTCAGCTTATTTAATGGATTATTTTTATTTTTAGGGGTCAAAGCTTAAAATGTTTTGGAAAAACTAATAAACAATTAAATGCAGCTTACAATGGAACATTGAAATGGATTCATATGAGTTGCATCACAATGATAAACGTTTAAAGCGCCTCCCCAGCTGCACTCTGGGAACGTCTGGGTTAAAGGGAAACGGAAATCTAAATATTTACGCCAGCAAACATCTGACCCAGCTTACAACGGTGCAAAATTTATTGCGTATTAAAGGAAAAATAACCACTTTATTGGTCAGGGAACAAGATGAGTGATGCTTTTTTTTTGTAGTTCTGCTTTTTTTAGTCAGAGCAAATGTAGACGTTAAAAACAGGAAGTGATGAAGGAACACGGAGGGTTAATGAGAGATGGCCGTTTACATCCTGATGGTCAAATGACTTCCTCCAACAGGTGGAGGTCGGCGCCTGTATTTGCTAAGCAAATAAACCAGAGCAGGATGGAGGTTACAGCAGCAGCACTTTGCGAGAAAGAACAGTGACGTGTTTGTGGTTCAGGTGGGCACCAACAAGGCTCTGAAACAAGCAGAAAGGAAACTTTAAACCACACAGGAGGTGGTATAAACTTTCACATCCATCACATTTTTTTTTCCTTCTTCCTGTAGGTTTTTGTTGAACCTTAACTTGAATTCTTCTGCCTGAACTTGAACGGAGGCTTGATTTTAATATTTCAAAACAAACTTGGAAAATGTTAAATAGATTCGAGAGAATCAGCTGGAGGGGGGTTAAATATCTCACCTTCTCCTGCAGCATGTCGGCCATGTGCTTTATCTGGAAGGATGCGTCGCTGAGAGGCAGAAACTCCTTGAACTTCTCCTCCATGATGCCCTCCAACTACAAAAGCAACAAACCAAACGGAGCGAATAAATTCAAAGGCAGAAACATTGTCAGTCCAACCAAACCATAAATTCCCTCAATGAAATAAAAGTAAATACATTTCACTACTAAATTAGTAAAATACAAATAAAAGAAGAAAACATTTAACCATCTGGAGAAAAAAAAATTTCTGGACTTAAAAATAAATAAATAATTAATACATTTCTGAATTGAAAAAATTGTTTTTAACCCAATTTAAATTTATCTAATCTATTTTCACTATCTTTGCTTTATTACACTTTATTTCTTATTCAACCACTATAACCAACCAACCAAAATTAAGGCATAAAATGAAGTCAGATTTAATATAAGAAGATCAGGGTTCAGGTATTATTTATGTCTGTAGAAGTCTAACAATCCTCCACTGTCACTATGCATTTCTATTGGAGAGCACTTATTTAGCAAGTTTCTATGGTTTCATGGCTTTAGTTTGCAGTTTTTCAGTAAAATAAGATTGAAAGCTCAAAGGTGTTTGGTGACACCAAGTCATGAATGTCCAACTCTTTTTAAACCTTCTTTAGCATCATCAGGTCTTCAAAGGCTTCAATTGTATAAAATAATTTTTTGTTTTCATAATTTCCTTTGCAGAGATCATTGCTCTAGTATTTCAACCTTGCTGCTATTGATTTATCTGTCAGCCATGTTTTGCTCTTTAAAGAGCCTAAGCCTCCATCTTAGATACCGATATGTGCTTGATTCCTGAAGCTGATTTTTTTTTTTCCCATTTCCATTTTAATGGAATAAAAATGACACATTGATAAAACAAAAATTGTATTAATCAATAAAAAAAAATGATAAACAAATAAATAAAAAAAACAATGGAAATGTTGGCCTAAAGTTTAAAACATGTGTTGAAAGTAATAAAAAAAAAAAACAAACACTTAAATAAATTAGTAACGACCAAACCTGGAAAGATCAGTAATCTGGGATCAATTAGATCGAACAGAAACTATACAATTAAGGGAATAAAATCAGAATTTTAGGTCAAAGAGAATAAAAGGGTAACATGATGAGATTGAAGTCATATCCTGCTTTAATGTAATGCATGCCTAGAAAAGGATGTAATGATGTCACAAGCGGGCGTCCTCTTCCTTTACGGAAGTAAACATGGATGCTGGAGCTCATCTTATGCTCTTTTACTTCTTTCCCCAACCTCAGCCGGTGCATTATTAACACAAGGTTTTTTAAGATGGTTGAAAATAAAGACGGCTCTCTTCATCATCCTCCCTCAGGGTGGTTTTTCTTCCTGCTTATGTGTAGCAGGAAGCAGCCATTAGTAATGTTCAAGTCGGGTGAATGTGACCTGGTTGATCAGAAACGGGTCGCATTTGAAAAGATCAGGTAGTGGTTGTATACAAGCAAATAAATAAATAAAAACCAAAAATTGGATTATGGTCACTTCAGGCTGCAGTTTGGGTGATCTCTGTTCATATCTCTATTGAAGCTTCTCTCTTATCAAAATTACTTTTTATTCCGGTGATATTCTGACTTTATTCTCTAGCTTAGTATAGCCCTGATTCTCTGTCATACAGTTCAAATGTTTACTGATCAAATCCAACGGTTTTGTGTGAAGAATTGCTTCTGCTGGAGGAAGAGAGACATTACCTGAGGACGTGCAACAGCTGACGGGATTCCTGCTCGGATCATGAGCAAGGCTCCGAGGATCATGCAGACCAGGAACTGAGGGAAAACAGAAAGGAAAACCAAGTTTGGACCATAATCTTACATCTGAGCCATGCTGGACCTCTGGGAGACGCACATTTCTACGCCATCAACAGCAGGACTGGACAGATTTAACTCATTTATTTATACAACATTTAATTAGACTTTAATGAACGTGGCAGGTAGGTGGTTAATAGTGAACAGAACCATGGACTGAAAGCGTTTGTGCTGGTTCTGACCGAGAGCGACCTCATTCTCCACCCAGTAAAGCATTTAAAACATTAAACTAGCTAATATTTCCATCATCTGACCTCTGATGAATTGATCCATTTATGAATCTAACAGAACTGATTCTGAGGGGTATAAAAAAACGATAAGCAGAAGTCCTGACGTTCTTGCAGCTGTTTTAAGTTCCTGTTTAGGACTAATTTCACCTCTGACAAAAAACGTCATCTGCTTGCGTGGCAACGGCTCCAACATGATGAAACATGTGAAATCACCAGAATCTCCAAACTAACGGCATCCTGTTGGATCAGAAACTGCTTCCCACAGCACTCACCACAATCAGAGACGCTTTGCTCTCCTTGTAGGCCCCGTAGGCCCCCAGGAGGCTGAGCATCATGGTGACGGCGCCCATCACGTACAGGCAGATGATGCCACTGGCCCGGCTTTCCATCTGCAGAAAAAAAGGTTTCAAATTTAGACTTTAAGGACACCTTTAGTTTAGTCCGTTCGGTTTGTTCTCTTACGCTTGAGTCTTCGTTACTGCTGGTGAAGATCTGCGACAGCACGGCGAGGCCAATGATGATCCCCCCGACAATCTGAAAGTAAAATGAGATTAAATTTATTCATCCAGCCTGTTGAACACACCCTGTTTCTCCGGTCAGTTCTGCTCCAGTTACGAGAAAACCCACAGAGATAAAAAGAAAGTAACCTGGGTACTAAGCTGTTGGGTAACAGGATGTTACCCTGAAAGAAGGACCTCTTTTATGATTTCACCTAACTGCTTCCTCCCAACATTCAACCTTCCGCTCTAAAATAACACACATAAACAGATAGAAAAAGCGTCTGCTCCGTCTCTGGCGCCAAGCTTCGTTTTCTAAACTGATGACCTTTAACATGAAGACAGATAAACACCCTGAAATCAGCTTGAAGGTTGCTTTTTTGGGGTTTATTAATGTTAGTTCAGGATCTAAAAATGCAGTAAAACAGACACAGGCCTTGTTGCTAAACAAGGAACCATTTCTCTGTTTGTGAAACTTGAAAAACTTGTTTGATGATTTACTCAAAGCTGTGGCCTGAGCTCAGCTGCCTGAACATGTCCAACCAGAGCAAACACCAGTGCCAGCAGGTAACCTGAGTGCAGGGAACGCCCACAGGCCTGGTTTTATGAAACCACACTGAGAAAAATAAATAAATCAATAAACAAAACAAGAGCAGAGAAATTAAAACAGTTTCTGCCGTTGATACAAAGATTTAAAGCTGATTTTTTAAAACTAAAACAGAAACAAAAACATGACAAAGAAAGAACTATTTAGGCTTAAATCATCCAACTGTTGAAACATCTTTAAAAGAAAATACTTTTACTCATTTTATCCTGATTTAAAAAGAGTGGAAAATAATTCCTGTAGTAAAAATAAAAATCATAGACTTAGAAATAAAAATAAAACATTAACATAAAGTGTGGGTTTTAATTAAACAGAGGATCATTTGAAACTTTAATGAGGATTAATTTATAGCCAAAGGGCCAGTTCACTCTTTTACTTTGTTTTATAAACCACAAAACATCCAGTTTGATCAAACTAAAACATCCAAGATAAAAAGACAACCTAGAATTAAGTCATTTTTTAAATTTTCTCCAAAAAATCGTATGAATAAATGGACAGCGCTGAATGTTTCCGCAGTTTTTCTAAACTTTCATTTTAGCGGCACACCTGTCCCCTTTGGACCTGATGCCATTATACAGACATCGCCACACCTAGAAATACACGATTAAATAACACATATGACCGACTACAGCGGTAAAATAAACTTTGTTTGACTATAAAACGCTCAGTATGACACGGTATTAATGTGAAATGGAGCTAACGGTCCTCAGCTTTAACTGCGCACTTTTAATTCCGACCCGGTTTCTGGATAAAAGCGCGAAACTTACCGCGAAGAACAGGTTAAACCCGATAAAAGTCCGTTTGAGGCAGGTGTTTATTTTAGCCATGGTTGCGAAGGAGAACAAAACAGGAAAAAAACAACTTTTAACAGCGACGTTTCCGTCCAAAGAGAGTCCGAGTTCAGAGAGGAGATGGAGGACAGCCGTAATGTCTTAGAGATATATGCAAGGGGCGGTGTTTGCGTTGGATTTATACCCTGGGCGGGGCTTGTACTGCAGGGGGCGGGGCTTATGTAAGAGTTTTATTTAAATCGAAAGTGCTCCCTCCTTGGCTGACGGGAAGGGATGAGTGGAAAATCCCAAAAAGATGAGGACAGAGTTACGGGAACAAACTGACAGCTGGGAGAATTTATAGACTCACTAAAAAGATTTCACAATTCTGTAAAATAATGACAAATAAAACGAATGCATTTTATGTGGCTTTTGATTCAGTCTGTAGGATTTGTCATTTATAACAGATACAAGTGCTGAATATGTAATGTAAGTTAGCCTCAGAGTTTTAAATCTGAGAGTCAAAGTGAGGCCCTGGGGCCACTCACAGGCTTGGAAAAAAAAAAAAATAAAAAAAAAAATATATATATATATATATATATATATATATATATATATATATATATGCCTAAAAAGTGGAACAGACAGCTGCAGCTGACCCAGAACCCTGCTGCCTGTGTCCTCACTAAGACTAAGTAAATAGAGCACATCACCCCAGTTCTAAGGTCCTTACATTGGCTCCCTGTTTAGACTTTAATACACTTTAAAATACTTCTGTTAGTCTATAAATCCCTGAATGGTTTAGCACCTAAATACATTGCAGACTTGCTATCAGTGTATCAATTCTCCAACCACTCAGGTATTCTGGATCCAGCCTGCTCTGCATACCTAGAACCAGAACTAAACATGGAGAAGCAGCATTTAGTTCCTATGATCCACTTTTATCTGGAACAAACTTCCACAAAACTGTAAAATTGCGGAAAGCCTGAGTTCCTTTAAATCACGACTAAAAACACATTTTTTTAGGATTGCCTGCCACTGTTCTGGTTAAACAGTCCAACTGAAAAATCTTTAGTTCAACTTTTATATTTTCTTTAGTCCAACAGTTTTTAATGTTCTTTTTTGTTTCTGCATTTTTTATTTTATTTTCTTCCCTACTTACTCTGATTTAGTTTTATTTTCTTATATTTAATCATGTTAAGCACTGTGCATTGTCTTTGTACTGAATTGTGCTATACAAATCCTTGCCTTGACTATAAGTGTATATATATATATATATATATATACACTCACTGGCCACTTTATTAGGTACCCCATGCTAGTAACGGGTTGGACCCCTTTTGCCTTCAGAACTGCCTCAATTCTTCGTGGCATAGATTCAACAAGGTGCTGGAAGCATTCCTCAGGGAGTTTGGTCCATATTGACATGATGACATCACACAGTTGCCACAGATTTGTCGGCTGCACATTCATGATGCGAATCTCCCGTTCCACCACATCCCAAAGATGCTATTGGATTGAGATCTGGTGACTTCTGGTGTGGTCTTCTGCTGCTGTAGCCCATCTGCCTCAAAGTTCGACGTACTGTGCGTTCAGAGATGCTCTTCTGCCCACCTTGGTTGTAACGGGTGGTTATTTGAGTCACTGTTGCCCTTCTATCAGCTCGAACCAGTCTGGCCATTCTCCTCTGACCTCTGGCATCAACAAGGCATTTCCGCCCACAGAACTGCCGCTCACTGGATGATTTTTCTTTTTCGTACCATTCTCTGTAAACCCTAGAGATGGTTGTGCGTGAAAATCCCAGTAGATCAGCAGTTTCTGAAATACTCAGACCAGCCCTTTTGGCACCAACAATCATGCCACATTCAAAGTCACTCAAATCACCTTTCTTCCCCATACTGATGCTCGGTTTGAACTGCAGGAGATTGTCTTGACCATGTCTACATGCCTAAATGCACTGAGTTGCCGCCATGTGATTGGCTGCTTAGAAATTAAGTGTTAACGAGCAGTTGGACAGGTGTACCTAATAAAGTAGCCGGTGAGTGTATATATATATATATACAGTGGGGCAAAAAAGTATTTAGTCAGCCACCAATAGTGCAAGTTCTCCCACTCAAAAAGATGAGAGAGGCTGGTAATTTTCATCATAGATATACCTCAACTATGAGAGACAAAATGAGAAGAAAAAAAATCCAGAAAATCACATTGTCTGATTTTTAAAGAATTTATTTGCAAAATATGCTGGAAAATAAGTATTTGGTCAGTTACAAACAAGCAAGATTTCTGGCTCTCACAGACCTGTAACTTCTTCTGTAAGAGGCTCCTCTGTCCTCCACTCGTTACCTTCATTAATGGCACCTGTTTGAACCCGTTATCAGTATAAAAGACACCTGTCCACAACCTCAAACAGTCACACTCTAAACTCCACCATGGCCAAAACTAGAGAGCTGTCAAAGGACATCCGAAACAAAATTATAGACCTGCACCAGGCTGGGAAGTCTGAATCTGCAATAGGTAAACAGCTTGGTGTGAAGAAATGAACTGTGGAATCAATTGTTAGAAAATGGAAAACAAACAAGACCACTGATAATCTTCCTCGATCTGGGGCTCCACGCAAGATCTCACCCCGTGGGGTCAAAATGATCACAAGAACGGTGAGTAAAAATCTCAGAACCACACGGGGGGACCTAGTGAATGACCTGCAGAGAGCTGGGACCAAAGTAACAAAGGCTACCATCAGTAACACACTACGCCGCCAGGGACTCAAATCCTGCAGTGCCAGACGTGTCCCCCTGCTTAAGCCAGTACATGTCAAGGCCCGTCTCAAGTTTGATAGAGAGCATTCGGATGATCCAGACGATGACTGGGAGAATATCATATGGTCAGATGAAACCAAAAGAGAACTTTTTGGTAAAAACTCTACTTGTCGTGTTTGGAGGACAGAGAATGCTGAGTTGCATCCAAAGAACACCATACCTACAGTGAAGCATGGGGGTGGAAACATCATGCTTTGGGGCTGTTTTTCTGCTAAGGGACCAGGACGACTGATCCGTGTGAAGGAAAGAATGAATGGGGCCATGTATCGTCAAATTTTGAGTGAAAACCTCCTTCCACCAGCTAGGGCATTGAAGATGAAACGTGGCTGGGTCTTTCAGCATGACAATGATCCCAAACACACCGCCCGGGTAACGAAGGAGTGGCTTCGTAAGAAGCATTTCAAGGTCCTGGAGTGGCCTAGCCAGTCTCCAGATCTCAACCCCATAGAAAATCTTTGGAGGGAGTTGAAAGTCTGTGTTGCCCAGCGACAGCCCCAGAACATCACTGCTCTAGAGGAGATCTGCATGGAGGAATGGGCCAAAATACCAGCAACAGTGTGTGAAAACCTTGTGAAGACTTACAGAAAACCTTTGATCTCTGTCATTGCCAACAAAAGGTATATAACAAAGTATTGAGATGAACTTTTGTTATTGACCAAATACTTATTTTCCAGCATATTTTGCAAATAAATTCTTTAAAAATCAGACTATGTGATTTTCTGGATTTTTTTTCTTCTCATTTTGTCTCTCATAGTTGAGGTATATCTATGATGAAAATTACTGGCCTCTCTCATCTTTTTAAGTGGGAGAACTTGCACTATTGGCGGCTGACTAAATACTTTTTTGCCCCACTGTGTATATATATATATATATATATATATATATATATATGTGTGTGTGTGTGTATGTACACAGTCTAGCAAATTATGTTAGTATATAATGTATAGATCAGGGGTAACCAATTAAAAATTAGCGGGGTCCGAATAAAGAATTAACTATCAGTAAAGGTCTGGATGGAGACATTTTCAATTATTATCTGTTACTTTAAACAGAATTTAACACTGAAATAAAAGGAGGTTTTTATGCATCCATGTTAAACATTTAATTTTTGAATAAAAAAAAAAATAGAACATTTTTCCATTTAAAAATCTAAAGTGTTTTTTGAAGTAGAGAACAACAATGGTTCATTTTGGTATATAGACAATTTCCTGATCCGCATATGTCATAAAACACCTGAACTGACCATTTGTTTTTGTTTTTTTCCTGGCTTAATGAGAGCAGTGGGCTTTATGCTGCCCTGCAAGGCTTTAAACCTGGGTTGAATGGAGACAAAGTCATTCTCAGGCACATTAATGAGCTTATTTATTCCCAAAAACTAAGACTGCTTGTTTAAATGATTGGATGCAAACTAATGAATTTAATAATAAAGCACAGAACCGCAGAGGAAGTCGGAGCGGAGCAAGACGGGAGAAACAGCGGAGGCTGTAGGCTTTGCTTTGCGTAGGAGGTCTGGAGCGCAGCGGGCGGAGATAGAGGATCTGGGATTTCGGTGTAAGACACTGTCGTCGACCAACATGCGGTAATTTCTAAATGTTTTAAATCAGGTTGGGTCCAGATTAGCCAGCAGGTTGGTCCGGATCAGAACTACGGTCCGCTAATCCATGACCTCTAGTATAGATCCTCCTCTTCCTGTGGAGGATGAGGAAAGCCCACCTGCCCCCACCCATCCTCACCACCTTCTACAGAAGCACCATAGAGAGCGTTCTGACCAGCTGTCTCACTGTGTGGTGTGGAGGCTGCAGCACCTCAGACTCGAAGAAGTTGAGGAGAGTGGTGAGAACAGCAGAGAAGATCATCAGGGCTCCTCTTCCCTCCATTATAGACATTTCATCCCAGCGCTGCGTGTCCCGAGGCCGTAACATCATCAATGACCCCTCACACCCCCACCATGGACTGTTCGCCCTACTGCCCTCTGGGAAGAGTCTTCACAGCATCCAATGGAGGTCTAGCATATTCTGCAACAGCTTCTTCCCCACCCTGTGTATCCAAAATGACAATGAAGTTTCTCTAAGTATTAACAGTAGTGGTTTCATTCTAGTATATTTTTGTTCTTCATTAAGTGAAATTTGTAACCAGAGCAGCCAGAAGTAAAAAGTGCAATACAGCAAGACAACATATTAAAGTATGTCAAGAAACAGTGAATCAATTGAATGTAACCACTTCCTTGTTCTGGTGGTTTATGACATGGTGATGGAGAAGCCATGTTTCAAGAACTAACATTTGGTTCTTTCTCTCTCTGCTTTTTGTCCAATTTTTATGCATTCTTTCATTCATTAATGTTCTGGTGAAGATTCCCAATCATCCAGGTCGTAGCATTGAGTTCGAGGTTTTATAGTAGCCCACAACTGGACGGAATTCATTAATGCTTTTAAATCACGTGACAATTATTTTTAGCCAATTTTAATGCATTTACTATTTTTTATTAACCTTTAAAATGGAGAAAAATCAAATGCAGTGACCTTGCCCCAAACACGCACAAGCAGGATTTCAATAATTGCAGTTGATTTTCAAAATAAGACTCGGATTTATAGTTTAATAGAATTATGAATGCAACTATTATTTTGCAAATCAATTAATCCAGGCATGTTCAAATTTGGTCCTCAAAGGCCACTGTTCTGCAGGTTTTAGAGGTTTCTCTGCGAGCGACAGCGAGAGCAGAAAGTGGTATCTGGCATGCCAGTTTTGAAAAATGGCAAAGGCCGATTCCTAACAGGCATATGTCAACTGGCAAAGGCCAATTGCCAACAGGCATAGGCAGATTCCCAACAGGCATATGCCGGCTGTCAACTGGCAACAGCTGGGTCCCAACTGGCATAGGCCGGTTGCCAACTGTTGGAAGCCAGTTGGCATATGCCAGTTGGGAACCAGCCTTTGCCAGGTAGCAACCGGTATATGCTGGTGTGAAACGGGTATATGCTGGTTCCCATTAATCATGATTAATCTGATTGTTTCAGCCCTTATTAAGTCGTCCTTGAAGTGTCTAAAAAGGCAAAGTCATAAAGCTAGGACTTTTGCTTGCTGCCACAGTTCTGAACCTACCTGCAGCAGTTTTCCATAATGAATAATATTCCTGATCAGTTTCCGTGTGTTTAGTTAGGAGGCCTTTTATCAGATACATACTGAGCCCACGTTTTTTTTTTCCAGGCTGCGGGAGATTTCCATTTAGTGGAAACAGCTGTACATTCAACCATCAAGTTGCCTGAGCACAGAGACTTGCACAGATTCCCATCACTGTAAAATAACTTATTTTATTTAGTTTAAAAGTGAGACAAACAAAGCAGTTTACAGGAATCAGACATGCAGGGTTTAACTTCCCAGTCAAAGTTACAAAATCAAAGGTTAAAGCCATGAAGAGGAACAGAGCCAAGTGGGGAGAATCCTCCTCCTACAATCATTAATAATGGCGCATCAGCAACACAATACACATACTTAGACATGAATGCATGTTGTTTGTTTCAGCTTCCTTTATCCACAGTTTTCCCCTTTTTTGTTATTTTTTTTCTCCTTTAAATGTAAAAAAATACTTTAAATCTGGGAGGAATCCGACATCTTCGGGCCTGTTTTAGAGCTAGAATCAAAAAGCTGCGGCTCTCGTTTGATTTCATGTTTTTAGACTCACAGAAAGAAAAGATGTTTAAATGTTTAATTTTCTCCAAAATCCAAGTTACACAAAATAAATCAAACATAAAACAGAGTAATGCGAGAACAACGCAAACATTTACAGATTTAAATGAATTTTTCTGCTACAATCATCGCAGACCAGACACCTTTAAACAAATACATCTTTTTTTTTTTACGTCTTTTAAGAATAATCAAAATATCTGAAAACTGCTCATCATTTCCATCCAAGTTTTCATCTTTTAAAGTTAAACCCCTCCCCCAAATGGAGCAAAATCAGTCACCGTTATTTTTAACGAAGCTGGATCTCCTCCGTCTGTCCGACTAGAACGGATTTTTCAGTCCGTTTAAAATCTTATAAAAGGTGAATTCTGCCTTGATTTCCTGGTTAGGGATGGAGTTATTCCACAGACTAGAAGCCTGCAGCATTAGATTTTAATTCCATAAATGACATTAAAGGATGAAATCTGAGCTCTCCTTTCATTTAACAGAGAGAACCCAGCTGCTACGGAGCATCAGTAGCTCCTTAGCCACCTGCTAACACCACCGACATACAATTCCTGACTGCTTCAACATTGAGGGTGTGTCTGCCGGCTGAAATAAAAACTCTGAGATCTCCTTTGAGGTTTAAATCACATCCGTCCAGCAGGTGGAGCCGTTGCCCCTTTACCACGTTTTCATTCCCAGATGAAGGTTAATGAAGGTCAGTACAGCAGCTTCACCCCAAAACAGCAAAAAAAACCACAAAAAAAAACAACCAAAAACAGGAGCGGCCATGTTGAATGTGACAGCAGCTGCTCGTTACAGAGATCAACCTGCTACAGAAGCACACCTGGATAAATCAGAGGGGCTTTTATTTTGGCGCTAACACAGACGAAAGAAACTTGAATATGATTTCCCATGATCCTCAGCGGCAGCGGTTATTTATCGAGCGGACAAACTGGATGACAGACAGATAAACGTGTTGGTCATGTGTGGATGGGTGTATGTTAGCCAGAAGAGCAGCATCCTCCGGCCAGCGTGGCCTGCGGCTCGTCATCCACAATCTGCACGCCCCGCCTACTCGATGCTGATTGGCTGGCTCCGTTTCCCTTCGCTCTCTCCTCCGCCTGAGCAGTCTCCATCATCCCTGATGAGAAAAACAAAAAGGAGAAATCAGACATTTTCCGGCTTCTTTAGAGGGTGATTGAAGATGTGAAGGAAGCAGCAGCTGAACCAAACCTCTCGCTGGATTTTCAAAAAAGAAAAGATAGGAACAAAAAACAATCAAACACACAAGAGGTCTCCTTTGTGGTGAGAAGAAGCCTCATGAGGCATTGAGCTATTTGGCCAAATTGCTTCAACAATTCATGAAGCTTTTTGTGTGTAAAACGTCTTAGAGGAGAGAAATAATTTAAGGTAAACTGCTTTTCTGCTATTTGAATGAAATAAGCTCAAACAGAGAGTGAAAGTGTTTGTTCAAAGTGGGCAATGATGAGCAAAATGAAAGATATTTAAGATATAATTTTTATTCAAACATAAGTTTTCGGTTTTAATCTGGATGGAAGTTATGTGTTCAACCAATCTTCTGGTTAAACCGACCAATCTCATTTGGCGGAGTTTTTACCCAATCTATATTTGCACTAGGGCAAAACAATACAAATTAGTAACATTAGCCAAAAATACTAACGTTTTTGCAAAACTTTCAAAAGTCTGAGGTGGGGTTTCATAACACCAACCTTAGGTTTGGAAGTCAATGTCTTACAGTTTATGACACTTGAAATAGTAACCGCTTAAAACAAATAGAACTGTAACCAGAGGCTTGCTCATATTTTGATCAAACCAAAAATGCTTTAACCAACTAGATTGGTTGTTTTTCCAACCAATCTATTCTTAGAATCTACCCAAACTCTATCCAACTGACAGCAACACTCCAACAAACTCCCTCATCTTGACTGAATACTGACGCTTTAAATGCCTGCCGAACTTCCGGGCGAGCTGAACCACTTCCCGAAGCGGTCATGTGGCATGGTGGGATAGCGAGGCCTCGGACGTCACCCATTTTGGCTCCTCCACCTAATGAAGCAAGCCTCGATACACACCCCCCACCAGTACTCAACACACGCCTTGAAGCCTCGGCTCATCTCATGACATCACTACCTTGGACTTGGAGTTTGTCAGATCACACACATGGATTTAACCCTCAAATAAAGGGGTTAATTGGTGAGCAGCTATTTTCTTAAAAACCCGAGTTTGAAGGAAAAACCTTCAGTCTGAATAGTTAAGGTGGAGCCTTTTCTGCATCATTCTGTTGGATATGAACATGAGAAAGCTGAGAGGTCTGACTACAGCAGGATGAGGCTTTTCTCTTACGTTTGCACAGATCCAGGAACAGCTCCTCGATGCCCTTATTTAGCTTGGCCGACGTGTGGTAATGTTTGGCTCCCACCGACTCTGCATAGCTGCACAGAAACAGAAGATAGAGGTCAGCAGGGAGAGACTCGCTGGCGCCACCTGGCTGCAGCAGCATCAAGTTGGTCCTCACCTCTCAGCTTCTTCCACCGAGACGTGTCTGTCTTTGTCCAAATCTATTTTATTACCTGCAGAGACACAAACACTCCAAATGTTAAAGAGTTAAATGAGAGAAACGACTGAAGATGTAGCATGTTTATATTTTATTTTATACCTGGGTTTTAGGATCAGCTTTCCAACCTAAACATCCAGAAGTGAAAAGTTCAGATCAAATCTGATTCTGGTGCTGGAACGGCGACAACTGCACAACTCAACTAAAACTAAACACCAGTTTTTCTAAAATCTGTTTATTTGCCCTTAATTTGAGCAGCTAAATAAGATGATCTGCCAACAAAGTGACTTTGCCCTTAAAATAAGATAATGGACCTAGTTATTTTTCTAAATTTAAACCTACATAATCAGATTATTTTGGTAAATTGTCTAACTTACCTTGTTAAATCAAGGGAAATCACTTATTTCAATGAAATTGCCTTATTTTAATTTTTGCAAAGCAGTCAAAGCAGAGACTTAAATTAAACCAAAATAATCAGACCAGGAGCTGAAAGCTGGTGTTTACAGATGTTCTCCATCAACCTGAGCTGGAGAAAAAGGCGAAAAGTTTCGTCAGGAGACAAACCTTAAAACTAATAATAACTCTCAGCACCAAGGAGCCAAAACACGCCTTAGTTTAAAGAAGACAATTAAACCTGTTTATTATTTTGGTTTCATTTTGCTGTTGCGCTCCAGTCCGTGTTCGTCCGTCGTATTAGATCACATATGAAAGCTCTTTAAATATGAGCCGAGGGGAAAACCTGGTGCCGGGTCAGCGGGTCGGGTGTCACACAGAATTGAACCCCCCTCCATGAACGAGCAGCAAACAGTCAGCCGCCTCCAGCTGAAGTTAATCTGGTCTGAACACATGACAGCATGATCCTAATCCAGTTAAGAGACTGGAACCCCCCCCCCCCAATAAAACCAAAGCAGCTGCCATGACAACAGCAGCAACACAAACCCAAAGTTTGACAGAAGATGCAGATGATAACAGCCTTGACGTGTCTGTAGGAAACACCAAACTGTTTCAGCTCAGTAAAAGTTCAAGTTTCCTGCAGCTGAAGTTTATTTTAGCTGATTTGTTTGTGGTTCCCGTGATAACTCACCTACTATACATAAACAAATCTCGTTTCCCAACATTTTCCTCAGCTCTTTCACCCAGTTCTTCACCTGCAACGACACAAAAGCAAAGATCAGCTCCAGGGAAACAAGCCGTTAAAAAAAACAAAAAACGAACTGCAGTTAATTCTGAAGGAGGAAACGAAACCTCATTAATGTTTAGATATATTTAAACCTTAGGACAAAAAAACCTGTTAACTGCACTCTATGTTGTTAGCATCTTTAATTATTCTTTAGTTAATGGAACATCAGAAAATGTCTGCTTCACTTCAACTAGAATTAAAAGGTTGAGATTATTCTGGGTGTGTCCAGCAGAGGGCGCTCTGGCTGCTTCCTGTAGAGCACTGTTTCCCAATTTTTTTTTATTTGTGTTCCCCTTTCGGCTTTTTTTCTTACCCCAACAGTCAAAAGTATTGATAATTTCCCAAAAGTGGAATTTACAATAACATATTATAAAATACAAAACAATTTTACTTAATCTTTTGATTCGAGTACTTCATTCTTAGGCTTTTTATTTTTTACATGTCAAATAAAAAAATAAAAATCAACATAAATATGTTGCCTGGAAGTTAGGAAGGAATCGAAATAAAATACAGAATAAAATCATATTATAAACCTGTATTTACAAAACAGGAGCTCCTCTGAGTTACTCCCTTATAATCACATTTAAATCTGATGAACTGCAAACAAAATACACAACAAAAATTATAGCTAGACTGTTTTCAGCAAGACACCTGAGCTGCTTTGATGAGCTCAGAGTGAAAAACAGCTGATCCCAGGCTGCTCTCTACATCCAGTCTGTTCCTCTGCATCAGTGCAGGCTAGCTGGAGTTTGGCAGCGGTTTAAATGTTTGCTGCTTCTGAGTCGCAATGACAGAAAATCATGAGTTAGACCAAATGCTTAGGCTTTTTTCCAAAAAAAGGGCAAATGTTTGATGTTATGTCACCCTGCGCCACAGAGCTACAGCCACGCATATGAAGCGTCACTGTGTTGCCATAGGAACGGCTGCTTTCCCTTGTGGTTGGAAGAAACAGGCCATCCCATTACTGTTTATGTACAATCCAGCAGCCTCCCACAGCTGTGAGTGGGACTTTATTTCGAGTGACGCTTCATATAGTTAAGGATTAGTGGTTAGGGGCCGGTTTGGGATTCAGCCCAGGTGTTTCAAAGCTGAAGGTGAACTCAAACATTTAAGGGAAGCAGTGGGACGATGAAGGAGCGGCTACCTTCTGGAAGGAGTCTTCGTCTGTGATGTCGTAGACTAGAATGCCTCCGTTGGAGTCTCTGTAGTAGATGGGACCTAACGCGTGGAAGCGCTCCTGACCCGCCGTGTCCTGCACACACAGAGGATCAGGTCTCAGTGGGGTACTTGAACGCACCACATCGGCACCACAGAATGTCAGAGAACGCCTTACCCAGATGGCCAGGTTGACCCTCTTTCCTGTGATGTTGAGCTTCTTTGTGAGGAAGGACGCCTGCAGAGGAAGAGAAACAGTTAATATACTGAAAAACTTTAAACCGGATTTAAATCTAGACGCTTCTGGATGTTTCTCATACTTTAACAGGGTTTATAAAGTAATGAGTGACTCGAAGTTAATGCTTTTAAATACTTTTTTAAAGCTATTAGAAATAATTTTAATGGCACAAGCACCCATGCCTGTGTGCGTGTGTGTGTGTGTATATATATATATATATATATATAAAAAACACGGCAAAATCCTTCGTCATCTTTGCTGTCGACAGAATGCAGCCATGTCCCGAGTTCCTAAATTTCCAGCTTCTTTTCCAGACATACAGCTTTACGATGGTTTAAGCACAACCATGTGGAAACCAGTTATATCTGATATGATATATCTGACGAAAGTTTTTATAAACGTTTTTTTTTCATCGATAATCACATTTAATGAATTTTAATGCCAGTTAAGGTATCAATTTAAACTGTAATAATTTAAAGACATTTAATGATTCTTAATGACCCACGAAAACCTTGAGTTAGCAACTTAGTGCTAGCAGATGACCCTTTATATATGATTGGCCGAAGTTAGATGTACAAGCTGACGTATAACTAACTGGCCTGCAAAAAAACCAACACAGATTTTAAAACACGATTTTTTTTTTTTAAATAGAAATTGGGTAGCACTGCTGCCTTGCAGCAAGAAGGTTCTGGGTTTGATTCCCGGCCCTGGGTCTTTCTGCATGGAGTTTGCATGTTCTCCCTGAGCATGCGTGGGTTCTCTCTGGGTACTCCGGCTTCCTCCCACAGTCCAAAAACATGACTGTTAGGTTAATTGGCTTCTCTAAATTCTCCTTAGGTGTGAGTGTGTGTGTGTGAATGGTTGTTTGTCCTGTTTGTCTCTGTGTTGCCCTGCGATGGACTGGCTACCTGTCCAAGGTGTACCCCGCCTCTCGCCCATTGACTGCTGGAGATAGGCACCCCTCGCGACCCCACTCGGGACATGCGTGTCAGATAATGGCTGGATGGATGCAGTGGTGTAGTCTATGTGATACGCGGGTATACGCCGTATACCCACTAGAAAAGCGTGTGAATTTCCCTATAACCACTTAAAACTGCCCAATAATGCTGCGTTCACACCGGACGCAGCAAGCACGGCAGGAGCAGCGAGTTTACATGCAAAGTCAATGGTTGACGCGCGTCAAGGCGCAGCAAAAGGTCGTGCAGCGCTTCTGAGCATCTGACGCGCGTGACGCAACGCTGCTCGAGATGGAAAAATTGAACTTTTGCTGCTCGATGCGCCGCATCAACCAATCAGAGAAGCTGATCTGGGAGCTGGCCGTGAGACAGACACATCGCTGATGATACAGAGCGCTGTGATCACTCCTCTAAAACAGTTTATTAACGCCTAAATTAACTGAAAATGCTGAAACCTGTCGACTTTTATTATCCTGGTAACTGCAGTTTGGATTACGTTAATGAAAACCGCTTCCAGCCGCTGCGGCGAACCGCGAGGTGGCGACCGGGCCAGAGGCTGCTGTTGAATGGGATCCTACTGACAGCGCCGGTATGTGGGGGTCTGAGCGGCTCCAACAGAAATAATATTGCAAGGCAGGATGGTAATCTGGATGAACTGACTGCACTGATGAAGTTTTCAGGTGGACTTTCCCACTTAAACACATATTAAAACTACTTTATTCCCACTGATCACAGCAAATATAGCTGCAAGGCAGAGAAAGGATAGAGCAGGGAGCCTGAAAACCTTAAACCACTGATCACTTGCATGCAAACAATTCCATGTAGCACAGCTGAGTGTGAAAGAGGGTTCAGCTTAATGAACAATATCTGCACAGATAAAAGATCTTCTCTGTTGTTGTCAAATATAAGTCATCTCATGATGATCAGTATAAATAGGCCTCCTGTTAATCTTCTTCAACCTAGGAAATATGTGACAACATGGTTAAGAAACCACACTCTGCAACAGAAACAAGAAGACAAATGAAACATAAGGAGCCTCAAAACAAACATGTCTGGAACATTTTATAGACACAGTTTTAACCTGCATAGTACTTCTGTACTTACATGTAGTACTTGATACTTAAGCATGTTTTGTTGTACTGTTTTATAGATTCTACGTCTTTTCAATACAAAGCCAACTGTAGTACAGTTTGTTGTTCACTGATTCAAATGTAAGCAACAGAGAAATGCAATGTTAAATATGCTTAAAAAAAAACAAAAAAAAAAACTGTCAATTACATAGCACTTACTGGCGTGCTTATTTCTAAGCACAGTATACCCACTACAATAATGTAGACTACACCACTGGATGGATGGATAAATAGAAATTTTCTGAATATCTGATAAAAAGTACATTTATATACATGTTTAAGCCAGAATGGTTTGACATTTAAATATGATTTCCCTATGACTTTAAATGCAGCAGTGATGAAGAACCAGCAGGTACTTACCAAAATAAAATAAAAACCTTATATTTATAAATGTTGGATAATCAATCACGCTTTCAGACATCATTTCCTCATTTTAAAATATTCAACATGCTTTTTTAATGATTTAAAATCCTAAATCCATTTTGCTGCTCGGACAGATGGTTTCCACTGGTTTGAGGAGCTTTTCTGAGGCATTTATTTATTTTTCTTGATTTTAAACAGCTATTTTTTGCAGTGCATACTCAGAAACTTGTGGTTTGTAATTGTAGTTTTAAAAAGCCAAACTAGTAGCCTCTATACAGATGAAACATCATGTTTGAGTCGTTTTAAAGGAACAAATCTTAAATGTTTTAAGTTATTGCCGTTAATTCACACACAGACCTACGCATACGTTCTGAACCAACATTTAGGCCTTGAATGACGCCGCAGGCTGAGTTCATGATTGGACGTTCAGGTCAGAATCCTTGTATCTGTGGCGTGAAGCTGCCCTCTCTGGAGCTGCTGCAGGAAGGAAAACCCACATTTGACCAACATCAGTGTTGAAATCGGCAGCTTCTGTAACTTGAGACGTAAACCCGCAAAGTGCCTCCAGGCAGCGGGTTACTCAACCCGTTATCTGACAGGAAACTGAAAGTCAAAGTCCGCGTGCTGAACAGGTGGAGCCGAAGGATCTGAATCACGTCCAAACAGATTATTTTTACTTGGCGTCGGAGGTCAGAGGCCGATCAGGTCTGATTCAAGCTGAGCAGAAAGCTGCTTTTTTATTGGAGTTTTATGTCACTTTTCTTTGACCTTGATGAGACTGTGCTCTATAAATAAAGTTAAACTGATTGATTGAGTTACGATTCTGCTTCACATATGATGAGATTATTCGCTGACTGATTAGATGTGATGTTTTCATTGTAGACGTGAAATGAGCTGGAGCAGCTGTTTTATTGATCCTAAGTGCTTTTTATTGCCTAAATGAGCAGTTGTCTCAGGAGTGTCCCGGCCTTTAAATGGAAGCTTGTTGTGCTCTGGTCTGATCCGCTTCGACCGTGAAGGGAAAGAAAAACATGGAGTCCCATGATAAAGCGTGTGGTTTCATTAATGCGGAGCTCGTGTTGAGAAACGACCGAATGTTCATCAAAAAGGAAAACAAAAAACAAACAACCCGGCAGTGTTACAGGTTCCTCCATCTTCTGGCGCTCGGCGTGTCTTCCTGGAAATCTGGGATGTAGAGCGGCGGTGATACTGCTCATGTGAGGAGCTTCGCCCTGCAGCCATGGCGTCCGTGTGACTGCAGTAGCCTCCCAAACCCTCCTGCATCCACAGACGCTCTGATTCAGTCAAACATCTCGGCTGCAGACCGGAACTTTCAACAATTCCCAGGATACAGTTCAACAGGTTTGATCGGAATAACTGGGAAAGAGCTGCGTTCAGGGTTTCTGCTGCCGTTGCAGCATTTTGATCAACCTGGTCTCTAATGTCAGGCATCAACAACACTGTGCAAAAGTCTTAGGTAGGAAGTAAGAATTAAAAGACTGAAACTTGTGGAAATGAAGAGTATCAGCAGGTACTGAGGTTAAGGAACGGTCAGCAGCCATAAGGTCAATATTTACTCAAACCGCAGTAAAGCTTTACAGGTTTAAAAAAAAGAAAAAAAGAAACACAGTCATATCTAAGCATTAAACCCTCACATATCCAATCAGGATTTGATTTCTACAGACCAAACAACATTTTTATCAAATTTGTAAAAATAATGATCTCAGAAGGATTGCATGAATTTCTAAAAAAAATTATAAATAAAATGGTTAAATACTTGCTCAGGCCTAGGCTTTGACTAGGCCATGCTTGGATCAGAACCACCTAAAGCAGAGGTCACGGATTAGCAGACCGCGGTCCGGATCTGGACAAACCTGCTGGCTAATCCGGACCCAACCTGATTTAAAACATTTAGAAATTACCGCAGGTTATCCAACGACATTGTCTAACTTCTAGGGCTGGGCGATATAGAAAAAAAGCTTATCGATAAAAAAAAAATGCATATTGATCGATATCGATAATTATTGAAAAGATTTGAAACCATATTTTATGTGCAGACCAGCCAGGACTTTTTATGATATTGCTAAATGATTTAATTTTAATAAAGAACACAAACACAGACTTCCAATTAAATATTTATTTAACCAACTTTTTTAACCATAACATAATTGTTTTAAAGAAAAATAACTTAAGAGACCTGGGTTATGTTATTAAATACTGACAAAGAATAAACTAAAGTGACCAGAAAAATGACCAAAATAAATATAACAAATAAATAAATAGAATACCCTATTTGGGTGGGAATGTACACCACCAGCTTGTGGTAATTAAAAGATTGTAGGACTAACTAGCATGTAAACTCCACTCAACAAGAACAAAAACCCAAACAAAAATCAACTCACCCTTTAGCCTAGCATTTCTATGGGGTATTTTTTCTCACCCCCATTGTTCTAGAGGTGCTGCTGGCACCTCGTTATGGTTCAGCTTAGCTTCCTGCTTTAACCTAAGTTATTACTTTGAAGTTTCTGGCCCCTCAGCATTTTTATCTCAATTGTTAGAACTATGTGGGAAACTGCCCAGAACTGAAAATATATAAATATTTTCCCGAATTTCCCAAAGATTCCTCGGAGGAGAGCCGCGCCGGGGCCTACACAGCTCGTACTCCTGCGGCTGTGAGCGGCTGAGATGATAAAAAAATTTGGTTGTGTTATCAGACTTGGTTTTCACTGGTTCCCGACACATTTTACAGATGACTGTGGTTTGTTTTTTGTCCAACTTGCCATGACCGAAATACTGCCAGACTGCCGAACTACAAAAACCCTTCTTTGGAACAGTTTCCTCCGCCTCTCCCTGCTGCGACATCTTCATGTGCTCTGTGTTGTGGTTTGAGAGGGCGGCGCTTTGTGGGTCCGCGATTGCGATTGGTTGGGAGGAAGTAGTGACTAGCATAAACCTACATGCTAGGCTACAATGAGAAGGAAGGAAAACTGCGTTTCTTATCGAACTTTTATCAACCTTCTTTTTTTCTATTGCGCCACACATCTATCGATCGATATATATCGTTATTGAATTATCGCCCAGCCCTACTAACTTCACTTGCCCCTCTTCTCCTGTTAATACGGTAAAGCACTACGGAGCGTCCGGCACCAGGCTACATGTGATCCAAATGATCCAATGAGCTGCTGTCAGTCTTGGTTGCTGCTTTCGCTACTTTTAGACACAGCAGGCAAACCTGTGGCAAGCAGAGCAATAGGAAAGAAGGAGAAGATGATGAGAAAGAGAGAGCAGAGAAAGTGTGGACTGCTGGAAGAACTGTAGTTAACTGGTGAAAGAAAAGTGAAATGATGCTCAAAGATGACCCTGAACATTTAGAGGATGTTTGGCTCAACCTGCTGCTGTGAAGCAGGATTCTCCACCATGAACAGAATCAAAAATAAATATGGATCCAGGCTCTAAATGAGCTCCATGATATGTGCTTTAGAATGGCTTAGTCTGCATTAAACCCAGGTTTAAAGCCTTGCAGGGCAGCCTAAAGCCCACTGCTCTCATTAAGACAGAAAAAATAACAAACGGTCAGTTCAGGCGTTTTATGAAATATGTGAATCAGAAAATTGTCTATATACCAAACTGAACGATTGTTGTTCTCTACTTCAAAAAACACTTTAAATTTTAAAATGGGAAAAAAAAAAATTTTTATTTTATTAATTCAATGTATAACATGGATGCATAAAAGCCTAGTTGTATTTCTGTGTTAAATTCTGTTTAAAATAAGAGATTATAATTGAAAATCTCTTTCTTTACTTGGACCCCGCTGATTTTTATTGGTTACCCCAAGTGAAATCCATCCATCCATCCATCCATCCATCCATCCATCCATCCTTCTCCCCCTGATGCATTCCTACAGAGGAGGAGCATCCATAGCAGACCAACCAGCCAGGTCTGATCTCCACCCAGAGCAGCCGCCTCCACACTGCCAGGATGGGTCAGCTTAGATTCAGTGAATGAGAGGCAGGCAGAACCGTTTCCACCAGCAGCTGATGAATGAGCAGCTTTCTGTGAGATGTTTCCGTTAGACTGAACACTTCGCCTTCTTGCCGTTTCTCTTTTGTTTTCTCCTGAAACCTGAAGGTGAGACCTGAGAAGCGTTTAAAACGACAATCAGCCGATCTGAAGCTTCATCACCAATTAACAGCCTAGCAGAGGGTCATATTACCCAGAGTTTAAGAAAATACATGAATAAAAAAAACCAAAAAAAACAATCCTCGCTTGAACTTCCGAATTGTTTCAAAAACAACAAAGAAAGCTCCGACTGGTGATGAGAAAATGCAGCAGAACCAAGACGATCCGTCAGCGACATGTGACCATGACGGGATCAGCTTTCTGGTTATTACCAAGAGAAACAGCTGTTTATCTTCCCAGGAGTGGAAATCACAGCAAATCCTCCCTTAACTGGACAGATGTCAAACATCCCAGAGCCTCACCTCCGTCTCTGCAGACTTTAATAAAGTACAGCAGATAGTTCCCAAAAAAAAAAAAAAAAAAAGAATCCACTGGACTTTGTTTCCAAGTTTGAAGATATTCTGCTTCCCATGCAAATTGAAAAGGACGAAAGGGTCCACCGCTTCAGAATGGGGTGGACCCATTCATCCGTTTCAATTAACATGTTTTCTAAATGGTTTGTTAGGCTACTGTATAAAGCCTCGAACTCAACGCTATTTCTGACATTTAAAATTGAAAAAGCTTCCTGGATGGAAAGCGAAACGTCTTCAAACTTCATGTGGGCTGGTTGTTAATCTCCAGGACCTAAATGCCACATTGTTTCTGAATGCCCGAGAACTCTTCAAGAATAGTGAACTATACACAAAAACGAGATCCCACCTTGCCTAATGGTGAGGTATGGTAGTGGCATAATCAGGCTGTGGAGAAGCTTTCCTTTCAGCAGGTGCGGGGAAGATAAACGGAGCCAAATCCTGGGAAGAAAAAGCTACAGAAAACCAGAGTATGGGTTGGAGTTTCAGCTTCAGCTGGAGAACCACATTAAGGCGGTCTAGATTAAATAATCCTGGAAGAGTCCAGAATAAAACCTGATCTGTGATGTTCACAGAGGCTCTTTATTCAATACGATTCAGAGAAAAAGCTGGAAATTCCCCCAACACCAAAACACTGAGCCAGTGGGGCTGAAAACACACTCAGCTTCTTAAACCGTGACTTAGTGAGTTCTAGAAGCACAAGATCTATGTGCAGCCAATCAGCAAAGATGCTGCTACATGGCAGAACATGTTCTTTTGGCATTTGACCAATTTGAATGATATATTACCTACTGGAAATTAGGTTAAAAAAAGTCAGGGAAAAAAAGGTAAAAAGCTAAATTAAAAGTTAAAAAGTAAAAACAAGCCTAGTTAACAATTGTAAGTGCCAGTGTCAGCATTAATGCCTCTAAGGTTATGTTACACCAAAAAAATGTGTTTCTTTCTCTCTCAGTGTTTTTCATGAATTTCTTATAGAAGCATTTTGTTATTTTTCTTAACATACTCTGGCAAGTTTGGTGTTGACTTTCATTTTTCCATCAAAATAATCCATATTCTTTTAATGTTACAAACGTAATAAGGTCTTATCCTGGATTCCAATAACACTATTGGCTTGTAATTTTCAAAGTATTTTACTGAGTGTCCTATAAAGGGTTAAAAGGAAAAAAAATTAAATTCGGAATGACATAAAAATGTGTTTTTGGTGATATTAATCCCAATGGAATATATCAAATATTCCTAATCCTAATCCCAGTCGGAGGCCTTCGCCTTATTTCAGCAAGCGTGTGCAGATGAAAAAATTAAATGGAAATGATATTCAAATCTTCCAGACATGTTTCCTGTGGAAGTGAAACCAGAACCAGTCCAGGTTCTGGATGAACATAAACACCACCTGACCCCTCCCCTCCCCGCCCCGGGCTCCAGCCACGGCCCTGCTAACCCCCCAAAGGGTGGCTTGGGTTCCCCAGCAGCCCGGTTCGGTGGGTTCGGTTCGGTTTACCTGCAGGGTTGTGATGTGTTTGTCGTTGAATTTGTTCTCGCAGTATCTCAGCACCAGCGACGTCTTCCCCACGCAGCCTTCCCCCAGCAGCACCACTTTGAAGGAGTAGGTTCTGCCGCCGCTCCCGGCCGCCCCCGCTGCTGCCATCTTCTCACTTTAGTTTAGAAAATACTCCGCTTGGTTTTTATTTCCAGAAAAAAAGAGACGTTTGTTGTCGAGCTGCTAACAATGCTAACTTAGTTCGAACCTTAAACCGACTTCCGACTTTATAAATTAGGCTAAAATCATAAGAGCGGCTCCCTGACAGCTCACACGGGCCAAACCGTGAACACCAGCGGTCCAAACCGACAGGAGAACCGGTCTAAAATCGGAACCGGGTCGCTTCTCACGGTTCTTACGCTTTCTTTGCTGTAAACTAATGGCGTCAGTCTGCGTTAACAGCTAGCCGGCTAGCTTTAACCAAGATCGTCAATTTTCAACATGATGACTCACTCCGAAAAATGTCAGTGCTGCTCTTACGCCGTGTTGATCATGGATCTCACGCATACATGTAGTGTGAAGATTTTTTTTAATACGTTAAATAAAATACATATATTTGTCTGAGGTAATTTTCCTTACTTTAATGCCTAATAGAGGTTCTTGCAATAAAACAACTAATTTAAATGCATTTAATTGATTTTTTTAAAATAATATAAAAAAAATAATAAGAAAAATAAAATTCAGTGGACATTTTTTAATCACCTATTTTTATGAGTCCAGCTGAAGTCCTTGCTGATTCTACCAGTTGATATTAAAACAATAGTGAGCGGAGTTAATGGGAAAAGCAGCTGAGGGGCAGATGGTAACTCTGGATGAGCTATATAGAGATCTGCTGCTCAGGTGCAAACCTCACAGCTCAACTATAAGCCCTTCACTCCACAAATCTGACGATTATTAGAGAATAATAACGATTATTTTAAATTTGGCCAAAACAACAAAACTATGATAGTTTTTCAGTCACATTACACCTTCCAAAAATATATATATGTATTGATTTATGTTGTTGCATCTTGATATACTATTTCACTCTTTAATATGTAAAGTAAGATCCCCCTTCTCTCTAAACTACAATTTCTTTTATTTTTCTGAGTTTTTATTATAACTACTTCATGAAGTGAATAGTTAATATCAGAACTAATAAGAAGAAAATTCCTGAACTCAGAGTTTAAAAGTTCCACCAGAGTGAGACGTCTTCGATTAATCTCTCTCTGCAGTATCACGTGATTAGGGCCGTCAAAGCTGCTGGAGTTTCTCACGTTGGCTCAAGGACAACAAACAGGCTGAAGGAGGAAAAACATCGGAGAAGTTCAGGCTCCGTTCGTCTCTTCGTACCTCCGTAGTTCATTTTCGCTCTTAAACAGATACATATAAATGCTCATATATCAGGAATTAAATCATATTTCCTTATATTTATCCAATTTATTCCTTATTCCCACTTGAATTATGAAATCTAACAGACTTTGATCCTAAAATCCCTAATTTATTGCAGCCACATTTCCTTACAGCGTTGATTACAAGTATAATAAAATCGTACAGGTACCACATGACTAATGCATAGGGGGGATTTATGGAAAACTGGAAACAAAACAACCTGGAAGCTTCTTGCATTGTAGCTGCCCAACCAGAAGAGGTCAGTGTTTCACCAAAAAACATCATCATCTAGCAGCAAAAGGATTTAAATCAATGGTAAAAGTTAAATATTATTGGGAGATTTTTATTTCAAACAGTTATTTCTGCTGTAAAAACCTATAAACAATCAAAGCAGCATTAAAGTGTTGCTATTTACCCAAAATATTTAATGGGTTTTTGCATAGTGATTTAAACCAAGCAGAAACCATTGGTGCAATGCAACTAAGAAATTATGAATCAATGAATGCCCAAAACGAATAGAGACGGTTGGACAAAAAGCTTTAAAGAAGGAAATGGATAAAAATAGGAACAAAACAACACACGTTTTAAAAACGGATCAGAAAAAATAAACCCAAAGATAATATTTCACACACAGTAGTCCTCTAGAGTCCCTCCCATCCACATGGTGGCGCAGTTCAGTAGCAGGGGCTTTGCAAACCCTTGATGACCGACACCTCAGCACACCAAATATTTTTTAAACCACACAAGATATGTTTGGGAAAAAAAGCTTTTACTGTCTCCATCTTCCTCTAGAATGCTTTCTTTTACAGAGGAGTTCAAAGTCCACCCAATTATGGCAAACGAAGCCCAGACCATCACTCCACAACACCGTGCTTCACAGTCTGAGTTTCTCCAAACATGGTAATAGCTTTGGTCTCAGCTTCTTACGTATTTTGTTATTCAGATGAAGCTTTTCAAACCAAACCCATGACGCCACTTTTCTCTAGGAGAAAGGAGACTTTCTGCTTAAACTGTTTTCTATAAGCCTGATCTAAGATGAACAATTGAACAATCTTAGAAGGAACTTTCGACTTCTAGACATGTCCCATGTTTAGGATGAATTTTCTGGGACATCCACTAGTGAGAAAAGATGCAAAAGGAGCCCAAACTATAAATCCTTTAACACTCCATTATCAACCAGCAAGGAGCTGATTTTACAGGATAATATCCCCACTGTGATGCCATCTGTCAAAGTGTTGTAGTTCATTGAAATGAAAATTCTTTAACATTAAAACAACAAAAAAATATAAAAAAACAACGTTTAAAAATAAATAATTAAATAAATAGCTTATTGAAGCAAGAATGACCTTTGCTGCAAAGAGGTTTCTTCGTTTCAAAAGAATCGCAATAAAAATCTAGTTTTGTTGCAAAAATTATTTTGCAACAAAAAGTTTTGTCTTTTTGTTGCAAAAAATTCTTTTGCAACAATATTTCATTTCTAGGCAAAAAATATATATATAAAAAAAGATTTTTGTTGGAAAAAAAAAAAGAATGAATGATGAAATTTAACAGACTTTGATCCTTAAATGGTCACTGTTTTATTGCAGCCACATTTCCTTACGTCGTAAATTACAAGTGTAATAAAATCGTGCTGGTTCTAGTTGACTAATGCATAGGGGGATTTATGGAAAACTGGAAACAAAACAACCCGGAGACTTCTTGCAATGTAGCTTTTAGCAAAAAATGACCTTTGCTGCAAAACATTTTCTTCGTTTCAAAAGAAAAAAATGCATTTTTTTTTTTTTTGTAATAAGAATCTAGTTGTGTTCCAAAAATTGTTACACAAAAAAAAGTTTTGTTTTTTTGTTGTAAAAAATAATTTTGCTACAGTATTTCATTTCTAGGCAAATATATATATATATATATATATATATATATATATATATATATATATATATATATATATGGAAAAAGGTTTTTGTTGCATAAAAATAAATTTTGTTGCCGCCTTTTTAAAAAAACAAAGGAATTTATGGAAATGTCTCTCCTCTAGATTTCACCTCATTTTTTTTTACATTATCTATTTATTTATTTATTTTTAAGTTGAGTTTTAACTTCAGTAAATTATTTTCTAGCCTACCTTTAGAACTCTGCTAAAAAACTACAACTTGTCCTACAAAAAAAAAAAAAAAAGTGCAACTCGAAAAGTAAGTTTATGGTTAACAGTTCGTTTAAATGAAGGCGGGAGTTGCTATCTGTGTTTTACTCCTAATGTTGCCTCATGTTGCATCATTCGAGCCTCTGTGAAGGTCTGATAACATCTTCATATCTCACCTTTTTCTCCCCCCCACCGTCCTTTCTGTCATAGAAAGACTCTTTGTCTTATTTTCATAAAACACACTGACACAGGAAATGAAGCGCACCAATCATTAACCCAGAGCCGCTGCTCTTCAGGCTCTGGGAGGATCAGACCCGCTTCTGCTTGGTGACGACACGTAACCAAGGTAAAATAAAAACCCTGAACACAGAATTACTTCGCTGGAAATTATTTACAAGAGAAGGGGATTACTACAGGAAGTCCTTTATGTCCTCCATTTCCTCATCAAGGTCTAATAGTCATATTATATGTAAAATGTGTCTGTTGTTGGATAGTAAACATAGAAGAAGCACCAGATTACAAAGATTATTTACTGTTGTAATCTGGGACCAAAAATCTGCCAAAAATCCAGTGAAAGAGTGACTGCACAAACATTACAATAGAAGAAAAAAAAGGGAGGGAAAGATGCAAGAATGACATAAATATTTAAAAAGAATATTTAAAAAGATTTTTAAAAAACATAAACTTATAAGAAATGACACCACAGTACTGTAGAAAATGATACTAAAATAAGTTATAAACTAATTGGATTCTTAAAGGAATCAGTAGAGGATGTAAATCAGGTCTAATCTGAAGGAATGTTTAAACAATCTTAAATACGTTTGTTTTAAGTCTCCCCGCAGCCATCTTTAAATTCAGCTGCAGGTCTTTGAGGTTTGAATTTAAACGTTTTGGGCTCTATAGACTTTCCACAGATTCTCAGTTAGCTTTAGGCCTTTGACTAGACCATTCTAATCCCCTGACTGTGCCCTGATCTGAGGCAGCTGTTTCCTAAAAGATGGACGTCCTGCTACTTTTAGCCCCTTGAAGCCTGAATTGATATTCATGTACATATAAAAAGACATTTTGTGTGTTTTTCCTTTCAACGAGATGCCAAATTAAAATAGTTAATGTTACTAAATAAATAGAAATGAAGGTAAAGTATATTTTGTAACAGCAGTTATAACTACATAATAACGTACACTGTGACTAGCACTGGAGTGATGCAGAAATGCTATGGCGACTGTTTGCTTACACTGCAAAAATGTTCTGAAAATGTCTTAAAATAAGTGTATTTACCTTTAATATGAGAAGGAAAATAAGATGATCTGCCAATGGAATGAGCATTTTTACCCTTAAAATAAGATGATTAGATATTGTGCACTTGAAAGAAGAGAAAAAAAATGTTAAGAAAAAACTGACTTACTTAGATTTCCATGTTTTGCAGTGTAATACAAGGGGTTTGTTGCTATTAGCAACGACAGGCATCAAAGGGTTAGATGTGTCTCTGCTTCAGTACCACTGAGAACCGGGTTATGAGCAGAACTTCTGGAGAACCAGATCCATGACTGGAGGTCCCTGTTTGAACGATTCCAGGGGGTGTGATGTCTTCACCGGTCGTTACAATGTTCTCTAAACCTTTAGGTTAAATTTTTTGTATTTCAACTGAAATACATTTTTAAACCAAGACCTTTTTTATTTGTTTGATTTTTTTAAGCTCCACTTTAGGTTCAAATGAGTTTAGATAATTTTCAAAGCATGGAAAGATGGATTCAAAACAGAAAATACAGGAAATAGGAGAGAACAAATAAAACTGTTCACACGGGCCAACAAACATCAACAACAAAAAGATGTTTAAAAAAAATTGTGTTGTATTGTATTAAATCTGATCATCAAACATCTGGAAGCTGATTAGAAATTCAGAATTTGGTCAATCTTTTTATTCTAATAAACTCACACTGCTTTAATTAGGTAGATTATTTCAATTCAATTCAGTTTATTTCTATCTCAAGGCACTTTACAGTTCACCAGATCATCCAGTCAAATTAATAAAAAGTTTTCTATCTAAGGAAAACCAATTGATTGCATTGACTAATTGACTTGAAGGTAATCCCTCACACCAAGCATGTGTGCAGTGACAGTGGAGAGGAAAAACTCCCTTTTAACAGCAGAACCAGGCTCAGTGTGAGCGGCCATCTGCCGAGGCCGTCTGGGGTTCAAAGAGACAGAAGCAGAGATACAGAAAGAAGCAAATATACAAAGGGCAACTGATATTTCTCTCCAGGATGGTGTCACAGCCAAACAGGAACAGACCAGATGAAGCTAGTATGAGAAAAGGAGGGAGAGCATAATGTTAGAGATGGAACTAACAAATTCTGCAGAGTGGGAGAACAAAAGAATGAAAGAATGAAACAGAATGATGAAATGGGGGTCCCTATGTCCTCCAGCAGTCTAAGCCTGTAGCAGCATAACTATAGAGATAGCTTAGGATTTCCATTTATCTTTGTATTCAAACTACAGTGCCGCTCAGAGATGAAGAAGCCATTAAACCAAAGGAACATAAACAACTAGATTAAAGATTTAAAAAAAAAAACAGGGACAAAATTGTTGGTTTTTGGAGACATTTCCTTTGGTTTGATTAAATTAAATTGAAGTTTTTAAACATAATTCCCATCATTACATTTTAAGAAAATCCTGGCAGACTAACGGCTTGTGCACTGCAAAAACTGAATTCTTAATAAATTGTTACATTTTTTCTTGAATTAAATGAATTTGTTCTTTCTTTAAGCAGCTGGACAAGATAATTTGCCAATAAATATGGTGATTTATAATTAAAGTAAGAAAAAAACAACACTGTTACCTTGCTTAAGGTGAATAATATCTAATTAACTTATTTTATAGAAAAAATTACTAATTAAATTTGGCAGATCATATTATGTACCTACTTAAATGACAGGAAATGCATCTACGGTACTTTAAGTTTTTCTTATTTTTATATCAGTTTTTACGCGTCCATGATCTCAACTTTGTTACAAATGTGTTGTTGCACCTAAATGAAGGTGTGTGAGCAAAGAGGCCTCAAGAACCTGACCCAACTGTTGAGAGAAGCTTTAGAAAAGAAACCCAAAGTACAAAAAAAACATACTGAAGCTCCAAATCAGAAATATACAGAAGTTTAAAATTATTAAAAGTTTCTGCTGTTTTTTAGTTTTTTCCTCTAGTGCAGGTCAATCAGAATCAGAAATACTTTTAAAGGTAAAGCCTTTAACGTTGAAGGCCAAAGGGGTGCAAATGCTGTAAATACATTGTTTCAAAGCACATTTAAAAAGTCATGCAAAACCATAATTGAGACAAACAAACTAAACAGCTATCTTTAGATGGAGGTGGATAAATCACTGAATGTGCTAAAAGTGCTATATGGAATATATGATTCCATTCAGAAGGCTGGTTTATGCCGACTGATAATCTGATTGGCTGCGAATGACTGGCGACCTGTCCAGGGTGTACCCTGCCTCTCGCCCGTAGACAGCTGGAGATATAAGCGCCAGCACCCCTCACCACCCCAGCTGGGATACGCCTGATGAAAAATGGATGGATGGATAATCGGATTGGCACGTATGTAAACACTCAACGATCAAGTAAAGCTGAATAAGGCAGGTTGACCTGAGTTAGCTCGTGTCAACATGAGATGTTTTTTATTTTTAGTCTGGTCTGCTATTTTATTACGATTACTCACATCCATAGAGGTGGTAAAACTCACTAATTTTCTGTGTTTTAACCCAAATATATTTCAATCCAATTGTGACATTTTGTGCATGTTAACATGGCTGATAATACTATTGCCCAAAAGAACAAAATGCTGCATGCAAAATCAGCAGCTAGTTAAGAAAAGCTGGAAACTAGCAGCGCTTATAGGAAGTTCTCTAGCCCACTAGTACGGGGGAAGATCATTAATTCATATGAGATCAGACCTTAAGTAAAGGAATAAACCTGATACCAAAGAAAATCAGTTAGGACACTTGCAAAGTGCAAGAAGGAAGCAAAATTCTTCCCAAGTGACCGCTACGTAGTATCCTTAGGGTGACAGGACGTCCAGCAGTGGAGCCTGCAGAAATGTTTCATGGAGGGCCAGATGGGGCCACCAAAACTAAAAGCCATAATTTCAGGGTTTGAATCTACTATTATGGTAAAACTGCCTGTAGAACTCATAAACAACTACTCATGTCTTGGTTTATTGTGTTATTTTTAATGTTACGTTACTGGCTGTGCATAATGGGATGAAATGCTAAACTGATGCTACCACAGTTTATACTGGCCAGTGATGGGATTGCACAGGGTGGCCATGGCCCCTGTTGGTGTCACTGACATACAGTGGGGGAGTGGCGGCATAGTTGTTAGGGCATAGGGCTTTGAATCCTGAGATTGTGAGTTCGATCCCCCACTCCCACAGACTGCCACTCTGGGTCCCTGAGCAAGATCCTTAACCCCACACTGCTCCCCTGGCGCCCCACAGGGGTGGCCCACTGCTTCCAAAGGGGATGAGTTAAGTTGCAGAGAATTCATTTCTTGCTCTGTACCTGTGAACATTACGTTAGCGAGACGGTCTGCTGAGCTTTATGGAGAGATCCAGTGGACTGCGTGAGCTGATACTAGAACTTCACTTAGGGAAGCTGGAAGATGAAGCTTGGATAACACTGGTTGTGAGAACCTGTCCATGATGAGCAAGCATGAAGCAACAGTGGAGAGGAAAAACTCCCCATTGGGAAGAAACCTCTGGCAGAACCATTAACCTGTCTTCTGCCGGACCGGTTAAGATGAGACACGCAACGCATTAGGAATGACACTCTGATGAAGCTTTAGCTACGAAGGTGGAGGAGGGGCTGGAAGTGGGTTGAAACGGTGTCATGAATTGAAATTGGACATAGCACAACCACTGGATGCTGACTGGGCTTTCGAGGACGTGTGGTTCAAAACTGATTAGCTTGTGTCGGAGGCGGATGAAGGAGTTAGAAAGTTAGAATTGCGTAAAACAAGTCAGAAATCTGAGAAAAAAAGTCAGAATTCTGAGATTAAAGTTAGAATTCTAAGATTAAATTCAGAATTACGAGAAAAAAAGTCAGAAATCTGAGAAAAAAGTCAGAATTCTGAGATTAAAGTCAGAATTCTGACTTTTTCCCCATATTAAACTGAAATATTATTTAAAAATCAGTTCCTTATACTTTTTCAGTGGCCCTAATTATCTTTCGTATTTTCAGTGTTTCAGCATTTAAAGTATTTTCCAAACCTAAATTCTCTTATTGAAATGTTTAAATTATAATGTTTAACATAATGAGGGTAAAGATGCAGCAGCCTTTTTCAGCATACTTAGTTAAGAACACATTCTTTCCCCCTCAATTGATGGATTAAATCACAGATTATTGGGACTCTGCCCCCCTCCCATTGTGAGCTGAGGGGCAGGCTGTATATAAGTGGACGGCTTTTTCACGCGGCTGTGAGTGCGTGGAGGGACTCACACACACTCAGATCCACGCGTTCAGCCTGGAAACACACCAAGCTGCAAACCTGAGCCCACAGCCCTCCTTCATCAGAGGAGCCACCAACACCTGGAGCAGAAACTTTTCTCCTCCTGTCACTGCGCAGGAAACTTTCACCCATGCGGGACATGCGGGGGCTCGGAGCTTTGTTGGCCGCCTTTGCGGTCCTCTTGGCCGGGTCGGGGAGCTCCGAGGCCGGAGTGAGGAGGCAGAGCGAGGCGGTGAACGGTTCCACCACCTGCCCTGACCGCTGCCGCTGCGAGGGGGACGGGCTGCTGCACCGGGCGGACTGCTCGGATCTGGGGCTGCGGGAGATACCGAGCAACCTGAGCGTGTTCACCTCCTACCTGTGAGTCATGATGGGGGGAGCAGAGCTGCTGCTGTGTAAAGGGAGGGGGACACATGTTCCTGCGCTGGGAAACAGAACACCTGTCTGCTCGGGCCTGCGCCTGTCAGGGAGGGCTGGCAAAAAACAAAAAAAAGTTCCTCTCAAAGTCATTAGATGAGCATTGAACTACTTGAAGTATCTCCTAGTTTCTGTGAGTCTGTATGAAGAGGTTATTTTTCCTGGGAAATATTTCCCTGGGAGGCTGTTTAGATCCTCCAGCCAGGCTTAACATTATGACCACCTACCTAACAGACTCCCTTCTCTGACTAGATCTCTGGAGATGAATTGTGAATATTAGAGTTGGTCTTTAAGTCTTGTGAGTTGTCAGTTCAGGTCTTTCCCAAACTTCGAGAACGGGATCAAATCAAACCATTTCTAAACCCTCCAGGATGCAGAAACCTCCTGAGATCGGACACAGCTCTCAGTGCTAAAAGTTTCTGTACCTTTGAGATTCAGTATCAGTCTGGACATGGGTAAAATAAATCAGCATCACAAGCTATGTTTATGCGTGATTTCATTTCACCTTTAGTACAGCATGGTGATGGCAGCATAAGGATCTGGGTTTAATAGGATGTTTGTTTTTGATGATATGAACAGAGTGCTTCAAGCCGTCTGGTGTTGTATATTACGGTCTCATGACGGATAGGGCGGTTTAATGTCGTGTAGGGCGGTCTGATGTTGTGTAGGGCGTTAGATGTCATGTAGGGCGGTTTAATGTCATGTAGGGTGGTCTGATGTCGTGTAGGGCGGTCTGATGTCGTGTAGGGCGTTAGATGTCATGTAGGGTGGTCTGATGTCGTGTAGGGCGGTCTGATGTCATGTAGGGTGGTCTGATGCCGTGTAGGGCATTAGATGTCATGTAAGGTGGTCTGATGTCGTGTAGGGCGTTAGATGTCATGTAAGGTGGTCTGATGTAGTGTAGGGCGTTAGATGTCATGTAGGGCAGTCTGATGTCATGTAGGGCGTGTGACTATAGATGTCATACGGGCCACAATCTAATGTCGTGTAGGGTTGTTAGACGTGGTGTAGGGCGGTCATGTTTCATGTAGGGCGGTCTGATGTCATGTAGGGTGTTAGATGTGGTGTAGGGCGGTCTGATGTGGTGTAGGGCGGTCTGATGTCATGTGTGACGGTAGATGTCATGTGGGGCTCAATCTAATGTCGTGTAGGGTTGTTAGACGTGGTGTAGGGCGGTCATATTTCATGTAGGGCGGTCTGATGTCATGTAGGGTGTTAGATGTGGTGTAGGGCGGTCTGATGTTGTGTAGGGCGGTCTGATGTGGTGTAGGGCGGTCTGATGTCATGTGTGACGGTAGATGTCATGTGGGGCTCAATCTAATGTCGTGTAGGGCGGTCTGATGTGGTGTAGGGCGGTCTGATGTGGTGGAGGACTGTAGATGTTGTGTAGGGCGGTCTGATGTCGTGTGTGACGATAGATGTCATGCAGGCCACAATCTAATGTCGTGTAGGGTGTTAGACGTGGTGTAGGGCGGTCTGATTTCATGTAGGGCGGTCTGATGTCATGTAGGGCGTTAGATGTGGTGTAGGGCGGTCTGATGTGGTGGAGCACTGTAGATGTTGTGTAGGGTGGTCTGATGTCGTGTGTGACGATAGATGTCATGCAGGCCACAATCTAATGTCGTGTAGGGTGTTAGACGTGGTGTAGGGCGGTCTGATTTCATGTAGGGCGGTCTGATGTCATGTAGGGCGGTCTGATGTGGTGTAGGGCGGTCTGATGTTGTGTAGGGCGGTCTGATGTTGTGTAGGGCGGTCTGATGTGGTGTAGGGCGGTCTGATGTCATGTGTGACGGTAGATGTCATGTGGGGCTCAATCTAATGTCGTGTAGGGCGGTCTGATGTGGTGGAGGACTGTAGATGTTGTGTAGGGCGGTCTGATGTTGTGTGGGGCGGTCTGATGTTGTGTGGGACGGTCTGATGTCGTGTAGGGTGGTCTGATGTCATGTAGGGCAGTAGATGTCGTGTAGGGCGGTCTGATGTCGTGTAGGGCTGTAGATGTCGTGTAGGGCGGTCTGATGTCATGTAGGGCACTAGATGTCGTGTATGCCGGATATTGTGTAGGGCGGTCTGACGTTTAAGGTATAGTGGAGGATGTTCTTTTTCCGAGTTGGGTATCCAAATAAATGGTCCTGCTTATTGTCAATCATTCTGGTGATATGTTTACGTAAGGACGTCCTACGTGCTCGTCCCCATTTTCATTTACTGGTGGTAAGTCTGACATAGTGGAGAAACCCCAGATCTTCATTTGGAAAATAAGCTTGTTTGAGCGATGCAACTTTCAAAGAGAGCTTGCACGAGGAGAAATGGGCTTGTGCACGCTCTCACACACGTTAAATAGGTGTTCCTTTTTGGGAGCGGGTACAGGGCTGTGCATGTGCTTTCCTCCCTCCAGGATTTTAAGGCTGGAGGGAGGAAATTAGTGTCCTCTTGTTAACTAGTATGATTAAAAAGTCAGTGCCTCCTCTGTGATTGAAAATAGCATTTACTTATATTGCAGTTACATTCCAAATGCAGTTAATTGCCCAGCCAAGTGATGAAAGTGAGATTTACACAAAAATAAAGTTTAAGAACGTATGCCGAAGCTGAAATAAATACTTTGAATGTATCTGAAAAATCAAAAGAAGGTCTGGAGATTTTCAGGAAGGGTTTTGGGTCCACCTGAGCTTAAATTCCTTCATGGAGCCGCCATTCCACAATGATTTAAAGTTTTCTTTCAGGTTCTTTTCAGGGAAATGAAGATGGTCAGATTATTCTCCAGAGGGAATAATAATCAGACTGTTCCTGTTGTGCAAAAAAATCATTACCTTTAGAAGTTTCTAAAGTTTCTTTTTACTGTTTTCAGTCAATATTTGTTTAAGACATTTAATAGCTTTCTATAGTGTTTCTGTAACATTTTTAAGGCAGAGTTAAATGAATCCAGATGCCATTAATAAATGTCTGGGTCCTGACATTTTGGATTTTGTCTTCATATATTTTTTGTAAAGAGTAGAAACATTTTTCAGTGAATGAAAACTCTGAATGGCTAAAATCACTGAGAACACTGAGATTTCTTAAACTGAGATGTTCTTGTCTGTTTTCAGATGATGAAACATCCTCAGGTTCTTCTAGATTGATATGTTTTTGGAAATGAAAATTCATTAGAAGCTCATCATGGTTTTTGAGTCCTTTTTTAAAGTCGTTGGGAAGTCATATTTAAATGTCAAATTATTCTGGCTGAAACATGTAAATAAATATACTCTTTATCTATTCTGTCTTAAAATCTGTGCTGTTTTTTCGTTATCTTATGCAGGCCAGTTAGTTATCTAACAACTCACAACGGTTGGAACAACTGTTTCCCTATGACTTTAATAGGACCCATCTGACAACACGAAGTAGGCAGAAAGATTAATAAAATCCTCAAAAATGCTATGATTGCAAAAATTTTATGGCAACTTGACTCAAACATCGAAGTCACTTTAAATGGATCTTTACTAAAGAAGATCTCTGGTATGGTTAAAAAAGGCGACATTATTGATGAGCTGGAGGCGTTTGGCGACGAAGATCAGGCTGAGATTCCTCAGGATCGCCGTGAGAAGCTGCTGTCCGATGATGCATCATGTTTGCAGCAGGTTAAACCAACAAAACAGGAACCTACTGAGTTTTAAAAGGCTTTTCAAGATGGGTCAAATTATCAGAGACTGCTGCGCTCATTAAAAAGTGACGTTTTGAAGAACTTACTTGTATTATTACTTGTTTTATGCCATATAAAATCACTTTATTGGTTGTTTTACTGCAAACAGCTGTTGTTGGTATTAAACCTAATGAAGACTTTTATCCAGACAAGTTTAGAGCATCAGAAATGTTATACATTAGGATTTCAGTCCTTTCGTTGACTACTTTAAAGTGTCGTTTTTTTAGAGCAGCTTAAATTTAGCAATGAGAACCAAACAGTTGATTTAAAAAGTCTAATTTATTCAGCAGAAACGGGCATTCCTTCTCTTGGACAACTTTACGTCTCGTTGGAATGCATACTTTAAAAATTGAGCTTTGCGCTGTGAAAGGAACTCCTTGATGTTTTTGTTGCATTCAGTTCCTGATTGCAGCTCTAATAAAGACCCAGAAAGCCTTTGATCGACTGTCGGTGCGTGTTTTTTTGTGCGTCCATCTGCCCCGCATAGACAAATCCTGAGAAACACACACACCAACACACACACACGGCTGCATTGAATAGAAGTGAGTTACTTTAATGAGAGTGAAATTTAAATCCAAGACATTGTCCGGCTTTCGGGCTGCAGCCAAGAAAAGCAGGTTTCCCTTCTACACAAACACACCACTCAATGACGTAATGCTTCACCGGAGCTGAGACATGTGTTGTATCAAAGCCACTCACCTGCTGGGAGGCCAAATACATTTCATTTATTTTTATTGTCTTCCCTTTACAAGAATTTACACACGAGTAGAAACAATAAAAGTTTGCAGCAGTTTTTAACCCACCCCACTAAAACCTGGAAGCTCTTTCCGAACCCCAGAGATCCCATGCAGACATCTGACACCTCTGAAACCGCCTTCAGGAAACCTTAACCCCGACACTTAAAGGGTGCTCAGGTCCTCAGACGTCTTTCAGAAGCACCAAAAACTTATTTACGCTCGTTGAACCCGTTATTCGCCCTCCATCTCCATCAATACAACGTTTATTTAACACCTAGGAAGTTCTTGAAACTCTTGGCAACAATCAGAGCTCTTCCTAAACAAAAAAAAAGGTCCTTGGAAACTTTCCAAAATCCCAGGAGACAACAAGTCGCTCCCTCTTCTTTCGGAAACCAGAACCAGGACTTTTTGAACGTCAAAACGTCTTTAAACATTTAATTGGTTCAACTCTCGTTTTCGTCTGTTTTTCCCCCCATTTTTTTCCTGAAATTTCCAAAGTTTTTAGTTTGTTTTACATATTTAAAAGTCCTTAAATGCAGTTCTTGAGATCCTGTCATTGAAAATCCTTTGGGTCAACATTACAGATACAGATTATATTATATGCATTCTCCCCTTTGACCACAGCTGTTCACATTGCACCTTTATAATAATCATCGTATTCACTTTTACATAACCAACACAGAGACCAACAACATGGAAATAAACCACATTTATTAACATCCTCGCAGTTTTACTAATCTGACCAAGACTGATATGTTAAAAAAAGGCTTGATAAATGTAATTGGATACAAATATTAATGATATAAAATACTGATATACACAAACATTAGGACAAATATGAAATGCTTTAAAGTCGTAGGAAAGCAGCCGTTCCATTGTTGCATTTCCGAATTCTCCTGAGTGGTGCACGACTTTACATGAGTGAATAAAATGAATGTGATTGATCATTTATCAAGGGGGCGGGATTGTTGTGGCAGAAGGTTTGTAAGCACGTTTGGTTGTGGCCTGTTTGTCAGAAGCATCTTGCTAACCAGTTAGCAACTTAGTGCTAGTAGGTTCCCAATGGTAAATCCCATTGGGACCAAGTAGCACTAAATTAGTGACTTAGAAACGACGCTGTCAAGGAACGCTATGGACAGAGGAAACATGCAAGAGGAGGAGAGTTTAGTGTCGGAGGTCGTGGATGAGTTTCCTCCGTCATACATTTTTTATTTAGAGGAGGAAAGTGGGGATGAAGATGTTGTTGAAGAGGACGCCAGGGCAGCAGAAGCTTGGTTTGGTGTAGAAGGCTTCCAGCCGTACATGTTTGAGCCCTTGCCTCGCAACGCTGCCAGTTCTGTTAGCTCTACGCCTGCTGAAGACACAGACGTCCATCCCCATTAACACTGGGATGGAACTCAATGGGAAAGGAAATGATTCTTATTTCTTATCATCTGTCAATCAAAAAAACTGATTGACAGATGACCGTTGATTGGCTGAATTTAGGTGTTCAGGCTGACGTTTAACTAACTGGCCTGCAGAAGATAACGAAAAAATAAACAGATTTTAAGACAAGATTTTTTAATAAATAGAAATGTTCTAAATTTTAAGACAATATGGTCTGATAAAGAGTACATTTATATACATGTTTAAGCCAGAATGATTTTGACGTTTTAATATGATTTCTCTACTACTTTAAAGGGCTTTCTTTCCTCAGGAGGTCTGGCAGAACTCTTTGCTGTCCTTCCCAAAAACTTTTAATTTAACATTTAGCAAGAGAGATTATGAGATTTATTTTATTTATTTATTTTCATACCAGGATTGTCAATATTATCTATATAAATATCTTTAAAGTATCAATAATCAAATGTTGGATCTAGTTCGATTAAAGCTGGTTATATTGATATCTTCAAAAAATTATGAATGTAAAAACCATGATGTAAAATATAAAATGAGACTATGTTAGACCAATGAACTCACATTCTGAGCGTAAAAGAAAATCTGTGAATGAATTAAATCCAACATAAACTTTAAATCCTTTTTTTTCTCCATTGTGAATCCATGTATCTTTTGTTTTACAACTTAAACCAACTGTGAAAAGAACTGGGTCTGTGTACAAACATGAATTTTGTTACATAAAATGTAGAAATAGAGGAGAGGATTTTGCTCATAACCACATTGAATGTAATGATAATAAAAGGAAGAGGGGATGCATGTATCTCAGCCTACTGGACTTAGTGTAAGCCGGTTGTTCTGGCGTATGATCCAACTACTCTTCAGTGCCAGTTTCATTTATTTATAATTAGTTTTATGATAAAAAAAGCAAATTAGGTTTCTAACATTCATGGTGTTCCAAGTGCAAACATTTCAAGACACGCTTGATCACTGTGCAGTGCGACTCTAAGTTGGACTTTTTTTATTTTCTTTGCTAAATTCAAGTATTAATACTTAATACATTGTTACATTGAAGGACATTCTCTGTGGTATGATGATATGGTGCATTAGATGTTTTATTTTTTTTGTTTCTTTCTTTTTTTCATTTTAATCGGGGAAAAATCACTTAAATTAGAAGTAAATTGCTGCTGTAATCTCTTAATCTTTTAATAAGTCATGTAACTTGCTATGATCATGGGTTTATTATCTATCTATCTCTAGCAACTATCTATCTCTAGATAGATGGGTAGGTTTATATCAAAAGTTGCTCACAGTGATCCTAGGTGTACTCGGGGCCTGTGTGTTTGCCCATGAAAAGTTACACATGAAAAGTTAGAGGGAACATTTCTATAGACCAGTGGTAACCAATAAAAAAATATCAGAAATAAAATAAGTTTTTTTTTTTTTTGCATCCATGTTATGCATTGAATAAAAAAATAAATAAAAATAAAAAAAAATTCATTTTAAAATCTAGTGTTTTTAGAGAACAACAATCAGTTTGGTATATAAAAAACTTCCTGATTTCCATATTTTATAAAATGCTTGAACTGACTGTTTGTTTTTTTTCTGACTTAATGTTCGCAGTGGGCTTTATGCTGCCCTGCAAGGCTTTAAACCTGGTTTGAATGGAGACTAAGCCATTCTAAAGCACATATCAAGGAGCTCATTCTGAGCCTGGATCCATATTTATTTTTGATTCTGTTCATGGTGGAGAATCCTGCTTCACAGCAGCAGGTTGAGCCAAACATCCTCTAAATGTTCAGGGTCATCTTTGAGCACCATTTCACTTTTCTTTCACCAGTTCACCACAGTTCTTCCAGCAGTCCCCACTTTCTCTGCTCTCTTTTTCTGATCATGTTCTCCTTCTTTCCCATCGCCCGGCTTGCCACAGGTTTGCCTGCTGTGTCTAAAAGTAGCAGCAGCAGCAACTCAGACTGACCGCGGCTAATTGCATAATTTTTATCACGTGCAGCCTGGTGCCTGACGCTCCAGAGGGCTTTACCGTATTAACAGGAGAAGCGGCGCAAGTAAAGTTAGACACTGCCATCGGACAACATGCGGTAATTTATAAATGTTTTAAATCGGGTTGGGTCTGGATTAGCCAGCAGGTGGGTCCTGATCCAGACCCTGGTCCGCTAATCTGGGTCCTCTGCTATAGACAGATTTAAAATAAAGATATATTATTATTGGCTCTGGTTTTGATACCAAGATGTGTTGTTGTAATGACTCAGAACAGAGGGACCCAGAATTCAGGCAAGAAAGACGGGTAACTTCAAATGCGTTTATTGAAAACGAATGGCTATGGATCTGCGGTATCAGCGTCTAGGGCGTCTATGGCAGGAGAGAAACAGTATAGAAACACAGGTTAGTGACCACGATAATCTGACGCAGGACGATTTTGAACACATGAGTCACTAACCTGATTTAACAGTTCAGTCCGTGTCCAGAGAACAAGGATGATGATTCCAGACGCAGAAGGCTGGAGAGCTTGCAGGAGGTCAGATCCAAGCAGACAATGGAAGGAGGGATAATCCAGGTCGAGGTCAGAAGGCAGATCCAGGTTCAGTCCACAAGAAGAAACCGGCAGATGTCCGAAGACGGGTCAGGCAGATGGATCAGATGGGGGCAGGCAGGCTCAAAAGTCTGAATACAGAGATGGGTCAGGTTCAGGCAATCAGGACACTATTAGAAACACTAAAAAAAACTCTCACATCGAAGGCTCAAGAATAATCTGGCACTGATGGCTTGGACCAAGCAGCTTAAATAGAGGCAGGAGCAGGTGGATCAGATGAGCAGTAATGAGAAACTAGGCAGAGTTAAACAGGTGAATAAAATGAGCAATTGAGCCAGCTATCAGTGCCAAGTCATGACAGTTGTTTGCATAGTTCTGCTATTATTAATGTGAAATTTCTAGATTATTTTTTACATTGCAATACCACCTCAGAAAGTCTTGGGTAATTTATTTAGCATTTATTTGCACCCTTTTTTAACTAGCATAAGTTGAGTTACCATGATCAGTGTAACTATTAAAGTAAGTTTTTCATGGTGATAAGACCATTTTTTTAACCCCATGGTTGGGGGGGGGGGGGGGGGGGGGTTGATATCAAGTTTGAAATGTTAGAATCGACCTTTATGAAACAGGACTGTCATCATGCTGTTTTTTGCTTTTCTTTTCTCGTCTTTGAAATTATTATATTACTATTTTTACACGCCATCTCTGCCTGATAATGACGTGTTTAAGGACTGGAAACATGTAAGGAAGAAGCAAACATTTGCGTCACTATAGAAAGCTTTGATCACGACCTCAGATTGAATCAATGGTTTGGAAAAAATCAGCCGATTCCTTTCAGTTGTCTCGTTATCTGCATCTGTAGAAAAAACCCAGCAGCTGGAAAGAGTTGAGATTCTGTGTTCTGACCCGAACTTTTACAGCCTTCTCAGTAAAGAGTAACTGATATCAGACATCAGAGTTAACAACCTCCAGCTCTCCCCCTGTCTGACCGCCATCACTGTGAATGCTGCCATCTGTCAACGCCTTTCTGTGTGTGTGCAGCTCTAGCTGCATGCCTAAGCAGCGCCGCCTGAAGCGTGAATGGGCCTGTAGGTCTCCTTTCTCCCTCTGACTGACAGGAATGCATTTAGCCAGGCTGTGATGAATGAACCCATGTGCATATGAAGGTTCTGCTGCCACGCCCCCTCTGGCAACAACATTCTACTCCCTGAGCTCGGACCTTTCCGTTCCTCCTTTTGGATCATGCTTTTCTTTATCCCATCCTGAATATAACACCATAGATCCATCACAAAGAGACTCGGAAGAAGCAAGAGTCATGGTTTTAAACTTTAAACTTCTCTGGTTATTGGAGTTATCAGATGAGGAATTGATTAAAAAAAGGTCTTCAATGATGTTGTGCACCACAGAGGTGTGATCAATACCTAAAACTTTGGCCTGAATATTACATTTTAATTTTTTTCCCGTGAGTTAATGAACAACATCATACTTTGCGTGTTTTGGACAATATGTGTGACATTCATGCATGAGCTTTCATCTTTTATCAGACGTTTTTAATAAATCTTCCCATAATAGATGACATAAACATTTATAAATGCATCACAATCAGTTTCTCCTCATTCTTCGGGTCAAAGGTCGCGCTTAAACCCAGAGAAAGCGACGTCTCATAGCTGTGGTCTTCATATCTGGAAAGTCCGGGTTTAGATATCACATGATCATCAAACCGTTTCCCTCCTCAGTCTCTTTGTTTCTTCCTTTTCTATTAATGAAAGCATACAAATATTAAATAATAGTTTTTTTTATTATAACTTTGATCCCAAAAACAATTTATTTGGTGAAAATATTAAAATACTAACTTTTATGTTTTCAAACTTCACCACTGCTTCACCATTTATTTTGAGCTGCTATAAGTCTTATAGGGTTTTTTTATTTAACAATTATAAATTAAATTTCTCTCTTTTCATTTACTTTAATATATTGCAAGAAAACGTTTAAGGATATAAAAAGACGCATAGAGATATTTATGATGATTATATATATATATATATATATATATATATATATATATATATATATTTTTTTTTTTTTTTTGTGGTTTTTTACTCTTCTGTTCCAAATTTCCCAATTTTTTTTTAGAAATTTAGAAATTAGGATTTTCTAGGTGGAACCATTACATCCTGTTCCCGTTAGAGGAAGTGGCTCAGGCTCATCTGTCACCATAGCAACCAAAGGAAACTTTCTTCTCCATCGATTACAAATCTGATGTTCTGAGGGTTAAAAGGGGAGGCAATATATATTATTAAAGTCGTAGGGAAATCATACTTGAATGTCATATCATTCTGGCTTAGACATGTATATAAATGTACTCTTTATCAGACTTGTCCCAAAATTTATAAAAAATTCTATTTAAAAAAAAAAAAAAAAAAAAAATATATATATATATATATATATATATATATATATATATATATATATATATATATATATATATATGTATATATATATATGGCTTGGTGAATACCTCAGGCAGGAGAAAACCGAAAGTGAGGACAAGAAAGAGGAAGGAGAACCACCATGGAGGGACAAGCCGCTGCACGGCGTATACCACAGACAAATAGAAGAAGTGGCTGATATAAAAAAATCCTACCAGTGGCTGAAAAAGGCTGGACTGAAGGACAGCACAGAGGCACTAATCATGGCAGCACAAGAACAGGCACTCAGTACAAGATCAATAGAGGCCGGGGTCTACCACACCAGGCAGGAGCCCCGATGCAGACTGTGCAAAGATGCCTCTGAAACAATACAGCACATAACAGCAGGGTGTAAAATGCAGGCAGGAAGTGCATACATGGAACGCCACAACCAGGTAGCTGTCATAGTGTACAGCAACATCTGCCATGAGTATGGGCTGGAAGTCCCAAGGTCAAAATGGAAGACACCTCCTAAGGTAGTTGAGAATGACCGAGCTAAGATCCTATGGGACTTCAAGATCCAGACTGACAAACAGGTGATGGCTAACCAACCAGACATCGTGTTGATCGACAAACAGCAGAAGAAGGCAGTAGTGATAGATGTGGCAATCCCAAGCGACAGCAACATCAAGAAGAAAGAACACGAGAAGCTTGAGAAATACCAAGGGCTGAAAGAGGAGCTAGAAAAGATGTGGAAAGTAAGAGCAGCAGTGGTGCCAGTGGTAATTGGAGCACTGGGGGCTGTGACCCCCAAACTGGGAGAGTGGCTACAGCAGATCCCAGGTAAAACATCAGAGGTCTCTGCCCAGAAGAGCGCAGTCCTAGGAACAGCTTAGATAATGCGCAGAACCCTCAAACTCCCAGGCCTCTGGTAGAGGACCCGAGCTTGAGGATGACACATACCACCCCACGAGGGGTGAGAAAACAGTTATATCTCATCATGTAGTTCCTAATGAACATATGTGTTGCAGACAGACCTGTATGAACCTTCAGGTGTGGAAACGCGCTGCGATCCCCCTGAATAAGCTGGAGAAAATGCTGAATTGGTTAATTACACAATCCGATGCCAAATAGGTCATCCTATTAAAACATTTTTGCATATACTTTTATATAGCATGAATAATTTCCACAAACTAAACATGTTTGACTGTGCAGATTAGAGACGGTTAATGTAGAAAGATTAATGGCGTATCCTGCACCGAGTTTCCTTCATCCTTCTCTCCTCCTTATCAAAGATTCAGACCTCCTTTAATGTCCAGGATGAAACATTAAAAACTTTGATAAAAGCCTCACAGCAAAAGGAAATCTGATAATAAAATGGCAGCTTTGTCATCGGAGGATGAGTCACCAAAGCTCAGTAATAAAGTAAATAAAGTAAAAGGCTCTAGTTTAGTCAGAAAACAAGATCATAGTGTTTATAAATACAATCTAAATTTTCAACATGCTTGAATTTAAGAAACCACAGTGACATTAAAGTGGTATGGGGGATGGATGACATGGTCTCTGTTGTTGAATCCATCCAGTAATTTATTGATTGACTTTATTGATCTCGCAGTGGAGGAATTTACTCGTTACATCAGCTCAGATAGTCAAAAGAGAAGAAAAAGGTGTATGGGATATATACAGTATATACAGTGCCAACATATGACAACTTTTTTAAAAATGTATAACAGGATTATTATATATGGTTATTGAACAGGGTGTTTGCCTGGGTCTTTATAGAGATGGTTAGTAATTTAGTGGTTAGTTGTAATCTCATTTGCCGGGGTGAAACCATCTCAGAGCTTTTGGTCTTTGTGGAAGTTGAACCCATTTCTGATGGCAGAGGCGTCCACTTCCATGTCAACAGACGTGAAATCCTGCTGTTTGTCTCTTGGTGACATCTCAGGCTCGTCTTTTAGCATCTTGCTTTCTATTCCTGTTGTCATGCTTTTTAAAATGTTGCTTCTTCCTCTTTCTATTCATTCCTGTTGATTGTTTTCTAGTTGGTCCGTTAGTGTCAATGCCTCCTTTTCTTTTTTCCCTCTGGCACAGCTGATCCTCCTCTGGTTTCCTCTTTGTTAGCTTGTCATCTGTCCTAACCTGTCCCACTGTAGCTCTTGGACTCAAACTCTCCTCCTCTGGATCAGGGGCGGAGCTAGATGGGGGGCAGGCCACCCTTAGCCATTCATTGGCCACCCCAACCATTTTATTCTTTCTAATACAGACCGTGGCAGCAGTAATACTCTCAGATGGAATATTCAAAACATTTACATTTTTTGTGGTTAATTATGCACATCAGTATACTAACATTAAAGTCATCATCTTTTCAGAACTATATATGGGGTAAAATGATTAAAATAAAATGTCTCTGTAGTCATCTAGGACTCTTCAGTGGAATCATAGATAAATAATTATTTTAATAAGAACTTATATAATCAATTTATGTAGATATTAGTACTTGTAAATATCTATTTTATGCAGAACGATTATTGATAAAAGTAGGGAAGTAATGATAATGGAAAATTTGTTTGCCCCAGAACTCAATCCTGAAAGGAACTCAGTGCACTATACCTTTTATCTAGAAAGCACGGATGTTTAAATGTATGCGTCTATTTGTAAGTAAAGGCTGTAGGAAAGTATAGTTTGTCTTTATTTAGAAAATATGGATGTTTTGCTCGATCGTTTTTCTGTAGGAACCGTGTAGATTGACCCTGAGGTTCTGTTGCCTACTTCTGTGTACATTGGTTGAGTCCTGGCCACCCTTATAAAGATGTTCTGGCTACGCCTCTGCTCTGGATCTTCTCCTAAATCCCATTTTACTCTTAGTTCTCCTGCTTGTGATGCTTTCTGTGTTCCTGTTGTGTTTCGCTGCGCGTTCCTCGCTTCATTCATTATAGATCCATCATGTTCATCAAGTTCTCCCTTCTGCTCTTGTGAAGCTACCTGAAACCTTCAAAGCTAACTTGCTTGGCTTCCAGAACTGGACTTTTTTTGGGTGTAACCATGTTGTTCACTCGCACTGTAACAGTCAGGAGCGTTTGAGGTTTTTAGATTGTTGCGATAATGTGAACCCGATGTGATACAGCTGTGTGATGTCTGTAGTTCAGCAGTAAGCTGATAGATGATGTCCAGACCAATGGATCATGACTGTATGAACTGATTTCAGACTAAATGAGTCATCAGAGCCCAGCAGATTCAGGTTTCCTTCAAACTGACAGAGTTGCTGTTTGTCTTCTGGCGTCTTTGTCTTGATCTGACTAACCAGGGGGTGAACAAACCCCCACATGTTTTGCTGCCCCAGGGGGCCCCCCGCTGACCCGCCTCCCAAAACACTGAAAGAAGAAACGAAAGAGGACAAAAACAGAAAGAGAGGCCTCACTGTCACACTACGCCTCTCCCCCCCTTTTCTTTCCGCAGAGTTTGTCTTTCTGCTGCCCGCCGACATTTGAATAATCGTTTGATATCCATCAGTCTGAGCCTGAGGAAGCGAAAAAAAAGACAACCGGCACCAAGCAGGCTCACAATCAAAAGGCAAACACCACAAAAAGGCTAATGCCTGCTGCATCTCGGCTCCCATGATTCTTCAAAACTTTTAATCTTCAAGGTCCAGGACTTGGATCTGTAACTCAAAATGAGAAGAACAAGATAAAACATGTTAATAAACGCCTCAGGATCCATTTGATATATAAACAGGAGGCATCAGATTTAAAAAATGGCAGCTTTGTTTACTGTTAGGATAAAATCTTTGTTGACTTTATCATCAGAACCATAAAAAATATTTGCAAAACACTTTAATTATTTTTTTATGATGTGTATTAAATGCCAACCATTTTTAACATTTAATATACATTTTACTGAAAATATCAAAATAGTGGTTAAACTTTTACTTTAATAAACTGAATGTTTGACTATTGCAATGAAACTGTCAACAAAGTATTCAGTATTTTTTTTAGATAATTTTTTTTATATGCTTATTCTATTTATTGATTCTTAGTTTGGTTTATGATATAAAAACACATCTTCACATGTTTTCAAAACTATCTGAATATAAAATAATCTGAACAAAATAATATTTTCAACAGATTTCATTTTCTTTAAATATGTCAGATTTTTAAAATCATTTCTTTGTACTTTCTTGATATTGGTCGTTGTGTCATTTAGGCTGAGACATTCAAATTAAATTTTTATTTTGATTTACGGTAATAGAAAATATGTTTTTGGCTTTTTATTTATAAATTATTTTTCCTAAAGGTATTCTCTCAGCAAAATTAAAAAAAAGATCTAAAACAAAAAAGAAGTGTTCTCTAACTGCCGTAACTAATGGCTATTTATTTTTATTTTACATTTATTTCGTTTTTTTTTTTTTATTTGTTTCTCAGATATTAGGCAGACAAATACAGCTCTAATCACTCAGGATGACAGAGGCACTAAACTGCAAAAAAGAAAATTTGATAATTTCCATGGCCCAGAATAAACTTTTTTAAGACAAGTGTGGTAAACCCAAATTTCTACTTCTTTTTTTATAATTCCACTCAATTTAATTAGTAAATTTTTTTCTTTGTCAGTCGACTGGATGTTCTTCTCTCCCACAGAAGGCACGCTGTTTCTAACTCACCTCGTTGAACCTACCCTGGGTGATTATTAAACACACAAATGACTGTTAAAGTATCTAAACATTCATCTTTGGCTTATTTAAGTGGTTTATTTGTTACACAGTAAATCAATGATGAAATTAATTATCAACGAGAGTTTAATTTAACTCAACTGGATTTACTTTGATAGAACTGCTGGCATTTGTCAAGGAGAAAATGGTTGGTGTCCAGCCAAAAATAAATGAGTTTCTGTGTTGATCTGGAATGTTGCATAGGACTGCTAACGGGCTGACTGACTGTGTTGGGTTGCAATCTGTTAATGCAGGGGTCTTCAACGTTTTCCAGGCCAAGGACCCCCAAACTGATGGCTAAATGGAGCAGGGTTTCCCCTAATTATATAAATTGTATGACATTGTGTGATATTAAACCTGCCCTATAGTCACTCTATTACAGATGGAGTCAACGAAAGTAATTTCTCCCTGGGATTATTAAAGTATTTCTGATTCCTGGTTGATGGACAGGTGTTGTGAATGAAATGGTGGCCAGCTTGAAAGAGCTCCTGTGTGTCGCTGAATGTGTGCATTGATGACTGAAAGACATCTTCTGCCTCCATTTATCTGTTTACTACAGTGTGTTGAATTCATGTTAATGTGGATTTAAAGACATTTCAATTAGTGCAAAAAAATTGCAGGTGGAATATAAAAAAAAACAAATCAACCAAAACATTTGCGACTCCCATGCAGTACCTCCATGGACCCCCTAGGGGTCACGGACCCCCTATTGAAGACCTACGTGTTAAAGGCTGCTAATGTCAAGATTTAGAAAAGAATTAAACTCAAACAGAAAGGCAGATTTTTATTAAGAAATGTTTAGGGCTGCAACAACGAATCGATAAAATCGACTTTAAGAAGCGTTGGCAACGAATTTCATCATCGATTAGTTGTGTCGTGCGATTAATGCGTCATCCGCCGCCGTCGGCAGCTGCTGCCGTGGGGCGCATCCCCCATCCCAACCCGTTCTCCCGCAGGAGTCCCTCTCAGCGCTGCAGTCAGAGCCGCGGGATGTTTACCCTCAGCGTCCAGACTGCAAATGAAGCGCGCATGCGCCGGGATTGACGGCGCAAATTGATCACAATAATTAAAATAGCCTGCGCTTTGTAAAGTGAAAAAAGCCGTAACATGCAACTTTTGTAAAAACAAATGAACGTGGCACAGAAGCACCACTGTTATGACGCAGCACCTGAAAAGAAAACACGTTGGAGCCTTTGATGGCAGTGAAGAGAGCTGATCAGCAGGGTGAGCGACCATGTTTGTTTGGTTTAAAAGTGGGGAAACGTAACGTTAGTTTCTCAGGTAGCTCATCTGATGCTTTACTTACCGTGTTAGTAGGTTACAGACAGTGATCAGGTTGGCTACTTATTTTACTTTTAATTTCATTTGAATTAGCTTAAGCAGCGTTTGTATTTTCTTTATAAATAAATTAACTTGCAAATTATGAGGGCAAGGCTTTTAAAGTTTAAATCTTCTGGCAAAGATAAAGTAAAGAAGATCCTGCAATTTATGGAAGTAAAGCAGAATAAAATCCAGCAAGATCAGTAATATGTCAATTAATTATTTGCCACATTCCCATGTAAATATCTGTCTGGGCCAGAAGTTCAGAGATCCAGGTTACCAACAGGTACCAAAGGGAAATCCAGGTCGAAGTCAGTCGCAGGTCCAGGTTCAGTCCACATGCAGAATCCGGCAGGAGTCTAAAGACAGGTCAGGCAAAGGGATCAGAATAAGAAAAGGCAGGCTCAAAGTCAGAAGACAAACGGGTCAGGATCAGGCAATCAGAACAACAAACAGACACGCTAGAGAACTCTTAACAAAGGCTCAAATAATCTGGCACTGATGACTGGGAGCAAGCAGATAAAATAGTGATTAGAATAGGCGAGACAGATGAATGGTGATGAGAAACACAGGGCAGAGCTAGGCAGGTAGATGGAATGAACCATTAAGTCCGTCATCAATACTTGCAGTTCTAGTTATTATTAAATTTACAAATATGTAATTTAATCAAACAATTAAAAAAAAAACTATTTTCTTGGACTCAGTCTGGATAAGTTCAGGTATTATAACCCTTAAAGGTATTTATTACCCTGTTTTCAATCTCTTGAATTTTGTCTTCAGTAAATAGTTCACTTTATTAAAGTCTAAACTAGTTTGGTTTCAGTCTGGACTATGACTGACTGTCTATTCTAACAGACGATAAAGATCTTTTAAACACAAAGGTTCTGTTCTTCTTCTCACCAACAGAATCAAAATGCTGAACAAGCAGATAAGATGCCGAAGTTGTGAGAATGGGAACAATCAGAACGCTGTTGGCTTCATATGAAGCAGGGTAATCAGGTTATTCTCGTAAACTACCACCATCATCATTGTTGTAGCATACTGTCATTCTCAGTCCCTCATGTCACGACTGAAGGGAATCAAAACATGAGAAACACTGTTGGTTCTGAGGCTTTGGCTCAGGTTCAGAACACAAGTCGATGGTATTTCAGACGTTAGGTGACAGGAAATTCTCATCTAAATGGGTAGTTTTTTTTTTCTTTTACTCATTGATGAAAAGTATATATTGTAAAAAGATGTTGTGGGGAGTGGCGGCCTAGCGGTTAGGGCATGGAGCTTGGGATCCTGAGGTTCTGAGTTCAAGCTTCACTCCCACAGCCTGCCACTCTGGGTCTTTGAGCGAGACCCTTAACCCCACACTGCTGTCCAGGCACCGCACAGTGGCAGCCCACTGCTCCCCAAGGGGATGGGTTAAATGCAGAGAGTTCATTTCTCCAATGTGAGATCCATAAAGTTCGATTGTTATTATTTTATAGATTATTTAAAATATTAAATTATAACCTTCAGTTGTTCTTTCATAGATCTACCTGCTTTAAGTCAATCTCCATGACGATGTGTCTGAACTTCCTCACCTTTGTGGCATTAAGCTGGGCCTTCGGTGAACAGTAAATGTAGAGCTTATTAAAGCTTGGTCCAACTAAAGTCCAGACAGGTTTCAGATTCTGGGTTAGTTTCTATTAAAGATCTATTGAAGGATTTTATTTATTTTTAATATAGATACATTTAGAATGTGTCAACAACCTCTGAAATGTTTGAAATCCTAGATGTAAATGTTTAAAACATGCTCTCCCTGTAGGGGGTGGGGATGCAGAGGGGGGCTGCACCTCACGGATGAAGAGAGGACCTTTGAATGCAGAGTACAGCTACTGCTTCTCCAAAAACAGTCACTGTCCATCTGACCAGGTTGCATCCAACATGCCTTCCTTTGCTGGTTTTACAGATGTGTCCCATTGGACACATGGGTCCTGTGGGTCCTAAGGACGTTGCCATGGCAGCCCTGGTTGCTCCTCTAATAATAATGTGGGTCTGCTGCTGGTCCATCCTATCTCCATGTTTAGGTGAAGGAACTGTATCATGGATGGATGGACGATGAATGGATGATGGATGGATGATGCATGGATGGATGGAAGATGGATGGATGGATGGATGGATGGATGGATGGACGATGAATGGATGATGGCTGGATGATGGATGGATGTATGATGGATGGATGTATGATGTTGATGATGCATGGATGATGGATGGATGGATGGATGTATGATGCATGGATGATGGATGGATGTATGATGGATGGACGATAGATGTATGATGGATAGATGGAAGGATGATGGATGTATGATGGATGGATGGATAGATGAATGTATAATGGATGCATGGATGGATGGGGATGGATGGATGGGTGATGGATATATGATGCATGGATGGATGGATGGATGGATGAATGATGGATATATGATGCATGGATGGATGGACGATAGATGTATGATGGATAGATGGAAGGATGATGGATGTATGATGGATGGATGGATAGATGAATGGATGATGGATGTATGATGGATGAATGGATGAGAGATGTATGATGGATGGATGGAAGTATGATGGATGGATGGATAGATGAATGTATGATGGATGATGGATGGATGGAAGGATGATGGATGTATGCTGGATGGATGGATAGAAGAATGTATGATGGATCCATGGATGGATGGATGGGTGGATGATGGATGGATGGACGATGGATGGATGGATGGATGGATGAGGGATTGATGGATGGATGTATGATGGATGGATGGATGGATGTAGGATGGATAGATGGATGAATGTATGATGGATAGATGTATGTATGATGGATGGATGAATGTATGATGGATAGATGGATGGATGGATGGGTGGATGATGGATGGATGGACGATGGATGGATGGATGGATGATGGATAGATGTATGTATGATGGATAGATGGATGGATGGGTGGATGATGGATGGATGGACGATGGATGGATGGATGGATGGATGGATGGATGGATGGATAGATGAATGGATGATGGATGTATGATGGATGAATGGATGAGAGATGTATGATGGATGGATGGAAGTATGATGGATGGATGGATAGATGAATGTATGATGGATGAATGGATGAGAGATGTATGAATGATGGATGGAAGTATGATGGATGGATGGATAGATGAATGTATGATGGATGATGGATGGATGGAAGGATGATGGATGTATGCTGGATGGATGGATAGAAGAATGTATGATGGATCCATGGATGGATGGATGGGTGGATGATGGATGGATAGACGATGGATGGATGGATGGACGATGGATAGATGGAAGGATGATGGACGTATGCTGGATGGATGGATGGGTGGATGGGGGATGGATGGATGGATGGATGGATGGATGTATGATGGATGGATAGATGGATGATGGATTGATGGATGTATGTATGATGGATGAGGGATTGATGGATGTATGTATGATGGATGAGGGATTGATGGATGGATGTATGATGGATGGATGGATGGATGTAGGATGATAGATGGATGAATGTATGATGGATAGATGTATGTATGATGGATGGATGAATGTATGATGGATAGATGTATGTATGATGGATGGATGGATGTATGATAGATAGATGGATGAATGTATGATGGATAGATGGATGTATGATAGATGGATGAATGTATGATGGATAGATGGATGTATGATGGATAGATGGAGAAATGTATGATGGATGTATGATGGATAGATGGATGTATGTGGATAGATGGATGAATGTATGATGGATGTATGATGGATAGATGGATGGATGGATGATGTATGATGGATAGATGAGTGGATGGATGGATGATGGAAGTTGATCCCTTTGTCATCCAAATAAAGAATCAGGCTAAAAAGTTCATAAAAAAGCCCCCCATTCATAATCCTGGGTTATTATTATTATTAGAAATCCTGAATAAGACCATTTGTTGAACGTTTGTGGTCATAATGGTAAATATTTATGTTAAAATTCAGAATGTATATGAGCAGAAATAACAGAGGTCTCATTCTGGCTTAATGAACAGCTCACTGTCTGGAAACTTGCCCTCACAGCCTATATAACCACATATTTATGACTACAGGCCAATGAATGAATGAATGAATGAAAGAAATCTGCTGGTTGTTTTGAGCAACAGTAAAGTCCAATCAGCCTTAACTGTGTCAGCCTTTCAGAGCCAAACAAACCCTCTCTGTGTGCCAGCGCTCTACCTGTGGACGGTGTTGTAAAGCTTGCACACATTAACAGCCTTTATGGAGCATTGAGAAAGTTCCTTAACAACCAGTATATTCAACAGGAAGACACGCCCTCGGAGCGTTTGAGACAGAGGCAGCCTGTCTCTGAGTCCCTTTCAGACCCGAGTCCTCTCCAGAGCAGAGAAGCTACCTGCCGATTATTATCAGTGAGGGCAGAAAGCAGACGATTCCGATAAGGGAAAGAAAGGAGGAAGAGCGTCATGGCTGAACACAAACAATAACAGTGTGGAAGAGAAAAGGGCGCTCCTGTTTCTGGATGATCTCAGCCTCTTAAAAAAAAAAAAGGGACATAAAGATGAAGTCACAGCAGATTCCTGACATGCAGGGATGTCATGATTGTAGTGTAATGCTGGCAGCTGGGGTGGTGCTCTGATAAAGAGGGGCCCGGGCTCCAGCTGGAAAAAACGGCTCCTCACAGTCGATTTCACAACACCTTCCTCCTTTCTTTCTGTTTCGTTTATCCTGCTAATGGCGTTCCGTTATCGCCGATTGTTCTGCTTGTTTATAGCTTTATGATCCTGTTACCTCATTTTATCTATTGCTGTTATATTATTATGATCAGATTCTATCTTCATATCCCGAAGCCTCGTCTAAAGGGGTGTTTTGTTGTTTATTTTTCCACGTATTTTGTTTTTGTTTTTCAGCTTTTGACTAATTTTCTTCCTTTAATTCATCTTTTGAATTGTAGTTCAATATATAAATATGTTGGTGGTGATTTTAGGAACTTTTTATGGATTCACTGTTTCTGTTGTTTTTCAAGAGTCCTTCATTGTTTCTAACATTTGTCTCAAACTTGAAACCTGTTGTGTTGAAAACAGCTGCTTCCACATCTGCACATAATTTGTTCTTTTGCATGGATGAAATTTTGATTTTAGAAGTGGAGGGGATGCCAGTATTTTCTAATATAACATAGAGTTCAGCGTGTTTTCTAGTTGTTATTCTGTGTTTGTTTCCTCCACTTTCGCTTACATCTCTGGTTTCGCTCTCCTGACAAAATGTTGGAAGCATGACCTGAACAATTGGACAATTTGTGGTGCAACAATCCATGTAGATTAAAAACACATAGTTTTGCAATTATTATGAGTATGGATATATAAAATCACATTTATAGATTGTATTTTTCCTTTTTTATGATAATAATATATAACAATACTACATTTGATTTATCAGCACTTTTAATTTAAAAAAAAAATTTACCGCATTTTAAAGCTTTCAGCAACCTTGTAGAGGATGTTGAAGTGGATCTGCTGCTTTATGGCGCCAGTGGAGGTGTTTTAGGAGAGATCCATCCTCTTATGTCTCTTTCTTTTTTCAGACATCCTGGCTGCAAGTCTAATAACCAAAAACACAAATAAACACATGCAAGCACATGGGCCAATTCAAAGATTTGTGTTAATGATTACACCTGATATAACAACCAGAGTAGGCCGGTGGCGTTTCCTCCAAGGGGGCTATAAATTAAAAATAGACGTATACCAAAAACCAATCAAACATATACTAAGTTACCACACTAGTATATTTATATGAATACCAAAATAAACAAACATTATAAAAAACATTTATAAAAACAAAACAGAATTCATGTACTTTTATGTACGTTTTGTACATAAATCTTGCCCTTATGAGCCTTATTATTCCAAGAACCAAAAAAATAATGTGCCAGTTTAATAAAGGAGAAGCTATTAGTCAGATTTATATATTTTTTATTTATAAAAACTATTTATTTTCTGAGAATATGTTTATTTAAGAGCAACTATGCAAACTGAAAAACACCTAGAGAAAGTAAACTATATTATATTGTTTTCCATGTTAATCCCAGATTGTTTATTCTTTGCCTTTTCTAGAAAGTGTTTTAAATCAGTCCTACCTGTCTTTATCCATGCTGGGTCAGATCCTGGTTTTTTAAAAAGGAGGCAGGGAAAGTAGGATAAAGCTTTAGCCTCGCTGCATGCAGTTAGCCAAGCCTTCTTGCTAAACTGGGTCCTGGAAAGGGACTGTTCTTGCGCCATTTTTCTCTCTCTCTCTCTCCAATACGTCTCCAACTCCAGCGACTCAACCTGTCAATCACCTGCAAAAAGTCTGCGCTGTGGTGGAAGGTGGTGAGCAAAAACACTTCCTGTTACCTCAGGTCGCAGCTCTCCTGCACCCCGAGCTCTCCTATACCTTTGTATTGCAGAGGAGCTACTGCGCATGTACAACAAGAGTCAATGGGCAAAGATTTTTGCGCCTTAGGCCGAAAATATGTCAGCAATCTGACGAAAAAAGGAAGGACACTTTACTAAACGCTTTACTTAAAGATTAAATATTTATCTTGCAAATCTAAAAAATATATACTCCTATATTTCAAATTGGAAAATAAAATAAAATCTTGTTTTTTTTCTTTTTTTATGTCTTAGTTAGGGTAATTGGGGTGCCCTAGCGCCCTCTACTGATTACAACCGTTTTAGATTACGTGACCCAAGAGATAAATGCAGACTCATTTACCTCTTTTACAGCAGACTCCGTCACCAACTATCGTCTTTTGAGACCCACGTTTTTCTACAAGAAACTGGACTCTTTATGTTATCTTAAAAAGTATCTCTGTACTGTAACGTAACATTGTTTTTGGACAGTAAAAAGTCCAGGGGAGATGTCCCCTTTGTCAGAGTGCAGTTCTTATTAAACCAATTGAATCTAATGTTTTTGGACCAAGAAACATCGACTAAATTAAAAAGGTGATTTAACATCATTATACTATACAATCAGTCCAACACTTTAGGAATGAAATGATTTCACAACACACACACTGGCTATTTATTTTTTTATTTATTTATGCTTTTTTCTCAGTGAGAAGCAGCCAAAGAGATGTTAGGGTTTCTGTGGAAGCAGCCCTAGTCCCGCCTTCTTGGCTTTGATGGATGCTTGACAATTTAACATATTTCATGGTTTGCTTGATTTTAAGGACAAAAATTAATTGATTATATCATAAAATTATTATATTTACCTCTTAAACTGTCATTAATACTTACATTGAGGCTCAAAAAATTGATATTGGATAAATTCTGTATTTATTTCCACTTGTAATAAATCAATGGCATAATTTAAATCACTATTTATTGTATAGTGCAACTGGTCATCCTACATGTTACAGTATTTTATTTACATGGATAAAATGTAAAAATCTTACAGTGTTTTTACTGGTTTGTATTTACATAGAAATATTCTGTTGTTACAACTAATTGTGGGTCCCTTGATGCAGAGCAGCGATTTAATTTTGAGATTTTTAAACAAGAACCCATCTTATCTCAGCATTCCTGTGATTTTCCATTTCTTTTTTCACGGTTCTGCGACTGTCATGAAATCAAGTCAAAATAAAGTTATTTTCATGTTAGAAGGTTTTTAATTTAAGGTGACAAAGCTTTTTACACAGAAGCAATGGGAGGTTTCATCAGTACTAAAGCAGCAACAGATGCTCAATGCTAATGTTTTGGAAATGACAGAAAAACAGGTTTTTAAGGATTTTACTTCTGGGAAACACACGGGCCTAAAAATGGTCACTAATTGTTTCCCATTAAAGACAGAATAATTTTTTAAATCCTGGTTTTCTGAGGATAAACTGCAGAAACCTCCCACATTCATTCATTCCGGCTCTCCTTCCCGCTTTTCCTGTTTTTCTCCATTTCCAGTCATTTCTGCTCTCGTCTTGTTTCTCACTCAGGTGTTTGTCGACTCTTTGAAGGAGCTGTAGATTTTTTCCCCGCTTTTTTTTTGTTTTTTTCTTCATCCAGTTTCTGATTTTGGCCTAAAGCCCACTCGACGGTCCTCACAGAGATGGAAAAAGTTGTCGGAGGTCTGGGTTGTGGGACCAAATGTTTTTGCACGTGAAGCTGGCTGAATGGCCTCAGTGTTTTTAAGGAGCCGGCTTTAATAATTCATGAGTCGTTGGTTCTGTTTTTACTCCTGATGTATGTTTTTGTTTGTGTTCAGATGTTGTTTTATGCTGCTGCATTATTTGAACCTAAAATTCTCTTTTTAATGTCAGTTTATGATTTTATGAATGCAGATCATGTATTTAAAAAAGCTTGATCAGATAGGAATAAAAATAGCTGAAAGGTCCTTTTTTATCTGTTGTGTCTGCAGAGATCTCAGCATGAATAACCTGACTGTGGTGTCCAGTGGAGCTCTATCCAACCTGCACTTCCTGGAGGAGCTGTGAGTCACTTCATCTTATGTTCATCATCCGCAGAAATGATCTTAGCTCACATGAAACTTAATATGTGATCTCAGCAGTGAAATATAAGCAAGTATTCTATTGGTATTTGAACTATGTTGTGTCAATTCTTAGATTTTCATTGAAGTTTCTACCTCTTCAAGTTTTTTGTCTTTGAAATAATTTTTCAGAGCTTTGTTTGGCCTGCAGCTGTTGTTTTTATTGTCACGGTTTCTGGTTTTTGGTAAATAAAAATCCTCATCTCCCGACATTACTGCACGGAGAAGCACCTCCTGCAGCCATAAGTCTAGGACTTTTTTGTTGTTGTTTTTCTTGCATCTATTAGGAGGAAACTTGTCTGACTTGCTGCAGTTCTTTGAGATTTGCAGACATTTTTGGCTTTCTACTCCCTAACCATTCATTCGAGGTCCAGACTTAAACTGGACAAGCTTGATTCTTTTCATTTTCAGTTATTCCGTTGTATATTTACTGCTGTTCTGCTGATGACCCAGTTTGAACCAAAGGAGAAACTACAAATCAAGCCCAGATCATCACCCCTCCTCCTCTGTGCCAGCTGATATGAAGGGTTTAGTTTTTCCCAAAACATAGAGCTGAGCATTAGGGAGGATTGCTAGAGGTCAGACTCTATCTTTCCACCGTTTATTTTTTATTTTTTTTATTTTTTTATGTTTAAGTGTGATTTCTAAATAACTGTTACTTTCCGTGTTGTTTGAGGTTGGTTTTCCTCACTTTACCTGAAGTTAAATGATCACTTATGTCTTATAATACTGTGAAAGGCTAAGGTTGTTTAGCCTTTCTATTTAGAAGATTTTTATTTTATTAATGTTTCCATATTTTACATGCCTCTAAGTGTCTAATTGGAATTCATTTTCATGCATTTATCTTTAGACTAATTTTCTTTTTTTTTGTCGATCTATTTCTAATGTTTTGAATTGTTTTATAGCACGTTTTTTGCCAGTTCCTCGGGTACCACTGTCCTGCAAGTTTTAGCCGTCTCCTCGCTTCTCACCTGACTAACATGAAGGAATGATTAACAGGCTTCTGCAGCACTCAGTGTCTGCTGAGGAGCTCATGCGGTGGTACTTTAGGAACTGAATATATATTATTAAATAATTTATTAAATAATTATAAAGGAAATAAACACATAATAAATTGTGCAAGATTATTCACAACATTGATCAGTCTTAATATTCATGTTTTCTACTTATCATTTGGAGCCTTGTTTAAATTTCTAATCTGTTTTCTGTTTATTTCCCATTTTGTCATGTGGTAGCTGTTGTAATATTTTTTATATCATTATCTACCTTTATTTTTTTCTACTTCAAGTGGTTTTTCTAAACATAAATCATCGGTTCTCCCTTGTTTGGTCTTATTGGTTTATATCAGTCAAACACCTTCTTTAACGGCTGCAGTGATCCATAAACATCCACCTGGTCATGCAGAAAGGAGATGCAGAGCATATTAGGTGTAATATCTAAGGATGAGTAAAGGTAGATAATGCATCTGATCTGTGGTCAGTGACCATCGGAGGTCTGAAGTTTGGGTGTCTGAGCGGGCAAGCAGATCAGATATCTTTAAGGATGCGATGTGTAATCTCATCTCTCCTCACCTCCCAGCAGCGTCGTGTCAAGTATGAGCGTTTTCCCAAAGCCGGGCCGGACTAAATTAAAAACCATCGAGGCAGCTGGGAGAGACGGGCTGACCTCACTGAGACCTGAACATGACTCTGGCCGATGTTCTGCTCTGCTGCCAGCTGTGTGTGTGTGATATTTGTCACGGCGGCATGAGAAACGTCACTACGGCGATAGGACACCGCAGGCACTCCGAGAGGCTGAACTCTGCATGGCCTCTGAAAAACAAACAGACCTGCAGGATTCATTATCCCTCGCTGTTTTTACTCCGCTTTGGAAGTCCAGGCTTACTGGAAGATTCTTGCAAACACAGAAATTAAAACCTGGCCTGAACTAGAGCTCCTCAGGATGAGGTCCCTTATAAAACTATTCATGCATTCAGAACTCCTCCACTTTTTATCACCTTCCAACCACAAACATCCATGTTTTTGTTTGGTTTTTCCTGTCATATTTGTATAATGAAGAAGAAGAAATGTGGTTTTACAACACTTAGAAATCTCATCCTTTTACTCCGATACCCCTAAAATAAATCCAGTGTCATAGTTGCCTTCACAATTAAATTATTACTTTCTCATAGGCAGGTCGGAAAATCTGAAAAATTGGAACTGAGAAAGGGCAGGCCTCCACCAACCAGCTCATTTTCCTTTGTCACCATGTTAAAGCAGCATTTAGCAATATTTAATTATTTCTGGAGGTGAGATCCAAGCAGACGAAGAAAGGCAGGATAATCCATGTCGAAGTCAGAAGGCAGATCCAGGTTCAGTCCAGAAGAAGAATCTGGCAGCAGCCCGAGATAGGTCAGCCAAACAGATCAGAACAGGGACAGACGGGCTCGAAGGTCCAAAAGCAAAACGGGTCAGGATGTAAACGATCTGAACACAATCAGTTACGCTAGAAAACTCTAACACCAAATGCTAAAGAATAATCTGGCACTGATGACTGGGATCAAGCAGTTTAAGTAGAAGCTGGAACAGGTGAATATAATGTGTGGCAATGAGAAACTGGGCCGACCAAGGCAGGATGAGTGAGCAATCAAGCCAGTCATCAAACCAAGATCATGACGACAACAACCTTAAAACAAAAAAGAAGTACCAATGTACTGAATTGGTGCTAATGTGTCCATTGGCTTGTCTCCTACATGATAATTATGTATTTTTGTTAAACTCTGTAAGAGGAGCTGTGCTTAGACATCCCTCAAGCAAAGGATTGCATGAATTGATAGCAGATAGAAACGTCATGAGGCCGGGCATACACTGTGCGATTTTTTTTTTTTTTTTTTCAATCGTTGCACGCACCTACAGCTCCCACTGTACAACGGGTTTCGTTGTACGAGTTCACAGCTCACGATGTATGTTCTCACACTCTGCGCCCCGATGCTCCTGCCCTCACTGTACATTTAAAAACTATATCGGACTCATCTCCGCAGTGAGATGGCGCCACTCGAAACGAGTAGAAGAGGAAAATGAAGCTCATTAGAGAGAAACGCGCTGCCTTGGCAATTTGTGCAACTTTGTGCTGAAAGCCCTAAAAAGAAAAGATGACAACATATTTGAACAAAGACATGGCTTAGCAAACGTGGCAACTACGGTATGTCAATTTTACAGGAAAAACTCCATTTCACTTGCACCCCCGCCATGCTTCTGTGTTTTCATCTGAGAGGAAGAAGAATCCTTGTTTGTGCACTGAGCGATTTGCCCTAATGGCTGACTGAATTTCAAACCTCACGACCTCACGATTCCTGATCAGAAAAGGCCAGCAAATGGTACAGTGTATACCCAGCTTAAGGAACTATGATAGAAGGCATCCTGCTCCCTCCTTCTACATGCCTCCTAACTGCTTGCTGTATTCAGACAGCACTTATCCTGGTGACCACTGACACATTTCCACTTAAGTGTGCGTTTTGAGCATCAGGCTTTCTCTAGAGATATAGTGCTACCTTTGGGAAAAGTCCTAAAAAAATCATACCTTATTACAAGGTTAAGGAATCCTTTAAAAAGTTCTGTCTGTGAAACTGTTTCATGATGCCTTCCATTGCATTTAACTGTCTGAGAACATCATTAAATCATAGTTTTTTTTCATTACTATGGTTGGAACAGTGGCCACAGTCTCCAAATATAAAACATGAAGAAAAGGGTCCATGAGCAGAAAATGAGTAGCCTGACGTAGTCCTACTCAATTCTAGTCAAATTATGAGTCTGATACTGCTCCATAGAGCTGTGATTATGGGGCGTGTTTTGAACGAACCAGGAAAAAAAATGGCTCTGCACTAAATTGGATAGACCTACAACCAATAAGAGCAACGGAGTGCGTGACGTATGTTAAGCGACGCATAGTTGTTGTCAACAAAAATCAAAGCGTGCAGTTGCACGCCTAGAATAAGAAGATGAGCCTTGATCGCGTTTCTCTGTTCCTCTTTTTAAATTAATTTGCTGTCGATATCTTCTAGAACAGACCTAATAGCAGAATCTACTCACCTCAACTCTCCAGCGGCAGCCATTGTTGTTGTCACCCAAGCGCGCTTTGGTCACGTGGTTGATTACGTTACTGTTGATCATCTGTCCATCATCGTATAAAGCCCGCCCTGACAATTTGATTGGATCGCCAGAGGGTGGGCGATCATACTCGCGCTACTATTGACCAATGCCAGACCGAACTTCCCGACCTCAAACCTTGTGGGCGGGACTAAGTTCGGAATGGCACCCAGGCTAGAAAATGATACCATCACCTTGGAGATTACTTCATTTCCCAGTTCAGAGGTAAATGGGACGCATCGTTACAGATTAACCGTGGGCTGTGATGTTGACGACAGCTGTGCAGTTCTGACCAATAGGAAAATTAAACTGCAGTACCCATATTTTAATCCATAGGGGGCAGAAATCTGACGCTTTAACATTAAAATGTCAATATTTTCTCTAAAAAGAAAAACAAAAAAATCAACATTTTTGTGGTCTATTTAATTATCATTGAAGGACATTGATGGTTAAAATGTGGAAAAACAAGAATATAATGCACTTCAATTTTTTATTGTTCCTGAAAAGGATGGGATTTGTTTTTTTTAAATGTGTAATAAAGGTTTCTTGGTCTTAAATGGACGAGTGGATTGAGGAAGAGAGAATTTTATTAATGTTTTATGAAGGACTTATCAGCAATGTTTATGAAGTGAAAATTAGGGCAGTGATTGTCAGGATCATTAATGTTTGCATCGTTGTTTTCTAATAAAGGCAACATTATAAACCTACTCCTTTGTTCCTCTTACTTGAGTCCCCTATGGCACAGAGGAAGACCTTTCTGACTAAATCAGAACTTTTCTCGTTCTTGTTTCTGTCTCTCAGACGTTTAGCAGGAAACGATCTGTCCTTCATCCCCAAAGGAGCGTTCAACGGCCTCTACAACCTAAAAGTGCTGTAAGTTCTCAGATGTTTATAACCCAACACTTCTTATCACTGTGGAGGTTTTCAAAAGGATAATTCCTACAAAATTTGAGTTCAGATTCATTCGTTTTTCTTTTGACGCTGAAAAATAACTGCTATGCTATGCAGCTTATTTTTCTATGTCTTTACTGAGTTTGATATGTTTTGGTTTTTACAGTATGCTGCAGAACAACCAGCTGACTTCTGTTCCTGCTGAAGCCTTTAACAACCTTCACAACCTTCAGTCACTGTAAGACATGTTTGGCTTTGTTCCTTTACGAAGGTTTTAGTTCTACTTCGATGCAACAATATTTGTTTCCTTTAATAACAAATTTGTAATTTATCCTCCATGTTTATTTGATAAAAAGGCCGGAAACTCTTTATTTTCCAACACTATGTTAACCATTTCACGCTCCTGCTTTTTCACAGTATCATCAGACAAGAATAGGTAAATAACATAGTCAATAAAATCCTTTTTAAATTTGAAATGCTTCTAAGAATAAAACTATCCAAACCAACTTGGCAGTAACTGGAAATGAGGCTTTTTTTCTCCAACTCTTCTTTGCAGAATAGTTTTTTTTTTAAGCATGAATGGCAGTTTTCAGAGTGGTCAGATTTATATTAAAGTCGTAGGGAAGTCATATTTAAATCTCAAATCATCCTGGCTTAAATATGTATATAAATAAACCCTTAATCAGACGATATTGTTTTGAAAATTTCTATTTAAAAAAAAAATCCTGTCTTAAAATCTGTGTTTTTATGCAGGCCAGTTAGTTATACGTCAGCTTGAACACCTAAATTCCGCCAATCCTATATCAGTGGTCATCTGTCAATCAATTTTTTTTCGGTTCATAGCATCTTGATTCGTACGTCGCAGCTAATATACGAAACAGTTGAAATAAAAGAATAAGAATCATTACTGACTTTACCATTGAGGGTAGGACACAATGCAAATCCATCGCACACGTTGCCGGAAGTGCATCCGCCACACGGCTTTGCACCGCAGGGCTGCTGAACGTGCGTTTGGTGAACACATGAAATGCTTTGGTTGTGAATGCACCACATTGTATAGGAATATCAGTGGCCTTACATTTCAGCTTATGCACTTTCATCCTTTAAACTCACTGGAAAAGATTGTCCCAAACTTACACACCCATGATAACCTATGGTGCAGACAGTGTGGTTCTCTCAGCCTGATTATACACAGTAATTATACTGAAACTGTACCCGTGTGTGTGTGTCTCTGTGTGTGTGTTTTCCAATAAGGCTTTAAGAACGAAGATGTCTTTAGGACGAAAGTCTCTAATTTATCTGATGGACGATTATGTGAAGTCCCATCCTTCTCGTCTCTCTGTGTCCAAACAGAGGAGCCTTTGTTAGGATGGACGCTCAGACAAACCCGAAGCTCTTTACATGTTTCTGCAGCCAAATTAAAGCCTTGTTGGGTTTTATAAAGCCATAGGAGGCAGAGCCACATTAATAAAGAAAGGCGTCTCCTGCTTTCACAGAAATTATTATTTATAAAAGTAAAGGCCTGAGATATGTTGTTGCTACCAGAAAAGCCTGAAGCAGGGCCTGGATCCCAGGCTATTAACTCCTAGTCCCACTGGATATAAAGGACTGGGGTGAAATAATTGTTTTCTCTATTAAAATGGTATGGTTTACAGCAGGGGTAACCAAGACCTAAATCCAGTAAAAGTCCTGTGGCATAACATTGTTTACAAACCATCCACATCCAATTGGAGCTTGAACTGTTGTGCTAACTAGAACAGGAAGTTGTTCCCCATGTCTTGTGTGTCAGAGGAGGCAGAGCTTCAACAGTGATGTGAAAACCTTAACCAATTAAAAATCAACGGGTTCCGAATAAAGAAAATCAACAAGCAGTAAAGGTCCGCAGACATTTTTTTGTTATAATCCGTTACAATAAACAGAATAAGGAGAAAGAAGAAAAACCACTGAAATAACATGCAGGTTTTTATGTATTCATGTTATACATTGACGTTTAAAATAAAAAATAAAAAAAAATAAAATAAAATATAAAGTGTTTTTTGAAGTAGAGAACAACAATCGTTCAGTTTGCTATATAGACAATTTCCTGATTCCCATATTTTATCAAACACCTGAACTGACCGTTTGTTATTTTTTCTGTCTTAATGTTCGCAGTGGGCTTTATGCTGCCCTGCAAGGCATTAAACCTGGTTTGAATGGAGACAAAGTCATTCTAAAGCACATATCAAGGAGCTCATTTAGAGCCTGGATCCATATTTATTTGTGATTCTGTTCATGGTGGAGAATCCTGCTTCACAGCAGCAGGTTGAGCCAAACATCCTCATCATCTTTGAACATGCCATTTCACTTCTCTTTTACCAGTTCACCGGAGTTCTTCCAGTGGGTCACACTTTAGGGCTGGTTATACTCCCTGCAGCAGGGTGTCGCAGTGAGCTTTTAGATTTATGCTCAGTTTTGAAGCTTGGTCTGTGCCACAACGCAAGACAATCAGGAACTAGCTGTGGGTCTACATACAGCCGAGGCGATGAGGAAGTGGGGGCAAGATTGTCCGACAACGGAGGGACATGAGGGTGAAAAAGAGCGGGAATCCAGGTGGAAAAAGGTCCCAGCGTTCTTGTGCACCTCGCTCTTCTAGCTGGTCCATCTTTATGAGTAATTTTCCACAATTGCGGTCATACAAACAAAACAAGCCGGGCCTCCTGTCTGCGGCACTGTATGCAGTCAACTACAATTTGGTAGAGGTGCAGCAGAGTGTCTGTGGAGGGGGCGGGGACGTCTCTCCGTTCACCGCTACACCTACGCAGACGACCTAGTTTCGAAGTATAAATCAGCCTTTTCTCTGCTCTCTCTTTCTCATCATCTTCTCCTTCTTTCCCATCGCCCGGCTTGCCACAGGTTTGCCTGCTGTGTCTAAAAGTAGCAGCAGCAACCCAGACTGACAGCAGCTCATTGGATCATTTGTATCAAGTGTAGCCTGGTGCCGGATGCTCTGGAAGGCTTTACCGTATTAACAGGAGAAGAGGCGCAAGTTAAGTTAGACAATGTCGTTGGACAACGTGCAGTTATTTATAAATGTTTTAAATCAAGTTGGATCTGGATCCAGACCGTAGTCTGCTAATCCGTGACCTTTGGTCTACAGTATGAAACAGTGTGGAAAGAATGCAAATAAACTAAATAAAATCAATCTAAAAAATGAAATTTGAAAAAGATAACAATTGAAAAACTTTTTTCAATGAAGTTTTTCAAAGTTTCACTTTTAGTTTTTGTTAAATTTACTTTCACAAAATGCTTTTATTTCTTTTTTTTTGCATTTACAAAGCATGTTCTTTGCTTCTAAAAACAATGAAACAGAATTCACCTTCTAAAGAAGGAACACAAAGATTCATGTTAGAAAAGTCTTTGCAAAAAGAAAAAAATGAGTGAAGAAAACTAAAGAGAAACAAATGAGGCAAATGTTAGAATAGAAATTGGTTTCTAATTATGTTATGTTTGAAAATGCTTTCCATAGCAACGGTATCCTGATAAAATCTCGTTAGTGGGACCAGAGAGCTGTCTGGCTGCTGAAGAGGCTGTTGAGCAGCCTGCCGATCATTCCTCTGCTACTAATCAAACACTCTAAACACTCATTTTCCTCTTAAACTACTTCAGATTTAGTGAAGCCTTTCATTTTGTGCGGTAAGTGAGTGCGGACCTCTTCTAGGAGGGCTTAGAGAGGAAGACATTTCCTGTTTGTTCCTGGAACAGCTTCAAATCTCCTGCTTGACTTTAGATTTGTTGAAAAGAAACCTAAATCTCAAACTATTTATTCACTGTGTGTGAACTTCACAGCCGTCTGGATGCCAATCACATCGTCAACGTCCCACCCGGCTGTTTCTCTGGACTGCGGTCGCTTCGCCACCTCTGGCTGGATGACAACTCTCTGACCGAAGTCCCGGTCGAGGCTCTGGAAGAGCTGCCGACCCTGCAGGCCATGACGCTGGCCCTCAACCACATCGCTCACGTCCCGGACGACGCGTTCAGCAAGTTGGGTCGCCTGGTGGTGCTGTACGTAAAAGAAACGCATGCTGGAGTTTGATTTGGGTGCAGAATGAGATGCAGTCTGAGGAACGTTCACCAGTAAACCATACAAAAACATCTTCAGCAGCAGGAAAACGTTTAGACAGTTCAAAACAACCATTTAAAGGTTTTACCAGATTATTCATAGACGGAACAATTTCTACTGTCTTTTTAACGAGAGAATAAAATAAAACATTTATTTTACACAACTCCTTCTGTATAAATGAATGCATCAATGCGGCAGATCAGCCTGAGCTGTTCTGCAAAGTGTCATTTCTGGTGTCTCTCACCTTTACCTCAACACCTGCGCTAAATTTCACCTGACAATGAAATAAACCATCATCTCATTTAAAGCAAAGTTTACAAAAAAAAATTATAAATTTGCAGCCGGCCCAACGCATTCGAATAAGAACTGTTTCATGACCCAGAGTTTCGGATAGAGTACAACTATTACCTTTATTGGAAACGCCAGAGGTTTCCTCTAAGTCACTCACCTGTAGGGTTGCCGACCGTCCCTTGAAAAACGGAATCGATCTGTATTTAGAAATATAAGTACCTGTCCTGTATTTAGTGGAAAAGGAATGCACTTTGTCCCGTATTAATTTGACAGTAAAAAAAATTGTTATTAAAAAGCAAATGGAAAATGAAGAACAAGGGCACATTAGATACAAAACTTACGGTAAACTTGTTCCCGGGCCCTGTCCTGCATTGTGACCAATGACCAACATATATGTAACAATCCAGAATACCCTCATCCCATTGGTCGAACCAAGTGTTGCTCAAGGAGACGACAGAGCAGTATGGGGGACAAACGTAGTAATTAAAATGCTGCAAGAGCACAGAGGACATACAAGTGGAAAAATGAGGCTATCGCCACATGATGTGGCATCGAGCAATGATTTTTTTTAGCCTGATTTTTGTAGCCTAAAGTCATTGCATAGGCACAAATATGTTTACAAGTTTGCCCAAGTTTGGTGTTGCACTAAAAATGTTCACTATTTATTTATTGTTTTATATTCAATCTTATAGTATGAAGTTGAGCAGGACAGGCTTATGTTTGAGATACTTATTTTATTCAGCAAAGTTTGTTATTTTGTATTAAAGTGAATTGCTGGATAATAATTTGTTTTCCATGTGTTCATGTCACCCACAAATATGCATCTAATTCAATGCAGATTTGAGTGAAATAGTTTTAAAACAAATTATTTCACACACAAAGGGGAGCTAGCAAAGAATCACCAGGCCAGAAGGGATAAAGGCAATCAGCTGGCACACACGAGGTGTCCCCCTTTTTTTTTTTTTTTCCAGGGACAGTTGACAACTCTACTTACCAGGTTTGCTCTCACTGAAGCTGGTATATTCGCCCATTCCTCCATCAGACTTCCATTAGAGCAGCCATGTTTTTTTTTGTTTTTTTTAATAACGGGTTTTTTTCGGCACTAGTGGTTCGTTATTGCAAAGTAGGCTGACAGAAAAGGGGATACAAGAGAGGGGAACAGACATTCGGCTAAAGGATCACGGGTCCTTTCTCGAACCCGGGTCGGTCCCTACCGTGCCACACAATTTCCAGGGATGATTCTGCTTAGCAGTGTGATAAACCTCAACGTCTGTCGTTGTTTCCTCCATCTGCAAGCCCTGATTAGAGTATTGTTTGTCGTATCCACTTCCCAAAAGCCGAATCTGTCAAGTAAATTAACCAAAGACTGCCCTCTTCGCCTGACTCTCCGCAAACAACGAAATATCACAATTATAATCAAACTTCATGAATGTTACGGGCGCTGCCATGTTGATTTGCTTGTTTCCCTCTAGAGAGCAGTAGTACCATATATCGCCACTAGGAGGCGACAAACCGTGCTAGCGTGGTGTGTAAATCGGTCGTAGGGAACCGAGCTCAGCACGATAATTGATCCAAGCTCGGTCCGAACTCAGCATGGATGGGTTTTCTACGGTGGCTGAGAAGCGCAAAACACATTTACAATTCAAAAACACATTAACAAATAAAAAACAAAATAACATTTGAAGAAACAAAATTATATTTTATGAAACAAATGTATTTTTGAAAAAAAAGTTTAAATTTTTAAAAACAAATTGACATTTTTGCAAACAAATTTACATTTAAGAAAACAAATTGACATTTTAAATAAGTTAGATTTTAGGTGAGAGAAAGTTTAATTTTAGTGAAAAGAAAATACATTATAGGGAAACAAATTTACATCTAAAAAAAAATTGACCGTTCGGAAACACTTGTACAAGTGCAAAGACAAAACTGCAAGTGGCAAAACACAGTTACATAGCTAAAAACAAATTAACAAAAGACGGCTACACGGAAAGGGAATGTCCCAGTGGCCGGATGTGACGTCACGATTACCCTGACTTGTAGTACAAACAGCTCAATCTGTAGTCCTCCTGCTTCACATGAAAAGTCAGCGGCGATTTTAGCTGGAAAGAATTGCACTGAAGCTGTTTTTCTTAAGTTTACGCTAACAGAACAATGTTTTGCCCTTATTGTGGAGCAAATTTCAGCCAATTTACACCATTTTGTTCTTCGTGCGGACGGTCTCTGGGACTTTTACGGGACACGGACCAGGTGGCAGGACCACCGGAACTGCTGCAACGCAGCCACTGCCACCAATTGAGCTCGGCCCTGCTGCTTGGTCCTGCCACCTGGTCCGTGTCCCGTAAAAGTTCCAGAGACCACAATAAGATATTTAAAATGTGAATTTGTTTCCTAAAATGTAAATGTTTTTAAAAATTTAAACTTTTTTTTCAAAAATACATTTGTTTCATAAAATATAACTTTGTTTCTTCAAATGTTATTTTGTTTTTTATTTGTTAATGTTTTTTTGAATTGTAAATGTGTTTTGCACTTCTCAGCCACCGTAGTTTTCAGAAGGTCGTGTCTAAATGGGGCTACAGTTTCTGTCCCTGAAAACAACTTTTTTTGGTCTGTAATGATGAATTGATGCATTAATTTATGCTAAATTAATATAAATGGCTGAGATTTATGACTGTTTACTCTTTAGGCTAAATAACTAACTTTAATGATGACCTAATTGTTACAGATTCAATCTACTGAATGTTTGCTGTTCAGAATATAAAATATGTAAGATGTGAAAACTAAATCAGGAGATGTTTAAAGCCATTTGCCTCCCTGTCTGTCCATGTTAGCTCTTTAATAACATGCAAGCTCCCCATTTGTGTCCGTGTGATGGCATTCAGAGCGGCGTCATTGAAGTCCGCTGTCATTTCTTTTGTCCAATCGGCTTGAAGCTAATTTGCATGAAATTACCAAAAGAAAAAACCTTCTTGAGAGGGCCTCAGGGCCCCTTTTTAAAAAGACACATACTCAGTCTTTGTCCCCTTCATTAGTCCATCAGTTTTTCTCGCTTTCTCTGCAGGCATCTCAACAACAATAGGATCGTTTCCATGGGCACCAACTGCTTCCACGGACTCCACAGTCTGGAGACGTTGTGAGTTTCTCTGTGTGTTTTTGTTTCTGTTGAGGAGTTGGAGCAGGGAGGGTTAAGTCGGGGTCAGCGAGGCAGATCTCTGCTCCTAAACAGTCCTTCCTAGGACAATCTGAGCTTTCTCTCATCTCTGTGGGTCTTCTCCAGGTTCATGTCTGACCCAGGGAGCCTTCTTCAATTTGACTGTATCAAACCCAACATAAATAAGTTAAACATGAAACCAAAAAAGAAAAGAAAAGCAAACAGAGAGTAGATCCTGTTAACATCGGTCTAAAGTAAATGTTAAAATTTATTTGTCAGATATTTTTGTTCCTGCATGAATTTAAGCAAATTTCAAACCTAATCGAATATAAACACATTATAAAATGCAGATTTGGAGCTGGACAGGTGTTTGATGACTCTTATAGCAAATACATTGATTTGACCAAAACTATAATTTCATCCACATCCAGAGAAAACTTTGAATATTTTCATGAAACAAAGGATGAAACCCAATGAAGAAAAACAGAGGTGGTTATTATGGTAGTTCCAGTGATGACTCCATGACTTTTACTGGTTCTTTAGCCAGTATGTTGGGCCTATTATTACTAGTGTGTCACCAATGCTGATACCAGTATCGGGCAGGGCCTCGATCCAGCACTAAAATGATGGCATCGGCGAGTACCAACAAATAGGGCACCAATACCATTTTGTGAGCCAAAAGTTTATTCAACTATTGTCACCCATTCCAGGTAGGCATAAAAAGTTCTACTGGATTCACTTTGTATTAGTCTTTTTCCTGCTTCATTTAGGTAGGCAGCAGCTTCACAAAGCCATGATGGCTATTATTTTACATCCAAGTAGTATGCAGTTCTTCATCTATATACAAAGACACACGCCATTTTCAAACATATGGTATCGGTATCGGCCAATACTGCACAGCCAGGCATCGGGTATCTGTGCCGGGACCAAAAGATGGCATCGGCGCAACACTACTTATTACCAATTTAGGGGTTAATTACAAATATGATTCCACCCCCCACCCCCCAGGCTCTCAGGTAAAACACTCTCAGGCCCCGTCCACACGAAGCCGAACCCTGGCCTAAACGCACAAATTTTTCACCAAACCAGCCTCTCATCCACACGAAGCCGGCGTTTCGGGGGTCTGTAAATGATCTTTTTTTTATTCAGCCTTCAGAGTGGGAAGATTTTGAAACGCCGTTTTTGCGTTTCCATCTTTAAGCTCTAACCGCATTTTTTTTTTACACGCATGCGTCATAGCGTCGCCTCTAAACACACATGCGCAACACAGTATCACAACAACAATGGCGCCGTACTGTGTTGAATGGCTGCTGCTCATGCTACTCACCCTGCTGTCGGGCTTACAACAGAATCTTCTTCTTCTGGAATATCTCCAGGAAGAACAGAGCAATATCGACCACATAGTTCAGCACCTGAAATTGACTGAACCACGAAAATGGACCCGCAGGGCAACCATGTATAAATATTAGTGCGCATGCCCAACATTTCGTCGCCTATTTTTGCTTTGGCACCACAGCGCCACTTACAGGCCTGGCATACATTTTGCAGCGTTTTCATGCATTCGTGTGGACGATCACATTTATTTTACGTCTCCGTCTTTACGACAAACTTTCTGGAAAATATTAGCGTTTTGTGTTCGTTTTGACTTCGTGTGGACGGGGCCTTGAGCTAAAACCGAAACTGAAGTGGGTGGAATGTTTCTCCAGCCACAGCATTAATGGGGCATTTACATCTGAAAAGGGATTCATGAGTTGATTACTGCGGGGGGACTGCAGGCTGACGAAAATTCTTGTATCTCCGGGACTTTTAGTGTTAGAACATAGGCTTGTCTGTAAATGCTTGTTTGAATCTCACATTAGAGCTGTTGTAACATCCTGCTTCTTCAACTTGAGGCAAAGGTTAAATCTATTCTTTCACCTCAGCATTTTGAAACAGGGGTCCATCCCTTTGTAACCACTCGGCTGGATTGAACTTTATAATTAAACTTTATTGGATTGGAGATTGGAGAAATTTACCTCAGCGTTTAACCCATCCCCTCGGGGATCAGTGGGCTGCCATCATGAGGCGCCTTGGGAGCAGTGTGGGGTTAAGACCCAGTGTGGGAGTGGGGTTCAAACTCAGAACCTCAGGATTAAAAGTTCTATGCCTTACCCACTAGGCCGCCACTCTCCCATAACCACCATAGTTACTGGATTACTGTAAATCACTTTGAAAGGACATCATTGATTCATGTATTTCCAAGCCTCAGTGGGTGCAGAATGCTGCTGGACGTCTTCTAACATTTTATCATATTCTCCCTGTTTTAGACTCTTTACATTGGCTCCCAGTACATTTTAGGATTCATTTAAAAATCCTTTTATTTGCTGTTAAAGCTCTTAATGGTGTTGCCCTGCCCTACCTGTCTGAGCTGCTTCATCCCTACACACCCCCTCGCTTCCTTAGATCAGCTGACCAGTTGTTAATGAGGGGGCCAAAGACAAAAAACAAGCTCAGAGGAGACCGTGCTTTTTCTGCTGAAGCCCCTAAGCCACAGGTGTCAAACTGGTCCCAGAAAGGGCCGTGTGGCTGCAGGTTTTCTTTCCAAGCAAGCAGTAGCACCAGACTCCATTCATTTCATCAATTCATCATGTTCAGATTGGACTCCCTTGATTAGATGACTGGAGTCTGGTGAGCTATTGCTTGGTTGGAAAGAAAACCTGCAGCCACACGGCCCTTTCTGGAACCAGTTTGACACCCCTGCCCTAAGCTGTGGAATGACCTTCCTGCTTCCATTAGACGGGCCTCTTCACTTTCTGATTTTAAATCTCTTCTTAAGACCCATTTCTTTTCCTTGGCTTTTAACACAATCTGAGCTGTTGAATTTGTCTTAGTGTGTTTATTGTATTATTTTATTACTGCTCCTTATTTTATTACTACTTTTATGCACCACTTTGTTTTTATGATTGATTATTTGTATCTTATGATCGTGTATAGCACTGTTCCTGTTGAGGGCTGGAAGTGCTTTATAAATAAATTTGATATGATGTGGAAGGATGTTAAATTAATAAAATTTAGAAGCATCATTTGATGACAGAGCAGTTGCAGTAAATGGTCTGACCTGCTGTACTGAGTTCATTAAAGAGGCATTATGTAAGTTTTTACTAAAAATATATTTAAATTAGCCTTTTCAATAGACGCTTTACGACTAAAACATTGTTTCATGAGAAAACTGACCCCTTAGTTCAGGGCTGATGCTTCAAGAAGCCTGTAGCCTGCGGTCAACATCGGATATGCATTTGAGACTTGGAGGGAACTCACAGCCCTGGTAGACATCAAACATCCTGGTTCTGAAGGGACACTATCTGCTTTAACCCACCTGGTTCAAATGATTGCAGTTCGGCAACCAAAATCAGGTTTGCTGAAGCAGGAAACATCTTAAAGTCATAGGGAAGTCATGTTTGAATGTAAAATCATTCTGGCCTAGACCAGATTTCCCCAAAATGTAGAACATTTCTATTTTAAAATAAATCCTGTGGGGTTTTTATCTTATGCAGGCCAGTTAGTTATACGTCAGCCTGAACACCTAAATCCAGCCAATCATATATCAACGGTCCTCTGTCAATCACATTGTTTCAGTCATAGCATCTTGATTCATATGTCGCAGCTAATATACGCACCGGTTGAAATAAGAAATAAGAATAATTTCCTTTACCATTGAGTTCCGTCCCAGTGTTCACGGGGATGGACGTCTGTGACTTCAGCAGGCGTAGAGGTAACAGAACTGGCAGCGTTGCGAGGCAAGGGCTCAAACATGTACGGCTGTAAGCCTTCTACACCAAACCAAGCTTCTGCTGCCCTGGCGTCCTCTTCCATGACATCTTTTCTCCTCTAAATAAAAAATCTATGATGGAGGAGACTCATCCACGACATCCGACACTAAACTCTCCTCCTCTTGCATGTTTCCTCTGTCCATAGCGTTCCTTGACAGTGTCGTTTCTAAGTCACCAATTTAGTGCTACTTGGTCCCAATGGAATTTCTCATTGGGAACCTACTAGCACTAAGTTGCTAACTGGTTAGCAAGATGCTTCTGAGAAACTGGCTACAATTAAACATGCTTGCAAACTTTCTGCCACAACAATCCCGCCCCCTTGATAATCGAATCACAATCACATTCACTTTATTCACTCATGCAAAACTGTGCAACACTTGGGAGAATTTGGAAATGCAACGGTTGGAACAACCTCTTCCATACGACTTTAAGCATTCAGGGCAATGTTCCACATGTTTATGTTTGTGATGGTAGGACGATGGTGTACCTTCTATCTATTGGTCTAAGATTTGTGTTAGAGACCTAATGAAGCAGCAGGTATGTTCTCTGATTTTTCTAATCTGAAAATATAAATGTTTTTTTTCTACATTCGTAGTTTTGTTTTCTTTATTTTAAGTAGGGATGCACTATAATGGAAATTCAGCTGATATCTGATATTTTACAGCTCACTACTCACTCACTAACCAATGCAGATAAACTTTCCCCTAGACCTACTTACAGACACTATCTTGTTTTCTCCCACCCAGGTCAGTGACATTTTTACTTCAGCTTATAACCTGCGGGTGCTGCACGCATCATCCTCACATGTTTGTCACCCAAACAGTGCCTTATATTTCGGTGAATTATGATGTTGGAATGGCCGATTTCATGAGTTATTAAGATACGACACAAACAGAAAAAGAAAACAAGGGAGAAGCTATTTAGTTATGCATTAAGCAAATGATAGATTCACCATTAATAACAATGTGAGAGATAAATTGTTGCTGATGGTGGCGCTGTTGCATTGATTGAAGAAGCTACAAGAGTGCATGTTCCCTTCATGCATGCTCAGATTCTCCAGCTTCCTCCCACAGTCCAGAAACATGACGGCTGGGTTATTTGTCATCTTTAATTTGACCATAAAGCAACACTGTAACTTTTGACCCGAGTATCATCCTATTTGGAAATTATGTTTAGGTCAATATTTAGCACCTGGTGTCATATCGTTGCTCCAGGCTTCTCTTCTCAAAAACTTCTCTATTTTACTTTAGTGGGTATGATTTCTCTCTGAATGAGTCATGTGACTCAGCACTGCAAGAACTATCTAAAAACAAGTAAACATTTCTTAGAATAATTGTATTAATTTAATGACTCAGAATTCAGGCAAGACCGACAGTGGAATACCTGAAAAAGCGTTTATTAGAACGACGGGGAATGGGTCTGCGGTATCAGTGGCTAGGGCGTCTAAAGCAGGAACGTCTATAGTTCAGTTCAGTCTGTGCCCAGAGAATGAGGATGATTTCAGTCGGTCTGCTGACAAGACCCAGCGGACACCACCAGAGAGTTCCAGACGCTGAAGTCTAGAAGCCTGCAGAATTGGCAGGAGGTGAGATCCAAGCAGACGAAGAAAGGCAGGACACTCCATATCAAAATCAGGAGGCAGATCCAGGTTCAGTCCACAGAGGAGTTCAACAGGAGTCCGAAGACAGGTCAGGCAAACAGATCAGACAGGGGCAAAAACTAGTCAGGATCGGGTAATCAGAAACACACTGGGTATGCTAGAGAGCTCTCACACATGGCTAGAGAATAATCTGGCACTGATGGCTGGGACTAAAGAGTAAAAATAGAAACAGGAGCAGGTAGAACAGATGAGAAGTGATGAGAAACAGGGCAGAATTAGGCAGGTAAATGAAATGAGCAATTAAGACGGCCCTCAGTGCCAAAATCATGACATTTGACCTTTAATTAGAGTAGGTAAATAAGATTATTTGCAATTTGAATAAGCATTTTTATCCTTTAAATAAGACAAATACATATTATGGAATTGAAATAATAGGCTGTAGTTGTTTTTTCTAATTTTAGATGTAAATAGTCTTTTCCCAGTAGAAAAGTGTCTCACTTAGCAGCTCAATAAAAAAAATCACTTAGTTTAAAGAAAATGGACTTACTTAGATTTTAATTGTTTGTAGTGAGGGTGCAGCTTGATGGGATAAAAATGGATTCAAGAACCTGCAATGGCGTATTAAATGGGCAGATATGTGATGGATGTACCGTGAATATCAAACATGTCTTCTCTTCTTAAAGACTGAAATAACTCTTAACCTAAATATCTGGATTCCATCTCAGTCTTTGGTTTATATCTTCACTAATACAGGCATCATTACTGTTTGCTGTCAGCAAAATGAAACAGTAGAAAAATAAATCAGTAAATCAGACGAATAATTCACTGTCTGATATCGTCATCCACTTGTTTTTCTTTTCCAAATCACATAATTGCTTATTGTAGGGAGTATTTACAGAAAATAACCGAGGAGCCAACATATAAACGAGCGTGCGTGCATGATTTGGTGTATTTATGTGTCATCTTAGGAATGCGTGTGTGCGTGTGTGTGTGTGTACAGAAATGTTTCTGTTTTCTCAGTCAAGCCAGGTTTAAACACTTTGCTGCCTTCATTTGGAAATACTTGAGCAGAAACGAGCCGACTCTGTGTGTGGGCCCGGGCTCTATGCTAATTGGAATTATGCACACAAGGGCCGCATGTGTTTATTTGTGAGTCGGGAGGCTGTATACCTGTACAATCAGCAATAATAAACCACAGCCCTCGCTTGACGTTCACCCAAAACTACAAACACAAACGAAAGCGAGAAATAATTCATTCAATCGTCTTTGCTCTGCTCAAGTTTAACCCTGAGAGATTCTGATTCAACAGGAAGGAAGAACTCCTATGCAGACGTTTCCCAGGAAGCGGAAAATGAACAATAAACACTTTTATTTAAGAATCTGAATAGTGGGAATGCAGGTTAAGTCCAAAGTGTAGCCAAAAGTTGTCACGTTACAGCCACAAACTAGGATTTATTTTAGTGGGACGTTATCTGTCAGATAACCACAAAATACTGCAACGCTGAAGGAAAATGTTTTTTTACTACCAATGAAAAGTTTTCATATTTAAATTATATTGAGACCCTTAAACAAAAAAAAAACAAAAAACAGTCCCACTGTGGACGATTTAATCTATTTTTTAATGCAGCTGTTTTGTTTCTGGCCTCAGAGGGTTTTGATGGAGAACATTAGAGAATAATCAGCATCATGATGACCAGGAACCCAACAAACGGACCAGGGAGAACCTTCTAATGACGTCAAAATGGGTTCCATAAACCAGGGGTCCTCAAAGTGGGGGTCGGGGTGCCCTGTGGGGTCGTGAGACACCAAATGCAAATGTAAGCTAGTTTTCGCAGTCACTGTGTTATGATTCCAGAGGTGTATGGAGACAAAAAAATATATCATGAAATACAGGAATGTGAACGTCTCATAAATTAATAAATATATGTAACATTTATTTATCTAACTTATATTGATAAAAACATAGTGAAATAATTGATTTTCCCATTAAATAAATAAAAACCATTTAGAATTATAAAAAAAATATATATTTTTAAATACATTCCTTTAAAAAATAAAGTAATTACTTAAATTAAGTAGCTGAGTGAATACATATTTTAGGGGGTCAGTAGGTTGTTGTTGTTTTATTTTTTGGGTTTTTTCTCTCATGAAAATCTGTTGAAACTACAACAGTAACTTGTTTCCCTTATAGATCTGGACTTATTGGAAGAATAGCAGATAAAAAGCGTTTTCGATAGAAGGCCATCGGCGTCCTGTTTGCTGGTCATGACAAGCAGCGAAGTCCAGCAGAAGCATAACCCCAAGCATCCTACGGAGGCCCAGTTTGGATGAAAACATATCAGGCTGTAATTAATTCCACCATATAGGTTGTTTCCTTGGTGACACAGTAAATCTACTTCATAAATGTAAACATCCATCCATCTGCCGTTCATTCAAGGTTGCGGCAGGTGCTCATCTCCAGCAGTCTATGGGTGAGATGCGAAGTTAGACCCTGGACAGGTCGGCAGTCTGCTGTAGAATGTCAACATCAACCTTTAAACCATTTTCCAATAAAACCAAAACTCCACCTCAATATCGATTCATTGCAACACAAAATGCTGCCTTTTTTAAAAACAAGTCCACACCCTTTACAGTAATATTAAACTGGATTCATTCCAGTCCAGTTCATATTAACAGTCGTTTCATTTTCCATTGCTGAGCTGCATGCTGATCTGACAGCTCAACTCATTCAGCTACCCAACAGTGTCCTTTTTCCTGAATCTGTTTTTCTGGGCTAATTTTCGGCAATCATAGGGGTTTCCATCCAAATGTACCGCTAAATTGGGAAGAAATTAGCCAAACACAATGTAAATTACTTACTTTTTCCATGGACTACCAGACTCCCCCTTTGAAATAAGCAGCCTGGAGGGAAATTGGAAACAAAAGAAAATGGATATAAACACCATTTCTGTCTATTTGATAAATAAATGTGACTCTTACCTTCACACCTGAGCTTGATTCACTTTCAGTTAAATTTAATAAGCTTACGATAAAACACTATGAAATCTTCAAACGGTTTGTCGATCTCCTGAAACATCTGCAATCAGGACACTCCATACCCCATTAAAAAATCTTTGAAAAGAACGCTGCCCGCTATTGTTGTTAGCAGTGATCCTCTCAACACACATGAACTCACATGCTCAGAACCAGACTGAAACAATTTCAATTTAATGGTATTTTCACAATGTGGCAGCTTCATTCAGCTCAGAGCACTTGTGTGTGTCTGTGGAACAGCCACCTGCATCCCAGAGATGGATGAGAGGACCTAATTGAAAGCACATGTCGACTGGAGGAATGCTCTAGTCTCTACTGGTGATGAAAGGAAAGAGGAGGAAGGAGGGACCGTTGTTTTTTTGTTGGTTTTTGATTAAAGCAAAACATGTTAATGAAAAAAAAAACATTTATGTGAAATATTTTTCAGCTTAAAGTCACGGCCGCACTGCAAAGATGGTCAGTTCATATTAAAACCAAAAGTCATCTGATTTTTTTTTAATGGGGAGTGGGTAAAGTTTTGTTAAGGTATTAGAAAAGACAGCTATTCACAGTGTAAAGGGCTTGTTATACTGTGTCGCAGTAAGCTTGTCACAGGTATAATGCAGATATGTTTGATTTATGCCCAATTTTGAAGCATGGTCTGTGCTATGTGATTCCACGCCACAACGCTAGAGGGACCCACTAGCTGTGGGTCTAGATATGGCCGAGGTGAGGAAGTAAAAAACGCAAGGGGCAAATTTTTGCGACAACAGGGGGACATGAGGGCGAAATAGAGCTGGGATCCAGGTGGAAAAAGGGTCCCAACGTTCTCGCACATCTCCCTCTTCTAGCTGGTCCATCTTCACGAGTCGTTTTCCACAATGGCGGACATACAAACTGAACAAGGCACCAAACAGGAAATAGGCATATTGTGGAGCAGATGTAGTTTTGAAAAATCAGAGGCTTCCTGTCAGCGGCACTGTCTGTAGTCACCTACAATTTCAGAGAGGTTCACCAGAGTGTCTGCGGAAGGGGCAGGAGCATATCTGCGTTAACTGCGACACACACACAGACGACCTGGTTTCTGAGTATAAATCAGCTTTTAGATGGACAAAACCAGTAATGATGTGTTTGTATGGTGTACGATAACTGCCAATAGAAATGCCTGAATCTGTAAATCAAGTCAACAGATTTGTTTGTTCCTTGCCCTCAGCTCTTACTTAAATGTTACATCAAATGTTTTACCTGTGAAAATATACATTTTTAAGTTACTAATTCAGGTAACCAACATTTGCCAAAATCCATCCATCCATCCATTTTCTTCCGCTTTATTGGGGGCTGGGTCACAGAGGCAGCAGTCTAAGCAGAGATGCCCAGACTTCCTGATCCATACACACCTTCTCCAGCTGCTCTGAAGGGGACCCTGATGAAACACCAGGCCAGCTCAGAGACATTATCCCTCCAACGTGTCCTGGGCCATCAACGAGGCCTCCTCCCAATAGGACATGCCTGGAACGACCAGGAGGGATTTGGAAAAGATGCAGAGCCAACTCAGCTGGCTCCTTTCGACATGGAGGAGCATCGACTCTACTCCGAGCTCCTCTCGGGTAACTGAGCTCCTCACACGATCTCAAAGGGTGCGCCAAGCCACCCTGCGACGGAAACTAATTTTGGCCACTTGTATTTGCAATCTCGTCCTTTCGGCCATTACTCAGATCTCATGACGATAGGTGAGGGGGGGAACCTAGATCAGTTGGTAAATCAGGATCTTCGTCCCCTGACTCAGCTCCACACAGCAACCGCATCCCTACCGACTTTCCTTTTATCAATCTCACGTTCCATCTGTCCCTCACTCGTTAACAAGATCCTGGTTTGATAAGGCCAACACAACATCATTTCCAAACAGCAGAGATGATATCCTCAGGTTCCGTCACCAGACACCATCTGGTCCGTGGTTGCACCTAGAAATGCTATCCATACATGTAATGAACAGAACCGGTACCAAACGGCAGCCCAGGCGGAGACCAACATGCGCTGGGAACAGATCTGACTTACTGCCCGCAATGCGCACTAAGCTCCTGCTGCTGTCATACAGAGAACAGAAAGCCCTTAAGAGAGGGCTCCGTAATTCATACTCCTGGAGTACCCCCCTCAGGGCACCACAATGGACACGGTCAAATGCCTTCTCGAAATCCAAAAAACCTAAATGGGCTGGTTGGGCAAACTCCCACGAACCCTCTACCACCCAATGAAGGGTATAGAGCTGGTCCAGTGTGCCGCAACCGGGATGAAAACCGCATTGACCCTCCTAGATCTGAGGTTCGACTATCAGCCAGATCCTCCTCTCCAGCACCCTGGAGTAGACTTCACTGGGGAGGCTGAGGATTGGGATCCCTTTGTAATTGGAGCACACCCCTGATCCTCTTTTTAAAGAGAGAGACCACTACTATCCCCGGCTGCCACATGGTGCTGCAGAGAGGTGTTAGCCAAGACAGTCCTACAAGATCCAGAGCCTTGCCAACAAGAAGCTTTCTAACAACTCAGTGACTTCAGCTTGGCTTCTCCTCAGAAGATGTGTCGATGGGATTGAGGAGATCCTCGAAGTACTCCTTCTGCCGTTGACAACATCCCCAGGCAAGGTCAGATGCTTCCCACCTGCACTGTAAACAGTGTTGGTGAAGCACTGCTTCCCCATCCTAAGGTGCCGGACAGTTTGCCAGAACACTCTTGAGGCCGACAGATAGTTCTCCATTGCTTATCCAAACTCCTCCCAGACCTGAGTTTTTGCCTAATGAGACAGCAGAAGCTGCAGCACGCTTGGCCTGCCAGTGCCTCCCTGGAATCCCTCTAGCTAACAAGGCCAGGTAAGCCTCGTTCTTCAGCTTGACGGCATCGCTTACATTCGGGCGCCACCAACAGGTTCAGGGATTGCCGCCACGACGGGCACCAGAGACCTTACGGTCACAGTTACCAACAGCCGCATTGTCAATGGAGAGGGAGAACATTGACCACTCTGACTCCATGCTTCCAACCTCCCTCAGGATTTGGGAACCTCTATTTGCCAAATAGAAGCTCAAATAACAAATCTAATGGTTATTATTGGTTGACTGAAGTAAGATTTAATCTAGAGGGCCTTGTCTGCCCGGAACCCAATGAATTGTAGATCTGCTGGTCTGCTTTTAGATTACTGAACTCTAATTCTGATTAATTAACCAGTTAAGGGCTGAAACAATTAATCCGCTTAATTGATTATTGAAATAATATTAAACTAATTTAGTAATCGAATAATCATTAACCAGTGTGTAGAGACTGTAAAACGTGCTTTTAGCTTACTGAGCAACCCACATAGAGCAGCAATTGTAAAATTGTATAAAGAAATATGTAAACATTTTCAATTTAACATAGGAAATGCTTTCATCTGTCTACATGCTCTATCCAGACCTCCTCATGTAGAAAAGCTTTAATTTCATCTGTTTCTATTTAAACCTTTGGCTATCTGATTATTAATCGATTAATCAAAACAAATAAGCAAGAGATTTATTGATTTGCAAAAATAATCGTTAGTTGCAGCCCTACTGCAGTGTATACATTGGGGCACTAAACATTGAAGTTTCAGTTCTAATGCCCTTTGTGGCTAAAAGTTACAGTGTTGCTTTAAGATTGGTCAAAATGAAACATTTCCCATGCTAACAGCAATGGACATGGTGTTCCCTGTCTTACAAAAGGGTTTCAGATTTTCTCTAACCACTAGAGATGCTACGCCCTGTTCTAATCTGACTCCACTCCAGCGCTGTAATAAGTTAATGCTTTTATACATCCTCCTCCTCTGTTTTAGAGTTCAGTCCCTTACAACCCAGGTGTAGATTTGGTGGGACCAGCTTGTGGCAGATAATTCACTGTACAGATGTAATAAAACAAGACAATGATAAAATGAGATAAGATTAGCCTTTATTGTCTCTCTGCAGATAATCAGACTCTTGTTGTAGCACAGCGAAAATACAGTCTAACAAAAGTTTACAAGGCCAGAGTACCAGGAACAGAACACAGTTTTACACAATGCCTTTCTTCAGAATGCCCAGATTTAGAAATGCTATGTTATTATTTTGGCATATTTAGAGCATGCTGACATTGTTCTCAGGCATTTCAATTTTTTAAGCACCAAATTTTTCAGTCTAAATTTAGAACCAGTGGAGGAAATCATCTAAGGAGTTGCAGGTTCCTGAGTTTTTGACTATGACCCCAATATTACTTGGTTAGAGTGTCCAACTGATATCAATGTTAGAGACCGAACTCCCAGTCTTGAATGGTCCACTCAAAATTAATCAGCTATAAATAAAACAGTGAAAGCATAAAGGTTACCTTGATATGTAGCTAATACACTTGTTGATAAAGTGAGATATGAAATACAGTGCCGCTTTCATGGTGTAATAGCAGTCTTGTTTATTTAGATCAACTCGTAATGCATGGAAGCAGTAACTAGATGAGAGGATGTCGAAGCAGGAAGAGTTGTCTTCTAAGTGTTTTTTTTGTTGTGTTTTTCTCAGGGATTTAAACTACAACAGCCTGGTTGAGTTTCCTACAGCCATCCGCTCTCTCAGTCACCTCAAAGAGCTGTAAGTCTGAAACTTTGGTTTAAAAAGGCAAAAGCAAAAGAAAAAAAGGGAAAATTGTAATTTCGTCTGTCTTTCTTTTCAGAGGTTTTCATAGCAACAACATCCAGTCCATTCCAGAACATGCCTTCACTGGGAACCCCTCACTGATCTCTTTGTAGGTACCAATAATAACAAATGTTCTTTTTTCTTTGTTTAATGACTTACATTTATACTAAAAAAATAAAATAAAGGGAACACTGAAATATCACATCCTAGATCTGAAAGAATTAAATGCTATGCTGACAACAAAAAAGTCACACAATTAACGTGGAAAAACAGACTACTTCCAAGTAATGTAGGGTCAAGATGAGGCTCAGTATACCCTCCTCATGGAGTCTGTTTCTAACCATTTGTGCAGACATTCACATCTGTGGCCTACTGAAGGTCATTTTGCAGGACTCAGGCAGTTCTCCTTCTGTTCCTCCTTGCAAAAAGGTGGAAGTAGAGGTCCTGCTGCTGGGTTGTTGCCCTCCTACGGCCTCCTCAACGTCTCCTGGTGTACTGGCCTGTCTCCTGGTAGCACTTTTGATCTCTGGACACTACGCTGACAGAGACTGCAAACCTTTTTCCCACAGCTCACGTTGATGTGTCATTTTGCATAAGCGGCACTACCTGCGCCACTTGTGTAGGTTGTAGAGTCCGTCTCATGCTACCACGAGTGTGAAAGCACCACCAACTTTCGAAAGTGACCAAACCATCATCCAGAAAGCATAGGTACTAAGAGGCGGTCAGTGGTCCCCACCTGCAGAACCTCTCTTATATAGAGTGTCAGGCTAATAACCAACAATTTTTACCTGTTGTCTATTTTCTTCGCACAACAGCACGTAAATATGATTGTCAATCAGTGTTGCTTCCTAAGTAGACAGTTTGATTTCACATAGTTTTGATTTAAATTAAGTTATATTGTGTTTACGTGTTTCCTTTTATATTTTGAGATTTTATTGAAAGGGCTACAATGACACAAAAGGGCACCATTTTCTTTATAAAATAAGATTTCAACAAAACTAACCCCGTCTGGAAAAGAAAATAAATGTGTGAAAAAGAGCATTTCAAAAACACTAAGATTTGTATACATATAATTTATACTGCACAAGGAGAAAAAGTCATGAATTTTCCAATCTGTGCATTCTTAGTTTAAGTTTTGTTTTTTTTAGTCCTTGTGTGCCAGATGTTTTAAAAATCTTTTATTTTTCTTTACTGATTCTATTTATTGCCTGGTCAAACAGTGAATGTTTTTTGTCTCAATCAGATTTTTCTACGACAATCCAATTCAGTCTGTGGGACGGTCGGCCTTTCAGAACCTGCCGGAGCTTCGGACACTGTGAGGAAAACACTCGGCTTATTATTAGGTTTTAACACGTTCTCGTATTAGACGTTTGGAAGCCAATGTTTGCTCCTTTTCTGCATATTCAAACCTAATCATGAAGTAAGTCAATTCATGATGAAAAATGTAAGAAAAATAGGATTTCTTAGTCAGGCTAAACCCTTAACTATATAATAACACGCTCCAGTTAGAAAATGCAAATTAGATTGTGTGAGAACTATTGCACACTTCAAGCTGATGCTATTACACTGTTTTATAAATTATCCCCTATTAATTGTTGATGGTGGTGGCAGGGCTTGCCCTTCAGCAGGAGGCAGGGTAGACTGGAAATATGACCAGGAAATCACAGCTACTCAGAGACAAAGAGAGACCCAGGAGTCAAACAATGAAATGTCTTCAGTTATTCTATACCTAATAATATCTTTTGAACTCCTCGTTCAGCTCCATGCAGAAAGACCCCAGGCTGGGTATATATCTGGGTGGGCTAGTTCTGTTTTCATTCACATTTTCCTTAAAAAAAAAACTTAACTATTTGGTATTAAGTCTTTAACTATTTTAAGGTTGACCGTTTTCTTTTTCTCTGAAAAACATGACAAAAGACCACTGGTGCAGCCTTGGTGACATACCACACCTGAAATATATATAAATGTTCAACAAGATTCTAAACTGTGTCATTATTCTGCTGGTTTCGCTTAATATTAGCTCTGTGTGACTGAGAGCTAGCAGGTAGCAGTTTTTAACAGACATGTTAGAGTGGACACCGCATTGACTGTTGGGACAGAAATTACGGGCGCCATCTTGGGGTGGTCGACCTTCTACCCTAACCTGCTGGTGTGTGTATATATATGTGTGTATACAGGTGCTGGTCATAAAATTAGAATATCATGAAAAAGTAGATTGATTTCAGTAATTCCATTTAAAAAGTGAAACTTGTATATTATATTCATACATTACATACAAACTCATATATTTCAGATGTTTATTTTGTTTAATTTTGATGATTACAAATGACAACAAATGAAAATCTCAAATTCATCATATCAGAAAATTAGAATATTGTGAAAAGGTTCAAAATTGATGGCCCCTGGTGCCACACTCTAATCAGCTAATTAACTCAAACCACCTGCAAAAGCCTTTAAATGGTCTTTCAGTCTAGTTCTATAGGCTACACAATCATGGGGAAGACTGCTGACTTGACAGTTGTCCAAAAGACGACCATCGACACCTTGCACAAGGAGGGCAAGACACAAAAGGTCATCGCTAAAGAGGCTGGCTGTTCACAGAGCTCAGTGTCCAAGCACATTAATAGAGAGGCGAAGGGAAGGAAAAGATGTGGTCGAAAAAAGTGTACAAGCAAGAGAGATAACCGCACCCTGGAGAGGATTGTGAAACAAAACCCATTCAAAAATGTGGGGGAGATTCACAAAGAGTGGACTGCAGCTGGAGTGAGTGCTTCAAGAACCACCACACACAGACGTATGAAAGACATGGGTTTCTGCTGTCGCATTCCTTGTGTCAAGCCACTCTTGAACCACAGACAGCGTCAGAAGCGTCTTGCCTGGGCTAAAGAGAAACAGGACTGGACTGCTGGTGAGTGGTCCAAAGTCATGTTCTCTGATGAAAGTAAATTTTGCATTTCCTTTGGAAATCAAGGTCCCAGAGTCTGGAGGAAAAGAAGAGAGGCACTTCATCCACGTTGCTTGAAGTCCAGTGTAAAGTTTCCACAGTCAGTGATGGTTTGGGGTGCCATGTCATCTGCTGGTGTTGGTCCATTGTGTTTTCTGAGGTCCAGGGTCAACGCAGCCACATACCAGGAAGTTTTAGAGCACTTCATGCTTCCTGCAGCTGACCAACTTTTTGGAGATGCAGATTTCATTTTCCAACAGGACTTGGCACCTGCACACAGTGCCAAAGCTACCAGTACCTGGTTGAAGGACCATGGTATCCCTGTTCTTAATTGGCCAGCAAACTCTCCTGACCTTAACCCCATAGAAAATCTATGGGGTATTGTGAAGAAGAAGATGCAATACACCAGACCCAACAATTCAGAAGAGCTAAAAGCCACTATTAGAGCAACCTGGGCTATCATAACACCTGAGCAGTGCCACAGACTGATCGACTCCATGCCACGCCGCATTGCTGCAGTAATACAGGCCAAAGGAGGCCCAACTAAATACTGAGTGCTGTACATGCTCATACTTTTCATGTTCATACTTTTCAGTTGGCCAACATTTCTATAAATCCTTTGTTTTTATTGGTCTTCAGTAATATTCTAATTTTCTGATATGATGAATTTGAGATTTTCATTTGTTGTCATTTGTAATCATCAAAATTAAACAAAATAAACATCTGAAATATATGAGTTTGTATGTAATGTATGAATATAATATACAAGTTTCACTTTTGAAATGGAATTACTGAAATCAATCTACTTTTTCATGATATTCTAATTTTATGACCAGCACCTGTATGTATATATACATATAGTATCTATTCAGTATATATATACTACTCAAAAAAATTAAAGGAACGCTTTGTAATCAGAGTATAGCATCAAGTTAATTAAACTTCTGGGATATTGATTTGGTTAGGTATGTAGCAGAGGGACAGCTGGACAGGGCAGTAGAAGGTCTATAACCCATCAGCAGGACCCGTATCTGCTCCTTTGTGCAAGGAGGAGCAGGAGGAGCACTGCCAGAGCCCTAGAAAATGACCTCCAGCAGGCCACTGGTGTGAATGTCTCTGACAAACAATCAGAAACAGACTTCACGAGGGTGACCTCAGGGCCTGACATCCTCTAGTGGGCCCTGTGCTCACTGCCTGGCACCGTGGAGCTCGACTGGCATTTGCCACAGAACACCTGAATTGGCAAATCCGCCATTGGCGCCCTGTGCTTTTCACAGATGAGAGCAGGTTCACCTTGAGCACGTGACATACGTTAAAGCAGTGGTCTCCAACCCTGGTCCTCAAGATCTACTGTCCTAAAGATTTTAGATGCATCCCTGCTTCAACACAGCTGAATCAAATGAATGGCTTGAAAAAGTAATCAATCATTTGATTCAGCTGTGTTGAAGCAGGGATGCATCTAAAATCTGTAGGACAGTAGATCTTGAGGACCAGGGTTGGAGACCACTGCGTTAAAGGGTCTGGGAAGCTGTGGAGAACGTTATGCTGCCTGTAACATATTTCAGCATGACCGGTTTGGTGGTGAGTCAGTGATGGTCTGGGGAGGCATATCCATGGAGTGACGCACAGACCTATACAGGCTAGACAACGGCACCCCGACTGTCATTCGGTATCGGGATGAAATCCTTGCACCCATTGTCAGACCCTATGCTGGTGCAGTGGGTCCTGGGTTCCTGCTGGTGCACGACAATGCCTTGCCTCATGTGGCGAGACTATGCTGGCAGTTCCTGGAGGATGAAGGAATTGATACTATTGATTGGCCCCCACGCTCGCCTGACATAAATGCAATAGAACACCTCTGGGACATTATGTTTCGATCAACTTGACGCCGCCAGGTTGCACCTCAGACTGTCCAGGAGCTCAGTGATGCCCTGGTCCAGATCTTGGAGGAGATACCCCACAACGCCATCCGTCGTCTCATTAGTAGCATGCCCTGATGTTGTAAGGCATGCATACACGCACGTGGGGGCCATACAAATTACTGAACGCCATTTTGAGTTGCAAAATGGACTAGCCTGCTGCATAATTTTTTCACTGTAATTTTTGGGGTGTCTTTGAATTGAGCCCTCTGTAGGTTGATAATTTTCATTTCCATCAAATGATGTGGCATCCTTTTGTTCCTAAAATATCACCAAGTCCACATCAGTAGAAATAAACAGCATGATTTTTTAGCCCCATTGAGATCTGATGTGTTTTCAAAGTGTTCCTTTAATTTTTTTGAGCAGTGTACATACTATGAGAATATTCCATTACGCTTAACCCCACTAAGAATATTTAAATGCACTAAATGATTTCAAAGAAATTCTTGTAAAACATTTATTTTTTATATAAGTGTATGTCTATGGTTGCTAGCACATATCGACTGTGTCTGAGGGTATTTTTATTTATGTTTGATTTTTTTTTTTTTTTAACAAACTACAAATGTTTAACCAGCAGTTATTTCCTGACTTTTATGTTTGTATTAAGTTGGTTGCGAAGTTGTCTTTGACTAGGCTAAGGCTAAGTTCACAAATAGATACAAAACAGATTTTGTGAATGTAACCAAAAATGGAAATAAAATGCTTTGTGATGTTACATACAGACTGCCGCCATTTTGGATTTTTAGGTTACTTGGAAGTTTCTGGACCTCCATTTTTAAAAGTCAGCCTTTTTATCTTGTGACTTGTAAAATAACAGTTTGCTGTTAAAGCTATGCCAAGTCATGACAACAGATTTTTCCTTCATATATATAGCTGTTTTCCAAACTAAAACAATATGTCAAGAATATTGTGTGTTTAGTACGGAAGCTGAGAGCAGTCATAGTCAACTTTTTTTTACCTATGTCTTCTCGAGATACCGACATAACTATCTCATTATCACATTTAAAAGGTTGTTTTCTCGAGATAACAAGATAATTATCTCGTTATCACAAGAAAACAGTTATTGATTTCTCGAGATAACAAGATAATTAACCTGTATGAGTAATGAATGAGGCAGGCCAGCAGCCCTGGATTCCCAGTCCATCCATGCCTGCGGGGCCCGTAGTTGTGCAGTTGTGGTACAGCGTGTGCGCAAATAATACATTTTTTAGTTTCCTATTTCTTTTCACTCATTCTCAGGTCGTGGTGGATGATTGGATTGCATAGAATATAGTAGAAACTCATCTGTCTTTCAATGAAATTCTTTAATCTGGACTCATTTTGGCGGTTAATGCATCTTATACCTGTTAACACCAGGGCTGTTCAGAAAACACCCGGCGCAAAGGCACTGGAGGCATAGGTCGTATTGCTTATAAATCAGAAGTAAAAGCAAATCATCAAACCAACAACTTCATCTTACCTAAAAGTTAAACACAAGATTATTTTCATAATTGCACATTGGCTGCCATGGCTTAACTTAAAAATCCTCTCCCGCTGTTGTGGTATTGAAGGATGTAATCAGTTTTACACAGACCAATCATCTCGTTATCACGAGACAATGGTTTTGTTACAATTAGGTAATGAGAAAATTAACTTGTTTTCTTGAGGAAACCTCCTTGAAAAAGTATCCGAGGGAAACGACCACCCTCGGCTTCCGTAGTTTATCTTCGCCTGTGGTGCATCAAAAATGTTCACATCTAGGTCGCATTAACAGTATGATTCCTCTCTGCACTGCCAGAGTAGCCAGTTGAACCTCTGAGCTTGTTTTCACCCACAGGCGGAAAGTAAAAGGTCAGTTTAAGGTGACTCAGTATTTAGCCCGAGCCTCATTAAATCAGGTGCTAATTACACAAAGAATGTAACTCAGAAACTGAGAGGCGGCCAGAGTATTTTCTGTTTCCTCCAAATAAATCTGCTTCTCCCAGCTTGAACTCTGCCTGTTTTTTCTCTCAGATCTCTGAATGGAGCAGCAGAACTCACAGAGTTTCCAGATCTGACAGGAACCAAGAGTCTGGAGAGCCTGTAAGACGCACACACACCCTCACAGAAATGTTTCCTTTCTATTTGCTGTTGTAGCTCACATCACTGTGGGGTTTCAGAACTAAACACCAAATCAAACTGTTTTTATTAACATTGCAGTTATTATCCTATCTAGCAGGCTGTAGCTTTATTTTTCTGCAGCCCTGGCCTGAAATTAAAATACATTTTTTTCCCTTCCTGTGGTGGGCCAAACTTCCATGTCATAATAAACATTTTACACAGTTTATTTTCATGTAATGTTCAATCCAAACTCCAAATTCTGAAGGTGGTGTGTTCAACTGTAACCAGTAGGTGGAAAAACATATTGCAACCAAACAAACCATCCCACATTTTTCTATTGTCCAGCTTTAAAAGGAGCATTTTCTGTGGTTCCAAAAGCTTTATCCTCTTACAGATTTCTTCTGTTTTGTTGTCACACTTAAAATGTTTCGGTTGATTAATCTGTTTAAATTCAATGTTTTAGTTAATCAACTAAAACATTTTTGAAAAGGATGGTTTCTTTTGAGGAAAGAAGCTGTAAAACCAACCTTGACTTTTGGGGAGATTAAATATTCCCCTCCTTTTTTAAATTATGGATTGACTTTGATTAAGCTAAATTTTTTAGAAAGATTAGCTCAGTTGAACAAATTCAAACCCAGGTCTCATTACTACCTGACAGCAGACATAACGAATCAAATAGAATCTCTGTGATGTCTGAAAGATCTCAAGAAGCAACAATCGCCTGAAAACAACCAAAATCTCTAAGTCTTTAGGTCTGCAATGAACCAAAGAGAGATCCATGACCCAAATTAGTGTGATGCTGAGAGTAGTTTTCTTTTTCTCTCAATAATACGACAAAAAGATAGAGAAGCCTTTGGATGCCTAATAAACCAAATGTTTTTTCCTTATTCAGCTGAATTAGCTTGATATTAAAGTCGTAGGGAAATCGTATTTTCAATGTCAAATCATTTTAGCTTAAACATCTATATAAATGTACTTTTTATCAGACAATATTGTCCCAAGATTTAGAAAATTTCAATTTCTAAAATAAATCCTGTCTTAAAATGTGTGTTTTTTTTCTCGTTATCTTATGCAGGCCAGTTAGTTGTACACCTAAATTCGGCCAGTCATATATCACCAAACCAAACTTCTGCCGCCCTGGCGTCCTCTTCCACGACAACTTTGTCCCCGCTTTCCTCCTCTAAATAAAAAATATCTGACGGAGGAGACTCATCCACGACCTCTGACACAAAACTCTCCTCCTCTTGCATGTTTCCTCTGTCCATAGCGTTCCTTGACAGTGTCGTTTCTAAGTCACCAATTTAGTGCTACTTGGTCCCAGTGGAATTTCCCATTGGGAACCTACTAGCACTAAGTTGCTGACTGGTTAGCAAGATGCTTCCGACAAACCGGACACAATCAAACTTGCTTGCAAACCTTCCGTCACAACAATCCCGGCCCCTTGATTAACGACCAATCACATTCACTTTATTCACTCGTGTAAAGTCGTGCATCACTCGGGAGAATTTGGAAATGCAAAGTTGGAACGGCCGTTTCCCTACGACTTTAACACTGTGTGACTGAGAGCTAGCACGTAACCGATGCTAGTACATATCAGCTAGTAATCTAAGGTTAAATTTATTTATATTTGATCTGTTGTGGGTTTATTTAATAAACTAAGATAATTTAACCAGCAGTTAGTTTTAGGCTTTTACGTTTAAACTGAGTTAGATTGCTTTTGGTTTGTTTTGGAGGCCCAAAATTGGATGTTCAACCCAAGCAGTAAAATAAGCCAATTATTTTGTTGCTAGCTGCAGTCATCAGTAGGGTGAAAGCAAGCGGATAAAAATATACCCAGAACACAGCATGTTTTAAAACAATCCCAAACAAACATTTATACCATTAAATTCTAGCGTTGCGCCGATGCCATCTTTTGGCCCCGATACCGATATGCAATACCTGGCTGTGCACTATCGGCCGATACCGATACTATCTGTTGAAATTGATGTGTGTGTATATCTGAAGAACTGCATACTACTTGGATGAAAAATAATTGCCATCATGGCTTGTCAAGCTGCTGCCTACCTTTTTGAAGCAGGTACTGATACTACCATTTTAGTTCTGGATTAGGGCCCCACCTGATACTGGTATTGGTATCGGTGCAACACTATAAAATTCCCATGTATTTATTATGATATATATATATATTTTTAAATATGTCATGTTTTTAGCCTTTAAAGCATATAAAATTTTGCCTTCTTAAGCTTCTTCATCTGCAATGCTGCTCGATAACATTTAAATATGGTGTTATAATATTATGAAAAAAAACAATAAAACTGTTAATTTATGCTTTTTAAGTATTTATACGACCAGTATTGGACCAGCACTTTTAAAAATCCATGTCCAATTTGATAGATGGATCAAAATCACCACTTATCTTTAATTAGGCAGACGTTTCGCTTGTAAAGGAGATTTGTAAGCCCAATGAGACATACCTGGTTAAATAAAGGTTACATACACATATAGATTAAGGAGGACTAGATGAGGGTAAAAAGGGGATCTAAACAGATGTTACAGGTTTCCTGTTGTCTGCCTATCTGTGCTTTAGGACCATCACTGGAGCTCAGATCACTTCTCTACCCGGCTTTATGTGTGAGGAGCTTTCAAACCTCCAGCTGCTGTAAGCCTTCTCACCATCAAGTAGAAATGTTTCCACTTTCATGTGCTGCACACTGATCCGCTTAGGGTGTGTCGGACATCCTTGACAGCTGCTGACAGCTAAAACTGTCTTTGTGTCTGCAGCGACCTCTCGTATAACAAGATCCAGACTCTTCCAAGCTTCTCTGGCTGTGAGAGCCTCCAGAAGATGTGAGGTTTATCTTCATTTTATCTAATTAAAGCTTATCTTTCTCTTTCTGGGGTTTCTGGGTTCTTTTGTCAGCCTCTGAAGCCTGTTAAGCGCATTTATCAAGTTGTTGGTTACCATAGCAACCGGTAAAATGCATCCAGCTGTGCATCATGGGAATAATTAGCAGGGCCGTTGTCTGTTTAAGGCAAATCAGAAGGAATGAAAATGCTTTGGTGGAGGAGATAAAGGTGGAGCCATGGAAAAACCGTTGGCTGATCACTGTGTGTTTGTGTTTCAGTGATCTTCACCATAACGAGATAGAGGAGCTGAGGGAGAACACCTTCACGGGGCTGATGAGCCTTCGCTCACTGTAAGGACACACGCTTTGAAGGTTTAATTAGTCCTTGGATCCTGACCCATGATCCAACCGTAATCCACTTTAAGTGCTTCCAAATGGAAGTGCCGATCTCCTATCAAGGTGGTCCGCTGGTTGGTGGAGCAGCTGCCACGACACGAAGTCAACAAGGGAGTAACCCTGCTGCTCCTGGTAGCAGTTAACAAATAGCTAATCATCCAAATAACACCAACAAATACTGAAAATATTTCACTTTTACAACACGCGTCTAGAATACAAGGAGCGCTACATTTCAGGACACTCAGGTCTTAGGAAATAGTTCAGCGCTCAGGTTTCCGGGAAGAAGGCATGGGGTTTTAGGAAAAAGGTTTCAGTTCATTTAGTATTAAACTTATCTGGTCTCAGGAAACCACAGAGTTTTAGTGAAACTTTGACCAAACGATCAGATGTTTGGGTTTAACTAAAACACATTGTCACCTAAAAAAAAACATAGAATAAATAATAATTGAACTTTATTGATCTCACTTTGGAGACATAAAAAAAAAAACATCTCACTTTTTTTCACCAGTTCATAAACCTTAATTCAGTTAGCGCCGAGTTATACTAATGTGGAATTCCTTTTTCTGCTTTTAGGGATTTATCCTGGAATCGTTTATCATCCGTGGAGCCAAACTCGTTCTTTGCTCTGACTGCTCTCTCCAAACTGTGAGTTTTCTGTTCAGTTTTTGTTTTCTGCATTGCTTTAAGGTCCTGGTCCTGTTGATGGGATTACTTTGGGTGTGAATAACTGGAGTGATTTGTGTTCCTGCAGGGACCTTTCGTCCAATCAGCTGTCTTCTCTCCCTCTTACTGGTCTGCAGAGTTTAACTCGCATTCGGCTGGTGGGAAACGATCAGCTGATGGAGTTAATACCCCGAGAAGATCTGCCACGAGTCAGGTGACGATTTACACCAAAAAGTATTTATTTGGTATTTGTCAGGTTGGGGGGAGGTTTGAGAGCAGGACCCAAATGCAGAGACTGAAGCTGAAGGTGGTACTTTAAAAAGGTCACAGCTGAAAAAAAAATTAAGAAACACAAATCCACAAATTACTGAGAACCATCAATACTCAAAACAAGGGCAAAGAAATGACGATGAACCAAAAAACAGAAAACTGCGTTTGAATTCTAATTTTTTTCTCAATTTTTTTTATCGTAAAGTGATTAAAGACTACAGTCATGAGAATCCAGTGTGGAATAAAGGTTCCAACCACCGGGAGCATGAACAAATAAAAGCAAATGTAATGATAGAAACCTTAGTCAGTTAAATAACATGCATTTTGCACGTCTCTGATGTTGCTGCTATTTTCAAATATACATTACTGTAAAAATGTCCATAGCTGTTTATTGGTTATTTAATCTCTAATGCACATTTTTATATTTTAAAAATTTTATATTGTTTATCTTTTAACCCTTCACTAGTATATTATTCTTATACATTTTTCTAAGGTCCACATTTGTGTGACCATTTTTTTCTATAATCTTTTTTTTTTTTTTTTTCCCACCAGAATTTCCCCGTTGTGGGACAATAAAGAGATTTCTGTTCTATTCTATAAAAGGGGTAGAAGGATATAAGTAAATCTAAACAATGTATGTATAAAAAATATATCTGCAAAATGTCTTATATTCAACAACAAAAAATACTTAGTTAAGCTAATTGTGCAAAACAGAAATTACAAAATTTAAATCCTATCAGATTTATAGTCCCCACACTGCAGATATATTAGAATCTGTCTTTAAATTACAGCCAAAACCATTTACACAGTAACAGATAAAAACCTTTAGATAAATCAAACATTACCGCCACATATCTGCACCATTAAAACAACAATTTTCCTTCATTTCAGACAGAACTTTTCACAGAACTATTCATACTTGTATTATATTAAACGGAACTTCCAATATTCACCACTATTCGGTGCCAAGTACCTTTTTCCTCTGATCACAGAGCAGTCGGCTTGCTTGGTCTCACAATGAATCCTGTGAAAACCAAGGATGGAGAGGATATATCGGACCCGTCCTTGAAATCAGGCAAAAAGAAGGGCGCATTTGTAGGCCGCATAACGAGGGGTTTTTGAATCCAACCAGACCTCGGCGCTATGACATAATTGGCCTACGAATCTGGCCTTTAGAGAACGCAGCCCATGCATTTGAACGCAGCCGATGACTAAGCAGGAGGTGTATGCATGGGAGACAGAAACAAAGACCAGGCTAATCAGCAGATTGGGAGCAGGTGTGGAGAGAGCAGTCTAGAAGGGAGCTAAAGAAAAGGAGATTGACACACGAGGGCAACAGAGGGCAAACAAGAAATGCCTAAAGAACCCAAATACAATAAAAAGTAACTAGAATAACACAAAATGGATATAAAACTAAAGAAAACACAAAGACAAAACTTAAACAGAACCAAAACCATGATGGTTTCTGATTCGCTGATGACTGATCTTTCTTTATTACTTTGTGCAAATATAACAGGATGTTCCTGGGTGTAAATTAGCCTTTTTATTGTTTATGCTGTAAAACTTCTATCAATAAATGCTAAGAGCTGCAAGTGTCTCCTCAGGGTGATGGAGCTTCCTTATACTTTCCAATGCTGTGCCTTCATCTCCTGTGAGAAGAAAGGAGGAGAAGAAGGAGGTTTATCCTGGGAGAGGGAGGAAGCAGCAGACTCCAATGCAATAGATCCTCCGTTCCCTTCCAGCCAAGGTTAACCTCCACATCAGAGACGTTTGCACATTTAAAAAGCCCCAAAGTTCCTGCTGTGTTCCTGCAGTCCTTGTTTCAGTAATGATTGTTGTGTATGTATGTATGTATGTATGTACACTTAAAGTGCTGTTATCTAATTAAAAATAAATCCTGAACTGAAGAGCAGATACAAATAACATTATTAGAACATTCAAATGTATCTATTAAAACATAGAGATACTGAATAAAAGTGTCCCGAGGAGTGGAGTGGAGCTCTGAGAGCCAAGTCTGTTTTTGAATATCTTATATCTACATTTTTTTTTTTAATTTAGAACATGCTTTATTGCCAAGTTCTGTTTCAGGTATTTGTTTTGGAACATTTATACTCAGTTATGCAAATATTGGTGATTTATGTTTGTTCAAAACATTGAACTGTACGAATTTAAAATGGCTTTTTTTGTTCTGGAGTGCTGAATGTGTTCCTTCGAGGAATGAATGGAAATGCTTTGAGTTCGGACGTTGATCTACGGCTTTATGTCCACAGTGGACCAGGACTGGGACGATTTTCTCATGCAGTTTGAAGACAAGCCCAAACCTCAACACTCTGTTCACTGCAGCCCAACTCCAGGTAACAAGAAGTTACTTCAAACTTCTCATGACCCTGATCCTGCTGCGGATTGTTTTACCTTTTTAAAGTATTTCTATATGAAGACTTTTCAGTTTGTTGTACAATCTCAAACTATTGAGAACATAGTCATCTTTTGACTAGATGAGGAGGTTTGGTGGAGGTTGTCAGTTTGTCTATTTTTAAAGTGACGGTTTGACTTTCTCTCAGGACCGTTTCGTCCCTGCCTCCGTCTGCTTGGCAGCTGGATGATCAGAGGCGGGGTCTGGCTCATCGCTGGAATCTCTTTGGTCAGCAATGGTCTTGTGGTCCTCTCCGTCTTCTTTTCTCCAGCAAGCAGGGTCACACCCCCCAAGCTCCTGATTGGCCTCCTGGCTCTGGTGAACGGGCTGATGGGCATGTGGGGCGGCTGGCTGGCGGCGGTGGACGCCTGGACGTTCGGCAGCTTCTGGAGGTTTGAAATGACCTCTGAGTGGAATGAAAATAACCTGATCTGTTTGCCCGTTCGGTCTTTAAATCCTCATCTGTGGCAGGTACGGGGTGGAGTGGGAGAGCAGCTCCCTGTGTCGCCTCAGCGGCTTCCTGTGTGTGTTTGCATCCCAGACCGGCCTCTTCCTGCTGACGCTGGCGGCCTTGGAGCGATGCTTGTCTGCCGCAGGTGCAACTCAGAGTAACAGAACCGAAAGCAACAACGGTGAGAGAAAACAAAATCATCCCAAACCAAGGCACATGACACTTTAAATCAGAGGTCATGCATTAGCGGACCGCGGTCCAGATCCGGACCCACCTGATTTAAAACATTTAGAAATTACCGCATGTTGTCTGACGACAGTGTCTAAGTGAGAATCTTCAGCAGCACAATCAGGAAATTGTCTATATACCAAACTGAACGACTGTTGTTCTCTACTACAAAACACACTTTAGACTTTAAAATGTAAAAATGCATTTCTATTCTTTTATATATTTTTATTTACAAATTTAATGTATAACATGGATGCATAAAAACCTCATTTTATTTCAGTGTTAAATTCTGTTTAAAGTAAAAGATTATAACTAAAAATGTCTCTGGACCTATACTGGTTGTTGATATTCTTTATTCGGACCCCGATGATTTTAAATTGGTTACCCCTGCATTCAGGTATTCACATCACTGTTGTTGCTCTGCCTCTCTGACACACAAGACGTGGGGAACAACTTCCTGTTCTAGTTAGCGCAACAGTTCAAGCTCCGATTGGATGTGGAGATTGTTGTGCCACAGGACTTTTACTGGATTTAGGTCTGGACTTTGACTAGGCCATTCTCAACCTTTCGGTTGAGCCTGGTTCTGCTGGAGGTTTCTTCCTGTTAAAATAGAGTTTTTCCTCTCCACTGTCGCCACAAGCATGCTTAGTGTGAAGGATTTCCTTCGAGTCAATGAGTCGATGCAATCAACTGGTTTTCCTTAGATAGAAAACTTTGAATCCATTTGGGTTTATGATCTGGTGAACTGTAAAGTGCCTTGAGATGACATGTGCTGTAAATTGGCGCTCTATAAATAAACTGAATCGAATTGAATTAAAATGCTTTGTTCCAAACCATCATTGTATCTGTGGCTGGAAGGTAAACCTCCTCCCGAGTCCCAGCCACTCCTGAGCTGTGTTGGCTGTGGGTTCGGAAAAATGTTTGCTCTTTATTTACAACATTTACATTTTCCACAATCATACAGGAAGCTGAATATCTTGGAAGGTTCTGCTCAGAACGCCTCATGTTGGAGGAAAAATCAGGAGAATTAAAGTATTGGATGTTTTATTTGTCCGAACGAGAAATCTTTTTGTTTTAATTTCGCCTCTGTTTTCGCAGGTCACTCCATGTCGCCACTCTTCATCCGTTTCTCCGTCTGTCTGTGCTTCCTGCTGGGCTTCACCATCACCCTGCCTCCGCTGGTGGTGGGTGAGAGTAGCTCCTCCTTCTGTCTGCCCCTCCCTTCGTCCTCCTCGTCCTCCTCCATGGCCTTTTCAGTCTCCTTGGTGCTCTTCGACTCCCTCTGTTTCCTCGTCATGACGCTGGCCTACACTCGCCTTTACTGCCGTGCCGGCAAAGCTCCGCCCGCCTCAGACGAAGAGGCGGCGTTGACTCGTCACGTCGCCTGGCTACTCTTCTCCGACTGCCTCCTTTACCTCCCAGTCGCCTTCCTCTCCTTCTCCTCCCTCCTGCGGCTCCCCGCCGCCGGGCCAGAGGCGGCAAAAGGAGTCCTGCTGCTCGTGGCGCCGCTCCCGGCCTGCGTAAACCCACTCCTCTACCTCCTCTTCAACCCGCTCGCCAGAGGGGAGTTGGCAGCACTGGCGACACGCGCCTGCGTGGAGGCAGTGTCGTCTAAATTACAAAGAAGGGGAGCTTCTGGAGGACGGCCGCTGGATTCAACATACGACGAGGACGCAGAGAAGCAGTCATGTGATTCTACGCAGGCGCTGGTTGTCGTTGAAGGTGTTAAAGAGGAAGAGGAGCAGCGGAGCAAAATGCAGCAGTTGCTGTCTGTCGGCCAACATTGTTAAATGGACACAAACTCCCACTTGTAGCATTTATTGGTCTCCCCTGACGAAAGCTGGAATACCCTGTCAGATTGGCCCCATGTGGGATGTCCAGGTGGAGGGTTAGCTCAGTCATTAAACATCACAGATGGTTAATTCTATCAGAACCTTGAAATTCTGTTTCACTGTTAGGGTTTAAAGCGATTGGGCCTTTTTTTTAACCTCATCTGTTCCCCTTTTCAGCCATTCTGATGTAGACTCAGTCTGTTTGGGGTCACGACTCTGCTTGGTCCATTGTTTGACATTTGACCCCAGAGAGGAGGTCCGCTCAGCGATCAGAGGTTCCTACCAGGTTCTGTATGGATAGATTTCTGGTCCATTAATGTTGCAAAGAACACATTTTGTAAATGGAAATGTGAAAGAAGTGCAATCAAGAAATGAAACTTCAAAACGTTTCAATTCAAAACAGGTTTGGAGAGGGAATTGGCTGTTTTCCCAGATTTGCTCTCTCTCTAAAATTTAATTTACAAATGTAATTTTAGAGATTTTATATTTTCTTAATGTTTACTTTTTTCATTTTTACAGATTTTTTAATTTTATTTTTCAAACTCCACTTTTTCAGATGTATTTTTACGTTTTGCTTTCTTTTCAAATTGCATCACATTCTCTTCACTTCAAGCCCATTCCAGACGCTGGCTCTTGACCAATGAAAATGTTGATAACCTCCAGCAGACCAATAGAAATTCATCTTCTTTCCTCACTCCAGAGGAAATCCCGCCCCTAAAAGTGAAGAGAGTTTGATCTGGAAAACGTAATTTGAAAAAAATGCAATTCATGAAACTCAACCTGGAAAAAAAATGTTTTCTTTTAAAAAGAAAGAAATTAAAATAATACAGTAAATAAATAAAATTCGCTGCTAGTTATCTGGCTGCAAAACAAGCCCAGATCATGAGTCTTCCTCCACCGTGCCTGAAAGAACACAATGCTTGTTTAAGCATGTGTTGGAGTTTAGCTGCAGTGGGTGGAAAACTGAATTCTGCTCTCTGCTGTCCTCCATCAGAGTTGGACTTTAAAGTCGAGCACGTTTCGGGTTTGACGTCGGAACAAGGATCCAAAGAACAGCAGAAAGTCGACCTCTAATTGGGCTAAAAAGTCTGAAGTTAAATGGGATCAAACAGGATACCAATGCTGGGAAACCTTTCCAATGTGGCTGAATTAACAATTCTGCAAAGAGGAGGGGATCAATCATTAGAGGGATGGAGCTACCAGGTATTAGGTTTAGGGTGGAGGTCTTCAACAGGGGGCCCGCGACACCTAGGGGGTCCTCAGAGGTACTGCATGGGGGTTGTATGGGGATTAGACTTTTTTTTTTAATATATTCCCCGCTGCACTAATTGAAATGTCTTTAAATCTACATTAACATGAATTCAACACACTGTGGTAATCGGATAAATCGAGGCAGAAGATGTCTTTCAGTCTACAATGCGCACATTCTGCGACACATTATACACAATTATATATATATATACAATCAGGGGCTACATTCGCACTGAAGGCCTTGATGCTCAATTCCGATTTTTTTTGTGAATTCCGATTTTTTTTGCATTTCCGTTCACATTTCCTAATATATGCCACTTGTATTTAATCTCCTGTGTGAACTGCAGTCATACGATTCAAGTGTCCTGAATGCGCAGTAGAGGAAGCAATGACGTCACAGGCCAGCAAGCTCTGTGTTTATGGAAGTAAACATGGATGGTAGTGCCGGATCACATCCAGCGATCTTTCCTAACCATAAAAACTCAATCTTTTCAAGGCAGTTAAACATAAATACTGCTCTCTGCGTCCACATCTGCCATGGTTGTTGTTGTTTTTCTTACAACTTCTTCATAGCCAGATCCAGAATAGTGACCTATGTTGGGTATTAATGGCGTTCAGGCCGGATGAATGCGACCTGGTCGTTCAGACACAGGTCGCATTTGAAAGATCGGATTTGTATCAGATTCAGGACCACATAGCCAAGTAGCCTGGGTCACATTGGAAAAAATCAGACCTGTGTTGTTCAGAATGTCATGAAAAGATCAGATAGAGGTCGCATATGAGCAAAAGAATCTGATTTGGGTCGCTTCAGGCTGCAGTGTGAATGAAGCCTGAAATTCTGATGATGATTTTAAAGGAATAGTACACCCAAAACATGATTAGCCTTCATTTTCTTCTCACCCCCATGCTGAACAACACTCTGGAGTACTTTTTTGATATCTCAAATGCATCTGGAGATCTGGGAGGCTTCTTGCTGTCTGCTGACATTCAAATAATGGAGGTCTATGGTGCCCGAGGCAGAAAGGTCCATAAAAGTCCACAAAAAACATGTCAATATTCCTCCATACTGCTCGTCCAATGTATTCCAAGTGTCCTGAGTGGGTAGCGTCCATAATTTACTCGAAACGAAGTCATTTAGAATGTTTTTAGAGCATAAACATTAGTGTATAGGATTTCCTAAAAGCGCGCGCCTGCGAGTTCACGAGATTCCTTGTCATATTTGATTCCTTTAAAATCATCAGAATTTCAGGCTTCATTCACACTGCAGCCTGAAGCGACCCAAATCAGATTCTTTTGCTCATATGCGACCTCTATCTGATCTTTTCATGACATGACATGTTCATGTTTTGGGTGTACTATTCCTTTAAAACATTTCAGTGTTGCAATAGTTTCTAAGATATTTTTTCTTGATCTTTAGAGGTTTTTATACACCACCTCCAGTGGTAATCCAATCTAAATGAGGTCCAAAGGTCACTAGAATCCAGCCAGTTGGCTACTGGTACCAGTTTAAGATGGTTCAATGATTTTCACTCCACCCTCCCCAGCTTTTGTCAGGTGACATCAAACCTACAGGTCCAGCAAATGTAGCAGCAGCTAAAGAAGAGAAGCTCGCCATGAACTCACATTTCTAGTTTTCCCTTGTTTTTGTTTTTTTTCCTGTCCGGTCTGAGATGCCGGCAGGAATCATGAAGGGTTTCGTTTTAAAAACACACTTTCACAGCAACGCGCCACCAAATGTTCACGCTAGCAGCTCGTGTTTCTGCTGGCGGGTGTGAAAACTGCAGCATGCCTGAGAGCTTCGTCACAGAGTCAAACCTCAGCCCGAAGGAGTGAGGTCATCAGGTCATGATTTCAGTCCACATAGTGACATTTAGTCTGTCCTCGTGTTCACGCCGCAGGAGGCTGCTGCATTTAAGAATCTGTTTTATTGAGTAAACCGTGTTGTAAAAAGGCGCTACTGTGACAATCGATAAAGTGTGTGTACTGTGAGATATGTTTGTTTTATTTTGAGGATTTTATTGTCTGTATATTACAGCTGTTTTTTTAACTCTCGTCGTTTTTATGCGTCGTGTAAAGTGCTGATTGTGAACACTGTTTCTCCACAAACGTGACCTCAAATACTTTCTCATTTTCTCACCTCTCCTACATTTGGGGCAGAAACGTTTCCAACTTCATTTATTTATTTCTTTTTATTAAACTCCCACGTTATCTTTCTTTTTTTTTTTAAAGAAATTAAACTTTGCTCTCTGTGATGTTTTACAGTAAATAAATTGACCCTAAGCTTTTAATTTGTTGTTTTTTATATATATAAATCTGTTTCTTTTTGCTCTTCTAATAATTATTTATTGTTTTTAAATTCTTTTCTCTTATCTTGCTTCATAATTAACTGTCGACTTGATATAATTTTTTTTTTTACAAAGAAACCCAAACCAGTGCTTATGGTGAGAAACTTTAACTTAGGGTTAAAATTATAAACTTTTATTCCTTTTTAATCTTTTCTTAAACAGAACATCAAATGTTTACAAAACAGGCAATTCTTACTTATTCAGCAAACTAAGAGCAAGAAAAAAAATTCAAATGTTTGGAGACAAATAACAGTAAAAAAAAACAAACAAAAAAAATAAAGTTGACTCCTTAAATCTCGCTTTTTATGTTTTGAAAGTACAGTATTTTATAAGGTTTGCTGAAAACTTAAAAAATCATTCAGGAACCTGAGATGCAGACCTACATGCAGACTGTTGGCCCAAACCATGATACTACAGAACCGTGTTTCTCCCTTTAATTAGTTTCTTTCCCAATAAATTATCCAAGTTTGAATTTCAAACTTATGTTATAGCAGAATTTGATTTAATACTTTAATTAAATCAATTAGTTGAAGTAATATCATTGCAATGTCAAAACAGCATACGCTGTCAGATTTTAAATGAATATAGACTAATATAGCTCTAGCTATAAAGGCTTCTTCTCTCAACATCCAGGAAACTCAATCATGTCTGGCCGTCACTGCATCCAAGAAAATACAGTAAAATCAAAGCTGATTTTCTTTTTTAAAGGTTAAAATAAATGTGTTTTTTGCTGATCTGTAGACTGCTGCTAAAATTAAATTAGGGAATAATTCTCTGTTGCACATTGTGCATATTTGCACAATGTATACAGATTTGACAGCGTATTCTCTTCTTGAAAATTGATCATAAATTACAAATGGAATCCACATTAATAAAACATCACAGCTAATAAAATGATTTAAAGTGCAACACCAGGACAAACTCAATGTTTCTGAATCACATTTGAATGGCCTATATATAATTTTCTTCAGCAGGATGCTAGAAAATATCAACAAGTTACCAATGACATCATTATTCTGAACAGACTTAAACTGTTTGACACGTTTTAATCTACAGATTATTTTCCAAATTACTGAAAGAAAACTTTTTGCATATGATATTAATAAATCACTTTATTCCCTTTTTTATTTTCACTAAGACCCACCTTGCATTAAAGAAAATCATGTTTATTGATAGTTTAAGGTAGTAATGCAATCATGTTAAACTAATATAATTTCGCCCTTTTTAAAGTCCTTTTAAAAAATGAAGTTGAGAAAGTAGATTGAAGTTATTTTAAATCGGGTTTTACTTTCTTCTTTCTGTATTTTTTCCAAACGTAACCAGGTTCAGTTAAACTGCCTATAAAATGTTTGCTCCGAATATTGTGACTCTAGTGTTTCTTGTGGTTTCTGGGGAAAATTTCACTGCTTGGTCCTTTTAATTTCTTACACTTTCATGTGCAAAAGAGTAAAAAGACAGATAGAAAAGAAGTGGGGAATGCCCCGCCCCGTTACGTTAAGCTCCACAAATATATGTAACCACAGCAACAAACAATTTATTGATATAAAAAAATATTTACAAATCGTGAAGATGAATGTGTGCTGTGTTGAATCCTGCTGCTTAAACAGCATTTATTGTTTAAAGCATAAATGTTTCATAGACATAACTCTTCTCTGTTCGCTCTTGTAAACCTTTGTATTGTGTTTGTTGGAGTCTAGTTTTGTAAACTTTTGCTTTAAGTTAGACATGGTGTTGTTAATAAACCAGCAATCCTGCAAACTTTGTTGATTTTTTTATTTTATTATTGTGGTTTCTTTTTTTTCCTAGATGGCTTCAACTGTGAGGTTTTAGTAATTACTAAATTTAATAAATACAAGTTATTGTCTTTCTTTTCAAATTCTGAGTGCATGGATGAAATAAAGTTCACTTTCATGCTAAATTCAGAGGCCCCCTGAACGCCTCACACACCTGCAGCGTGACGTCAGAGATCCTGGATAATTAATATTGAGGCCAAATTAATTTGAAAGAGGTTACTTAAGAACAAGTCGATGCTTTATTTTTTAAATATGTCTAATGTGCTGCGTTGTGTTTAGGAAAACATATTTTGGTGAGATAGCATTTGAGCTAGTTTATGCTAAAGGGTAAACTATTCCGGGGTTTTTTTCGACTAACTTAAAAAAAAATGTTATGTGCAGTGAAAATATGTACAATTATGTAAGTAATTGGCCCACCTGATTCAGCTAGGTTAGCTAGCAGCCAAGCTAATACAGTAAAGCTGGCTACGTTAGCCAGCGTACATTAGGGATAGTATTACTTCAACATCTTTTCTCATGAAGAAGTGAAACTTTAGGTAAAAATACTACTTAATACAGAGTACCTGAGTTCCGTCCTTTTAGAAATTCAAAAAGTATTTTCAGTATATACTCTTGGAAGACAAAATGCCACTCTATGCTAGCTTTATTTTAAAGTTACAATGGCTTAATAAACAAAACTTTTAAGGATTTTCTTGTGGCCTGCCATTAGATCAGGTTGTTTTATTGTATGTTTCAAATATGACAAAAAATTAATTGGTACATGTTTAAAAAATGCAGAGAGGTGAACGAAGCCAGTTGACCTCCAGCCTTGGAGTTTCCTTCTCTTTCCTTGAATGTTTCTCCAACTTCACTAATAACTTCATATGTGAGATTTTTAGATCAAATGATGACTAAACCTTTAAGATATGAGGTATAAAATTGTCTCTCCAGTATTTGAGGATGATCTGATGTGGAACAGTGACGCCATGACTCTCCATGTAACACGTAGCTGACTTAAACCTTCATTTAGCCAGAATGAGTCATGGTAGCTCTTTATTCACACTCACTGGCTGATGAATGATGATGCAGAAGCGTCACTTAGCAGCCAAAGATTCAATGTTTGGAAAAACACAGATTGCCTTTTAAATGGAGCTTATCTGTAGGTCTACAGGTTTTCTGAAGCTCATGTAGTTCCTGTACCTCCATTTTTAAAGGATTGTTTTGGTTATTGAAACACTTAACTCAGACCTGTTGATCCCTCGAAACCCTTAACTCAAGAGCAGTTTTTTGAGCAGTTAAATTACCAAAGATGTAACAATTTAATTGAGAAACGTTTCCGTCATTGCTGTCCTTCTCTACTTTGCAGGGTTGCCTTTGTAAATACATCAGGTTAATTTAAACCTGACCTATATATATATATATAAACACTGTGTGCAGAATTATTAGGCAAATGAGTATTTCGACCACATCATCCTTTTCATACATGTTGTCCTACTCCAAGCTGTAAAGGCTTGAAAGCCAACTACTAATGAAGTAAATCAGGTGGTGTGCATCTCTGTAATGAGAAGGGGTGTGGCCTAATGACATCAATGACATGATTATTGGGCATTATTCCCCATGAATTGAGAAGGGTCCAGTGTGAAGCGGCCAGGAAGCCATTAGCCACCAGTTGTGCCATATTTCAGAGCTGCAACATGTCTGGACTGCCGAGAAGCACAAGGTGCTCAATACTCAGGGACCTGGCCAAGGTAAGGAAAGCCAAAAAACAGGTCACCTTTGGACAAAACACACAAAACAAGACGTCAAGATTGGGCCAAGAAATATATGAAGACTGATTCCTCCAAGGTGTTTTGGTCAGATGAAATGAGAGTGAATCTTGATGGGCTAGATGGATGGATGGATGGAGGGAGGGAGGGAGGGAGGGATGGATGGATGGATGGATGGATGGGTGGATGGATGGATGGATGGATGGATCGGTAAAGAGCACCAAGTTCCTTATCGACTCAGACGCCAACAAGATGGAGGTAGGGTACTGGTATGGGCAGTATCATCAAAGATGAGCTTGTGGGACCTTTTCAGGTTGATGATGGAGTCAAGATCAACTCCCAGACCTACTGCCAGTTTCTGGAAGACACCTTCTTCAAACAGTGGTACAAGAAGTCGCCATCATTGAAGAAAAACATAATATTCATACAGAACAATGCTCTGTCACATGCATCAAAATACACCACAGCCTGGCTGGCCAGAAAAAGTCTAAAAGGAGAAAAATAATGACACGGCCCCCTTGTTCCCCTGATCTGAACCCCATAGAGAACCTGTAGTCCTTCATGAAATGTGATCTACAGGGAGGGAAAACAGTCCACCTCTCTGAACAGTGTCTGGGAGGCTGTGGTGGCTGCTGCACGCAATGTGGATCGCAAACAGATCAAGACACTGACTGAATCTATGATGGAAGGCTTTAGAGCGTCATGGTGAAGAAAGGTGGCTATATTGGGCACTGATTTGTTTTTGTTTTTGAATGTCGCAAGTGTTTATTTCTGATTTTTTAGTGGTTATATTAGTTTACCTGGTAAAAATAAACAAGTGAGATAGGTATATATTTGGTTTTTATTACGTTGCCTAATAATTCTGCACAGTGATATTTACCTACACACACAGACATCCTCATAAAATGGCCTAATCTAAAAAAAAACACACATCAACTTCCAAAAATATGATACTTTGATATTAAGGAGTCTTTTGGGTTGATTGAGAACACAATTGTGGCCAATAATAAAAATAATCCTCAAAAATACAACTTGCCTAATAATTCTGTACACAGTGTGTGTATATATATATATATATATATATATATATATATATATATATATATATATATATATATATATATATATATATATAGTATTGTTTGCTGTGTTTTAGTTAGCATTTTCACTTTCTTTAGCTTATCTTTCTATTTTTCAGCCTAAAGTTTCATTTTTTTGTTTTGCATCATTTCTTCCATTCTTTTCCAGTAACTCAGGTCCTCTTTGGTGGACCTGCTCATTGACTCTGAAGCTTTTTTATGACCTACAGTGGGGCAAAAAAGTATTTAGTCAGCCACCAATAGTGCAAGTTCTCCCACTCAAAAAGATGAGAGAGGCCGGTAATTTTCATCATAGATATACAGGTGCTGGTCATAAAATTAGAATATCATGAAAAAGTAGATTGATTTCAGTAATTCCATTTAAAAAGTGAAACTTGTATATTATATTCATACATTACATACAAACTCATATATTTCAGATGTTTATTTTGTTTAATTTTGATGATTACAAATGACAACAAATGAAAATCTCAAATTCATCATATCAGAAAATTAGAATATTACTGAAGACCAATAAAAACAAAGGATTTATAGAAATGTTGGCCAACTGAAAAGTATGAACATGAAAAGTATGAGCATGTACAGCACTCAGTATTTAGTTGGGCCTCCTTTGGCCTGTATTACTGCAGCAATGCGGCGTGGCATGGAGTCGATCAGTCTGTGGCACTGCTCAGGTGTTATGATAGCCCAGGTTGCTCTAATAGTGGCTTTTAGCTCTTCTGAATTGTTGGGTCTGGTGTATTGCATCTTCTTCTTCACAATACCCCATAGATTTTCTATGGGGTTAAGGTCAGGAGAGTTTGCTGGCCAATTAAGAACAGGGATACCATGGTCCTTCAACCAGGTACTGGTAGCTTTGGCACTGTGTGCAGGTGCCAAGTCCTGTTGGAAAATGAAATCTGCATCTCCAAAAAGTTGGTCAGCTGCAGGAAGCATGAAGTGCTCTAAAACTTCCTGGTATGTGGCTGCGTTGACCCTGGACCTCAGAAAACACAATGGACCAACACCAGCAGATGACATGGCACCCCAAACCATCACTGACTGTGGAAACTTTACACTGGACTTCAAGCAACGTGGATGAAGTGCCTCTCTTCTTTTCCTCCAGACTCTGGGACCTTGATTTCCAAAGGAAATGCAAAATTTACTTTCATCAGAGAACATGACTTTGGACCACTCACCAGCAGTCCAGTCCTGTTTCTCTTTAGCCCAGGCAAGACGCTTCTGACGCTGTCTGTGGTTCAAGAGTGGCTTGACACAAGGAATGCGACAGCAGAAACCCATGTCTTTCATACGTCTGTGTGTGGTGGTTCTTGAAGCACTCACTCCAGCTGCAGTCCACTCTTTGTGAATCTCCCCCACATTTTTGAATGGGTTTTGTTTCACAATCCTCTCCAGGGTGCGGTTATCTCTCTTGCTTGTACACTTTTTTCGACCACATCTTTTCCTTCCCTTCGCCTCTCTATTAATGTGCTTGGACACTGAGCTCTGTGAACAGCCAGCCTCTTTAGCGATGACCTTTTGTGTCTTGCCCTCCTTGTGCAAGGTGTCGATGGTCGTCTTTTGGACAACTGTCAAGTCAGCAGTCTTCCCCATGATTGTGTAGCCTATAGAACTAGACTGAAAGACCATTTAAAGGCTTTTGCAGGTGGTTTGAGTTAATTAGCTGATTAGAGTGTGGCACCAGGGGCCATCAATTTTGAACCTTTTCACAATATTCTAATTTTCTGATATGATGAATTTGAGATTTTCATTTGTTGTCATTTGTAATCATCAAAATTAAACAAAATAAACATCTGAAATATATGAGTTTGTATGTAATGTATGAATATAATATACAAGTTTCACTTTTTAAATGGAATTACTGAAATCAATCTACTTTTTCATGATATTCTAATTTTATGACCAGCACCTGTACCTCAACTATGAAAGACAAAATGAGAAAAAAAAAATCCAGAAAATCACATTGTCTGATTTTTAAAGAATTTATTTGCAAAATATGGTGGAAAATAAGTATTTGGTCAATAACAAAAGTTCATCTCAATACTTTGTTATATACCCTTTGTTGGCAATGACAGAGATGAAACGTTTTCTGTAAGTCTTCACAAGGTTTTCACACACTGTTGCTGGTATTTTGGCCCATTCCTCCATGCAGATCTCCTCTAGAGCAGTGATGTTCTGGGGCTGTCGCTGGGCAACACAGACTTTCAACTCCCTCCAAAGATTTTCTATGGGGTTGAGATCTGGAGACTGGCTAGGCCACTCCAGGACCTTGAAATGCTTCTTACAAAGCCACTCCTTCGTTACCCGGGCGGTGTGTTTGGGATCATTGTCATGCTGAAAGACCCAGCCACGTTTCATCTTCAATGCCCTTGCTGATGGAAGGAGGTTTTCACTCAAAATTTGACGATACATGGCCCCATTCATTCTTTCCTTCACACGGATCAGTCGTCCTGGTCCCTTAGCATAAAAACAGCCCCAAAGCATGATGTTTCCACCCCCATGCTTCACTGTAGGTATGGTGTTCTTTGGATGCAACTCAGCATTCTCTCTCCTCCAAACACGACGAGTAGAGTTTTTACCAAAAAGTTCTATTTTGGTTTCATCTGACCATATGATATTCTCCCAGTCATCGTCTGGATCATCCAAATGCTCTCTAGCAAACTTGAGACGGGTCTTGACATGTACTGGCTTAAGCAGGGGGACACGTCTGGCACTGCAGGATTTTAGTCCCTGGCGGCGTAGTGTGTAACTGATGGTAGCCTTTGTTACTTTGGTCCCAGCTCTCTGCAGGTCATTCACTAGGTCCCCCCGTGTGGTTCTGAGATTTTTACTCACCGTTCTTGTGATCATTTTGGCCCCACGGGGTGAGATCTTGCGTGGAGCCCCAGATCGAGGAAGATTATCAGTGGTCTTGTATGTTTTCCATTTTCTAATAATTGATCCCACAGTTGATTTCTTCACACCAAGCTGTTTACCTATTGCAGATTCAGACTTCCCAGCCTGGTGCAGGTCTATAATTTTGTTTCGGGTGTCCTTTGACAGCTCTCTAGTTTTGGCCATGGTGGAGTTTAGAGTGTGACTGTTTGAGGTTGTAGACAGGTGTCTTTTATACTGATAACGGGTTCAAACAGGTGCCATTAATGAAGGTAACGAGTGGAGGACAGAGGAGCCTCTTACAGAAGAAGTTACAGGTCTGTGAGAGCCAGAAATCTTGCTTGTTTGTAACTGACCAAATACTTATTTTCCACCATATTTTGCAAATAAATTCTTTAAAAATCAGAAAATGTGATTTTCTGGATTTTTTTTCTCATTTTGTCTCTCATAGTTGAGGTATATCTATGATGAAAATTACCGGCCTCTCTCATCTTTTTGAGTGGGAGAACTTGCACTATTGGTGGCTGACTAAATACTTTTTTGCCCCACTGTATTTCTGTCGATTTGCAACAGTCACCCATCATGTTTAACATTTCTGTGTGAAAGCCGCCGTTAATAGTTCTGGGAGGGATTCAGGTGTTAAATTTCTCATTTAATATATCAGTCATTCAAACCCAGCTGAGGTGAGTCACACTCTCTAACACAATCGCACAATTATCCAGAACACACCACAAAACTGTGACTCATCATAGCTGCACTCATTGCTCATCAAATGAACCAAAATGGACCTCATTTATTTGATTTATTTATTGTGATTATTGATTTAGAACAACTAAACAAAATCTACTTTTAAAGAACGTTCTCTTTTTTAAGTTTCTTATTTTACAAAACTACTGCAAGTACATAAGATCAGTTGATAAACTATGATGCAACACCGCCATCTACTGGGCAGACCTGGAACTACAGAAAAACTAAATTCATTATTCATGGCGACCTGCGTTTTTCTTTTCATACCTCATTGTAATCTATTGACACCTTAAAATCAGTTTCATAAACTGTGCTTCATGCTGCATGATGCATCAGAACTAAACATCTCTGCTTCAGCTCTTTGGTCACTTACAAGTCTTAGACAGACACATTTTATTTTGTCATTGTTTTACACACAATTGTAAAAAGAAATTTAATTTAGCACAGCTCTCTAGACATTTTCATTTTTTAAAGTGCATTCTTGATAAAGGTAAGCAGCAGTGATAAAAACACTGTGATGAAAACAAATGATGTAAAACCTACGACTGTATAGTTACAGTTCCAACATTCAGTTTTTTTGTTTGTTTTTTTTGTTTTTTTATGACAATTTTATATAACATTTAGCAGTTTAATGGCAGCGCAGAAACAGTCAAATGGGGAAAGGTCAATTAAGCTGGTGCTGTCCTGGATTGACGATGACATCAGAGGAAGTTGGAGTTTGAGAAGATCAGAACTTTTTGACAAGGGGAATTGTCCTGGTGGAAGCTGTCATCAGACGATGGGTTTATTTTCACAATAAAGGGACAGAAATGGTCAGAGACAACACTCCGGAAAACTGTGGAGTAGAATTATGTTGTTAGTTTTGAGGAGAATCAACAATGAGCCAACTGAAAATAACAAAAACACCATGATGGCACCAACACCATCTGAACCATTGAGATGTGACAGGATCTGGTTTGGATGTTGCAGCTGAAATCTGTTGAACAATTTTATTGTCCAGCTTTGCCTGTGAAAACTGTCCTCTCAGTTCCTTCAGTTTTTCTTTCTTGGTTTTTGTTTGAGGTCTGTCCAAGTTGCAGAGACCTTTCCCAAATTCACTCTTCTTTGAGCCCTTTGCCAATCCAATCCTTTTTTTCTCTCCCTTTCTTTTTATGACAAAGCTCTCTGTCTTTTATTACTTTTTTCTTGTTGCTGGCTATACCATATAATAGATCTGAAAATAAATAAAATATTCCATAACCACATTTGGGTATCACAGGCTTATGGCTACTGAAGCTGCTGACTTTATATTAGACTGCCATAACGATGTCCCTCTTACCCCAAGAACCCGATCAGAGCCCCCAGACTGCCACCGTGTCGCTGCTGCGAAAAACGTACAATTTTGGTTTACCGACCAATGTCAGTAGAGGGAGATGACCAACTTTTCATAAACACTGAGATTACCACCACAGTGACTTTGAAGAGGATATATATGACGGTAAAAATGTTTTGCTTTGAAGTTGCATACCCATGTTTCATATATTTACAAAAAAGGGCAAAAATTATTTGATCCTGATGAAATAAGGTTATGTACACCAAGCATCATGTCTTAAGGTGTTTAGGTTGTCCTTCTTGGGCCTAAATAGAATTTCAGCATTAGTAGACATAACTGATAGGGTGCTATCTGCTGGTAGCATCGCAGAACTACCAGAAAGGCAGCTCCATTGACCAACGACCAAACAGAGCCAGACTGTCCTGCATTGTGGTAAACCAACTTATTGATAAAATATAATTATCTACTGGTACTTTAAGTTCTAGTGAATCCTTCTCAGAAGATTCAATCAGAATATTAAGTAAGATGAAAATTCCCGTCCCTCACAAATGTGAACAAAGAAACACAATAAATATAAGAACCAATAAATGTATATATGTTGTCATTTAAACTGAAATTACCGAGACTAAAATTAGCATTGCTATCACCAGAGATATCTAAATTCCTCTTCAGCTTAACCTTCGCTTCAGTAAATACCAACCTTCATATGTGTAACACACAAAATTACAACTAGTATACCAACAGGACGTGGTAATCTTCCAGAAAACTTTGTATGTGCCATAGCTCTGGTTCTGTTATGTTTTCTTTTGAGTTTTCAGCTTTACTTTGCTCCATGTTTTCTTGCTTTAGTTGTTTAATTCTTATTTTGTTGTGTTTTGTAGTTGTTTTCATGTTTTTATTTGTTGCTCTCTGCTGCCCTCTCGTGTTCTCCTCTTCTCTAGCTCTTTTCCTGCCTGCTCTGTTCACACCTGCTCCCAATCTGCTTGTTAGTCCTCTCTTTGTTTCAGTCTCCCATAAATACACTCTCTGTTCAGTTCCTCAGGGCTGGTTCCTCGTCTAACTTCCTCCAACTCCGTCTCTCTGAGTCTTCCCCCTCGTGATTGTTTCCCCCCAGATGTCTCCTTGGTTCTGGTTTGTTTGATTTTGTTTTCATGTTTGATTTTTTGGATCTTTGGGTTCCTGCCTTTGTTGTTTGTTAACTCTTCATTAAATCCACAAGAAACTCACCTCTGCTTCCCTGCCTCTGCATTTGGGTCCACAAACCTCAACCAAATCCTGACAGTATGCAACTGGAGTGAGCTACTGTCATATAAATTAAGAAATGTCATATGACATGACTTTGTCCCTTTTAATATATGTGAAATGAAGCTGAAATTTGGGTTAAAAGTTTGGCAGTGTAGTTTAATCTAATATTATGGAGCTCACTGAACAGAAGCCCTGCACTTCCCTCGCCTCAGACACCTCCTCTATCTTCTCTGGGGAAGCCAGAAATATTCCGAGGCCTGCTTAGAACCATGGTATCTCCAGAGGCCAAGCTCTTCACCCCATCTCAAAGGAAGTGCCTGGTCCTAAACAAGCAGCCACCTGTATGAGAGATTTTGTTCTTTTAGTAATGACCAAATTTTAGGGTAAGAAATTAACAAGACTGAGAAACTGAGATCCTCATCTTTTGGCTGAGATTTCGAATCCTAGCAGGCCCGTCACTGGTCTGCCTGTCGATCACCCACTCATTCCTCCCCTCTTGAAGGAGAACCTGAGATACTTAAAGTCATAGGGAAGCGGCCGTTCCAACCATTGCATTTCAGAATTCTCCCAAGTGTTGCGCAACTTTACACGAGTAAATAAAGAGAATGTGATTGGTCGATTATCAAAGGGGCGGGATTGTTGTGGTAGAAGGTTTGCAAGCATGTTTGGTTGTGACCAGTTTCTCTGAAGCATCTTGCCAACCAGTTAACAACTTAGTGCTAGTAGGTTCCTAATGGGAAATTCCATTGGGACCAAGTAGTGCTAAATTGGTTACTTAGCAACGACACTGTCAAGGAACGCTATGGACAGAGGAAACATGCAAGAGGAGGAGAGTTTAGTGTCGGAGGTCGTGGATGAGTCTCCTCCGTCATACATTTTTTATTTAGAGGAGAAAAGCAGGGATGAAGATGTTATGGAAGAGGACGCCAGGGCAGCAGAAGCTTGGTTTGGTGTAGAAGGCTTACAGCCGTACATGTTTGAGCCCTTGCCTCGCAACGCTGCCAGTTCTGTTAGCTCTACGCCTGCTGAAGACACAGACGTCCATCCCCGTGAACACTGGGACGGAACTCAGTGGGAAAGGAAATTATTCTTATTTCTTATTTCAACCGTTGTGTATATTAGCTGCAACATATGAATCAAGATGCTATGAAAAATTTTATTTACAGATGACCGTTGATAAATGATTGGCCGAATTTAGGTGTTCAGGCTGACGTATAACTAACTGGCCTGCAGAAGATAACGGAAAAAAACCCATAGATTTTGAGACAGGATTTTTTTTTTTTTCTCTAAATTTTGGGACAGAAAGCTTTGACATTTAAATATGATTTGCCTACGACTTGAAATGAAATACCAAAGCTAGCATAATTAGGGCTAAATCAGCTTTGATATAAAGTTATATTACTAGATAGAAAGATAGATAGAAATCTTTTGATGGATTTTACAAATATATGAAACATTATTAAGACTTTTCATGTTAAATTGAGAAATGTTTTGTTAAAGAGAAAATATCCCCAGCAGTTGGTGAGGTTTTAGAGAAAGGTTTGATTCTTAAAAGAATCAATAATTCCAGCAGTGTTGCTAATCTTACTGGAAAAACGATCTAGAAATAAGTAAAAATGTCTTAATTTAAGTGTATTTAACCTATGATTGGCCGAATTAAGGTGTACAAGCTGACGTATAACTAACTGGCCTGCATAAGATAACGAAAAAAACCCACAGATTTTAAGACAGGATTTATTTTTTTATGGACATTTTCTAAATTTTGGGACAATATTCTGGCTTAAACATGTATAGAAATGTACTCTTTATCAGATGATATGTGATTATCCTCTTTAAAAAGAAATATATTATATATAATAAATTATTTTAAGTGAGCTTTTATTATCTTTTATCTAAACTCGACTCAAATTAATGACATTTTGTTATTTACCTCTATAAATAACTCTCATTCATTCATTACAGAGCAAACTTTCTGTGTTATTGTGGATGTTTCTCATTTTTTTTCAGCTAAAGAAGCGAGGCAAATTACTACGGGATGATCTTTATATCCATAATGTCAGTTGGTTTGGATCATTTCACAAGCTTCAAATGATTTTAAAAGTACTTATGATCGATATGAAAACTGTGTTTGCTGTAGCTTTTGTATGTTTCTTGTTATAAAAGAAGACTCTATATGTCATAGAGTCATAATCTATCATAATGGAGGCAGAATTATGTGTGTGTGCCTCCAGGAAGACAACTGGCTGTTTTATGACTGCGTCAGATGAGTGAACACCTTTTACCTTTTCTTGTTTAAAGCTCAAAGTCCATCTGACGGACGCAGGCGTTCCGCAGATACGAACGACAAACCGAATTTAAAGAAAAGCAGCAGGAGGAAGTGAATCTGCCGGTTGGAACCTCACAAGAAGAAGCCTGATATCGGGCCCTTTTGGTTATCTTAATTCTGGAGCTGAAACTGCTCTCACACATGGATGGTACCTGAAGACGAGCTGGTCGGATAAAGATTGCCTCTGTCTGCCTGGCTGGCAGCCATTTTAGAGACGAACACAGGTGTGTTTGAGCAAACATGTTTAGCTGATCTGAGTTTAAACAGGATGGTTTTATCAGTGTTTAGAGGAACAGTGAAGCCTTATAGCTGAAACAAAGAGTCACTATTTCCTTTTAACAGATAATTAAGCCAGAATTGACAAAACATTGGCTGTTTGTGTTAAATCTCAACCTAGCTGGTTATGTTAGGTAATTTTTCAACATCGACCTACTGGTCGATGATCCATCTCGTCTTTGAACTCCATCTGTAGTTTAGACAACATCTATGTTTGATATAATTTCTGTTATGTAATTTTACCTCAACCACCGCATTGCTGAGTGCAGTCACACCCACAGAAATAAATCATTTATAGTGTTTAAGTTTCCTATTATCCGTTCAGGTTGTTTGCTGCCAATGAAGAGGTTTTGTCAAACTGTAGAAAAGGCAGTTTGTTCAAAGGCTTATGACATATGAAAGACTTTTGTACCCAGGATGATGAAGAAGGGAGTATTTGTTGGCGGTTTGTAGAGGAGGGTGTGTTTTTCTAGGTAATGAGGTTAGGTGTATTTTTCTGTGATGATTGGACACAGGAAAGAAATAGACATTGATGGTTAAAAACACAAAAAAAGTTTAATTAAAGGCCATGAAAGCCTCCAAAGTTTGGGACATTAAAACTCTGAGAGCCTTAAGACTGAGTCCAGATTGACTGCTGTGTGTTTTAAAGCTTTGATAGAGATTTGATGGTTGAGATCAATGTCAATAGAAAAAAATCAAAATCTAGATAACTCTTTTTCTTAAAATAAATGCATTTGTTCTTGGATTGAGGAGGTAAAAGAGACATTTTGCCAATGGAACAAAACAATTTACATTAAAAAATAAGAAAACGCAATTGGTTTGTGTTATTTTAAGTGCATGTTATCTAATTATCTTATTTAAGAGTGAAATACTCATTCCATTGGCAAACTATCTAATTAACCTACTCAGGTTAAGGTTAAATACACTTAAATGAAGAAATTTTTACTTATTTCTAGATCATTTTTCCAGTAAGATTAGCAACACTGCTGGAATTATTGATTCTTTTAAGAATCAAACCTTTCTCTAAAACCTCACCAACTGCTGGGGATATTTTCTCTTTAACAAAACATTTCTCAATTTAACATGAAAAGTCTTAATAATGTTTCATATATTTGTAAAATCAATCAAAAGATTTCTATCTATGAGTAATATAACTTTCTATCAAAGCTGATTTAGCCCTAATGATGATAGCTTTGATATTTCATTAAAGTCGTAGGAAAATCATATTTAAATGTCTAATCCTTCTGGCTTGATCATGTATATAAATGTAATCTTTATCTGACGATATTGTCCCAAAATTTAGAGAAAAAAAAAAAAATCCTGTCTCAAAATCTATGGGTTTTTTTTCCGTTATCTTATGCAGGCCAGTTAGTTATACGTCAGCCTGAACACCTAAATCCAACCAATCATATATCAACGGTCATCTGTCAATCAAAATGTTTTCAATCATAGAATCTTGTTTCATATGTCGCAGCTAATATATGCAACGGTTGAAATAAGAACTAAGAATCCTTTCCTTTCCCATTGAGTTCCGTCCCAGTGTTCACGGGGATGGACGTCTGTGTCTTCAGCAGGCGTAGACCTAACAGAACTGGCAGCGTTGCGAGGCAAGGGCTCAAACATGTACGGCTGGAAGCCTTCTACACCAAACCAAGCTTCTGCTGCCCTGGCGTCCTCTTCAACAACATCTTCATCCCGCTTTCCTCCTCTAAATAAAAAATGTATGACGGAGGAGACTCATCCACGACCTCCGACACTAAACTCTCCTCCTCTTGCATGTTTCCGCTGTCCATTGCGTTCCTTGACAGTGTCGTTTCTAAGTCACCAATTTAGTGCTGCTTGGTCCCAATGGAATTTCCTAGCACTAAGTTGCTAACTGGTTAGCAAGATGCTTCGGAGACACCGGCCACAATCAAACTTGCTTTTGAACCCTCCGCCACAACAATCCCGCCCCCTTGATAAACGACCAATCACATTCACTTTATTCACTCATGTAAGGTCGGGCACCACTCAGGAGAATTCGAGAACACAACGGTTGGAACGGCCGTTTTCCTACAACTTTAAGCTCCTCTGTTTTATGTCTATTGCAGTGGGAACTGCTAACTGGAAACAAGCTAGCCGTGCTAGCATCGCAATAATTTAGCTAACAATCAATGGGTTTGCTCTCTATAAGTCTTGGTTAATCTCCCTTTTTGTTTTCTTGACCATTTTAAGTAATGTGAAGCTAGATAATTAAAGAACTGTCCATCTTCATTGGGCTGCGTTCTGTCTTTAATCATTTATGCTCAAACACCACCATTTCCCAGTAATGCATCCAGCTTAATGCTTATTTTTATTGGAAAAAAATAATGCAACTATTTTTGGCATTTACTAAATCATATTTAGTTACTTTAGCACAATTGATTCATGTTAGTAGGGCAGGACATAAAACAATTGTGTTAAAGTAACTAAATATTATTAAGTCAAATGCCATAAACAGTTGCATTATTCGTCTCAGTGTGTGAAGAGTTAATGCTTACTTAAATTAAATAAATAAAAATGTGCTTATAAAACCTCCATGCATTCTCTTTAGGTCCCATGCCATTTCTAAAATGATCAAGGTTGAGAACCTCTTTGGTCTGTAAAGGTTTAATTTCTCTGTCAGTAAGAAAATATTGTTTTAGGATCTCGTTCTTCAAATTTTGATTGACACTAAGTCGTTATATAAATTATGCTAAAATAGAAATCTGGGCAGTAGGAACCTAGATCTCCTGAAGCCTGAGGAGGAAAGTGGGAGATGCTCCAGAAGGCTTCCTGACCCACCATCCTCCCATTTCATAGGAAATATCTCCTCACCCTATCCTGAATGTGAAGCCAGGGATCCAGTTCATTGTTTGTTTTCCCTCTTTGGTGAGTTTTCCCTTTAATAACAGCTTGGTTACCAATAAAGCGAAGCCTCCACAGATCCGTCAGAAAGTCCTTCAATTTTTCTTCTTACACTGTATCACTTTAGATGGAAAGAAACGCAGTATATGAGTTATTTTAATTCAATTCAGTTATTTATATAGTGCCAATTCACAACACGTCATCTCACGGCACTTTACAGTTCACCAGATCATATAGTCAAATTGATTCTATCTCAGGAAAACCAGTCGATTTTATCAACTCATTGACTCAAATGCAATCCGTCACACTAAGCATGCTTGTAGCGACAGTGGAGAGGAAAAACTCCCCTTTTAAAAGGAAGAAACCTCCAGCTCAGTGTGAGCGGCCATCTGCTGAGGCTGACTGGGGTTCAAGGAGACAGAAGCAGAGATACAAAAAGCAACTGTAAAAGGCGGCTCCATCCAGGAAACACACAGCCAGGCAGACGAGCTCTGTGCAAGCTCCCATGTCAGTGGATGAAGAGAGCACTTCCAGCTAGTCACAGTTAGAAAAACAGGACTACACTGGAAAAACAGGCCGATTTCAAACATCTATAAACAAAGGTGTTGATGGCAGCAGCACAGCTGATATTTCTCTCCAGGGTTGTGTCACAGCCAAACAGGAAAAGATGAGTTATTTGGAGAGATTACTCTAAATTTTAAAGGTGAAAAGCTAAAAATATTAAAAATAAAATCATTCTAATTAAAACATAATGATATGGATGAGGAGCTGTGCATTGGTTGTTTAGTGGTGGAATGGTCATATTCGGCTTTACAATCCAGAGAGCCGGTTTTACTTTCAGTGCAAATACATACAGCACCTTTTGCACCAAAGAAAAAATATGTATGTATAAGTTTTTAGAATATCTACTATAGTATTCCTGTTTAAAAAAACAAAAACGTTTTATTTCTATTTGTGAAAAAAAAAACATAAAAACAAGATGGAAGATTTTCTTCTATGTGATGTTTATGAAAATGATAAGAAGTACAGATTTAGAAGTATGGTTGTGTTTCTAAACAAAGAAAATGATAGTTACAGTAGTAATTAAAATAAGACAATGTGTATGTATGTATGTAAGAAAAAAATAAATGTATATAAAAATTATTTTTGCATTTATATTTAAAATAAGTTGTTGACTTTTTCTAATCATTTTAGGCCTTAGGAAGTTCTGAAGAGCTGCAGGTTACAGACTTATAATGTAGAAAAACCGCTTCACGTCTGTACGGAACAGAGAACCGTACAAGAGAGAAAAGGTCATTGGGTGGATGTTGTAAAATGACTAGACCTAGATACAGATGAAACATATATATACTCTTAATGAGCTCAACTTATATTTAATAAAAGGTTCTAGCCTTGAACTTTGGATCTTTATCTAATTGTGTTGGATCATCAGGACATAGAGTCTGGGACTCTAAAAGGAAAAAGTAAAAGAAGTCTCCTAGTCTCAAACTAGTACTCAGATCTTTATCCTCCCATACATTTAGATTTACATTTGCCTAAAGTTTTACTAATGCATTGTGACATTCTAAATCTCACCATCAGCTCTAGCTGCAGGTGGAGATCTTCCTCCTCCACACACCAGGACAGCACCGCCCTGTGCATGGCAGCATGGAGCCTGGACCCAGTGGGCCACCGCTACAGGTGCTTGGAGAGAATGAGGCGCTGCAACAGTTCTTCAGCGGTGAGATGTTCCAGCATGCATTAAACGTTGATGAGGTTTTCGAGGGCATACCATGACTCTAAGGTTGTTTAAGTGGCCATTAAAGAAGTGAACAAGTTGAATGCTGCTTTAAGTTTTTCAGGTGACTTTATGTAGTTTTAAACATTCTCCATGCAGATCATATTTTTTATGAATTTTCATTAACAATCATGTTTTCTAGATGCTTGTTTATGAGAGTCTGAGACCTTTTGAACCTGCTTGTGTTAAGGTCTGGCTATGTGTGGAACTTTCTGGTATTTTTGAGAGGTCAATGCTGCCATGAGTTGTTAGAATGGAAGATTACTTTTGATTTAGTTGCCCTCAAATAAACCAAAGTTGTATTAAAGGCAGATCTGAAATAGGAGTCTTAGAAGAAGGTTCTAGGGGATGTAGTTGTCTTGGAGAGGACGTGTCTCATGACCATTGGGAGGTTTTACTTTATATTACAACATAAGGTTTTCAGGATCTCTTGAATAATCCCTGGGGCCCCTGGGAGTTTGGAGCGGATGTCTAAGGGCTCTTTTAGGTTTGTGTTTACTTTCATTCCAGTATTTAGTTTTTTGGGGGGTATTTCTGCCTCTGAGGTACTCAGGACTGTGTTTTACGAACTTCGATCAGTCATTTTTTAGTTACTCTTGAGATTCTTGTCATATGTAATAAAACCAAATGCACTGTATGTGGTTCAGATCTCTGAAAAGAACTGACTATAGTCACAAAGAAGTGGTGCAAACCTTAAGTTATAGTTTTAAGCATTTGCAACTGAGGTTGGCAATGACTTTCTCAAAGGACCATCATGTTTTAGATGCAACCATTTTACAACAAATCTCATCTTGATCAAGTACTGCAAGAACCTGCTAATGATCATTTAATGCAAGTCAGGTTGGAAAAGAAACATTCAAGACAAGTAGCAAGGTTTCAATCCTCGGACCAATAGATGATTTAGAAGAGGTTTAAAAAAATAAGCAGGTGACGCCTTACGTCTGGTTCTTCAATGGGTATAAGTGATCTTACCTTGTGAGTTCTTTGGGGGTTTACAGAATCTCCAGGAAGGTTGTATTGCTCATTGTAAAGTTGATGTAATGTCAAGGGGTGTGTGGAAATGGCTTTACATTTTCTAGTTCTGGAAATAAACCCAGTCCTCAGAAACACCTGAATCATATGGTTGATTTTTCCTCATCAGCGTTCGGTCATTCACCTGCCCACAGGCCAATCATTTGACTCAGGTGTTCTGGACAAGGGCTATTGAAGGTCACAGGATTGCATACTTGAAGAACTGGACTTAGACACCTCTGTTTTGAAATTCTTAAGAAGGTTCTGGAGCACTGGCATTTAAGTCCAGTCCTTGGGGAACATAGTCCTGCTACACATTCTCATTTTAAAGCTTGGTCATGCAAAATAACAAAAGTAGCTGGCCAGAGAGAGGATCTTGCCTATTTAGCTAGGCAACTAATCCTCTTGATTACCTCCCTTTCAGACACTTAGATGGGTAGGGGGCTTTGCAGGCTAACAAAGGAAGCCAAATGACCCCCATTTCATAGGGATGGACCCCTTCGTCCATTTTTATTTGCATGTTTTAATACAAAAACGAGGCTTCTTTTGGCTACTGTATAAAACCTCGCACTCAACACTATTTCTGACATTTTGAATTGAAAAAGCTTCCTAGATGGGAAGCCAAACGTCTTCAAACTTGGACACAAAGTCCAGTGGATTGTTTTTAACTTTCTTTTTTTGGAAGATATCTGATAATAGATTTTTCGACCACAGTTGTTACACTGGAATACCACTGTTCTGGAGTCCAGTTAGTCTTTCAGATGGTTTTATATCAGAGCATACCACTGATCGTCCATGATGTTAGATGAAGTAGGAAAGGTTTTTGAATTGGTGTCAATTTCTGGTCATGTTCCAGGTGTCTATCTGAATAACTATAGCATACTAGAGACGGATAAATCATTAAATAATGATGGGGAGTTTTGTTTGTAGACAAACTGTTCAGCATAAGCTCTGGGGCTCCAGAAAGGTTTGTTTTGGTAGATGGTTGCCACTGAAGTTTGGAGGAAGTATAGGTTGATATTTTAGTCTCTTTTTAAGTGTAAATTTATGTATTTCTCATTCACCGTATTCTCTCCGAAACCAACCCATTCTTTCCATATATCAGGTCAGGACGTCAGTAGTGTGTTGGACAGCTCAGTTGCCGTAGATACCAGCATCCTGGAGCAGTACCTCAGTAACGACATGGACCCAAGCAACTTGTAAGTTTCAAAGACTGGGAAGACATCACTTAATAAAATGCTCAGTGAGATGCCTTCTAGTGATGATTCAGGAACCAATGAAACACATCAAGTTTTGACTGGAAACAAGTTAAAGAACTTGAATACATAGAATAGAAAGTGGTTTTGGGATCAAGATGTTTGGTTAACAAGAATGACTGATGATACTAAAAGTTTTCAGGAGACCCAGAAACCTGTTTATGAATGCTAAATGCTAAAGAAAATATAGCATGGTTTTGGTTTAAAATTACTGGGAAGAACCAGACTCTTTTAATTGCAGCTCTCTGAGAATTTCTTTTATTATGGGAAACTCACTGCTGTCATATCTGATCATCTACTCTGTTATATAAAATCCATTAATGTAACACTAACTTTGGTTATCAGATAAGCGAAGATTCTCAATAAGATACGGCTCTATTTGGGGCGAACGCTTAGCCAAAAAGCTTGATCACTGAGATTAGGTTGTTTTTGCTCTCTGTTTCAGTATGCTTCCTGAATCTCCTCCTGATTCAAGCTCAGAGGCTTATTCTCCTCCACAGATACCAGGTAGCTTAATGAGTGATAAATATAACCAGGTTTTTCTTCCAGTTAATGTATGGAAACACAGGAAATATTATTTATTTGTTTGTTCTCTTCACTCTAATGTTGTTTTTTTCCTACAAACAGACGTTGGGTATGAACAGCCCTGCTTGACCGTCAGTCCAGAGGCGTTTCCACCGGCAACCCTCCCCACCTCCTGTCACTATAAGGATCGCCGGTCCGCTCATCCCAACTCTGACCAAATCATCCGGCCCCCTTACTGTCGATTAAAAGATGGAGGCTCCACGCCATCCCACTGTAACTTTATGACCTACAACCAGCTCTGTGGTTCTGGTCTCACAGACATTGACATCAAGTCCCGAACTTCTCCTGACCCACACGTACTACCTGTTTATCAAGACACCAACCGCCCACCTGAACGCTACTTAAATTCAGGAAACGTTTTGCAAGGTTACACGCCGACCACTCCCTCTTCTCCATCCTTAACTCCTTCCAGTACCTACATTTCCCCCATGACTGATGCAGCTATGGTCCAAAATCTCCAAGTGTCATCTTCACCCTGTGCGCTTGGCTCACTCTCCACATCACACACCTGGTGAGGAAACTTTTGGTGTTTGGTCATTGTTGTGTTGGGAGTCCTGTACATACAGTCTGTGTACCACACCTCTGTGGGAGCTTTTAAAGTCCCAGGGAAGTCATATTTAAATGTCAAATTATTCTGGCTTAAACATGTGTGTATATATAAATATATTTGCCTATGTGAGGCAAGGGCTCAAACATGTGCGACTGTAAGCATTCTACACCAAACAAAGCTTCTGCTGCCCTGGCGTCCTCTTCCACAAGATCTTCATCCCGGACTTTCTTTCTCTAAATAAAAAATGTATGACGGAGGAGACTCCGACACTAAACTCTCCTCCTCTTGCATGTTTCCGCTGTCCATAGCGCTCCTTGACAGGTCGAGTCTAAGTCACCAATTTGGTCCCAATGGAATTTCCCATTGGGAACCTACTAGCACTGAGTTGCTAACTGGTTAGCAAGATGCTTCCAAGACACCGGCCACAATCAAACTTGCTTGTGAACCTTCTGCCACAACGATCCCCCAACAAATGATAAACGACCAATCACATTCGCTTTATTCACTTGTGTAAAGTCGTGCACACCTGGGAGAATTCGGAAATGCAATGATTGGAACAGCCGTTTCCTTACAACTTTAAAGGGATCCTCTACCCGTTGAATATGTTTGTCTAAATATGTTGTCAATGCTATGAACTTAATATGGTTTGTGATGCATAAAAACTCACCATTACCTCATAAATTACACATCTTTTGTTATATTAGCATGATGTCAGAAGCCTGAAGGGGTAGTGGATAGAAGGGGAACATTTGTATGTATTAGAGGTTCAATCTTTGGCTCTATCTGGGGAAATGCTGTTCAGAGTGTGGTTTATCTTTTGAACTCCTTACTGCAACTAAGGACCCATATGGTGAGTATTGGAATTTCACAAACACCTTAAAGGAAAACTCCCCTTAGCAAGGAATAACCATTGGGTCATTATCTATACCTAAAACTAATACGTTTGCAGTGATTTTATGTATTTAATGTTAATCAGTAAAAAAAAATCCATCCATCCATCCATTTTTAACATGCTTAATCCCAAGTGGGGTCGCGTGGGGTGCAGGTGCCAATCTTCAGCTGTGAATGGGCAAGAGGAGGGGTACACCTTGGACAGGTAGCCAGTCCATCGCAGGGCAACACAGAGACAAACAGGACAAACAACCATTCACACACACACTCACACCTAAGGAGAATTTAGAGAAGCCACTTAACCTAACAGTCATGTCTTTGGACTGTGGGAGGAAGCCGGAGTACCCAGAGAGAACCCACGCATGCTCAGGGAGAACATGCAAACTCCATGCAGAAAGACCTCGAGCCGGGAATCGAATCGAAGGCAGCAGTGCTACCGACTGCGCCATTGAGCAGTCCCAGTAAAAAAATAAAAGTGACAATTTTCTTTGTGATCACTGAGTCTGGGAGCGGCCATTTTTGCCCAAATATAGTAACGCCTCCCTCCTGACATCTTCCAGCAGTGACGTCACGGTGCGGTAAGCCTAGCGCCATTCTCCCTGCTTTACAAGGAGAACCAATGGGAAGTACTAGACACAACAACTATTGAAGATTTCCAGAGGACTTCACCATTGAAATTCACCAGAACTATAGTAAAACTGACAATGCCCACATGCATGTGAAAAAAAACATTAGTTATTTCAGCTTTCCAATTCATGATCCTCCATGGACGAGTTTGTCGTTGGATTGCCAACTTGAAGAGGGAGGATTTGATTTGCCATTGAACTTCTGGCCAGAGAAAAAACACGTAATATGTAGCCAACATTTGGAAGAAGAATGTTTTTAAGATGACTTGGATAATAGCGCGTTGTGACAAACACCAGATACAGCACTGGGACTTGATCAACAGCCGATACTGCACCATGACGTCACAAACCAATAGGTGGCAGTAGTGTTCTTTGACAAACATGGATGCCTCTAGCAAACCACATTCAAATGAAAATTACTCTTAATTAAAAACACTGATGATTTATTGAACAGTTTGTAATAATTTTATATTTGAAGTACTTTTAGAAGTTTGAATTCTGAATATGACGGACTTTTCCTTTAGCGGAACTAAATCAGATTATGTGGAAAATAACTGGACTATTAAAACTGATAGACCCACACATTTACAAGTTTCTGGGTCCTGGCTAGTACTAAAGGGGACAGGGTGTCCTTCTCGTCCAAAGCACTGGACCAGTCTTTTGTGTGAGTTAAAAGCTCCAAGAAATACAAATGAAAAGCACATAACGGTCCTTATACTGTGGTTAATCATTTTACCAAAGAAGAGTTTATAGGGTTTCATAATTTTATTAATGATTTAAATTTTAATGCTCTATTACTTTTCTATTATCCTTCACATTGTTTTTATTGTTAGATTTGCTTTGAATTTGCCCACACAGCACTGTAATGTAATGTGAGTTGATTTTAAATGTAAAGGTAGGTATGAATGAATAAGAAATTAAAATCAACTCTACACACTGGAACATCTTCGGCATTAGTGGCATAAGAGGACGCTGTGTCTGTCAGAGGGCAGATCTTTGTGGATGATATTTCTATATTGAATTTTATTTTTCAGTTCCCAGGACAGTAAAAAGAGGAGGAGGTCAGACTCAGAGGATACATTTGCAGCAGCTGATGCTGCCTGTTGTGAAGGTGATGGGACTCGTAACACTGGGGCAGGAATTGGAGCCGGTCTGGGTTCCTCCCAGTTGCTTAGGTGGGAACACTACCGGCAAGAACATTGGAGCAATTTATGCGGCAGCAGCTACCAAACATTGTAAGTCCATATTGCTCTGAACTATTGGACTTAATCATCATCAATTAAGGACATGATGTGGGAAATGAGTTCCTGTGACATAAAATACTTTACTTTGTCTATTTCAGGGCGCCTCCTACCTACCATGTTGATACAGATAAAGGCTTTAACTACTCTTCAGTTGATGAGTCGTTTGTGTGCCAGAAAAAGAACCACTTCCAGGTCACAGTTCACATCGGTGTGTCTGCAGAGCCACATTATGTCCAAACGCCCAGTGGACTACAGACCATTGGCCACTTTCAGATAAAAGTGTTCGGCATTAAGGTTGGTAGCAATAAGGATTCCCCAGCTTTTAAAATGATGATCCCTGGTTTTAATGCTCTGAGCCTAACTGAACTGTCTTTTAGCTTGAAACACCGAGCCATGAGGTGACTATAGAGCAGTCTCAACCGGACCGCAGCAAGAAGCCCTTCCACCCAGTCAGGTATGGATAAAATCTACCTTAGATTAGAATTAACCACATAAATCTGCTATATTGTTTCTAAATTATTTCCTTTTCGGAAATCCATATATACAGTAATTTTGTTAGTCAATAATAAATGATTGTGTAATCTGTTTCTGTTTATCCATTAAAGGGAAAGTGTTTACAGTAGTGGCAATTAAAAATTTACTCACTTTCTCTGATGGTCCTTGGCTGGTCCCCTACAATTACTTTTTAAACATCAATATTTGCTCTAAAATATTCTTTCTGTCATGATTTGTGGATATTAAGATTTAAAGAGAAGCATCATCTCCTGGTCAGAGAGAGAAAGAGAGAGAGAGAGAGAGAAATTCTGCATTTGTTTCCTCCCCAAACATCTCATCTGTTTGGTTTCCACTCAGCAGTCCAAAGAACATTATTCCAGATGTTCGGTTCTTTCTCGACATTCTTACTTTAATCAGACTTTAATGATTTCCTGACAGAACAAAGCGAATCTCCAGTGAACGTTAAACTTGTTCATTCTCTTTCTGATTGAAAAGCAAAAATCTCAGATCAATGGTACCAAGAACCATAGCTTGCATAGTGACATTTTTAGGTTTATTTTTAGACTTCTTTTGGCATCTTGAAGGCTGACACTTGGGTAACCTTGCTTAGATGGCCAAACATGAGCATGTTGGCTTCTGTTTTTAATAGTGTTGCACCAATACCAGTATCGGGCAAGGCCCCGATACTGGACTTATATGGTGGTATCGGTATATATTTAATAACTAGAACTGCAACTTATAGTTAATTAATAGACAATTCAAATCTGGGGTAAAACCAATTAATGATTATTAGTTGAATGATTAGAACTGTAATTTGCTTTCTGACCAAGGCTCTTTAGTCTTTTTTCCAAGGTTAGACTTTTGGACTGGCTGTTAAAATCCAGTTGCCTTCTCCAATTTAGTTATTTCTATATACCATCAATAGATTTATTGATCACCAATTAAAGGAAATTGTGCATTAAATGCTTAAAAACTAACTAATGTCATGATCTGGCCTGATAGCCTCACCCTAATCGTTAATTTCACTAACCTGCCTAGTTCTGCCCAGTTTCTAATGTTCCACCTGCATTGTGCTTTATATTCGGTCCAGCCCGAGCGATCAGGGCCAGACCATTGTTTTGTATCTTGTGTTCTGTTTGGTCGTTTTTAGTTTTGGTTCAAGGTTTGTGTGCTGGTTCCCGGCGGCCAGTGAATAGAGAGGGTTTTAGTGTTTGTTCTGTCTTCTGATCGTTTCCCGATCCTTTTCTGTGGAGTGCTCAGGGTTTTGGCTCAGAGAGGGTCAGTTTAATTCCCGTAAGCCTGGCTCCTAGTAGGAGACTGTAATGATCCAGACAGAAGACCCAAATTTTCAGCCAGAACACAGGATAAGAACTTAAACAGTTTAATCAAAACTCAGGACTTCAGGAGCACATCCACCGAGGGCCAGGGATTACTAAGAAGGGAGATTTAGGTTAGTGGCTTGAAGGAGTTCAAATAATGAAATTCATGAAACCAACAAAACCCATAACTTTATGAGTCCTCCCTTCAGCAATATCAGCAGCTTGAATAGAGGAGACTGCTCCTTTAAACTGTTGTTGGGTGGCCAACAGTTGGGTGGCTTGGAGCACAGAGGCAGGATTTAGGTCCTGGAAGCCTGGGTCCCTCTGTTCCTGTTTGGGTCGGAACCGTTGATCAGCTGAGGATTCTTGGATTCCTGGACTGTTGCTGTCTGTTCTGTTTTCCCCTGACCTGGATTGGCTTCCAGCATGTTCTCTGGGACTGCAGCATCGGGGACACTCTGGACGGCTCAGGGCCGCATGTTGTTGGCAGTGCACCGTCTAATCCTGCCTAAATTGAGTTCCTGTCAAACAAGGAAAGTGACTCACTCTGATAATCATCTTCTGTCAGATGATCATGATCACTTACCTGTGTTTCTCCCTCCAGAGAGTGTCAGTGATTGGGCAGTGCCATGCCCCCCTTTCCCCGCAGTCGCTGCAGGTCCACAGATCCACAGTAGCTCGTTTCTATTCTGTTTCAGTTCTGTTTTGTTTAAATAAACGTCTTGAACTTTCCTACTGACCTTCTCACCTTGAATGCTGGCTCCAAACGTCCCGCTTTTGATAACTAAGCTAGTAGTAGCCCATACTACTACTTTATTTAATGTAGCCCATATTATTTAAATATCTTTAGCTATTTTTAGTTTTTGGATAAAATTTCAGTTCAATTAAACGCAGAAAACTTAAGAATAACATAAATTCAGTAAGCAATGATCTGTCATCATCCAGGGTCAGTTTGGCTGGTAACAAAATAACCAAAGTAACTCTTGGACGACTACACTTCAGTGAGACGACTACCAACAACATGAGGAAGAAAGGCAAACCTAACCCTGACCAGAGGTACGACAGTGAGTTCACACAGGAAACGATTAACAAAGGTGGAAATGCTGCTAACTGTACATCTGTGCGCAGGTATTTTCAGATGGTGGTCGGCCTTTATGCCGCTGTCAAAGACGAGACTTTTCTTCTCGCTGCGCTGGTGTCAGAGAGGATTATTGTTCGGGTAAAACCAATGTCTTTAAACCAATATTTAGAAAAACCAATCACACTTGTTGTTGAATTTAACTGAACTGTTGGCGTCGTCCATCTTAAGGCGTCCAACCCAGGCCAGTTTGAGACAGACAGTGACAGCTTGTGGCAGCGTGGGTCAACGCCAGAGGCTGCGGTCTGTCACGGTCGAGTCGGTATCAACACCGACTCCCCTGATGAAGCACTGGTAGTTTGCGGCAATGCTAAGGTGATGGGCTCCATCATGCAGCCGTCTGACTGCCGAGCCAAGCAAAACATACAGGAGGTAGAGAATAAACTTGTATTGAAACATTTAAGTTGATGATCTGAATACAATTTCTATCAGCCGAATACTTTTAAACTGTGAAACGTTTTTACTTTTCTGATAAGGTCGACTCCGAGCAGCTGCTTAAAAGAATCAATCAGATGAGGATAGTTGAATTTGATTACAAGCCAGAATTTGCCTCCAACATGGGAATAGATCACACCCATCAGACAGGTATTCCAGCTGCAGCTGTTTCCTTATGGTTTCTGAAGTCTTGAAGGTTTCATGTTTTATTAATATCTTGTAATATTTCAGGTGTAATCGCTCAGGAGATAAAGGAGCTGCTTCCATCAGCGGTTGTGGAGGTCGGCGACGTCATGTGCTCAGATGGGGAAAGAATAGAGAATTTTCTCATGGTGGACAAGGTTCAAAATCCATTTTACTTTTTAACTAGGAAACTTTTACCAACCAATGATAATGAAAAGATATTCAATATACATTTTGACGGACAAAGTGAGGTTTAGGAAAAATGGGCCACAGGAAAAACACATGGATGGCCGGAAAAGAAGAATAATTTTGGCCTTATCTTTATTTTTCGGGCATGAATGGCTTGTTTCATCTCCACCCTGCTGTATCTCCAAAAAACGTCATTTTGATTTTTCTTCCTTTTCCCTCAATGCTCCACTTAACAATCTAACATTTCACAGGGTATTATTTGATGTAGCCCCAGCATAAATATCAAAACCTTTCTCTCCTCCCCCTGCAGGAGCAGATCTTCATGGAGAACGTTGGAGCTGTGCAGCAGCTGACGAAGCTTACAGACAACCTGGAGACTCGAATCCAAGAGCTGGAAGTTTGGAACCGCAGATTGGCAAAGTTAAAGAGCTTAACAGGCAGCCTGCGCTCTACTAGGTACTCATCTTTATTTCTATTATCTCAACTTCTGGAGTTTGGAAAAGAAAAGGACATGAGGGTGGTTTCAGTGGTGGGATTTAATTTAGTTTTGTAAGATTAATTTATGTTAATGGTTTTGGATTGCATTTTCTTGTTGTTTGCAAAGATAATGGAGCAAAATTCATTGCATAGAGTAACATACCTCAGTCCTTAAAGGGTAACTTTTAAGGACTTTGTTTTTCAGATTACTATTTATCTAAATTTTGGTTTATTGGTTTATTTTCAAGAAAACTCTAAAGAATGTTTCATTAACTTACTACAAAATCATATGAACGTAAAGAAAAGGAGCTGATGTGTTTGCAGAAGCGATAACAGCTTGCATGTTGTGTCTGTCTTCTAACAAACTGCTGGATCAACTTTTCTAAATGATGTGCGTCAGTCTGCAAAAGTTCACATTGCTGAACTCCAGCTTTAATGTTGGGAAGCTCTGATGATTGGACGCTAGGATGCTCTGCTGCACCACAGGACCTGCTGTGAATCAAATGTTTTGATGTCAGAATGCGTTCGGTGTGAATGCACCTTAGGTTATCTGCTAGTTGCGCCTCATTAGGAGAGTAAATTATAGATAGATTAGAATAAAAATACTTCCTTAAGACTACAGAGATGCAAAAACTATCAATTATTAAAATAAGATGTTTCTACAAGCTATAGACAGATATTCAGATAAAAGCTTTTAGAACATAACAAAGGTTGGGGTAATGAAGACACGACTTTTAAACTCACTACCGTGAAATAAGAGATGAGTTTGGTTTGATTGGAAAAACTCTGGCAAGAAACCAAGAAACAGTTAGTGAAAGGAAGAGAAAGGGTCCATTTTGAAACAATTTGAAGGACTAAAATGTTTTGTGTTTTTTTTAAGGTGAATCAAATTGTTTTTCCCTTTTGGCAGCTTTCTCCTGTACAATATGTTGGTTCTTGTTTTTTTTCTTTCTCAATTTACTTTAGGTGACAAATTGCAATAATGGTCTCAAGGAAGATTTCAGTTTAAGCTCATCATCTGAGCTTGACCAGCCACCGAATAACAAATAATAGGACAACAGGATAATCTGTTTAAACATAAGCCAAAATAGAAGAAAACCACACATTTCCTAAAAAAAAATGTTAAAATATCCTAGTTGTGCCTTAAATTGTCAACTATTTAAAATGTTCTTGCAATGAAATTTAAATGAAAGCCCGGCCTTTAAAGTTATTATTTGAGTCCTTTAATTTGTTCTCTGCTTTGGAAGACCTCATCCCCTTCATTATTGTTCCAACTTCAGAAATTGATTACTTGTAACCATGCAGCACCTTGGAAAAACTGATAAAAATGACTCAGTTGCATAACTGAGTCAACAAAGAACTGAGGGAAGTCACAGTCCAAGGACAGACGGTTTTCTAAACGTTCCTGCAGGAGAGAATCAAAAGGTTCACCCAACATGAATGAACCCTATCAGGACTGGCTTTGCCTCACTTTCTTTCACTCCTGACTGGACTAGCAGGTGAGATGCACTGCTGTGCATCGTCAGGCTGCTGTAGACACTGAACGCTCTTTAGTCACATGTATTATGTTGTGGGTCAAGGACAACTGCTCTGACCTTTCTACTTATACTGATAATTTAGAGGTCTTTTTCATCCTTAACATACCATAATTTATATGTCTCTGGACCCAACCAACGGCTGCATATCAGTAGATAAGTTCATCTATAGCTGAGCACCAGCAGACGGCCCAATTATCTGAATACTGACTAACCAGACACACCCACGGAAAAGAAAGAACAATGTTTCCAACCGAATGGGAAATGAATCTGGGAAAAATAGAGATGCATCATCGATTGGACCCAATTTCCTTCCTTTTGTAGAGTGGTGATCGGGCTGATAATTAGATGTGAAAATCTACCTCTGCAAAGGTCTTAAAATCAGCAGCTGCTACTTTGCATCTACATATTTTAGAACTTCGTTTTTATTATTTAACTTTTTTTTTTTTTTAGATAAAATAAGATTTAAACGTTGGGGTATTGATTTCATAACAGTGTCATGGTCTTGGTTCTGCTGTCCTTTACTTTGCTCCTTGTTTTCTAGATTTATTGGTTTAATTCCAGTTTTGTTGTATTTCTAGATTTATGTTAGTTCTCATGTTTTTCTGTTGTCCTCTTTTGCCCTCTTGTGTGTGTATGTTCCTTTCCCCTTGGCTCCCTCGTTGTCTCCTCTCACACCTGCTCCTTGTCTGCTCGTTAGCCCTCCCTTTGTCTCTCTCTGCTATATATGCTCTCCCTCTGCACTCACTCTTTGTTGGTTCCTTGTCTTTGCTGTCCTCCCATGCTGTTGTCCGCGTTCCTCGTCTCTCCCTGGCTCCTCGTGTTTGGTTTCCCCCAGATGTCTCCATAGTTCTGGTTTGCTTTGATTATTAGTTGGATTTTTGCATTCCTGCCTTTGTTACTGTTTTTTGCCCCATTAAACTCCCAAGAAATCTCCTCAGCCTCTCTGCCTCTGCATTTGGGTCCTCTACCACAACCAAACCCTGACAATAGGAACCAACCACAATGGACCCAGCAGAGCCCAGTCTGGACACCCTGAGGGACTTTTTCCTCAATCTAGGCAATACTCTGGACTCAATATCCAACCTCACACCGCCTTGGAAGAGGGTGAGTGCAACTAGCCAACTTAAACAGATTCTCCTCTCAAACTCCACACTCATTTCTCCCCCAGTATTATCTGAACAGTTTGAAGAGTTGGAGTGGAACCACCAAGCAGCCAGCGCCCAGCTCTTCAGCAGACCTCCACCACCCAAACCATCTCTTCATCTCCTTCCTACCCTGCTGTCAATCGCCTCCGGTCCAGTTCCACCACCTTCACCAGCTGTTGGTCCCCCCATGCCGTCTGCCTCCTACAGGCGTAAGCGCCGCCGGGGGAGGAAATCCACTCCCTCTCCGGCGGGTCAGCCTGACGCATCCACTCCCTCTCCGGCGGGTCAGCCTCATGCCTCCACTCCCTCTCCGGCGGGTCAGCCTGACGCCTCCACTCCCTCTCCGGCGGGTCAGCCTGACTCCTCCACTCCCTCTCCGGCGGGTCAGCCTGACGCCTCCACTCCCTCTCCGGCGGGTCAGCCTCATGCCTCCACTCCCTCTCCGGCGGGTCAGCCTGACGCCTCCACTCCCTCTCCAGCAGGTCAGCCTTACGCCTCCACTCCCATGGGTCAGCCAGCTGCCAGCCTTAGCTCCCCTTATAACCAGGTCAGTTTCTCCCTAAATCTCAGTCGTCACCTCCATGACCAACAGCTAGCCCCATCATAAAGAAACGCATTATTACAGCCCCGACAGTCAGAGCTCCCCATATTGAGGAGTCTCAATTATGGACCTTCTTTTATGGGGAGAGGGAAGATCTTTTCCTTTTCCTGCCACCTCCATCAGCTTCAGAACCCATTAACGGTCCAGTTTCCCTAGCTCCAGTGCCCATTAACGGGCCAGATTCCCTAGCTCCAGTGCCCAGTAGAGGGCCAGATTCCCTAGCTCCAGTGCCCAGTAGAGGGCCAGATTTCCTAGCTCCAGTGCCCAGTAGAGGGCCTGATTCCCTAGCTCCAGTGCCCATTAGTGGGGCGGTTTACCCAGTACCTGAGCCCATTAGCGGTACGGTTTCCCCAGTGCCAGAGACTCCTGAGCCCATTAGCGGGCCGTTTAGCCTAGCGCCTGAGACCCCTGAGCCCGCTCAGAGTCATCATGATTTCCCTGAGCAGACTAGTAAAAGGTTCTCTGAAATAAAGCTAAGCGGGCGCTCCAAGCCTCCACGGCCCCTCAGCGGGCGCTCCAAGCCTCCACGGCCCCTCAGCGGGCGCTCCAAGCCTCCACGGCCCCTCAGCGGGCGCTCCAGGCCCCCTCTGAGGCTGTTCCAGTGCCGCAGTCGGCGGCCCCCTCTGAGGCTGTTCCTGCGGCTGCGTCTGAGACGGCGTCCCCCAAGGTTCCTGCGTCTGAGACGGCGTCCCCCAAGGTTCCTGCGGCTGCGTCAGAGACGGCGTCGCCGTCCTCCAGAGACCCTCCTTCGTCAGAGACGACGTCGCCGTCCTCCAGAGACCCTCCTTCGTCAGAGACGGCGTCGCCGGCGGCGGCCTCCTGAGCTTCTGCCTCGCCTCGGGCCCCGCGGCCGGCCTCCTGAGCTTCTGCCTCGCCTCGGGCCCCGCGGCCGGCCTCCTGAGCTTCTGCCTCGCCTCGGGCCCCGCGGCCGCCCTCCTGAGAGTCTTCCTGGCCTCGGGCCACGCGGCCGCCCTCCTGAGAGTCTTCCTGGCCTCGGGCCACGCGGCCGCCCTCCTGAGAGTCTTCCTGGCCTCGAGCCACGCGGCCGCCCTCCAGAGACTCTTCCTGGCCTCGAGCCACACGGCCGCCCTCCAGAGACTTTGTTTGCCCTCGCCCACCTTGAGTGGGTTGTTTTGGTTTTTGTTTGGACTCTGCGTTTGGTTTTGTATTTCGTGCCCTCCTTCCTGGTTCCCCCTCCGCCCACCCAGGGTGGGTTATTTTTTGTTTCTGGACATTTTAGGGCGTCTTGGATCCCCCCTTAAGTGGGGGGCACTGTCATGGTCTTGGTTCTGCTGTCCTTTACTTTGCTCCTTGTTTTCTATATCTATTGGTTTAATTCCAGTTTTGTATTTCTAGATTTATATTCTCATGTTTTTCTGTTGTCCTCTTTTGCCCTCTTGTGTGTGTGTGTGTATGTTCCTTTCCCCTTGGCTCCCTCATTGTCTCCTCTCACACCTGCTCCTTGTCTGCTCGTTAGCCCTCCCTTTGTCTCTCTCTGCTATATATGCTCTCCCTCTGCACTCACTCTTTGTTGGTTCCTTGTCTTTGCTGTCCTCTCGTGCTGTTGTCCACGTTCCTCGTCTCTCCCTGGCTCCTCGTGTTTGGTTTCCCCCAGATGTCTCCATAGTTCTGGTTTGCTTTGATTATTAGTTGGATTTTTGCATTCCTGCCTTTGTTACTGTTTTTTGCCCCATTAAACTTCCAAGACAGCCTCTCTGCCTTTGCATTTGGGTCCTCTACCACAACCAAACCCTGACAAACAGCAGTTATCTAAAAACAATCAGTGCACGTATACTTAAACTACTATAACTCTATTATTGGTACCTTAAGGATCACCCTCATGCAGCATTTATTACATTTACATATAAAAACACTTATCAGACAAAGATTTTAACAGCTACTGTGAAAGGCCCAAAGAGCTACAGGTTGCAGACAGCTGATCTTTGCTAAACAAGGAGAACAGTAATCAGAGGCATGGTGGGTAAATGGAAGCTCTGGAGGAGCTGCAGAAATTAAAAGTTGTAGTGTCTTCAAATCTGGTCTTTATGAAAGAGTAGGAAGAAGGAAGCATTCATAAAAAATCCCTGTATGGGACACAAACTTGTAGAAGAAGGTGCTCTGGCTGTAAGGGATTCCCACCAATCACTGAGCGGGTATAAAATCTGATAGACCTGAATGACTTATTTCACTCTCTCTTGCTGTGTGTGTAATCAGGGCAATTTACAGTTTTTGATCACTTGCATACCCTTTATAAATGAAGTCCCCCCTGTCCCTCAGTGATGTCTAGAAGCACAAGATCTATATCCAGCCATTCAGCAAAGATCCTGCTACATGGCTGTACATCTTATTTTGGCATTTGACCATATGAGCCCTTCAATGATATATTACCTACTGTAAATTAAGTTTTAAAAAAAAAACAAAAGTAAAAAAGTCAAGAATAAAAAGTTTATTAAAAGTTAAAAAATGTTAAAAAAGTTAATAAGCCTCGTTAACGATTATATTTTGGTTTAGAAACTAAAATAGAAGTGCTTTTGTTATTTTTCTTAATATATTTGGGCAAGTTGGCTTCTTGTTATTACATTGGCATAAATTTTTGCCATCAAAATATCCATATTTTTTTAATGTTACAAAAGAAAAAAGGTCTTATATATCCAATAATACTATTGGCTTGAAATTTTGATTTTTAAAGTATTTCAATGAGTGCCATATAAAGGGTTAATCTAAACAGTTTAAACATTTGACTTTTTGTTTGTGTTCTGCAGCAGTAAAGCTCAGTTTCACAGCGGCGCATCAACAGCTCCGTCACCAGAGCCGTGCAGGACTGCGAAGACTCCAAACAAGGACTGGTGTCACAAACTCCTCCACCTCCTCCATAATAAAATCTTCCTGGCCAGCATCTTTACCTTCCTGGTCACCATGGCTATTTGGTAAAAAAGAAAAGTTTTGCCAGTCTGTTTAAAATCTAAATAATAAAAAGGTATTGACATGCTGACCTTTTCTTTTTACGCCTGTTTGGATGTAGCATTATCTCCGTCTCAGCTCTCTACCTTGTAAATTTAAAGAAGGCGGACGTTGACCTCTTCCCTAACAACAGGTGAACTCCTAATATTTGTTTTTTAACACATTTAGAGGCAAAATCTGGTTATTAACTGTTGATAATTTTCTCAAAGTTGAATCATTTAATGTTTTTGGAAATCTTGTTGATTGGTTGCCATGACATCAGCTGTGTGTGTGTTTTTTTGTCTCCTCTTAGCAACAGCACCGGAGCCCCAGTGATAACAGTAGTTCCACCAACCACAGGTACTGTAGCCCTTACAGCCCGATGTTTAAATTAATCTAGAGATTCAAATCCAGGTGCTGCAGGTTTGTTTGCATTTTTAAAAAACAGATTTTATCCCAGTTAATGAATTTAAATTGAAACAATAATATCCTTAGTAATTATAAGAAGCAGTTTGGAGACGATTATTAAATTTGCCAATCCAAGCAACATTCTGCTTTCTGTAGAATAGTTTTAAACTCTCAAAACAATCTTGTTTTATTGATCTTTACAATATCACTGGTAATTATATTTGAGACGTGCAGTTTAACAGCCCGGTGACCTCCCATTTCATAGCGCTCACGCTGTAGCACTCTCCAAAGTGTTAAAGTTGTAGGGAAGTCATTTAAACGTCAAATCATTCTGCCTTAAACGTATATAAATGTACTCTTTATTAGATGAAATTGTCCAAAATTTAGAAAATTTCCATTAAAAAAAATCCTGCCTTAAAATCGGTGGGGGGGTTTTCCGCTATAGTATGCAGGCCAGTTAGTTATACGTCAGCCTGAACACCTAAATGCAGCCAATCATATATCAACGGTCATCTGTCAATCAAATTTTTTTTTTTGGTCATAGCATCTTGATTCATATGTTGCAGCTAATATACACAACGGTTGAAATAAGAATAATTTCCTTTCCCATTGAGTTCTGTCCCAGTGTTCACGGGGATGGACGTCTGTGTCTTCAGCAGGCGTAGAGCTAACAGAACTGGCAGCGTTGCGAGGCAAGGGCTCAAACATGTACGGCTGTAAGCCTTCTACACCAAACCAAGCTTCTGCCGCCCTGGCGTTCTCTTCCACAACATCTTCATCCATGCTTTTATCCTCTAAATAAAAAATGTATGACAGAGGAGACTCATCCATGACCTCCGACACTAAACTCTCCTCCTCTTGCATGTTTCCTCTGTCCATAGCGTTCCTTGACAGTGGCGTTTCTAAGTCACCAATTTAGTGCTACTTGGTCCCAATGGAATTTCCCATTGGGAACCTACTAGCACTAAGTTGCTAAGTGGTTAGCAACGATGCTTCAGAGAAACTGGCCACAACCAAACAGTCTGCCATAACAATCCCGCCCTCTTGATAATCGACCAATCACATTCACTTTATTCACTCATCTAAAGTCGTGCACCACTCAGGAGAATTCAGAAATGCAACGGTTGGAACGGCCGCTTCCCTACGACTTTAAATATGCAGTGTCGAAGTACATTGATTGATTGACTTTATTAATCCCACAGTGAAGAAATATAGTCTTTAAATCAGCTCGAATAGTCAAGAAGAGAAGAAGGTGCCAAAGGAAGAAAAAGGTGCTTTTTTTTGCAGGATTGCAAGACAGGGTTATTGCACAGGGTTTTTACATGGGTATTTATTTATATAGATGGATATTTCTATATATAGTTACTGCCCTGGGTGTCAAATATAAAGAGACAGGTTATTGCACAGAGTATTAAATAGTAATTGCACATTTACAGTGCACAAGTTATTGCTGTTGTAGTGTCACATTGTAGAGACTGGTGGCAGCAGGGATGATTGACCTGTGGTACTACATTGACTCTTTTAGAGTTATTACAACAACAACTGGAGTAAGATGTACACTTTGTAGAGAGTTAACACAAATTCAGAGTGGGACCAAATGCACTTGGACTGGTGTTACAATAACTCTTAAAGTGCTACTTTTACAATGCAAAATTTACTTCAAAATAAAACTTCCCCTTAAATATCATTACTTGTCCTTTTTTCCGGGTGATTAAATGTCTAGTGTTGCTACATATTCTGTGACCCATCATATATCGTGATTGGAGGTGCTTTGCAAAACCTAATTTCTAAAACAACCCTTGAAAAAAATATCTTATAGCATCACTCTTACTATGATTTTTTTTTCATCGTTACTAGCTACATGATAGTGAAATGATTAAACCGGACATTTGATCCCCGAAACTTGGAAAAAGATATATGTTAAAGAATGAGGGTATGGCAAGCTGATTAAAATTTAATCAGTAGATTTAACTATCCGGTATTACCATTAAAGAAGTCTTTAGTTATTTTGACTAATAGCAATTTCATTGTGATTATTCTGAATTTCGATTTAAGATATCACCAAGATACTTCTGACTAATTAAAACTGAATCACAGACATTTGTAATTTTTGTCATGATTGGTTTTAATTCAAACCCACATGCAGAACACAACTGAGGCTGGGTAAAAGTTTAACAGAGTTTATTAAAGGTTGTTGACATAAATACATGAACTGGATCAGGAACTGGTCTGGGTTGGGTTCACTGAAGTCTGCAGAGATGGATAGTTTGATTAGCTGGGCAGACAGATGATTAATGAGTCCTTAAAGATAACTCTGAGTCTACCTTGACGGAGTCCAGGCTTCTCTTGTGAGAGAGGGAACCGTTGGGTCCAGAGACTGTTGGTTCAGCAGAGTGCTCAAGCAGCTGCAGCGTCTAGCTTCTGACTTTGAATGGCAGACCTTGATCAGAGTTTCCAGCTCTTCACAGAAAGCAGCAGGGGATATGCAAATAGGAATCTTCAGGTTTGGCTCACCAGGGCTGGAAGGCAGGTTAAGCTCACCCAGAGCTTCAGGCTTGAGACAGGTTTCCTGTGAGCAAAGACAGAGGAGGGTTAGAATCAGTTTTCTCACTTAGAGACAACTTAGATTCTTTCAGGTAACAGAGGCTCAGGTTGCTAACCAAACTAAGGTCAACACTGCGGCGTTGAAGGAAGGTCTGGCAGCTGCTTATGGAGGGAAGGTTCCTGATGAGCAGACGAGCTCCAGGTGTGCTGGAGGGCTCCAGCCCAGGAGACCCACGGCGCACTCTGCTGGAGAAAGGTGGTACATCCCCAGATTCCAACAGTAACCCCAGTCCCTAAAAGAAAACAAAAAACAGAAGAGGATCCTCGGCGCCCTCTGGTGGGCAAGCCTCAGGATCCCAACAATTTTGTTTTGATAAGTAAACATTTAATTAAAGTAACTTGAATAAGCTTTGTTTTGGCAAAATGTCGCAGAGATCAGCTATGAATGCTCACTCTAGCAATGTATGTGTGTATCTATATATATATATATATATATATATATATATATATATATATATATATATATATATATATATATATATATAGATATAGATACACACACACATATATATATACATATATATATATATGTTTGTGTGTGCGTGTACGTGTGTGTGTTTATATATATTTATTAAGATATATATCTATTTATATATATATTTTTTTTGTATAAACTTTGCAAGAAAATCGATACTGGTCTGAAAAATCTGCCCCAAGAAATCGGTTCCACTTCGAATTTGACAGACCTCAGTGGATGTCTAGTTTGAAATTTAGAAGAAAAAAAAAACTTTATTCAACATTTACAACATAACCATGTATATGTAATCTAACATGAGACATTTTTTCAGAGTTTTAGCTTAATTACTGCTGTTAATAGGTTATTCTTTTAGCATAGACATGTATCTAAATCTGTACCATTACTCCTTAGGTATTTTTTCAATTAGCAAATTAGTTTGTGATTGCTTCAGTAATTTATGATTATTAACCGTTAAAGCCATTCACCAAGGATTTAGATTTGTTGCCTCTGATATTTAAACATGCGTGAGATCCTAACACTTCTTCACTTCAATTTTCTGCCATACTCATGCGGCGCGGTCCATGGTGCCTTCAGGGGGACGGGTTGTCAGAGTATCTTCTATGAAACTTCACCCACGTGGCTGTTACTGTGCATCTGTGGAACATTTACGTTTCTTTGTGGTATCTATTTCTCTTAAAGAGGGTAATTACTCTGAGGGATACCCTGTGAGCCAGTTTATCGCCCTGGTTACACATTTACAAAGGGGGATATTCTGTTGTTGGACTTTCCCTGAAGGCATGCAGATCCAGTTTAATATACAAGCTGCTGTCGTTGACATGAAAGCTGTAAAAACATTAAATATTCTATTCCAAACGAACCGATCATTACCACATCAAACTTTCAAAAAGGTTTCATCAAACAAAGGTTTTTACAGTAACTAAACCATTTTGTCAGATGTTGTTTTTTCAGGTTTTTATATACCGGTGTGTGTGTGTGTGTATGTGTATATATATATATATATATATATATATGTATGTATATATATATATATATACACATTTTTTTTTTCTCAAACTGTATTGTTTGAATTTTTACATTTTATATTTTCATTTTTTATTTTTTTGAAATAGTTTCTTTTTTTAAATTGAGCTTTACAAATTGAATTCTTTTGAAATTGCCTTTCACACATCCCATTCTCTTTATTTCACGACCAAATAAATAAGCTGATAAAATACAAATTGAAAAGAGCAGAATTTGTTAAGCTTAATCTGAAAACAGAGAAATGTAAATACAAAAGAAAATTCATTAAAAAATGGAAAACAAAAATAATAATAATAAAAAATAATCATAGAAAATACATTCGCTTTGGAAATTGAATGTATGTGAATTGCTTTGATTAGGAATTATTACAAAGTTAGATTTATCACCTCTTGCATTCTTGTCTTTGTTTGCAACAACAATGAAACAAATTTAACGAGTGAATAAACCATGTCATACATGTGATATCTGTCATCATCTTTAACACGTCTATGAATCAAATTTTATTCTTAATGGTTAATGTTTACTTTATATGTCAACCAGCTGGAGCAGGGGGATATTTTTGTTTCAGTACAGCCTGTTCAAGACGGAAACTCATACATACATGGGGGATGAAGTGTCTGAAGCCTTGCTGACGTCAAAGGCGCTGCACTTAAACTTAAGAAAAAAAAAAAGAGAAGCATAACAATAGGTAAAAGGAGGGGGGGAAAAGCCTATTTCACACTTTAACGTTGGCAGGATGCAGTCTGAGATTGCAAAAACAAAAACAGCACAAACAGATACAGAACATCTTGTGAGGAAACAAGGAAGGCAGTATGAGTAGTGTATTGTTATATCTGTAAGCATACATGTGTTTTTGTTTGTGCAAAGTTTAATTCATAAAAACACAGTCCCTTTGGCCATTGTCCTTGATTGTACGATGTTATGTTCATCAATAAGACGCACATGGAGAAGGTTCACAGATCTCCTAAGGGAAGGCAGGGAGCATATTGTCATGTTTGCATAATACCCAGGAGGAGTTTATCACATATGGCCTTCAAGGCCGTACATGGGAGCCAGATTATAGATAGAAACATGTTTGGGTCAGGATGGCTGTTGAAGCTTATGCTTCACAATGGCGAATTGAAATAGAGAAATTCCTGGTCCTTTTGACCAGATCTGCACTTAAAACTTTCTCTAAGATACACAAAAACACACAATCTACCATTTCTGCCAGGAATCCATTGTGTATCTGGAGCAAAACATTTTGTCTGATCAGGAGGGTCATGTCGAGAAAATGTGTGTGTGTGTATATATATATATATATATATATATATATATACAGTGGGGCAAAAAAGTATTTAGTCAGCCACCAATAGTGCAAGTTCTCCCACTTAAAAAGATGAGAGAGGCCGGTAATTTTCATCATAGATATACCTCAACTATGAGAGACAAAATGAGAAAAAAAAATCCAGAAAATCACAGTCTGATTTTTAAAGAATTTATTTGCAAAATATGGTGGAAAATAAGTATTTGGTCAATAACAAAAGTTCATCTCAATACTTTGTTATATACCCTTTGTTGTCAATGACAGATATCAAACGTTTTCTGTAAGTCTTCACAAGGTTTTCACACACTGTTGCTGGTATTTTGGCCCATTCCTCCATGCAGATCTCCTCTAGAGCAGTGATGTTCTGGGGCTGTCACTGGGCAACACGGACTTTCAACTCCCTCCAAAGATTTTCTATGGGGTTGAGATCTGGAGACTGGCTAGGCCACTCCAGGACCTTGAAATGCTTCTTACGAAGCCACTCCTTCGTTACCCGGGCGGTGTGTTTGGGATCATTGTCATGCTGAAAGACCCAGCCACGTTTCATCTTCAATGCCCTTGCTGATGGAAGGAGGTTTTCACTCAAAATTTGACGATACATGGCCCCATTCATTCTTTCCTTCACACGGATCAGTCGTCCTGGTCCCTTAGCATAAAAACAGCCCCAAAGCATGATGTTTCCACCCCCATGCTTCACTGTAGGTATGGTGTTCTTTGGATGCAACTCAGCATTCTCTCTCCTCCAAACACGACGAGTAGAGTTTTTACCAAAAAGTTCTATTTTGGTTTCATCTGACCATATGATATTCTCCCAGTCATCGTCTGGATCATCCAAATGCTCTCTAGCAAACTTGAGACGGGCCTTGACATGTACTGGCTTAAGCAGGGGGACACGTCTGGCACTGCAGGATTTGAGTCCCTGGCGGCGTAGTGTGTTACTGATGGTAGCCTTTGTTACTTTGGTCCCAGCTCTCTGCAGGTCATTCACTAGGTCCCCCCGTGTGGCTCTGGGATTTTTACTCACCGTTCTTGTGATCATTTTGACCCCACGGGGTGAGATCTTGCGTGGAGCCCCAGATCGAGGAAGATTATCAGTGGTCTTGTGTGTTTTCCATTTTCTAATAATTGATCCCACAGTTGATTTCTTCACACCAAGCTGTTTACCTATTGCAGATTCAGACTTCCCAGCCTGGTGCAGGTCTATAATTTTGTTTCGGGTGTCCTTTGACAGCTCTCTAGTTTTGGCCATGGTGGAGTTTAGAGTGTGACTGTTTGAGGTTGTGGACAGGTGTCTTTTATACTGATAACGGGTTCAAACAGGTGCCATTAATGAAGGTAACGAGTGGAGGACAGAGGAGCCTCTTACAGAAGAAGTTACAGGTCTGTGAGAGCCAGAAATCTTGCTTGTTTGTAACTGACCAAATACTTATTTTCCAGCATATTTTGCAAATAAATTCTTTAAAAATCAGACAATGTGATTTTCTGGATTTTTTTTTCTCATTTTGTCTCTCATAGTTGAGGTATATCTATGATGAAAATTATCGGCCTCTCTCATCTTTTTGAGTGGGAGAACTTGCACTATTGGTGGTTGGCTAAATACTTTTTTGCCCCACTGTATGTATATATATATATATATATATATATATATATATATATATATATATATATATATATATATATATATATATATATATTTAAGTTTTCTTTCATATTTTGAAGCCCTCTGATTTATACCTTTAAAGACAGTACAAAATGCATTGTTCTAGCATTCATCCAGATTAATATGCTGATAATAAATTTCCCTTATCCCCTCTAGCTTCTTCAACCACACCTCCTGGTTCCTGGCCTCCTGATGTGTCCTTCTGTGATCTGCTATACTGCGATCAGGTGTACTGCTGCCCTTCATCTGGAGGGGGCAGGACTGTCCCCAGCATCCCAACATCAGAACCAGTGTTAAACGTTCCAAAAGGTAACAGCAGCTTGGAGCCAGCAGTGCATTCATATAAATAGTCTTGTAAAAGAGGAGACACATCCTGATGGTTTTGTTCTACAGGAATAGGAAAAAAGAAAGGTGACAATCACTTCAACGCTGCCAGAGACTGTGAGTACTGCTGTTTTACACCATCTGGCCACATGTTTTCAGAAGATTTTATGAAATTACATTAATAACGATGAACCCTTTGTCATTTTACAGCCACAATTTATTTTTTTCTGTTTGGATTTTATGTAATTGTAACAAAACGAAATGCAGAACTGAGAAATGTTTGAGAAATTGAGAAAGAGCTATTTTCTACATCTAGAAAATGAACATCAGTTTTGAGTCTATCCTCAGATCTTCAGTTCCCTCTAGGGAGTCGGTACAGGGTTGAGCGTGTGCATTTTCATTTTAAGTGGATAGGGCGGGTCTTTTAAAAAATCTACAAAAATCCTCCACTATACCTCTAAAAGAGTGCCCATAAAAATGTAATTTGATTGGCTGAAACAAGGGAACTCTCTGGTTGGTTGCCGTCTTTCTAGCATTGGTCCATAAAGGAAGTGGGAGAGTTTAAAAAATCCACAAACCGGCAAATTACAAGCTACTTGCAAATCAATATGTTTGTGTCTATCAGAAATATATAGCTGACTTTTTTCATGTGTATTTATGAATCTCTTGTGTGATTTTACAAGTCCAGAATTTGCTTTTCTGCAAGCAGTGAAATCGTCTTTAATGAGTCCAATAGTATTTATGTCTGGACTCTGGCTGAGCCATCTGTTGACCCTCTAAGACACACCCTTCCTCATTTGCATAAGGAGGCAGAAATGCATTCAGAAATGTAAAAACGACAGGCAGAAATAATTAGCATTGAAGAAATAAATAGGGGGGAAAAATACAAAGGAAGAATAAAACAGTTAAAATATTATAACATTCACATAAATAAATACTTAAAAAGTAATTAATAAATAAAGTTGATGATTATAACGGACAAAAAATAAATAAGGTAATTATTACATAGGTGAATAAATAAGTAAGGTAATTAAAAGAGATATATATATTTATGTCTCACTATATAATTAAATTTCTACCTTTATTTATTTATTATATTTTGGGGCGCAAATTAATTGTATGCTTATTTAAAGCTACAGTGTGTAATAATTTCAGGGATATACAGTCAGAAATGTAATATATTATACATAACTATGTTATTTATCATCATCTACGAGCTCAGCCTCTTAACCTTAATATTTGCGTTGCCTTAGAATTCGTTATTTATAATTACATAGGAGCGGGTCTCGCAGCCATGGAGGCAGACATCTTTGCGCTATGGCAGGGCAGAGCCAACAAACTAGCGATTGCGAGATCGCAAAAACGTCACAACGATGTAGAAAAAATAACGGGTATATTTATTATCTTAAGTCTACATGAAATCTATACCCTACACAGACTAATGAAATACTATCTGTAAAATTATCTATGTAAACAAACCTCATCACTTGAGAAGGTAGGTGATGCGGACGTCGTGGAAGACATTTTGTCCCGTAACGCTCGCTGTACTGTTGGGGGGGAGAAGCGGTGGGGGGATGATGTTCATGTTGCTGCAGTCTGCAGTCTGACCGCTAGATGTCGCTAAAAGTTACACACTGTAGCTTTAATTATTGAGCATTTATTTATTTATTTTTAGATATGGTAGAGCTGGTCCTCCATATGAGCCATCTTACCACATGGATGACTTTGTTTTGCACCTTTTCACTATATCCATATCATTAGTCTGATATATATTTAAGATTCATCAGATATTTCAGATTTTTAGGCAAGGCAAGTTTATTTGTTATTGTTATTATTGCACAATTAAATACAAAGGTAAATCATAGTGCTTTACTTTGAATTCAATATCTATAGCTTTATATTTACCAATGTTTGCATAATTTGTTTTTTTATTTTCTTTTGTTCTAAAACATGTTCTTACATAAAATCCCAATAAAGTATATAGAATTTTCTGGCTGTAAAATTACAAAATGTAAAAAAAAAAAAAAACTTAATAAAATTGATTTTTTTATGTCTTTAAAACTCGGGTAATTTCTGTTTTTGCAGAAATAAGTCAAATTAAGCAACCTCTTCTCTTTGTTTCCATCAGGGCTAAACACAACCATTCACACATTCATGATTAAAGAGAACAGGCAGGTGATTGACAGGAGATACTGCCTGAGGGATGAGTGTGGGTAGGTAGATCAGCATCATAGATCTGTTTCTAGAAAAGTATCAGTCTCTGCATTGGGCTTCAAACATTAGCCTGAATTTGCAGCTGGTTCTAATAACATTTGTGTTTTTTCCCTTCAGGCCAGAGCGATATGTTTTCAGAGTTCCCATCAGCCCGTTTGTTCCTGTTAACATGAGGATCACTCTGCTTATGAAGTAAGAACTCACTGAACAGAAAAAGAGAAAAAACAAGCTTGTTCACATAAAAACTAATTTAGATAAATACTTTGCCTTTAACTTAAAGGATACATTGTTAACATATTTGATTAAGGAGTTTCCAATTCTTTTTAAATAAACTATTTAAATACGATGCATTCCAACAAAATCTTTTCCTCTTGGATATTTTTATTTCACTTCATGAACATAATTGGAATCATCAAGTTCCTAATAACTTGCTCTTTAGCTTAGAAAAGAATTAGCTCCTTCCTTTATAGGTGAAAAAAATAAATTTACACCTTAAATGTATTACTTCCAAGTTAATATCATATTGTTGCCTTCAGCTAACATACTGTGAACTACGGTCAAGTTGCTTTGCCTTAACAATATTTCAGAGTAAAACTTGTTATGGACATATGATATTTAAGAACTGTATGTTGGTGAAGATTCTTTGTCCTCCAGGCTGTAGTCATTCCAAAAAAGTAAAAAAAAAAAACAACCCCTTTGACTTTGTTTCCAAGTTTGAAGATGTTTCGCTTCCCATCCAGGAACCTTTTTCAATTGAAAATGTCAAAAATAGCGTTGAGTTCCAGGTTTTATAGAGTGGACCAATAAAGCCTTGTTTTGGCTTAAGGGCTGGTTATCCTCCTGCAGCAGTGTGTCGCAATGAGACTGTCGCAGATATTTGTGATTTATGGCCAATGTTATTCCACGCCATGTCTGAATAATGTTCTGTATACCGTTATGTTAACTGTACTTTTTCAATAAATGAACCTAGTATTTTATAGGTTCAAAGAGACACAAAATCTCGTTTTTTTTTCATTCCCTGGTCGTCTGTTTTGATCAAATAGAAATAGAGGCCTGCCTCTAATTCTGGCCTCCTTCCAATAATGGCCTGGACCAAGATGTACCTGAGTGAAATAAAGGCCCCGGCCTATATTAGAGGATTTACGGTATGTTATTTATCATCATCTACGAGCTCAGCCTCTTAACCGTAATATTTGCGTTGCCTTAGAATTCGTTATTTAATTACATAGGAGCGGGTCTCCCAGCCATGGAGGCAGACATCTTTGCACTACGGCAGCACAGAGCCAACAAACTAGCGATTGCGAGATCGCAAAAATGTCACAACGATGTAGAAAAAATAACGGGTATATTTATTATCTTAAGTCTACATGAAATCTATACCCTACACAGACTAATGAAATACTATCTGTAAAATTATCTATGTAAACAAACCTCATCACTTGAGAAGGTAGGTGATGCGGACGTCGTGGAAGACATTTTGTCCCGTAACGCTCGCCGTACTGTTGGGGGGGAGAAGCGGTGGGGGGGAGATGTTCATGTTGCTGCGGTCTGCAGTCTGGACGTTAGATGTCGCTGAAAATTACACACTGTAGCTTTAAGAACTGTAATGTACTGATTTATCTTCCATATAGATTTAGTCAAACATCTGCCACAATTATTAAATCTCAGTTGATTCACCAGAAAACTATTTAAACATAAAAATGTTGCAACCAACTATTCAAACATGCTTTGTAGTTAATGGGAAACGTTACTTGCTCTAAAGAAAAGTAAAACGCGAAGCTCACAATTAGTGATTTATGCTTTAATATTGCTTTTTAATGCTTTTTCAGTTCTACTGAGTTGTTGGTGGTTCATCTATGTGCTGTAGACGAGTCCACCACCTGTTCTGCTCTGCTGAGCACAGACATGGCCAGTGAAAGCAGGTACCTGTCAAATACACAGGTAAATATCAGCAAACGTTTTTACTTCATGTTTTTCTTAACTCATATTTAACATTGCACCAAAAGTGCAGAAGCTTTTTTATTTATATCAATAAAACTGTAGAAAGTTTGCTTTGCCCTCTTTAGAAAGTCAAACAACTTAAAAAATATATATATATTTACATATTTGATCAAAGTTTTTTTCTAATTAGGTTACATTAAACCATGCATGTTTTCAAGAAGAATTAAAAAATAAAAGCTTCATACCTCTCAAAATCCACCTGGGTGCCGGTGACCTGTTTTAAAGCGTTTACAACTAATAACTGAAAATTACAGCTGTAAAATTTTTAGCAATATAGACATGTTAGACGTCATTGGAAAGCTTAGATTCTGCACAACTCAACAACTAAGTTCATTTTATGGACACAGCGAGCACCAAAGCGCAATTAACACAGATATAGCAGCATGTTGATCATGTAAACAAACAAAGCAGCCACAACTACATACATTTGAAGGCGTCCAGAAGCCGTTTTATAAATCCAATCTTTAATTGTTTGCATTCCATTCGTCCATAAGGATGCACAGATTAAAAGTAATCCAGAATATTCATAATAAAAATATTCCATGTTGAGAAAATCACCACATAACGTCCGGTTGTAAGCATCAGAAAAGTTAGCTGGTCATAGTTAATGCTTATTATCTTGCTAATATTTACCTCCTAATACTTATTTCCTCATTTGTTTGCCCACGATTTTTGGCATGGTTCTCTACATCGTCTTCTGTTATAAAGACAAAAGTATCTGTATCTTTGTATGAATCAATTTTAGTCAGGGACAGCCGATGAAGTCTCACTAACGCTCCTTGCCTGTCAGCCAATGACGTACCAAGTAGAGCGATATTACGCCTCATAGAGTCCTTCTGTTATTGGTTAAGACCATCTGGGCTGTTTGCCGTTGAAGCCTTGAAATAGGATTCCAAACAAGCCTAGACATTGCTGGGTTATATAAAGGGGAGCCATGTTACCGGCTTGCGTAAGAGTGAAACACAAAGCTCAGAGTGGATGAATGCGCGCAGCTCCAAGCTGAATAATAACAACGGTCCGATATTTTGTAATTTTGGACGCTGATTTTGCTTTATTACAATGCCCAAGGTTGGAAAATAAATAAATACAGCTCAGAAAAGGTACTGGGGCTTATTTTAGCTTGAAAAGCAGCAGTTTCACTATTTTTTTTATAGATTCTTATGTTATTTTTAGGTTTATAAATGTTACATTTTGTTATATACACTCATTATGAAAAAAAAGGTAAAATACTTGCTTCAAAAATGTTTTGTGGCCATCAGAATGCTTCAGTGTTATTCTATTGGTCAAATAAATGAATAAAAGCATTTGTCGCAATTTGGAACATCTGGAGAGATTTGAAGAGAAGTATAAAGTCTCACAGCTCTGGAACTGTTGTAGCGAGAGGACTGACATTTTCTGCATTTGTGGTTAACATGATGTAGACAAAATTTAATGCAATGAGACCTGCATTTTCTCAAGCATGTCTTTTACTGCTGTTCGAAAATAACCTATTATTTTCGAGAGGAAATAAAACCCAACTTTGAGTGTTATACTCACTATTTTCCTTTATATTTACAGAAACTAGAAGCTTTCAAATGATGCAACACGCATGTCATTTGGTCTTACAGTTCCTCAGTTATTTGCTTTTTCATTTGAATATGCAAAATAGGTGAAGATTACTTCAAAATGAGTTGGATGTTAGGAGCATGAAATTCATGTTAATAATTCAGAAAAGGTAAAACTTCTACCAAACACAAAACATTGATACAGTTTAAAATAACTAACCTAAATTGGAATTTAGAAAAACAATGAAAGCGGTTGTTTTCTCTGATGGTTTAATGAATGTGAATTAATTCATGGTCTGTTTCTGCAGGGGGAGCATGAGTGGCCTCTTCACGTGGCTCGTCTTTATCAGAGCGCCTACCACTTCCGCTCTGCTGTCGCTGTAAGCAACAGATTTTCTTTTTTCATATGACAAAAGTCAAACAAACAGTATCAAGAGTTTAAGTAAATTAAGATAATTAAAGTTAAGCTAAATAACACATACATTTGATATTAGGATTTTTCTATTGGAAACTGAAGAAATGATGACAAATATTATTATTATTAAAATATAAACACAATATAACATGAAATCACAGAATATTTAATAAGAAAATTACTACATAGCACAAAAATGACCAAAACATTGTTTGTTTCTCCAGGGTCAAGCAGACTGCAGTACTGACCCTCACTATGCGGGGGCGCTCTTCACAGATTATTACTTTCTTTTCTACAGACGCTGCAGAGATTCATAATAGACATGAGCTCACAAATAAAAAAAAACAAACAGTTTCATTTTGCAGATCCCTACTTTCACAGAAAAAGGTTGCGTTTCCATTAACCATCAAATTGCTCAAATTGAATCACGCAAAATAAAATTAGCAAATGGAAACGCTACAGTTTCTAAAGCATTCATGTTTTTCAATGATATTTCAATGAGGTGGTTTTTTCCATCACATCCAAATTATTATATTTTGCAAAACTGCAATGGAAACACTTTTTTTCACATCACACGAGTGAAGTGATCTGCAACTGGACCTTACTGCCTTGTAAAGACGACGGAGAACGGACATAGTTGGAGGATGATGGCGCCCTCTAGAGGCCTGGCTGAAATACGAATATATCTAATGTGTTTACATCCACCGCTGCCATGTTATCAGTTATCACGTGAACACATAGGTTCACGTGCAATTTTACTTGTGTATCTCAACTAATGTAAACACCACAACTACAAAATTAGCATATTTTTTAAATTTGCAGAATATCGACATTATTTTGCAAACATTTGTAATAGAAATACAACTAAAGAAGTTTTACAACTTTTTTTGTTTTCAGAAATTGCAAATGCCACCAGTATCCAAAGTTTCTTAGATAACACAACTTGTCCCCATGTTTTGTACAAGCTTGTGGCTTTGTTGATCCCGCACAAAGCTTTAGCCTTTTTTACATAACAATTGAGTTTGTACAGATATAAACGGATATAAACTTGAGGGTTATTAGACATGGCTGGTCAGCAGGTTACGTTTCTTATGGCTAAAACAAATTAAAATATATTTTAACGTGGCTACAATTGGGTAGTTGGGATTATTTTTTGCTGTTGTTGTGAAGTCAACAAAAGTAAACTTGTGCTTCAAAAATAAACCTCTAGAAAATAATTATTTTAACGAAGCAACAAATATCTGAAATCAAAGTCGAAGTAAACAAGAAGCATTTATGAACATTATTAAAAGCAAAAATCTCACAGCCAGAGATTAACCTCTAAGCGCTGAACGACCCAAACATTGTCAGCTTTTTCAGATTGTAATTTAAACCTGGGGTTGTTGTGGCTTTTTGCCAGCTCAGGCGTGTGTTGCCATATTTGTACAGTATATGTAAAATGTTTTGTTTCTGGAAGCCTCCTGATTTAAATAAGTTATCATGAACCCTTTTTTTTTCTGACATATGAGAAAAGACTTGTAACTCCTTGGGAACTACAGTTATCCAACCTAGAATCTCAAATGTGCCATTTTGCTTTGTTATTGCTGTTCTGTTTGAAGAAAATTGTTTAAAAAAAAAAAAAAAAAACTTTTTTTATCCATCCTTTAAAATCAGAATCTTCTTGTTCAATTTAATTCTTATGCTAAATAGCTTTAACAGCAAATTTTAAAACAGATTAATAAATTGTTATAGCAATTAACAAGTTCACACAAAATATTGAGTTTTATGTAAACTGGATTTGAAATGTGTGTTATTGGTTCCAACTAAAAAATATGTTTACCTAAAAGAACGATAAAGGGATGCTATGTGAGTTATTTATGAATGTAACACTGTTTAACTTAATCTTTTCTATCAGAAGAACTGAGTGAATCTGACTGCTTTAATAAAATGTTCTTGCATGGTTGTATTATTTGTTTGTTTTAATCTTTTTTTTTTTTTTTGAATATTGTAATGCATGTTGATCATTTCAGGGCTGCTCAGTGCACCAATCTTCTTGCAGCAAGAAGGTTCTTGGTGCAATTCCCAGCCCGGGGTCTTTCTGCATTGAGTTTGCATGTTCTCCCTGAACATGCGTGGGTTCTCTCTGGGTACTCTGGCTTCCTTCCATTGTCAAAAAACATGACTTTTAGGTTAATTGGCTTCTCGAAATCCTCCTTAGGTGTGAGTGTGTGCCTGAATGGATGTATGGATGAATGTTCTCCATTAATGAGGGCAGTGATAGGCTTTCATCTATGTCCATAAGTCAAAGAGCCAGACCAAAGGCTGGTTTATGCTCAGAAACCAGGTCGTCTGCGTGTGTCACAGTGAAAGCAAATGTGATCCCGCTCCTTCTGCAGACACTCTGCTGCACCTCTCCAATATTGTAGATGACCGCAGACAGGAGGCCTCTGATTGGTCAAATCTACATCTTCTCTACACTATGCATATTTCCTGTTTGTTACCTTATTGGCTTGTTTTGTTTGTATGTCCGCCATTGTGGAAAACGACTCGTGAAGATGGACCATCTAGAAGAGCGAGGACCTTTTTTCCACCTGGGATAATAAAAATGGATTGATGGATGTATGTTAATCAATTCATTGTCTAAATTTACACTTAATAAACATATTTGCTTTCAAAGTAAATTATTTCAAAATGTCACTTGTAAATTCATTGCGGCTTGAATGCCTACATTTTATCTAATCTTTACTCGTCATTTCTTTAACACAAGTTATTGTGGGGCATCTATAATTGGAAGTGGAACACTATTTTTTTGCAGCAAAAACACAGTAGTAAATGAGCAAAAAAAGTATAACTTTCTCCAAATCTTAAATAAGACAAAATGACGAGATTTTGCACAAAAAAAAGTAAACCATTTATTTTAAATTCTGGAGGTAGTGCACACATTATGGATGCCTTGGGCAGAATTCAAATAAACAATTTTAATCTAGATTAGATTAAATTCCAAGATTACAGTGAGATTAATCTAGATTTTTTTTAAATAATCTATACCCACCACTATTTGTGAGTTTTTTTTTTTTTATCAAAAAGCTTTTTGATTCAAATGCTGAAGGTTTTCTAAGTAAGAGTTCTGAACTGAATGCAAATGTTCACTTAGCATGACTGAACGACCCATGCTGTCTGTTACTCTCTGCTTAATACCTCCTACTATTTGAAGATTTAGACTAGATGGATTAAGTTAAAATTACAATTTCTGTACCTGAAGTGGGTCAGAAAAAAGGTTTAAAAAAAGCTTTTATGTTGACTATAAAATGTGCTCTGCAGTATTCACAGGGAAAATATGGATGATGATCTGGTTAAAGTAAACTGAGGCTAAACTTGAAGCTGTGTGGTTCAACAGGGGGTGTGACCCCAAAAGATAACACGCAACAGACTGACTACTGCCTAACAATGCATAGAATTAAATTTCTCTATAGTAATTATAATTGGTGGAATGGCGGCCTAGTGGTTAGGGCATTGCACTTGGGGTCCAGAGGTTCTGTGTTCAAGCCCCACTCCCACAGACTGCCACTCTGGCTCACTGAGCAAAAAACACTTAACCCCACACAATGGCAGCCCTCTGCTCCCCAAGCGGATGGGACAAATGAGGAGAGTTAGAGGATTGTTGGCCTAGTGGTTAGAGCAGTGTGCTTGTGTTCTGAGAAGGTTGCAAGTACCTGGTTTGATTCCCATAACCTCCGATTATATATTTAAATTTAATTAATTTGGGCTGAATGGTGGTGCAGTTTGTAGCACTGTTGCCGTGCAGCCAGTGTTCGATTCCTGGAGTCTTTCTGCATGGAGTTTGCATTGTTTCTCTCCTGGAACTCTGGCCTCCTCCCACAGTCCAAAAGCACGACTTGCTAATTGACTTCTTTAAATTGTCCTTAGGTGTAAGTGTGTGTGTATGGCTGTGTGTCTCTGTGTTGCCCTGTGACAGACCCCGCCTCTCACAGACAGACACCGGCCCCACCGTGACCCTGATGGAATAAGTAGGAGAAGATGGATGGATGGATTTAATTAATTTTGTTTAATTGTGCATCTTATAACTTCATGGTATCTTATATTTAAACCATTGGATAAAAAAAGGCTACATCTGCTAATTTCATGGTCCATTTATTTAATCCATGGAACAATATATTTAGGTATCTCTGGTTATAATTCGGCTTTCCATACACCTTGGAGTTAATATCATAAAAATTATTAAAGTCCTCTTGCAACCTTGGGTGTCCCAAACCCCACTTTTGGAAACTGTTACAAAATAATTATGTCTTTTTTTTAAATGAAAATAAGATGTCATGCTCACAAATTTTAGATAACATCAATTTACAATGTGTTTTTTCTGGAAATGTATTTTGGATTTCTCTGAATATAGTATTTAGTAGTTTTTCTTAATGGAATTGTGTCATCTAGTCCAGCTGAATGCTCACTAACAGCCTGATGACTAATTCAGGTGGAGGAGGACCGCTGCAAACACAAAGCTAATTAAGTCTGAGAAGGAAACGGCTCAGCTAGAAAGGTTTAGTTGCAGGACAGAACCATCATGAGGACTGAGATGCTCCCTGTAAGTACCTGCAGTAATTTCAAAAGAAACATGATATACCATTTTATTTTAGTTGACATTCAATTCGTCATAATGATACTTTTGTCTATTTTTCCTGTAGCTTGCTATGTTACATTAAAACTTGGCGGATGTGGAGAAATCTGTTGATTGATAGCTAAACTTTATGATTTAATATTCATTTTAGATTCCTGACAAACATACAGATTAATTTCTTGCGAAAACATTTCTTCTACAATTTATTCTTCTTTGAGGTTAAATAATAGCATCTTGTACAAAAACTTAATTACTAATAAAGAAATTACATTAATGTAAGGTATTATTTATCTTAAATAATCACAACTAAGGAAAATAAATTATAGTTGAAACATTTTGTCCTTTTTTTTCATGTTACCGCTGTCTGTCTTGCCCTATAGTATATTTCAACCTTTAATGGTGCATCAGGCGAACTGGTTGTACTGATGCACCGTTAAAGGTGGTTGATCACTATTTGGTAATTATTCTGTCAGGAATTTTGGTTGTAAAAGACTTTTGCAGTTTAGAAACGATTTAACCCCTAAATGATTCATTGGTTGTCATGGAGGAATATTGGCCCATTCTTCGTCATTAAAGGCCCACAGTTAATATTTTTGGGTTTGTGTTCAGCAACCACCGTTTTTACGTCCTTTTAGATATTTTCAACAGACTTCAGCTATAAAGGTCACTTTAGGTTTCTGCTGGACATTGATTTCTGCGTTTGAATCCTTTGTCCCAGACCAGTCAAGTAACAGAGTACTAATACTTGACCTTACTTATATAGAAACATTACCTATCTATAATTTACTGGAGTACTTTCTAGACTGATTTGTACTTCTATTCCTATTTTTAAAATAGACTTTTGTGTCATTCAAGTTACTTTTTACTGGAAGAGGATTAGGTTCACTTAAAAAAAAAGTTTTATTTCAGTTTATAGTTGCGGGAAAAAAATTCAGAATTCTGACTTTTATCTCAGAATTCTGACTTTCATTTTATAATCCTGGCTTTTTTCCTCAGAATCCTGACTTTAATCTAAAATTTCTGACTTTTTTTCTCAGAATTATGACTTTAATCTAAAAATTCTGACTTTCATCTTAGAATTCTGACTTTAATCTAAAAATTCTGTCTTTCATTTTATAATCCTGGCTTTTTTTCTCAGAATTCTGACTTTTTTCTCGGATTTCTGACTTTTATTTTATAATCCTGGCTTTTTTCCCCCCTCAGAATTCTGACCTTAATCTAAAAATTCTGACTTTAATCAGAATTCGGACTTTTTTTCTCAGAATTCTGACTTTAATCTAAAAATTCTGACTTTCATCTTAGAATTCTGACTTTAATCTAAAAATTCTGTCTTTCATTTTATAATCCTGGCTTTTTTTCTCAGAATTCTGACTTTTTTCTCGGATTTCTGACTTTTATTTTATAATCCTGGCTTTTTTCCCCCTCAGAATTCTGACCTTAATCTAAAAATTCTGACTTTAATCAGAATTCGGACTTTTTTCTCAGAATTCAGACTTTAATCTCAGAATTCTGACTTTCATCTCCGAGTTCTGACTGAATTCCGACAGCTAACAAACATGTTAGCATCAAGCCGTAGCCATGTCTGTTTTAGAGACTAAACTAGCTCTCTTCTTTTATTCAACTCCTGCTCTTCCGTTGATGAAACAGCATCACCGGGGACCCCTCAAGCACGTAAAAAGTCGCCTAATTCCTTCATTTTCCATCAATGGGTTACTGGCCCTCCCAAACAACATCTTTGTGAGTGAATGTCAGGTCTAACACCTAAAACTCTGTAAAACAAGGAAAAGGCACAGTGTCAGAAGGGAGCGTGCAGTTACAATCTCCACCCCACTCTGCCGGTCTTCAGCTTTTTCCTCACTATTTATTAAAGGGGGGGTTCCTAGTTACACAATTTGAGGTTGCACCAAAGCGGAAAAAAGATAGACAATTCCATTTGCAGCCTCAGTGAACAGGTCAATTTGCATTTAAATGTCTTGCGGTCAAATGGTCCGAGAACGGCTGGTTTCGTTAAGCTTGAGCAATACTTCCTGAGAGTTGACCTATACTGCTTATGCAACACCCCTCTGGAACAGTAATATGTCGTACATCATAAGAACAAACATTAAGTATCTTATACATAATTATTCCAACAGCGAAGCTGAGTGCTCCCACATGTCTTCCTTCATGGTGCCCATCTATATTAAGGTTTCTAAAATTCTGAGATTAAAGTCAGAAATCTGAGATGGAAGTCAGAATTCTGAGATGAAAGTTAGATTTCTGAGAAAAAAGTGAGAATTCTGAGAAAAAGTCAGAATTCTGAGATCAAAGTCAGAATTCTAAGATGAAAGTCAGAATTTCTGAGTGTGACTTTTTTCCCATATTAAACTGATATGTTTAAAAATCAGTTCATTTTTTTCCCTAATCCTCTTCCGTACATTTGGTTATGGCCTGTTGGTATTAAAAAATAAAATAAAAAAAATCATCAAATTAATTTGTTTCACCCAGACAATTCATTTCTTTGTGGTTAAACTTGGTGCTGCACCATCTTGTTGTTCACTACAAATCAAAATAAATGATATTCAAGATGATGCAAAGTTAAATTTGACACTGTTAGCATTTGTTATAAAACTAGGAAAATTAAGTGTAAGGAAATTCTCATCCAGAAGTGTAGAAAAATGTTCCTTTAATAAAGTAGTGCAGTAAGGTTTAAAGTATCTATGCTTAACATTGTTTCCTGCATTACTTTTGCTTTTATAGTTAAAGTCATTTTAAAAATGTTACTTTTACACTTTTACTTGAGAAACATGTTTAAGTTGATACTCTAACTCCTACAAAACTGTTTTTAAACAGTATTTACACTTCTATTTAGGTAATGAATATAGATACTTTTGACACCTCTGGCTGGTCCTGACCGAGGGTCCAGTGGTGCTTTGGCTTCCACACTGATATCACAGGTTTTTTGTTACCCTTGATTCTATTCTTGCACAAAATGCTGCTTTTAAGTGCTCAATGAAAGAAAGCAGCCCCACAGCATCATGAGCCTCCTCCATGCGTCCTAGTGGAAATTTTATTTTAATGTATCCTCTGCTCCACAGAACAGAAGCCCAGAAAAGCTGGTAAATTTATAGAATGTAGCACATTGGAGCCTTACAGCTTTTAGTGCCTTACTGTAGAATCTGACACCTCAGTTGCTAATGACACTGAGTCATTCTACAGCTCTTCTGTGGTTTTTAATCACCTTCCTCTACAAGGAATCTGGTGGCGTCAGATGATAGCTTCTTCTTTCCTCCACCAGATGACATAACCATAACTTGTAAAGTAACACTCCCAGTGGATCTCTTTTTTTTTGTTTCCTCTTTCCAGTGTTTGTAATGTGGTGATCTCTGGACTTTATTACTAGTGTGGAGTAAAAACTGTGGAGATATGTCTGTTCTTAGCCTCACAGGCTCCAAACGAAGGTAACAAGAGATAAGAATAAGTTAAACAGCCTCCTTCATGGCACGAAGGGGAGGACTGTTGTTTTGAGAAGATCCATCTGGGCAGTGAAAGATATATTAACCTAAGAGGGAATGGCCTTGATGAACTCAAGTTGTTTTTCCTCCAAATGCTCAAGTGTGAGAAAGTTCTTTTTTCAGGGGGTGGGTTGGTTCCCCTGGGGGGAGTGTGTGTGTGTTGGGATTTTGTAAGGTATAAATTTATGTGCTGAGGTTTCCTTAAGCCCGGCGTACACTGTGCGATTTTCAGGGCGATTTTCCAGTCGTGCGAGAATCTTTCGATCGGGCCGACTTTCAGCCTGATCGTGAGTCGGGTAGTGTACAGGGGGTTACGAGCGGTGATCAGCCTCTCACAACCACCTCCTGATCAGGAAACGTGAGGTCGGGACCGTCATGGGCAAATTGCAAACAAGGATTCTTCTTTTTATTCTTCCTCTCAGATGTAAACACAGCAGCGTGGCAGGAATGCAGTGAGTGAAATGCAGTTCTGTCTGTAATATTGACAGATCGTAGTAGCAACGTTTGCCCAGCCATGTCTTTTATCCAAATATGTCGTCTCCCTTTCTTTTCAGGGCTTTAAGCACACAATTGCACACATTGCCAAGGCAGTGTGTTTCACTCCACTGAGCTTCATATTCCCCTTCTAGTTGTTTGGCTTCCAGATAGACGAGTCAGAGCAGCTCCATCTCACTGCGGAGCTGAGTCCGACGTAGTTTTTAGTCGTACAGTCGAGCAGGTAGATCACATCAGAGCGTCTGTGAACTCACACTGTACGACTAAACCCTATGATTAGTCATACAGCGTGAGCAGTAGCTGCGTGCAACGATTGAAAAAAATCGCACAATGTACGGCCAGCTTTAGTCAGAGCCCTATCTCTCCGTCTGAGGAGGTTAAATAAATTTGAAACTTTTTTCTTGCAAGAAATGCCTCTGTCTCAGCTTCCTAACTCCACACTAGACCATGAAATGTCACTGTCAACATTTCAGGTACTTGGAAATAACTCAGAAGGAAGAGTAAATTTAAAATTACAATGATTGGTATTTGGATGAAATCCTTTCAATATTAATGCATTGTTTTGTGTTTTATTTTAAAATCCTCAATTGTTTTAATCTATCAGTAGAAGTCATCTGCAAAGAAAAAAAGCATTACAGAGGAGTGCTGATTCTATAAAGTCTGTTTAGAGATGTTATTTTATTCGTTTGGTTCTGGAGCTCCGTTAGCATAGATTGGCTCCAGCAGGGAAGTAAATCCTTTCAAAAAAGACAAAACCAGGTGTAACGTTCCTAAGAGGATAGAGGTAACTAATCTCCACTCTGCTGTCACTGTGTGTGCGCTATAATCCAGCGTGTGTGTATCCGGTGTCGTGTATCAGCTCATAGACTGATGGGCAGATGTCTGCTGTCAGCATGGTAACGGTCGTCAGGTGAAACAGTCTCTCTCCTCTTCCAGGTTTCCGTTTGTCTCCTGAGAACATGTAATTAACTGATACTTTATCTGCTGTTTGTTTTGTGTTGTTGTTTTTCAGGGCAGGATGGGAGGTCGATATCTCTCTCAGATTCAGGAGGAGTCTGAAAGCAGAGAGCACAGGTAACAGTGCAGGGTATCTGGTCAGACAGTCTGATGCCTCCGCTTGCTGCAGAGTGAATTTGGGATTAATCAGCTGGTTTATGATGGCCTTAGGTGATGTTGCATAAATTATTATTTTGCTCAGATGTATAGGATTGAGGAAAGGTAGATAGAGGAGACGGAAACTGGGCCGGGTCAGATGAATTTGATAAGCGAGTGTGTGCATTGATGTCTCTGTCTGTGATACTCTCCTGCGGATCTTAGCTGTGGGATACATTACCCTGATCAGATGAAAAAAAAAACTCTGAAACTTGGACGGCTTGTTTTCACCTGTTCATGGGGACCGGCTCAGGCCAAAGATTTGTTAGGACCCTTTGAAAGTGAGGATGTTTTGATTTGAGCATTAAAGCTCTTTAAGGGACTTCATGGATAAGCCTTATTTGTCCAACATACCCTAATATCATTCAGTTATATAGATATGGAGAACATAGAGTTCATCAAACTTACAAACTAAGGACGTCCCCCAACCTGCTCCACTCAGAAGTACATTTGTCCAGATGTCTAAATGTCTAAATGTCAAAATCAGTTTGATCTTACATTCCGGACATTTTGTATTTGTTTAAGTTTTTTATTTTTTTGTGCTCTAAAATTAGCTTTTTTTTCTCTGTGTTTCTCTAGATTTAGATATTTTTTGCATTCTTAGTTTTGCTCTTCGTGGTTATCTCTTTTTTGCATAATTGTTATTGTTTGTTCACTGGTCTAGTTTCAGTTATGGCGGGCATACACTGTATGATTTTTCAATCATTGCACGCAGCTACAGCTCAGACTGTACAAACGTTTACAGCTCACGATGCATGTTCTCGGCCCGACGCTCTGATGCGATCTACCAGCTCACACTGTACGTCTAAAAACCATGTCCAAACCATGCAGTGAGATGGCGCTACTTGAACTCGTCTGTCCAGAAGCCGAACAAGTAGAAGAGGAATATGAAGCTCACTAGAGTGAAACGCGCTGCCTTGGCAATTTGTGCAATTTTGTGCTGATAGCCCTGAAAAGAAAAGGCGACAACGTATTTGGACAAAGACATGGCTGAGCAAACGTGGCTAGGACGGTCTGTCAATTTTACAGAAAGAGCTCCATTTCACTCGCACCCCTGCCATGCTTCTGTATTTTTCGTCTGAGAGGAAGAAGAAGAATCCTTGTTTGCCCACTGAGCGATTTGCCCACGACCACCTTACAACGTCCAACTGAATTTTCAAACATTGATTTTCTCCCAACCTTACGATTCCTGATTGAGAGGTGGTCCTAACGAGGCTAATTGCCCCTCATTACTCACGGTATACTAAATGACACACGAGGTACAATTAGTCTCAAAAAATTCTCACATGACTGAAGAATCGGCCCAAAAAGGGCAAAAAATAGTACAGTGTAAGCCCGGCTTTGGCTAATTATCCTTAGGTCATGTTTTTCTGAGCCTTGATTGTTTTCAGTCCATCCTCTTATCTTGCTGTTTTTCCCCTCTGGTCGTTCCTTATGTTTTAGTCATTAGTCTGTTCTTTCCTCTAGTATCATCTAAGTTCCCTTCTAGTTACCTTTATATCCTGTTTTCTCCCCTGATCATACTTTGCTGCCACCTAGTGTCCTTTCTTTCCCTCTTAGCTCCTTCTAGTTACTTCTATCTAAACCTGCTCCCTATCAGCTAATTAGTCCTCCCATTGTTCTGTCTGGTTTCTGTTCAGTTACTCATTCCCAAAACCTAGTCATTCCTTAGAATTATTCCTTCCTAGGCCCACAAACCGTCCCCTAAGCACTAACCCTCTGTTTGCTCGTTCGTGCGGAAGGCCCCCCACTTTAAGTGCGATCCCTAACCCCATAGTAGGTAGGGCCTGTGGACGGTTCACTCCCTAAATAGAGAGTCTGCCTTAAGTGCAGGCTTACTGGAATTTGGCAGCAGGTGTAACAGCAGCTTGATGATGGAGGAAACAAGTGCTTTTAAATGTGAGTTCCACCAGTTTGCTGCATCTTTGTCACTGTGCAATAACCTGTTTCTCTATATCTGACACCCAGTGCAATAACTATAAATATTAATATCCATCTATATAAATACCCATGTAAACAGCCTGTGCAATAACCCTGGATAATAATCTTACAATAAAAAAAAACAAACACTGTATATACTGTATACATCCCATGAACCTTTTTTTTCCTTTTGCAACTTCTTCTTCTCTGACTATTTGAGCTGATCTAACAAGTTCATTTCTCCACTGTGAGATCAATAAAATCAATCAATTAATCAATCAATCTATCAATCACACTGACAAAAAATCACAAGTTAGGTATAAGAAAAACTAATAATTAATTCCAAAAGGGAAGGTCCTCTCTGAAATTGTTTTATCTGACTGTATACATTTGTTTTAAAAAAAGGGGTAATGTTATATTTGATGTCACCCTGCGCCAGAGCTACAAACACACATGGGGCGTCACTGTGTTGCCTTAGCAACGACGGCGTTCTTTTTCAGTTGTAGGGGTGAGGATGTCCCATTTGCCTTTAAATCAAGGCGCCTTCCTCCGCTGCGTGTGAGACTTTATTGAGAGTGAGACTTGATAGTTCAGTGTTAGTGATTAGAGAGCGGTTGGGGATTCAGCCCCCTAGGTCTCCTAGTTCTTGGGTTCCTGAGTTTCTTGTCAATCTGTTCTGTACTATGGATTTGGTATTTTTACGTTGTTACATTTTGCAAGAAAATGTTTGTGCCTATTCAGCTCTGCATTTGAGTCATCTGCCAAACTCAACACATCATTTACAAAATTAATCGTTCTTAATAAAAAATGAAGAAAGTTTTAAAGAATTTAATTCTTCGGGAAGATGTAACACAGTCAGGTGAGGAAAGGTGGAAATGAATGTGAAGTTAGGAAGCTAAGGCGGAAGCATTTCTCTTTAAGAAATAATGTTTTTAATTTATGATGTTTGTAATTTATTTAATGTCCTTGGACAGAGAGATAGAGAGATGACAGAGACATTTCAGTACATACATGTATACCTTACAAAATCACCCACCTCTGCATACGGACACTTTTTCACACTTGAACATTTGGTTATTCTCAAGGAAAAAATACTTCAATTCATCAAAGACATAAATGTTAGCCAGATAAACACTTAGAACAGGTCTCTCTTCTTCTCTCTCATGACCCTCCCTTCACCCTTGTCTAGATTAGGGAGGCATCTGCTTTCGCCCCCCCTACCTTAAACATTACAGCATAAAGGCTGGTTCAAGATTTCTCTGAGCTTACTCCTTCAGCAGACACACTCAAAACATTTTATCTCACAAATAGGCCTAGGAAGAATATGGTTCCACATGAACCAGGCACAAATGGTTGAACAAATGAGGGAGCAGAGGATTGACTAATTAACAGAAGAGCCATATATTATGAATATATGATCAGAGTCTTGTTTATTTCAATTTCAAAACCCAAAGGATTATATTAGGAAAGGATGATTGTTAGTGACTGTCAGTCAACACACACATGCTGTTCTACAAGAACCAACACGATGAGGTGAAATATGAACTCATCTCTCTCTCCTCTTGTCTGATAGCACTGGCTTCCTGCCTCCGATCGCCCGACAGCAGCAGACAGGTGGAACAGGTGAACCAGGTGTGACCAAAGCAGAGAGACGGGACGCACGGCTTCGGTCCAACTCGGTTCCTCTGGCCGTATATGAACAGCAGAGGAAGTTGGAGAAGAACAGGACTCTATTAGAGGAGGTGACGTTCAGAGCGACTAAAGCTGCGCTGTCATAGTGAACCGTAACAGTACTTCTCCAGACATTCTGAAAATCTTTAAATATTTTTTTTTCTTTTTTCTCTTGTACCTAATGATGACAGCCGCCAAAGAAATGCTGCTTTGAAAACAGTATAGAAAATGTTTAGATAAAGATAGATAAGTCATGTTTGTCATGTATATTTAAGGTATATAACAGTTTGAGTCATTTTACTTTGAAAGCAAAAAAAAAAAATTTAAGTCATTGTGTGCAGAGATCATCTCTGTCAGTTTCTCCATTAGAAAAATATATTCAGGGAAATGGGAGTTATGCTTTTATGAAGTATTTTGAATTATGCATTTATTCAAAAGTTTTACTCAGCGACAGCCTCAAAAATATGTCTTAAAACATTCAAGTTTATTAATTTATTTACTTTTTTATTCTGTTTTAAAATCAAATCACAAATTCTTCAATAATAGCTCTGACTAATTTTGGATGGATTTTATGCTCGGAATTAGTCAGATCAGCAGTTACATTTTATAAATGAAGAAATTGAAATTGTAATGAAATAGGACTGAAACAATTTATCGGATTAATCGTGATTATTCGATTAGTGAAATAATCGTCAACTAATTTAGTAGTCGATTAATCATTAACTGATGTAAAAACAATCTAAAACATGCCCTAAGCCGACAGAGGAATCCACTAAGAGCAGTAATTATACCAAAATTGTAAAAAAAAAAAAAGATATCAACATTTTACATTTAAGATAAAAATATTTTTCATTTGTCAATGTGCTCTATCCAGAACTCCTCAAGTGGAAACATATTTAGATTTTCCCAGTTCTTCTTTGTGGAACCTTTGGGTATCCCATTATTATTAAGTTAATTTAGAAAATAATCTACAGATTAATCGATTTGCAAAATAATCGCAGCCCTAAATTGAAGGGATTTCTTTCCTTGCTGTTCTATTTCAGCTGACGCACATCGAAGCGGAGCTGCGGGAGACTCTGCCTGCAAACCTGGCGCCCCAGCAACAAGCTGAAATCCTCCGTCAGCAGGAAAACCAACTTCTATGGAAAAACCTGTGTTTCCTGAGATTGAGCCAGCGTGTATCCAGGTAATTACAGACAGAGCAGAACTAAACATCCATGTTATTATCTCTGTAAAGCTTCCATTTTTCTATATATTTTCATAAGAATTGTTTACATAATGTTCACTGGGTTTTGTGTTTCCTGCAGACCGTGGGTAAACAGCTATTTCAGGACGTTTCCCATGCGCAACTACTGTCTACCTGTCCAGGCCCCCTGTAACAAAGGCAGGAGGCGTGGTCAGAGGAGGACACGATGATGCACAGCTAAGAAGTTAGAATAATGTAAAAATGAATCCCCTTTTTTTAATAAAGGAAATAAATATGACCTTTTCAGCTTATTTCTATTGTCTCTCAATAATTTAGCTCATTGATATAATCTCACAGATGGTGTGTGTGATCGGGGGCGGATTTACCATTAGGCAAAACTAGACAGTTGCCTAGGGCCCCAAGTTCCTGGGGGCCCCATAAAACTCCTTTCATATGTATGGTTAATGCAACCAATGCTTATTTATGCACATTAATTAAGTTTAAGATAAAAATATTTTTCGCTAAAATGCTCTGTTTGAGAACATCTAAAAGCAGCAAACTCTGCTCTCCAGAGCAAGTAGATTGGTAACCCCGCTTCTTGTTGTCCTCTATCTTGTCTGCTGTCATGATTCATGCAGCTATTATTTCATGCAAATGAAAAATGGAGAACAGAGAAGCAGATCATGAAAGTGAAAAGAAGGACTGGGTTATTTACTTTAACTGTCGCCTTTTTGGAAACACAGGAAGGAGCAATCAGCTAAGCAGTGATTGGAAAAATCTTTCATTCCTTTTGATACGGCATGAAATGTCAGCTGAGTACATTTTCCATATGAAAAGAAAAAGGGGAAAAAGAAAACATAGAGAGGAAAACAACAAGAAAATGGACAAGAAGAGAGGAACAAAACGTAGAATAAATAATGTATGTCTATCCTATTAAAATTTCTGTATCTGTATAAGGGGTCTGTCTTGTTTTTTGCCTTCTCAATTTAGAGGGCCCCATGCCTACCTTAGCCTAGGGCTCCAAATTACCTAAATCCGCCCCTGTGTGTGATGCTGATTTCTTCTACTTTTTTTATTGATTTTAACAGTTAATCCTTTGAAGCAAATGCAGACAATATAACATAACTTATGAAATAACCAAGTCTTAATAATGGACTTTAAAATATGTATAAAACATCCAAAATAATTTTGTATGTGGGGTACCCCAAAGCTTTGATAGCATATCACTTTTATTCATCATCTAAACTTGCCTGCAGCTTACAGAGCAACCGACTTAGTACAGCTATCATGACAAAATAGCTTAAAAAATGTATAAACATTTTGCATTTAAGATTAAAAAAAAAATCTATCTCAGCCATTCAAGTGGAAAAGTATGAATTTAACATGGTTAAATTTCATTAAAAAAGTCTTAAGGAACCTTTTGCTATCCGATTATTAATCGATTTGCAAAATAATTGTTAGCTGCAGCCCTAATATATTTACTATTGAAGACATTCAATGTGTGCATAGTTCCTCTGGTATGCTGTGTGTCTTCTCAGGTAATATCACTAATCATGATGGGCCGCCATCACCAAAAGTGCCTGGACCGCTTTTTTGACCCCAGTTAATCTACATGCTCTTCTAAGCTCACACAACAAGATCGGCCACACCACTTTCTGTCTCTACCAACGTGCAAATTTTTCTGGTGGCACAATTTATAGTATTAATTAATGCTTGTGCTGTTATGATTATAGTTCTAAATGATGAACCTTAAACATGGAGGCAGGTTAGAACCTGTGATCTCAGGATCAAACATCATCTGTTGTTTTGGGCCTTATTCTGCCTCCTCATCCTGCAGAAGTAGAGCTGAAATTATTCAACTACTTTGAGATTTAAAAAACACATGAAAGTTTAATGGATATTTGTACCAGTTGAGGCTGACCTCTTTCCTTAAAGGTCAAACTCAATAAACATTTAAACCTTTGCTGACAGTGGCGGCCGGCCCATAGGGGGCGCTGGGGCACCGCCCTCCCTGATAAGAAGAGAGGAACGTAAAATATATTTTTTGAAATTAACTCATAAATGTCAGTTTTACTCTCTAGAGTGTGCACCTATAAGCAAAACAAATTATATAAACTACATTTCCCTACCTACTGTCATTAATTTGTGGATTTCCACAGACAGACTCCTACCGTCTCTGTCTTGGGGCGCTGATCAGACAGACCCACATTTGCAGAGAATCTGTCAATCATGTACTATTGCTAGGTGAATTTAATGGCCAATCAGCGTCTCAGAACTTTATGGTCTTGGGGCGCTGAAAATACTGTGCTTTTACAGGCTTCTGCCCCCAAGCGCAGGTGCAGACATTGCTCACACTGGCTCTGGTTCGGTTACCGAGCCGACGGAGACCGCAACTCTCGCACACCCCCTCTCACACCGCCCTTTTGACTACGGTGCGGTGCGGCTCTGCGGCTCCGGCAACAGGTCCGGAGATTTAACAGAAGTTCACTTGAGTTCACATAACTTCACGCGATAACACGGCCCAAATAAGGATATTTGCGAGAGCTTGTTGCGGAGGGCTCCGGCACGCCGCAAGGATAGCTTTCTTGCTGAATTTTCTGCAGCGCCGGAGTGTCTCGGTAACCGCAGCCGGACAGCTCAGCAGCCGGTGAGAGAGGTTTACGTCTTTTTAATGACTTGGAATCACTGCGGCGCCGCACCCACCGCACCGCAAGGGTAAGACCGGAGTCGGTGTGAGCCAGGGGTTAGGTTCTGCTCACACCGATTCCGGTCTTACCGTTCTTTTTGTTATTGGAAGAGGACGATGTAGAAAAATAAATTGTTGCTTCCTTTAAAAAAGAGATACATGAGGGTTAAGTCATAATAATTTTACATTTGTGTATATAAACCTTAGCCAACGGAGGCAAAAGATTGCATAAAAAGAAATGGTCAGAAGGTTCTTGTCTATATTCTGTCATTCCAAATAAAAAAATCCTTAAAATAAAGTTCACATTTTTCATAAATATTGTCCAGAATGAAGTGACAACTACCTTGCCATAGATGCCTGGTGTTCTCACAGGACCACAATAGGTGAGACAGATTCAGAATAAATGTTACAGAAAGTGCAAGTGGTATCAATTTCCTTTTTATATTTAATTAGAAATGACTTTACTGGTTACAGCGTTGAATAATCTTAAAGGAAACCTCTTTAACCTTGTTTACTAGAAAACATTTATTGGGCAGAGACCACGTTTTGTTCCAACATACTTTTGAGACCAGAGCAGGCTGATATTTACAGAAGAGGATTAGGGCCACTGAAAAACAAAAAAAAAGTTAACTAAATTTTAAATATTATTTCAGTTTAATATGAGAAAAAAAATCAGAATTCTGAGATTAAAGTCAGAATTCTGACTTTTTTCTCATTTCATACTGAAATTAAATGTTTGTTGTTTTTTCAGTGGCCCTAATCATCTGCCTTTGAAATTATACAAGGAACTGAGATGCAGTTATCTTGGATTAAAGTGCAAATATGTTTGTTATTTTGAGGAGATTTAGGTAATGAACACAGTCTACCAATATCAGTATCGGTTGGATCAGGTAAAGGTCTTGGGCCTTCGGAGAACAGAGAGGTCTGACGTTTAAATAACATTATAACACTTGGTGGAACAGCATCAAAAACAATAGCAAACTGTTTTAATCTCAGCTTTCCGTTACAGATCTTGAACGCAGCATTACGCAGTTACGTGAATGCGTCACATCCACGTCCAGCCCTTCCTCGGTGTGCGTGCTTTGCTTCCAGCTTTGAATTTCAGACATCATGGTGAGTTCCGTCTTTAAATAAACTATTTGAAGGCCATTTAATGTGAGCCTTCTTGGTAACATAAAACCGAACACAGTCATTATCGGTTCTATTGCATGTTCTCGTTTATTCTGGATTCATTCAGTCGTATTTTGGGCCGGATGTGTTGAACCGGCGAGAAGTAGGCACATGGGGCGGTGTGGCTGGGTTAGCGGCTAAGAGCTAACGGGTTTGTTTCAGGCTTTTATTTTATTTTCTCCTTACTTTTGAGTGATCGGCTTCACATTTACCAACCCGCTCCTCCGCGTTCCTGTGTTCATTTCAGTTTCAGTGTTTCTGTCTGTTTTATTTTGAGTTAGCATAGCATGCTAGTTAGCTCGGCGCTGCTCTTTGTGGCTGTCATTCAGCTGCGCATCAACTCAAAGGGATATTTTTGGAATGATATACTTGGCTGTGATTTAGCAGAGTTGCCATGCACCTCAGGTTTTTACTAGTGGTATGTATTGTAACGTTTTAACATTAACATTTATTTATTCTTTTTAAAACCTGAAAGCTTCTAGCGGTTTCTAGGATGAAAGGGGCGGGGCTTAGCTGCTGAGGCGTTCGAGTGAATTTGGAAAATAAAGACGTGGCCACGCCTGGTGTCTAATTATATGAAACTAATGGTGCCTTCATGTGGCATCATAATTATGGTAAATATACACTATATTGCCAAAAGTATTTGCTCACCTGCCTTGACTCACATATGAGCTTAAGTGACATCCCGTTCCTAATCCATAGGGTTCAATATGACGTCGGTCCACCCTTTGCAGCTAGAACAGCTTCAACTCTTCTGGGAAGGCTGTCCACAAGGTTTAGGAGTGTGTTTATGGGAATTTTTGACCATTCTTCCAGAAGCGCATTTGTGAGGTCGCACACTGATGTTGGACGAGAAGGCCTGGCTCTCAGTCTCCGCTCTAATTCATCCCAAAGGTGTTCTATCGGGTTGAGGTCAGGACTCTGTGCAGGCCAGTCAAGTTCATCCACACCAGACTCTGTCATCCATGTCTTTATGGACCTTGCTTTGTGCACTGGTGCACAGTCATGTTGGAAGAGGAAGGGGCCAGCTCCAAACTGTTCCCACAAAGTTGGGAGCATGGAATTGTCCAAAATGTCTTGGTATGCTGAAGCATTCAGAGTTCCTTTCACTGGAACTAAGGGGCCAAGCCCAGCTCCTGAAAAACAACCCCACACCATAATCCCCCCTCCACCAAACTTTACACTTGGCACAATGCAGTCAGACAAGTACCGTTCTCCTGGCAACCGCCAAACCCAGACCCGTCCATCAGATTGCCAGATGGAGAAGCGCGATTCGTCACTCCAGAGAACGCGTCTCCACTGCTCTAGAGTCCAGTGGCGGCGTGCTTTACACCACCGCATCCGACGCTTTGCATTGCACTTGGTTATGTATGGCTTGGATGCAGCTGCTCGACCATGGAAACCCATTCCATGAAGCTCTCTGCGCACTGTTCTTGAGCTAATCTGAAGGCCACATGAAGTTTGGAGGTCTGTAGTGATTGACTCTGCAGAAAGTTGGCGACCTCTTCGCACTATGCGCTTCAGCATCCGCTGACCCCGCTCCGTCAGTTTACGTGGCCTACCACTTCGTGGCTGAGTTGCTGTCGTTCCCAAACACTTCCATTTTCTTATAATACAGCTGACAGTTGACTGTGGAATATTTAGGAGCGAGGAAATTTCACGACTGGATTTGTTGCACAGGTGGCATCCTATCACAGTTCCACGCTGGAATTCACTGAGCTCCTGAGAGCGACCCATTCTTTCACAAATGTTTGTAAAAACAGTCTGCATGCCTAGGTGCTTGAATTTATACACCTGTGGCCATGGAAGTGATTGGAACACCTGATTCCAATAATTTGGATGGGTGAGCAAATACTTTTGGCAATATAGTGTATATAAAAAAACGACATAAAAGCTGCACATTAACACCCACTAATCTCACAAAGCTAAAGAGTTGCAGAGATTAGGCACTTGGACATTTTTTCCAACTACATAAAGTGCTACATATTTTTGGTTTAACAAACAGAGCTCTTTAAATGGTAAAAAAATATATATATCATTTGTTGAAATCGGGCAGTTATTGGCAGGTTTATGGCTGATAATAAATCAGGATAATCACAATTATGGATAATAAAAAATTAATTGGAAATAACTGAAAATTCTTTACAAATTAAAGGACACAATAAATGGATGATAACTTTTTTTATTGAAATGGATATTAAATTAAACTTTGAAAGTATTTAGGTGGATAATGGATCGTATAAAAAAATACAGTCTTGTAAATGCCATGACACAGAATCATATCTAATTATGCTTATTATGAGGGCTAAATATATTTGTTGTTTAACACATTTTTATTCGGTTTAAAGGAATAGTACACCCAAAACATGATTAGCCTTCATTTTCTACTCACCCCCATGCTGAACAACACTCTGGAGTACTTTTTTGATATCTCAAATGCATCTGGAGATCTGGGAGGCTTCTTGCTGTCTGTTGACATTCAAATAATGGAGGTCTATGGAGCCCGAGGCAGAAAGGTCCATAAAAGTCCACAAAAAACGTGTCAATATTCCTCCATACTGCTCGTCCAAAGTATTCCAAGTGTCCTGAGTGGGTAGCGTCCATAATTTACTCGAAACAAAGTCATTTAGAATGTTTTTAGAGCATAAACAGTAGTGTATAGGATTTCCTAAAAGCGCGCGCCTGCGAGTTCACGAGCCTACGGAAACCGCGGCAGACCAAACCAGATGAAAGTGCGCATTCAGCTCGGTAATGAACTCATGCTCTTCCTCAACACTGAAGTCATCAGACATTTTTCTTTCGTTGTTCCCTTCTTTGCACAGGTAAACAGCACATTTCTTCTTCTACGCTTGCATTATCAAGAGCAGACGCTGAATGCGCACTTTCATCATAAATATTTTTTAATAATATATTGTCATTTAAACTTGTGTGGCTTTTAAAATGACCATTATTTTTTGATTTATCAGAAGCTAGTTGACTGTCAGTCGATGCATTTGATGCCTCTTGTTCTTCCTGCAGCAGATGAATTAGGAAGTCTATTACTGTCTTTCACAGACAACAGGTCATGCTTTACATAAATGTAGAGATAACAAGTATAAAATGCTTCTATATAGGGATTTTAAAAAAAAACTTAGTGACGATAGTTTTTTTTTATTGACCATCTTTTCTTTTAATGGTGATAAAATCAGTACAAAATATTGTACATCAATAATCTTTCAGTTTTATTAACCAGTATTAGTTACTGAGAATGTTACTATTATTAAACCAGTAATAATATAATTTTAGACATTCAGCTAAAGTGTGAAATTATAATTAAAAATGTCCATTTCTAAATGTATTTAAAAAAAAGCTTTTTTATGTAGGTCACAAGATAGAGTATGTGGTTTTTAAACTTTAAATTTAGGCTGGGACTCTGCTCCGCACTGACGGGAGCAAAACGCTATCAGCTTCTGGTAATTACTCAGGGTTTCTGCGAGTCATTAAAAGTCATTTAATTATTATTTCATAGATTAGGGCCTTAATTGGCATTAAAAGTAATTACATGGGATTTTCGGGGCATTTAAAATGCTTTATTTAAAAATGTTTCTAAAAACAATGTCATCAGATATATTGCGATATATTTGCGCAGAACTTTTTCCGGTTGATCGTAAAGCCGTATGTTAAAAGGCCATCATTTTGATACCGTTGCCTAGCAACCAACATTCCAACTAGAACTCTTTGGCTAATATGGAAAAATGGCTTTCAGAAGAAATCTAACAGTGAAACAGGCTTTGGAAATGCTTCACATGTTATTGATTATAGCGATTCGGACTGAGATGGAGAGACGGATGAGGTAAGAAGCAGCTCAGATTCTGACAGCAAATCCCAGGACGTTCGCCCACCCCAGAAAACGCAGACGTGTCAGTGACCCATCAGACAATAGGGACTTTTTTTTTTTTTTGGTTAGCATTGCTCACACCTCAGCCGGTACACTCTGGTACACCAAAAACAAAACCAGAGCCCGTGGTTTGCTCTAACAGGTCGGCGTGGATCTGTTGGATCAGATGATTAGAAAGGATTCTGTAAAAGCTCCAACATGAAGGTGGCTTGTGGCTCTTTTACGATCTCCTGAACATAGCAACTATAAACGCGTTGGTTTTGTTCAGAAACTGTTGGGACGTCACCGTCTCACGCAGAGATTTTATCCTTGAACTGATAAAACAGTTGGGTGCCGATCACATGCCCTCCAGAGAGCCGCCAGGTGCTTCAGCGCTGCACAAACGAACAATCATATGTTGTTCATCATAAATGTGAAAAGGTGATGTGCGGGGGTGATCAATCAATCAATTTCTGTAAATAAAATTGTAGTTTCAAACATCGAACCTGTGTAGTAAAACTGCCTTATTTGTTTTACTGATTTATTTTTAAAACATTTACACCTTGAATAATAACATCCTTTTAAAAAATCTGATATGTTTTATGGTTAACATATCCAGAATGGGTTTATATGGCACACTAGAACCATTTCAGTTGATGACATCATCACTACTCATGTGTTCCATTGGGAAAAATGTCAAATCAATGGCCAGTGGGGGTTCTAGCAGGATCACAACTCTGGGAGTCCCAGTGTTAAAATGAAAATAGTTTTCAGCATCACTTATTAAACCTAAATCTGTTCCTCAGGCGTCCTTATCCATGGCCCCAATGAATATCTTCAGACATGGAGCTGATGAAGAAAAAGCAGAAACTGCACGATTGGTGGGTTTTTAAAAATATATATTTGTGCTTTTTGGTTTCCATGACCTTCCATTAGGTTGCTAAAATGCTAACTTTCCATATTTTCCTCTTCAGTCATCTTTTGTTGGTGCCATCGCCATCGGAGATCTGGTGAAGAGCACTCTGGGCCCAAAGGGGATGGTGAGTCACCTCAGAACCTGGAGCTCTGCTTCTGCTCTCTAAGACCAATCAGTTAGTTGAAATATCTCAGGTTTGCCTGGTGAATAACCTGCAGCGATCCTTCTGCAGGATAAGATTCTGCTGAGCGGAGGCGGAACGGTGACCGTGACCAACGACGGCGCCACCATCCTGAAGGCCATCGGGGTGGACAACCCTGCTGCAAAGGTCCTGGTTGGTGAGTGAATGTTGTTGCAGACAGGAACTTGTATCTCCAAAGCTGAGAAATTACAGCTTTTCCAGGTCTCTTCTGTTTAACCTTCCTGAACATTTATCATAACCCATAAAGCAACGGAGGCCCAACCCGCTCTCTAATCAGAACCTGTCTATGGGTTCTATGTTTCCAGTCGAGTAAATCTGTTTATAAGTTAGAGGGACACGACAAATTATACGATCAGAAGTTTGTGATGTTCAACAGATTCAGTAAAATATCTGCTTCCTGCTTGAGTTGTTTCAGGTCTTGATAATTATGGAAACGAGGAATAGAAAATGTTTTTGACTTCTAGACCTTGAAAGCTTCCATATTTTCTAGAAGTTATTTCAACTTGTCTATCCAGCTCTCCCATCATTAATCTCTTTCTGTATGGGGTGAATTTTGTTCCATTATTGGTGCAAAGAACACATTTTGCAAATTGAAGATTTAAAAATAAAACATCCGACCAAGAAATTAAACTAGGTATTTTCTAGAGTAACTTTTTTTTTTTTTCCTCTGATTTTAGATTTTTTTTTTTCATAATTTATTGAACATATTTTATATTTTCAAATAAAATTTTCCCCAAAATTTTTTCCTGTTTTCTATTACACTTTCTGATTAAATGTGACAAATTGATCACATTCTGTTCACTTCTGGGGGCGGGCTTCGCTCTGGTGTGAGATGTGAAGATGCATTTCTATTGGTCTGCTGGACGTTAGTAACAACATTTTTATTGGTCAAAAGGGAGCATTGGGATTGGGCTCAAAGGGAAGAGAATTTGATCTGGAAATCTTGATCTAAAAAAAGAAAGAGCACTTTATAAAACTCTGAAAACAATTCTTGAAACAAAATTAAAAAATAAAATCTGGAAAAAAAAGTAGAATACTAAGTTTCAAAGAACAAATTTAGTAATAAGAAATTATGAATTGATTAAACACTAAGTATTTCCATTTACAAAGTCTGCGCTTTGCTGGAAACAATAATGGAACAAAATTCCCTCCATAGCTCTGTCTGTCATCCCTTCATCCTTCTTCCATCCGTTTTTATCCATCCTATCAGACCCCATGTCTGTCCCCCCCCCAGCTCAATCTAGCACTGATACTTTCTAATTTTCTGTTTTACATTTTTACCTTTTTCTGTAAAAGTATCTGATATTTAAGAATAAACAGAAAATACAGAAGCTGACCCGTATTCGTTCTACCATCTCTAAGCAGAGGAACTGATGGGGAAGTTGTGTGTTTGCAGACATGTCAAAGGTTCAGGACGATGAAGTCGGGGATGGAACGACCTCTGTCACCGTGCTCGCCGCCGAGCTGCTGAGGGTAAAAACAATAACTGCAGCCTTAAAGGTTGATTTCATGCTGCTGCTGATAATCAGCTGTTTAATCCCCCTTTGCAGGAGGCAGAGCTTCTCATTGCCAAGAAAATCCACCCTCAGACCATCATTGCCGGGTGGAGGAAGGCAACCCAGGTGGCCAGAGACGCTCTAAGGGAGGGTGCGGCAGACCACAGGTGGGGAAACGTCTCTGAATCCATTCCTGCTGAGTAAACATCCGCTTTATGTAACCTGCAGATGAGCAGCGGTCCTGGTTGGTGAAACCTGGGACTGTGATAATCAGCCTTTAAATCTTCACACACATCAATATTTCCTTCTCCGTTTCTGTTGTGACGTGTTTCAATATGTAGAGCTTCAAACATTGAACCTGACACTCGTGTAACGACTTCTTTTCTCGTAAACAATCCGACTTTAACGCACATCAGCTGTGATGCTACAGCCATAGAAACATCAGCTTATATGGTGTTCGTTCTGCTTCCTTTCTGCCTGTTTGTACATTAAAAAAAATCACACGACTGTCTGTGTTTTACCAACAGCTGTTTTTTGTTAGGAGGAGCAGAACCCTGATAATTTTGTTAAGCCCCTGTCACACCGAGTTAGACCAGTTAGCCAGCGTCTGCCTGGCACCCCAGAATCTCCTAAAATGCTGAACTTTCTATGTATTTTTTCAGTTGTGGGCGTACACATTGAGTATTCATAACAAATCCAGAACTTGCGTCTGGCGGTCGCTCCGGCTCTTTGGAGTGATCTTATGCTTTACTTGGGCTTAACTGATTCTGTTTTTAGGAGTGAACTGAACACCTGTTTAAGAAGGCATTTTAATTCCAGTAGATTAAGTGTTGTTTTATGACCATCTCTTTTGTGACTGTAAATATATTTTATTTGTATTTAATTTTTGTGAAGCACTTTGTGACCTTTGTCTGTGAAAGGTGCTATAAAAATCAACATCACTTCCTTAACGAAGTTATGCATAACGCACGGCAACGTAATGCCCATGAAAACAAGCCAGTGTCCTGAGGGGGGCAGCGATGCGCCCGTGCTGCATAAAAAGATGTATTTGATCGGTATTAACCTGGCTGCTTTTAACCTCAAGTTACAAAGAATAAAGAAAAAGAGAGGTTTGCAGTCGCAGCAGATTCAGCGTCATGTAGGAAGTTTGTTGGTCGTGGGCGTGAACACAGGGAGGATCCATCACACTCACCTTCTCTCTCACCCTATGATGGGGATGAAGTCTGGAGGAGAACTAACGGTTCCCTCCCGTTAACTTCCTTTATACCAAAACGCTGCCAATACGTCATTAAACAGTAGCTGGGAGTTAGAAACACGTTCAGCTGTCTTCTGAAACACGACAAATACGTTGATATGCGTTGGAGATTAATTCTTGATAAGTTACGCACAAGTTACTCATAGATTTTGGATAAGCTAGACGCCACGACTTATAAGTAACTTGGACTTAATGTGTGTCAACAATCCGATCACTTGCCTGTAACTTATGTCCAACGTATGCCTGCGTTTTGCCAGGTTTCCCGTACGTCTGGCAAACGCTGGTCTAAATCGACATTGGATGACGGGGGCATAAACGAAAGAATTGCTTTGAACATTTCTGGGTTAAACGAGAAGTTTTAATATAGTAACTTGGTTAGTTTAGCAGGTCATGATTCAGCCACCGCCTTGCTTTTTTTTTTTTAGAAAGTTGTGACCTTTAACGACACAGCGAACAAAGACTTCAAACGCTGATCTGAAAACGGGTTAAAATATCTGAGCAGGTGAATAAGATGATCTGCTGCTGCTGCTTAAAATTAGATAAGATTAGATATTATACGCTACATTTGTTTTATTTTGTATCCTAACTTTAAATCTTGCCTTAGGTTCTGCTCAAATCAAGAGAAAATCCACTTATTACATAAAAAATGAACTTGCTTATGTTTCAGTTTTCTCAGAGGAAGAGTCATGGAAATTTGCTGTGAGCAGAATAAACTGATTTTATTTAAAGTACAAAAGGAGCAGAAAAGGCTTTTTATTTCCCCTGGGAAGCACAAATCTCAGACTGAGGATGTAAAAAGGATCAACAATCTCTTTCTTATGGGATGTGAAACTGTTGCTTTGTCTCCATAGCAACGACCCGGATCGTTTCCAGGAGGACCTGCTTAACATCGCCCGTACCACGCTGTCCTCCAAACTCCTGACTCATCACAAAGATCACTTCTCCAAGCTGGCCGTGGACGCCGTGATGAGGCTGAAAGGCTCCGGGAACCTGGAGGCCATCCACGTCATCAAGAAGCTGGGAGGAAGCCTCACCGACTCCTACCTGGACGAAGGTGAGGCGGACAGACGGCTCTCATTCCTGATTGGTCGCTGAGCTGTGATGATAATGTCTTTGGTGACTTCTGCTCAGGTTTCCTGTTGGATAAGAAGATCGGAGTGAACCAACCAAAGAGGCTGGAGAACGCAAATATCCTGATCGCCAACACTGGCATGGACACGGACAAGATCAAGGTAGGAAAACACGCCATGGGAGGGAGTGTTTTATCTGGTCTCTGGATGAAAGAATCAACGCCGGTTCATGTTCAACCTTGGTCAGATCTTCGGCTCCAGGGTCCGCGTCGACTCCACGGCCAAGGTGGCCGAGATCGAGCAGGCAGAGAAACAGAAGATGAAGGAGAAGGTGGAGCGAATCCTGAAGCACGGCATCAACTGCTTCATCAACAGGTAAAAAAAAACAGAATGCCGCCGTCCAAACGGATGGATGCAAACACTCCTGCAGGTTTTTCTTCGCTGGTATTCGGTAGCTTTTCTTCAGTTGGGGAACTGGGCATCAGAATTAGGAAAGGAAAACTAAGCCTGTGTCTGAACGTCCGCCCTAATCACCATGTAGTGGTTACGCCATTTTAAATGAGTGTCCAAACGTCTAGTCCAGAGGTCCCAGATTAGCGGACCGCGGTCCAGATCCGGGCCCACCTACTGGCTAATCCAGACCCAACCTGATTTCAAACATTTATAAATTACCGCATGTGGTCCGAAGGCAGTGTCCAATCTCACTTCCGCCGCTTCTCCTGTTAATATGGTAAAGCCTTCCAGAGAGTCGGGCTCCAGGCCACACGTGATCCAAATGATCCAATGAGCTGCTGTCAGTCTGGGTTGCTGCTGCTGCTACTTTTAGACACAGCAGGCAAACCTGTAGCAAGCCGGGCGATGGGAAAGAAGGAGAAGATAATGAGAAAAAGAGCAGAGAAAGTGTGGACTGCTAGAAGAACTGTGGTGAACTGGTGAAAGAAAAGTGAAATGGTGCTCTAAGATGACCCTGAACATTCACAGAGTGGGGTGTGAGAAGGAGGATGTTGCTGGTCAAACATGTGCAGCGTATCTGTCCAAAGCGATGCTCTGTTCAACCAGCGTTCCAGGCGGCTGGTTGATCAGAGAGCTGATTGGATCAGTCAGAAAAATAAGCCAATAAGTTTCAGTTTACTCTTTTACAGTCTCCTCATTTTGCAGCAGAAAGTGTATTCATGTCTAGTGAAGGTGAATGATGGAGTGTGCATGTATGGCGCACGGTGCGGCCATGGGCGTCAGCTGACCCAGTACTATACAGGGGCACAATAGGGCACCAAATAAAATGCGAGCGCACAGAGCAATTTTGGGCAATTATTTATTTTATAAAAACATGGGCACAGATAATTAATGCAAGCATTCAAGCAAATATTTTATGGCACTTATTTATTATTATAAAGCATCATAAATAAATTGTACTATAAGATTGTTATTTTCTGCATTATGAAATATCTACCTGAACCAAACTGAATTGAATTGGCCCTCTTGTGAACTTCACTGTATAACTCTAATCCACTAATGATGAAGGCACAATTTATCTTCATTAAGCATCTCCCTGAAATGAGTTTTATGAACTTGGGATGTCTGGTTGTAGTGGAGGCGACGGCGAACCGAGCAGTGAACATGATGTCAGTGCGGCTGAGGAGAAACGTGGCGAGAGAGATGAGAGCAGAGAGCAGGAGGAAATAGATTACTTTGCCCGTCCTGTTCCTTGTCTTTTACAAAACTTTTTGAATCACCACCCACAACAAAAGAACAAAAAATCCAGTTGTGCAAAAGGTATTCACCACTAAAAATGCAACCAACAGGAGGTGGCTCACATATTGTGAGAAATGTCATGCTTTATTTTGTTTTGTATGTATTGCATTTCAAACCTTGCTATTTCTAGTACTGGCTCAGCAGCAGGGCTCGGCACGGTTAAGTTGTGGCTCAGTCATCTCCTAGTTACAGTCCTGACTCATATTTTCCGCCGTGTCCGGCTTTGTAATTCACAGATCTCCTGTTCACAGCATAAACTTCTTCTCAGCCTTTCAACAATAAACAGCATCAAAAGAGCGTGGTGCGACCTGGGATGATGCTGAGCGGAGGATGATATCCAGGCATATAGAGGGCTGGTTATCCTCCCGCAGCAGTGTGTCGCACTGAGGCTTACAGATATTATTGATTTATGCCCAATATTGAAGCGTGGTCTGCACTGTTATTCCACGCCACAACGCAAGAGGGACGATCAGGAACTAGATGTGCGTCTAGATACGGCCAAGGAGGAAGTGGGGGAAAGTTTGTGTGACAACGGAGGGACATGAGGGTGAAAAAGAGCGGGGATCCAGATGGAAAAAGGGTCCCAGCGTTCTCGTGCACCTCGCTCTTCTAGCTGGTCCAGCTTCACGAGTTGTTTTCCACAATGGCGGTCATACAAACAAAACAAGCCGGTAAGGTACCAAACAGGAAATACGTATAGAGTAGAGCGGATGTAGAATAGACCAATCAGGGGCCTCCTGTCTGCGGTCACCTACAATTTTGGAGAGGTGCAGCAGAGTGTCTGTGGTAGGGGAGGGACACATTTGCATTCACTGCGACAAACACAAGACGACCTGGTTTCTGAGTATAAACCAGCCTTAAGTTTCTGAATGTGAGCCGCCATTTTATTTGTGTAATTCCCGCCTTGAGAGCTGTAGTATGGTGGACCGCTGATGGGAGGCGAGGAACCGTGTTAGCGTGATGTGTAAACGGTCATAAGAACTAAGCTCGGCACAGTTAACTGATCCAAGCTCTGAACTCTGCATGGATGGTTTTAGATGGGAAGTGGGGCATAGGTATCACGCCTTTATGGAAGATTAAATTTTTTCTGCAGGTCTGTATGTTTGTACTTCACTAAATGCATCTCCTCTTCCTCATAGACAGTTGATCTACAACTATCCAGAGCAGCTGTTTGCTCAGGCGGGGGTCATGGCCATCGAGCATGCCGACTTCTCCGGCGTAGAGCGCCTCGCGCTGGTTACTGGTAAGCTTCCTTATCAGATCCATTGGATGTTTTTCTGCTGCCTGGTTATAAGAACCGATGATGCTGTTTGGAAAAAATGACGGTTTGATGCATTGACCTCTAGGCGGTGAGATCGCCTCCACCTTTGACCACCCAGAGATGGTGAAGCTCGGGCAATGCAAGCTGATCGAGGAGGTGATGATCGGCGAGGACACCCTGATCCACTTCTCTGGCGTCGCCATGGGTACGAGCACGTAGATCCTCTTTGTTGTTTTTTTAGGAAGGAAACGCTTCTGGATTTCTAACCTGCTGCTGAGGAGATTTGGATGAATTGATGTGAAATTGTTTATTTCTAGGGATGAACTTGGACTCATAAGCATGTTGCTGTTGATTAGTTCTTGCCTCAGTTTGTTTCTGTGTCAGAGATGTGCTTTGCTGCGGTTATTAGATAGATCCTTTGGTTTGATTTCAAATCTGCTTCATAAATCCTGCAGGACTGCAGATCGACAGCAGCACTAAAGATCTGCACCTGAACACATTAAAAGCATAATGCAGACAAAAAACTGGTTTATTAAAAATATAAATAGGTGATCAAGGTCATGATTGTTTTCATTTTGCATAAATTTTTTTATATTTCTATAATTTACATACCTTTTTTAATAAGTTATGCCTTATATATATATATATTTTTTGCTGTCCTGTTGTTCCATACAGTAAAGATATTTGACCTTCTGCTGCAGACTGAATCTGCTTTTCCCCTAAAAGTCCGTCAGTAAGACTTTACCCTCTGACCCCGCCCTCCTCACAGGTGAGGCTTGCACCATCGTCCTGCGGGGGGCGACCCAGCAGATCCTGGACGAGGCCGAGCGCTCGCTGCACGATGCCCTGTGTGTTTTGGCTCAGACCGTGAAGGAGCCGCGGACCGTTTACGGAGGAGGTACGCAGTTTATATATTTGAAACATTAATTCCTTAAGATTCCTGACCTGTAGAGTGAAACACTCCAAACAATTTTCATTTGGTTTGAATTTCCTGAGTTTTTTTTGGAAGAAACAAAAAATCACCTTTTGAGAGGATTTAATTTGAGTGATTCAGTCAGAACGGAAGAGTATTTCCATCTGTCATCGCTAATCACCCCTCATCGACTCCCTATCGCCCCCACCAGGCTGCTCTGAGATGCTGATGGCGAAGGTGGTGAGCGATCTTGCTCACAGGACGCCAGGAAAGGAGGCGGTTGCCATGGAGTCTTTCGCCAAGGCTCTCCAGATGGTGCGTCCGTTTCTCTGTGAATCAAAGACTTTATGTGGAAAAGATTAAAGAGCAAAACATAATTCTGTTTGTTTCCTCCTTCAGCTGCCGACCATCATCGCCGACAACGCCGGTTACGACAGCGCCGACCTGGTGGCTCAGCTGAGAGCTGCACACCAGGAGAACAAGACCACATACGGTCTGGGTGAGTGGATCAGAACCAGAATCCTTGGCGAGTTTTTGACGAGAGGAGCTAACCGCAGCGTTCTCTTCCTGCAGACATGTCCGCAGGCACAATAGGAGACATGGTGGCGCTCGGAATCACCGAGTCCTTCCAGGTGAAGCGTCAGATGCTGCTGAGCGCCTCCGAGGCGGCCGAGATGATCCTGAGGGTGGACAACATCATCAAAGCTGCTCCCAGGTGAGAGTTAGTCTGATCTCTCACATCTGCAAACCTCTGCTCTGCCTGTTTCAGCTCAACTGATCGTTTTTGATTTTCTCTGCTGTTGCAGGAAGAGAGTCCCTGACCAGCACCCCTGCTAGAGCCGGCAGTCAGACGACAAACGGATGAGATTTATTTATCGCCTCTGTGGTCCACATTATGTTTCCCCTGTTAGTCACACCAGCGGCTGAAATCCCATCAGTTCGCAGCTTCGCTGTCCAGCACATCTAGAAAGGAAGTTTGGATGTTTTTTGTTTACTGAAATAAACAAAAGTGGAAAAAAAAAGTTGTCTGAGTCTCACAGTTTCCCAAAAGTTTGCATTTTAACTTCTGGTTTGAATTTAAAATGTTTGCTAAACTAGTGATCAAAAAAATGTTTTTGATATTTTTAATTAAAACCTAAAAATCATCTTAGTTCATTTTAATAAATTGAAATATCAGTGATGATCCTTTTTAGTTAAAAAGGAAAACCTTTTGTCCAAACCTGTTAATTGGATTAATTTTATCAATTTTTCCTTCCACTTAACTTTCCATTAAATACCCCATCCCCAGCTACGTTTTGTGGCTATGTTGTGCAGGATGTTGTCCTCTAGTTGTTCCTTTATAGCAGAAATTAAATTTATTTTCTGCTTCTGGTATAGAAGCAGAAAATAAAAGCAACTATAGCGCCTCCAATCACATCATCCAGACTGATTAAAAAGTTTCCTTAAAACCAGCTGATTGCACACAGTCATTGACTTTGTGGTATTTGTTAAGCGTGTAGAGACGGCAGACATTCCCCTGCAGATAAACTGCTGCTGTTTGATGCAGAGAAATAAAATATGGGATTAATTGGGGGGCCACATGCCGAAGGCATGGCCCACCTACTACTATTGCACATATTTATTCCGCGTATTATTATTATTATTATAATTCTCCCGTATACCCAAAACTTCGGCGCGTAACTAGTCCCGCACGGTTTGGCGGATCGGGCCCAAAGTTGGCACACGCGTCGGGACCAATGGGGTGATGTGTGCTTGTATAAAACTTTCTCATTAGTCCGAAGGTTTGCGAATTATTAGCGAAAACGTCGCAAAAAAATCCCATAGGAAATGAATGGGGAGAGGAAAAAAAAAGCATAAAAAACAGCACTTCACTGTGTCGGCATACATTCACCTAGAAAAACAGTTTGAAGCTCAGTTTGTAGATAAATCCTTCGTCTATTTAAAACTGAAGACGGTATGTTGATAACTGCTACGGTTTTTGTATAATCAGACCTCAAGCGCCACAAAGTTTTAGCAAAATCCAGCCTGCTAGAGTGGAGCAACTGAAAAGCTAGAGTGTGAGGCAGGCGTTTTTTAAACACAAAAAAACATTTTAAACTCGCCCTCACGGCCACATATTTATAGCTAGAGTCACCATTTTTGGTCAGTTTGTAGACTGAAATCTCTGGACCCACACAATATCTTCGGAATTACGGTAGGATTAATACTTTTCCTTAAAAACCCTCCAGACCGACCTAAAGTCGATGAAAATCAGAGCTGTTTTTCATTGGTTTTGGAGCAGAAGAGGGGAGAAAAACGAATCAGACTATGTGTTTTAAACTCGTCATAAATATTTTTCTGAATGACACACATACACCAAAGTTGGCATAGTTGGAGTCGAAGGATGACTGACGCTCACGGTGAAAAAATTTTTTGAATAACTCATACGGTTTTTGCTCAGCAGTCGTTTGTTCGGAGGACATTTTAAGCACCTGAAAGCTGAGTGACAGTGACCTGCTGCAGCTAGCTCAATTAGAAGCTTAGGTGTGATGAAACGTTTTTTCTTTTTCTTTCTCTTCCCATTCAGGTTGTAGATGACCTACAGCCATGAAAGTTACTCCAATCGAAGACAAGATATAGCTGTCGCTTAGATAAAAAGAATTTTTCAGATACCTTTTACGGTTTTTACTCAGCAGTCGTTTGTTCGGAGGGGTGCTTTAGCAGCTAAAAGGTGAGTGAGAGTGAGGTCCTGCAGTTAAAAGAAAGGGAGGAGCAGGTGGGCCAACCATTTTGTTTGTGCTTCGTTTTGGGTTGTGAAAGACCTACAGACATGAAGGTTACCCCAGTCTGAGACAAAGGATAGATGTTGCTTTCACTGAAAGAATTTTTCAGATATCTTTTACGGTTTTTGCTCAGCAGTCGTTTGTTCGGAGGGTAAGCACCTGGAAGCTAGCTGACAGTTAGCTTCTGCAGCAGCCTGCTAGAGTGCAGCTGCTGAAATCTTAGTGTGAGGCGGCCATTTTTTTCAGATCAAACATCTTATTCTCGCCCTCACGGCCACATATTTGGAGCTACAGTCACCATTTTTGGTCAGTTTGTAGACTGAAACCTCTGGACTCACACAATGTCTTCGGAATTACGGTAGGATTAATACTTTTCCTTAAAAACCCTCCAGACCAACCTAAAGTCGATGAGAGTTTCAGCCTTTCTCTATTCTTTTTGAGCTGAAGATGGGAGAGAAACGAATCAGACTATGTGTTTTCAACTCGTCATAAATATTTTTCTGAATGACATACATACACCAAAGTTGGTATAGTTGGAGTCGAAGGATTGCTGATGCTCATGGTGAAAATGTTTTTTGAATAACTCATACGGTTTTTGATCAGTAGTCGTTTGTTCGGTGCCGTTCTTCCCATACAAAAAAGCCTGGGAAGAAGAAACCAATAGTGAGTGCAGCTGTTGTCTGTGTCAGTGAGAGGCTCGTTAAGCGTTGTCAAGGTTACCAAGCTTCAAACAGATTTTACCTCTGCTGTTTTAAACAGCACATATTAATCTAATGGAGGGTGAAAGGACTGATTTAACATTGGGAAATGGATACTATATGACTGCTGTCCATGACACTTCCCTTGCCACTCAGCACTGATAGACTTTCAAAATAAGACTCCAGGGACCCTACAAAATAAAAGCCTCTATATTTTTTACATATATTTATTGCCCTATATGGCTCAACATTATGACCCAAACTCAACCCCGTTTTAGAGAATAGACTCTAGGAGACTGTTTAAAACACACCCTATAGCAAATTTCAAAATAAAAGCCTCCCATTTCCGCTTCATCTACTGCCCTAATAACATGGAAAAAGAGTGATTTAACGATTGGAAAGTAATCAACTATCATTGACGGGTCTGAACATTTTCTATAAACACAACTCTGTTGGACTTTCAAAATAAGACTCCAGGGACCCTACAAAATAAAAGCCTCTAGATTATACTAATGCATTAATTGATGCAAATGGCTCAACATTATGACCCAAACTCTTCCAGGTTGTTTTTATTAGACTCTAGTGACCTTTTCAAAACACACCCAGAGCAAATTTCACAATAAAAGTCTCCCATTTACTCTGTAATACAGCAACTATTCACCTAATAACATGGAAAACCAGTGATTTCACATTTGGAAATGGATTCTATATCACTGCTGGGCGTGACCCATCTTTTGATGCACATTCATGATAGACTTTCAAAATAAGACTACAAGGACTCTACAGAATAAAAGCCTCTTCCTTATACACACTTATACATTCTGGCATATTGCTCATTGCCATTGGTGATTTCATCACTGCAATGGCTCTTAGAAGGCGGGCGGAGCCCGCCAATGGTAACAGGCGGGCGGAGCCCGCCAAAGGTGATTACATCACTGCAATGGCTCTTAGCAGGCGGGCGGAGCCCGCCATTGGTGATTTCATCACTGCAATGGCTCTTAGAAGGCGGGCAGAGCCCGCCATTGGTGATTTTTTTCTTCACTGAGATGGATCCCAGAAGGCGGGCGAAGCCCGCAAACTGGGCTTTACCCACTGTGTTTCAATATGGACAACCCATATTACCCTTGTGCATCATACGCTGTGCACGTCTATTTCCCAGATTTCAGCACAAGTGGCACACAGCTCTCTTTGCCCATAAACTTGCCCTCTTTCCTTCCCTCAGCAGCCCTCAAAGGCGTAAGCAGTTGGTCTGGGGAGCCCCGAAGTCACTTGCCAGGGCCGTATTGGCCCGGTTCCCCAGACGGGCAGTAGGTGGCCCCCCTCAAAATTTCTTTAGAAATTTTCTAGTTCACAATGTTCCCTTCTCCTCAGAGCAGAGTTCATCAGCCTGATGTATAAACTCCCAGTGGGCTGTGGAGGTACTGCAGGGAGAGATTGATATTTTACATCAGTGTTCCTTCAAAGATAAAAGACATGTTATTAGAAGTAGAAGTAAAATCCATTTTTTGTCACTTTTAGACAGGTATTGGACATTTGCATTAATACCTGATCACTGTAGTGTTCTGGATTTATTTGCTTGTGTGATATCAAGTGAAACTTGTAAAACCATTTGGCTTAAATAGGCTAAATCCTCCTCCTCAGCCCTCATCTGTCGCTAATACCTTCATCAGCAACATCATCCCAGACCCCTAAAACTGGCTGGCTAGATCAAGTAGTAAGTCACCGTCCCACATACAGAAAGCCTGGTTCATATCCCAGCTGGAGGGAATGAGCTGCCAGTGTGGGTCCTTAGGCAAGACCCTTTATGCTAATGCCTGCTTTAGGCAGTGGTTCGGGTATAGGGCTTGGAGGTTCTGAGTCCGAGCCCCACTCCCAAGGACTGCCACTCTGGATCTCTGACCCCTACACCAGAGGTATTCAACAGGGGCTCCACGACCCCTAGGGGGTCCACAGAAGATACTGCATGGGGGTCTCGAAAGTTTTGCAATTCCCTCAAAACTTCCTGCAATTTTTTCCACTCATTGAAATGTCTTAAAATCCACATTAACATGAATTCAACACACTGTAGTAAACAGATAAATGGAGGCAGAAGGTGTCTTTCAGTCATCAATGCACACATTCAGTGACACACAGGAGCTCTTTCAAGCTGGACACCGTTTCATTCACAACACCTGTCCATCAACCAGGAATCACAAATACTTTAATAATCCCAGGGAGGAATTACTTTCATTACATTACTCCATCTGTAATAGAGTGACTATAGGACCAGTTTGATATAACATTTCATACAATATATATAATTAGGGGGTCCTTGACCTGGCAAACATTGGAGACCCCTGCCCTACCTTGCTCCCTGTGCGCCGCACAATGGAAGCCCACTGCTCCCTAAGGGGATGGTTTAAATGCAGAGAGTTAATTTCATTGCTATCTACTTGTGACAGTATAATGACAATACAAACGCTGGGGGCTGGAAATTTACAAATAACCTTTGTAAAACTCTTCCTGTGAATGTTCAGGGCAGCAAATCTTCTGTTTAGATTGTGTCTAAATTCTTACAGCAGGACAGATTAAGATTTGTCTTTTTTTTTCCACACCCAATGGAGCCGTTTCCAGGAATTTCCTTCATCTGGCTTCAGTTGGTTCATATTTTTTCCTAATAAATCTGCAGCATGATGACTTTCTTTCCTTTTTCTGAATTTGCTCTGGATTATGAAAGGAAGGTTCACCTTTCTGTCTGATGCAACATTCTTCCTTTGTAGGTCACAGTGACTGAGACCTCACTGTGTCAACACACCTGGACGTTACTCCACCAAACTGTCAACAGAACAAAGCGATCCAGATTCACCAACATTCGGTCCTTTATGGAACCGCTTTCTGTTTGTGTTCTATGCGGGTAACACAACTGTCAAAATATGTATGCCGAGGTGTCTGAACTCGTGAATTAAATCAATAATTTAGTATTTTAACCTTACCAACTCATTCAAACATGTGACGTCAGATGTTTAGAAGCTACAAAAACAAGTTAAAAGTGATTGTAAAAATAGAAGCACAGATTTTAAAGTATGAATCACAAATTTAGGGAATGTAAGTTTGATTCGTAATTGTAAATTTGTTGTTCGTTCTCAAAAATTTTTGATTTGTATCTATTTGTGATTCATACTCATAAGCATGTGATTTAATTTTGTGTTTTTTGTTTTTTTTTAACAGTATCCTATCTGGCAATGTGGCAATAAGAATAATTGTCTTGATGCCAAAAAGAGCCAAAGAGGCTTTACTTTCACAAGAGGAGCAGTACGGCTATCGCCGTAGTGTTCCGCTTGATTTATGCATATAAATTGCTTTATTATAATTGATGCAGAGAGTTTTACAGATTATATGGACACTGCAATGTAAGTAGAACAGGAAAGGAAAAACAGAAAAAAGGATGAAAGAAAGAGGAGATAAAAGGGAGATGACGATAAAACATCTTCAGTCTGCTTCATCACCTGCAAAGAGATGTAAAAGAACAGCATCTAACTTCTAACATTGCACCCTCACAGATGAAACATCTGATGTCACATGTATGTAAGATCTGACGACTAGGAGCAAATACAAATTTTACAGTTCTCCACATTTATGGACTCATTTGAAAAAATCTGACCTAGGCCTATATTTTTGAGAGTTATCTTCCCCCATAGATTCCACCAGTTTGGAAAATCTACAGACGGACATTCTTTCCCATTCTTTAGAAAACAGTTCCAGCTCAGTCAGGTTAGGCCTGGGCTTAACCTGGGCTAGGACATGTTTGATGCTGCTGAGACGCCCCAGACTTAAAGTCCTCTGCAGGTTGTCTTTCTTAATCTAAATCCATTCTTTATCAAATAGAGCTGCTTTCCTTTGTGCCTTTTTTAAACAGTTAGCATTACCCCTGGGTTTTTTTTGTTCATTGCAGAAACTTTTCTTTCACCACTTTGCATCTTGAAGGTGATAAACTCTTAATGTGCTTATTCTCTGTTGAATAAAAACAAAACAGAAGTAAGACTAATGTTTGTTATTTGCAGAGCCTGGAGTACCCAGAGTTAACTCATGCATGCACGGGGAAACCATGCAGAAAAACCTCAGGCTGGGATTCAAACACTGTGCAGTCCTGTGTATGATGTTCAGTATTACAAAGCTGGCGAGGTTACTTAGATGAACCTGGGTGCTCTTTCATTTAGAGTCCAACTGGAACAGATGAGGTAACATCCAGAGACTCTTTTTTTTTTTTTTGTTTGTTTGTTTGTTTAGATCTGGAAGGTTTGCAAAATGTTTCCATTTGCAGGATCTAAATTTAATCTCTGGATGCAGCTGCAGTGTTTTTCCACTTTTCTCCTGAACGTGCATCACAGAAGCATGACGGTTGATCAGCGTAAAGATACCTTCTTATTATTGCATCTTTTACACAACTTCATGATCTTTAAAATTTGGAAGAACTTTTTTTCTCTCCACTTATTCTGATTCTTGGGGAAAGAAACTGCATCTTTCAGATACATGGTCGAATATTAAAGTGTAGCTCTAAAAGAGTTTTATTCTCTGTTAGCAGCTAGAATTTGAAGTCTTCTGAACAGATTGGTTTGATTCTCCACAGAGAGCAGCTGATTTCTGTTTAAAGGAGGGGTTTCTCCCTTTTGTATGACATCCAATCAGAGCAGCCAGTTGCTCTGATAAACCTTTGGCACATCTGCTGACCAGCAGTGTGTCGCACTGATCTGGACCGACATGCTGAGGCTGCTGCTCCTGCTGCTGTCCACATGGATGGGCTCTGCCACGGTCAGGTAGGAAAACTAACACTTTGCATCCAAACTTCTGCCTGGATTTCCAATTTTCCTCTTTTTTAAAGGTGAAGGAAGCTAAGCCAGCTGAATCCTTTCTTCTGTATTTAAAGCTTTTAAAATGAAAATAATTCAGTTTTTCCTTGAAAATCATTGATGAAAGAACCTCTGACTGCTTTGATGCCCCATATAAAGACTTTCGAACTGGATGAGCTGTTTTTAACAGGGACATCAAGTTTTCAGGGACCTAGACAAAAGCAGCATGTCACATCTTAAAGGTTTATCTCATCAGGGTTCCTCTGAGGCGGGTCCCCTCCATCCGTACTCAGCTGAGAGCCCAGGGCCTGCTGGAGGAATTCCTGAAGGACCACAGACCTGACATGTTTAACCGGCGCTACGCTCAGTGCTTCCCACCCGGGACGGCGTCACTCAGGCTCGGACGCTCCAGTGAGAAGATCTACAACTTCATGGATGTAAGTGAAGGTGGACCAGGACCAATAAGAATCAGGGCCAATTTATTAAACGGGAGGGAAATCTTTTCCACTGTGACGACAAACAGTGATTCACATTTAAGAATGGCCTAGTCAAAGTCCAGACCTAATTCCAAGGAAGTCTGTGGCAGGACTTGATGCTTTATGTCCAATTGGACTGAGTGTCTTCAAAAATGCAAAACAGAAGGAGATAAAGACCAAACCACAATTTTATTTTATTTTATTTTTAAAGACTTTAAAAGTAGTTTCCTTCCACCTGATGGTTATGCTCTAACTTATATATCATATTCTCATCATTACACAGACAAAGATGAGAACTTTGAATGAATTTGACTCTATGGTCTGGTGAACTGTAAAGTGCCTTGAGATGACGTGTTGTGAATTGGCGCTATAGAAATAAACTGAACTGAATTGAATACAATTTTTGTTAAATAATTTAGAGTAGCTTAAAAACACCTATAGAGGTCACTGTTTTCTAGATTTATCTCTTTTTTAACAACAGGCCGTTGTGGATCAGCCTTGTTGCCTGTTATCACGTACATCTTCAATGGTACAGAGATCAGGACTTTATAACATACTATCTAAAATGTCTACTTTGTTGACTTTAAACATCTAGAAGAAGCAGTTGTTCTTAGCTTTATTTCCCTGGCTGACAGGGCCGGACTGGGAGATTTTTTGAGGCCAGGAGTCAGTCATGAAACCAGGCCCCCCTTAGGTAGTAAAATAAAATAGGGCTGGGATCTGTTTTGCTTTGTGAGGACCCAACTGAAAAATTAAACAGGCTTTTATCAACGAAAAAGTAAGTTTATTTTTGGTATATTTGAGTTCACCTTCAGCTGTGACAAACATCCAAACCAAGCAGAGGAACAGACTGGATGTAGAGAGCAGCGAGGGATCAGCTGTTTTTCACACTGAGCTATTAGAGCTCATCAGAGCAGCTCAGGTGTCTTGATGAAAACAAAGTAAAACTAATTAAGTCAGTCTGTCTCTAATTTTTGTTCCCAAATCATCATGTTTAAATGTGATTATAGGACCGCTCCCAATTTTATAAATACAGGTTTATAATATGGTTTTATTTTGTATTTGTTTTGATTCCTTACTAACTTCCAGGCAACATATTTATGGTCTTTTTTTTTTTTGTTTATACATTTATAAAAATTAAATGCTAAAAGCTCTCAGTTTACTTTCCCCAGACATTCCTCCACCTCTGCTTGGGAAATCCGAGTTGTTCTGAGTCCAACAACATCTATAACCTTGTCCACAAGTTCTAGGAGCATCCCCTGGTCCTCCTCTTGTAGGTATGTGCCTGAACCACCTCCTGAGAAAGACGTATCCCGGTGGCATCTGAAAAAGATGTCCGAGCTACCTCAGCTGACGTCTCTTGATGTGGAGGAGAAGCGACTCTACTCTGAACCTCAGCTCAGAACTCCTTAACTCTAATCTCTAAAGGACTGCCAAGCCACCTTCTGGAGAAAATTAGTTTCAGCCCCTTGTGTTCAGGATCTCATTCTTTAGTCATGATCCAGATTTCATGGCATAGGTGAGGGTAGGAATGTAGACAGACCGGTAAGGCAAGAGCAATGCCTTTTTGCTCAGCTCTCTTCACCACTAAAGACCGAGTCCCACCGTATTGGCAGCCGCTCCAATTGATCTATCAATCTCCCAATTCATTCTTCTCTCACTTTTGAACAGGAGACTAAGATACTTTAACTTCTCCACTTGAGGCAGGAACTCTCCTTCGACTCAAACCTTCCTTCAGTGCTCTGAAACCCTTCCATCAGGCTATTTTAAATGCCTCTGGTAGGCCCTCCAAGGCAAACAGGCTCTGGGTGACAGGCCAGACACAGAGCGGTTCAAAAAGCCCTTAAAATGACAAAGGGATTGAGGCTTGTGACGTTGGCCCGTATGATGATACCTCACCTTGAAGCCAGGCCTGGATTTGGGGTTTGTCGGTGAACACCTGGTGATTGGGTTTCTCCTTGCCAAACCAGGCTGGGCCAATCCCCAAACCGCCAACCCTGAAAGAGTGATGTGGGCCAACCCCCAATGGGCCCATCACCTATAGGGGGAACCATGAGGGACCAGTGCAAAGAGGATTACAGTAGCAGGCAGAAGCAGATGTGAACCAATCCATGGACACTTGAACTGGCTGGACAACCCCTTTCATTTTCACCAAGGTCCATACCTACCTTCCTGAAGTCTTGGCTGGTTTCTGGTGTTCATCAGCATCTTTCCCTCTAATTCAGTGAAATGCTGTGAATAAGCCTATCATAAAGACATCATTATCATGCTTTTCAATACAAGCCATTGTTGCATTGCTTTGGTGTGGTCTGCTTTGGCTAGTATTTTATTATTGTACAAAAGATGACAAGAACCTTTTCTGTAGAATCAACTAACCTACTGCATTTCTGATGATTCAGATATGTTAGGGTGCAAATAATTTTTTGATTGGTTGGACTCAGTTTTCTGAATATTGAAAGGGAATAGTTATTTCAAAATAAATGTGTTAGAGTTTAGTAGGTTCATTTGTTGGTGTGCGAATATGTGGCAGAGGTCTGGTTTGGTAAACGCTGTGCTTTTGCATCCTAGGCCCAGTATTACGGCGAAATCAGCCTGGGAAATCCACCTCAGAACTTCTCAGTGATTTTTGACACCGGGTCAGCTGACCTCTGGGTCCCATCTTCCTACTGCGTCAGCCAGGCCTGTGGTATGACATTAAAGGCTTGCAATTTACCCTGTTCAACAGTGCCAGATACCTTTAGTGTCTGGATTAGAGTTTGTTATTCTTTTATTAGAGGTAAAGAGATGTTCTCCGGTCAGGACAGCATGACTTTGATTCAGTTTGTTGCTAACTGATAAGAAGTTCAAGGTCTGTGTGTTTAAAGGAACATTTGAACTGAGCCTAATTTTGGGAGCTTCTCTCCCTTTTCACAAAATAAAAAAATGAAGTTTATTTGACTTTGATGGAGTGAATCTTTGTCCTCTTATGTCATGAGTTGGTATCTGACTGTTTCCAGCGTTGCATCGGCGTTTCCAGGCCTTCGAATCCAGCTCCTTCCGCCATGACGGAAGAACATTTGGAATCCACTATGGATCGGGGCACCTGCTGGGAGTGATGGGCCGGGACACGGTGAAGGTTAGTCCCTAGTGGATCTCTTTTTACTTAATGTGAACGGGAACTGAAGTGTAATGTTCCCCTTTTTTTAATGTGATTTGTGCTAGATAGGGGAGCTGACCACCTTGAACCAAGAGTTTGGGGAGTCCGTGTACGAACCTGGTGCTACGTTTGTAACGGCAAAGTTTGACGGCGTTCTGGGACTGGCCTACCAGTCATTGGCAGAGATCCTTGGAAATCCTGTCTTTGACAACATGTTGGCACAGAAGCTAGTGGACGAGCCAGTGTTCTCCTTCTACCTCAGCAGGTGCTTTTTATGCTTGGAGATCCTCAGAACAGCATCCTCCCAGATGGCCAATTTGCTTGATCTCTATGCATTAATTTGATGTTCCCACTTGTTTAGTGTTTAAAGGACACAAAAAAAGGTCGTCCTTATGTACCCAAGCAACACCTTTCTAGTTTGGTTAGAGCATTTCCTATTTAATTGACTCATTTGAGACAAATCTCCACTAATTGGTCCAACCAGGAGTTCTAGTTTAGGAAACCGGTCTACAGTGCTTCATAGAGAAGCTCTCAAGCATTAACGCCAGCTTGATACTGATTTTGAGAAAGTCCTGAAGATAACTACAGACAATCCTGTATTGCCTCTTTGTTTTTTTAGAAGTAGATAATCTCTCACATGTTCCTTGAAAGGTTTATTCAAGAACAGCCAATCTAACCATGTTGAGAGATGTCATAAAGCTAGTTTTTGATTCATTCAGTAAAAATTCTATAATAAGAAAAACTCCAGTCAAGAATTGCGGTTGTAGAGTCATGGTATTTATTGTATATAAATTATATGAATCACTGATGGGGATTTTTATCTACAGGAGAACGAAGACCAGCGTCCCAGAAGGAGAACTCCTGCTCGGTGGAATAGATGAAAGTCTGTACACTGGACCAGTCAACTGGCTGCCTGTAAGCGCCAAAGGATACTGGCAGATTAAGATGGAAAGGTGACTTTTTCCAACAGTATTATATGTAAAGGCAGGTGCAATTTATTCCACCACCACTAGATGTCAGTATGAAATGATCGTGTTATAGTGTGGCGGTGCAAGGCGTGAGCTCCTTCTGTCCTCGTGGATGCCAGGCCATTGTTGACACTGGAACCTCCCTCATCGGTGGACCAACCAATGACATCCTGACTCTGCAGCAGCTGATCGGAGCCACGCCCACAAATATTGGAGAGGTAAAGCTGCTCCTAATGAAAGAACACTTGTAGAAACAGCTGTTTTTATTAATTTATCCCTTATCAATCAGCCACAGTGACCTAAGCTAAAGTAATGACTCTGAACCCTGGATCTCAGGCTCCACAGGCATTAAGGCTGATTATACTCAGAAACGAGACCCTCTGCCTGTGTGTCGCAGTTAACGCAGATATGCCCCGCCCCTTTCCACAGACACTCTGCTGCACCTCTCCGAAATTGTAGGTGACCGCAGACAGTGCCGCAGACAGGAGGCCTCTGATTGGTTAAATCTACATCCGCTCTACACTATGCGTATTTCCTGTTTGGTACCTTACCGGCTTGTTCTGTTTGTATGGCCGCCATTGTGGAAAACGACTTCTGGAAATGGTCCAGCTAGAAGAGCGAGGTGCACGAGAACGCTGGGACCGTTTTTCCACCTGGATCCCCGCTCTTTATCGGCCTCACGTCCCTCCGTTGTTGTTCAAACTTGCCCCTTATGTATTTTCACTGCCTCGTCCATATCTAGACCCACAGCTTCTTCGTGATTGTCCCTCTTGCGTTGTGGCGTAGAATAATATAGCGCAGGCAGTACTTTAAAATTGAGCAGAAATCTAAAATATTTGCGTCATACCTGAGACAAGCTCATTGCGACACACTGCTGCGGGAGTATAACCAGCCCTTTAGTCTTTTAGATTATTTCTTGCTGCTACCAACCAGTTAGATAAATGGGTCATTAAAAGGCTTCTGCAGCATCAATGGCTGAGGAGGTAAAGCAATCCATTAAACCAGGTGTGCTGGAGCAGAGATTCATCTAAATCATGACAGTCTGTGGGCCCAGAGGACCAGGCATGAGAATCAGTTCATCTTCTGATATACAACAAATTTCTGATGCAGCTTTTCTTCTCCTAATGTGTTTTTTTCAGTTTCTCATTGACTGCGGCAGATTGTCCAGTTTGCCTCACGTCACATTTCTGTTGGGAGGGAAGGAGTACACCCTGACATCAGAGCAGTATGTCAGAAAGGTCAGGATGTTTTCTTCTCTTCCTTCCCCCATGCATGCTGATTGACAAAAACACAGAAATAGTACGATAGAGTGCACTCCATCACAAAAACAGAATAAAATCTGAAAGGGAGAAACACTGAATGCTACGTTAAAAAAGGGCCTAGAAAATTTGAATCTTAATTCTAGCGATGCAGAAATTCCGCCTTAAGCTTCCTCCTTGTTTTTCTTTATCCATCAGGAGACGTTTGGAAACAGGGATCTGTGTTTCAGCGGCTTCCAGGCCATTGATATTGTCTCCCCTGAAGGTCCACTCTGGATCCTAGGAGATGTTTTTCTGACGGAGTACTACAGCATCTTTGACAGAGGACATGACCGTGTTGGCTTTGCTCAGGCTAAGCACCCTGTTGAATGATGAGTACCTTTCTCATGCAATAAATGTAATTTGCTGAGGTCCTTCTACCAGAGGAACCTTCATTTATAACAAACGACTAATACTCAAAAGCTATTGTTGGATGTGGCCAAAACCGTCAAATTCTAACGATTTTCTTGCCCTGTCAAGAAAATGAAAAAAAAAAAAAAAAAACAAGCTTCACACCAAGAGGGGGAGGTTTGCTTCTTTGACCCCCAGATTGCCATATTAAAGACTGCAGTTTCTCCTTTGGCTACTAGATGGCAACCAAGACGTCTCTATCTCAGCAGATGATAAACATGAACAGAAAAGCATCCACAGATTTAGCTTCTGCCACTTCTTCTAATTTTATTTAGAATTATTAAAACCTGTCAACCAAGCATGTTGTTTCCTTTTTCTTACATTTCTTTTTTCACCTTCTGCCTTTTTTCTATTCTTTTATCAAACCTTAGTGCAGCTTCAACATGAACCATAGAGATCCTATCATGAGGAGTTATAAGAGATTCATTTGGTCTGAACGCACCAGGTCCTCCTTTAAACCCAAACTCCTGACTTTTAAATATGTGTCGAGAGGCTGGCAGACCCACGATTTAAACCAGAACATGTTAAAGATCCATCCCCCTTACTCTGAAGAAAACAACAGCTCCCATCGGGTCTAGCTGTTGCCAGTTTATCTGGTCATTAACCACCTCTCATTTCTTCTCCAAACGTTCTGGCTGAGAGTTTGTATCATTGATTTTCTGGTTCTGGTCCGTTTCTTCCATCTCCTTGTCTTCCCTGCCTGCCATTCCCTGAAACTCAGTGTCGTAATCCGGCTCTGGCAGCTGAAGCGTGTTGATGGTTGGACTGGGTGATCTCCGGCAATGATGGCGACCCAGGCCTCTCTTCCGGCGTCCCAGTCCCTTTGGACTCGGTAGGCTACGGACTGACGCCTTTGAAGTCTGCCTGGAGAACTGCAGTGAGAACTGACGTCCCCTCGGCCTGATTGGGGGGCGACTCTTGGCGTTGACGGTCGTCCAGCGGAACTCCCTGGGTCCCAGCTGAGTTGGAGAACAGCATATGGAGCCGGTTCTAGAGAAACTAGAATTGGAGCAACCAAATACACAAGATTAACTGTTACTTTATGTCTGGACTTTGGCTAGACCACTTGAAAAGCACAAGTTCTTTGTGTTCATAGTCACTAAGATGACGACTTGCTGGTGTTGTGAGGTCGGGTGTTTCTCCTTTGCCGCTGCTGATACCAGAGAACTCCATCATGTTCTTTGTGTCAGCAGAGGAGGCCAAGGTTTACCCAGTTACTCCATCCTAAGGTTTTGCTGTATAAGGCAGCAACTTCAAGCATTTAGCGGCTTAATCCAACAATTGCATGTATGGAAGTGAAACAGTCTCATTGAAATCTGCCTTTTTTGTACACAGAATTTTAAACGCTGTATTTTTTTTACACATTGAATTCCTTAAATGTAATTTTCATCTGGTGAAAATTCAGCTGCAAAAAATTTCCCTGCAAAAAAATTTGCCTGGCAAGCAAGGCAAAGCAATCTACACTGGATGCAGTCAAGCAGCTAGCCAATGAAAGTAGCTCATTTTTTTGTATCTGTATTGTTTGCAGGCAATTTTTTTGCAGCTAGTCTTTTGCAGCTAAACTTTTTGCAGCTGAACTTTTTGCAAGCAAATTTTCTGCAGCTGAATTTTTTTCAGGCAAATTTTTTGAAGCTGAACTTTTTGCAGGCAATTTTTTTTATCAGTTATGAATTCAGTGTAAGTAATTCAATGTGTAAAAAAATCAGTGTTTAAAATACGATGTTAAAAAAATTCAGTGTTTGAAATTCGGTTTACAAAAAAAGGCAGATTCCAAATGAGACTATTTTTCTTCCATATGCATGCAGTTATTCTCTAAGGCTTACTGTAAAAAGCTGCTTGAGATGTTTAGCAATTCTTTTAAAGCTATGAGGGTTTCTTTGTTCAGGGCACAACCAAAAAATTATTGCAAAAATGAATTGATACAATTAATGAATGTTTTAAGAAAACAATTGCTAAAACAATAAAACATTTGATCACCTTGTTGTTTCCATGCTTGGTGGCTCTTCAGTGGGGGAGTGATCCAAACCATTTTGATGTTTCCCAAATGAATCCCCATTGTGAGCGGCGTTAGAGAACAATGGTGGGCTGACAACCAGTCGAGGAAAAACAACAGAGGACGAACTCTCAGGCGATGGGGGATTGCTGTTGACCTCCCTTAAGGTGGACAGGGTATCAAGAGACGACGGAGGGACAGCTGAGGAGGAGGGGGGCGCCATGTCCGCTGAACCTGGATTAGACCTGATAGAATGCAACCCAAATGCGTTATAGTTATAAAAACATTTGGACGTCTCTCTGTAAATCTGCTTTATTCTGCCTTGAAACACCACAGACATTAAGCAACCTCCAGCAGAGCATTGCTGTTCATGGGACTCTAATGCACCAATACCTGAAGTCCACGAAGAAGCTGCTGGTTCCATCGCTGCTGTGCCTTTTGAAGACGGGTCGAGGATGTCTGAGATCAGGAGGTTCCTGAACACTAAGGAGGCGTCGGACCCGACCCAGAACCTAGTAGAGATGGACCGCTTTAGACATGAGCTCTTCAATTCCCTATTTTTTTTTTTTTTTTTTAGCTCTGAGGTGTTTAATTATGGGGGGTGTTGATTTATCCTCACTTCTTATCGCTTGGTTTTGTTACTTTATTTTCTAGCGTCAATGCGCATGATATTAAACCTCAGTCTGTCCAAATATGTTAGAACAAACGCACATAGAAAGGTCTTATGTGGTTAGGGCCCTCTCAAACCAGCGTATGCCTGACGTCCCAGAATCTCCTAAAACGCTGGCATATGCAGAATTTTCTATGTATTTTTTCAATTTTGGGCGTATACATAGAGTATTCAAAATGAGTCCACAGCGTACTTCCAACAACAGCCTAACTTTTGCATTACGCACTGCAATGTACAGAAAGAAAGATTTGAAGTTGCAGCAGATTCTGTGTCATGTCTAAGGATCCATCACACTCACCTTCTCACGCACCCTATGATGTGGATGAAGTCTGGAGGAGAACTGAGTTTCCTCCTGTGAACTCCTTTATACCAAAACGCTGCAAATACACCATTATACAGTAGCTGTAAGTTAGAAACATGTTCAGCGCTCGTCTGGAACACGTCAGATACGTTGATATGTGTTGGAGATCAGTTCTTGATAAGTTATGCATAAATTATGCACAAGTTACTCATAGGTTTTGGATAAGCTAGACGACATGACCTATGACGACATATTTCACCAATCAGATAACTTACCTATGCCAGTGTATGCTCATATGTGAGCATACATTAGGAAACTTTCAGCATGCTCAAAATTTCTCTAAGTACTCCCCGTATGTCGAGTTGTGCCAGTGTATTTCAGCGTGCTCATAACCTATACAAACCTACCCATAACTTATCCAACCTATGCCAGCATTTTACCAGATTTTGCGTTCGTCAGGCATACTCTGGCCTAAATCGTCAAGGTGTGACAGGGGCTTTAGACTGTTTGATGTTTCACTGAGATGCACTAACCTCACATTAGGGACAAATTATAAGTATTAAACTTTATTTAAACAGATGGAAAACTTTACCGACTCTTGTCGCCGAGTCAAAAAGGGCTCCTGTTGCTGCGACTGACAGTCTGAAACCTCGAACTCATCAAGCTGCAGGATGTCAGACAATCTGCAAGAGTGATTCACATATAAATCGTTATTGTCCTAATAAGGATAAACATGAACTAATAAAGCATGCATCCTCTAGAGTCTAGAGGATTATGGGTGTTGTACATCTGTGACAAACTACGCTCTGCATTAGTAACACGCACAGGCCGGCAATCTGGGCTGAATATGTAAAAATCATGATTAAATGGTTTATTTGACCCCATGTCGGTGGTGGAACCGAGGAAAGAGGGAATGCAGTAATCTGCAGCAGCCAGGGTGTACGGCGGCCGAGCATCGCTGTCGTTCCAATACACGTCTTTGGTCATCTGAGGAAGGTTCATGTGCATCTCGTCCACTGCCAGCAGGGACACCTGAAGAAACAGGTGAGCAAAAAATGAGTTTTAACAGTAGTTTTTATGGCAGCGAAAAAGTGAAAGTGGCTTTTTCACAAATTTATAGAAATTATATTTTATTAGTACCAGCATATAATTTCTAAAACATGGTTTAGTTTCTGAATGTCTCCATAGAAAAAACAAAGTTAAACAGATTCTAAAAATGTCCCTTTATATGAAAGAGAATCCAGAAAACAAGTTTTTCAATTGCTGTTTTGATAACATGATTTTTATTATAATTAACTATTTTTTTCAGTTTACAATTATATAAAAACGTTGTTTTATATATATATATATATATATATATATATATATATAAAATTGTATTTTTATATATATATATATATATATAAAATTGATTGGTCTATAGCATATGTTTTTAAACTTTAGACTGGCCTATAGGTAAATTCAATGTAACGTAGAAAAATAACTCCTTCTCCATCCCTCAACATTTTTTCCAAGTCAAGCCCCAGATCATTCAATATTTATTAACAGTGATTTTTTTCACAATTTTCATCTTCTACAATTGTATTCAACATCCAAAAGCCCCTTATGCAGGGTCGGTCTGGCCATCACAGGAAGATCTAGCGCTGGCCTGCCTGGCTGCTTGCCTGTTTGTGGCTTGGCCTGCTTACATCGGGCTACCATAGATGGCTCTGTTAGGGTCAAACCTACGAGGGCTGTTCAATAAGTAATGCCCCTGACCCACATCCAGATGTTTGATCGAGCTGAAATTTTACATGTGACGTTATTTAAATCTCTATAGATTAAACAGCAAAATTACAGCTCTGAACTATTTGTGGTTTCTGACTTACAGGTGTTCAAACTGAGTAAAGTCTGAAATGGAGCCTGTTGAGTGTCGAGCAGTGATCCGGTTTTTCTATTGGAAAGGATTCACAACACAGTAGACTGAAATTATAGTAATTTATGGTGATTATGGCCGTTATATGACCTTGCAAAATGTTTTACAAGGTTATATTATTGGACATTATCACCATAAGTTACATTCATTTGATCCAGAGTCTCCTATTGTGTGCGTCCTTTCAAATGCAAAAACTCAGACTTGACTCAGTTTTAACACCAGTAAATCAGAAACCAAAATTAGTTCAGAGCTGTAATTTGCTGTTTAATCTATAGAGATTTAAAATACTTCACATGCAAAATTTCAGCTCGATCAAACATCTGGAAGTGGGGCAGGGGCATTACTTATTGAGCGCCCCTCGTATGCTTCTATGGTAGTCATTGCCATAGGTGCATTTTCCTCAAATCCCTGCCTTGCTGAAGCTACAGTAGTAGCCATTGATCAAATGTTATATTAATCTCGTTAGGAACAATAAAACTAGACGTTTAACTGCTAAGAAAAATAATAGAAAAACATTAAAGCCTGTTAAATTTAAGTTTCCTTATAATGACCAACAGCTTTGTTTCCTTGTGTTCATATATTTACATTCAGTCTATCTAATTCTGAGCTTCTTTAGCTTTATTATTTTTAGGAAACCATCTTCTAAATCTAAATTTCAAACCCCTTTTATCTTAAATTGTAAATATGTTCACTTAGAAGTTTCAACACGAGGAACACTCGGAAACAGGAAGTATTTTTCTTTGACATTTTCAGCAGGAAGTGTCCTTATAATGTTGCAGCCACTGATCTCTATTTATTCAATGGAAAAAACTGATGTCACCTGCCGCCATCTTGGTACTCCCCATTCTCACTGAGTCGCCTGTAATGTAATGTAATCAATGTAACTTCATCAATGTAATCAATACATTTATTTTACATGCACATCATAAATTTAGGACTTTTGACCCATCATCCGATTGTGTGTGTATCTAATATTCTTAATATCTGACTAAAGTATTGTTATGCTCCATTAATACACTTATTTAGTTTTGATGGATTTAATAATATATGATTTATAGACTTCATTGACTTCATACTAAACATGCAATGTGAAGTGCCTATTTTTTATTATAAATTACAGTAATCTACTAAAGCTATGAACAGCAGGTGTGTATCAAAGCAATGAATCTACCTTTATTTTGAAAGCCTTAAGCCGCCCTGAAAATGAGAACATCATGGTTCATTGTTTACATTCAGACCGGTCTAATTAGGGAGTACCAATATGGCGGCTGCCGACTCAAAGCAGCGTGTATTATCAACGGCCGATCAGTGGCTACAGCTAGCTTAGCAGGGAGAGCTTGTCGGAGGAAAGTGACGTTTAATTTGTACTAAAATGATCCAAAGTCCTTTAATGCTGCGTTAAAGATAGTGATGACACAAAGCCCCATTAACCAATTTGACACAACTCGACGCCATGCTTGATACTTTTGATAAAGTTCAGAATGGTGCCATCTGCTGGAGAGCTATGAGAACTGCAACTGACTGGGTATCCATTATTTCATGAATGAACTTGTTTGTTCAGTAATAATGATAATAGAAATTAATAGAAAAAAGTCTGACCTGTGAAATTGCAATATGATAAACAGCGCTTCTATGTGACATTGTGGGCAGGATTTTAATTTAAATTCTCCCACAGTTTGAAAGTATTTGCTGACCTGAAGGTTCCTGTCAATGATCCAGTTAGCTTCAAAGTCATCGTCGTCTTCTCCAAATGGGTTAATCAGCTGCTCCGCTACCTGAGAAGATAAATATTTCTCCTTACAATTCAAAATGTTACACAAAAAACTTTTTTTGACAAACTGTGTGAGGAGATTATGTGGTTTAGCAGAGGCCAAAGAGGGCGATTTTTTGACGACACAAAAGATCAAAAAACAGACGGTGGGTTTTCACATATTTGTTCTACTTGTGTTAAATGTTACAGAAAGCAAGCATTTTAAAATGCTTATAAGGTGAAACCTGGTTAGTGGGTTTGTTTATCCTCTTCTAACCCTTTCTGTTTGTCCTTTTCTGACACCCTATCCCTCATGGGAGGCCTATTCCTGGGTCAGAATGCCTCAGTCTCTTATTTATAAGGTTACATAGTTTGTTCTTAATATAAATCTTACCTCAGTGAGTCAAGTGTTAAACAGTAATCATAAAACGTGCAAAAATGTACACAGAATACATTTAATCGTAATGTATTTCATTTTTCACCTACTTGTGGACTTTTTTTTGATGGATTGTAGAAATAGTCAAAGTAAACTTCTCACCATTCAGTGGAGCTTTCAAGGTCTCAAAGCAAAAGCAGAGGGTGACCTCTTGTATAAATCCTTGTCACTGCAAGTTTTTCTTACATAGTTAAAGTTATTTTGCTCTTTGAAGAAATAGTTGAATTATTTCTTGATTGGTGGTAAATTTAAAATTTAAATGTAGGGAAGACAGTGGATTTTAATCTGTCCTGAATTCAGCAGATACTTATTAAAAGTGTTGCCAACAAAACTGTCCAATAATAAAAGGTTTATATTGGGGGAGTGGCGGCCTAGTGGTTAGGGCATAGAGCTTGGAATCCAGAGGTTCCGAGTTCAAGCCCAACTTCCACTTTGGGTCTCTGAGCAAAGACCCGTAACCCCATAAAAGGTGGCTTTGACCAAAACCCCCACAAGTTAGAAATGAAGAAGCCTCTTGGATAAGAGGCTAAATATTTTCTAGAAAACTTCACGTCCAGTTAACGAGACTGAACTTTTTCAAGCTTGACCATGACCTGAATGTCTGAGAATCTTCACAGACATTGGCTGATCGTTAATAGTCCAGGTTAATAAAAATCACTTTGAGCCACAAATGCTACGTGACCATTTGAGGTAAAGAGACGTATATCCATCCATTTTCTGACACGCTAATCCCTGCTGGTGCCTATCTCCAGCTGTCTGTGGGCGAGAGGCGGGGTACATCCTGGACAGGTCGCCAGTCCATCACAGGGCAACACAGAACCATGAACACACACTCACACCTAAGGAGAATTTAGAGAAGCAAATTAACCTAATAGTCATGTTTTTGGACTGTGGGAGGAAGCCGGAATACCAGGAGAGAACCTCAGGGAGAACATGCAAACTCCATGCAGAAACCTTCTTGCTGCAAGGCAGCAGTGTTACCCACTGCCCTATATCTAGTTAGACAATGTGATTTAATTTTAAAAAGGCAGCAGTTTTTATTGCATATCTAGGTTTTAGAATAAAGAAAAGTACATCACTTTTGCCAAAAAAGAATGTATTCATCCTCTATTGTCAACAATAATTGCGTAAAAATAATTGTCATAGTTTCTGACCTGATGACAACAAAAATAGGGGAAAAAAGAAATATTTGTGGGACTTTTTTTGTCTTTCTGTTGTGAAAATGTAAGATATTTATTCCATAGAATGAATTCTAAATTCTGTATTTGTTATGGTATCAATAATAAAAACAATACAGTAGTTGTTAAGCCAATTGTAGCTGTGAAGCTGCAGGTAGCAGATCCCTGGATTAATCACGGCTCTCATGTTGCTCTCCTGATTGATCGCTTTCCCTGAAGTTTAACAAACTTGGGAAGGATGTTGGAAAAAATCAAGAACTAGACTAAACCTGAAGAGGTAGAGAAGACTGAGAATAAATTGTGTTCAGATTAGGCCGAAACAATTTATCGGAGGAAACAATTATCGAAATAATCATCAACCAGACATGTTCACAAGTCATTTTTTGCAAGTCCAAGTCAAGTCTCAAGTCTATTTGCGTGCTTGCTTGTTTCTCCTTGTGTTTTCATCTCCTTCACTGAGACGGTATAGCTTAAAGGTCACTATTATATCTATGGAATGATCATTATCTTGAACTGGTCAGTGACGTCAGTGCTACCTGACTTTTTGACAGCCCTTGTGCCGTTTTTTTTTAATTTTTACCTCTGCTGTGTGCGGGTAAGGCGAGCGGTGATCAGTCAAGTTAGTAAAACAAAAAAACGCTTAAAAAAAATATATTGTTCACAAGTCGGAAATCGCAAGTCTCGTCGAGTCTGAAGTCCTTCAAATGCAAGTCTAAGTCGAGTCTGAAGTCATTAAATATGCGACTTAAGTGCAACACGAGTACGAGTCACAAACTCGAGTCCCTACCTCTGTCATCAAATAATTTAGTAATCAATTAATGCTAACTCGAGCTTAGAGACTGTAAAACATGCCTTTTGCTGACAGAGCGAACCACCTTGAGCAGCAATTATACCAAAATTGCAAAAATAATATGTTAAAATTTTGAGTTTATGATAAAAGAAAAACATTTTTCAGCTGTCAATATGCTCTATCCAGAACTCCTCAAGGTGAAGATATTTAGATTCACCTTGTTTCATTTCATAAAAAATCTTCTCTAAGGAACCCTTGGCTATCCAAGTAATTATCAAATAAATAATCCACAGATTAACTGATTTGCAAAATAATAATAAAAAACATGATTTTATGTCTTTAATAATGCCTACAAATCACCAATCTAAATCCTTTGCATTATACAAACTATAGAATAATCTCTGTTGTAAATATAGAGCAAATATTTAATTGACATCGAAAATGTGCAAAGAATTGAATAAATGATTCAGCTTTAAACTTTGCTGCACTGTTTGATGCTGATGTAGATTCTCAGTCATCCAGGTCATAGTCATTCTGTAAAAGTTTAAAAAACAATCAAATGTCTGGATTCGCAGTGAGTTTGAGTCTTTATATAGACAAGACCTTGTATTGCTTGGAAACATGCAAATGGTAACTGACGAGTGGGTCGTTTGGTTCCATGGTTAGCCTGTAATATCTGAAGCCTGTCTATGATTCAGATGGTCGGTTATAAAAGGGGGGGATTGTCCCCTGTAATACCTGAAACCTGTCTATGATCGTTAAGGGTCGTTCGCTAAGGAGTTATTGTTCAGCCGGTGAACCAGTGGATTGTTTTTTAAACTTTTACGGAATGCACTGTTTGATGCATATCCACATGTTTTTTTAATTATCTTTAGACATTTGCATATATTTCCTCAACAAAACCACTTACTATAATTGTCCAGCATAATGCTTACATCGTTTCACATTTTATTTCTGTTTTCTGTATTTTCAAACTTATTATTTTCAAACTTCAGTAAAATTCAGATTCAGTAAAATATTAAAGCTGCTATTGTGTGAGAATCCATAGATATTAAAGCATTTAGGCAGACCTCTGGAAGACACTCATCTGACCTTAAGCCAGCCGCAGTAAAAGAAAAACTGCAGCAGGGTGAAGACGGGGACGTAAAGGTCGAGGTCATGGCCGGTGTGACCCTGGGCGGGGTCGAGAAACTGACGACCGATCAGACAAGCGAAGAAGAAGGTGTAGACAGCAAGAGTGACGACCTGAAGACAGAGATACAGATTTCACCAGCAGCTCATCCCACCCAGAGCTCTGATTTCATTACACTGATTATCCCTGATGTGATTACAGGAGCTGCATCCGTTTGTTTTGTTTTTTTCCAGATCTGCAAAACTGACCTGCGTATAAACCAACGGGACGCCGACCCAGTCGTAGCCGAAAAGAGTCGCACACCACGTCCTGAAGAGATTCATCTCCTGAGCACAGAGAGGAAACAGTGTTTGTCACAGACATCAGATTTCTGTAAGCCGATACAGTAAATGGAACAACGCCGTCATCCTTCCCTCTGGGACCAAACTCAGTGTCATGTTATACCCACATTTCTGCTTCTATGGTCACTAAGAGGACTATAAGTGGCTTCCCATTGCAAGAGAACCTTTTATTTGTTCTGCGAGGTTTCTGAATTTCCTTTTATGTTCAACAGAAAAGTTTCAAATCTTTAGCTGTGATATTAGATAAAAACATCCAAGTAAATAAATTAAATTCAAGTCTGAATTTAAGAAGTAGAAATTGTCTTTACCTCTAATTCTTTTGTTTGCATCTATTTTTTTTTTGTGTGCAAGCTGTACTTTATAAATACGTTTATATCCAAGATACAATGAGAAGAAACATTTTTTATATCAAATGTGACTCACTTGAGATTAATTATCCATGGATTTACCAAACTTCTGTGATCAAACAGGTGACTTTTTTTTTTTTTTTTGCATCTATATTTTTTTGGTCTTCGATAGTTTCTACCATATTCAAAAAAAATTTTTCTGAAAATACATAAATGAATAGTCGACACAAAAAAAATTTACACACAAAACAAAGGTGGAAAAAATGCTGCGAATGAGACACGCTGTGATCACAGATAGTAAAGAGCAGCAGAGTGCAAAGCTGCTGCAGAAATATAAATGGTAGTAAAACACAAAAAATATACAAAGGAAAAATGCTTCAAGCAGCAGAAATGACTGCAAGTTCAGAAAAGCTGCAAATTAGTGCTGCAAAACAGAAAAAGGGGAGGCAATCCTCTATAGATATAGAGATATAGATATCTCTATAGATATAGGACCAGACTTTAGACTAATTATCCGTGGGTCAGATCTGTAAAAAAAAAACATAAACGTGAAGCCCATGTATTTAGGTGTTTACTAGGGGTCTGAGTAAATATGAGGTGGTCATCGTCTCCCCCTAGTGGTGTGGAGGACTCCTGCCATGCAGCGATGGTTTATTTCTCTACATGTGTTTTGTACGTTAGCATCATTTTCTTGGGTAGCATGTATTTGCAGGCCGTTTGCTCTTAGTTGCTCTATTGTCTGTGATTGCAGCATTTCTCTTTTGCAGCTTTCTTTTGTCATTGTCGCATGTTTTTTTTGGCTTTTTGATTTAAAGTCTAATTTTATGTGTTTGCAGAGCGTTTGCTCATCTTCGCCTACATAATTCATGAATCCAAAGACATAACATTACAGTAGAATAAAGTTAAATCTATTTAGTGTTATGTTATGTTAAATAATAGGTTATTGTTTGATCTATTTTTGTTAATAATATTTGCAATGTTAGTCTCTTTTTAATCTTGACAACATTCAATGATGAATTATTTTGATATAATCAAGGCTATAAATCAATCAGAACTGTTCTTGTTATTGAGAATGAAGGAATTCTTGCCATACATCTATTTTCTTTTCTCATCTCTGATTATTTGGTTTCTCACATTCAGAATATTCTGCAGGACGATGTTGTCTTGGATGCGTCCCTCTTGCCGGGCTTTAGACGCCAGGTTGGAGAACCAGACGACAGGTATCCAGTACTTGAGATGAGGAGAGCGTACGTTCTCAAACAACTTCCTCTCCTCGGGAGTCATGAAACCTACAGGTGGAAGGTAGGACTAATCAATCCCTGTCTGGAGCTCACAATCCTGCTCTAATTGGTCATTAAAGAGCCAATTCTAAAATGCCTCATCTGGGATAGACAGAACCCAGACCTGTCATTCACCATTTTTCCCTTTGACGTTGTGTGCCCAAACCTACTAAACTCCATGATGCATTAGTAACCCTCTCACCCGCCTCAACCACGTGATCGATGGTGGGGAACCTCTTGCAGACAGCGGTGCTGACGGAGCGCAGGATAAGCAGCGATGTCAGGTTGACGTAACGTACCAACGTCCGTCGCAGAAGGCGTCCATATTCATCTTTGCCCTGAACACAGCTGGAGGAAGCAGAGAAAGCAAGAAGTTTAAGTATCATATTAACAATAAAGCTGCCATTTGTTCATTGCTTGAAACTGAGCAGGTATCCTGCACGTTTTTATGTGATCTAATTTGGCATTTTGCCTACTTTAAGATCATGATATAATGTAAAAGTCTTTGGAACATGTTACATAAAACATTGAATATGAAATATAAACCAAGAAGTCCCAGAAGATGCTGGTCCTTTGGCCAATTTGGTTATCTTTAAGAAGAAGGCTACCTGTTGGCTGCGAATCAACTAAACCACTGTTACACCTCTGAGCCTCAAAATGGTTCAGCCAGAAAGCAGAGCTGACAAGTAATTATTATTATTATTTGTTTATTCTTTTTTCGGGTTTTACGGCACTAGCGGCTTTTTGGACAGTAGGCTGACATGAAAGGGGGTGGACCATGGACCATGGTCGGATTCGAACCCCGGTCTTCCGCTTTGAGAACTAAAGGGCTGGTTATCCTCCCGCAGCAGTGTGTCGCAGTGAGCTTGTTGCAGATATTTTTAATTTAAGCCCAATATTGAGGTAGGGTCTGCGCTATGTTAATATCACGCCACAACGCAAGAGGGACAAACATGAACTACTGTAGCTGTGGGTCTAAAAACGGCCGAGGCGGTAAGGAAGTGGGGGCAAGTTTGTAAGACAACAGAGGGACATGAGGGCAAAAAAGAGTGAGGATCCAGGTGGAAAACAAACCAGCGTTAATGCCTCCTTACATGGGTGGTGTGCTAAACACTGCGTCACATAAGCACGCCCCTAACATGTAGGTTTGATGTGAAAAGGAGGGCTCTGTTTAGCCACACCTGTCCCTCCCTTTTTCACGATGCCAGTTTTTACATGAGTAAATATCATCAAAGGAAACAGCCTTAGAGTCAAATTACAAAAAAAAAAAAGACCAAGGTAAAAACCTTGATGCACAATGAAAAGGAGAAGGTATATCTGTTAGGATTCCAGTTGTGTGGGTTGTTTTTTTGTGTTTTCCTCTCTCCACCACCAGGCGGTGCCCTGTCCTCGTTTGGCCTCCCTGCACACCTGCAGCTCGTTGGGTCATTACCAGAGGAGTACTTGAGCAGCAGGCTGTCACCACCTCGACGCCAGAGTGTTTGCCATTATCGGGAAGACTTCCTGTGTTACTGGATAAGCCTGGACCTTCTACAACTGGAAGGATTTACTTAGTCTCACTGAGCAAGGGGAAAACCTCATGATCCGTTTAGGTCCACTCCTGGAAAACCAAGTGACATTCCGCTCCTTTAGTCCTCTGGGTCCAACGTATGTCTGCCTGTCCGCTCTCCAACGAGTTTCCTCTCCTCTGGATTAAACCCCAACAAACTGGATCCAAGGATAAACCAAGAGCCCCCCAAAAAGTTTCCTGGTCTTGTTCACCAGTCCGCTGAGTTCCAGCATTGTTTCCCCACAGAGTTGCAATCTCCATCAGTGTTTGCTAACCTAAAATAAACCTGTTAAACTTTTATCCTTGGTCTCTGAGTGGTTCTCTGCATGTGAGTCAGATCTTTAAAGCCCACTATAACAATATCTTTGGAACTGGAGTCTAAATCTCAGTGTTTGGTTAGTCTTTCTAACTGAATATGAAGCAAGTAGTAAGGACAAGCCAAAAACTGGCAATTATCCAAGTTCCTTTAGTTGGATTTTCTAATCCTTGGCTGATTATTACAGTTGGAGTCTTATTGACTGACACATCTCGACTATACTTAGCTTGATTGCGTCTTTTCTTGGGTGGTCATAAGCATTGCAATGCCAACAATTAGCTTTTGTGTGTCAACATCAGAGTTATTATCGATAACTTTGACTTAAACATTTTCAGCTGAGGTATAACAGATATGATCTACTCCCAGAGTTTTGGAAAACCAATTGAAGAATTGAGAATTTCTGACGTAAGTCTCTAACATTCATAAACTTCATAAAGTTTGGTAAAGACAAGTTACTATGGAGCGTTGTGTCATGGAGGCTACAGTTGTGCCAACAGCCTTCTTTTCTTTCAGTAAAACTCTACTTTCAGACAGCTTTATCATGTCATGTGAGCAAAGAACCTTGACGGAGGCATCGGCACAATCATTGAAGCCTGTTTGAAGGGAAGACTAGTCCAAACCAAAACAATATGATTTTAGTCCGTCCCTAGAGAATGGGGGACTCAGAAAGCTTGAGGATAGACCTTGCCCAGTGCCTCTCAATGCGCCAAACTCTCTCTAAGGGGGTACATAAAATTTCAGAAAGTTAAAGCAGACACGACAGCAAAGAACAAGGCAGCAAAATATTTCTCAGACTTCCTGGTCACTAGAAGAGGAACCTGAAGACAAGGCCCTTGCAAACAAATTCCAACACATGCTCGGCTCCTCCGAACTGCGCAATGTCTAGTGCTTCTATTTTATGACCGAAAGAAACAGAACCCAGCTGCATCCGGCTAAAATGAGCTTTCTCCGCAAAGTGGCTTTGCACTCCGTTAGATATAACGGATATATAAGGTAAGGAGCTCAGTCATATGGGAGAGCCTTGGAGTAGAGACAATTCTCCACCACATCCAGCGGACTCAGCTGAAGTGGCTCCAAGATATTTTTTGGATTACCCCAAGACATCTCTTTTGGGAGATATTCCAGACATTTCCCACCAGGAGCCGCAAAAGGGGATGACCCAGTCAAGTCATCCTGATTCAAATCTCCCTGAAAGCTGATGTTGATATACCAAGGGTGTTAGTGAGTCTACTCCAGATTTACCAAAAAAACACCATGTTAGGAGTCAAACTTCCTGTAATTTTATTTTCTTCAGCAGTCTGTCGGAGCCATGAATCACCTTTTAGCCAACATCATGTTGCCAAACAAGTTGAACGAATTACCTAATAATTCCAAAAGTAGTTTTACTCGGTTTTAGTTCATGGAATTGAACTCAGCTTTCCAGAAAATGTGGTCACTCACAATTAAATCATGAATAAAGGGATTTTCTATTCTGCTCTATTCTATTTAATGAGAAGTAACTCATTTTTAAACCAGCCTGGTTTTGTTTTGTAACATTCAGGAAGTTTGGTTATAACTGTGATATTTCATTGTTTGTGGAGAGTCAGGCGAATAAGGCAGCCTTTGGTGAATTTACTTAACAGTCGGCTTTTAGGAAGTGGATACGACAAACGATAGTCTAATCAGGGCTTACAGATGCAGGCAACAACGACAGACATTGAGGTTCATCACACTGCCAAGCGTAATCAACATTGAAATATCGTGTGGCACAGTAGGGAAACTAGTATTTTTATGAATTTCATGATTACGGAGGCTGACTGTAAGAAGATGAAACAGTCTGCCCATGAGCTCTTTGTTTGCATGCAATTTGTGTTTTAGCGTGGTTCAACTACACTCAACTCCCTGCTCATCATTAAGTAGCTAAGTAAAGGTAAGATGAGAAGGAAAAAAGACCCAGGCTAATTCCAAATACCTTGAATTGTATCTCCTAACCCCTATCCCTTCATCTTTTGCGGGGTCAACAGCAAGAACTGTATCCAGAGTAGGAAAGGAGGTACGGAATGTTTTTGTGAGTCCGAGCCTCTGGGATGTTAATATGCAACGGACACACAGATTGATGATGCTGGACAAATTGTGACAACAGGCTGAAAAAGAGCCGGTTGTCCCAAGAGTAAATAGTTACAAAAAACAAAAGTTACATAAATGTACTCAATGGGTGAAGCTCTCATTAAAAAACCCAAAACATATGGAGGTGATGACATTTGCATGTGTTTCAAACAGTACATGTCACGAAATTATGTATTTTGGTTAAACTCCATTAGACGCGCTAAGCTAATACTGTATGTCATGTAAAGGGTTGTGGGCGACCATAAAGTTTCCTAGGGGCATCAGGACGTCCCTATGCTAACTGCATTGGTGCTAGGAAGCATCCCGCTTCCTGATCCTAGCTCCTTCCTAACTGCCAGAACTATTCGGATAGCGCCTATCATGATGACCGCGGACGGACTTCTGTTAGCTTTAGTGTCCTTATCGATTTCAGGTACGATTTCAAGGACGATACATTGTTATTGTTATTCATGTTTGGGCCTGCAGAGGGCAGAGCAGAGTTTGTTCTTACCTTGAGATGAGGAACATGAGTCTGTCTGTCCAGGGTAGGTTACTGAACTGATTCCACCAGCGATTCACCACCAATGTTACATAAAAACCTAAAAAAGTCCAGAAATCATTCAGATTCTTCATCCTGTTTGAAAAGTAGAAACTATTTTCTTTTTTATTAAATAAAATTGATTGTTTAGGTTTTAGCATCTGTTATTTCCACAGCATCAGTGAGAATGAGTTTGAATCAGCCCACAAACACTCATCCTTCTTTTAGCTGTCTGTTTTTTTAATGATCCGGTTCCATTAGCACTCTGCTAATGAGGCTGCCCGCTCCAATATGCTACCTCCTCACTTACAAAACATCCTGATTAGAGATTTTGGCCACTCTGGGTCGAGGCAGCTCATTATTGACTCATGCTTTCAGAACCAGACATTTCAGAGAAATCTAGACTTTAATATCTACCTCCTTCCTTACTGCCATTCTTTTTCTCTTTGTATTTCTTGATTGATCTCAATCTTTTTCTGAGAAAAAATTATTTCTAATCATATCACTGACATGAGATGATTCACTCCAGATGTTAGTAACGTCCTCATGTAATTTGCTCATATACGCATTGTACGACAGAGTATTAGGGCTTGAGATTTTTTTATTATTTTGAGAATAAATTTGTAAAATTACGAGAATAATGTCATAATGTTACGAGAACAAAGTCGTAAAATTATGAGAATGAAGTCATCATACGTCAACCCATTTCAGAAAGAAAGCTTTGAGCTCCTACCAGCATATTACGGCTGACCAGCTCCACCAATCAGCAACCTGAGTCCACTTTGACATCCTGTCCAATTTGATTCTGGTGCTAAAAGATTTCCTTATTTGTCAAACCAGAGCCAAAGTATAACTACTCATAATGCTCGACATTCCTCATTTTAGTGAAGAAAGTGCTTCTTGTAAGAGTTGTCATAAAATACAACTTGTTTCTCATAACTTTAGGACTTTAATTTCCTAATATTATTACTTAATTCTAGCAATTTTTTTTACTATTCTTGTTGTGAGTTTTTTCTCGTAATTTTTTGACTTTATTCTCATAATGTTCTCATCGTTCTCATCGTTCTTGTAATTTTACAACTTTATTCTCAAATTCTAGGACTTTATTCTCGTAATTTAATGACTATTTTCGTTGTGACTTATTCTCATAATTTTACGACATTTAATTCTCGTAATGTTACGACTTTATTATCATAATGTTACAGCTTTATTGTCATAATATTACAACTATTCTCTTTGCGAATTTATTCTCGTAATGTTATGACTCTCTGTTGGGTGACACAGGTAACAACAATTACACATGAAAGAAGAGTGATTTAAGAAAAACAAAACAATGAAAAACTGAGATTATAGAATCAGTCTGAGACTATCAAGAAATGCTGCCCCCTGTTGTTGGAAGTTAATAACAAAGGTTTACCTGGTAAAATTGTTTATTATTACCACTGTGTTACACAGAAAATATCTCTTAAAACTAAGGAATACTCCAGACCTTCACAGCTTTATTCATGGAAAATATAAAGTTAATTTACCAAAACAGCCATTGTCAAGAGCTCTTTTCACTTTTTTTTTTTATAAGGGGGCCAAGAGGAAATGTCTACTAGGATCTAGATTTTAAAGGTACATTTTTTTTGTTTTTTGTTTTTTTTATGAAGGAAATAAGCTATGCTATAGAGTAGTGTCGTTGTCGCTACATAAGACTCCACTGCTGAAGGAAACGCATTCAAATCTGCTGGGCTATAATAGACATATAAAAAAGGGTAAAGTGCCAACAGTAAGGATAAAAATTAAGATCCGATAGCTTAGAAGAAATCCACAGAAACTTTACGGTTTGAGGACAACTTTTTAGTTAATTTGGCTTTTATTTGAATCAAATCTTGTAATGGAAATCCCTTTATTTTCCCATAATGGGGATATTCACTCTCTGCATTTAACCCATCCCCTTGGGGAGCAGTGGGCTGTTATTGTGCGGCGCCAGGTGAGCAGTGTAAGGGTCTTGCACAGAGCGCCAGAGTACAGGCTGTGGGGATCGAACCAGGTACTTGCAACCTTCTCAGAGCACAAGTGAACTGCTCTAACCACTAGTTCAACACCCGACAAGTATTAACCGAATATTAACCAAAACTTTATAAGTGAAACGTAATAAGGAAAAGAGCCGTACCCAGGACGAAGGTGACGGGGATCTGCTCAGCATATCTGTCGCAGTAAATGGAAAGTTTCTCAAATAATCTCTTCTGTTGATCTGAGAGGACGAGCCTGGAGGGCAGAGAAGAAACTGTCAGTAACAGCTGAAAATGACATGAAAGTAGCAAGAACTGACTGAGAAAAAAGGAGAAGCGTTTGCTGAGAGATGTTTAACATCTTCACTTTTCATTTAGTGGCTGATAAGTCTTTGTATTTTGAACAAATTTAACAATCCTCATAATGTACTGATTAACTGTATTTTAGATTTTTACAAGCTTTTTTAAAGTCCTTCTTCCGGACTGTTTTAAGGACGCTAAATACTTGATGGAAAAGCCAATTTAGCTGTTTTTTTTTTGTTTTTTTTATTTAGGTGTGGTGTAATTTAAAGGTGGCAGCTGATGAACTGATCAATGATATAGACATTCAGTAAGACATTAGTGTTGCGCCGATGCCATTTTTTGGCCCTGATACCGTTACCTGTCAGGGCAGTATTTGCCGATACCGATACCAACTGTTTGACATTGATGTTTGTGTTTATATGAAGAACTGCATACTACTTAGATGTAAAATAATTGCCATCATGGCTTTATCAGGCTGCTGCCTACCTTTGTGAAGCAGGAAAAAGACTAATACAAAGTGAATCCAGTAGAACTTTTATTGCCTACCTGGAATGGGTGACAATAGTTGAATAAACTTATGGCTCTCAAAATGGTATCGGTGCCCTATTTGTTGGTACTCGCCGATACCGATACCACCATCTTAGTGCTGGATCGGGACCCTGTCCGATACTGTATCGGTATCGATGCAACAATACAATACATGTTTTTTAGTTTTGGCAAATAGAGAAAGAAAAAACTTTTAAATGTAAATGAAACTAAAACCGCCAAACTCCAGGACTGATATGACTATAAGATTATTGTTTGCTTTCCTTTTCCTTATTAAATAATGACAATCCAATGTTTGATACTAAAACAAAGGAACATGTACTTTTTTTCTAAAACGTATTGTTAGGTGGAATGAAATGAACACGAATAATGATCTGAAAAGTGTGGCAATAATCTCAGGAGAGCTAAAGAGTGAAGTTAAATAAAGGACAAGATCCTGAACAGCAATGATGGAGACATAACACACAAGACGTCTAGCTGTAGTTGTAGTTAAGGGTCTTTCTCTCATTTGGAAACTTTCATTTTTTTCCTACTTTCTCATAAATTTGCAAACATGAACCATTATCGTGGATATTATTAGTTCTGCATGGAATTAAAAGTGATATTTTTCATATTTTCACCAAATATTTTGACACAGAATGGGCGGAGCTTATACAATAGTTAAGCTCTCCCCTAGGGGGCGATCTATATATGTCATAAGTTCACTTTCCTTCAAAATTTAGATTTTCTACTATATTTCCTTACATTTCATTTGCAGATAAATGTTCTAAATCTTTTTCCATAAACACGTAAACATCTGAACCTCAAAGTAAAACTAGAAGAGACTTTAGACCCTGAGTAATGCTCTCTAAAGTGACCAAGCATCATGAATCTTATTTAAACAAGGATACAGCAACACAGCAAACACACACCATGTTATTTTTTTGCCTTTATGACTGTTTATCCATTACAATAATTTCTGCCTCAAGCTGTTTTTAGTTTTTAAATGGGATTTGAGTGTGTGACCTGTATACGAGGCTGAGGATGGTGTAGAGCAGAGCAAACAGGATGAACTCCCGGTACAGCAGCTTGTAGATGCTTCCCTTCCAGCGCAGCAGCAGTCGATGGAAACTCAGGAAGGTGGCATTGGCTACTTTATTGGAATAGGTGACAGTCATCCTGAGACAGAAACCTGAATCCACAGGGTTTTAATGCTCCCAATAGTTTCTCATGATTCTTGTGGATTTAACACTGTTTTAAAGAAATAAATCCAAATAACTGCTTTTATCTGCAGAACATCTCCAGTCTCTTCTTGGAAATGTTTTTCCATCCGTGTGCTTCTTTTCAGATTTGTCTTTTTTAGTTTTTTTTTGCTCCACCCCCATCCACCTCTCTCTCTCCACTTTATCTGCATCATGGAGCTGTCTAGTTGCCCAGTAATGCAAGGCAGCACACATGCGCTGTGGATTTTATTGATGAGCTGCTGAGTTAAATGTGGTCTTGTTTTCAGTGGTGTGTGTTGGCCGAGGTGATTGTGTAAAAACAGAAACAGGGCGACTGGCAGAAAGATTCTGTGGTAGAAAATAGATGAAACCAGTTGGTGTGAAGCATTTGGCTTTATTCAGGTTGCTAAAGAAAATAAACCTCTAAGAACTATTCACACATCCAATGAAGATTGTTGTGTTTTTTTAATGTTAAAGAAGAGTATTTATCAGATTTGTCACTTTTTTCTGATTGGCATTTAGTAACATCTAGTGGTTGTTTGAGGAACAGCAGCTTTGGTGAAAGTCTTTTCTAATGACTTAAACATCAAAAAGCCCAAATAAAGCGTCTATAACAGTATACAGAATATTTTGACTGACTTTTCACCAATGGTTGCTCCTCTGTTTAAGTTAAATAAAGGTGAATAAAACAAACCCACATAGCAGAATAGATGTGAAAGTTGCATAAACCAGATGACGCAGTAGAGTAAAGGCTTCACAGATCATGTTACCAGAGGGAGCAGAAAAAAAAAAAAAAACACTCTTCTTCTGGAAATGGAAATTAGTTTTATTCCAAGGATGATTAAAGCAACTGAACTAAGAAGAATAAAAAGCTTCAGAATATAGTAAATGTTTAAATGTTATTTTAAGCCTTTAATTTTCGACTTAAAGATAATTAAAAACCTAAAATTCTGTTTCTCAGAGATGTTGAACATTGCATCAAACCAATACTGCAATAAGATGTTTTTAAACTGTTAAGCATCTAAAAGGTATGTTTACTGCTATGTCATTGGGCTCCCTTTGCCGGAGTATTAGAGTCAGGCTTGAGATTTTTAAAATATTTTATTTTGAGAATAAATTCGTAACATTACGAGAATGTTGTTACTTTTTTCTTATAATTTATGACTATTCTCATTGCGACTTTATTCTCGTGATGTTGCGTCTTTATTCTCGTAATTTTACGACTTTATTCTCGTGATGTTACAACTTTATTATCGTAATGTTATTATGACTTTATTCTTGTAGTTTTACGACTTTATAATTAAGATGTTGCGACTTTATTCTCGGAATTTTACAACTTTATTCTCATAATGTTACGACTTTATTGCCGTAATCTTATGACTTTATCCACGTAATTTATCACTATTCTCAATGCAACTTTATTCTCGTGATGTTGCGTCTTTATTCTTATAATTTTACAATTTTATTCTCATGATGTTGCGACTTAAATCTTGTGATTTGACGACTTTATTCTTGTAAAGTTACAACTTTATTACTGTAATGTTATGACTTTATTTACGTAATTTATGACTATTCTCATTGCAACCACCAGCCCTCACCACCTTCTACAGAAGCACCATAGAGAACGTTCTGACCAGCTGTCTCACTGTGTGGTGTGGAGGCTGCAGCACCTCAGACTGGAAGAAGGTGAGGAGAGTGGTAAATGGGTTTGGCTGTAATTTAAGGACAGATTCTGATATATCTGCAGTGTGGGGACTATAGATCTGATAGGATTTAAATTGTTTAATAGCTATTTTTGGAGAATTTGCTTAACTAAGTATTTTTTGTTGTTGAATATAAGAGATTTTGCAGATATATTTTTTATACATACATTGTTTAGATTTACTTATATCTTTCTACCCCTTTTATAGAATTAGAAAATCTCTTTATTGCCCCACAATGGGCAACTTCTGGTCTATACAGCAGCAAAAAGATTATAGAAAAAATGGTCACACACACACCCGGACCTTAGAAAAGTGTACAAAAAAAATAACGTAATAGTGAACAGTAAAACAAAACAAAAAAAAAAACAAATAAAATACTATACTGTAAATAAAACAGAAAAATGTATAAGAATAACATAATAGTGGAGAGTTAAAATATAAACAATAAAATACTGTACTGTAAAGTGTTTTAACAATATAAAACAGTGCACCTGGAGAATAAAATAAACAATATGCAGCTATGGACATTTTTACAGTAATGGATATTTGAAAATAGCAGCAACATCAGAGACGTGCAAAATGACAGTTGATGTTATTTAACTGACTAAGGTTTATATCATTACATTTGATTAGATTTTTTCATGCTCCTGGTGAGCATGAAAAAATAAAATCACCTGTATTCCACATGAGGGAAGTCTTTGATCACTTTACAATAAAAAAAAAAAAAAGATTTGAAAAATTTTAAAAGAAACAGTTTTGAAAAGCTTGGTATTCATTCTTTTGCTGCTTTGTGAGTCAACTATCCATGGTTGCTTGGCAACGTAGTGTAAGGCAGTGAAAGCCGTGGAAGGCTGGACCTGTTTGAATTCACAGCAAAAACTCTTCCGGTCTCCTTATTTTCACAGACTTCGTAGACCGCGTCCTTTGAAGACGCAGCCCATGAATTTTAACGCAGCACACTCCTTGTTAAAACCCCAAACTCTTGAATGGATTTTGATTGATAATCCTCTCAAAGCTGCTCCCTGCTGCCAGAGCGCCTGCTCCTATCACACTTTTTCCTTCCACTTAACTTCCTACCAATAGACTATACTCGCTTCCACTGCTCTCTAAGCCATGATCTTTGAACTTAGAATAATCAGAGACTTACAAATACTTACTGTGTGTGTAAAATTTGTATGCACGTGCAAGAACAAAGAAATAGAACTTTTTGCAAGATTTTGTTAGATTTTTTTGCCCCTAATAGTCACATTTGAAAGTGTCATCAGAATTTGTTAGGAAATAATTAGTTTTAGTAAAGAAATTAAACATAAAAAAACTAAACCAACCTAAAAAAAAACTTTCTGACAACATGAAGTAAGGAAAACATTCTGCAAGGGCCAAATATATTTATTCTCACCTGTTGATCTTTTTAACTTTAATTGGCATAGAGTAACAGAGCACTATGAACTAATTAGTGGAGTTGTTTAAAAGGATGAAGAGGATAGGAGGGGAAAAATAAGAGTTTTTGTAACTTGTAGAAATTTGTAGTTGATTAAATTAAGCAGCATTTTTTTAGGAGACTACATGCATATGTCCAAATGAAACAGCTTACAAAGAATATAAGAGAAATTTAATCAGTGTCTGAAATAAGAAGGCTATTTTCTTATATTTAGTAACTGTACTTTAATAATAAATAAAATAGTTTTACACCTTTTTTAAGTTTACGTTTTTATTAGAAATATTAAGGAGTGAGACATCTTACTTTTTTTTATCTTTACTCTAGCCGCTCCAGGAAATGACGTAGAGTGACGCATCTTGAAGTCTTGTCTTAGCGCTGCTCTACGGTCAGTTTGAGTGACTTCCTGAAGGCTGCTTTAACGCTAAATCTTCCCTTCCAGCTGATCTCAGGTCTGCCAGCCGCTCCGCCCCATCAGGTCGCTGGATCCCGCGGTAAAATCAAGCATTGATGAAACGCTAAAAAGCAGCTGTGGAAGCCCCAATAACAGGTAGGAAACTTAAACGTGTTTAAAAAAAAATAAATAAATAAAGTCATGTTTCACCAAATAACTCGTTATTATTCAGTTTTTCCAGCCCACCGCTCTATAGTTCCGTTAAACGCACCGTTAGGACGCCATATTTGTTTTAAACTCGACGTTTCGCATCATTTTAAGAAGCAGAGATTATATTCTGGTTTGATTCGCTGACTAACGAGAACAGTCATGGCTGGTTATGGTGTTTAAAGTTAGGACTAAATAGGATTAATGCAACGAATTTTTCGAGCTTTAAGGTTCTTTTAAACTTTTAGTTAAAAATGCAAACGTATTTGGCGTAAGCGTAAGCCTAATAAATTGATACTAAAACATTTTAATATTTTCAGGCCCCTGAAATTAAATCTGTCATGAAGTTATTTCCTGAAGATGGCAATAATTTAAAGCACAGTAATGCTAACGGTATAATTAACGATGAGCAGAATTTAGTCGAAAATCCAATTCAGCGGATATTTAAGGCGGTATTATGTAAATGTCACCTCCTGTCCTCAGATTTGCCTCTTTAATGCCTGCATGTGAACAAACAGGGTCGTGTTGTTCCAAAAACTACATAAAAAAATGATAAAACCTGTAAAAAGGGGAAAGTTTAAGTTAAAAGTGTAACAGTTTAATGTAATTGCTCACCTGGTTTGGTTCTAAAAATTCCTGAAATTTGTTGGGGTTTTTTTTTGCAGCTGCTGTTTCCATCGATGGCCAGCAGATGGCAGCATTTAGACACCAGTTCACAAACAAAACCACCTTTTTTCTCTTGGGATTAAACTGTTTAAAGGAATAGTACACCCAAAACATGATTAGCCTTCATTTTCTACTCACCCCCATGCTGAACAACACTCTGGAGTACTTTTTTGATATCTCAAATTCATCTGGAGATCTGGGAGGCTTCTTGCTGTCTGCTGACATTCAGATAATGGAGGTCTATGGTGCCCGAGGCAGAAAGGTCCATAAAAGTCCACAAAAAACGTGTCAATATTCCTCCATACTGCTCGTCCAATGTATTCCAAGTGTCCTGAGTGGGTAGGGTCTATAATTTACTCGAAACAAAGTCATTTAGAATGTTTTTAGAGCATAAACAGTAGTATATAGGATTTCCTAAAAGCGCGCGCCTGCGAGTTCACGAGCCTACGGAAACTGCGGCAGACCAAGCCAGATGAAAGTGCGCATTCAGCTCGGCAAAGAACTCATGCTCTTCCTCAACACTGAAGTCCTCAGACATTTTTCCTTCATTGTTTCCTTCTTTGCACAGGTAAACAGCACATTTCTTCTTCTACGCTTGCATTATCAAGAGCAGACGCTGAATGCGCACTTTCATCTGGTTTGGTCTGCCGCAGTTTCCGTAGGCTCGTGAACTCGCAGGCGCGCGCTTTTAGGAAATCCTATACACTACTGTTTATGCTCTAAAAACACTCTAAATTACTTCGTTTCGAGTAAATTATGGACGCTACCCACTCAGGACACTTGGAATACATTGGACGAGCAGTATGGAGGAATATTGACACGTTTTTTGTGGACTTTTATGGACCTTTCTGCCTCGGGCACCATAGACCTCCATTATTTGAATGTCAGCAGACAGCAAGAAGCCTCCCAGATCTCCAGATGCATTTGAGATATCAAAAAAGTACTCCAGAGTGTTGTTCAGCATGGGGGTGAGTAGAAAATGAAGGCTAATCATGTTTTGGGTGTACTATTCCTTTAATGTGTAAATGAGCAGTTTAGTTTTAATCACATTCCCCATCTGTCATTAATATAAACGAAATCTACACTTTTAGATATTTGGATTTAAAAAAAAAAAAACAGGTTTAAGCTAGTGTTGCGCCGATGCCATTTTTTGGCCCCGATACCGATACCCGATACCTGGCTGTGCAGTATCGGCCGATACCGATACCATAATAATGTAAAATAATTGCCATCATGGCTTTGTCAAGCTGCTGCCTACCTTTGTGAAGCAGGAAAAAGTCTAATACAAAGTGAATCCAGTAGAAATGTTTAATAAAAAGTTCTACTGGATAATAAAAATAAAAAGTTTTTATTGCCTACCAGGAGTGGGTGACAATAGTTGAATAAACTTATGGCTCTCACAATGGTATCTGTGCCCTATTTGTTGGTACTCGCCGATACCACCATTTTAGGGCAGTATCGGGGCCCCGTCCGATACTGGTATCAGTATCGTGCAACACTAGTTTAAACCCAATTTATCTAAAGGTTTTTATCTGTTACTGTGTAAATGGTTTTGGCTGTAATTTAAGGACAGATTCTAATATATCTGCAGTGTGGGGACTATAAATGTGGTAGGATATTTATTTTTTAATTGCTATTTTTGCACAATTTGCTAAACGAAGTATTTTTTGTTGTTGTTATAAAAGATTTTGCAGATATATTTTTTATACATGCATTGTTTACATTTACTTATATCTTTCTAACCCTATAGAATAGAAAATCCTTTTATTGTCCCACAATGGGGAAATTCTGGCATTACAGCAGCAAAAAGATTATAGAAAAAATGTTCACACACACATGGACCTTAGAAACATAAAAAAAAAACCATAATAGTGAAGACTAAAACAAAAACAACAAATAAATACTATACTGTAAATAAAAACTGTGCAACTGGAGAATAAATAACAAATGTACAGCTAACCTGAAGTGCCAAAAGCAAAAAAAAAATAAATGTATGAAAAGGCTTTTATTAAAAAAATATTTAAAAACAGACATAATTGTATCAAATAACAATAAATATCGGCGTTTCTTTTATCTCCACTGATAAGAAGTCTACACTGTTCCTTCCTTGTCTCTGTCAGTTTGGCCCCTAGGCTATTTTTTTATTGCCTAAGTAAAGAATTCTCCATAGTTGCATATAAATATGTGAAAATGTATATTTTCATCATGAAATGTGTTTTTAGTTACTATATATTTGGAGAAATCGTGGTGCATGCAAATAGACAACAGATGATTTCACAGCTTATTTGTTCAGTGCAGCAGATTATAAAGAGATGATGATGATGGTGATGATGATGAGTCCTTTCTAATCATCAATATTAGTCAGAGGATAAACAGACGTTTCCTAGCTGCACCTGGACTCTAATATTAGTTGTTTTCTGGGACACTTTGTTCATTTTGTTCATTTTTTAAGATCCCAGCAACACTGTTTATATCCGATTTTATCTTCCTTGTTAAAAAAGAGTCAATTAATTTAGAAATGAAACTATTAAATTAATCCTGATTAATCGATTAGTGAAACAATCATCAAAGAATTTAGTCATCGATTAATCTTTAACTGGAGTATAGAGACTAAAACCTGCCTTTAGCTGACAGAACGACCCCCTTAAATCAGTAATTGTGAAGAAAAATGATTTAAAAAAATGCATTTAACATAAAAAGGTAGAGTTTTATTTTCACCTGGTTTAATTCTGTAAAATGATCCTTTGAGGAATCTTTTGTTATGTGATTATTAATCTGAAAAATAATCTACAGATTTCGATAGTTGCAGCCCTGCGTTAATTATTTAATCACGATGCTTAATATGTTAAACGATGGAATAATTGAGTTGATCAGATCATTGAAATCCTCCAGGTTTTAAGCTGCATTCAAAGCTCTGCTGTCGTCTCTCTTCTGCTCGCGCTCAGTGAGACCATGCCGTCCAACGTGGAGATCAAAGCCAGAGTCAGCGACCCAGTGGAGTTTGCTAAGAGGGCGGCCCAGCTCAGCCAATCAGAGGGCACAATAATCAGGCAGCACGACACGTTCTTCAACTGCAGCCAAGGACGGCTGAAGCTGCGGGACTTCATGGTATGAACAGAACCTCTGTGACCCAGAAAGAACCGGCTCTAGTGGAGCTTTAAAGACACCCAGGTTCTGAAGTTTTACTGGGAGCTTTTATTCCACCAGTTAAGACTCTAGACCTGTTTCAGGTGGTTCCTGGTTTTTTGTTTTTGTTTTTTGTTGGTTTGGTTTCAGCTTTTGTTCATGTTTTTAGATGTGATTTATGTAAACATTCTTTCTCATTCACTTTATTACCTTTTTTTATATATTTATGTGTAAAATACCAAATATGATGCATTTTTTTGTTTAGTTTTTCTCAATTTAGTTTGTTTTTTATGCTGGTTTATTTTTACTCCACCAGTCTGACCATCCCACTACAGGTTTCCTTTTTAAAGACCAGAAAGTTGAGCATTTATTTTGTAATTTTCCAACTCTATCCCTGCTAATCTCTGTGAGGCTTATAAATCGAATAAAAGCCAGGGGGTCGATAATTAAACCACAGATCCAAAGAAAGAAAAACAACTTTTTGTTTGTTTCAGAACGGATCGGGTCAGCTGATCTTCTACGAGCGTCCAGACACTGACGGCCCCAAACTGTCTCGCTACTCCATCAGTCCAACCAGCGACCCTCCCAGCCTGAAGGTGAGGAAGCTCCGCCTGCTTCAGTGTAAGATGAAGGCGATGATGATGGTAACTATGGTGTGTGCGTGTGCAGACCGTGCTTTCAGATGCTCTAGGGGTCAAAGGTGAGGTACGGAAAGAGCGGCGGCTGTTCCTGATTGGCCAGACCAGAGTCCACCTGGACGCAGTGGAGGGACTGGGACACTTCATGGAGCTGGAGGTCAGTGCACACTCACAGCCTGTTATCTAAAGCCCTGATGACCGTTACCGATCGTCTGTCTTAAAACATTAAAACACACAAATAACCAGGGAGTGGGTCACGGAGCGTTCCCTAAAACCCAGTGACCGAACCCCCGCGGTCACTCAGTTAAACAACAGAACCCTTTAGTTCCAGTCAGAAAAGCATTTTGTCATCAAAGCCCTGCCAAGCTAACGTTAGCCGTAGCATTGAGAGGAGATGATGAGCTCCGCTTCCTTCCCAGCACGCCGTCAGCTTTCAGAGCTCCGACTAACAGGTGTGGCTCAGACAGGCGTGCAGATCGGGCTGAACCCAGCGGATGTTAACCTGCTGACGGAGGAATCTGTTTGTGTTTGATCAGGTGGTGATGCGGCCGGAGCAGAGCGTCGATGAAGGACAGCAGGTAAACCTTCAGACCTGCAGGATTGACACCTGGAACCACGCAGGGTCCTGAGTTTAGAAAAAACAGGACATGCAGACATGTGGCTCTTATTTCACATTTTAATGCAGTAGAAACATTTTATTTTTACTCCTTTAAGTAGTTCCATGTTTTGAATCAGAAGAAAATGTCATTTTAGTTTCAGTTTCAGGAGAGATAAACACCCTTTGCATTTACATTTATTTTGGACGTAATAAAAATCAAACTAATTTCCATTTTTCATTAAACCTTAGCCTGATAATATGTGTTTTTCACATTAAATTTATTTCTCACAAAATTCACACCAGATATTGTTGACAGCTGAAGTCAAATAAAGACGCATAGAACAGAATAAGTGAAATGACTGAGGGAGCAATGAGTGCATGAAGAAAAAGGTTCAGACGGAGAATCAGGGTCAAGAGGAAAGGAAAATAATCATTAACAGATTATTTTAAAGTAAAAACACTCGAAAGATAAACCCTGTTTGATTGTAGAAAACATTTTTTCTGACTCTTAAGTCAGAAATTTACGGTAGATAAACTCACTTAAATTTATTAGAAAGAAAACTGGGAATTTGCTGAGATTTTAAATCCGATAAACTGACATAAATCTGCAGGAAGTCGTCTAGGAATCAAACGTCACATTTAGGAGATGCAGCTCTACATATTTCCCAAAGTCTATGTGGCGTAAATGGAAGCTTTTTACAGACTTTCCATGAAAGCTGACTGAGCAGAGGTGAATGGTACCTGGAGGTTTTTCTCTAGTAGATGATGATATCGTTGAATCTTCAGTCTGTCTCGGATCCTCCCTCATGCATCGCAGCAAAGCAGCTTCTGAAAGAGGCTGTTTTAATTCAGCAAAACGTCCCGGATGTAGGCTAAATATCCTGAGCCGCATCTCGGAAATTTATTAAATCTTACAGGACTTCTGGAAATTTCTGAAGGGAATTTCAAATTTAAAATCTCAGAAAGCGTCTCATATCTATGTGGATATTTTTTTTTTCTAGAAGATTGTATTATTAAAAATTTGAAAGATGTTTCCTTTAACCAAATTTCAGTTTATTTTTCAATTAGAGAATTTCCAGCATGTTTTCTTGAAAATATGTGCTGCTTGTTTTATCTGATGTTTGTTAAAACCTGAAGCCAGTCAGTGTTTATAAATCAGTCGTGTTTCATATCAGCTGCTTCAGCTCCGACCGCCTGACAGATGATTTCTCCTAATCAGGATATTTGAATCTAAAGATTGTGAACTTTTTTTTAGTTTCTCTGTTAGAAACATCATATGTTGTTATTGTGGGTCGATGTCTGGTTCCTGGTTTCTCTCTTTAAACAATAAACGGCTGAATCGACTTGTTTTCCTCTTCTTCATAAAACCCGCCTCTGCTTCCTGTCCCTCAGGTGGCCGAGGACCTGATGGAGCAGCTGAGGGTCTCAGAGGAGGATCTGGTGACTGGAGCTTACATGGACCTAATACTGAAGGGACACAATGAGGCCTGAGGCATTACAGTTACTTTGTAATCGGATTACAGTGAACACAGCAGATAAATGTTTCTAGGAAATGTTAGTTTTCTGTTTTTGGGATGTAGATACTTAGAGCTGCTTTCTGTTTCTGCTGCATTCCTCAAAGGTTTTCCTTTCTGGTCTCATTAAAATAACTCAGTGGAGAGTTTGAAACCTGAAATTTAAGCCATCATGTTGTAGAATAGATCCAGCTTCACATTTATTCCATTCCTCCTGCATAAAAATCAGAGATTAGATCCTCTGAGATTATTGTTTTATACCAGAACATTATAACCGGGAAAGTTTAACTGGAACATAATGAATAAAGGAGAATTAACGTTTCAATGAGTGAAAGTCCTTTTTTTTTTAAAGGAATTAAAATGTTATCTGGATAAATATCCATATTTTAAAAGTTATTTAAAAGCAAAGAGGTGGAAGAAATCTGTAAGTACTGTTCAGGTTTGGGGATTTCTTTAGATTGTTAATCCCAGAATGGACCGATTTGCTAAAAACAGGTGAAGTAGAGGCGCTTTGATCCCACCGTGATTTATCATCCAGAATGCTGGAAAACCTTTAATAATAAGAGAAATGCTAAACTTTGGAGCTTTTTAAAACTTTTAAAACTCATAGCTTTTTAAAGCTATGACCAGCTGACTTTTCTGATGTCAAAAAACGGACGTTATGTGACGATTTTCTCATCATGGAATATTTTTATGAATATTCTGGACTACTTTTAATCTGTGGACCGTTATGGACAAATGGAATTTAAAAAAAGATTGGATTTATAAAACGGCTTCTGGACGCCTTTTAAGGTATGTTGTTGTGGTGCTTTGTCATGTTTACATGTTGGACATGCTGCTATATCTGTGTTAATTGTGCCTTGGTGCTCGCTGTGTCCATAAAATGAACTTGGTGGTTGAATTATGGAGAATCTAAGCTTTCCAATTATGTCTAACATCTATATTGGTAAAAATAACATAATTTTCATGCCTTCTGAGTTGTTATAAACGCTATAAAAACGGTCGCCGGTGACCGGGTGGGCTAGGAGAGGTTCATTTTTCATGAAAAATCTCCATCATTGGGAAACTTAATATTTACTGACTGGTTGAGTTTGACAGAAATGTATCATTGCTTTATTTTTATTATTAGTGGTTCAGTTCCCTGAAAGAGGCCCAGAAAACCCTTTCTGGGTTTTTACTTTCACATCTGTGGCTGCAGGAGTAAAAGTCCAGATTATGGCGAGAACTGAGAAGATGTTTGATCTTAAAAGGGGTGGAAAAACTGGGTGGGTTTGACAGAGAGGAGAGTGTGATGACAAAGCAAATATAACTCGACCTGGTAAACAGGAACACAAAAACAGAGGTAAATTTTGCTCTCCGGACAAAAATCACTGCATTTTCTATAGAAGCACACAAAACCACTAAACTGATGTTAGAGGAACCAACCCAACATCAGCCTGAAGTTAACAGGAGCCTTACAGGAACACCAGCATAGAGCTCTAAGCTGCTGCTGATGTTCCCATTAACCGCCGTCTGTCTACAATGCATTTGTTTTTCTTTTGGATGGATCATATTTAAAATACATCAACACCTTGTGCTAGTAGATAGAGCTGAGGTGTCAAACAGCAGCACCGCATGGAGAGAGAGGAGCGGTGATCGCTGAAGACGAAAAGAGATTAACACTTCTGTGAGATTGCTGCACGACAGCCAATCAGGGAATGGATGTAGGCGAATCTTTTTTCACTTCAAATGGAATAAAGAAAAATTTTCTTAATAGTCGAAATCAGGAATGCTGTGAAGAGGTCTTTAGTTGGCTTTAAAGAAAGCCGTTTTAATTCAGTCCTAGAGGGACTGTTCATCATCCTCCATTACCTCCAGCACAGACCTCGGTCTGTCGGTCCTTTCTGTGGGGGTAGGTTTACAAGGAAGCACAGAATCCGACTTTCAGGGGTGTTTCCGAAAATGTATGGTCTCCCTGAAGCGATTCAAAAGTTCATAGAGAAACATTTAGGAGCAGTCCCTGATGTTAAGTTTCATCTGTGCTTTTATTGTGAAATGCCAACAGCGAGACCTTGACAGGAAATGCCAGGGGTAACGTCGGGTCGAAAGTGAAATGTCTGAGAGGCTGGTCATTTCCAAAATATTAAACAATAATTTGAGCCACTAAATAAGGTAAACATGTCAACCGTTATATTCAGTACCAGCATAGGAATGATGTGATGTTATACAATAGTTGTATATGTTATCGGCCATAATTACATAATTGGGGTGTGTTGGCCAGTGCGCTTGTGCTCTGAGAAGGTTGCAAGTACCTGGTTTGATCCCCACAGCCTCCACTCTGGGTTCCTGAGCAAGACCTTTGACCCCACACTGCTCCCCGGGCGCCACACAATAACAGCTCACTGCTCCATAAGGGGAGGGGTTAAATGCAGAGAGGGAATTTCCCCATTGTGGGACAATAAAGGGATTTAAATTTTTTTACAATTAAAAATGATTCTACCTTAAAAACCACATCAGCTCAAACAACAGTTTTCCTGCAGAGCTCAAGTAGCCCTGAAAAAGTTGGCTAAATAGTTTTGATTCAATTTGGAGCAAAAGTAGAAAACCTTTTTTTTTTTTATCAGTTAACTTATGTATTTTCGTAAATCACAATTTTAAATGCACCATCCTGCCCTAAAGAAGCAATAACCATTTAGTCTTTGCTGAGTTTTTTCACGTTGGTGTGGTTTCAGCTTCCCGCAGCTGAAGCTCCTCCTCCTCAGTGATGCGGTCCAGGGTTTAAACGCGGTGCATCTAAAATGAGAGCGGTGAACTACCAGCGGTGTTCACAGAAATCACCGCGGTCTGAATGCACCGTTAAAGAGCAGCGGACTCTTTCGTAGGTTGAGGGCGTGGCTTTGTTTTTTATTCATTCTGTTGTCTAATGAATCATCCATCAACGTTTTTCTTTCGACAACTAAAAGTTCTTGTCATGTTTTAGTAAAAGAGCCATGTTTATTTAGTCCCTGTCTTATTATAGTCGTGAAAAGTATAGTAGTAAGTAGTATGGTCGAAAAAGCTATGTAAACCAAATAGATTTATCCTCATCATCATCATTGATGAAAACAACACTGCTTTGTGCAGATTTCATGTGACGGATTAAAATAAAGTACTAACCTCCTTCACTGAGTTGGCAAACAGAATATGTCTAACTTAATCTTACTCTGATTCTGTCCTCTGAGGTTAGAGGTCATGATGCGGGGATCTCAGAGTCAGCCTAACGTATGCATAATGCAAGGCAGCGTAATGCCCATGAAATGATGCACAAGCACAGAGTTGTTAAGTAACAACAAATACTTTGTTCCTGTACTTAAGTACACTTTTTAGGTATCTATACTTCACTCCATTACTTATTTTTCTTCCTACTTCTATACTTTCTGTTCTTTACATTTTTAAAGCAAACGTTACTTGTTACTCTTGGCTTAGGTTTAATGTTTATATATATTTCACGTCATGTGCGCCATCCAGTGCAGATCATTGGCTCCATCCACATCTAGTGAAAACTAGTGTAATTGGATGAGTCATAAACGCAAACACTCATTGGTTAGCTAAAGGAAATCATAAGAAGCAAGCAGGTGTTCTTCAAACTGCAAACATGAATTGTCTATGCCATGCTACAATGTGGGATTCAGAGAAGGATGTTGAAATGTAAGAAAGGTCGGACACAGGCGAGAGCGTATCGGGAGACTGAGACCAACAAGACCTCCCTCATCCGTGGCCCTATCTCAAAGAATTTTTAGAAATAGTCGAAAAATTGAGCTCTCAGTTCATATAGTGGCATCTGGCAAGAAAACAGAAAAAGAAAGGTTTGCAGTCACAGCAGATTTAGTTTGATGTCTGCTAGGAAGTTTGTTAGCCGTGGTCGTGAACACAGGGAGAATTCATCAAACTCACCTTCTCCCTTACTCTATGATGGGGATGAAGTCTGGAGGAGAACTACAGGACTACCTCATACCCCTGTCCTCTGGACGAGGTACAGGGCACTCAGGTGTAGAAGGGCTCGTTTTGGCAGGAGCCTGATCCCTTCAGCCATCACCTTTTTAAACAGCAGGCCCCGTTGAGTGTATCATGTGTCGTATCACGTCTTGTACTTGTGCTGGTGTTGGTGTTTACTGTGGTGTCTTTTTTTATGTCTTTGTGTAAACGAGCTCTGTGTATGTGGAAAAGAATCTCCCCTTGGGGACAAATAAAGTCCAAGTCTAACTGATGGTTTCCTCCCCTGAACCCATTTCCTCAGGACTTATGAGTAACTTACTTTTAATGTATGTCAACGATCAGATAACTTACCTGTAACTTATGGCCTTATGACATACGCTTTCATACGTCAGGAAATTTTGAGCCTGCACAAAACTTACTCTCCGTATGTCAATGTGTGCAAGTGAGTTTCATAGTGCTTCAGCGTACTTCAGCGTGCTAAGAACTTATCCAACATATGCCAGCTTTTTGCCAGATTTTCCATACGTCAGGCATACGCTGGCTAGATCAGCAAGGTGTGACTGGGGCATTAGATGGCATAATTTTAGCTTCACAAACTTCAAATTATGTAATAAACTTCCTATCATACACTATATGCTATTAAATGAATACTTAACATATAGTTGACGAATTAAACAGTGTAAAGGCTGTTAGTTGCAGTTGTAAGGCCCATTCAGACAGGACATGGTGTTCACTGCACTTGCCGCTTTCTGTTGACTGCTTGCCGTGGTCAAGGTTCAGCATATTTGAACTTTGACCACAGCGTGCACAGGACTTCTCTTGTGTTTACTTCATCCGAAATGCTATTGAAAGTGATGGATTTTAGAGAGCAGTGTTGTGCACCGCGCATCCTGCCTGAGAGCCCCTTTAGGTCAATTGCTTAAAGAAAAAAAATGTTTTCAGCATACTCATCAATTATCCAATGTATGCCAACATTTTTGCCAGATTTTTCGTACTACAGGCATACTCTGGCTAAATCGCCAAGGTGTGAAAGGGGCTTAAGACTAACTCCAAACAAGACAGTCGCCCTAAACTTCAGCCAGAGGGTTAGATCGAATGGCCCAGCCAAAGTCCAGACCTGCATCTAATAAAGTCTGATTCAAGTCTGATAAAACGTTTGCTAAAGAATGGATGAAAATGTTTGAGGTGGTTCTACAAACTTAGTGACTGTGCGGCGCTCACCTTCCAGGAATTTATTGGTACTTGGTCAAAAGCCACTGTGTGGATCAGCAGGTTGTAATCCCTCCTGAGCAGCGATCCGATCCCCATGCATCAGGCGGTTGTGTTTTTTTGGGCCGGTCGAAGGCGGAATAAATCTTTATTCTGACACATTAGAAAATCTGCTACAGCCTGAAGCAGCAGGAGCTTTGCAGCGTCCTTATGTAACCACATGACGAACCCGCCGTCTCATTCAGAACATTTAAACTCCATCTGCTCTCAATGTTTATTCGGGAAGAAACAGCTTTTAGGTCTGTTGTCTTCTTCCATCAACAAACGAGACCAGCAGCAGAGGAGGGAAGCTGAAGATTACAGGTTTAACCACCGCTGATGAGTCACCAATCACGTCTGATCCCAATGCACCAGTGGGATTGTTTCCTATATGTTCTATTTAACCGCCACTTCAGACTGACAAGCATCAATTCATTCACAAATGATATTTATGTGAAACGCCAAGGAAGTTATTTTTCCTGAAGTCCCGAGTCCCTTCAGCTGCACATAGCAGGAATTGTTTGGAACAGATCTCCCCAAAGTCGGCCCTTGAGGGCCACCGTCCTGCAGGGTTTAGAGGTCTATCTGCTTCAGCGCAGCTGATTCTAATGATCGCAGTTCAGCAAAGCCCTGCACTGCAATATTGATCTAGAAATAAGTAAAAATGTCTTAGATTAAGTGTATTTACACTTAATTTTAGTAAGTAAATAAGATGTTTTGCCAATGGAATGAGTATTTTTACCCTTAAAATAAGATAAATAGATAATATGCACTTCAAATAAGAAAATTCTATTGTTTTTTCTTATTTTAAATGTAAGCCTTCTTATTTTTGGCAAAGGGTCTCACTTGCCTCCTCAATTCAAGAAAAAATACCCCCATTTTTTAAGAAAATATGATTTTTTTTTTGCAGTGTGTTAATCAGCTATCAATCGAAATGCACCTAAAACCTTTAGGACAGTGGCCCTCGAGGGTCAATTTTGGGCTGCCCTGATTTAGAACATTGAGTCCTAAAGTTAGGGTCGTTACCCCACTTGATTAGCAAGTGTGGAGTCTTTAGATTCACTACAAAAATGAAATTAAACAATAAACATTCATATCAAAATGCTTAAAGACATAAAAAATGTCTTAAAATTGTCAAAACTAACCAAGTTTGACATAAGATTACATTCTTGGTTAATTGGTTACGTAGATATGTTTTTATACTTAAGGAATAGTTCGGGTAATGAGTCAACTGTGGTACCATTTTTTTTTTTTTCGTGTGTCACTAGTTTAAAAGTTTGAGAACCCCATGTCAGAATAATTTCCATCAACATTGGCCTTAAAGTCGTTGGGAAACGGCCGTTCCAATCATTGCATTTCTGAATTCTCCCGAGTGGTGCACGACTTTACACGAGTGAATAAAGTGAATGTGATTGGTCGTTTATCAAGAGGGCGGGATTTTTGTGGCGGAAGATTCGCAAGCAAGTTTGATTGTGGCCGGTTTCTTGGAAGCATCTTTCTTACCAGTTAGCAACTTAGTGCTAGTAGGTTCGCACTAAACTGGTGACTTAGAAACGACACTGTCAAGGAACGCTATGGACAGAGGAAACATGCAAGAGGAGGAGAGTTTAGTGTCGGAGGTCGTGGATGAGTCTCCTCCGTCATATATTTTTTTATTTAGAGGAGGAAAGCGGGGATGAATATGTTGTGGAAGAGGACGCCAGGGCAGCAGAAGCTTGGTTTGGTGTAGAAGGCTTACAGCCGTACATGTTTGAGCCCTTGCTTCGCAACGCTGCCAGTTCTGTTAGCTCTACGCCTGCTGAAGACACAGACGTCCATCCCCATTAACACTGGGACGGAACTCAGTGGGAAAGGAAATTATTCTTATTTCAATAGTTGCATATATTAGCTGCGACATAAATCAAGATGCTATAACCAAAAAAATTTGATTGACAGATGATCGTTGATATATGATTGGCCAAATTTAGGTGTTCAGGCTGACGTATAACTAACTGGCCTGCATAAGATAACTAAAAAAAACAACAGATTTTAAGACAGGATTTTTTTTTTACACAGAAATGTTCTAACTTTTGGGACAATATCGATACAATTCCCTACGACTTTAAATGCCAGACTCTCTGATGCTGGAACGCCAGGATGCCCTGCCACTTGGATGCTGCTGTTAGCGTGTCGTTACCTTGGGTTCATTCGCTGCCTTTTCTTGTGTCCTCTAGGTAGTCAGCTTCAATAACATGTGCGTAGCAACGCGTGTCTTCTCGGAGGAAGGAGGGGAAGGGGTGAAGACTCAACGTGGAGCCAGAGTCATCTGGTCAATGAGTTAATGCTTGAAAAATGCTAATTTCAGAACTCATGGCTTTCTGAGGATAGATGGAAAATAAAAACCAAACATTTAGGTGAGGCCGTCCTACGTGCTCCACCCCAGTTAGCCATCTTTTTTTGCGCATGCGCACATTCAGGCAAATGAAAAGGAAAATCTTTTGTTTCCACGTGGATCATCTCAATAAGTGCTCCTTCTAACTGTCAGCTAATTATGGTGAGCTACGGTATGAGACAGTCATTGAAGCTCACCTTTCTCGCCGAGGTTCTTTGAAAATAGGCGAGGGTTATAAGAGAAAAAGTGTCTAGGAAGTGTAACAGAAGAAAAGAAAGGCCTCAGATGAGGCAGATATATCCCAGAATGCTTTGCATGGAGAGCTCTCCTAGCAAAGCAAAGGTGAGTATTCCATATCCATAAGTGAAATGACTTTGCTTTGAGCTACAACTGGAGCACGACCTTAACAATGATGTTAAGAAGAGGATTTTCTACTCAGTAGCACTTTTCTATCAGATTTCCTACAATAAGGAATTTATTAAAATGGGACTTGGTTACATTACACTGCAGGCTTTCACGTCTATGCTTTTACTAAATGCAATGTTCTGATCAGTTTACATAACTCCAATTATTGTGTTTATTCACCAATAGATGGCCACAGTGAGCACATGAAGCCTAAATGAGGCCTTTAGAAAGGAAAACATGAGCTTCAAGACTTTCAAAGCCTCATCTTTCCATCAATAGACATATCAGTGTTTTATTTGCTGTGAAAACTAATAATATGAGGCAATGACTGCTCTGCATTTAATCATGGATTCTGATCCTTCTATATACCATTGATATTTTTTTTTATTAAATGTATTGATATCATACTCATCAACAGCATATGTCCCTTAAATGTTTAAAGTGTGGGAACCCTGAGAAGGACGAAAATATTAAGACTCTTGTCAGTTTGTCCATGTGTTTTTCCAGATATGGGGTAAACATGGAGGATGTGGAGAATCTTTTCAGGAGTGGATCATCAATGATTCGTCCAGGAGGTCAATAAAGAACCAAAACATCTAGGCTATCTTATGTATAATTATGAGATAAGATCTCATAATTATAAGATAATGTTATATTTAGGAGATCAGGAAGGACTTTCATTGCCGAGCTACGCTACATGAAACGTGAACAATGAGTGGGTTGTTGGATTTAATATGCTTTTAGGTTTGTAACACTGGGAAATACTGAGTTTCCTCAATGTGAATGGATTTAGTTTTAGTTTGTGGGCATTGCGCAGTAAGTCCTTAGAACTGTTAAGGCAAAAAGCCCACTCTACTCTGACTTGCTGGAAATCGCTCTGTTCCTGCAGGAGCAAATAAACCAGCACGGGATGCTTTATGATTATAAATTAACCTGGCTCGGTGGTGTCCCAAATAACTGTTGTCCGGTACCTTCTCAGAAATCCTAGATCCTAGGAGCACAGCTGAGGCTTCAGAATCATTTAAAAGGTCCAAACTTCATGCAGCATGTCGATTCATATGAAACCATAACTAACAACTAAAACCATTCTGAATCTGCATTAATGGAGCTGCTGATGGATTTTAGCGATGGTTTAGTTGAACAGATGCAGATATTTTTAAGAAGTAATCATGAAGACCAGTTTCCTGAGAGATGCTTTATTACTGGCCCAAGTATTCATAAGCAAATATATAGATAGGATCTCGTTATTTTGAGATATTTTTTCAGAATTACGAGATCTTATCTCGTAATTATGAGATAAGCTGTCTGATTTTTTTTTTTTTCTTTGGTTTATGCAATGCGCTCCTGTAGTCTGGTCCTTTTTCTCTTCAGCTTTAAAGACGCTGCTGACGTCTTTGGTAAATACAGAAAGTCAAACACTTGTGGCTGATTTCCTAAATATGTCTGTTATGCACAGTCCTCTAAAGCAGGTATCCCCAACCTCGGTCCTCAAGGCCCGCTGTCCTGCAGATTCTACAGGTTTCCCTGCTTTAGCACAGCTGATTATAATGACTGCAGTAGACCAAAAGCCTGTTAATCAGCTTTCAATTAAAATCAGCTGTGCTGGAGCAGAGAAACTTCTAAAACCTGCAGGACAGCGGGCCTTGAGGACCGAGGTTGGGGATACCTGCTCTAAAGGCTGCATGACCCGTTTCACATGCACAGCTCTTTTCCTTCCACCTAACTTTTCTCTAATATTCTTGAACCCATTCCTCTCTGTATAGCAATCTTCTCTGTGATAACGTTAGTCATAAACTGCTTTAAGAAAGTATTTCTCTTTTAAAACGTTCTGAGGAATATTCACAGTGGTGAGATGTTGGGTTTCTATTTGGGTAAAGTCATAATCTTTAAAGCTGTAAACTAGATGAAATATTTGCCGTTTGTGTGATAAACGAATAACTGAACTAATGAACTTATTGATGATGTTTGAGGTAATTAGGTTTAATTCTGTGTGTTTCTGATGCTGAAAAGCAGCAGATTTGCTCCTTCAGTCTGAACACCAGCAGCTGCAGGCAGCGACATGAATGGAGGCGTACAGTACGGCGTGTCATCACTGCAGCGCAAACAGGGCTGGGGTTGGGGCTCACATCTGGAAGACACCCTGGAGTCACGTGACTCTGGCCGCGTGCGCTCCGATTGGTGGAAGAAAGTCTTTTGAATCCGAAAGCGATTCGTTTGGTCGGATGAATAAACTCCTCGAACGCCTCTTTGAATCGGGGGGCTCTCGCCGGATGCCGCCGGTGGTGCTGATGCTGGCTGAAACCTGAATCCCGGTCGCACCGTTGCCATGGCGACGGGGCCGCTCCTCCACTCCCACGCCACTTACCCCTCAGCTCACAGCAAAAAAAAAAAAAAAAAAAAAAACAAGAGCGAGGCAGGAAAAGAGGGAGAGAAAGAGAGAGGTGTGTTTTCTAACCCACGCATTGGAGTGGGAGACGGCGTGCGCGCGCTCACACACAGCCACAGAGTGTGTGTGTCATGCTGGCAGTGTGTGGGCTGAACCTAGCAGCCCTCCTCTCGTCCTGCCTCTCCCACTTCTTCTCCTCTCTCCCTGTGCGTCTCCAGATACTCCTCCTTCTCCTCTTCCTCTTCTTTTCTCCATCCTCCATCACCTCTTCCTCTGCTCCTCTCGGTTCTTCTGTCCATCTCGTCTTTTTTTTAATTTTATCATCATGGAGAGCTGGTCGCTGATCTTCTGGGTGAGTCTCTGCAGCTCTGCGTTTCTGGGCTGCATGTTGGCCATGGTTTTCCCACGGTAGTGTGTGTGTGTGGGAGTGGGAGTGTGTGTGCCGCTCACCTGCTGTCGCTCTAACTTTAAAACTACCCTCTCTTAATGTTTTTGGTTTCTGCCTGTTATCCTTCTTCTCTGAGAATTTTAATCAACATCTTTCTTCATATCATTTTTTTTGATCCAGTTGTCTCCTTCATCGTTTTTATTTTTCACTCCGTTCTGTTCTGTTTTCCTTTCCAAACTATTTAATCTTTCCTTTCTCTCTATCCTCTTTTCCAATCTCTCTCCCTTCCTTCTGCTCTCTTCCATATTTTTAACCTTTTTTTTTCCTTCATCAATTTTTCCGACTCCTTTCTTCCATTCTTAAATATTTTTTTTTCTTTTAGGTGCCTCCCCTCCTGTAAGCTCCAGTCCTGTCTTGCTCTCTCACCCAAAATGAATAATTTCATCATCTCTTCACAGAAAAAACAACTGTTCTCTTCTGCTTTGTTTCATTTCAATGATTCCCCCCTGCTTTTATTTCCCCTTCCTTTTTCCTCCAGCACCACTTCTCTGTCCCGTGCATGGATGTGCGTGTGCGTTACATAAGCTCAGCAGCAGTAAGTGTGGGCTGTGATCTCAGACTGACTGTCTAAAGAAGCAATATATCTCCCTATATAAAGATATCAAAAAGGAGCAGAAGTTTGTCTTCTTCTTTTCAGCTGAATCTTTAATCATCACCTTGTTGCTGTTGAGGGCGAGCGGATCATCTTTAACTTTGCATGAAACTTGGTGTAGTTGATTCAGAAACTGGTGCAAAGGAATGCAGCGTGCAGAGGTGCTGCTTTATCTGCACATTTGAAATAAAGTATTTTTTTCTTTTCTGACAGTCAGATGAGGGTTTCAGGGTAAAGTGTTTATAGAACCAGGTCTGCTGCAGGTTCTGTTGCAATGGGCTTGGTTATTGCTAGTTATGGCTTAGAACCTTGTTTTCTCTGATCCAAACTCTCACACTTGATCAATGCAGGGTCATCAGTTTACTCTAAATAATTCCAGATGTTTTTCTACAACCAATCATAGTGACGTCCATCTGTCCAGCGATCCACTTGCTCATGCCTCCATCTCCCTCCATCTTTTTTCATCCATCTTGTCAGTCTTTGGTTTTTAACAGATTCCATATTTAAATCCTGAATGATGGTTTAGTGGTGGAAGCCGTCGACTTTCGGTCTGTGTAGAAACTATGCCAAGGCTTTCAAATTGACTCCCGGAGCCTAAATAAGGGAACCTCCAGAGGGACATCAAATAACAGACCATCTTTTAACTGACCAGAGCAGAAGTTTCCATCTTTGTGGCGATCTTCTCTGAGTTAAACCTAAAGCTGATTGATGTCTGTGAATATGAGGCTGAAAAAAAGATTGAGATCTTGAAATTACGACTGAGCAAAAACGGTAATATCATCGCTCCTTCTGAAGGTGGAGCTGCACCAAGATTTTTGCAACTTTTCCTTTCATCAACTTTTAGCTAAGATAGGCAGATCAATTAAGGGCCGAAAGATCAGATTAATTTGGACACATATATAAATATATCTACATATTTTGCATTTAAGGGTATTGTGGAGGATTTTCGCAAAATGTTTAAAAGACCCGCCCTCTCCACTTATAACCCTCTCCACATGCACAACCCTGTACCCGCTCCGGAGAGGGAACACCTATTAAACGCATGCGAGAGCGGGCACAAGCCCATTTCTTCTCATGCGACCTCTGTTTAAAAGTTGCTGGCTTATTGTGTCCAAACCTCCGCCATAACCCCTATATCCCTCAATCACTATATAGAGTGGGGGACTATATAGTGGACTTTATAGCGAACTCAGTTAACTGAACGTTCAGACAGATTATCACTGCTTTTTGATCCCCATTGGTCACGTAACTCCTCCTCCACTGAGCGTTGCCTGCGCCATCTTTGTTATAAATCGCCGCTGTCGGGTAACGACAGCAAACCCCATAATGCTTTGCTCGGAGAGCTCTCTGTGCAAAGCATTCTGGGATATATCTGCCTCATCTGAGGCCTTTTTTTCTTCTGTTACACTTTGTAGGCACTTTTTCTCTTATAACCCTCGCCTATTTTCAAAGAACCTCGGCGAGAAAGGTGAGCTTCAATGACTGTCTCATACCGTAGCTCACCATAATTAGCTGACAGTTAGAAGGAGCACTTATTGAGATGATCCACGTGGAAACAAAAGATTGTCCTTTTCATTTGCCTGTTGGTGCGCATGCGCAGAAAAAGATGGCTAACTGGGGTGCAGCACGTAGGACGGCCTCACATATCACCAGCATGATCGACAATTAGGAGGAACACTTATTTTGTTGATCCACTCAGAAAAAGAAAATCCCGCAATATATCTTTATGGGGGGAAAAAAGCAACAAATAAGCTCTATAAAGAACCACTTAGGGCCCTGTCACATCTAGCCAATTTAGCAGGTGTATGTCTGACATCCCAGAATCTCCTAAAAGGCTGGCTTAGCTGAACTTCTATGTATTTTTATTTTTTTTAGAGTATTCATATCCAACGAGAGCCTAACTTATGCATAATGCACGGCAGCGTAATGCCCATGAAATGATTCACCAGCCAGTGACCTGAGGGGTGCAGCGATGCGGCCGGAGCCACCCAGCCTGCATAAAAAGATGTTTTTGATTGTGGTATTAACCTAGCTGTTGTTCGCGGGCGGGCGGTAGAAAAGAAAAGTAAAGGAGGTTTGCAGTCACAGCAGATTCAGCGTCACGTCTGCTAGGAAGTTTTTTGGTCATGGCTGTGGGCGTGAACACAGGGAGGATCCATCACACTCCCCATCATCCCCCTATGATGGGGATGAACTTATCCAACATATGCCAGCGTTTTTGCCAGATTTTCCTTATGTCAGGCATACGCTGGCTAAATCATCATGGTGTGACAGGGGGATTCATTCAGACCGGACATGGTGTTCCCTGCACTTGCCTCTTTCTGTTGACTGCATGCTGTGGTCAAAGTTGCACATATTTGAACTTTGACCACGGCGTGCACAGGACTTCTCTTGTGTTTGCTTGACAAAGCACTTCTGAAATGCTCCTTCTGAAATGCCATTGAAAGTCATGGATTTTAGACTCCAGTGTTGTGCATGGCACATACTGTCTGAAAGCCCCTTTAGGTCAATTACTTAAAGAAAACACTTTGCGCTAAATTGAAATCAATATTCCATTTTTACAAAGATATAAATCATCAAAGTGCTGTTTCCACCATGGAAATCCGCAGCAGCTTTCCATGAACTCTGACCTCAGGCCTGTCTCCAGGGTGAACTTGCAGTTCCTTCACGCCAGACAAAGAGTCAGGTCTCATAGTCGTCTTTGCCATGCAGACATCTGAATCCTTCATCCAGTTTGCCCCTGGAGACCGTGCCAAGCAGTTTTAGCATTTAGCCCTGGACAACACACGGCATCATCTATGCTTTGACGACTTCTTCAACAGGAAAAGTTTTGGTCAATAAGCGGCACTTGTAAAGAGGAAGAGCTTTTACTCTTTCCTATGGTTTTGAAATCTGACCCATGATCTAAAGACAACTGAAACAAAATTTTCTTTGCGAAAACACTGCCTTAGAGATAAGCCGATATAGTGTTCTATGTAGTGGTTGGGGGGGACTGTTCAGAAGCAACCCTGGATAAGTAGGAGGACAACGAGAAGGAGTATGGATCTGAATACAAGTTATCCAATGAGCATCAGTTGTTTTATTGACTAGGTCTCATTAGCCTCAGAGATCAGTGAAGGGCTAGTTTGGGTAAGAAAAGCTTACAGTTAAAATACTGCTGGATGATGAAAGGTGGACTGACAATTCAGCATTTCACAGAATGTCGTTTTCAAAAGAGGAGGATAAATCCTATGAAAACTATGAAACAGAAGGCACAGGAATGGAGCTGGTAGCTGTTATCATTAAATGCAATGGAAAACATGCAACTTTAGTCAGGTTTCTATGTTGATTCTGAAGCATTTAAGCTGCATTTTGAGGTTCAGTCTTAGGTGTTGAGCAGAAGTTTGATCCCCGTAATTTCCAATGGACTCAAAAGTTGGTAAAAGTTGGTCTGAAATCACTTTTAAAGGTAGTGGGTGATGTAACAACTTGGAAAGAAAAGGGTTTTGAAGATCAGCAACTGAGCTTGACGTGACTGAGTGTTTTCAAAGATAACATTCACTAATTCCAGTCTGCTTTCATCTTAATACATGTTTTATTGATACCAGTTTTCCCAAAGTCTGTGCTTCTGAATTAAATAAAGATTTATAGACGAGTAGCAAAACAAATAGAAAAACTGACCTACTGGTAATTTTTTCCTGGTAATGCATTGAGGCCATCTAAAACTAAATTCTAAAAGATTTTCTGGTCTGTTATAAGAAAATGAAATGATAATTTGCTCTAAATGCTGAGAAACTCCATGTGATCCGTTGCTGATGTCAGAGATCAGAGGATTTCAATGCCTGTTTGTTTAAAAGTGTGTAAATATATTCAGCCGCTGATATCAGGGAATTTATTTGCATAGATAATGAGATACTGTGATTGGTGTAGTTTTATTATCTGGTCCTCCACAATTATTAGATTACAACGGTTGGAAAATTTCCTGAAAGACTTTTAAATCATGTAATGATGTGGAAACGATTGGCTCTGTGTTTCCTTTATTTAGATCAGGAACCTTTAATATCGTTTTTTAAACTTGATTGGTTGTAGGGCTTATTCAGTGAGAAATGTTTATTTCTACCCCTAACATCTGTACAAATGTGTGGAAATACCTTAAAATAAAAACCTGTCCTGCTGAGATTTTACAGCAATATTTGTTTTTAGAACAGATTCAGGGTGTAAGAGACCACCAGGTGGTGGTTGGCTAGGACACAAATGACATCAACGGGTCGGATTATGTTTCTGTTCCATTAACGACAAAGTTAAGATCCTAAACTAAACTATTTTCATACATCAACACATTTCGGCTGTGTTGTTTGATGAGATTATGTCGTTTGAGAGACGCAGTGAAAGATACGACGGCGTATTAAGACCAGGCTAGAGAATTTTTTTCTTCTATTTAGAGAATAAAGTCATAACATTACGAGAATAAAGTTGTAACATTATGAGAATAAAGTCATAAAATCACAAGATGATATGGCAAAAAAAAAAACACAAAACGAAAATAATCATAAAATTATGAGAATAAACTCGTAATAATAAGAGAATAAAGTCATAACATTACGAGAATAAAGTCGTAAAATTACGAGAATAAAGTCATAACATTATGAGAATAAAGTCGTAAAATTACGAGAATAAAGTCATAACATTATGAGAATAAAGTCGTAAAATTACGAGAATTAAGTCGTAACATTATGAGAATAAAGTCGTAAAATTACAAGAATTAAGTCGTAACATTATGAGAATAAAGTCGTAACAAGGGAATAAAGTTGTAAAATTAGGAGAATAAAGTCATAAAATCACAAGATGATATGGCAAGAAAAAAAAACAAAACGAGAATAGTCCGAAAATTATGAGAATAAACTCATAATAAGAGAATAAAGTCGCAACGAGAATAGTCATAAAATTACAAGAATAAAGTCGTAACATGAGAATGTTTTAAATTAGGAGGGTAAAGCCATAAAATTACAAGATATCATTGCAAGAAAAAAAACACAAAACGAGAATAGTCATAAAATTACGAGAATAAAGTCGTAATATTAAGAGATTAAAGTCCTAAAGTTACGAGAAACAAGTTGTATTTTTTGTAACACCTTCAAGACGCGGTTTCTTCACTAAAATGAGGAATGTCGAGAAATATGTGAAGATATACTGGCTCTGGTTTGACAAATAAGGAAATCTTTTAGCACCAGCATCACATTGGGCAGGATGTCAAAGTGGACTCAGGTTTTGATTGGTGGAGCTGGTCTGCCGTCATCTGCTGGTTGGAGCTCGAATCTTTCTTTCTGAAACGGGTTGACGTATGAGGACTTCATTCTCATAATATTGCAACTTTTTTCTCGTAATGTTACGACTTTATTCTCAAAATAAAAAACAAAAAAATAATCTCTAATCTGGCACTAATAATCCATCATATAAAGATTAGCAGTCATTGAACAACTTTAAAAAAAGCTTAACTTCGGCGCACAGACACTAAAGTTTCCCACTCTTATAACGGGTCTGCATTAAAACATAGGAGGGTTGCTGACAAACCTGTTGTTGTTTTTTAGCTTAAGTGAAAATTCAAGAGAGATTAGAGTTTTTTTGCGGGAGTTATTTTATTTCAAGGTGTCTACAGTGATCTCAGTTAGCCCAAAAGGTGATTCACAAATAAAAGCACCCTAATGTTCACTGATCAATAATTCTCATTTGTAGCAAAACATTTGTTCATATTTAAAAGAGCAACAAGTAAAAATTCAATATTTTGCCTAGAAAGAGCTAAAATATCTAGATATAAAGAACCTAAGGTGTCAGCTGGACGCGATGCACGTCAATGTATTTAGAGATTAGCCTCTCTCTGACCTTAAAACCGAAGCAGCGTAGCCAGAGGAAACGTTTACCTGAAGACAGTGATATAAACTGAGTCCCTCATTTCTTTGATAGACATGTTCCTGGTGATGTTTTGCTGTGGCTCTATCTTTTACAAATATGCGCAGATGATTCAACTCAGGTAACATATCTTCTTTTGATCTACAGACTGTGTTCAACAGCCCCACCTAGTGGTGACATTTTACTTAAAAGAATTTGGAGTTTATTGAAGCCTTTCATTAAAAAACTTGTGCACAGAGCAGTAATGTATTTTTTTCCCAAGTAAGTTATTGCACTAAATAAGCTGAGCCATCCTAGGCCAGTGTTGGTCCTAGAACTTCCATAATGATGGTGCAAACCTTCCACCCTGCATGTTTGTTTGTATCTGGGTCACTGTGGATGAAATCAGTTTTCCTGCATTCATATAAAGTCAGAGCTAAAGTTCAATTTTGATCCTAAAAGTGACACGAGGAGGTTCCAGTCACTGTGGCTTGGGGTGTCCAAGGCATTGCTGCTGTCAAAGGCGCTCAGGCCCTGCAGCACCAATTTGGAGTAATTTTCTTATGGCAGTTTATTATAGATATCATTTATCTTCCGTTAAATGTTAAAAATCAGATCTTTCACCCTTATTAAAAGAGTGTTTTGCCTGTGATGATAATGATGTCATTTTCTAGTTTATTGCAGCACTATGTCAGCACTAACCACACAAATCACATTATCTCAACAGATCTTCTAATATAGCTCATCTGATTTATGGACCTAGTCTCAAACGACGTGGGTGTCTAACACTCATGCAGTCTTGACCTGCTGATCTCTGATCTGGATTTCATTGTCTGACATTTTTAGTTTGGATGTGAGAAGAAAACATTCCTTTGACTGTTAATCCTGCAGGAGCTTCTGCCTGATTAGTATCTCTTCTGTTTCCCTTAGAAACGTTTTGATTAATAACATCAAAGGGGGAAAAAACATGGAGAAAACTAATCAAAATGATGAAAACTGCAAGTCTGCAGACATTTAAAGCTGGAAGAGACACTAAAATACCAGTAGTTGAACCTGCAGAGGAAGGTGAATCTTCTAATCAGGGGGGTTGATACAAATGTAGGAAACATTTTTCTGGTTATTGGTACAAAATACTTATATATGGCGTGGTGTCTATCACATAAAATAAAAGGAAATTGTTTTAATGAGACAAGACAGGGAAACGTTAAGATGTATAAATAAGTTAGAACTGCATCTGTACAGACCTGATGTATCTGCTGCCCAGCAGTACAGAAACCGTTAGGGTTTAAGGTAGAGCGTCTGAGCTGGCATCTCTCCTACCTGGGATCTAAATTTACTTTAAAGAAGACAACTAAATATTTATCAGAAGAGGATTAGGGCCACTGAAAAAAATTAAATAAAGTTAACTGATTTTTACATGTTATTCAGTTTATTATGGGAAAAACTTTAAACTCACAATTCTGACTTTTTTCTCAGAATTCTTACAGCTAACAAAATGTTAGCATCAAGCTGTAGCCATGTCTGTTTTAGAGACTAAACTAGCTCTCTTGTTTTAATCAATTTCTGCTCTTTCATTAAAGAAATAGCATTACCAGGGACCCCTCTGGCACGTAAAAAGTCGCCTCATTCCGTTATTTTCCACCATTGTGTTACTGGCCCTCCCAAACAACTAACATCTTTGTCAGTGAAGCTGAGTGCTCCCACATCTCTTCCTTCATGGTGCCCGTCTACTTTAAGATCCACAATTCTGAGATTAAAGTCAGAATTCTTTTCCCATATTTAACTGAAATACAATTTAAATGTTTTTTTCAGTGGCCCTAATCATCTTCCATATAAAAGCAATGTAAAAAAAAAAAAGGATAAAAACAAATTGACTTTCTGACCGTTTTTCAGATCAAGATTTGATTGGGTTAGATATGAGTCATGTTTTGACTCATGTTCGTATAAAACGTTTGGATGTAAATTTAGAGGCTGTAGGAAGACGATGAGCTGTGGGAGTTTCTGAGGGCCGCTCTAAAACTAGTTCATCCTGTCTGTGTTGTCTCTCACTGCAGATACAAACTGCAAATATTAAAACTAAATAAAACACAGAGCCTGAAAATAAGAGCAGTGTCTGAGAAAAAGCTTCCCAACCGGTTAAAATGTGGTTAAACTGGTTTAAAAACATCGAACAACCAACATCTGGGGAACATTCAGCAGCTGTTTCAAATATGCAGCTCAAAAATTGTTCTATTTGCATAAATCTTATAACTCGTGCCGATGATAAATAAGATAACCAGTCCTGCATGTTTAAAAGTTGTCTTTCAGTCATAAAGAAGGGAAATCCAGCCTTGAATGAACAATAACAAATATTTCGCTTTGTAATTGTAATTGAACAAAGACTGAACCTAAAAGCAGCAGCAGTGGTTTTACTCAGCTTGTAGAACAACTTCTAGCTGCCATAAATCTCAGTAATCATTTTCTGCCTGTCTTCACACATCGCTGCTGTTCCCTAAAGCAAAGAGTGCGATTATTTTGCCCTTTTCGGGCCGATTCTCCAGTCGTGCTGGAATTTTTGATCGGGCTGACTTTCAGCCTGATAGTGCATTGTGTAGTGTACAAGGGGGTAACGAGGGGCGATCAGCCTTTCACGACCAACTCCCCATCAGGAATCACAAGGTCTGGAGAAAATCAAACATTTGTGAAATTCAGTCGGCCGTCGTAAGGTGGTCATTGGCAAATCACTCAGCGCAAAACAAGGATTCTTCCTCTCAGATGAAAACACAGAAGCATAATAAATGTATATGTGCTCTACTGTCCCTGTTTTTTTTTTTCGTTATCTTCTGCAGGCCAGTTAGTTATACGTCAGCCTGAACACCTAAATTCCGCCAATCATATATCAACGGTCATCTGTCAATCTATTTTTTTCAGTCATAGCTTCATAATTCATATGTCTCAGCTAATATACACAACGGTTGAAATAAGAACTAAGAATAATTTCCTTTCACTCTGAGTTCCGTCCCAGTGTTCGTGGGGATGGACGTCTGTGTCTTCAGCAGGCGTAGAGCTAACAGAACTGGCAGCGTTGCGAGGCAAGGGCTCAAACATGTACGGCTGTAAGTAGGGATGGGCGATATGGACTAAAAAATTTATCACGATAATTTCTAGGTTTTACCACTATAGCGATAATTGACGATAAAAAACAAAACAAAAACACAATATCAGCCTAATGTATCAAACCAATCAAACAAGCCTGAAATATGAGAACAAATTTCACATTTATTTAAATGCTACACAGCAAATTTAACTTGGCTTATAAAAGTTGCAAAGTAGTGAAACTGTAAATACAACCAGATAAATTGAGAAACAGAACTTAAAAGTATTTCACTGAAAATTAAAACGAATCAGTAATCACCTCCTAATATAAATAGATGTGTAAATTACCAGTTGCTGGAACATGCCATATATTGGATAAATAAATAGTTCATGAAGACAGAATGCTCCAGTGGCGTTGGATGTAGGAGTTTGCCCTGAAATCGAAGGGTTGACGGTTCAAGCCCCGACTCCGAATTTCAGTGTCGTTGTGTCCTTGGGCAAGACACTTCACCTGCATTGTCTACTGATGGTGGTCAGAGGGCCCGGTTGCGCCAGTGTACGGCAGCCTCGCTTCTGTCAGTGAGCCCCAGGGCAGCTGTGGCTACAATGTGGCTTGCCACTATCAGTGTGTGAGTGTGTGTGTGAATGGGTGAATGAATGTAGTGTAAAGCGCCTTGGTCAAGTCTCCTAACTTGAATAAAGGCGCTATATAAGTACATGCCATTTACCATTTACCATTCCATCAGAACGACAAGGCAGGAATAAAAAGAATATAAAAACTGAAATACCTCTCTGTTAACTCTTTCCATCGCTTGCTTTGGCTGTCATATGGTGTGGAATGAGCAAACGCGTCGGCAAGTTTTGTTTGAGTGGCAGTCAGTTTCTTAACAGAGGTTTTCGAAGTCAAGGCTTCTGCTGTATCGCAGCGCATCTTCTGACTAGCATCGTATTCCGGTTTGTGTTTTAGGTGGTGAAATAAATTGGTAATGTTGCTGTCCTTTGTCGTCACAGGTTGTCTGCAAACTTTGCATATTACGACTTTCTGTTCCGTATCAGACTTTTTAAATCCAAACCAGTTCCAGATAACGGAGCTGGAGCCTCTTTTAGGAACCAGGTCTTGGGGCACGTCTCCTCGACCTTCCGCCATTCTTGCTGTTTGCGCATGGCTCCCACATGAGTTGGACTGCAGGTGTGTCACGCGCAGTGTACGTCACCGGTGGGAGTTTATTGTTTTTATCGCGAGATGACAAATTGTTACCATGAGGAATTTCTTTGAGGATATATCGCACACGATAACATATCGCCCATACATAGCTGTAAGCCTTCTACACCAAACAAAGCTTCTGCCGCCCTTCTTCCATCTTTTTCCTCTTCTCGTTTGGCTTCCAGATAGACAAGTCAGAGTAGCACCATCTCACTTCAGAGCTGAGTCTGCTGAGGTTTTTAAACGTCAAGTGTGAGCAGCTAGATTGCATCAGAGCGGCGGGTCGCCCAGTTGGAGAACATACATCGTGAGCTGTGAACTCACATTATTACATTTGTTGCCGATTCTGCAGCTTTTCAAACAGCCTATAGTCTGAACTTTGACTAGGTCACAGAAACACCTTGATTATACTGCACAAATGTCAAACTTTCCTCTGCAGCATTCCTGTTTGTGTGCTTTTTTCTTATTTCGTTCTTCATTTCAGGCTTTTCTGTGAGTTTTTCGTCATTCAATAAAGTTCTGAGTCATACAGTGAATCTGGTCCTTCAGTGTAAACCATCAGGGGGACTCTTTTACGTAATACATATATAATTCACAGTGATGTTAGCAGATCTTTTGAAGACCTAGATTTCCTCTTTCCAGCTGGAGGGCTTGAAAGAAAACATTCCAGAGAGATTTAATGCAGCTTCATATTACATTGAATTGATTTTGAATGAATTGTGTAATCCCCAGTTGGATGCAGGGGTCCTGTCCGAACCAGTCCGTCTCTTTAAGAACTTGTTCTCCCTGTAGCCTGTGATTGCTCTTTCATAATTTTGCTGTTGCAGAATAAACTTTGTTGTGTTAAGGATTGTAATGAAGTGGCTCAGTCTGTTTTTAACTGGTCTGCAGTCGGTGAAGTAGGACTTTTTTTTTAACCATCAGAGACCTTAATGATCGTGATTTTGTTCTCATTAGAGGAGGAAATCACACAGATCTGAAGTTTTGCTCTTCTCAGCAGTGTGTGAGAAACTTGACAAGACAGAGCGTGTGTCACAGAGGGAGAACACAGCGAATATTATCAGCTCCTGCCATGGGTTTCCATGGTAATGGACAAGGCAGCGAGATATCCAGGACAGCGCAGAGACACATCCTGTTCTCACGTAACAATGAAATGCATGTTTGGTGTTCTGACTGCTGCTGCTGCTGCTGCTGCACAGGTTTGTTTTAGCCTCAGACAATCAGGAATCCAACATGATGTCTGCAGATCGTAAAAATGAATGTATAAATTCAAACATTTAACTCCTACAGTAAATTAAAAGGTTTGATACTTTTTATTTAGGTTTTAGTTTGTGTGTTTGCAGAATTAAACAAAGCATAGATACAAATTAATGCCCAATATCTTCTTTCTGAAGTTTGAATTGCCATGTGCATGAAAATTACAATTATATATATATATATATATATATATATATATATATATATATATATATATATATATATATATATATATATATATATATAATTTTATTCAGTTATTTCATGGTCTGTTTATTTAAACAGTTCATACAGCTATATAATCTAAATAACCTTGAAATTGTGAATTTTCTTAAATTCATTCAGTAAATTCTCCTAAATTGGATCTTTGATTGCTTTTATATTAACAAGGTGCAAATATGACTTTTGGTTAGTAAACATGATTGACTGTAGCTGCTAACAGCTTTTGTCTGACAGCACTCATGGTCTGGACATCAGGAATTTTGAGGAACTCTATGAAAACCATAGAAGAAGAATTTTACCAATGGGGCTCAAGTCCAGCCCTTGGCTGTTTCTTAATATGTGTACTTGTGCGTTCTCGTGCGCACGTGAAACGTCATCAGCCTCAGCCCTACTACAGTTCCAAATCACAAGAACATACGAACAAAGTCCCCGGATGTTGTTCTCGCCCCTCCCTCTTTACCCAGCATGCATCAGAGCAGACCTGTCCATTCTTGAGATTGACAGCTGTCCCAGCATGCACTGCAGCAGCAACTTCCAATGGAGCTCTCACAGAACTTTTAAGTTAAAAGTTCTGTTTTCTGTTGTTCTATAAAAGTATGTTTTAAGATCATTTGAGGCTAGAACATTATACTTTTAAGCGTCACTATATGGTCCATTTACTGATTTAATGCGTAATTTATAAAAGAATTTAGAATTTGAGAGGACCGTGCCAACCAGTGGACCTCCAGGGTTAACGTTAGCCCGTCTGCAGCAGTGCTGTCTCGGCATAGCCATGTGTGAAGTACCGCTGGCTCTGATGGAGTTCTTTTGTTTTATTTGGCAAAATGTTCATTTGATTTGTGTTTATCTGACTGTGATAATTATTATTCCCACAGTAAATGAAAAAAGTAAGAATGTTTTATGTTTTATATCTAGTCTAGAGAATATTATTATAACAGGAGGTGAAATGGAGCTCTATATGAGCAGAGCGTGTGATGTCATCAGTACGCTTCTGTTCCAGTTGGCCCATATTTATGCTGCATGCTGACGTTCTCCCTGAGTCCAGACTTTCCTGTGTTCTTCTCAAGAACATACTTGGAGAGGACACGAGTCTGTACTCGCGTTCTTGTGAATTTACAAAAGGCCATGAACTAAAGCTACTGGAACACCACCGTCATTCTCCACAGCAAAGCTGTTGAGAGATCAAGAAACCAGACCACGACCCTCAGGATGAACTGACGTTCACCACTGGGGACCATTCCGGATCCTGAAGTCCAGTATCCTGCTACTCGATTTTGTCCTTTGGCCAATACAGCTGAATTAATTGGCTGAGTTAAATTTTTAGTATGCAGATATTTGCTCCAGATTCCTCTCAATCATATAATAATTTCATTCAGGTGTCGGACTGTGTCGGAGTTTCGTGTCGGACCAAGGGTGCGTCTAAAAGTTACAGGATACCGGCCCTCGCCTGTTAAAGATCAGACAAGACTGACCTTCAGATACCTGGTTTGATTCCCACAGCTGGCACTCTGGGTCTCTGAACAAAACCATAACCCCACACTGCTCCCCGGTTGCTGCACAGTGGCAGCCCACTGCTCCCCATAGGAAATGGGTTAAATGCAGAGAGTGAATTTCTCCACTGTGAGATCAATAAAGCCAAACCAGTTACATTTTTACAGCTTAGACTGAGATGATGATCAGGAATACCAAACACATCCAGTGAGAAACTCTAAAAAACAGACAACTCAGACTGCTTTTTGGAATCTGGTTACTTTCTGAATTCCTGGTATCAACCTTGCTAAAATAGTTTGGGCTGTTATCGAAAGACTATGAGTTTAAGCACGTGGCATGGGGCCTAATACTGACCTGATGTTGCTGTCAGAGCCACTGGTGTATCCAGTCAGAAGCTCTAGATGAGGTGCAGCTAATAGACACTTTGCAAATGTAAGTTCCTGAAATGGTATAAAAATGTTTTAATTATTAGCAGGAGTTTCTGTTTTAGTTCTTCTGCCCTTTTGAAGAGGCGGAGCCAAGAGGTTTTGAATAGATTTAGGCTAAATGTCTTTCTGCTCAGGCAGCTAAAGGTAACTTAGTGTTGCTAACATCAACCCTTAAAGACCTGTAACACATTTATCTCTAGTCTGATTCATGAACTCTGACCTTTGCTGATTCAGGTGAGGCCTGCATTGCTTTAGATGTTGTTCTTGGTTCTACGTCACCTTCTGGAATAGTCATTGATGACTTCTTAAGGGAAATCTCATAGACCAGCCACTCCTGGAGTCTTCCATAGATACAAATCTTTAATATGAGCGTCCTGGGTGTTGAATATTGTTATAATATGGTTAAGTCATATTGTTTATATGTTTACTATATAGAATGAAAACAAAATACAATTCGGGTTAAGATTGTAATGTTTGGTCATTTAAGTGTTTCTCCACTAGATGGCGTAGTCAGCCATAGTTGTTTAGTTTGTGATTCCTGACCAGCGAAGAAGTCAGTGAATTTTTCTAGAAGATGTAGCTCTATGTAAATGCTGGAAGTTCAGAATTAAAGTTATATATATAAGGAAATCGAATCTACAGTCGTCTTTTTCAGCAAGATTGGATGTTTCAGCTAAATCCACAACATTTTCTGGTGCCGAAAACACGGGATTACGTGAGTAAAAAGGAACTTTGTTGGGATCGAGCCGATAGCTGCTAAAAAAAAAAAAAAAAAAAAATGACGGAGCGACTTCAGAGATTAAAACAGAAACGGACTGTTCTGCGTGCATCTGTTACGAAGCTTGTGCAACAAATTCAAGAGGAAACAAGTGAGACTGATGTGAATGCTGACCGTTTGCTGGAACTACTAGCCATGTTATCACAGAAGGAGAAAACCCTCCAAGAGCTTGAGCCAGAAATAGAGAAGGCAATTCCTCTGGAGGAGTTAGATGCGGACATGGTGAGGACAATAGAATATCAAGACAACCAGTGGCGGCCGGCCCATAGGGGGCGCTGGGGCACCGCCCTCCCTGATAAGAAGAGAGGAACGTAAAATATATTTTTTGAAATTAACTCATAAATGTCAGTTTTACTCTCTAGAGTGTGTACCTATAAGCAAAACAAATTATATAAACTACATTTCCCTACCTACTGTCATTCATTTGTGGATTTCCACAGACAGACTCCTACCGTCTCTGTCTTGGGGCGCTGATCAGACAGACCCACATTTGCAGAGAATCTGTCAATCATGTACTATTGCTAGGTGAATTTAATGGCTAATCAGTGTCTCAGACCTTTATGGTCTTGGGGCGCTGAAAATACTGCACTTTAACAGGCTTCTGCCCCCAAGCACAGGTGCAGACAATTAGAGGGAAGATGGCGAACGTAACGAGCGAGATGCAGCTTCCACCAAATTCGGTGAGATCCTTATTTATCTACCCGTTTGCCAGAAGAACATCCCTGTTGTAGGATATGAAAATTTCCTGTCATGGTTATTGTGACTGTGACGAATCCACCTCGTCGCTTAAAACTTTGCGTGCCACACACACATTCCTGTTATACTATGCTTGTGAGGACCAATCCGCTCGCGCTGAGCCCAGTAGCTCCATTAACTCAAAACACACAAGCTGTTCCTTGTTACCTGCTGGCGTATTGAGGGTGCACACTTAATATTTCAGTGGGGTTAGCTATGTGTGCGTGTGTGTGTGTGTGTGTGTGCTACGGGGACTTGTCATCTTCAGTCTGGCTGCGTCTTTGCTGGGTTCAAACCCAGTTTGGTGTAATTGAATGAATCAATGAATCTGTGTAAAAGAATTAAGTTGTAAAAATTATTTGTTTGTTTTTGTACATCAATTGTTTGTGGAGGTAATATATGGAAAAAACTGATTTATGAGAAGAAATCAGAAATAAGAGAGCCTGTAGGGGCTTAAACTATTTAATGAGGGCTGTGGCCATTTCTGTTTTCTATTTCGTTTTTACAATACTGGTAACTGGAGAGAGGCTGAGGCCCAGAGTATCTTGTATATGTTTAGTTTCTTTTGCACCCTGTTTTGAGTTTTTGAGCACAATAAATTACCAACACCGGTAACCCGACTGAGCCTGGATTCTTGGAGGCCAAAGAACCCCGTCACAGTGACCAAAATCATCACTGTTACTGTTATTATATAGTAAATTAAATCATTACTGTTAAATTGTATGTATTGGAGACATACACTAGGCTATATCAGCCCCACCAAAAATATTTTTCACCAGCCGCCACTGAAGACAACACAAACTTATGGAGGACACCAGCAGAAAGAGCGATTGCCAGGGCTGCTACACAAGAACAACAATTTCTAGTGGACACCGCTGCATTATCAGGCACTCGGCTGAGTGATGCAAGTAAACAGTCAACAGCAAGCAGACCCTCGGTAAAACTGCCCAAGCTTTCAATAAGCAAATACAACGGAGAAGTGTGTATGTGGCAAGAGTTTTGGGACCAGTTTGTGAACGCTATTCATGAAAATCCAGATTTAAGCAAAACTGAGAAGTTCACTTACCTGAAGTCCTACCTCACCGGTCCAGCTGCACGTGCAATTGCAGGGTTGAAGGTAACTAACACTAATTATGATGCCGCTGTAGACATGCTTAAACAAAGATTTGGCAGAAAAGAGCTAATTGTGAGTGCGCACGTGTCTAAGTTGTTGAATCTGAGCCCAGTAAAAAGATCCTCGGATGTTGTTGCTTTGAGACAACTTTTTGATGATGTGGAAGTGCAGATCAGAAGCCTAGAAGCTTTAAGTGCTGCGTCAGACAGTTATGGAGCTTTATTGTGCCCCATTCTCCTCCAGATAATTTCCGATGATCTCGCTCTTGAATACACTCGTAAAACAGATAAAGGAAAAAGGTGGGGGGTTGAAGATCTTGTTAGTTTTTTACAACAAGAAGTTGAAAGCAGGGAACGTGCTGCACATTTAACAAAACCAAGAGAAGTGAAAGATGCACCCGCTGCTTACAGACAACATTATAAACAGGATTTATGCAGAGAAAAGTGGAAAAGACCTGATGTGCCATCAGCTGCAGCACTCCATACTGGCAGTTCCAATTCACCACTCGGTTGCCTATTCTGCAACAGTACAAGCCACAAGTCAGAACAGTGCACTGAAGACACTGTCACGGGGAGGAAGGAAAAGTTAAAGAAAATGGGGAGGTGTTTCATATGCCTGAAGCCTAGACATCTTGCCCGAGACTGCAGATCGAAAAATGTAACATGCACTGATTGTGGAAGGAGACACCATGCTGTAGTGTGTGAGAAAGGAGAAGAATCAAAAGAGACCACAAAAGCTGCCGCGGACACCAGTGACACTGTAGTCTCATCAGTTATTCCACAAAATGCTAAACCGACTCCAGAAAGGTGTGAAACTGTGCTTTTGCAAACGGTGAGAGCAAGGATTAAAGGACCTTGGGGGGAGAAAATTGTGCGTTGTTTGATTGATGGAGGAAGCCAACGCAGTTTTGTTCATGAAAAACAAGTGAAAGATTTAAAGCTACCAGTGATGAAACAAGATACATTAAATCTTCACACCTTTGGCTCAAAGAACCCAACAACCAGCAGATGCAATGTCATAAAACTAATCTTTGAAAATGTAAGAAACAAAGAACAGAAATTTGAAATAGAAGCTGTCCAAACACCACAGCTTTGTACTGCAGTCATGAAGGTTCCCAGTGAGCACATTCAACATCAGCTGGAGGAAAAGGGACTACCAGTAGCAGATGTGTCTACAGGAGACAAGGACAAGCTGGAACTTTCTGTACTTGTCGGAGCAGATTACTACTGGAAAGTAGTCACAGGCAAAACTGAAAGACTCTCAGATGCTTTAGTGGCTGTTGAAACAAGATTTGGCTGGGCAGTGCAAGGACCAGTAATGATGTCGAGTATGAATGAAGCAACATGTCTGCACATCGGAGTCAGTGAAAACCCAGTGGACATTTCTAACCAGTTGAGAGCATTCTGGGAAATAGAGTCACTGGGCATTTCCACCAAAGGAGAAGAAACATCGGATGACAAGAAAGCCATTGACAGCTTTGACAGGTCAGTCAAATTCATTAATGACAGATATGAAGTGGCATTGCCATGGCGACAAGACACGCCCAAGATTTCTGATAACAAAGGGGTTGCACAGAAAAGATTTGAAATGCTGAAAAGAAAACTGAATTCTGATGTGTCTCTGTACAAAAGATACAATAATGTAATAGAGGATTACACCGAGCAGGGAATTTGTGAGGAAGTACCTGATAGCAGTCATTCAGGGACTGCTGATGTGACTTACTACTTACCTCATCACGCAGTGATCAGAGAGGACAAGGTAACTACCAAGCTGAGAATAGTGTTTGATGCTTCATCACATGAAAGGGGTTGCTCCCCTTTGATGACTGTTTGTTACCTGGCCCAAACTTAAATTCTGACCTAATGAGCATTTTGATCAGATTTCGTCAACATCCTGTAGCCTTCACAGCGGACATCACAAAGGCGTTCCTGCAGATTTCTATCACTGAAGGGGACAGAGACGCTCTGAGGTTTTTGTGGCTCACAGGGCCCCCAGATGCAGAGAGCACAAGCACATTCATAATGAGAATGAGACGCGTTGTGTTTGGAGTAACTTCAAGTCCTTTCCTACTTGCTGCCACAATCAGACATCATTTAGAGAAATATCAAGACATCCTACCAGAAACAGTAAAAATGATGAGAGATTCGCTGTATGTGGATGATCTGATTGCTAGTTCAAGAAACTCAGACGAGGCCTACACACTTACCGCCGGAGCAAAGGAGATACTGGCTGCTGCAAACATGAACCTCTGTAAGTGGACAACAGACTCACAGGAACTAAAAGCTAAGTGGTCAAACTGTTCCTTTGACATGACACAAGAAACTGAGACACACGGAAATGTGCTAAAGGTACTTGGTTTAGTGTGGAGACTGGAAACCGACAACTTTACATTTGACCTTAACCACTTGATGAACATTCTACAAGGAAAGAGAATACAAAGAGGAGTGTTTTAAGGTCATCTGCCAGAATATTTGATCCAATAGGATTTCTAACGCCATTTACTGTCCGTGTTAAGTGTCTGTTTCAGGAAATGTGGCGTCGGGGGCTAAACTGGGATGATGAGCTGCCTCCCGACCTTTCCAACGCATGGCAGCAGTGGTGCTTGGAGCTCACACAGATACACCAAATAGTCATTCCAAGGTGGTATGGAACAGAAAGGATGCAAGGTAAAACACAACTTCTCTATGTTTTCACAGACCCCAGTGAAAGGGCTTATGGTGCAGCTGCATATTTGCAAGGAAAAACAGCCGAAGGAAAAACGGTAACTGCACTCGTGGCTTCGAAATCCAGAGTGGCTCCAATCAAAACAATGACACTTCCCCGCTTGGAGCTAATGGGAGCTTTAATTGGAGCAAGGTTGGCAAATAACCTGTTAAAGGCACTGGATATGCAAATCACCCAGCTGCAAATGTGGTCTGACTGCATGATAGTAATCCACTGGATTCAAAGTTCACCAAAGAAATGGAAACCATTTGTTGCTAACCGAGTAGTGGAGATACAGACTTTGACACCACCTGAAGTATGGAAACACTGTAATGGTAAACAGAACCCAGCTGATCTCACCACAAGAGGACAATCTGCAACAAGGTTGAAAGAGGAAGAGCTTTGGTGGTCGGGCCCACTATTTTTGAGAGACAAGATACTTGGAACACCACCTTCAGAGGCAACACCAGAAGTGTTCTCAGAGGAAGAGGTCAAAGCAGAGCTCAAGGCAAGTCAAGTCATCGTACAGTTCAGTAACACCGATAGGCTGCAGACTGAGCCATTGTTGCAGTTGGAAAATTACAGCAAGCTACAAAGGGTACTGAGAGTTACAGCATGGATTAACAGGTTTGTTCACAACTGTCGATCAAAGCAAAGGAAGGTGGGAGAAATAACAGCAGAGGAAATGTCAGAAGCTGAAAAGGTATGGATACGTGAAGCACAAATCCACAGTTTTGAAAAGGAAATAAAAGAGCTAAAAGCTGGAAAGGCTGTGCACAAAGATTCCAAGATTAGAGACTTTAAACCCCTCCTCGATGAAAATGGTTTAATCTGTGTAGAGGGAAGGCTACATCAGTCAGATTTGAGTTTTACTGAGCAGCACCCGTGGTTGTTACCCTCAAGTCACAGATTTTGCCAACTTCTGATCAAGTACAGTCACGCGGATGTAATGCATTCAGGCGTGAGAGACACTCTTGTTCATTTAAGAGAAAAATATTGGATCCTACGCGCCAGACAGTTAGTCAAAAAATGCATTTCAGACTGTACCATCTGCAAAAGATTTAATGTGAAGGCAATGAAACAAACAACTGCACCACTACCCAGAGACAGAATTACAGAAGCGCCACCATTTGAAATAACTGGTGTAGATTTCGCAGGTCCACTGTATGTGAAGTCCAAGGGTAACACAGAAAAGGCGTATGTGGCACTTTTCACATGTGCCGTGACACGTGCAGTGCATCTCGAACTAGTATCAAGCCTACAACAACAGAAGGTTTCCTCTTAGCACTGAAAAGGTTTGTTTCACGAAGAGGACTCTGCAGAATAATCTACTCGGACAATGCTCAAACATTCAAGAAAGAAGAACAAGAACTAAAGAAGCTGTGGAAGGCCACGAAAGAGCCAGAGCTGTTGGAATATGCTTCTGAAAAGGGAATTAAGTGGAAATTCATTGCAGAGAGAGCAGCTTGGTGGGGTGGATTTTGGGAACGATTAGTGCGCTCTGTGAAGGGATGCCTCAAAAGAGTAATGGGAAGAGCATCTCTAGGGTTTGAAGAGTTAACATCTTTACCTCCAGAAATCGAAGCCACTATCAACTCAAGACCACTCACCTTTGTGTATAATGATTTAAAGGAACCTGAACCTCTGTCTCCAGCACATTTTTTGATTGGAAAGAGACTCAGTTCTTTACCTCCAAAGCCTTTCTGCATAACAGGTCAGATAACAAATGCAAACCAAGAGCAGCTGACCAGAAGATGGAAATAATTTCAATTCAATTCAGTTTATTTATATAGCGCCAAATTCACAACACATGTCATCTCAAGGCACTTTACAGTTCAACCAGATCATACAGTCAAATTGATACAAAGTTTTCTATCTAAGGAAAACCAGTTGATTGCATTGACTCATTGACTCAAATACAATCCCTCACACTAAGCATGCTTGTAGCGACAGTGGAGAGGAAAAACTCCCTTTTAACAGGAAGAAACCTCCAGCAGAACCAGGCTCAGTGTGAGCGGCCATCTGCCAAGGCCGACTGGGGTTCAAGGAGACAGAAGCAGAGATACAAGAAGCAGAGATACAAAAAGCAGCTGTAAAAGGCGGCCCCGTCCAGGAAACACACAGCCAGGCAGACGAGCTCCAAGGCAGCTCCCATGCCAGAGGATGAAGAGAGCACATCCACCCAGCCACGGCCAGAGAAACAGGACCACACTGGAAGACAGGCCGATCTCCAACATCTACAAACAAGGGTGTTGATGGAAGCAGCACAGCTGATGTTTCTTTCCTGGATGACGTCACAGCCAAACAGGAACAGACGAGGCAAAGCTACTCTGAGGAAAAGCAGAGAGAGCAGAAGGTTAGAGATTGAACAAACAGATTCTGCAGAATAGGAGAACAGAGAGAGAATGAAGCAGAATGATGAAATGGGGGTCCCTATGTCCTCCAAAAGTCTAAGCCTATAGCAGCATAACTATAGAGAGAGAGCTCAGGATAACCTGAGCCACCCTAACTATAAGCTTTATCAAAAAGGAAAGTTTTAAGCCTAGTCTTAAAAGTAGACAGAGTGTCTGCCTCACGGACTAAAACTGGTAGTTGGTTCCACAGGAGAGGAGCCTGATAACTAAAAGATCTGCCTCCCATTCTACTTTTAGAAATTCTAGGAACCACTAGTAAACCTGCAGATTGAGAGCGAAGTGCTCTGTTAGGAACATAAGGAACAATCAGATCTCTGATATAAGATGGAGCTTGGCCATTTAAGGCTTTATATGTGAGAAGGAGGATTTTAAATTCTATTCTGGATTTAACAGGAAGCCAATGAAGAGAAGCCAGGATAGGAGAGATATGATCTCTCTTTTTAATTTTCATCAGAACTCTGGCTGCAGCATTTTGGATCAGCTGAAGGCTTTTAACTACAGTTTGTGGACTTCCTGATAGTAAAGAATTACAATAGTCCAGCCTTGAAGTAACAAATGCATGGACTAGTTTCTCAGCATCACCCCTGGACAGGAGATTTCTAATTTTTGCAATGTTCCTCAGATGAAAGAAGGAAATTCTAGAAACCTCTTTGATCTGGGATTTAAATGACAGGTCCTGATCAAAAACAACACCAAGATTTTTTACTTTATTATCTGAAATCAGTTTAATCCCATCCAAATGAAGTGACTGGCTAATCAGCTTCTTTTTCAGAGACTCTGGTCCAAAGACTATAACTTCTGTTTTGTCTGCATTCAGAAGCAGAAAGTTAAGAGTCATCCAGGTTTTTATGTCTTCAAGACATGCTTGTAATCTATGTAATGGGTTAGCTTCATCTGGATTTATAGACAGATATAGCTGGGTATCATCAGCATAACAGTGGAAATTAATCCCATGCTGTCTAATAACTCTACCAATTGGGAGCATGTATAAAGTAAAGAGAATTGGTCCTAGCACTGATCCCTGTGGTACTCCACAGGTAACCTTTGAGTGTGTTGAAGATCTATCTTTAACATAAACAAACTGAATTCGATCAGATAGATAAGATTTAAACCAGTCTAGTGCTGTTCCTTTAATTCCAACAAAATATTCAAGTCTTTCTAAAAGAATATTATGGTCAACTGTATCAAATGCAGCACTAAGATCCAACAGGACGAGCACAGATACAAGTCCATTATCTGAGGCCATGAGAATATCATTAGTGACTTTCACCAGAGCTGTTTCAGTGCTATGATGAGCTCTAAAGCCAGACTGAAACTCTTCAAAAAGTTCATTATGGTGTAAGTGGTCGCAAACTTGTTTGGCAACTACTTTCTCAAGAATTTTGGATAAGAAAGGAAGATTGGATATAGGTCTATAATTAACCAAGTCATCTGGGTCAAGAGACGGTTTCTTAAGCAGAGGTTTAATTACAGCAACCTTAAAAGCTTTAGGTACATATCCCTGTAACAGAGATAGATTAATCACATCTAAAATGGAGGAGGAGATCAAAGGGAATACCTCCTTAAATAACCTGGTTGGAACTGGATCTAACATACAAGTTGAAGGCTTAGATGAAGACAATAATTTTGCTAATTCAGAAAGTTCAACTGGATCAAAGCAGTCTAAACCCGGTTCAGATTCCATGACTACCTCAGGTACAATCGTGGATAGAGGAGTGCTTATGATCTTATTTTTAATAACATCAATCTTATTTATAAAGAATCCCATAAAATCATTGCTGTTAAGAGCAGGTGGAATGGACGGTTCAACAGAGCTATGGCTCTGGGTGAGTTTGGCAACTGTATTAAAATACTGTCACAGACTGATGGAGGAATTCTGGAACAGGTGGAGGAGGGAGTATTTGTTGGATCTCAGATCGGCTCACACCTGCAAGACCCAAAATCCCACGTCGCTTAAAACTGGAGACTTGGTTCTCATTGGAGATGACAAAATGCCACGTCTAACTTGGAAAATAGGACTTATCACGGAAGTGTTCCCAGGAAGAGATGGGCTGGTCAGATCCTGCGCGGTGCGCACTCCACCAGGGACGATGTTTAGAAGACCAGTTCAGCTATTATATCCTTTTGAAGTTAACAATTGAACTGTCTTCTTGGGGGGAGGATGTTGACTATTGTTATAATATGGTTAAGTCATATTGTTTATATGTTTACTAAATAGAATGAAAACAAAATACAATTCGGGTTAAGATTGTAATGTTTGGTCATTTAAGTGTTTCTCCACTAGATGGCGTAGGGGCCATATGTCAGCCATAGTTGTTTAGTTTGTGATACCTGACCAGCGAAGAAGTCAGTGAATTTTTCTAGAAGATGTAGCTCTATGTAAATGCTGGAAGTTGCCGCAGTTCAGAATTAAAGTTATATATATAAGGAAATCGAATCTACAGTCGTCTTTTTCAGCAAGATTGGATGTTTCAGCTAAATGCACAACACTGGGTTTGACTCCTGGTTGCCTCAGGAAGACATCTAGTATAAAATCTCAACCATGTCTGTGTGCGAGTTTTACCAACTTACTGCTAGAAGGGAGCAGTTGAAACGAGACAAACTGAATTTATAGTTCGGTCATCAGGGAGAGGCATTGAGTAGAGCCCCTTCTCTTCCACATCCAGAGAAGTCAGCTGAGGTGGATCAGACATCTTTTTCGGATGCCACCTGGACGCCTCCCTCTGAGGTGTTTCAGGCACCTCCCACCAAGAAGAGGCCCAGGTGACGACCCAGGACACCATGGAAGGATTATGTCGCTCGGCTGGCCTGGTAGCGCCTCGAGCTTCACCCATATGAGGGACCAAACTTAAATAAGGACAAAAGGTGTTAAACTAAAAAACTAAAAAATATTAATAGTGTCAAAAATAGTTAACAAAGTCTCAAAATAATCTGGGCCCAACTTAACTGAGGTCAACTGAGGAACCAACTCAAACAAAAAACTGACCTGCAAGGCTGCTTAAATAGGGATGGAGTAACCCAAGTCTACCACATGAGGGAGGCACGACATAACAAAAGAACCAATAAATACAAAATTAACTAAAGCATTCTATGAAACAAATAAAGCAAAACTTTTACTTAGCAGAAACAATAATAAGTGAGTATTTAATAACAAAATGAATTAATTAAAAACAACTTGAAACAAGTCTCCCAGTCGGTCTTTCAAAAAACAAATGGTATGCTCCAGGTTTCCTCCTCCAGCTGGTTTGTATCAGCAGCTCCTCAAACAAAAAAACAAGTGTAAATAAACCATTCAGACAGACATTAACTAAAGTGTGCACCCATTAGAAAATACCTGTCTAAATGAAATAACCAACTTAAAGATATAAACTGTAATATAATATGAAGCAAGAAAAAAATATTGACACGATGTGGTGGTGGGAGAGTCATCCACCACATTCCAGCAGAGCTGGAGGAGGAGGCTGAGGAAAGGGAAGTCTGGGAGTCTCTGCTGAGACTGCTGCCGCCACCAGAGATGGGAAGTAACGAAGTACAAATACTTCGTTACTGTACTCAAGTAGATTTTTCTGATACTTTTACTTTACTTTACTACTTATTTTTATGGCGACTTTTTACTTCTACTCCTTACATTTTTACACAAATATCTGTACTTTCTACTCCTTACATTTTAAAAAATTGGCTCGTTACTTTAGTTTTGAATCATTTCAATGGAGTTACCGTTATTATTTTTCAGGTCATCAATACTGTGAAAACGGAGCCTTTTTCCCCCTCTGTTCCCAAAGTGTAGCCGCCGTCTATCACACACAGCGTCACATCCTTCACTACATTTCCCAGCATGCACCACAGACCGGCCATCATGGCGGCGGCAGTTCCAAACAATTCACCCGGTAATTTACACTAGTTCATAAATTACGTCACCTTTCATTCAACACTTTACTTACTCACCAGCGTAGCAAACTCTGAAGGTACCCACTGCGACAGCTTTAATATACATTCCGTAGTCGGCAATAAAACTTCCCAGTCAAATTACACATTCTCTTCCCTTAGTCCGTCAGCATACTGGTCCGTGTGGAAACAAGTACCGCATCGGAGCCAGTCTCTTATCCATTGTCCCAGGGCATTGGAAAAGACTATTAGGGGCAGTGTTGGGCACGTTACTTTGAAAAAGTAATTAGTTATAGTTACTAGTTACTTCTCCCAAAAAGTAACTGAGTTACTAACTGAGTTACTCCACAATAAAAGTAACTAGTTACTAGTAAAAGTAACTATTGCGTTACTTTTGCGTTTCTCGCCCCGTAACCCTCACCACCCAGCCCCCACCATCTCGCTGTGTGTTTCCAAAGCCAGCTGAATAGAGTGGATGACAAAGACAAGGACCTGCAGAGAGTTTAGCATTTATTGCAACTCAACGTAAATGACATCAGGGGGGAAAGCTATGTGAAGTTTTTTTAACAGGGCATTCAGATCTGGTGAAATTAATAACTGGGGATGTCTAATTCTGAAATCCTGTGTGTTTGGGTTGTTATAGATACTGCAACATCTATCTATCCATCTATCTATCTAGATGTATACTCTGTGTGTGATATAAAATATGGATCTCCATCCCTGCCACAAAGGCCATCAAATAATGTTTAAAATAAAAAATACAGTAGGTTGAGAAGGCAGAGTATCCATCCATCCATCCATCCATCCATCCAGATTTCTCCCTTTCATTTGATCGTTCAATCTCTCCATAGTTCTCCTGTGGCGCGAGCACAGGGCGACTGTTGCGCGCCTTTAGCGAGCATGCGCATTTCCTTTCGCTTGCGCGGTGACTCGTGCCGCCTGCGCTGTGCGGAGATGCAGAGGAAACCGTATGTGATGGGGAAACGCAGCTCGACGTGACACCGGTATTTCCATGTGGAAAACGCTGTTTGCTGCTGGATCCTCCTCACTCTCCATCTCTCTGTGTGTGCTGTACGTTAACACCCGCCATCAGAAACACCCACCTACCCAACTGACAGACGGAATCTCACTATACATCAGCCATTCTCATCCTCCTCTCTCTCATGACAAGGCGCGCACCTCTGGATGACCCAAAAAAATAATCTTTAATATCTCTTAAACAAAAGTAGCACAAACAATATTTTTTTCTGCACAAATCTGCACTAACGTTGCACTAACCATTCAGTCTATTTGCAGAGTGTTTTGACGTGGGTGGGGTGTCAGCTTCACGCAGCTGCGCACGAGTCCTATCATGAAAAAAGGTTCATTGTGCGACCTGAGTAACGCGCAGTAACGGGGTGTCTGCAATGGTAACTGCGTTATAGTTACAGTCAAAGTAATTAGTTAGATTACTCGTTACTAAAACAAGGTAACGGCGTTAGTAACGCCGTTACTTTCAACGCCGTTAGTCCCATCACTGATTAGGGGGCAGGGGTGTTTAGTGGGATTTCAATGTATGTAATAATTGTTTGCATGGTAATAAGTAGGTGAAATGGTAATGTTAGTATGGTTAAATTATTTCATAAATATGTATGTTTTTGTATGAATGATGCTATTGTCTGTATTTATTTTTCTACAATGTTAACTGTGCTTTATTGGGGATTGGCCTTCCTGTTTAGTTGGGCTGTCCCAATTGGCTGATTATTGGTGGGTCTATTTAAGGGGCACACTCACAATGGCTTAGGGGGGCTGCTTGGAGAGACTGGTTGGAGAAACTGCTTTTGAAGGTCTGCTTAGAGAGACTATGGCCGTTTCTCAATTCATGAGAACGCAAGTACGTACTCGCGTTCTCGTCAAGTCCGTTCTTGGCGAGAATGCAGGAAGATCTGACTTGATGAGAACGCGAGCACGCAAGCACGTATGTGTATTGGAACAGAAGCGTACTCGTGATGTCATCACATGCAACGTTCTTTAGCATTTCTTTAACAGTCAAAACTATTCCCTACACAAAACATTTTGAAAACAATATTTTTAATTTCTAAAGCTTAAAAAACATTTAAAAAAATTACTGAACCGTGGGTATAAAACCAGCAATGGCGGGAATTTCTTTGTTGGGAGTTGTCAGAACGAGCGGTAGTTCACACATAACTAGATCGAGAGAAGTGCACTACAGACGGGGTAACATTAGCCCTGGCATCCGGGGATTTGGTGCGTTCTCGATCTGGCGTTCTCGAGAATTGGAACGGTACTCGGGCTGAGGCTGATGACGTGTCACGAGTACACGAGAACGCTCAAGAACGCATATTGAGAAACGGCCTCTATTTAAAGTCAGCTTGCTGTGAGGCTGTCAGTGTTTTGTATTGCCTGCAATGGCCGGTTTTGTTTTCTTTATTTGAAAGTATTTTGTTTGTTTTGTTTTTTTTTTGTCCTCACCGTTGCACCAGTAAATAAACCGCTACACGCTTTTGAACTGGAATTTTGTTGTCCGCTGGTTCTTACCACCTTTTTGCAAGTCATTTGCTTACTCCTCCTCTGACGTGAGACGGGAGCTACCGAGCCGTTTTCTCACAAATACCAAATACAATCTAATTCGATGGGAATCTACGTTGCATTTGACGCACCACTACAAGATGAATCGTCAGATTCGGCGGTATTCATTCGCGGCAAATCATTGCAGCTTGGTGGCGGTGGCGTTAGCATAGTAGCATGGACGACGAGATGATTGAAAATGAACACAACGGAGATCTAGTCCTATTGGCAGACAGCCATTTAAAATGTAGGCAACGGCATGAAAAAAGTGGTTTCTACTTTTACTTTTATACTTTAAGTAAATTTACAAGCCTGTACTTTGTTACTTTTACTTGAGTAAAGAAGTTTAATCAGTACTTCCACTTTTACCAGAGTATTTTTTAACACAAGTATCTGTACTTTTACTCAAGTACGGAAAGTGAGTACTTTTGCCATCTCTGGCCGCCACCATCGGTCAGAGATGTAGTGGGAGACTACGAATACGAGAAATCAGATGTACACATTTCATTCACGATTAACCTCGGGATTACTTACTTTTTTATGTAGTTGTAGGCTGATAACGATAGCTCTTTATATCCTAATCTACAAGTGTCATTTTCATGAAATACAGGTTAAATTTAATAATAAATATATTAATGATTTTAAACATTTAAAGTTTCAGTGTGTAATTTTCAGCAACATCTAAAAAATGCGGAGGCCTTCATGGTATAAAAATAGCTTCCGCTACCTCCTAATCAAGTTTCTTGTTCAGTTATGATGAGGTTTGTTTTAAATGAAAGATGCACAGATCTTGATTTTGGAGGTAGATCACCTAAATCTTCATCTGCTGATCACAGATTTAAGCATCAAATCCGTAAATTGTTTATGTACATTAACAATGTATAAAGTCTAATAATTAGGAGATGAGAAAGTATCATGAATTGACCAGTGTTATACTGAAGGAGGCAGCAGGATGAGCTTTTTTTTAATCAAAATCAAAAATGAAGAAAATATTGAAAGAAATGAAGCGAGGAATGCTCTTAAGAGGTTTGTGAGTTGCTTTTAAAAAAGCTGCTTTCTTTAAGCTCTAGAAGGACTGTTTATCTTCCTACCTCCAGAGCAGAAACCAGCCGGCGCTCCGCCGCTTTGTCTGCCCGCTGGCTCTTCTGATCCTCAGCCGTCCTCCTTCCACCTCCATCAGTAAGCCTCTAGAGGCTAGCCTCGGCCTACCGCCGCCTCTTCTCGCTCTGTTTCCCTGGTGGGCTTCTCCAATGTACTGCAGTCGACCTCATGGTCCGCCACAGACACTCTCCCCCCGCCTTCAGTGCTGTTTTCGCGCGCCAGGGCTCTCTGATTCGATACTATCTGAGCTCCAGAACTTTGCTCACCCTACCTCTTTTGTCCAAGGGATTAGTCCCTGGACTCTTACCAAAACAAACATGGACCAAACCCAGGAGAAAGTAGTTTACAGATCGAGAAAATGTCATAAATGCTGATTTAATCCTCTGTGTAGGAATTAGGTTTTATATAGGCCTAACTTGCCACACTTGCATCTGAGCTCTATAGTCACTAGTTTGTCCACTCTGTCTTACCGTTGCACAAAGAGACAAACACAACCTGCCCCTATGTAATTAGAAATAGCTATTTCTATGGCAACGCAAACGTAAAGCTTGAGATTTTCAGTTCATAGGTGATAATAAGAACATACTTATGTGTAATATATTTGACAGTAAATCCCAGAAATTATTAAAATAGGCTAAATCTGCAGTTTATTTATATAGCGCCAATTCACAACAAGGCACTTTACAGTTCAACCAGATCATCCAGTCAAATTGATTCAAAGTTTTCTATCTAAGAAAAATCAGTTGATTGCATCGACTCATAGACTCGAAGGCAATCCCTCACACAAACCATGATTGTAGCGACAGTGGAGAGGAAAAACTCCGTTTAACAGGAAGAAACCTGCAGCAGAACCAGGCTCAGTGTGAGCGGCCGACTCGGGTTTAAGGAGACAGAAGCAGAGATACAGAAAAAAGCAGAGATTCAAAAGGCAACTGTAAAAGGCGGCCCCGTCCAGTAAACACACAAGCAGGCAGACCAACTCCGAGCCAGCTGCCATATCAGAGGATGAAGAGAGAACTTCCAGTTAAGGCTGATTTATACGTCGATTTTTGGTCCTCTAAGTAGGTGTCGCTGTGAACGCAGAGACGTCCCCGCCCCTTCCGCAGGAACTCTGCTGCACCCCTCCCAAATTGTAGGTTACCGCAGACAGGAGGCCTCTGATTGGTCAAATCTACATCTGCTCTATACTATCCGTATTTCCTGTTTGGTACCTTACCGGCTAGTTTTGTTTGTATGACTGCGATTGCGGAAAACGACTTAAGTTGGACTAGCTAGAAGAGCGAGATGTGCGAGTACGCTGGGACCCTTTTTCCACCTGGATCCCCGCTCTTTTTCACCCTCATGTCCCTCCGTTGTCGGACAAACTAGCCCCCACTTCCTCACCACTTCGGCCGTTTCTAGACCCACAGCTAGTTCCTGATTTTCCCCTTTTGCGTTGTGGCGTGGAATAAACATTGCACAGACTACGCTTCAATATTGGGCATAAATCAAAAATGTCATACCTGTGACAAGCTCACAAGGTTGGCAGACTCACGTTTCCAGAGATTAGGTTTACTCTTAGACTCCAGCTGGTGAGGAATGTGTTTCGGTGTTTGTCTCATATGGAGGGCGGACAGGGTTACCCAGAATGCGATAGCTTGTAGATGAACGGAGAAAGACTGACTGCCACTCAGATTTCCTGCGGTACGTGAACGGACTGTTGTGCAGATGAAACCCTTGCTCAGTGTGAAGCTCAACCGTCTCCTCGGGGAAAAGTGGATCCAAACCTCCGGTTTGTTTCCTCAGCTCAGTTTGAAGCTCAGTTGATCCTTCCAGGGAGAGAAGGTCCGAAAAATCCAGCTTGTAGGATGACTTCCTGCCAAGGGGCAAAGACAAAAAACAATGTTAAGACTCAGGTTGACAAAAACTCAGTTTGACTCAGCAAAACTCAGCTTGGCTAGAGTACCCAAGACTGGCAAACACTCTGTCGTCGAGGTAGTGGCAGTCAGCAGCTTAAGAATTCTCCGTTAACGAGGTAACCCCTTGCAGGTGTGTGAGGAGGAGAATCAGAACCAGGCGCCGCCTGGTGGAGGAAGGAAGACAAACACACAGAAACACAGACCACACAGACTGGAGTCCTAACAGATTCAAATGTGCGACAACTGGTATACGGTGATGCGCTCTACCTCCGCAGCATAGTAGCACACCATATATGATCTCTCTCTCTTTTTTTCCAAGAGTATGGTCCGTTTCCTATCTACAACCATAAACATCATACATATCTGGTACTCGGATCCTGTGGTGAAGAGAGGTGATACCACAATCAAAGTGTTGCTTTTATAACAATCTGCTGTGAAAATGAGCAACAACGTATATTTTGACTTCTTTTCCTACTAATGATATTTTATGGCTTTAAAACCTTTAATATTAATAATGCTGATTTTTTTCCAGTTAAAATCTTCTGCTAAAATGTTTTCATTTGTATATATATTTGCTAAAAAATGCAATTAAATTACAAAATGATCCCGGTTTTACTGTATTTATATTGAAGCTCTATCCATGAAAGGAACAGTTGCTTCGGCACCTCTACATTTACAGGTGCTGGTCATAAAATTAGAATATCATGAAAAAGTAGATTGATTTCAGTAATTCCATTTAAAAAGTGAAACTTGTATATTATATTCATACATTACATACAAACTCATATATTTCAGATGTTTATTTTGTTTAATTTTGATGATTACAAATGACAACAAATGAAAATCTCAAATTCATCATATCAGAAAATTAGAATATTGTGAAAAGGTTCAAAATTGATGGCCCCTGGTGCCACACTCTAATCAGCTAATTAACTCAAACCACCTGCAAAAGCCTTTAAATGGTCTTTCAGTCTAGTTCTATAGGCTACACAATCATGGGGAAGACTGCTGACTTGACAGTTGTCCAAAAGACGACCATCGACACCTTGCACAAGGAGGGCAAGACACAAAAGGTCATCGCTAAAGAGGCTGGCTGTTCACAGAGCTCAGTGTCCAAGCACATTAATAGAGAGGCGAAGGGAAGGAAAAGATGTGGTCGAAAAAAGTGTACAAGCAAGAGAGATAACCGCACCCTGGAGAGGATTGTGAAACAAAACCCATTCAAAAATGTGGGGGAGATTCACAAAGAGTGGACTGCAGCTGGAGTGAGTGCTTCAAGAACCACCACACACAGACGTATGAAAGACATGGGTTTCTGCTGTCGCATTCCTTGTGTCAAGCCACTCTTGAACCACAGACAGCGTCAGAAGCGTCTTGCCTGGGCTAAAGAGAAACAGGACTGGACTGCTGGTGAGTGGTCCAAAGTCATGTTCTCTGATGAAAGTAAATTTTGCATTTCCTTTGGAAATCAAGGTCCCAGAGTCTGGAGGAAAAGAAGAGAGGCACTTCATCCACGTTGCTTGAAGTCCAGTGTAAAGTTTCCACAGTCAGTGATGGTTTGGGGTGCCATGTCATCTGCTGGTGTTGGTCCATTGTGTTTTCTGAGGTCCAGGGTCAACGCAGCCACATACCAGGAAGTTTTAGAGCACTTCATGCTTCCTGCAGCTGACCAACTTTTTGGAGATGCAGATTTCATTTTCCAACAGGACTTGGCACCTGCACACAGTGCCAAAGCTACCAGTACCTGGTTGAAGGACCATGGTATCCCTGTTCTTAATTGGCCAGCAAACTCTCCTGACCTTAACCCCATAGAAAATCTATGGGGTATTGTGAAGAAGAAGATGCAATACACCAGACCCAACAATTCAGAAGAGCTAAAAGCCACTATTAGAGCAACCTGGGCTATCATAACACCTGAGCAGTGCCACAGACTGATCGACTCCATGCCACGCCGCATTGCTGCAGTAATACAGGCCAAAGGAGGCCCAACTAAATACTGAGTGCTGTACATGCTCATACTTTTCATATTCATACTTTTCAGTTGGCCAACATTTCTATAAATCCTTTGTTTTTATTGGTCTTCAGTAATATTCTAATTTTCTGATATGATGAATTTGAGATTTTCATTTGTTGTCATTTGTAATCATCAAAATTAAACAAAATAAACATCTGAAATATATGAGTTTGTATGTAATGTATGAATATAATATACAAGTTTCACTTTTTAAATGGAATTACTGAAATCAATCTACTTTTTCATGATATTCTAATTTTATGACCAGCACCTGTATGGCCTTGAGGTTTTGGCACAGCTCAGCTGGGATGTTCATTTCCAACTGAAAAACTCGAGGAAAAAGACTCAAAGCTTTCAATCTACTTTCTTTAACCCTGGCGGCGGCTTTCAGAAACAACCTTCAGACTTTGTCACAATTAAAAAGAGAATCTTTAAACAGGTTTTCACAAAGATCCTGGCTTGTATCGTTTCATTCCTTATCGTAAGAACATCTTTCACTGAGGTTTATATTTTTGGTTTGTTAGCGTGCAGAACTACTTTGCTGCACAGGCTTGGCAGCGATTAGACGGGCGGTTTCCAGTAAAACGCTTCGGAAGTGCAGTGGAAACAGAAACGGTGCTTCCTAAAATAATCTAAAAGAAACTAGATCCTAACTACCTTCTGAGATAATTTATGAATCAGATTTTAATCCAAGGATTTCGCATCACTGATTCCTGCGCCTTAATGCATCAATACTGAAGGGTAACTTAACTATACACTGACATTAATGGGTTTATTCTCTTCTAACATTTAATTAACAGCAAAAATTCAGCTTTGAGTGTGTTTTGTTGTCTGACCCTCTCTGTAGGGACCTTGGTGATTTTTATAGCTATGCTAGGAGCTAATTTCATAGTGGTGAGCTTTTAGACAGCGAGGACCCTCACAAAGTGCACATGTGTTATCAGTGCTGTCCAGCTTCTCAGACTTTCCTGCCAAACATCCGTTTCCTTGGCAACCGAGACAGGAAATAGGAAGTGTGACTAACAGGAACTACTAATCATTGTCTTTTTTTAAATTTTTTTATCTTCAGTTGTTTTGTAGACTCCAGCATGTCGTCCTGCTGTCTGCACCGCGCTGGAAACATTTTACTTTCATAACCAGACTCACAAAGACCAGCTGGTTAGCATGCTGTTAGCAATTAGCAACTAACCAGCTGTCTGCCGGTTTGCAAACATAAGCTAAGAGGCTATCGGAGGTTTGTTATCCTCCCTTTACTCATAGCTGTGAATACATTCCTCCCCTGTCATGAAGGTTGGCTTTCCAGAATACATGACCTCTAATACCCTTTGTTTATTGTTCTGTTATTTCCCCCCAATCTAAAGTCAATAATAACATAATTTTACATTGAAACATGAGAGAAGATTAATATCTGTAGTTAAAGTTTGGTCAAATTAACACCCTTCCTCATGTTTGTCACTCATTAATTCTAAGTAGCAAGTTTTCCAATTTCACTGACTGAAAAAAGCGCTTCACAGCACAGATTGAAAGCTGCAACCAAAGAAAGTTACTGTAACTGAAAACGTACCAAGAAGCCGATAAAACCAGAAATTATTCTCTTTCTTTGGGATTTGATTTACAAACTGAATTTATGGGAACTCTAGATTCCTCAAATGTACTTGTTCCTGAACAAACTAAAATAAAAATGCAACTTTCATATTTTATTTAAAGAAAGCATTAACACATCAGTGCCTTCAATTTAATTAGAAAAAAAAATGTTTTTCTACACAATCTCTTCATATTTAGGAGGTTTGTGTGCTAAGGCTGCACAATTTATGCAAATATATTACTGCATTATTATTTGGAGTGGACTGGAGAGCATAATTGTTGGCTAATATATTCAAAGTGTTATGAAGTTGATTTTTATTTTTTGGTATGTTAGTTATATTTAGCCATTTGGACACATTCTCACTGCAGCAGATGCTCACACTGGAAACAAAGGACATCGAAACACCAAACACTGAAGGTCACAGAATGAAGGAAGCTTAGAGGAAAAACAACATATTGCAACTGATCTGCGTCGTAATGTTTGCTAATATCAAAGGGTTTCCGCAGCATGTCTTTAATCAATGAGCACAGCCACACCTTCAGAATGAATAAAAAATATTCAAACGATGTAAATCATATAACATACTCTCTATATATACAGTTATTCTAATAATTATTACAGTTTAAATTTAATTGGAATCTCATGAAATGTTTAAAATTTTATTTTGGAGAGACCAACACCGCAGGTTCCTGTCTGTTTGCTGTTAATCTAGTGTGTGAATCTAACTGGTGGCTGCAGAACTGCTCTGCTTTCAGTCGTGAAGGATAACTGGATAGAAGTTTAATCTGGAAATATAGATCAAACAACTTCTCCTAATGTTTGTCATACATGATTTAATAAAGTTTGCTTAACATTGCATTTTTAAAAACAGCAGCATAGTTTATTGTATAGTTTTGTTTCAGATACACATAACTCACCCCCATTAGCCCCTCCTAAGAGTCTGTTTTTCACAACCTTTTAATAAACGATATGTGGAATCTGTTGCATGTTTTTGTAAACCCTAGAAGCTGCATGATTTTGCCGCCTCTTAAACACAAGATTCTTTTTTTATTATGCATGGCCACGCTGGGAGGGCTGATCTGTCCGACGCGTGCTCCATCTAACACTCCAGGCCACTTCTGCATCATCAGTGATCAGTTTATTCCATTTCAGACCGTCCAACCTTTCACTGGCGCAGGCTGACCAATTAATACACCTATAGACTATGTAGGATCCATAAATGAAAAGACGCTGTGATGTTTGTTTGTCTGAGTTTATAGCTGTTATGGTTTTGTTTTTATTTGTTGGTTTGGTTGTTTGTTTGTAGGGGAATGGATCACTTAGATTTGGGAGGAGTTTTTTTTTTTTTTGAATGAGTGTGTCAGACAGCCCCACCTCAGCCTCTCAGCTGCTTTTTTTGTTTCCTAAAGTTCCTGCAATAGACTATATTATTGGTATTCCTCGTTTAATAAGAGGAAAACCCAGAATGTTCACTGAAATAACTTGAAATCTGACAAATGTAATAATAAATAAACATTTTATGAACAAATTAAATTCAGATCTTGCCTTTTAACCAGGCTTCAACAGGTTGATTAAAAAAATAAAAATAAACTCATGAATCAGGCCTTCACATGTGATACTATAAGTGCTCAGCTTCTATGAGATGGCATTGCAGCTTATTATTACACGTCAACAGAAAATATAATGACCGCCGGGTGCGCCCACTTCCTCCGCCATTCAGAATCAGTGCACCACTAAACATGCCATTTGCACCTTGTGACACCCCCCCACACTCATACTTGTTCTGCCATCCTAGTGAGGACCATGTATTGACTCCCATTGACTTCCATTGATTTTCAGTCATTTGCAACCCTTTCTATGCCCTAACCCTAAACCTAACCATGACCAATTAACCATTACCAATGCATACCTCTCCCAAATCCTAACCCATTGACACCTTAGCCCTAAATATAAACTTTAGCAAAATAGCATGTGAGGACCATCAAAATGTCCTCACTTTTCAACAACGTCCTCAATTTGATGTTTAAATTGGAAAAATGGTCCTCTAGACAGGTACACACACACTTTCTCTCTTATATTATATTTTTGTCATTAAAACCATTAGATAAATGTTTTTATTTATCTGAATCTTCTTGGATTTTATTTGCATCCAAACATCCATCAGTCTATATACTAGTATATAAAGTATCTATCTATCCAGCCTGACAGGAACTCCTGAAACACATCAAACACCTATTGATTCATCTGTCCATCAGTCAAAAGTCCATCCATGCATCAATAACTACATACATGTGAGCAAAGACTGAAATAAATATGTTTATATCCGTATTTTTTAAAGGTGAAACCAAGCCCGTCTTGTGTATATCCATGGGCTCTTTGTTTATTTCTGGCTGTGCTTATTTGTCTCTGAAATAATTCCTGAATCTCTGCCTTTTTAAAATGTTAAAGATCCTTTTTGTCCGTTCTGGTTCATTTCATGATTTTGTTGCTCATCTCTTCTCAGTTTTCTAGACAAACTGTTGCTTTTTTTGGATCTTTCTTCATTCTTTTGCTTCTTTAATTCTTTACCTCTTTGGTCTTTTTCTGTTCCTCCTCTGTTGCTACATGGACATGTTTTCTGTATTTATGGAGAGCTTTTGTATAAGCTATAGATCTTTTATAGTTTTTGAGTAAATCTAGTAAACTTGCACCACTGATGCCTTTGGTAAAGTCCTTTTGTCAGTTTTTATCAGTTACGCATGCTTGCAGAAACGAGGTGCACGCAGTGTCAGTGTTTCTGTTCACCATGTTTAACATTTTGTGGTGTCTGCACTCTGAATGCACAACATCATCTAATCTAGTTCAAACTCAAAGCAAACCTTCATATTTTGAAATTTTTATCAATCTTCTTCCCCTCCTCCCTTCCTCTGTATCCTTGCTTTCCTCTCCTTCACTTCCCACCCACATCCTCCCGCTCTTCCTCCCCCTTTTCCTCCCTTTCTACAGGATGGGCAGGGCAACCCTCTGAAAATAATCTGAAATCCTGAAACCTGTTTCCTCTCCATTATTGCACAGAAGAAAACACTTGAAGATCACTGAAGACTTACTCTTCTAAAGGAACAACAACATCCACAGACGTCAACTGAGTTTTAAACGAGTAGAATGATCAGTTTTTAACCACACCATCGGACATTCTCCAAGGCCCCCACTTTAAAAGGCAATAGAAGCTGGACAACTAGATCATCAGACTGGACCAGAACCAATCCAGACGCTTGCCAGAGTTTGAGAACCGCAACAAGCCAGAAGAGATCAGTGGAAATTAGTAAAGGCTTGTGGAAAAGTTTGATGGGCCTGCTGACAATAGGTGAGTGGATCCTACTGGAGAAGCACAGGATCTCATGTTTATTCTCTGGAAGGGATCCTCGTTTCTAGTCCTGGATGTCCAGTGTTCTAACTTTTTTAGTTGTGTATCTGCCTGAACACACCTGAGTCCGATAATCAGGTCATAAGCAGGATGATGGAGAACTTGGCTGCATGATGATGGGATATTTCAGCCATTTTTAAACAAACTGATTCTCTGTGTTATTTGTCCTATTAGAGCCTTAAGGAGAATTTTTGTTGTACTGAATTTCATGTTCATATCACACTAAGCTACCTGCGTCTAGTTTCAACAGAGTTGGTAGATGTGCTGCTTTTATCAACCGCTCTCTCAGGGTCCGTCTTTTGTTGGTCAAACATCTTAGCATTCACCTTTTGGTCAGATGCAAAAGTCAGGCTGCTTAGCATTAGTCAGAGTGGTCTAAAAATGCTTCTAATGAGGGCCTGCAATTATACAGCACAGCTGTAGGATTATCTGACGTGCTCCTTTAATTTTGAAACATTGCTTCATCTCATGATACACTATGCAGAAACTCTGTCTGCACCAATGAAGATTAAATCTTGATCAGGGCTGAGTGCCTTTCCAGAGACCTACTGGTCTAAAGTATTTATGCAACAAATCAGCAAATAACTGTTTAATAAGAGAAAATAACCCATTGACTGAGAATGTGTAATTGAATTTCTAACTCCATATCATTAAGTGTAGAAACAAATCAAATACAATAAAGAATCTCAGCCTGATGCTGCAAAATCAATTAATTATATCTCAACATACACTCTCTATAAAATAAGAGCTCAAAAAAAATATAAAAAACAGTTATGGGGAAGTTGCGGCCTTGTGGTTCGGGTGTAGAGCTTGGAATCCTGAGGTTCTGAGTTCGAGCCCCACTCCCACAGACTGCCATTCTAGGTCCCTGAGCAAGACCCTTAAATCCACACTGCTCCCTGGGCACCGCACAGTGGCAGCCCACTGCTCCCCAAGGGGATGGGTTAAATGCAGAGTTCATTTTGTTGCTCTGTACTGGTGACAGTGGAATGACAATAAAAAGCTCTAAAGAAAAAAGAAAAAAAGATTTAAATTGAAATAGTTTGTATACGTGAAACAATTAGATTTTCCACAAAAGATGAAAACCCATTTTAGAGACACCAACACAACATGCCAGCAGCATCATGTTTATAAATATTCAAAAAGATACTGAATTTCAAAAACTTTAATGTTTGGTTTCTTTGTTTTGTGTCCTTGTTAATATAAAAAGCATAAATAGTGGTCTCATCTCTTGCTGTAGTAGTTCAGGCGTAGAGTACTATAGACCTTGAAGCGTCTGACTGTAAAAACCTTTTCAATAGAGTTGAAGCTCAAACTGAGCGAGAGCAGCGTGACTGTTTGAACATTTCAGCTAGAAACAGCACTGAAGTGTAGCTATCAAGGTAAAACAGAGTCTATAGCCACAGATCACTCAGACGCTCTGGCATACGGCCCATCCTTTCAACTTCACCACATTAAACAGTTTGAAGCGTTTGGACGGTAAATCTACAGCTTTATCCACCCCTACTGATGCCTCTCATAGAGATGAGCAAAACCCCCCCTTTATAAACTGAAACATGTTTAGATTCCTATTGAACATTCTAAAAATCTATGTTTTATTTGGTTAAGTTTGGTTATTAAAATCCCAGCATAAATATTCCCTTTTGAATCAACAGCCCTTTTCCACCAGCTGGACCTCACTCTGCTTTCTCTGTCAGCGTTATTCAGAGGACTTTGAGCTGTCCTCTTTGGAAAATCGCTGCAGATCAGTGGTGTCTAATGTCAGTCCTCGAGGGTGTTCTTCATGTTTTTGATGTTCACCTGCTTCAGCGCTCCCTAATCAAATGATTGGTGCATTAGCGGGCCTCCGCGGAACATAATGAGATGCTGAGGAGATAATTCACCTGTTTGAAAGAGCTCTGTTGCAGCAGATCTGCATCTAAAACAGCTCTGCTCTTGGTTGTCCGGTATGTTGGATCTACTCTTTTATTCTTTATCTTTTAATTTTTGGTCATATGTTTAGGATTATGTTGATAATTCTATTAGGGGACAATTTTCAGCTTTATTGGAACCAGACATTTCCCCCCTAAACAGCTGTTTTCCTGCATACCTTCCTATGAGCCATCAAGGATACTTCCTTATCCTCTTCCTCATCGTGGTCCTGGTTCTGTTTTACTCTTCTAGTATTAAACTTAATATAGATGGAGACACCTCTGCCTAATGAGAGCGGACATGTTCTCTCGTTTCCCATTTTTAGACAGGAGACAAACATCCCTCACTGCAGCATTGTGTGTTTATATGTTACAGAAAAGGAGATCTGGGAGCACAAATTAAATGTTTATCAACATGTTATTAAAAAATTAAAGGTCTCCAGGTGTATTTATTTTGGACCAATCATCAGGTTTTCCGAAAGCACTGAGGTGATTTTATGTTTGATTGACTTTTAAAAAAACTAAAAATATAACCAGACATGTTGACTCCAAAGAGTAGAAATCAAATGTAATGTTCAGTTTTAGATAATTTTACTGGAAAAGCTGTTAAGGTAAGAACTTATAATTGTTACTAATGAAGATGTAGCTCTAAAAACCAGGAGCTACCATATCTGTAGCTGTTTGGATGATGCCCTGTCACTCTCCTGCATCATCACCTTAAGATAGAGCAATGATAATCCCTGACTCATTTCCAGAGCCAAGTTCTTTTGGGTTTATGTCAGGTCTGCACTGGGCCACCAGAACCAGCAAGGAACCACCTAATGGATTCAAATCCAAACTAAATTATCTTTAATCGTTTGGTTAAAGAAAACCTGCCTGGAGACTGCAGGTGACAGTTTCTAACTGGATAATTTAGTGGCAAGTTCATCAAACTATTTCTTATTACCAAAGGAATAAATTTTTTATTTATGACTTTTTTTATAGCTAAACAAATATTTACTTACTCGTACTCACATTGCACCATTCTTCCTTGTTCTCTGCCTTCGCCATGTTCCTCTTTATGACCCTTTCCCCTGCTATCGCTTTCATCTCATCTATCCAAGCCGTCATCGGCCTCGTCCCTGTTTGGCATGTGCTTGACTCACAATCATTTTCAAGGCCAGACCAGATAAGGTCCGGCTGACATGACCGAAGTACAGGAACCTCCTTTTGAGGATCTGGTCTAGCAGAGTCTGTCTTTCTGTCCCCATGCTTTGTAGCTCCTCCACATTGCGTAACATCTCCATCCAACGGATTTTGAGCATGCGCCCGTAGCACCAAAGCTCGAAAGACGTGATCGGTTTCTTGGTCAGCTTCGTCAGGGCAAAACACTCGGAGCCGTAGCAGACTAGTGAGAACACTCGACTTTTGAGAGTTTCTAAACAAATATTTACAGATGTTAAAAAAAAGAAATGCCTTACAACAATTAATCACACTAAACATGTTGACTGAAATATTATCATATATATGTTGGAATAAAATCACATAAAATTTGTTTCCCAGGAAATGAACATGGAACGGGAAGTGAGGAAAAAAAACACATGAATAATCTAAAAATATTACAACTTGTAATCTTTAAAGAAAAGGATCACTGAAAAATTACAATAATACAATGAAATGGATAAAAAAAATATAATTTGAGCAAAAGGACCAAAGAAACTGAATAGCAATTGGATCATTTCTATTTCTTCCTCCTTGATGTTCTGATAGGAGGTCCTTGTAAAATTCACGAGAACGTAGAGCTGCTGTAAATAGATTATCGGTTAACCTTCAACCACAGCAAGCTGTCGTTTTACCTACAGACATTGCAGGACTGCCCGGCTGGGTTTGGCTGTTATTAAGTGGCTGTATCAGCTGTCACCTGGAATTCTATTTGGGCTGTAAAAGGATCTAAATGCTATGGGGATGGATGCTTAGGGTATATAACTATTTTATAATATGAATTAAATGTTTTTGGTCCTTTTTAATAGAATGTTGAGGTAAATGCTCTGCTGAAGGTGAAGCCGTGATCCTGGAGGTGGTGGTCTGGAAGCTAGGCTCCTGGTAGGGGAGTTAACCTCACTGGTGGAGTACAGCTACAAGCAGCTCTATGTAGCAGATTAGGAAAGACGAGGAGAACCTTTAAACGTTGGCTGGAAAAAAGTCGTCCACGCCAACTTTCTGAAATTTGGTCCAAGGAAGAAGTTTAACAGCGATTGCACTCTAACCCAGAGATGTGGAACTTTGGGTAGTTGTGATCTACCTCTTAAAATAGTGTTTAGACTAATCTTTTTGGACCCTTTAATGCTATGTCCTTGTAAAAGAAGAACATATAGAGCATCAGCTAAAGAGTTTGGTTTGGTTGAGGGATTTCTTGGTTTCTTTCGTGGTTTCCTTTATTTGAAACCGGGTAGGAGATAGACTTGTTTAAGTTTTAGTCACTATCAGATGGGTTACCAGCCATTTTTGGGCGAATTAATGAGACGATAATGTCTGTAAAATGTGTTGTTTTTTGGGAGGTCCAGAAGCAGAGCAGAGGGTAAAGAGTAGGATGACCCAAGTAGGAGCCGATTGGTTAGAAGAGACTATGGCAATTAGTCACATCCAGATGAACTCAGTAATGTATATTTATTTGGACCAGGATGGATGGTCCAAATAAATATAGCACCATAATCATAATTCTTAGCATCATGATCTGATTTTACGGGTTAGGTGTTTGAATTGTGGTTTAAAGCAGACAGATCCTCGATGGTATACAGACACACTGGAAAGTATTTCTGTTGCTCAGGGACTGAAAGGGTTCATCTCCACAACATCAAATCTAACATTTGGTTATGTGGATGTGAGGCCGATCCCTTTTTTTATGTTTTCATTCTGATTGCTTGATGTGTGAAAGTGCCAGACTGTGATGATTGTCAGCAGGAAACACAGACTCTCTTCACACCGCAGAGGAACATTCTGTCTCTCTGAATTATACAAGAGCAATGTGGAGAGACGCATATCCTCCCTATATTTATTCCTTAACACAAATCATTGCACTTCTTTAAGAGCGTTTGAAGGGTTCACATTTTGTACAGTAACATAGTCGACCCTCTGTCATGTTAATGATCCTGGGAAAGTGGTTCCTTTATTTTCAACGTCGTCTTTTTGATACTTGTGCAAAGAAACATTTTGGGAAAAAAGTCTATGTCAAGTTTTCAAAACTCATTTATGTAGTGGGGGGGGGGTCAGGAAACGATGATGTATTATTTCCAAAAGATTTTACGCTTTGGCTGCAATTCTTCCCTCTTCACTTTTTTTGCTTTCATCAGTCCATTCATGCCAGTTTCTACCTGAGGTCAGATCTCAGGTCAAAATGACTCTGGGAGGGAGACTGCCTGCCAACTCCTCCCGGGACATCCTCAGGTCAGAGAGGATAAAAATTCACCAGGAAAATCAGCCAACCTCATGACATGGCTGGATGTTCCCCTTCAGGATTTCATTCTAGGGAGGGATTGTTGAAGGTCCGCTCAAGCTGTCCCGGTCCAGAGCTCTGGATCTAACAGGAAACCTTTCTGTATTTTCTGGTCTGCCCAAAAAGTTGTGCATTTTGGGGCCTTTGTTTTCATTGTTGGATCATGACCTCTGACCTTAGCTTAGATGTTGTCCTGTGTTCTTCTGTGACATCCGGGCTGAGACACTGGTGTTAATTGAGTAGTTTTGGTTGGTCTGCCTCTTGTGAAGGTTCACCACTGTTACAGGTTTTCTCCATGTGTGTATGGTTGTTCTTTCTGTGGTTCTTGAGAGTCGTACTGTTTTTCAAATCCTTGTAAAACCTGTCTCCAGACTGATCTCATTGACTTTGTGTTGCTTTTTTAGGTCTTTAGCTTGCAGTTTTTTTATGATACATTAATGTTTTCTACATCCATTCAGAGTTTGACAGCTTGTCTTTCATTTATTATTGTCAATTAAAGCCCTAGTGTGTTATATTTAGGGCTTAAACAATCAATTGAATATTAAAAGAAACATAAACTAACCTGGTAATCAAGTTGTTTCCTATAGAGTAATTGAACACAGACCCAAAAATGCTCTTAGGCTAAAGAATAAGTAACTTACAGCAGTGATTAGGATAAACTCTACAAACTATCTATTTTCTGAACAGAAAAAAAGTTCTTGCATTAAAGTTTGACCCCTTTCAGCAACCAAAATCAAAGACGGTGAAACATCATGGCGTCTTTCATTGGGTGCACCACCACCTATGTATCTATAAAGAACTCATTCTAAACTGTATATGCTTTAGTAGTTGACTTATTAGCGACTATTAGAGACACACTGTCCCTTTGAAGTCGTAGGGAAACGGCTGTTCCAACTGTCGTATTTCCAAACTCTCCCAAGCGGTGCACGACTTTACACAAGGGAATAAAGTGAATGTGATTGGTTGTTTATCAAGGGGACAGAGGGAAGGTTTGCAAGCAAGTTTGATTATGGCCGGTTTTTCTGAAGCATCTTGTTAACCAGTTAGCAACTTAGTGCTAGTAGGTTCCCAGTGGGAAATTCCATTGGGACCAAGTAGCACTAAATTGGTGACTTAGAAACGACACTGTCAAGGAACGCTATGGACAGAGGAAACATGCAAGAGGAGGAGAGTTTTGTGTCAGAGGTCATGGATGAGTCTCCTCCGTCATACATTTTTTAATTAGAGGAGGAAAGCGGGACGAAGATGTTGTGGAAGAGGACGCCAGGGCGGCAGAAGCTTGGTTTGGTGTAGAAGGCTTACAGCCGTACATGTTTGAGCCCTTGCCTCGCAACGCTGCCAGTACTGTTAGCTCTACGCCTGCTGAAGACACAGACGTCCATCCCCGTGAACACTGGGACGGAACTCAATGGGAAAGGAAATGGTTCTTATTTCTTATTTCAACCGTTGCATATTTTAGCTGTTACATATGAATCAAGATGCTATGACCTTAAAAATTTGATTGACAGGTGACAGTTGATATATTATTGGCCGAATTTAGGTGTACAAGCTGATGTACACTCACCGGCCACTTTATTAGGTACACCTGTCCAACTGCTCGTTAACACTTAATCGTTGACAATCACATGGCGGCAACTCAGTGCATTTAGGCATGTAGACATGGTCAAGACAATCTCCTGCAGTTCAAACCGAGCATCAGTATGGGGAAGAAAGGTGATTTGAGTGACTTTGAACGTGGCATGATTGTTGGTGCCAGAAGGGCTGGTCTGAGTATTTCAGAAACTGCTGATCTACTGGGATTTTCACGCACAACCATCTCTAGGGTTTACAGAGAATGAAAAAACATCCAGTGAGCGGCAGTTCTGTGGGCGGAAATGCCTTGTTGATGCCAGAGGTCAGAGGAGAATGGCCAGACTGGTTCGAGCTGATAGAAGGGCAACAGTGACTCAAATAACCACCCGTTACAACCAAGGTGGGCAGAAGAGCATCTCTGAACGCACAGTACGTCGAACTTTGAGGCAGATGGGCTACAGCAGCAGAAGACCACACCGGGTGCCACTCCTTTCAGCTAAGAACAGGAAACTGAGGCTACAATTTGCCAAAGCTCATCGAAATTGGACAATAGAAGATTGGAAAAACGTTGCCTGGTCTGATGAGTCTCGATTTCTGCTGCGACATTCGGATGGTAGGGTCAGAATTTGGCCTCTACAACATGAAAGGATGGATCCATCCTGCCTTGTATCAACGGTTCAGGCTGGTGGTGGTGGTGTCATGGTGTGGGGAATATTTTCTTGGCACTCTTTGGGCCCCTTGGTACCAATTGAGCATCGTTGCAACGCCACAGCCTACCTGAGCATTGTTGCTGACCATGTCCATCCCTTTATGACCACAATGTACCCAACTTCTGATGGCTACTTTCAGCAGGATAATGCGCCATGTCATAAAGCTAGAATCATCTCAGACTGGTTTCTTGAACATGACAATGAGTTCACTGTACTCAAATGGCCTCCACAGTCACCAGATCTGAATCCAATGGAGCATCTTTGGGATGTGGTGGAACGGAAGATTCGCATCATGGATGTGCAGCCGACAAATCTGCTGCAACTGTGTGATGCCATCATGTCAATATGGACCAAACTCCCTGAGGAATGCTTCCAGCACCTTGTTGAATCTATGCCACGAAGAATTGAGGCAGTTCTGAAGGCAAAAGGGGGTCCAACCCATTACTAGCATGGGGTACCTAATAAAGTGGCAGGTGAGTGTATAACTAACTGGCCTGCATATGAAAACGAAAGAAAAAAAAAACAGATTTTATGACAGGATTTTTTTTTATAAAAATGTTCTAAATTTTGGGACATGTCATCTGATAAAGAGTACATTTATATACATGTTTAAGCCAGAATGATTTGACATTTAAATATGATTTCCCTACGACTTTAAACTAATTTATCATAAGCAATTTTTATGACCTATACATCCGTTACTACTCTCCTTTCCTATTAAGAAATATAAAAAGAGTGATAGAATTTAAGTTATAACTAACAAGATAAACCCAATTGCTATTTTATTCTTAGTTCTACATTTTAGACATATTTGAATTATTTTTAAAAAGCTTAAACTGACTCCCCTAATTGAATTCTAATTAATCTCAGGAATTCTAATTAATTGAATTAGAATTCCTGAGAAAAAGGTCAGAGATTTCAGCAGCAGGATGAAGACAGAAACCTAAAGTACTGGTAATAAGATTGAAATAGATCTTTAAGGACTAAAAAAAAAGCATCTGGAGTGTGAAAGAAATGTTCTGTTATCAGATTTCTGACTTTTATTCCTGTAAACTGTGTGAGAGACAGTTAAACATCCCCTCAGACCCTCTGAGCCATCGGGGGAGCTCAGATCCCAGCGTTCAGCGTAGCTGCTGCATTGTTCAGCTGTGTGGGAGGACAGCGGCTCTGCTCAGGACAAAAGCTGGAAATGATCAATGGCGACCCTGAGTTATTTCAGGACCGAGCTTCCCTCTGATCTAATCCAGAAAGAATTTCGCCTTTCCTTCCCAGAATCAACCATCCAGCTCTGAAAACGCTGGATCTCTTCGTTCCCGAAGGAACGCCGAGGACCAACCTGAGGAGACATTATGTAACGGAGAGCTCTGCAGAGATGAGAAGAACTGCTGTGCTTCTGCATCCACCAACTGCTACCTGGAGGAGCCATTCACATTTACAGCAGCAGGAATACCAATAAAAGAAGCTTCACTATGGAGGGTATGCTGAGAGCCCGACATGGCAGAAACCCTTCTGTGGACTAGAAGTGCTAATTAGAGCAGAAACAGAAGAAAAGCTGATTTCTTGCTCTTTGAACGGCTGCTGATAAAAGTGCTCGGTTCATATGAAAATAATTTCAGCATTTTTATGTCATTTTACTCCTTTAAACCTCAAAAAAATGTTGCTAAAAACATTCCTTTAAACAAATACATGAAACAATCTGAAAAAGTATGGAAATAATAAATCCTTTGTTAAATTTTACAGTCGAACTTTCCGAGTAAACTAATTAATCGTCTCTTTAACAGTTTTTCAGATTATTTTAATCTTAAACTGCTTAAACCAAGACTGCATAAAGTGGGATTAAATAATCTAAGACTCATCTAAGGCTACGTTCACACTGCAGCCTCAAGTGTTCCGATTTTCTTGCCCATATGCGACCTGTATCTGATCTTTTCATGGCAGTCTGAGCAACACAGATCCGATTTTTTCCAATGCGACTCAGGCCACTTGGCTATGTGGTCCTGAATCCGATACGAATCTGATCTTGTCTGGATCTTCATTCTCATCCTTTCACTCGTTTAGTTTTTTAGGTCTGCATCTGGAACCTTCTGTGTTTTTCTGGTTGTTCCTCATGGGATTTTTTTTTATCCACACAGATATGTCAAGTAATTATTGGTTCATCTTTCTGAGCTGAAATATATAAGCTCTCTTTCTAGAAGCTGCTTTCACCGAAGTCTGACTCAGATCTTTGTTTTGTACCAATTCGTTTGTCTCTTTGTCTGTTTCAAGGCTGAGCTTCCAAAGAAAAAGCTTGATGCTTTTGTCCATATTCACCTGTTTGTTTAAACTCCTTTGTTTTAAGCTCGCAGTGACTCGGTTCAAAATGAAAACAGATAAACACAAATGGTTTTTGTTGGAAAGTGGGCCGTCATCGGTTTGCTGGTTTAACAAAAGGAGATCTGAGGTCTCCACCAACATCCCCATCAGCCGATATGTATAGAGGCTCTGCTGGTCCGATGGAGCGGCTCCCATCTCTGAGGAGGAGGAAAGGTTTCTTAAATGCCAGGAGATGATTCACAGCTTCTGATTGGTGGAAATGAAGAGCTTTGAGATCAAACCCCTTCAGCTGTGAATTGATTATAGGAAATGTTCTGGGCTGCAGGAGGGCCGAATGGGTTCCACATTACTGCAGAACAAAAGAAGCAGAACAACACTTTAAGACGGCTTCCTGTCTGCTGCTCAGAGCTGGAAAGCTGAAACGATCAGATGTCCCCTCAGAGCAGAGGAACATGAAAGGGACAAACTTTAAACTGAACCGTAAACGCAAACAAACCTGCCGCTTTATTAAGTAAAGCTGTTAAAATGCTTCTTAACACAGATTGTAAATCAGCCAATCCCATGGCAGCAGCTTCAGCGCTCCTAAGAACCGAAATTATGGTTAAAGCCGGGCGTACACTGTACCATTTTTTTCAATCGTTGCACACAGCTGCAGTTCACACTGTACGACGAAACTGCAGGGTTTCGTTCTACAGTGTGAAACGCTGCCTTGGCATTTTGTGCAATTTTGTGCTGAAAGCTCTAAAAAGAAAAGGCCAAGACGTATTTGGACAAAGACATGGTTTAGCAAATGTGACTACTGCGGTCTGCCAATCTGAGATGTCATCTCAATGTCATCTGAGAGGAAGAAGAAGAGGAATCCTTGTTTGGCCAACTGAATTTCAAACATATTTGATTTTCTCCCAACGGTTCCTGATCGGGAGGTGGTTGTGAGAGGCTGATCGGCCCTTGTTACCCCCTGTACACTACATGATGCACGATCAGACTGAAAGTCGGCCTGATTGAAAAATTCTCCCACGACTGGAAAGTAGTTGACCTGAAAACTGCAAAAAATCGTAGTGTATGCCCGGCTTAAAGAAGAGCCGGAGAAAGGCGGAGGAGAGAAGGGAATCATTCTGGCTGGATGCGTGATCGCTCATTATTACTCAGCTTTTATTCACACATTGAAGACAAACCTGTAGAAAGGTTTTTGGAACCATCTACAAAATCATCTCTTGATGAAGAAAATGGTCTAAAACAGCTTTGTGGAACACCTCAGCTCTGCAGCAGAGGTATATTCTGGTTTACTGCAGTAAAATGTGATGATTTAACATCATCGTCGCCCTCATTAAATATTCTGATCAATTACTGAATAATTCATCACAGACTTCTGATTGTGAGGAATGATTTGCTGCTGATCAGGTTACATGATTGCTACCGATTAGTAAAACAAATAATAAAGAGGCTTTGATCATTCATTTGTACAGAAATCTTCTAAAAAAATCCCAAATTTTTAGGTAAAACTGATAATATTGAGGGATTTTTGCTTGACTGTTGCCATAAAATAAGCTTTGAGACTGCAGCCATGTTCACCAAGCTTTCTCTGTTCTACCGAGAAAAGGAAGTGATACTTTGAAAACCCTGTTTGGGGAATTGATTTTATCGTATATTTCGATCAGGGTTATAAATGAAAGCAGTTGAGAGAAAGAAAGCGCTGCCAGGGCCTCAGAGGAAAGTGCAGCCTCTGCCATCTGATCCCTAAACTGCACCACTCAGTTTCCTGAGGATGTTGGGAGGAAGTTCATGAAGCAGGAGTGGAGCAGAGCAGGTAAATGACCCAAAGGGGACGGTTTAGACCAGGCACGCCCAGAGTCGGTCCTCAAGGGCTGCAGTTCTGCAGGGTTAGAGGTTTCCGTGCTTCAGCACAGCTGATTTCCATTGATAGCTGATTAACAGGCTTTTGCTGAACTGAAATAATCAGAATCAGCTGTGTTGAACCTGAGAAACCTTGAAAACCTGTAAGACAGCGGCTCTGTGGGACCGACTTTGGACATGTCTGGATTAGATTAATGGAAAGCCATTTCTCTACTAATGTGGTTAATATCAGGCGTCTTTAATGAATGTGTGTGGTGATATTTGCTATGAACTCCATCTGAAGGCTTTACTCATCAAAATTCATACAATTAGGAAAAAATAAAGAAAATAGAATGGGATGAAACAAAAAGTTCAAACAGAAATATTTTCGATCAAAATTCAAAACCCAGAAAATATCCAGAAACATTGTTCAACACTTCAGCTGTTTGAATCTAAGATGGGAGATTAGAGCAGTAAAAATCCACGGTCCGCTAAAAAAATCCCATCAGAATCCAATTAGTTGCTGTTCCAGTAATGTTCATTAATTCAGTGATTGGTTCTCAATACTGTGTCAGTTTTTACCTGCAGGTGAATAAAGCAGAAACTGTTCATTACTTTTTTTGTGTGTTTAATATTTGCACACTGGGCTGACAGGAAAGGGGATGCGACATGCAGCAAAGTCCCCCAGGTCAGATTGGAACCCAGATCGGCCATGTTGAGAACTAAGACCTCCGTACATGTGTTGTGCCCTCTAACTGTGCCACCGAAGCACACCCCTCATAAATGAAGCTGTTTCCACATCTACAGCCTTTGGTTCTTCCTGTTAGTCTCCCTCATGATCCAAAGACATGCAGACCTGGACTACAGATTGTCAGAAAATCTCTGGATATGATTATGTTACATGAGTTTAAAAGGTCGCCAGCCTGAAAATAGCTCAGCTTATATGGATTTTGATTAAGGTTCATTCCTTTTTTTATCCCCTTTTTGTCAAATTTTTATTTGACATTATTTTCCAAGCGTTTTGCAGCCGAGTGTGAAGCGGCCGGCATGAGGATCAGTGCCTCCAAATCTGAGACCATGGTCTTGAGCCGGAAAAGGGTAGAGTGCCTTCTCCGGGTTGGGGAGGATGTACTGCCCCTAATGGAGGAGTTTAAGTATCTTGGGTCTTGTTCACGAATGAGGGGAAGATGGAGCGGGAGATCGACAGGCGTATTGGTGCGGCGTCTGCTGTGAAGCGGGCTCTGTACCGCTCTGTTGTTAGCAAAGCTCTCAATTTACCGGTACGTTCCTACCCTCATCTATGGTCATGAGCTTTGGGTCATGACCGAAAGAACGAGATCCCGGATACAAGCGGCTGAAATTAGTTTTCCCCGCAGGGTGGCTGGGCTCTCCCTTAGAGATAGGGTGAGGAGCTCAGTCATCGGCGTCGCCAGACCCCATTTACTGGGGCACGTGCCCCAGTATAAATGAGGTGTGCCCCAGTATAAATCTCGTGAATATTTGCAAAGGTAAACATTTTTTTTTCAATGTATCAATTTAGATAATTTCAACGGGAGGAGACGTATATTTCTACTCAAATGCGTAGCAAATGTGTTGGTAACTCCAATTTGAGGATGTATTAGCGCCCCCACGTCAGCGTATGTCACTGCATGAACTGCAGGTAAACTAACACGCTGCTCTCAACTGAGTTGGATGGGACACTGTGCGGCCACGACGCATTTTTAGTTCTGGTAACGTTTCTTACCTGTCAATTTTATTAATTTCCCAGTGAAACCACATGATTTATAGGCTACTAACTGAAAATTACTGCATTGGTTTGTAGATGGATATCAGGAAATTCCTCACACGAAGCAGAGACAGCAGTAAAACAAGATGAGAGAGAGAGGTAAGGTCCCGTAATGAATTAGTGATTTAATGTAACCAGTTACATTAGGGACGTTATAAGCAATATGATTGATATAAAATAATTATAAATTTACGTTTTTTAATGTTTGCTGTAGAGAATGAGAATGCAGGTGCTGGAGTAGGAAAGGGAGGAGGAGGAGAGACTGACAGGCAAGAGACAGGTTAGAGACAGGAGAGACAGGACCATGAAGGTGATGAGGGAGCAACAACCAGCTTCCACAAACAAGGAGACACTAGTGACTTAGGGGGAAAGCATGATGGTCCTAAAGAAGTGAAGTTGTCCCACCATCCCCAGCACAAATTTGGAGTAAAAAAAACTTTCATTTATTCAAAATGGTTTGAAAGCTTTTCCTGGTTGAAAAATAAAGCCTTGTCATCAAGGATATGCAGTGTGTTTTCCAACTTGCTTGATAACATCATATTCCCCACACTAACGCAGGTCATCCAGATCTCCCTCACAATCCCAGTCAACAGCTGGAGTTGTGAAAGGTCATTCAGTGTGTTGAGAAGGATCCACACTTGGCTGAGGTGCACAATGGGACAAGACAGGCTCCATCATCTTGCTATTTTATCAGTCGAAAAGGAAGAACTTTCTAAGCTGAGTCACAGTCAAGTGATTGACCGCTCTGCAAAAATGAAAAGTAGGAGGTACACTTTAATGCTCATAGAAAGAAAAACTTAGTTCATGTTGAGTTAAACTTTCACCTGAAATAAAACTCTGAACCTAGGAATTAATGATTACTTCAGAATGTGTATAAGGACACTTTTTATTTGTCAAAGTTGGTGATGTCTTATTTTTTATAGCTGCAATGTTCAAAATGTTCATGTTTGTTAAAACAAATATGCTCTTACACTCACTAATATCTCAACTGGTAATTTTGGTAGGAATGTATCAGGGTTGGGCAGTGTGCTTGTCTGTATTTGTGTATGGAAGGAGGGGCATATGCGGTAGGGGGCCAGTGCCCCAGTAAAGCTTTGTGCCTAGCAACGCCCCTGGAGCTCAGTCATCCAGGGAGGACTCAGAGTAGAGCTGCTGCTCCTCTACATTGTGATGAACCAGTTGAGGTGGCTCGGGCATCTGATTAGGATGCCTCCATGACGTCTCCCTGGTGAGGTGTTCCAGGCACGTCCCATCGGGAGGAGGCCCCGGGAGACCCAGGACACGCTGGAGGGACTGTTTCTCGGCTGGCCTGGGAGCGCCTAGGGATTGCCCTGGAGGAGCTGGCCCAGGTTGCTGGGGAGAGGGACTAAAGCTGCTACCCCCGCGACCCGACCCTGGATAAGCGGAAGGAGATGGATGGTTGGATGGATGGATTATTTTCCACATGTATACAGTTTTCAGATGCACCCTTTTGAGTTCTGATCTTTTGGAGACAGGCCTGTTTACCGCCCTATAGATCAGATATCTTTCTGAATCAGACCAGGGAATGGTACCCAGTCAGAGTTTAAGAGCAATTGGAGGATGTGAGGGAAGGGCAGCATATTTGAGTAGTAGAAGAAAAACGAATGAATATCTCCGAACTGGTGGTACGATCTGTACCGTGACTCATGCAGGGCGTTATTCACTGTTGAATTTACAAATAACTGCAGTTATTTGGGGTTTTATTTTTGCATTTCACTGCACTTGTAAAGTATATACAGGATAATCTAAAGGACATAAAACACGGATGAAAATGGTGGCTTTGTTTTTCCTGGGCTCTGAGCATGTTTGGTGATGATGTCAGACATGCGATATAACAGAATGATGGCAAGCATTGATTCTCTCAGCAAAGTCAGTGTACTTTGATGTCTTTTTGTAACTAAGGATAGAGAACTGTACTCTGAGCACATTTATGTAATCAGCAGTGATCCGGACCGGTTTGTGGGAGCATGAGGCGGATCGAGCTTCCAGTACAGATCGGTTAGTGTTTTTTACGTTTTGTATTTTGTCTCAATCAGTACCATTACAGAGCAATACTGCCCCCTTCTGTCAACCACCCCTATAACATGTGCCTCAATGCGTGGCCTTTAACCAGGAGTGGTTCCTGCTGGGAACATCTCCACATCAGGGCCTCCTCCCAGTCCACCTCAGATCCATCTGATACTGGGAACCAGAAACTGCTGACGATGACTCGCCTCCTCTTCACTCTCACATCTGGTTGGCTGTATGTGAGAGGCTGTCAGAGGGAGTCAGCAGGTACTGAAAAATTGTTCAACCGCGTTGCCGTGGCAACAGAGCATGTAGATCAGTTTTTTTTCTTTTTTTAAACACGCACACACACATTGTGACACGGAGAGGTTAGCACAGGATTCCCTGCTAATCCAGTTTCTATGACAACTCACAACTCGGTCTTTTCTCTCCGTCTGCCTCGCTTTCATCCTCAGCTGTGATGGAGCCAGACACCAACTTCTGACTCCATCTGCAGCGCCGCTGTTCAGCTAGTAATTATCAACCGAGCAGATTAATAAAAACAATAATTAAAAGACGTGGTAATGTTTCGTTGTTGTATGGATTCCTGCAGCCTGCAGGGAGGAAGCTCCGGGGCTGACGAAATTCTGCTGCAATGGAGGTTTTATGAGCAAATTACTGAACCGTTCATATGTTGGCAGTAAGCAAGTTATTATTGGCCGAGTTGCTCCTTACTCAGAGGTGATGCAGTTCTGTGAGAATATCTGAGAGGCTGAGAAAAGTTCTGGATTTTAATACTGTTTGGACATCTTGGCTGTTCAGAGGCTCCGATGCTGGTTCCTCCTCTGCAGGACTTTCATTTAACGGAGGTGTGTTATAGAGGAGGAACCCCTGGTGCAGCTCCTCCAGTGATGCTGCTGGGTTCCTCTCGTTCCATCTTTTATTTCTCAGTGAAATAAAAACAGCATTGGAAGCTGCCGTGCTACTTTGGCTGTCTTCATGCTGCATTTCTAAAACACTTGTAAATCTCTAAAAGCAGCACTGAGTAACCTTTGACCCCTAGTATGGGCTTAATTTGAAATATAATACAAGACTTTTTTCAGGTTAATAAATATGAGTCTTGTTCCAATATTGCTGCTACAAAGCACAATTTTTTTAAATGAAAATTTGAAAAAAATACAACTTTGAAATGAAACTTTTGACTGTTTTGAGAAAAACTGATTTTCTTTCTCTGATTTTTTCTTCTGTTCAAAAAAAAAAAACAGAAGGAAAAATACAATCTATGACACCCAGCAAAGTTATTCTGCAAAACAATTGACGTTTTTGAAAGATTCACTTTTTTCACAGTACCATTTGATGTTTTCTTGTATGAAACAACAATGAAACCAAATTCACTCCATAAATATTCAGCTCTTGGTGCAGACTGCTCTTCTCAGAAACTCATCTGTGCAAGTCTGAGCTAACTTAGCTAAAAGCTGTTAGCCTACCAAACCGATCAGACGTATTTCTGGTTCTCTGATGTAGGATTTCATCTAGAGGAGGGATGCTGCTTTAAATTTACTCCATGACTTCTCGGTCTGCTGGTCCAAAATGATCGGCTATCAGAACCACAACACTGAGGCAGACCAGTTCATTAAGAGTCGATGCAGTGCTGCTAGTGGCCTATAGGGGTGCTATAAACCTGGCCGGGCTGTGTGATGTGGCAGAAAGCTGGAATACAAGGAAAAAACGCAGCCACTTCTATGGCTACTCCCAGCTCAGATAGTGAACTACAGCACAGTTTGTTTCACTCATTTATAAACCACATTTTTGATGTATGATTGAGGTAAAACGAGAAAACAGCTTTTATTGATTCAAATGAAATTACATTTAAAAACTCAAACCAGTTCCTTTCTGAACTGTGCAGTTCTTTTAACTCTGGATAATGTTCGTCTTTAAAAATGGTTCCAAAGGCGCTCTGATCCTCTTCGTCTGAAGCCAGAGGACGTCTATCCAGCCTCCTGGTTACATGATCATCATGTAATTGTCGTACATTCACTGGAAACATTTATTGCTTTGTTTCTTATCCAACATCTTCATGTTAAAAATCGATCTTCTTCTCCGTTTCTTGTCTTGTTTCCGCCTTCGAATGTCAAGCAGTTCATCAGTTTACATATAAATCTTCACACACCTACTATATGTTTTTTTGGCAGTCATTTAACCCCATATGTATCGGCTGAGCTACTAGTTAAGATGGTCTAACGGCTGATGGATTTATTTATCTCTTGACCCTTTCAAACCTCATTTAGCCATTTAAGTTTCTTCTCTAAAGTTGTTTGACTCTATTGTCGTTTGGAGTCTTATTGTGATTATTAAGTCAAACTGATCCTTTAGATAATTCATTACATTTTATTGGTTTCTTTCAGGCAATTTGTGTTTCTGAGATGCGGCTGTTGACCCTTGAAAATGAGACCTTGCTTATTTTTTGCCTGGAAAATAAAGATAAATATCATTTTCAGCTCAATAGGGTAGAAAAGAACGTTCCTTTATTTTATCGCCTGGCTGGAAATGTACTTTAGCACCATGAGGGTGAGTTACAAAATCCACATGTGTAATTGTTGGGAAAAGCAGCAAAACATCTGTCGGTAGGAAGGATCTGTAATAATGCTGTTTTGTGCACATAAGGTGCAGCAGTCTGTCACTGAGGGAGTTCTCCACCCATCATCAGCTTCATGCCCCTGCATGTACGTGGGTCATGGAGCGAATCGCTGGCAGCCCAGGGCCTTAAACATCACCTGCAGTCGGATTCATCTGACAAAGTTTCTTGGTAAATCGAAGTGACACGGCTTGTCTCTGCAGGCGTTGAGCTGATGGGGGGAAAACAGGATGTGATGAAATGTCTGGAGGTTGGGACAGAATCCCTCGCAAAGGTTGTCCTTCTGGAGCGGACCAGCTGAGGTGTCAAATATCTGCTGAGAGATTCATCAGTGGGAGGATTTCAGACTCCTGTCTGTCTCTCCTCGCAGACAGCAGGATAAATAAAACCGTTTATTCAGTGACTAATCATTAATTTATGGAGGGAAAAAAAACAGAGCAGTTTTCCCTGCAGGCATTTTTAATGTCATCTATGAAATAAATAAAACATTTCTTTACAGAGTGAGTTATCCCAGAAGCTGCAGCTTTTTCAGTTTTCCAGGAGGAATAAAAACATTTCCAGGCCCAAACGGAACCAGAGCTTCGTCCTTAACGCTGCCTCTCTGTCCTCCAGCCACATGCCTCTGAGTCCGACCGCTGACACCAAACATGATCGCCCGCGGCAACAGGCGGTTACTAACGGCAACCCAACAGGCTCTGCTGTCGCCAGGGACGACGACGGGGAGGACACGCCCCCTGGAAACAGCATTGTGGTCCGAATCGGGATCCCGGACCTGCAGCAGACGGTAACGCGCTCACAGGAAGGCAGCGAGGAAGGAAACATGGATCATGAAACACGGCACAAACCTGTCTATGTGTCTGTCCGCGTCTTGTCTCTTTCTCTGTCCGTCCTTCTGTCTGTCTCTCTGGCTCCGGCTCTCTCAGAAGTGTTTGCGGTTGGACCCAGAGTTACCAGTTTGGACCAGTAAGCAGAGGGTTCTGGTGACGTTGACTCAGTCTCTGTCGGATGTTTTGAACTATGGTCTCTTCCAGCCGGCGTTCAATGGCCGAGCCGGAAAGTTTCTGGACGAGGAGCGCCTGCTGAAGGAGTATCCTCTTCCCCCCATCACTCCCATCCCGTATCTGGAGGTAAACGCCACCAGAACTTTTCATCACAGATTAACGGAACCTGTAGTAGAACAAAATAGGCCTGAAAGAAACTGAGATTTTATCAACTTACTGAACATTTATCAGACTTTTTTTCTCATTTAAATGGATCCAAATTAACAATTTTGTGACCAGAACCAATATTTCTATAATTCTGTTGGAAGCATCATTAATTTCACTGATAAAAAGCAGCAATAAAAAAAAAAGAGGTAAAAGATGTTTTATTTTCTCCAGAAATGTGGTTTTCTAAGGATTCAATAAAATGATTTAGGACTTTAACTTTAGGATGATCCCACATCATTAACCCTCCTCCGCCGTGTTTTACAGCTATACTAAGGCCCCGTCCACACGAAGCCGAACCCTGGCCTAAACGCACAAATTTTTCACCAAACCAGCCTCTCATCCACACGAAGCCGGCGTTTCGGGGGTCTGTAAACAATCTTTTTTTTATTCAGCCTTCAGAGTGGGAAGATTTTGAAACGCCGTTTTCGCGTTTCCATCTTTAAGCTCTAACCGCATTTTTTTTTTTTACACGCATGCGTCATAGCGTCGCCTCTAAACAACAATGGCGCCGTACTGTGTTGAATGGTTGCTGCTAATGCTACTCACCCTGCTGTCGGGCTTACAACAGAATCTTTTTCTTCTGGAATATCTCCAGGAAGAACAGAGCAATATAGACGACATAGTTCAGCACCTGAATCTGACTGAACCACCAAAATGGACCCGCAGGGCAACCATGTATAAATATTAGTGCACATGCCCAACATTTCGTCACCTATATTTGCTTTGGCACGACAGCGCCACTTACAGGCCTGGCATACATTTTGCAGCGTTTTCATGGATCCGTGTGGACGATCACATTTATTTTACGTCTCCGTCTTTACGACAAACGTTCTGGAAAATATTAGCGTTTCGTGTTCGTTTTGACTTCGTGTGGACGGGGCCTAAGATGTCGGTTCTGTAGCAAATTTTTTATCCTGAATTCATCACATTTTCTCCCATTAACGAACCATCTCAAATGTCTTTGAGAATTTATGACATTTTAAGGAATAAAAGTGAAATTATTTGACAACTAGAGCAGAAATGATTGTAGAATTCAGCCACACCTGAGTCACGACACGCCCTCTGCAGAAGATCTACACACTGAGCCCTCTATGCACAGCAGCTCCACCTCTCTCTGGACTTTAACTAGGCCATTCTCACTCATCTGCTTTGATCTAAACCATTTATCCTTCAACAAATATGATCAATAATAGAGCTCTGGAAAACCTCATAGTCGTTCTGCTGCAGAACAATTGAATAATGGGCTCTTGAGAGGTGCACTGCCACCTAGTGGTTGGGGGTTTAAGAATATATAAAAAGTAAGAGTATATAAAAATGTTGCCAAAACCATTTTTTTTTTCTTTTTTGCACATTTTTCAAGTAGTTGAAAACAGCATTTTTTAATGGTCCAAACACAGACCAAAATTATAAAGGGTGGAATCTGTAAGAGGATGCAATTCAAAAAGCTCAGCCCCCTGAATATTATATTTTGAAAAAATATTTTTTTTAAAACCAAAACATATGAAGATATATATATATATATATATATATATATATATATATATATATATATATATATATATATATATATATAAAACAGATTTTTTAAATATAACAGTAAAAAATATTGAGAATAATACCAATAAAAATAATATTTTTTTAAAGTACAATACAGTGAAAAAAATTGATCTGCAAAAAATTATTAAGATTAAATGTTCAAATATTTAATATGAAAAACTGTTTATAAACAAAACTAAAAATACATTTCTGAACTGGCAAATCTTAAAAGTACAATTTAAACGTTTGCATATGCCTTCTGAATTCTAGATTAAATATAAAAATTATTTTTTTCTAAGCCTTTCCTAAAATCACTTTTTAAAAATGTTTTCTTTGCTTTCATCAATATTGGAAGATATTTTTGTAGAACAGCTGAATCTATAAGAGTAATGGAGGTTGGTTTAATGGGAGAAAATGTAACAGTCGGACATCTCTGCTTCGCTCTCCTCTGGCAGAGGTCATTGTTCTGAAGGACGAAGGCTTTAAGGAGCTCAGAGCTGCTCCTTAAGTTTTCGTCATCGTTTAAAACATTCAGGGAAATTTTCTCTTCTGCGGATGATGACTCAGTCAGAGCATCAGTTTAAACATTTAGATGTTTCCCCCTCTGTAATCTGACGGTTTAATCCATCTGAGCATCAGTTTCCTCCAGTGACGAGGAAGACGTCTGACTTCCTCAGCAGCTCCTCTGTGTTTGTCTCAGTTTCAGTTCTTTGTCTGAAGACCTCGTTAACACGTCGCCTGTTTCGCTGCTTAACGAGGATCCCCGTCGCTCACTGAATTTTGATCAAACCAATGTTGTCTGTTTTTCAGTTTCGTTATAAGAGGAGAGTTTATACTCAGAGTTACGTGGATGATAAGCAGCTGGCAAAGCTGCACACAAAGGTGATGAAGATCCCCTTCAGGACCACATTTCTTCTCTAAGTTTATAAATTTAACACAATGATTCAGGCTGAATATTTGTGGGGTTTTTTCAGGCAAATCTGAAGCGATTTATGGAACATGTTCACCAGAAGAATGCAGAGAAAGTGGCCAAATGGTTGGAGAAAGGTCTGGACCCCAACTTCCACGACTCGGACAGCGGAGGTGAGCAGAACCGGGCTTAGTGAACCGACCGTCTCACGGGTTCAGTAGGTTCTGATCCGTTCCCGACTCTGAACAGATCCTTTATTTATTCTGATGAAACCAGGCTGCCTCAGCAGAAAACACATTTTTCTTCCTGAACATCTAAAATTTATTTTCTGGTGAGCCTCTAAATTCTGATCCGACTCCTTCAGGCATACAAATCCTCCTGAAATCCAGAAATGGACCAATGTTTGCTTGATTTGAAGATATTTAGCAAAGAACTGGGTTTAAATGCCAAAATACTTATTGAGCCCGTTTGTTTTGTGAGAAGAATAAAAATCCTAAAGATTGGTCTGATGACTGATGAACCTCTCTGTGTCCTCAGAGTGTCCCCTGACTCTGGCTGTCCAGCTGGAGGACAGCTGTGAGCTCATTAAGGTCCTTCGCAGCGGAGGAGCTCACCTGGACTTCAGGACCAGAGACGGCATCACGGCTCTCCACCGGGCCGTCCTCTGCAGGAACAGCGCCGCGCTCACGGTGAGGAAAGCTTCCCGTCTCTCCCCCAGACCCCTCAATTTAACGCTGTTCGCTCTCTGACCCGTGTTCTGGTGCTCAGACTCTACTGGACCTCGGAGCGTCTCCGGACTACAAAGACAGCAGAGGTCTGACTCCGCTCTACCACTCTGCCATGGTGGGCGGCGCCCCCTACTGCTGCGAGCTGCTGCTTCAGGACCACGCCACCATCGGTATGTTTGAGAGGATGATGCTTTCTGATCGATGTCTGTGGGGGAAAAAAACTATTTATCACTAAGAGTTCTCGTTTCCATGGTTACAGGGATCACTGATGAGAACGGGTGGCAGGAAATCCACCAGGTGACAAACACACACACACGCACTCAGCGCTCCACTGATGACGGGTTCTGCTCGGTTCTGATTCTCTGTGTGGGTGTGTTTTGGTGTTTGTGTGCATGTTCAGGCATGTCGCTATGGCAACGTGCAACACTTGGAGCACCTCCTGTTCTACGGCGCCAACATGAGTTCCCAGAACGCCTCAGGAAACACTGCGCTGCACCTGTGTGCCCTGTACAACCAGGTAACCAAACACACGGACGAGCCGGTCACATGAGCGACACGCTGACTGCTTTCACATGGCTGGTGTCGGTTCTGCAGGACAGCTGCGCCCGGGTTCTGCTGTTCAGAGGCGCCAACAAGGACATAAAGAACTACAACAACCAGACGGCCTTTCAGGTACGAAAAGACAAAAACCGGGAAGAATCGAGGTTCGGATCTTAAATTAAACTGATGTGCAGAAATAATAAACAAGATTTATGCAAAGAAATCTTTTTTATTTTATTTTCCAAATTTATTTGCATTTTGATCATCAAGTAAGATTATGGTTGGTATAAAACCCCCAAACTCTTAGTCCTGAGTTCCTTAACTGTTCTCCTCCCTGGGAGAACAGAACTGACTCGTCTACATTCATCTGGTTCTACAGTAATGATCCGATCAGAGAGAATCATCCTAAATGAGGAAACACAGTTTAGCTTCATATAAAAATAAAAAGAGAAACAGTCAAACAGGTTTTTCTAAACTGGAAACTCCTCTTAAAACACAAACTACAAGTGAAGAAATTCCCAGAGGAGTTTAAACAATCATCATCAGCGTGTTCATACGTGTTGATCTGCTCATAAGTGTTGATTTGGTCATACGTAATCATCTGCTCATACGTGTTGATCTGCTCATAAGTGTTCATCTGCTCATACGTGTTGATCTGCTCATACGTGTTGATTTGGTCATACGTGTTCATCTGCTCATACGTGTTGATTTGGTCATACGTGTTGATCTGCTCATACGTGTTGATCTGCTCATACGTGTTGATTTGGTCATACGTAATCATCTGCTCATACGTGTTGATCTGCTCATACGTGTTGATTTGGTCATACGTGTTCATCTGGTCATACATGTTCATCTGGTCATACGTGTTGATCTGCTCATACGTGTTGATTTGTTCAGACGTGTTGATCTGCTCATACGTGTTGATTTGTTCAGACGTGTTGATCTGCTCATACGTGTTCATCTGCTCATACGTGTTGATTTGGTCATACGTGTTCATCTGCTCATACGTGTTGATCTGCTCATACGTGTTGATTTGGTCATACGTGTTCATCTGCTCATACGTGTTCATCTGCTCATACGTGTTGATCTGCTCATACGTGTTGATCTGCTCATACGTGTAGATCTGCTCATACGTGTTGATTTGCTCATATGTGTTCATCTGCTCATACGTGTTGATTTGCTCATATGTGTTCATCTGCTCATACGTGTTGATTTGGTCATACGTGTAGATCTGCTCATACGTGTTCATCTGCTCATACGTGTAGATCTGCTCATACGTGTTGATTTGGTCATACGTGTTGATTTGGTCATACGTGTAGATCTGCTCATACGTGTGTGTTTGTGCAGGTGGCGATCATCGCTGGGAACTTTGATCTGGCTGAAATCATCAAGATCCACAAAACCTCTGATGTTGGTGAGTTTAAACACGACTCCGTCTGTTTCCTGTCAGGATTTGTTGGTTCAGTTCAGCAGGATCAGCAGTTTAATCCACAGTTAGTGAAGCAGAAAACTTTGATGAACCTCATCCATAACGTTGCATAGATACTCCCTCAGCAGAATTAAAGTAACAAACCTAAAATTAGCTCCGTTTTTAAAACTGCCTAGTCATAAATTTCTAACCCAGTATCTCAAACTTCTTGTACGTTCAGGTCTTGTTAATTAACTGCAGCCTATTAGTTTATTATATTTTATTGCTGTTTTACTTCTAGATTTTGCTCTATTTGTTAATCAACAGACCACTTTAGTTTATATTCACCAAAAAATATGACCGGAACAGAGATATGAATCAGCGACACACAGCAGAGATGGGACAAGAGGAAAAGCACCACAAAAAACAAAAACCTGCCAAAGGACACAAGTAGAGCTGGGAATAAAATGTGAAGATGTGAAAAGACTGCAGAGTTAATGGATGTGTGAAGAAACAGCCACAGATAGCGGCGAGAGCAATGCTGTTCTTAGGCTTCTATAGTGACAGTCAAATCTATACAGTAAGTAATGTTTACGCTGTTTGCCACTGTTCAAGTTTCCAATGAGGTGATTTAAGCTGCCAGCAGAGGGCGACGGCGTTCAAGTATTTTCAGGCTCTAAACAGAGCAAATACTTTGTTTTGTGGTGCTTTATTTTAACATTATTATATACTTTTTCTTTTATTGTCTTTCTTTATGCCATCTGAGTTCAACTGTAGCCACATTTATGATAAAATAATAGTGTTAAAGATAGGCTCTGTGTATGCACCCTGATGCTCAATGTTTCCGGTTCTTTTCCCTGAAAAGAGATCACTCGGGACAAACTCTTTAAATAACACTTCATAACTTATATGTGTTAAATAACCAGGAGACATGACAACAGATTTTAATAAAAAATCTAATCTTGCTTAGAGTTTACAGAAGGCAGCTGCTCACCTCTCAGGAAGCGGCACCCATTAACAGTCAAAAAGGCATTTTATACATCTCCATTCTGCCTCATCATCATATTTTACATCAGACACGTTAGTAGATGATTAGACATCCATGGCTCCAGCCTTATCAAAATAGGACATTGCTCTCTTTCCATTTCCAAATCTTTGGCAGGTACAAAATGAAGATTATAACTGTATATCCAGACAGACGAACTGTCCTAATTAGATTAAAACGTCAGTTCTGACGCGCGACAGGCAGCCCATAGCAGGGTGTGATAAACTTACATCTTCAATGATAATTATCCTAACACTATGAAATATTAATCTATCATAAATTATTGCTGGAGGATCGACTGTTTTTCCTCTGATGCCGCCTCCTCTGTGTGAATCCATGGCATCGATGGGATAAGCTACGTCTAGCTGTTAGCAAACACTTATTGTGAGCGCCAACAAGTACATAGAACCAGCGTTGCATTGAAGAAAAGAGAAATAAGACCAACACTGACATATTAATGACATTTTTGATGCCAAAATAAAATTTTAGAAATGTAAAAAAAAAAAAATTGCCTTCCATTTTCTTATAGTCTCTTTCTAAATGACTTCAAACATCCAGTAGGAGGGTTAGTCTAAAGTGAGGATGAAGTTGAAGGCTGAATGTTGTTCAGGCTGTATTTGAACAGACTCTCACTAACCGGGCCGATCCGGTTCTGACGCCGCTGCTGAGTCGAACTCTTTGTCTGTTTATGTGTCCAAGTAGTTCCCTTCAGAGAAACCCCCTCCTACACCAAGCGCCGCCGGGTCGGCGCCACCAAAACACCGGCCGGAAACGGCCTCTCATCACCTCGCTCTCTGATTCGCTCAGCCAGCGACAACGCCCTAGAAAGCCCCGCCTCCTCCCCGGGCCCCTCCCTGCAGAGCCTGGAGACGCACCACGACACGCACACGCACTCACTGAGACGCCACACGCGCCGCCTCAGGTACGCGCAGGTTCACCTGCTCGAAGCTCCAGTCAAACCAGCGTCTCTTACTGGTCTGTCGCCCTGCAGCCCCAGTGGGGGGGGTCATGTGGAGACCAGCCCTCCTTCCTCCCCCCCTCCCACGCCACAGATGAGGAAGAGGAGGCTGTACAGCGCGGTGCCGGGACGCACCTTCATTGCCACCCGGTCCCATGTCCCCCAGGGGCCCGGAGAAATCCAGCTGCACCGGGGGGAGAGGGTGAAAGGTGAGACGGGTGAGCCGGGGGGCGGAGGTGTTCGGGCGGTTCTGACCCGGTTTGTGTTTCTAGTGCTTTCAATTGGAGAAGGAGGCTTCTGGGAAGGAACCGTTAAAGGCAGAACCGGCTGGTTTCCTGCTGACTGCGTTGAAGAGGTCCAGATGAGACAGTACGACCCGCGGCTGGGTAAGAACTACGACCCGATCAGGTCGATCCGAATGTCAGCAGGTCTCCAACATGTGATGTGTTTCAGAGACGAGAGAGGACCGCACGAAGAGGCTCTTCAGACACTACACAGTGGGATCCTACGACAACTACACCTCCTACAGGTGGGACACCAGAACTACACCCTTAGAACAGCATCTCATCATTTCTAAACCATCATTGGTTCCAGGGAGGGATGGAAGGTTCTGATTGGGTTCCAGCTGCAGATGGATAAATATAAACTAATGAAAAAAGAACCAGTTGAGAAAACCCCAAATCACTAAAACTTTCCCCTTTTTGTTTTCTAAAAGCCAGAATAATAAGACTCATTTTAAATAAAGCAGCCATCATTTGTGTCTCTTTAAGGTTTCCTTATTAGCTTGGGAGTTTGAGCCGATTCTCTTTCAATTACTGTAAATAATGGGACACTGAGGTCTCCACATGTTTTAAAAGAACAGTCTTTCTTTATGGGGCCATTGTTCTGTCACATCAGCATACCCACAGTAAGATTTCCATTTCTCCCTTTAGTTTTGAACGAAAAAAATACTTTAAACTACGTTGAGGTGCGTACATCCGTTTAGTCATTTACAAAAAAAGCAATTTAAGGTCAGATCGCCATACGCTGCAAAAAACGGATATCAACTACGGGTCAGATGACCAGTAATGCTCATCTGACAGAACTCTGTCCTGATAGGGATCAGTCCTTTCTGTCTCATGGTAGTGTGTCCTCAGGTTCCTTCCAGGTTTTAAAGAAACTCTAATATAGTTATCTGTGTTGCTTTTGAAATCATGGATTCATGGAAGATCTATAAATTCCTTCCACTGTCATAAGAAACCAGGGTGTTTGAAATAAAGATTAAATAGCTATTGGCAGAGACTGACTAAAGCAAGGAAGATACTGACTGCTCTAAATAATCCCCATAACCACAGCATGTCTTTATTAGAGAAAACCTCATGTTTAATTAACAGCATCTTGGACTAAAGCTGTTGGGAAATGTTTATTCACAGATCAAACTTTAACTGAGGCTATAAAAAGCTTTTTGGATGGTTTATTAATAACCTGACAGGACTGTTGGGTTACAGAGCAGAAATCGGCGGTAACAGAGGATCTCACGAAGGGACAGCCGGTCGTTTCTCCAGGCAGACTCTGAATCCTCTTTCTGTTTCAGCGACTACGTTATCGAGGAGAAAACGGCCGTTCTCCAGAAGAGAGAGAGCGAAGGATTCGGCTTCGTCCTCCGAGGAGCTAAAGGTAGGAACGGAGGAGTGGTGGGTGTTTGGAAGAGAAAAAAAAGAAATATATTTTAAACTGGAGCCTGGAGAGGAAAACTCCTCGCTGTCTTGTTACATAACACCTACAGAAAGTCTTCTTCACAAGGAAGCGCTGGTTTCCAGTGAAATGAGACTTTAGACTGGTGGGTAACAGCATCCTGCTCCAGGTAGCGGATCTCTGTTGGTTTTTTTTGTGTGACCTCGACTCAAATTGAATCTGTTAACTGTGTGTAAAGGAACCACAACACCAGCCAATCAAAACCAAACAGAATTAATCTGAAAAATGCCTTTTCTCTCAGTTTCTACCAAATGAAACCTTCACTATCTCCAGAATGTGTTATTTTAATGTACATTTTTGCATATGGACCCCAGTAATTATTTTCAGTAATTTTTTTTTTTTATTTCTCCATTTTATTTATATTACTGTCCAAAACTTTTCATCTACTTCTGTAAAGCCTGTGACTAAATCAATGAAACATTAAAAAAGTAAACTTTGGCTGAGTTCAGCGGGACAAAAAACATCGAGGGACAGAAAGCGCAGGTTATCAGTCTCCTCGAAAAAGGAAAAAAATGGATATAGTAAAATAGTGATCCTCTATGGAGGTGGAGCATTTTCATGCAGGTTTATATCCAAACATCTGCAGTAAAGAGCACATTTTCATCTGGTGAAGAAATAAAATCCTGATAATTAAAAAAAGGCTTTCTCAGCAAGGATATTTATATGACACAAAAGAATAAAAAATAAGAAAGACGAAGTATTGCCTACCTAGAAGCTATTCTGTTTGCGCATGCGCAGCACGGATCGTGCTTCCGGGACGGATCGATTAGTGACAAAAAAGGCAAGGTTAGCTGCAGTATTTTGAGTAACTGGTTGTTTCCATCCATCAGAAAGCAGCATCTGATTGTCTGGAGGTTAGTTTACGTACAGCTGAGCTGAGAACAGAGGCCTGGTTTGGAAAGCAGGCTTAACAAACTCAGACTTGATCTGGCCTAAGGTCGGAAGTTCTCGGTCTCATAAACGCTGCTGTGAGTAAATTTTATCTACTCTGAGTAGGTTCATTTAAAGATGAACACCTGAGTAACAAGTATGTAAAACCATTATCAGTGGAGCACCCATTCAATGAGTCACCATGACAACAGGAAGTGCCTATTTCACACAAATGGAACAAGAGATTTTAATGCTGAAACGAAAAGACAGAGCAACAGCTGCAAACCAAAGGAAGAATGCTGCTAGATTTACTGCGTAGGTTTATATGAAGTTCACTACGGCAGGCTGTTTTGACATTTATCAAAAGTACTCCCCTCTCTGTTCCATTTTTAGATCAATAAAATAGGATTCTTTGAGGCCAAAATTACATTCCTAGTCAGAAATTTAAATGTTTTTCCAGCAGAAACTGAATTTTATATACCTAGAAATATTTACACATTAATCACTTGGACTGTATGTATAAGCAACTTAGGACCAGTATTTTGTTTAAAGAGTTTATTATGGTAAAAAAAAAAAAAGTCTTTCAGACAAGCTAATAAATATCCAAACAGCCTGCCATAGTTTGAATAAGATAACAGGGCAGGAAAACTAGTTCACTGGTGGAAGGGTAATATATATTTAGGTGAAATCTCAGGGGAGAGAAGCACAGCTGTTAGCAGGTGAAGATGAGGTTTTAAACATTGTAACAGGAAGGACTTGTGCATCATCCTCATTGTATTGCTGTCTGACTTTGCAGTTGTTTGTAATGCTGCTATCACATTGACATTTATTACTTATAAATCCCCCTTAAAGAAGTCAATGCTGCAGATGTGAGGGCAGATCAGGGGTACGTTTCACAAAGAGAGTTTCCTCAACCTGTTTCAGTCACTGTAGCATCATTCTTCTTAGAGCTAACCTGGTCGGGAGCAGGTTTTGTTCAGTAAACTCAGAGTTTTCCCTGACTCCGCTTTCCTTGGAGCCAATCATGTTGTGCCATTTCCTGATTTAGCAGGAGATCTTTATCGTAGATTTGAGCAAACAATAAAAAAAATCATCCACTAGGTCCATTCCACATATTAGGCTTTAAAAACATACATTGACACGGATCTTATACATGAGCTACTTTTTTTTTTTTTACAGTACATGAAGAGCTACTGAAATAATTTTCAGATACACATAAATAAATTAATAAATTATGGGGGGAACATGTATTACCTTAGGTTTAGAATTAGGATTCAGTGATACCAACCTACTGAGCCTACTGGTACAATCTGAAGCCGTTCTATGGGGCTGATAATCACTAATAACGTCCATTTATCGGGATGATAACATCCAAAGCAACTGCAAACAGCCACTTAGTATTTACTGTGTGATAGAAGACAGAATCAAAACAGGAAGTCATTTAGACATCGCTTCCAGAATGTTTATTCTAGATGTTTATTCTAGAATGTTATTTGTTTTAAGTCGTCATTTTGACAAGATTTTTTTTTTTTTCAGATATCAAAACAGCTTGCCATAGACTGTTGTAACCATGATAACATTATGGGTGTATTTCTTGAATGGCAGTGTATCTATATGGGTGAACACATCTGGCAGCAGGCAAGGATGAAGCCTAAAAATGTTGTAAAAGATAGGACCTGTGCATCAGGTCATGGGGTTCCTCCTCATGCTGTCTTCCATTACACAGTAAATACTAAGGGTGTGTTGGATTTCACTAGTTGCATCCTCCAAGGACCAAGTCCTTTTAGACTAGAAAATATGGAGGGCCAGAGAGTTTGGCTATTGATTTAAACGGGTCCAACCTTCTCTGGGTCTCACCACTCCGATGCTGTCACCTAGCAATTGTGACAGTTGACACACAAAGTAGGTAAAGAATGAACACCAAACTTCTTTCTACTGTTCTGGGTGTTGATAATATTTTAGGATACAACGGACCCGTCCTTCAAAATGGGCAAAAAGAAGGCTGCATTTGTCTGCCACATAACGAGGAGTCCTCCAAACCAAAAAGGCCTCTGTGTCACGCTATGATGTAATCGACTGACGAATCTAGCCTTCGATGTTATCATCCCAATAAAGGGGCGATTTTAGCGCTTATGAGTCCCATAGAACGGCTTCAGATTATACCTCCTAATTAACCTAGGCTCAGTAGGTTATCACCACTGAGTTTTCAGTAAACCTGCTTACCTCATGTCTGTGACCCAAAAACTAGGCCACAGTCGTGCTCAGTTCACGGTTCTAACAGTATTCCCCTGGAAACCTGAAGAGGCTGATAATTTAGTTGTGATGTTTCAGGGCTTATACAGGAATGAGTAACTCTAATTTAATGCTATTTAAATCTCTTAAAAATAATTTTAATGCTATCAAGTACCCATGACTCTCAGATATATAAATATATATATATCTCACGGCAAAATCCTTCATGAACTTTACCGTCGATAGGCTGCAGCCATTCCTCGTTTTCCAGCCACTTTTGTTGAAATTTGCATCTCCCCATTCTCTAGCTTTTTCTCCATCTCGAGCGACTTTTCTTAACGTATGGCTTTACGATCAATCGGAAGCAGTTCCGCGAAAAAATATAGTGCGATATAATATATCTGATGATTTTTTTTAAATAAGTGTATTGTTTTTTTCTTTTTTCAAATTAAAAAATTTTAAATGCCACGATAATCACATTTAATGACTTTTAATGCCAATTAAAGCCTTATTTGAATGACTTTTAATGATTTTAATGACCCAAAGGCATTTTAATGAAGCAAAGGCGGACCTTCCACACTGCTTTTATGAATAATGCACATAAGTACTTTTTAAACCAAGCCGGTCACTAATTAAAGGACAGCTGTTAGTCCTCAGTGTTATTCATTTGTTCTATACATGTACTGCATGCCTGTCCACCAGGGGGAACTGTTGGGTCTGTAACAATTGTTGTAAGGTGCGATTACTCTCTGTGGTTCGGGATTCTGTGAGTGTGTTTCCGAAGTGGAGGAATAAAGTGATGCTTTTGCCCCTGAACACATAGTGGAGTTATATGACTACCAGTCAGGTGGCGCTAAAATGCATGTGAATAATGTCCAAAACAGCCTTCCATACATCTTACCAACCTGTGAACTCTGCTTCCAGCTGAGACGCCTATCGAGGAATTCGCTCCCACACCGGCTTTTCCCGCTCTGCAGTATCTGGAGTCAGTGGATCAGGGGGGCGTGGCTTGGAGGGCGGGGCTAAGGACCGGAGACTTCCTCATAGAGGTGACAGTGGTCATCTGCAGGATTAACTATAATTATTCATTCAGAGGTCACTGAATGTAATCCTTCAGTATTTGTACCATAAACCTGTTTTTCCTCTGCAGGTGAACGGGACCGACGTGGTGAAGGTGGGTCACCGGCAGGTCGTCTCTCTGATCCGACAGGGAGGAAGTCGGCTGCTGATGAAAGTCGTCTCAGTTTCCAGAAAATCAGAAACCAACCTGATCAGGAAGAAAGGTAGGACTGTTAACATGTCGCCCATCATTAAAACCATTTCAGGACGTGACTTTACCCCCAAAATAGTTTGTGTGCTCTAGCCCTCACTTCTTTGACCGTGTTCAAAAAAAAAAAAAATCTGATTATCCCCATAATTTGTGACAAAACACCTGGAGAAATATCCTGATGTAGACGATAAGACATGGATTCACTTGACAAAAGATCTCAGCGCAGTTAAAGCAACATAAAGTGGATTCCTTCCCAGTTTGTTGTTAAAGAATCTAAATGCAGAAGCTTGGCTCTGACGGACAGTTCAGACCAGAAGAGGTTGATTTAGCATCAGCAGAACCCCATGAACTACTCCGGTTCATCTGGGAAGGAGCAGAAAGACTTTGGAAACAATTAGACTAAAACCATTTTTTAAAAGAGCAGCTCCTTTGCAGCTGCAACCTTGACTGTTATGGTTACAGAGAAGTGCTGTGATTGGCCCGCTCTGGTTTAGACCGGAGCCTTAACAGACTAGCTTACACTGGCCAGGATAGTAAAATAGATCTGTAGTGGAAAAATCCTGTTGGACGTTGGTTAAAGTTGACAGGTTAACTGATGGAACCTGTGGCCATAACTAAAACTCCTGGGGCAGCCATTTTGAAGAGAAATAGCTATTGTTCTATTAGTATTATGTTGGTCTGATCTGTATTTCCTTGATAGAAAGGTTAATTTGACCTTTGTTTCCTCCATTAATTGTAATTTCGTTTTTTAGTTACAAAAGAAAGGAAAACTTCTATTCAAGGTTTGGATAATAAGATTGTAATATAGAAAAAGGCTAAAGATTGAGATCAATAAACTAAACTGTTATATCTATACAGTAACGCTTCACTCAGCCCAGAGTCGGTTCCTGATCTGGAATGGGTATGTACTCGTTATGCAGGGGCGGGTTTAACATTAGGCAAAACTAGGGACTTGCCTAGGGCCCTGAGTTCCTGGGGGGCCCATGAAACTCCTTTTACATGTATGTTTAATACAACGATCACTTATGTTTTTGATAAAAATAATTAGGATCAGATTTATCAATAAAAAAGAAGAGATAATGTTAACAAAGGTAGAAATTAAGGAATGATCTGAAGAGGTTTTTTGGTGGTTTTAAAAAAAGGTGTTTTAATTTAGCCCTAGAGGATTGTTCACTATCCTCCGTCTGTCGCTGCCCACTCCTCAGAATCGGTGCTCTCTGCGCAGGTAGATTTTCAAGGAGGTCCCACTGAATCTGACCGTCATCCAGATGCTGCTCTGGATGAACCAAAGTGGACTCTTTTTTTTCCAGAGCTTTCAGTTGTTTTTGCAAAAAATAGATGGACTCTCCAAGCTGATTCAAAAGTTGTGCAGAGAACAATTTAGCAGCAGTCCGCGATGTTAAGCTTTACGTGTGCTTTTATTCTGAAATGCTGTGGCGTTGCCATGGGTAACGGCAGGTCCAAACTGTGAAACAATCATTATGTTTAATGTTCTTTTCAGTGCCAGCACAGGAATAACAGGTGACGTTATGCAATAACTTTATATCAGGAAAAAAGCGCGGCATCAACGTCTGCTGGGACGGTGACGTCATCGGTCAAAATTAAAAATAATTCAAATCAGCACAACAACAGTTTTAACTGCGCAGATCATGAAAAACTAGATATTTTGATTCAATTCAGAGCTTAATGGAGGGATGGTTAACGTCTGGATAGCCCAAAAAATCATCTTCAATATCTCTGAAACAAAAGTAGCAAAGAGGATCTTATTTTTACATATGATCATTTTAAATGCACAAACCTGCACTTAAGAAGGACCAGAGGGCCGGATTCGAACCTGGGTTGGCCACAACAAGGACTAAGGCCTCCGTAAATGGGTCGTGCGAACTAACCACCTGTAGTCTTAAGAGGCACCTATAGTCCTCTTAAGACTATAAAAAATAACAACAGCATACATTAAGTTCCGTATTCATAATGGACTAAGCTGACTGGAATCATTGTAGTTGATGACATCATCAGCAATCTTTCTCCCCTACTGGCTGGATATCACCTGACTAGGAGTTCTGGATCACAACGGTTTGATGGATGGTGGTAGATTAATGTCCAAACATTTTTAGGAGCGGTTCCCACAGTGAGACCAAATCGCTGTGACTTCATGCAGCAGATCTGCCTCCTTAAAGTTCAGATTCAAACTGGGTTTAAATGTTCTGGTGAAGCTTCTAGAAGCACAAGAGGAGATTTTTAGGTTTTTATCAAACAGTGAAAGTCCAGCTTATAACCATTAACCCGTCTGACATCTGCTTCATGTCCTACCTCGTAGCTCCGCCTCCTCCAAAGCGGGCCCCCAGCACCTCGCTGACGCTACGATCCAAGTCCATGACCGCCGACCTGGAGGAGATAGGTAAAACAAACAGCGGGTGAATCCCAAACACACAGCAGATTCAGGTTTGGTTTTTTATTGCTGACGTTTGCTCTGTCTGCAGCCAGGAGGAGACGTTACGGTGAGTCAAACGGGCCTCCCTGTGGTTCTGAGTCAGTTGTGATGTTTCTGTGATGTCATAAGGCTCATTTCCACCTCAGTGTTATCTCTTAATGTGTCATTAATGTTGAGGATGCACAGCATTGGCCCATTAGCAGGGTGTGAAAGATGATCCTCCACCTGCTTTTAACTGTTAAACAAAACAACAACAAACCTCATGATGAACTCTGACCCCTCATGTTTGGAGGAGGAGTGATGCTGTGCATCTGGATGGTGTCCATGAAGCTTCAGGGCCAAAGCTGAATATTGTTTATTTATCATATAATAAAGGGCTGTTTCTCTTTGCTTCTACTCCATCTACCTCTACGTCTGACATCAGGTCTGAGAAACGGGTGAAACACTTGGCAGTTAGGAGATCAAACCAATAACAGGAATGATCCGATTTCAATGCACTTTGGGAAAATTATAGACGTCTTATATTGTTTAAAGTCAAGTAAGTTGGATTAGAGCTACTGCAGCGGTTTCTATACATCAATAAAAACTTTAAATACAAAACTCTAGTTTCTCAGAGAGGGTCGGAGAGTCATTCTTCGCTCTGCATCAGCAACGCTGTGTCTGTCTCCCTGCCAGATCCCAGATCAGCTTCTCTGATTTGTTGATGTGGCAAATTGAGCCGCAAAAGTAAAATTTTTCCAACACGAGTGTGTTGCGTGTTTCTTATGGCGTGCTGCAGGACCTTTGCTGGGCTAAGATGCGCATCAACCATTGACTTTGTATGTAAACTAGCTGCTTCTGCTGCCTTTGCTTCTTTAGGTGTGAACGTAGCATAAAGTGTTTATGAAAGTATTTATTTAAGTAAATTACCGTAAGATTTTTGTTTGACTTTAAACTTATAAATAATAAGAATCAAAAACTCTTGAATATTTGCTTGTTTTAAGGTTTTGGCATCTTTATCAAAAGCCTGTTGCAAAGGGGCCAAATGTGTACCCTTCTTTACCGAGGTCAGGGGCCACGCATTGGACGGCTGTAACAAAAGCTAAGCAGGAAACCAGCTTCAGAGGAGCTAAAGGGAGAACATGATGCTGCTTTCTTTAACCCTACAGTAACTGTGGAGCAAACAGGATGGCAGCGAGTGTGATGAGCTCCCAGTAACGCTGCCTGCTCTGTGTATCAGCTCAGTGCCCCTTAAAGCATTCACAGCCTTTCCAAGAATGGAGATTCATTTAATCCAATTAGGAATAAAGTGGGGAATACTCCGGTGGCACTCTAATTATTTAATCATATATCACAAAATAATTCATCTCAACATTTAGCACATCATACATCACAGCTTTTCTTAATATGCAGTAACTAATATGCAGCGGTGTCAAGTAAGTAACAAGGTACAAATACTTTGTTACTTAAGTCCACTAGGTATCTATACTTTAATAGACTTAACTCAAAGAATTTTTCAAAATAGTTGAGAAATTGAGCTTTCGTTCATATAGTGGCATCTGGCTGTTTTTTTTAAAGGTTACTTTATACTATTACACTTTAAGTAGTTTTTGGAGCACATACTTTTTCACTTTTACTTGAGTAAAGAGGTCAAGTTGATAGTTCCACTTTTACCAGAGTGTTTTTAAACTGCAGTATCTATACTTCTACTTAAGTAACAAATATGTGTACTATTGACACCACTGCTAATACGGGAATCAGAGGTAGTTGGTCCTTCTGGAAACTGCTGATCCTGCCAAAGACTCTGTCCAAGCAAACCTTTGCACTGCTGCATGTGTTGATGACAGATTTGAATTAATAATGCAGGAACACTTCTAGCTTCTCTACATCCAGAATTTTCAACCGGAGGCCAACAACTCTATTTAACCTTCCTGTTATCCACTGACATTACTGTTCTCACTCAGTAAAACTCTAATTAGTTTACAGGCTAATAACATGTCCACAGTTTCACAAAAATATACAGAAACAAAAAAGAAAAGCAACTCTGAAAGAGTTAAAAACCACCAGAGGTCAGAAGTTAAGTTACAACAATCTACAGTTGAACTGGAGAGAAGAAAAAAAACTCATGTTTCGTTGCTAATTAGCAGTAAAATGAAGTAACATCCTCCACCCAGAATATCAGCTAGAGTCTGAGCCACAGCCTGCCTGTAGTTATTGATCTCAGACCATTTGCAGCAAGATATGTCATATTATTTACTTCAATCTTTGTCTTTAGAAGTGTTGGTTGTTTGTAAAATCCGGCGGCGGCCCTGATGTCTCATTTTCGTTTGGTGTTCCTTCAACGTTTGGATGTCGTGGTCCTGCTTTAGTCTTCTATCCTCCAGTTTATTAATTTTGTTTTTCCATCCTCCTTCAGAGAAACTGGATGAGATGCTGGCCGGAGGTCAACAGGAAGTGGTCCTGAGGGCCCGTCCGTCTGACGACTTCAGAGCGGCGACGGTCAAACAGAGACCGACCAGCCGACGCATCACGCAGGCCGAGATCAATGTAAGACATACGGGGAAGTTTAGATTTCCAGCAGAGAGAAAAGGACTGACTGAGCTTCAACTCTTCTCATGCGTTTCATATTTTACTTGATGACTTAAATCAGAAACGGAGACGTTTGAACGCAAATACTTTCATGGGACATATGTTGGTGAGGATTCCCAGTCATCCAGGTCACAGTCATTCCAAAAATAGTTCAAAGCAATCCACTGGACTGTGTTTCCAAGTTTAAAAATGTTTTGCTTCCCATCCAGGAAGCTTTTTCTATTCAATGAGAGGGGCTGAAGGAAGCCATCTATGTTCAAAAAGAAAAAGCCACCTTAAATACAGGGGGTGGACTCAGATTTCAGCTTTCAAAAACCTACAATGCAGTGATAGAGTTGATCCCTTCCCGCTATCATCGCAGCCCCAGCCCAGCACAGGAGAGGAGAGTTATTCAGCCAGGCCAACAAACCCCTATAACGACCCCCCTTTAAGATACTTAGACAGGTATGGGGCATTGCAGGCTAACAAAAGAAGCCAAAAGACATCCGTTCCAATTTGCATGTTTTCAAAACAAAAACGGGGCTTTGATGAGCTACTGTATAAAAGCTCAAACTCAACGTTATTCCTGACATTTTGAATTGAAAAAGCTTCTTGGATGGGAAGCAAAACGTCTTCAAACTTGAAAACAAAGTCCAGTGGATTGTTTTTAACTTTTTTTGGAACTTTAATGGGACGTCCAAGGTTCTTCAGTTCCCAGTTAATGTGTTATTATCTCAACATTTAGTAAATCAGACTCATTTTACTGATCCTCACTGACCTCAAGCAGAAGACAAAATTGGTTTCTTCCTTATTAGTTCCAACTTAATTTTTAACATTATATTAAATTGGTGCTAAAGAGTCAATAAATTATTGTGGCTTAGGGTTGGCCGTTTACAATAAAACTTCCACTTTCAAACTGTAGGGGGAGGTAAAGAGCTCAGACTTGGCTGCCTGTGTGTTGCTGCTTTAAACTAATCAGATTGATGAACTGAGATGATTGACATCTTTCCTCTGTGTGTCTCCAGTCTCTGTTTGAGCGTCAGGGTCTGGTTCCCCCCTCTGCTCCAGAGAAGAGCACCATGCCTTTACCCAGAGGGATGTCCAGAACCAAGAGCTTCGGTGAGACCAGTGGAATGCGAGCCCCACAGCTCTTCACCAGTTAGGGGAAAGTCTAGATCTGATTTTGTATTCATCACCTTGTCTCCATGGTTACCTGACAGGAACACCAGAAGATGACAGGATCTCGGCTCTGATCCATGAGAGCCGTTTTCCTCGGAGCTCCTCTTTGACGGACAGCTCCATCCCGCCTCCTCCTCAGACAGCTCCACCCCCGCCTCCTTCAGCCTCCTCCACCTCCTCGCTTTACCTCCTCGACTCCGGCCCGCCCCCGTCCTTCCTCCCTCCTCCGCCCCCGGCTAGAGGGGAGGGGCTAACACGCTCCAGCTTTAAACCAGGGGCGGAGCCACGGCTGCATGAGCTCTCCGATGCCAGGAGCCACACCCACGCCGAGCGGCAGAGGAAAGCCAGGTCCATGATCATCCTGCAAGACACGCCTCCCCCACCGGCGCTTCAGGCGGACGGCCATGCCACTTCCACACACGCGCTTCACACCGCCACCCAGACCTCCACGCTGTCCATCCACGGAGCCAGCCCTGCGCTCGGACACTCCCCTCTGTCACGTCGCCGGGGACGAGCGATAGAAAACCCTTACGCCAACGTTGGACATCAGGCTCCGCCCAGCAAACCCCAGAGGAGGAAGTCCCCTTTGTTGAAGCAACTTCCTGTTGAAGAGCAGGGTTAGCATCGTCCGTCATCGTCTGTCTGACCTTCATCGTGTCTCGTTCATCGGTTTAAAGCACAGTAACAAATATTTACATCCACCGCTAAACTTAAACCTTCCTAATGGAGGCCGAACGTGAGAAACCAACAGAAAGTAGAACATCACTTTGAATAAGAAGGAAAAATAAATAACTTTTATTAGCAGTTCAGAGATACTTAACACCTAATACAAAAATACTATAAAGTTCATTATATTGTGACAAAATGTGCAAAGGAGTTCAACAGAAAAAGCAGAGTGAGAAGTTTTCTAATTTGGCTTGAGGTGAGAAAACAAACTGAGCTAAATGTATTCTGCTAATGAAACTACTCTGTGGTCATTAAATTGTTCCAGCTGTGGACAATGATTTGGCTCGGTGGATTTTGTCTCATTAAAGCCCATCAACAGTTAGAGTTCAGCATCACATGCTCCATCTTTATGTGTCTGATTTATTTCTGCATCATCAGGAAATCAGCTCATAATGTTTGACTTTAAAACTATAATTCCTGTGAAATCTAAGACGAGCAGAAAGAGGAGCAGCTGATGAATGCAGGTGACTTCAGGGTTAATGTTTATCATCTCCTCCTGGATCCATGCAGCTGTTCATTTTGTCTCTTTAAAACTAGATTCAGTGCATTTAATTTGCTGTCTGGTGTTTTTTGAAGCTGCAGACTCCTCTGTTCAGTATCAGTCCAGTTTCTTTCCTTTCAGGTCTTGGAATCAAAGACCACGATTCCTTCAAATCAGACGGAGGTGGACTAATGAGCCCCAGCAGAGCGGAGCTGTATCAGCAGCAGGTTCTGTCTGAGCGTGCCCGGGTTCAGGGTCGCCGCTCCTCCCTCTTCCTGTCTGTCGAGGGGTCGGGGTCAGAAAACCAGGCCCCGCCCCTCCTGACTCAGAGCCACTCCATGGACGACCTCGGAGAGCTGCCCCCTCCGGCTCCGGTCCTGTCGCCTTCACCGACGCCGCACACCTTCCTCCACCCGCTGACAGGAAAACCTCTAGGTGCTTCAGGCAACATTAACTCCATTACTCTTCCTGTTTCACATTTGTTTTGGGTTTTATATAAAAATGCACTTAATCTTTATAACAGATCCTAATTTTTTTCTGAAAAATGAAAGAATTAAAGCCTGAAAACTACAAACTACTAACAGGATAACGTGTAAAAAGTAAAAAAAAATGAAGGCGATAAATTTAAATATACATATTTTTAAGTCTGATAACTCTATTTAAATTCTCTTGCTAAATCAAAGTACCAGACGGATACTGCTGCTGGCAGCGCTCACCTCACACAGAAAAAATGAGAAAATTCTTACTGAATGTAGGCTGAAAAAAAATCCAAATCTAGACAAGTCCTTTTTTCTTAAAATAAGTGCATTGAAGAGGTAAAAGAGACATTTTGCCAATGGAACAAGACAATTTACACATTAAAAAAAAGAAAACACAATTGCATTGTCTTATTTCAAGTGCATATTATCTAATGATCTTATTTTAAGATTTACCTACTCAAAATAAGGATAAATACACTTAATTTAAGAAATGTGTAATTATTTCTAGGTCGTTTTCCAGTGTAACAGTAAAGTTATTTCTGAGCGTAGATGCAGGCTAATCAACCCTCAGGTTGCAGCGTGTGGGAGAAGAACAGAGAAACAGACAGTAGAACAAACACCTGAGGCAAATGCTATGAAGTGCAGGCGGATCCACACCGAGGAAGACGTGAAACCTCACAGCTCTATGGAGAAAAAAGTTGAAGCTTCAGCGACGACAGTTTTGCCAAAAATGGTCCAGAACTTATTTTTTGTTGCTTATTAAGGAAGGCCAGCACAGTGAGCGTGGACGGTGGGAGAAACATGGCGGAAACTTCCCCTTGACAACGCCCTATCAGGGAGTGCGTTGGCTTTAAACACTGTCCGACTGTTGCTTCAGAGTTGAAGCAAGAACATGAGTTAATTAAAGAGGATGAATTTAGAAACAAACAGCCACTGGGAGACGTCCTCTTCCCACGGATGTTACGACGCCAACATGAGCGGCAATGGATGCCTGCGGGTACGTTTTACTCCATCTTCCTGTTTCCTTCCTGTGTGATAATAGTGTGTACATGAACTATAGCAGTACTAGTCAACTCAAATGGATCTAACCTTGTTTCAGGTATGTGACCTGAGAGAACGTCTCTTTCTGATCTCACTGGCGTTTTCTTCTGCCTACGTGGTCAAATCCAAAGCTACTGGAAGCACGCAGGCAAAACACTGCATATCTGAAGATACAAGGACCTTAAATGTGTACCTAGAACTGAGAGGAGTGAGGTACAGAAGAGGATTAGGGCCACTGAAAAAATAAAAAAGGATTAACTGATTTTTAAATATTATTTCAGTTTAATATGGGGGGAAAAAAATCAGGATTCTGAGATTAAAGTCCGAATTTTGAGATTAAAGTCCGAATTTTGAGAAAAGAAGTCAGAATTCTGAGATTAAAAATCCGAATTCTGAGAAAAGAAGTCAGAATTCTGAGATTAAAAATCCGAATTCTGAGAAAAGAAGTCAGAATTCTGAGATTAAAAATCCGAATTCTGAGATTAAAGTCCGAATTCTGAGAAAAGAAGTCAGAATTCTGAGATTAAAAATCCAAATTCTGAGATTAAAGTCCGAATTCTGAGATTGAAGTCCAAATTCTGAGGTTAAAGTCAGAATTTTGAGAAGTCAGAATTATGAGATTAAAGTCACAATTTTGAAAAAAAATCTGAATTTTGGGAAACAAGTAAAAATTCTGCGTTTTTTCTGAAAAAAAATAAAAAATTTGGTGGACTTTTTTTTTTTTCAGTAGCCCTAATCGTCTTCCATAGTGAGGTGTGGGAATCCATCGACAGTTTCCAAAAAGGACATGAGAGCCAAAGAAAAGTCCGCCCTACCAGCTTCATCAGAGTCTGAAACGAACTGTGACACAAAGCAGAGCAAGTCATCAGCACAGGAAGCTGATCTACAGAAACACTCGACCAACATCTGCAACATCTTTTCTGTATCATCTAGAAATGTAAAATGGTTTAGGAACTTATTAATGGATAAATGCAGTTGGTGAAAAAAGTGTTTTGAATCACTGATATAATCTCTGCTGCACACTGAATGTCAGGAGCTCCACCGTCAGAATGTTTTTACTGAAAATAATCTGACTGTTGTGATTAAATAAAACATTATTTCCCTAAAAGCAGTAACTGGCCTTAAATCTTTTCATTAAAATCCTGCACCAAACCTTTTTCATATGCTCTAAATTATATTTTATTCCTGCTAATAAAACTGAACCTTAATATCTTTTTAAGATTAAGTCAACTAATAGATTATCTCCATAATAATGAGATACATTTTATTTCTGGTATAGCTTTTAAAATTTCAGAGACTTAAGAAAGTATATTAGACATATTTGTAAAAATAAATAATATAGAAAATCTCTAAATAGAAAATATCTCATAAATTCTCATAAATACCCTGGATAGTAAAGGTTAATAAAAAGGTTAGGAAATGTTAAATGATCTTGTAGAATTTAAACTAAATTAGAATAAGGGAACTGATCTGCCAAGAAAAAAAACTACTTAATTCAGGACCTGCTCAAATGATAGGCAAATAATTTTTTTCAACATATTTTTGCAGATGTTTCAAAAACAAAATTTAATGAATTTTGCGTAATTAATCCAAAATATATTGAAGTTATTTGTCACCATTTCAAGTTCTAATCAAACCCCGACTTCTTTCTGTCCTCAGATCCGTCGTCTCCTCTCGCCTTGGCTCTCGCTGCTAGAGAGCGAGCGCTCACCGCCCGAACGCCGAGTCCTGAGCCTCGAATCAAACACACCTCAGCCTCCACCACACCTGTTCCCACTCCAGCAGCCAGTCCTGAGACCAGACACAAGCGCACCCCCTTCACCACCCCACAGAGCAGCCCTGAGCCGCGATCCAAGCGCACCTCTCCCCAGACGAGCCCCGAGCAGCGAACTAAACATACGACCCCACAAACCAGCCCTGAGCTGAGGCACAAACGCATCACGCCGCCGCTGTTCCCCGAGGGGCAGGTGGAACGCCCAGAGACCGAAGGGGGAGTAACATCGCCCGCTGCCCCCTCCCCTGAAAGATGGAGGCCCTCCCCTCTACCAGCGCTGGCCAATGACAGCCACTCGGCTCTGATTGACAGACGGAGAAGTCTCACGGTGGGCAGCTCAGAGGAGGAGGGCGGGGCCTACACCGTGACCCTCCCTCCTGCCCTGCTGTCATCCAGCGATGAGGAGACCAGAGAGGAGCTGCGTAGGATTGGTCTAGTGACTCCTCCCCCCGCCTTCGCCAGCCCCCCTGCCGCCCCAGCCCCGTCCTCCTTATCCCTGTTGCCTCGACGAGGAGGAGAGGGAGGAGGCGAGAGTGCTCCAGATTCCCTTGGAAAACGAGGAGATGAGGAGGAAGGAGGTGAAGAGCGTCACCATGACAGCTCCTTGTCCCCTAGCTCCCTCCCTCCCTCCATCACCCTGGCCTCCCCTCCTGCTCCCACATCACCATCCTCCCCCCCTGCCACTCACCCCTCTCCCTCATCTGCTGCCACCTCCCCGTCGGCTCTGAAACCCCGCCTTCGGTCGCCGATTGGTCGGGGTCGCTCTGCGTTGCGCGACCCGCTGCTGAAGCAGTCCTCAGACAGCGAGCTCCTCCCCTCTGTTGCCTCCTCCTCCTCCCCCTCCTCCCCACTATGCTCCTCACCCACCAGCGGCAGCAGCCGGCAGCCGCGCTACCTGTTCCAGAGGAGGTCAAAGCTGTGGGGGGGCGGAGACGACCAGCGTCGTGGTGCGAGTCCAGAGGACGGCGGGGGCCGCCCAGCAGCCCTGGGAGGTCAGAGCTCTGGGTCTGCGGTGGACCTGACGACCCGCTCAGCGTCCGCCCTGGAGCTGAGTGGTCGGGCCGGGTCGGGCCTGGATCTGGCTAATCGGCTCCAGCTGCTCAACAAAGACAGCCACTCCCTGGGAGAGGAACCGAGTCCGCTGGACCCGGGCCGGAGGTCACCTGTAGGGGGCGCCAGGTACGTTAAACTGGACGTTTTCCTGATGTGCGATCCTGGGTTTAGAGTAAACAGCATTTTTAAAAAGCGATGGATGGTTTTAACTGGACTTTAGGAAAAAAATATTTTACATCAACAATAAGCTGCTGTAGATTCTTAGTCATCCAGGACTCAATAAGATCTATTTGACCTTTTATTTGCAATCCGTAAACGCAGCAATAACCCTAACCCTTTCAGAGGAAATTTCACTTTTCCTCTGACTAATCTCTAATCTATCAGCTAGACCATCAATAAACTAGCTAGCTGTTGGGGCTGCATCATTTCTGAAGCCAAACACTGAGCTCAGTACTAAACATGTCTCACAAACAGACATTTATTTATCCAAAGCAGTAGATACGGAAAGCCAGAAGTGCCACAAATTTAATGCATGAAAATTTGGGATTATTACTAATTTAGATGCAGACATTAAATGAATGGAACTTTATTATATAATACGGGAATATTAAATGTTAAGGATTTATTTAAATTTGTTAATAATTTCAATAAATGCTCCACCCTTCCAGACATGCCTGTTCTCAAGCATGTCTTTATTACTTCCGTTTCCAAAAAGACCTATCATTTTCAAGACTTAAAAAAAACAACTTTGAGTCATGTTTGTACTGATGCCGCATGGGCTGTGTTTTACTCAATTGTTTGTTTGTATATTCAAACACTAGAAGGTGTTAGCTTTCAAATGATGTATCACACATGTTATTTGGGCTTACAGTTCCTAAGTTATTTGCTTTTCCATTTGGGTATGAAAAATAGGTGATGATCACTTCAAATTAGGGGGGTTTTAAGAGGTTAAAGTGTTTATGACACAATATTGATATCATGTAAATTTCCATTCAAATCATGCAGCAGAACATACCAGGAGGCTCTGAATTACAAAGTTCCTACATTTAGTAGTTCCACAGCAGCACTCTGTGTGTGCAGGTCTGTGTGGCGACGTCAGAGGGAGAACACCTTTAAAGCTAGTTCAATGTTGATCCACCAGCTAGTTCAAGCTCTGGAGAAGGTAGTAATGCTTAGGAATACATCATGGAGACATCACACCTTATGGATCAGAACACTAGTTCATCCTAAAGACAAAACTCCAGACCAAATATGAGCGGAGTGGAGTATGCAGTTCACTGCAGTGAGGAATGCTCTGACGGAGGAATGCTCTGAGTTTTGTCCCAAGGTGTAGAAACCAAACAACATCTGCACAGACTCATGGCCCAACACAGAAGGGCGACCACCTCGGGACAAGACTCAGCAGTACATCTACACCTTATGGACCAAGGACATTCTTTTGAGGACCACAATGTTCACATTTTGGACAGAGAGGATAGCTGGTTTGAAAGGGGCGTGAAGGAAGCCACCTATGTTAAGAAAGAAAAACCTTAAACAGAGGGGGTGGACTCAGATTTCACCTTTCAAAAACCTACAAAACAGCAATAGAGTTGATTCCTTCCCACTATCATTGCGACCCTCACCCCCTTACAGGGAACAAGAATATCTCACCTGTTCAGCCAGGCCAACAATTCCATCTAACGACCCCCCATTTCAGAGACATAGACAGGTATCTGGTATTGCAGGCTAACAAAGAACCCAAATAACCCCGAAACCAAAGGAGCGGACCCATTCATCCGGCTCAATTTCCATGTTTTCTAAACTAAAACAAGGCTTTGCTTTGGTCCACTCTATAAAGCCTTGAACTCGACTCTATTTCTGACACTTTGAATTGAAAAAGCGTCCTGGATGGGAAGCGAAATGTCGTCACACTTGGAAACAAAGTCCAGTTGATTGTTTTTAACTTTTTTGGAAGGATCAGAACCATTCAGAGCCGACCTCTAGACTACAGAGTCAGACTCTGAGCCGGAGGGTGACGGCTAATATGATGCAACAGCCTCGTCTAAGCTGCTTCACCCACTTTGAAATTCAGCTGCAGATCCTTAGGAAATAGAGCTGGGCGATAAACCGGATTTTTACGTTACCGTCATTCACTAAGATAATTGGCGACAATTTTCCAATGTGGGTAAAAGAAATAAACTTAATTCTGCCATTTTTCCTGTGTACGCTGGTGGCTGGTAGTTGCTTCTTCTTTAAGACGCGGCAGCAGGTGTGGAATCACCTGACTCCATACGTAAACAAAGAGAATGGCGGATGAGCCCAGTGAAGAAGCATCTAACACAGCTGTAAATGAAATTACATCAGTTAATCCTGTGGAGCCTAGAGAAAGCAGAGATGAAGCTGAGCGTGCAGAGAAGAAGCCAAGAGCGCTTTGTCAGAGTTGAGCACTCGTCGCACAGTTTTGGAGTGAAGGTGTGCAGGTTTAAACGATGCACTTTGTCCTCACTGCACGCTCAGTTCGGTGGCACTAAAATTACGCCATAGATGTTGAGCAGAAGAACATGAAATGTAAAGTTTGTCTGAAAACTGTCGGGACCCACCTACAGCTTAGCCACGCTGCTGAGTTCAAATATGTGAAAAAGGCTCCTTTACCTTTGTGCAAAAATGTTTGTTCAATGAGACATTGTTGAATGTTTCAACCTGAATGGGTACAAGCCTTTAATATTTAAATTAAAGTAATATTTAACGTGATGTATTCCATAAATAAATTATAAATAGATCAGTTGCATTTCCTGCATTTTATTTCAGATAGAGGAGCCGAAGCATTAGTCATGCTTTTATCTTTATTAAGGTAAAACTGCCCTATTTATCGTGATATTGATGAGGTCATATCCTCCAGCCCTATTAGGTAACATAAATAAGCCGAAGCCAACCTTATGGGGGTGAAGGTAAAAATAGCTGTAGGATTAGCTGTAATCTAATCCATGAAAACTGTCCATAACAAAACCACCATTACATCTCTTAGTTGTCTTAGCTCCTGGATCTTGTTTTCTCCCTCAGCATTATTTTAATAAAAACTATTTTATGCAGGTGCCTTTAAATTATTACATTTATCCTCAGTACTAACGTTTTGTCAATATTGCATATTTCTTTCCTAATGGCCCTGTGTTAAAGATGAGTTTATTTTACTCTCTGCCTTATTAATCAGTAATTCTTGCTGTTGGAAAGTCAATCCTACTGTTTAGGATGTGGAGGATGATCTGTGTTTGATGTTCTGCAGATTGTTCTCCAGCCTTGGCGAACTTCACACCATCTCCCAGCGAGGATATGGCACCAGCTACACGGTCCGACCAGGAAGCCGCTACCCCGTCACCCGCAGAAGCCCCTCCCCTTCTCCCTCCCCCTCAGATCGCTCCATGGGGCTGGGCTCCTCCCCTGCGCCTTGCTCAGAACGGCCTGATCTGAGCTCGGGTCGAGGTCTTACCATCCTGAAGTCTTCAAGTCTCAGCCTGCCATCGGAGCCGAAGGAGGTCCGTTTTGTTATGAGAAGCGCCAGTGCACGAACCAGATCCCGCTCTCCTTCGCCCTCGCCCCATGCCTCCCCCTGCCCGTCTCCGGTCCTCAGTGGGCCCCTGTTGGCCCTCCGGCCCTGGAGGCAGCGGCCTCTAAACCTGTGGAATAAATACGATGTGGGCGACTGGTTGGAGAGCATGGGCCTGGCCGAACACCGCCAGCGCTTCCAGGAGCACGAGATCGAAGGCTCCCACCTCCCTGCCCTCACCAAGGAGGACTACGTGGAGCTGGGCGTCACCAGACTGGGACACCGCATCAACATCGAGAGGGCTCTCAGACAGTTGCTGGAGAGCTCCACTTGACCCCTCGCCTCTCACCCATCACCTCTAGGCATCCAGAACTCTGACCTCACGACCCCTGACCTCAGGTCAGACCCCAGCCCATCTCCTTAATTCAATATCTCAGCCATTACAGAATTACGCCCATTTTGTTGACGCCCAGATCTCTGAAATGTTTCGGCTGATCAGCTCTTGGAGAACCAGCTCTGAGTTCAGCTCCTGATGACATCCAGGTCGAAGCCTTGTTGTCACTTATTCACACCAGATATCAGATATAACTAAAGTAACTTAAAAAAGGAATAAAAATAAATAATTCCTTGTTCATGGAATAATGTTTAAACAAGCTTCTTAAAATATACTGAAGGAAACAAAATCTTTTTTTATTTTTATATCGTCAACTTGTCTTGAAACTTGGATGTTATTTGGACCTAGTCTCATACAAAATTCATCCCAATCTACAAGATTTCAGCACCGCTTAGCTTCAATTAGATGAAAACCTGATAATTGTTCAGTCCGATCCAGGAGGTTCATCTTGTTACTCTGTTTTAATGGTATTATTGGGGGGATGGCCGATGTCTTGACAGAAATTCAACATGAGTCGCATCTGAACAGACAACATTTTCTTTCCCATTTTTAATTGGCCTCTCTTAAAGTTTCGCAGCAAATCCTAAACAAACATGTTTTCCTTCAGCAGTGGAGTCTTGTGCTGGTACTGAAAATGGAGGCCAAGGTGTCTCTGAAGCCGGGGGTACACTGTGCGATTTTTTTCAATCATTGCATAAAGCTACAGCTCACACTGTACGAAGAAACCCTGCGGTTTCGTTTTACAGTGCGAGTTCACAGCTCACACTGTGCGACCCGACTATCTGATGCAATCTACCTACTCACACTGTACGTCTAAAAACCACGTAGGATTCAGCTCCGCAGTGAGATGGCACTACTTGGACTCGTCTATGCGGAAGCCAAACAAGCACAAGAGGAATATGAAGTTAGAGTGAAACGCGCTGCCTCGGCAATTTGTGCTGAAAGCTCTAAAAAGAAAAGGCGATGACGTATTTAGACAAAGACATGGCTGAACAAACGAGGCTACTATGGTCTGCAAATATTCATTTCACTCGCTCCCCCGCCATGCTACTGTGTTCTCATCTGAGCGGAAGAAGAAGTATCCCTGTTCGCAGACTGAGCGATTTTCCCACGACGGCCGAATTTCAAATATGTTTGATTTTTTCCCTACCTTCTGATTCCTGATCGTGAGGTGTTGGTGAGAGGCTGTTCACACCTCGTTACCCCCGTACACTACACAACGCACCATCAGGCTGAAAGTCGTCCTGATCGCAAAATTCTCACACGACTGGAAAGTCGGCCCGAAAAGGGCAAAAAATTGTACAGTGTAAGCCCGGCTTGAGGCAACTTCGTTAAATCTCAGCTTTTCTAACATTAAAGAGCACCTGGACACACAAGTACGTCTGTAATCAAACCCATGTGTGTGTTTCTCAACATTAAGGTTGGAAAAGTCTTAAAGCTCGTTCCTTGAAAGCTAACGAGAAGCAAAATCATTTTAGAAGCCACCATTTGGGATTAAACTGATATTTGCACTGATAGAAAGCAAGATTTCTATTCAGCTGTTTTCTTTGCTTTCTGCACTTTTCTCTCTTTTATTTGTTAATTACAAAGATAATTCATAGAAACACCCTTCTGATTTCTTGTATATGTAGATAACTTTGGTTGTTATGAACATCTGGTATGAATTTACTGACACGAGCCCATAATTGGCAAGAAACCGTTAAAAATTTTCATTTGCTGTTTATAAAATTTGTAAAACTAGTAAATATTGGATTAAGAACTTGAAGAAATCTGGTCTATTTTCCCAACGCTGATCTAAACTTCAGATTTTAATCATAACTAATCTTAAATTTTGTGTGTCATTTTGTATGAGATTAAAGAAATGGATGTAGTAAAATATACTTTGGAACTCAATTCTTAGATAAATTCAGTCCATTAGGGCAAATTTGACTGACGTGAAATAAACAAATATCTCTAAAGTCACAAAGAACATCAAAACATTTTGTTGCCGAAAAACTGCCAAAGGTCTCAGTCTAAGGAAAATAATCCAAACCAACAAAATGTAGATGTTAACTTATTTCCATTAAAAGATAACGACACAAGAGATGGGCTGATGATGCATTTTCAATGCCGATGTAAATACCAATTATCGGACATCAGTCTAACTAATCCCCGATGTTTTGAAGGTGATATTTCTTTCTCTTGACAATGTTACAAAGAACACAAAACTATCAATAAACAAAAAAACACAAACGATTACTGGACAGCAGATGGAGGAAGCAGCAACGCATGCGCTTCATGTTATCTAAAGGCATGTCTGCTGCGTGCATTAATGATGACGCAATACAAGGAAAAAATGCTAATAGATGCTAATACAATATTCCACGCTCCCTGTAGGTAGGCATCGCAGCGCTAGGCAACCATGACCAGCCTGATTTGATTGTCTTGAGCAGTGGGAAAAACAAAAACACATCCACCGAATGGCTGCTGACGGTATCGGCCTGCATGCAGACAAACCGTGACAATATAACCCAGTTTACTAGTGAAGCGTTCCACAATGGAGGAGATTTACACCCTGAATTCTACGATTTAACGGCTCTGAAAGGAAGTCAGAACCATCATATAAGTAAGGATCAGGTGACCGGCAGAATCAGAACACGCACGCCAATCCAAGCTTTTAGATACAGGCTACATTATTGACATGGACCAACATTTTTAAAGGAAAAGTCCGGTCATAATGAGAATTCAAATCTCTGAAAGAACTTTAAGTATAAAATTATTACATACTGATCAATAAATAAGTGTTTTTAATTAAGAGTAATTTTCATGTGAATGTGCTTTACTGGAGACATCCATGTTTGTCAAAGAACACTACTGCCACCTACTGGTTAGTGACGTCACGGTGCGGTATTGGCTGTTGATCAAGTCCCAGTGCTGGATCTGGTGTTTGTCACAATGAGCTATTATCCAAGTCATCTTGAAAACATTCTTCTTCCAAATGTTGGCTACATATTACGGTTTTTTTTTCAGTGGCCAGAAGTTCGATGGCAAATCCTCCCTCTTCAAGTTGGCAATCCAACGATTAACTGTCCGTGGAGGATCAGGAATAGGAGTAACCAATTTTTATTCACGTTTACCCGATGTATTCCAGCATCCAGCTGCCATGCACATGGGCATTGTCAGTTTCACTATAGCTCTGGTGAATTTCAATGGTGAAGTCCTCTGGAAATCTTCAATAATTGTTGTTGATTGCAGGTGTGTCAAGTAGTTCCCATTGATTCTGCTTGTAAAGCAGGTAGAATGGCGCTAGGCTTACCGCACCGTGATGTCACTGCTGGAAGATGGCAGGAGGGAGGGGTTACTATATTTGGGCAAAAAAGGCCGCTTCCAGACTCTGTGATCACGACGAAAATTATTACTTTTATTTTTTACTGATTAACACTAAACTCATTAAATCATTGCAAACGTAGTTTTATGTATAAATAACAACCCATTGGTTATTCCTTGCTGACTGGACTTTTCCTTTAATAACATCCTGAAGCCTGTCGACGCAGAGTGAGTGTTTACCATGTAGCCGTGTAGCATAGCAGAGCTAATCCCTGCATACACAGTTAAATCCTGACAAGGATTGATTTTTTTTTTTACTAAGATAAAAGCGATCAGAGCAGATTCTTGCCATTTTCGATGGCCGACCTTTACAGATGATATTTTCCAGACGCTCTCACTAAAATCATGACTTAACTTCTCCGTTATCCTTCGTTTCTGTTCTTTGATCTTTGGGATGTAGAGAAAACTGTGTTTAACTGAACTGACAGGGTTACAACATTTCAACCAGCATAAAATAACAACCACAAGCTATAAATAATAAACACTCATTGGTAGTCAAACTTATTTGGCCATTTCTAAAGAGATTCTGCATGCAGTGAAGCACACTGGAGCTAATTTAATTAATTTTTGTTAATAAATAAAAGCTTTTAATGGATCCGGAGTCTAATAAAGGGACTTTTGAGGAGAATAAAAATTTTTTTCTAAAGAGCTGCGATGGTTCATAGGTTGGCAGGAGCTGGACTCAGAGCTGTGCTGCTTCTCACAAGAAGAAACAACGATCAATGAGACGGGTTCTCCCTCCATGCCGGGTTTATCTGGGTGATCCGGGACCTTCGAGGACTTTTTGAAAAACTGGACACTCATATTTTTGTCCTTTCCTGAAAGCTGTTGTGATTTCTTTTACCCCCCCTTCAACATATCAAAGCTTTTGTGTTCCTTCAGACATGAGTTTATATGTTAATGGAGATCATTTAGAATTAATCAATAAGTAATAATAATACTAGCGTGGTGGTGATGCCGTACAGAGCTTTTAGTCGTCTGGAAACAGATTTTTAGTTATGATTTGACAATGAGTTGAATTTCCAGCAGAAGTTTTGGAGTTCATAATGATTTGTCGATGAGTGTGACTTTGTGCCGACGTGTTGGTGTGTTTCAGGGAGAGCTGCTGCAGAGCTCCGACCTCTCTGGTTTCTAACCTGCTTACTGAGGGCTTACTGTACACGGTGCTATCTGTTTAAAGCCATCTGTACAGACTATACCTTCCTCCTCCTCTTCATGCATCTTCCTCACTCCGATTCCAGATCAAACCAATCGATTAAAACGAGGCCATATCGCCCTGACGACGGTGTCACAGGAACAGGCCATAAAAGGAGTTTCCTCCCCTGCCATATAAGGGATGATGCTTCCTGCCATAAGTGGAGTTGCCTTCAAATATGAAAATCGTAATAAAAGGAGCCCCGTTTACTCATGTTTATAAGCTCTTTATAAAAACGCACAGGGAAGATTTTTGTGCCAAAAGAGGAAATTATGACTAGAATTCAGCTAAAGAAGCTGTTAGTCATCTAAAAACCCAGATCTGCTTTTAAGACCCGTATATTTAAATGTTTATGATGCAGTAAAGTTAAAGGCAGATTCATATATTTTATAGGATTTAAACCCCTCATTAAAGAGGTGCTGCCTCTGCATGAACAAACTGAACCACATTTCTACTATTATACAGAATAAAAGATAAATTATACTGTATATATAAATAAATATAACTATGAATATAAAGCATCTTATTTTAGCGCAAAGGAGCAAATTTCAGTAAAAGTTAAACTACAGTCCTGCAGTGAGTTCTGATCCAGTCTAGTTTTTTAAAAATAGTTTCCTTCCAAACATCCAGATTTTCCTCTTGTCTTTCTGCATGAACTCGATCAACGGTTCAAACTTTGAGGAAAACATCTGAGCAGCTGTAATAAAGCTAAATTAATTACTGTTCCTGTTGTATAGATAACCAACGCTTGTTGCACTTTATGGCCAAACCTAATAAAGTCGTAAAGAAGCGATTTAAAGCAGCAGAAGCTCTTTATAAAAGGCTCCCTTTCTACCAAACTGGTCCCAGTAATGGTTCCCGGACTGGGGCGGACATATTTTATGAAATATTTAGTCTGTTTTTCGTATAAAAACCACTAAATAAAATGTTTTGGATGGGAAAAAATATATCCTCTCAGGTTTTTTTTAGAACTCAATTTAAATGTAAAACCTTCAATATTATGAATATTACTACTTTAAGTAATTCGATCAAACCCAATAACTTAAGCAAATTAAAAACAAGGTTATTAATTTGAATTGGTGTTTCTCAGTATGAAAATAACATGACTTCACATCCATAATTATCATTTGATAATTTCTGATCCATTTTAATTAATCCGAAATGAAAATATTGCTCCACGTTTTCATCTTTAGAACAAACTTAGTGGTTATCATCGTATCTCCATCCAAACAAACATTATTGTATCATGATAGAGATGGTGATTTACAGCCCAAAGCACCATTACCCAGGTTAGATAACCATAACTAAGCTCCATTACTGCTGGGTACGTTTGGGCCTGTTTCAATCCAAAACTGCTAATAATGATAGAAAGGGATTTTAATCTGGTGAACATTTAAATTTATAATAGTAAAATGGTTTGAGGGCTAATTTATTTGCTTTGTTTGCTTTGTTAAGCTGTGTTGTTTATTCAATATAATTACAGCTAAATGCCACAAGAGTAATCACTAAAATATAAAAAACTGGATTAGAGCAAAATTTAACGCATATATTAAAGAAGTAGGCTATATCTGAACATCCATGTATATTGGTTATGCCATTTCAAATGTGTCTGAACGTCTAGTAAATAAAAAAGTAGTGGATTTGAAATTTCCCACAATGCAACCTGAAAAGCAGTGGTCATCCATGGTCACTAGACTAGATCTCCCAGATTGCTTTGCGAGAGCTCTCCTCGCAAAGCATCATGGGATTTGTTGTCACAGCAAGCCGCTGTCGGGTAGTGGGCGACAAAAAACAAAGACGGCGCAGGGACGGTGCAGGTAGGCAGTGTCATGTGACCAACGGGGAACAAAAAGTAGTGATCACCTGTCCGAACTGTCAGTTAACTTAGTTCACTATATAGTCCCCACTCTATATAGTAATAGAGGGATTTAGGGGTTAGGGTGGATGTTCAGGCACAGCTGTAATGTGGGAACTGAAGGGAATCTGAAGCCACAAACATTTTGTTTTCACAAACTTAAAAGAAAATACCAGATTTTTCCAGACGGTACCGTGTAAATCCAGAGGAGGTGATTGTTGGAAGCTAAAGACAGACGGCAGACGTTGATTTTATGCTTTCTGTCATTCGTCTCTGCAATAAAACGGTACAAATTTAAGGAAGAACTGAATCCATTCCAGTCTAGTTCTTCTCCATCCAGGCCGATCAGATCGTCACTCTAGTCTGAATCAGAAGTGGAACCAGTTTGGCAGAACAACAGCTCCTCTGCTTCCTGTAACACACATCTGAATATTTGAAATGAAAACAGATGTTCGACCCCCCACCACCACCACTACCACACACATTAATTACCCCCCCAAGCACAATCAATCGCTCAGTGCCTGTTACCATGACAACACATCTCAGTCCTTCTAAGCCTGCTGAGCTACAATCATGATCCCAAAGTTGTAAAAAATATTTTCTAGGCATAGATTCGTTAGATTAGAGTAAATCAGCTGTAGAATCTGTTTGATCTGCAGTGGATTAAAGACGGGACAGGTCAGCGTTACGGTTCTGGTCCAGAAGGTGTTGAAACATGGAAGCAGCACGAACCATAGAGGGTCATGAGTTCAGTTCATTTTCTGCTTGTTTGGTTGAAAAGATTCTTTCACATAAAACTCAACCAAGGAGCCACACCATGCAGTTTGTTCCCCCCCGGTAGGTCTCTGTTATTCAGAACAGGGTGTAATTTAGCTCACATTAAATGAAATTGTATTTTTATATAGATTAGCACAGAGTGATCCAATTTAATAGTTTATTCATGTTAGATTTTATCATTAAGCATCGCAGCTAATTAAAAACTGAACCTCTGCTTTTTCAGATAATTAGAACATAAAATAGAAGTAATAAAGATTAGACTGAGAACATCAATAAGAGATCCTACAGCTCCAATATGATCTGCTGGGACAAAGCTACAGATCCTCAGGCAGGAGAAATATTCCTTTCCTTTGTCTTCATACATCAGAAACTGTAAATCAGTCTAATCTAATCGTAAACATAAAACTAACAGAAAGGAAAAGCCAATAAGATAGTTTTTACACCTTATGGCCATCAGGGGGAGCTGATGAGCTGACTTTTCAATCAGCTCTTTTAGTTACAAGTGTTCTATATTATTATTATAGGTCATGAATAATAGCCAGATAAACTGAAAACTGTTTATTGCAGAGTGAGACAAATGTTAAAAGAAAATACTGATCCAGCCATACAAAAAATAATTTAAAACCAAAACTGTTGTATATAAAATGAAAAGAAACATTTTGACTTCATCTGACAGTGAATCCCTGGAGATTTGAAGAAAACCCAACATCGCTCTCAGCAGGGAGTAAATAAATATTCCTGAAATCGAATGTTTGAAACCTTCAATCTGAACCAAAACCAGCAGGATCTCTTTAAAACAGGAATTGAACCATCTGAGACTCTCAACCTTTATCTCTCATCGTGTTAATCAGTTTTACTTTATGAATCATAAAGTTTCCTGATTTATTCATCTTTACTGCAGTAATCTACCCGGTACATTTACTCTAAGTGCTTCTAGAAGTGGTTTATAAAAGGTTTCATCTGAGATTTTAGTTCTTCACAGCAGGGGGCGCCGCAGAGTGAGGTTAAAGACGGGATAACGATCGGGAAAACAGCCCCCACAGCTTCTTCTGCTTCCCGCTGAGCGGCTGAGATCCCGACTGTCTGAACCTGCGTGTAACTCCTTCTTCCTCTTCCTCTTTTTACAGTATGTCTGTGGTTTCTTCTGGAGTGAGTGGCGTGCGTGTACGTGCAGTTTTCTCTTTTCTAAACTCCAGGGAGCACATGATGAACAAGCCTCTTTGACAGATTGTAATCTTTATAATAAACCGTCATTTATTACAAACTGAGCCCTGGCTTCCTGTGCGATTCTTTCACAATAAAACTCGACTGTATGAGTCTTGAGACTGAAGCTGGTGAGAAAAGACCTGGTTCCTCTGAATCACACTTTTTTTTTTTTTTTTTTTTTGTAGTTTATATTTTTAAGTATTTTGCCTGTAATCAGGGGCAGATTTAACATTAAAATATAGGCAATTGCCTAGGGCTCCAAGCATAAAACTCCTTTTACATGTATGGTTAATAGAACTATTACTTATTTGTAGTGTTGCACTTATATCGATACCTGTATCGGACGGGGCCCCAATCCAGCACTAAAATGGTGGTATCGGTATCGGTGATACCACAGGCCAACAAATAGGGCACCAATGCTATTTTGAGAGTCAAAAGTTTATTCAACTATTGTCACCCATTCCAGGTAGGCAATAAAAAGTTCTACTGGATTCACTTTGTATTAGTCTTTTCCTGCTTCACAAAGGTAGGCAGCAGCTTAACAAGGCCATGATGGCAATTATTTAACATCCAAGTAGTATGCAGTTCTTCATATAAACACACACATCAATTCTAAACAGATGGTATCGGTATTCGCCAATACTGCACAGCCAGGTATCGGGTATCAGTATCGGGGACAAAAAATGGTATCATTGCACAATACTTATTTCTGCACATTCATTTTGTTTTTGATAACAATCATTTCACTTAAATGCTCTGTCTGGTGACGACCACTGGCGCCTAGCCAACAGAGGGCGCTAAGGTGCAGCCCCACCCACCCAATGACCCTGATTAAGACATAAAATGTATATATTTTTTTTCAGAATTTAATTTTAAATTAACACTTAAAATATTTCGAAATATATTAATACATATTTTTTAGATGTGCAAGATACATATTTAATCTTTAATGACTAGTAAAGCGTCATTCCATTTTTCATCCGACTGGTGATGTATTTCCGCCCAAGGACGCAAAAATCTTTGCCCATAGACTCTCGTTAAAAGTCGTACATGCGCAGCAGCTCCTCTGCAATACAAAGGGATAGGAGAGCTCGGGCGTAGCTCTGGTGGTGACAGGAAGTATATTTGCTCACCAACTCCGGCCACAGTGCAGACGTTTTGCGATTGACAGGTCGAGTCTACGGAGTTGGAGACACATTGGAGAGAGAGAGAGAGAGAGAAATGGCGCAAGAAAGTCCCTTTCCAGGACCTGGTTTAGCTATAAGGCTTGGCTAACTGCATGTAGCGAGGCTAAAGCTTTATCCCGCTTTCCCTGCCTCCTTTTTCAAATGTCAGGATCTGACCCAGCATGGATAAAGACAGTTAGGACTGATTTAAAGAAGTTTTTAGAAAAGCCAAAGAAGAATGAACAATCATATAATATAGTGTACTTTTTCTAGATGTTTGTTAATTTGCATAGGTGCTCTAAAATAAACACATTGTAAGAAAATAGTTTTTATAAATTAAGAAGATATAAAGCTGACAAATAACTTCTCCAATATCGAACTGGTACCTTATTTTTTTTAGGTTTGTGACACAATATTGGACCATGCAAAACACAGATTTATCTTCACAAAGCCTTAGAAGGGCAAGATTTATGTACAAAAAGTAAACCTGTACATGAAATTATGTTTTGTTTTTATAAAGTGTTTTTATAATGATTTTTGTTGGTGGCATTCAAATAAATATACTGGTGTAACAAATAAGTATACATTTGATTGGTTTTTGGTATACGTCTATTTTTAATTTATAGCCCCCACTGGAGGAAACTCCACCAGCCGCCACTGTTGACAACAGATAAAAGCAGCGTACTCTGTTCTCCAGAGCAAAAAGAAAATTAAGGAGAGAGATCATATCTCTCCTATCCTGGCTTCTCTTCATTGGCTTCCTGTTAAATCCAGAATAGAATTTAAAATCCTCCTTCTCACATATAAAGCCTTAAATGGCCAAGCTCCATCTTATATCAGAGATCTGATCGGTCCTTATGTCCCTAACAGAGCACTTGGCTCTCAATCTGCAGGTTTACTAGTGTTTCCTGTTTTCCTGCTGTGACACCATCCTGGAAAGAAATAAAAGCTGTGATGTGTCTAGATCAGGGGTGCCCAACCTTTTTTAAACTAAGATCTACTTTTGAAGTTGATGACATGCCGAACCTACCAAGCCAAACACAAGGGATGGGCAATATTTGTTTTTTATTTGCACAGGTGGAGAATAAACAGTGAGTTACTTTTCTATTCCTGTAAATGATTACTGTTCCATTAAAAAAGGAGATAACATACTGTAATATAGGTTTCCAAAAGAACTTTAACAGATTAAGTACCTTTCCATACATGCTTTCTAACTGCTTTCAAAGGATTACCGTACTTGATTATACTTTCAAACCATGTATTAATTCCATATGTAAGGTTTTTCATTTCTCCTTAAAAAACACCCTTTGTATATTTTACAGATCAGGTTTAGCTCCAACCTTTAGGAGGTTTGCACATATTACTCCCCAATGGGGAGTAATTGTCTTAGGATCGCATCCTTGTACCCAAAACCCCTGCTGGATCAAATAGTTACTACCCCCTCCCTAATTAGCCTTAAGGGCTGGGTATCCTCCCACAGCAGTGTGTTGCAGTGAGCTTGTCATAGATATTTTTGATTTATGCCCAATTGTCACAGGCCGGCTCAGTGCCCATGACAAAAAGGAGGGGACACCAAACGATTTGGTTTGGCCAATCAATACTTTATTGTAACCAATAAATAACTTTAAATAAAACAAAGATGAGATGTGAGTATGTAAGAATGTTTAGTGTGTGCAGTGTATGAGTGGGTGAACATGAATGTGTCTGAGTGTTACCAAAACCAAAATGAACCAACCAACAAAGGAAGTACCTGGAGGAGCAGAGAGAGAGAGTGTTAGTGGAGCCCAGCTTATATAAGGAGCCCAAGTGGCTCCAATTAGTAAGACCCGCCTCTGCCTACAGGAGGAACCGCCCCTGCAGGTCAGAGGAAAGGGCCGTGACACAATATTGAAGCGTGGTCTGTGCTATGATATTCCACGCCACAACGCACAAGGGACAATCAGTAACTAGCTGTGGGTCTAGATACGGCAGAGGCGGTGAGGAAGTGGGGCAAGTTTGTGCGACAACAGAGGGAAATGAGGGCGAAAAAGAGCGGAGATCCGGGTGGAAAAAGGGTCCCAGCATTCTTGCACACCTCGCTATTCTAGCTGGTCCACCTTCATAAGTGGTTTTCCACAATGGCGGTCATACAAACAAAACAAGCCAGTAAGGTACCAAACAGGAAATACGCATAGTGTAGAGCGGATGTAGATTTGACCAATCAGAGGCCTCCTGTCTGCGCCACTGTCTGCGGTCACCTACAATTTTGGAGAGGTGCAGCAGAGTGTCTGAGTAGGAGGGGACATTTGCGTTCACTGTGACACACGCAGACGACCTGGTTACTGAGTATAAATCAGCCTTAAGGTAACATTGCCTTCCTTTAAAATCTTAACCCATAACTTGACTCACCACCGTCTGGGTCATTTAACACCAGCTGAATTGAATTGAACCCTGATACAGGATCAACCAAATTCGTCATTCATCTCCTTTGTTCCGCTTTAAAGGCATAGTGGAGGATGTTCCTTTTTCCGGGTGGATCATCTAAATAAGTGGTCCTTGTAATTGTCAATCATTCTGGTGATATGTTTACGTAAGGCCGTCCTACTTGCTCATTACCAGTTAGCTATCTTTTTTCTGTACATGCGCATTTTCAGACCTATATGTGTGGTGAGCTACGGGTTCAGACAGTCATTGAAGCTCGTCTTTCTCACCTCGGTTCTTTGAAAATGTCCGAGGGTCGTAAGAGAAAAAGTGTCTATGAAGTGTGTGAGAAGAAAAGAAAGGCCTCAGAAGGGGCAGATGTATCCCAGAATGCTTTGCGTGGAGAGCTCTCCTCTGAAAGCATTGTGGGATTTGCTGGCACAGCTGCCTGCTGTCAGTCACTATTAAAGATGCTGCAGGTATCCGTGGAGGCGGAGTTATTCAACCAATGGGGAGCAAGAAGCAGTGATAATCTGAATGGTCAGTAAACTGATTTCACTATAAAGTCAACTATATAGTCCCCGCTCTATATAGTGATTTAGAGGTTAAAGCGAACGATAGGACACAGTAAGCTTGTATGAGCTATTAGAACAGCAAGTTGCGTGCACGATCAGAAGTAGCCCTGTGCACGTTCGTGTTTAACAGGCGTTCCCTCTTGGAAATGGGTACAGGGTTGTGAATGTGCATTTTTTTTAAAGTGGAGAGGGTGGGTCTTTTAAAAAATGTTCAAAAATCCTTCACAATACCTTTAACTAAAATGGCTAAAAGAAAAGTGGAAGTAAAGTTTAGCATGTTGATGGGCCCGTCATGCTGTGGGGCAGTTTAACTAACTTAGACAAAGCAGAAAGAATATCAAACCACCTGAACATTTCTGAAGTCCATCATAAAGGTCATGGCTACAACTTTTTTATAAGAATTTGGATTTTTTTTTTCAAAAATAATAGATCAACAGAACTTCTGGAGTGGAGCAGAATAAAAGTTAATTTTAGTGGAATAAATGTAGCATGTACACAGCGTGCACAAGAGAAATGGGCTTGTGCACGCTCTCGCACGCATCTAATAGGCGTTCCCTCTCTCTTCTCTGCTATAGCTTTAAGCTCTTTTCATAATCCTGAAACAAAAAAGTCAAATTCAAACAGTATTACTCATCGGTTCGTTTTTACAGTGATCAGACTCCTTAGAGTCTGGATCGTCATCAGCAAGAAGTGATTCCTTACACAGCTCTGATGGTTGGTCCTAAATAAATAAATCCTAAAAGTTGGTTTTAGTTTCAGCGGGACAAAAACAAAGATGATGACAGACTTTCAAACTATGCACAAGGTTTTCATGGTAAGTCGACTGTTTTCTCCAAAAGCTTGCCGGTCTGCAAACAAAAACCTCCCACAGATACCATGAACTTCAACTTGACCGACGAGTTTCCTCTAAGTCAGCTGCTGGCTCCTCCTCCCTGCGCTCTGATTGGCTGGTGGGGTGCTGACCTGCAGCTGTGTTATTCTGAGCTGAAAGGTCAACGCCACTTCTGGGATTGCAAACATCAGAACAGGTAGGTGGCTCTACCTGCTCAGTGGCTTCAGACAAGACTTTTAGAAACGCATATCTATAAGATATCAACTAAATATATTCATGTATCCCTTTAAATTAATTTTACTGGCTGGTTAATGATGCTGAACGAGAAAAAACAGGAGGTTTAGTTCCAGCAGAAACAATAAAATAAATTGCTTGTGGGGAAAATGTTCCTCGTGAATCCATAAAAGTTGTTGTTAAACCTGCTGGGTTTCATTCTTTCACATGAACATTTTGTGCTTTACTGCCTGCTTTTCTGCTGCATTTCATGTAGCAGTATCTAAAAATGCATTTTAATTTCAGATATTTGTTTAAATAAAATATGCTCAGGCTACAAAGAAGGTAAATTCAGCAGCTTTTTCCCATTGCTCTTAAATATGACAACACTTTAGTAGCAGCTAAGATGCTTCAATGGAAGGAAACCCAATGAAGAAATTTAATAGACATTTCTGGTCCAGCTGCTGCAGGTTGATTCATTTTTATCCGCTTTGTACTTCTGTCAGTTTTCTGTGTCTCACTTTATGTTCAGGTTATTATTATTGAAGTTCTGCAGGGATCATCTGGATCTCAGTTTAAACAGCAAACTGCTCGATCATCCCAGAAACCGATTTCAGAAAAAACTATAATTGAAGCTACATCTTTAGTAGTTATTTTATTTCTTTAGCAATAGATGGAGCAGCCTCAAGTGGTAAATTGAGCAAAATGTCTCCCTCAAATATGTCTCTGGATCTTCAGGAGGATTTAAAGCTGGAAAACTCTCTAGAATAATTTTTTTTTTAACCAAGACGAAAACATTTTTTTACTCATAAGATCAATCCTACTTAAGTTTACTGTATAAAAAAAAAAAAGAAAAAAAAAGAAAGAAAAACAGCCATGAAGCAACGATTTAAAAATGACTAATTTAGTGCAGTGTGCCTGATAAATGATGCATGTTTAGCTGGACGTAGGTGATCAGAATAAAAATTCAATTCAATTCAGTTTATTTCTATAGCGCCAATTCATGACAAGTCATCTCAAGGCACTTTACAATTCACCAGATCATACAGTCAGATTGATTCAAAGTTTTCTATCTAAGGAAAACCAGTTAATTGCATCGACTCATTGACTCTTCAGCAATCCCTCACACTGAGCATGTTTGTAGCGACAGTTGAGAGGAAAAACTCCCTTTTAACAGGAAGAAACCTCCAGCAGAACCAGGCTCAGTCTGCTGAGGCCGACTGGGGTTCAAGGAGACAGAAGCAGACTGAAAAATGTGTCATACAAATGCACAAATATTAGAATAATCAGATTTGGTTTAATGGGAAAGAAACTAATCTCAAAGAGAGGAGAGGTTTATGTTGATAGATCTTCCAAATAGTAGACATGGATGATTCGCTCCGTTCAGGAAAACTTCAGTCCACGCAGGTAAAAGTGAATAAAGTGTGCAGCATATAAACATGTCGCGTTCAGATTAGTTGATTTTGTGCTGAGATTTGGTTTAATGAATTGAATCTGATCATGAAATTGTGTGCATGTAAACGCAGCTATGGACTTTTTTTTTTTCAATCGTGGGGAAGTTTTCACTAAAGCCAGATTGTACAAAAATATGCAGAAAAAAAGAACCCATCTGCTAAACTTAGCAAAATTAAGCAAGGTCCTTTAAAGGCAGGATGGACCAAATCCTAAAAAAAAATATCTGCTCCGTTTATTCTGTTAATACAGGTTAAACATGTGATCCTGTTTGTTTTGGGTTTTTTTTGCTTTAAAACTGCAATAAACTACCAGAAATCTGACAAAAAATGTTGGGTTTGTTATTTAGCAGGTAAAAGTGCTATAAAAGAATATTTTTATGGCTAGTTACTAATTTCAATTTGACAGATTTGGCCCTCAAGGGAAAAAGTTTGTACACCACTGACTGAATATATTTGTATGCATGTGACAATTTCCTTAACAGACTGTTGGTTTGTTACAGAAAAAAGGTTTGATGAGCAGAAGCAAAATGCTTTTAGCTTCAACAAGGAGATTTTTAAAAAGCCTAGAACAACCTTTAAACGGTTCACAATAAGAGCTGGATAAACCTCCACATTACATCAAGAAACAGAAAAATAGGCTTCTACCTCACCGGTCTGCTGGATGGAGAGGAGGAGGTGAAAAAGCTGAGTAAGAAAGTGAGGAATTAAGGAGGAGACTTTACAGCGGGGCCAACCTCATCGTTTTAACCTTCCTGTTGTCCTCGGGTTAAAATTACCGCTACTGTGTTTAACCCCCCCAAAAAATCTGCTAAATGCTATTTTATTAACTTGAAATGTTATAACTTTTCTTAGATTGGTCCCAACAAAAGAAAAAGTAAAATTTCCGTGTAAGCTATACAAAAAAGGGAAAGAGGTGGCCTTCCGGTTATAATGACCCGTGAGGCAAATCGAATTGAAATCAAGGTCACAGAGTTATTTTCAAACCACAGGATGTTGCAATGTTTTAGTTGTGTCTCAGATCAATCGGTAGCAAAAGTAAACAAGGCAAATCAGGTGAAGTTCTCGCAAAATTCAGAAGATCACCTGTTAATTTCCAGAGGTTATATGGATGCCACAGGCAGGACCCCAAATTCTAACTGTGTTACAACGTTGAAGAGGCTTTAGAGCGGATTTTCTCAGACGTCCCGCAAGACAACTTTGATTTAGAAGCGGAGGTTGAGGATTGATCCAAAGATAAAGATGGGGAGATGATAAATCATCTTCAGAAGAAGATACCCCTGAAGCTGAAAAACAAACTTTCTTGCCAAAAATGGCTAAATACCATAGTCCAATGCAGCATATGACCAACATGGCAGGCATGCAGAACATAACATTAAGATGACACCAGGACCTCCAAGGTATGCCGTCCCTCATGCCCATGACTTTGTTTCTACATTCTACCCGTTTATCAGCAATAGAAAAACAATCCTGGAGATGATAAATCTGGAGGGTTTTCGCAAATCTGGAGACAGCTGGAAAAAGATGGATGAGATTGACCTGCAGGCCTACTTAGGGCTGCTAATCTTCAGTCCCAAGTCGGCTTCTGCAGATGGCCGTTCACAATGAGCCTGGTTCTGCTGGAGGTTTCTTCCTGTTAAAAGGAGTTTTTTCTCTCCACTGTTGCTACACGCATTCTTACTGTGAGGGATTGCATTGGAGTCAATGAGTCAATGCAATCAGCTGGTTTTCCTTAGATAGAAAACTTTGAATTAATCAGTGTGGATGATCTGGTGAACTGTAAAGTGCCGTGAGATGACAGTTGTGAATTGGCGCTATAGAAATAAACTGAATTAAAATAATCTTACCAGATGTATACCCGAGGTGAGGCTGCAGCTAGTCTATGAGATGGAGAGAGTGAAAGGCAGATTTTCAGAGGCACTATGCCATTCAAACTCTTCAAACCCACTCAAGCCTGCTATGGTTTGATGACCTCGAGTCAGACCAGAAAGACATGTGACAAACAAACTTACAGCCATAAGAGAGGTATGGGACAAGTTGGTGGAGCGGGTGCCCTACCTCTAGAACCCAGCGCCTGATGTAACAGTGGAGGAGCAATTGGTTCCATTTAGAGGTCACTATTGATTTCTTTGACTGTTTTCTGTGACACTGATATTAATCGCTGATGCTAATGTATTTTGTCCAAAAGTGGGCTCAAGTCATGGGTGGCTTTTCGATGCCAACTCAAGCTATGTTTGGAAAATTCAAGTCTATACTGGAAAGCCGACCAGTTGATGCCCAGAGAAGAACCTGGGGATGAGAGTTGTACTTGATGTGACAGAGGGACTGAGGGTTCACAATGTGACATGTGACAATTTCTTCACCTTTTATGAAATCGGACAGCAGCTCCTGAAGAGGAAGATCAGCATAGTTGGTAGAGTTCGAAAGAACAAGCCTGAGCTCCCACCTGCACTGCTTGCGTCAAATGAGAGAGGTCTTCTCCTCAAAGTCTGCCTTCATGCCCACCACCACTACAGTTTCCTACCTCCCAAACAAAAACAAGAATGTAGTTCTGCTGAGCACACTGCACACAGACGGTGACATTAGTGGTTGTGAGGACAGAAATTGTGGATCAAAAAATGTTGAGATATATCTGTTCTTAGCCTCACAGGCTCCAAACGAAGGTCATGAGAGATAAGAATGAGTTACACAGCTTCCTTCATAGTGTGACGGGGAGGGGACTGTTGTTTTGAGTAGATCAATCTTGCCAGTGAAAGATATATCAAACTAACAGGGAACGGCCCGAATGAAGCCAAGTTGTTTTGCTTCAGTGTTCAAGTGTGAGAAAGTTCTTTATGCAGGAGGTGGGTTGGTTCCCCTGCGGGGGAGAGTGTGTGTGTGTTGGGAAATTGTAAGGTATAAATATCTGTGCTGAGGATGCCTCAGTCAGAGCCCTATCGCACCGTCTGACGATGTTAAATAAATGTTAACCTTATTTCTTGCAAGAATTGCCTCTGTCTCAGCTTCCTAACTCCACAGAAGCTAATGATCCTAGACTACAACCACAAAAAAGGAGGTATGGAAAACCTAGATAAGGTGACTGGAACATACAGCTGCAGAAGAATGACTGCCCACGGGCACCTGGTCATCTTTGATGTTTCTGCCTACAATGCCTTTGTGATTTGGAGTGAGCTAAATCTGACCTGGATGTCTCGTAAGCAGAACAAGAGGAGGGTGTTCCCAGAGCAATGACCCTTGTAGCTCCACTTATTGAAAGTAGGAAGCATGTCCCCCACACAAAAGCCTCAGCAGCAGTTGTTAAAGCTATTCAGAGTGCAGGAGCTCCCGATCCACCTGAGGATCCATCTACCACAGCCACTTCCCAAGCTAGGGCAAGTAAGAGGAAAAGATGTCAGTTCCACCCTCAAAAGATGGACTGTAAAACACATACCGTGTGCTGCCGGTGTAAGAAATATATCTGCAAAGGCTTTGCACATGCATAATGCCGTACATGTGCTAATTGGGTGAATGGGTTATGTTATTTTTAATTTTTTTGTATTGTACATTGTCCTAAATTGTTCATTGGAAAAAAGAAACGGTCATTGGGATAAATAAAAAGCATTCAAAACTCCTTTTTTGCCATTTCTTTTTCTTCTTTGATGCTATAGAAATTCAAGTGAAGAGGGAATATTCAATTATTCACACCTTTTGTGGTAATGACAATATACAAGATGAAATTTGCCGTTTTAATTCAATTAAGTTGCCTTTATTGGGTTTCGGGTTGGGGTTTATTGAAGTCGGGGTTTAGTGAAGACGGGTCATTTTGACCCAGAAGATGCAGGGTGTATACAGAAAAGGAGGCGGAGAAGGATGTTCAGCCACTTTAAAACAGAGGAAACCAGAACATTCTGGGATGAATCTGATGCAGTAGCAAAACAAAAAGGTCTGATCTGAGGCAGAAATAAGACTTTTCCCGATCCTCAGAGGGTGAGAACTTATTCTAAGGTGAAGTGTTTTAGTCTGTTGTCTGAATGGTTTTCATTATTTTTTTATCTAAGTGCAGATTTTACTCCTTTTTTTCCTTAAACATCTGTAAATGATTAACCTTCTGTTTACTGTGAAAAGGCAAGAGAAAGCAGAACTTGGAATACCTGTGGCTCAGTATAATCCCTCGGTCTGTCTTCCAGGCTGCCATGTTATCCATCCCAGATCTGATCAGGAAGAAGAGGGACGGAGAGCAGCTGACTGATGAAGACATCCAGTTCTTCATCCAGTCTGTAACGACTAAACAGATGCAGGACTGTCAGATCGGTAGGAACGACTCGTCGCACTGCGTAAAACTGAAAGCCCGGATCTTCTAAGATCGCGCTATGTTTTGTGTCCTAAGGGGCCATGCTAATGGCTATTTGGCAGCGAGGGATGGTTGCTGCAGAGATTCAGACCCTCACAGAAGAGATGATGATGTCAGGAGAGGTGATGAGGTGGCCTGACGAGTGGAAAACGCTGATGGTGGACAAACACTCGACAGGAGGAGTGGGAGACAAAGTGAGCTTGGTGTTGGCGCCGGCGCTGGCTGCTTGTGGCTGTAAGGTACGCCTGGAATCTTTTAAGAGACACTAACCCACATCTTCACCTGCTTTAAGGAAAAAGTTTGGGCACCCCTATTAATCTTCATTTTATTTCTAAATGTTTGTAACAGCTATTTCAGTTTGACATATCTAATAACTGATGGACACGGTAATATTTCAGTATTGAATTAAGGTTTATTAGACTAATGGTAAATGTGCAAAATTAAATGAATCTTAGTTCTTATTTCAACCGTTGCGTATATTAGCTGCGACATATGAAGCAAGATGCTATAACCGAAAAGATTTGATTGACAGATGACCGTTGATATATGATTGGACTAGAGACTGACATTTTTTCGGGAATCCCACAGGTCACGGGTTTCCCGTGGGATTCCCGTGGGATGGGAGTCAGTATTAGTAACGATCACGTGATTGGGACGGTACAGGATTAAACATTAACGGGAGCAGACGGGAGCGGGCGCAAACCAATAGTAACTAAAAAACACTAGGACCGATGCCAAAAGGTAAAATAAAATAGAAAGAAAAAAAATCCAGTACTGGCGCCGCCATTTTGTAGTTTTTTTCCTTGAAGCCTACACTATAATGAGAGTCAAAAAAACTACACGACCCAAAAACCAACAGTGCTTCCGCTCTGAGTTTTTCACCTGCGCTCAAAGACAACAAGAATGGGAGTGATGCAGGAGCGGGAGTCGTTCTGAATGGGAGCGGGATGGGAGTGGGAGTAATTTCACCAGAAGTGGGACGGGACAGGATTTAGATTTCTACTCTGGCCCGGGATCGGGACGGGACACAATTGTTTTCTGTGAGAGTGGGACGGGACAGGAGTGAAAATCCACTCCCGTGTCAGTCTCTAGATTGGACGAATTTAGGTGTCCAAGCTGACGTATAACTAACTGGCCTGCATAAGATAACGGAAAAAAACCCCTCATATTTTAAGACAGGATTCTTTTAGAAATAGAAATTTTCTAAGTTTTGGGACAATATCGTCTGATAAAGAGTACATACGACATTAAAAGACACTACTCACAAAATTTCTATTTTAAAAACTCTAACTTCTTCTCCCGATCTTTACGCGTTTTCTGACCCGATCATTCGATCGTTTCACTCTGCAGGTTCAGAAAAACTTCTGGATTATTGTTCTCCCCCGAACATTGTGCTGTGTAACATTTTTTTAATTTGATTTAATTTCCTGCGTGCCTATGGCTCACCTACTTTATGCATCTGTGGAGTTAAACCCCAACCCTGTTATCAGGTAACAGCAGATACAGTCTGCAGAGGACAGAGATGAGTACGTCTCGTCCAAATGAGCGAATTCTGTGATATTCTGCGTTTTTTAACAGATTTCATTCAATCATTTAAATTCAGCGATTCTGTTTGAGTTCTGCCATGTGGAAAAGATGCAAAGGACCCTTGAGATTTAGGTGTAGGCAACAGGTTGGGGCGGGGGATTTATCAGTTTATGATGCTTTATAGAGTCTGACTCCGGCGTGTGTTTATCAGGTGCCGATGATCAGCGGGCGAGGCTTGGCTCATACAGGAGGAACACTGGATAAACTGGAGTCGATTCCAGGATTCAGCGTCCAGCAGTCAGCAGAGCAGGTGGAGCAGAACCCAGATGGTTCCGACCGATCAGAAACGCTTCACCTTTCTCAGACTCTAAAACCCAAACGTTTCCTCACCACAGATTCAGACCATACTGGCCTCTGTGGGCTGCTGCATCGTGGGTCAGACGGAGACACTGGTTCCTGCGGATCGAGTTCTGTACGCGCTGAGGGACGCTACCAGCACCGTGGACAGCCCCCCACTCATCACTGGTACAGAACCTGGATCGGGGGGGGGGGGGGGGGGGGGGGGTTAAACAGCAGGAGGCTCATGCTAACCAGCTGCTGTGATGATTTTAGCTTCTATCATCTCAAAGAAAGGAGCAGAGTCTCTGTCTGCTCTGGTTCTGGACGTGAAGTTTGGACGAGCGGCGCTGTACAACGACCTGCAGGGCGCCAGACGGCTCGCTCAGCTCCTGGTCAGATCACACTTCTGCTGGAGCACTTTACATCAAAAACATTAGATAGAAAACTTTCAATCAATTTGACTATATGATCTGGTGAACAGTAAAGTGCCTGTGTTTTGAATTGGTGCTACATAAATAATCTGAACTCAATTGAATTAAGTACAGTTAGAAACTAAATGAATAACTTCTAAGATAAAAATCTATAATTTATAAAAAAAATGTAACCAAGTTATATCAATAGCAGATACTTTAACTAAAATAAATCTCCAGTATGCTGGTGAAGATGCTCAGTCATCTAGGTCGTAGTTATTCCAAAAGAGTTAAAAAACAATCCACTGGACTTTGTTTCCAAGTTTGAAGACGCGATGATAGCAGGAAGGAATCAACTCCATCACTGATTTGTAGGTTTTTGAAAGCTGAAATCTGTTTAAGGTTGATTTTTCTTTCTTAAAATAGATGGCTTCCTTCACACCCCTCTCAAACCACCTGTCTTCTTTGTCCATGTTCACATTTCGGACAAAGAAGACAGGTGGTTTGAGAGGGGTGTGAAGGAGACCTAGACAGGTATCTGGTATTGCAGGATAACAAAGAACCCAAACTCAGAGCCTCAAACTCAACGCTGTTTCTGACATTTTGAATTGGAAAAGCTTCCTGGATGGGAAGCGACACATCTTCAAACTTGGAAACAAAGTCTTGTGGATTTTTTAACTCTTTTGGAAATCTCCAGTAGAAAAGAACTGGAGTTTTTCCTTTAAACCATCTTAAAGTCCTCACCAAGAATAGAAGACAAAGATGGAGTATTTCTTTTACATGCACAAAGAAATTCATTGAAGGAAGCAGGTCCTGAATAAATGTACACATTTAACAACTTAAGGTCATTTCTCACATAGTACAGAAAATCTGGGGTTAACTGAAATGTTGTAAAACACGTTTGATTGTCAAAAAGGCGCAGTAGAAACTTTAGGATTTCTTTCAGATGGACGCTGGGAACCGTGTGGGGATTCGGACCGGAGCTGTGCTCAGCCGTATGGATGGCACCATCGGACGATGTGTGGGAAACAGTCTGGAGGTGATTGAATCTCTGGAGACGCTGAAGGGATCCGGAACCCCAGACCTGATGGAGCTGGTCGGCACGCTGGGTAAGAACACTCACTGGTCTGTTTAGAGCCGGGTTATATTAAGACTGGAGCTGTTTATAAAACCGACCCGCTGGTCGTCATCAGTTTGATCATCTCTGCTGATGGAGGGAATAGATATGTGTTTAAACTATGCCAAATGGCGGGGGTGTGTGAGTTAATGATGATGTTACGGGCTCGGGACACGTGGCACTGGGATGTCTCTTCCCTCCATTAAAGACATTTCTTCCCAGCGCTGCGTGTCCCGAGCCCGTAACATCATTAAGTCACACACCCCCACCATGGACTGTTCTCCCTGCTGCCCTCTGGGAAGAGACTTCGCAGCATTAGAACTGTTGAAAAAAACTCTTAAGCAGAGGTCGCGGATTAGCGGACCACGGTGCTGGCTAATCAGACCCAACCTGATTTAAAACATTTACAAATCACAGACTGTTGTCCGACAACAGTGTCTAACTTCACTTGCGCCTCTTCTCCTGTTAATACCGTAAAGCCCTCCAGAGCATCCGGCACCAGGCTACATGTGATCCAAATGAGCCAATGAGCTGCTGTCAGTCTGGGTTGCTGCTGCTGCTACTTTTAGACACAGCAGGCAAACCTGTGGCAAGCCGGGCGATGGGAAAGAAGGAGAAGATGATGAGAAAAAGAGAGCAGAGAAAGTGTGGACTGCTGGAAGAACTGTGGTGAACTGGTGAAAGAAAAGTGAAATGGTGCTCAAAGATGACCCTGCACATTTAGAGGATGTTTGGCTCAACCTGCTGCTATGAAGCAGGATTCTCCACCATGAACAGAATCAAAAATAAATATGGATCCAGGCTCCAATGCTCTCATTAAGCTATAAAAAAGATAGTTGATAAAATGTGTGAATGTGTGAATCAGGAAATTGTCTATATACCAAACATTATTTTTTTATCTAAAAAGTCAAAGTATAACATGGAGGCATAAAAAACTCATTTTATTTCAGTGTTAAATTCCATTTTAAGTAACAGATTTTAATTAAAATGTCTCCGGACTTTTACTGGTTGATGATTTACTTTATCTAAGCCCCTCTGATTTTTAATTGGTTACCCCTGCTCTAAATCATGTCACAGACTCTGTATCCCACTGATAACACCTAACAAAACACTGCATATTGTCACCATGTACATTTGTCTTGAAATGCTGCCTTCCATATCATTGTGTTTTGCAAAGGAGCATTTGTCTTGAAATGCATTCGATCACTGCTGCACTTTATGAAATGGAAACATTCATATCACTGCTAAGCTGCTGCACATTTACTATTAAAAACCTCACTTTGTATTACTGTTTTTTAATTGGTTACCCCTGGTCTAGTGGATGAACATGCAGTTGACTCGAAATTTTCCACAATGCACCTTGAATGTTACTAAATTTCAATGCCAATGTCACAAGACAAGCAGATACATCCCAAGTTGATTTGCAGGAGCTCTTCTTGCAAAGCATCATGGGATTTGTTCTGACAGAGACCTGCTGTCGGGTATTGACATTGGCGACTTCACCATGCGGTGTGGCAAAGTCACGTAACCACCGGTGAGCGAAAAGCAGTGATCATCTTTCCGAATGGTCAGTGAACTGAGTTCACTATAAAGTCCACTATATAGTCCCCGCTCTGTAAAGTGATGGAGGGATTTGGGGCGGACATTTGGACACAGCCACAGTTATTTATGGGGAAAACCAAAGACTGAAACCAGGATCATGTCTAAAGCTGTTTCTGGGTCAAACACATTAACAGAAGAACCTCCATGTTCTTCCTCTGTTAATAACTATTAGAAAACATAAAGACTCACCGGTCGCTGAGGTCCGAAGAGCTCCTTAAAGATCCACGTCCTCCTGAAATAAAACGTTTAAAGAACTTTAAACCGACTTCAAAAGCGAAGCACCAATCAATCAGGCAGGCATCAGAGAGGCTTTGACCGGCAGCTCCAAAAAATTATAAAATAAACCTCAACCCTTCAACTAACAGCACTGAATCTAGTTTATAAATCATTTAAAAACGGGGAGGAATCTTTTTAAATCAGTACTGATGGTTCAGACCTCAAAGAACCAGAAACTGATTGATTTCCTTTCAAAAAGTGTAAAACTCCAGCAGCTGCTGCGTTTGCAGCGTGTCCCGCGCATCAGATGCTACGAAGCTCACGCGCTGCTTTAGCTGCTCAAAACGCGCTGCAGGACATTTTCCTGCACATTGATGAGCATCAACCATTGACTTTGCATGTAAACTAGCTGCTCCTGCTGCCTCTGCTGCTTTAGATTTGCTGTGATCAGCTGGTGAAAAGTAGTTTTAATATATTTTAAGCGAGAAAGCCCACCTAAAACTTCATCTGTGCAGTCAGCTCAAGATAACCATCCTGCCTTCAAATATTATTTTGCTGTCTGAGTCGATCAGACCCCCACATACCGGTGGTTAGGGCTGCAACAACGAATCGATAAAATTGCTAAAAATCGACTTTTAAAAGCGTTGGCAACGAATTTCATCATCGATTAGTTGTGTCGCGCGATTAATGCGCCATCCTCCGTCTTCACACATCCACTTGACTGAAGCAGGGGAAGAAGAAAAAATACGGCAGAGCGAGCCAGCGCTGCGGGTGCAGTGTTGCCAACTCAGCGACTTTTCAGACCCCCCAGCGACTATTTTTCAAAAAAGCGACTAGCGACAAATCTGGCGACTTTTTATGGTGTCACTGGCGGCTTCTGGAGTAATTAAAACAGCCTGCGCTTTGTACAGTGAAAAAAGTCGTAACATGCAACTTTTGTAAAAACAAATTAACATGGCACGGAACCACCATGTTTGTTTGGTTTTAAAGTGGGGAAACGTAACGTTAGTTTCTCAGGTAGCTCATCTGATGCTTTCCTTACCTTGTTAGTAGGTTACAGACAGTGATAAGGTTGGCTACTTATTTTACTTTTAATTTCATTTGAATTAGCTTAAGCAGCGTTTATATTTACTTTATAAATAAATTAACTTGCAAATTATGAAGGCAAGGCTTCTAAAGCTTAAATCTTCTGGCAAAGATAAAGTAAAGAAGATCCTGCAATTTATGGAAGTAAAGCAGAATAAAATCCAGCAAGATCAGTAATATGTCAATTAATTATATGCCACATTCCCATGTAAATATCTGTCTTTGGAGGATGTGTTTTTTACCACCCCTAGTTCTCTCATTTTTATTCCAAATACAATTTATAATTTGAATCACAGGGCTATTTTTATCTCTATGGTTCAGTATTTTCTCAAGTAGCAACTTTAACTGCTTTACTTTCCTGTCTTAAAAGGCAGAACTCTTCTAGTCAAAAAAAAACTCATTTGTAAAAATGGGGGGGGGGGGGGGGGGGGGCTGTTGTTTGAACCCCTTAGGGGCTTTAAAAAACAAATTTCTTTTTTGGCGCTTTATGAAACAAAGTAGCCTATATTTTGTGGATGTACAGCTATATTTCTCATCTAAGTTTGCGTAGTTTTAACACAAACATTTATTTTTCATATTGCACCAGTACAGTTAATGAGCAACCTGTACTTGTGTGCTTGTTTGTTCTGTCTAAAATGTTTATTTTGGAATTATGAGATTAATATAAAAAATATTTTTTGTCCGATTCATCGATTAATCGAAAAAATAATCGGCCGATTCATCGATTTTTAAAATAATCGTTAGTTGCAGCCCTACCGGTGGTGCTCTGTCACTGGGAATCCCGAGCAGCAGCTGTCTCTCTGCCAGTCACCTTTAGGGGTTTTCAGCTACTATTCATAAAGTAAACATAATTTGCCAGCAGGTTTCGACAATATAAGTTAATTTAGGCGTTAAACAGTTTCAGGCAGGCTTTTAGCTAGCATTGGGTACGGCCAAGCATTGTATGCCCTTTACTTAAAAAAATTTTAAAATTGTACGTCCTATTTTTCCCCTCGAAACTTCAACATTTCACAAGCAGCAGCTGCTGGAGTTAGAAAACTTAACTTGTGCTGCGCTAAGCGTTACATAAACCAATCAGAGAAGCTGATCTGGGAGCTGGCAGGGAGACAGACACAGCACTGCAGATGCAGAGCACTATGATCACTCTACTGAAACAGTTTATTAACTCCTAAATTAACTTCAAAATGTCGACACCTGCCGGCAAAATATGCTCAATTTTATTATTCTGGTGCCTGCAGTTTGTAGCACATACATGAAAAACGCTAACATCTACCTCCATCCGCCACCAACAGTAGGGGAAAACAGTATGGAAACAACATTGTACTTAAAATTATCTCTTGTCTTCCTTATGGAATTTCCACCTCTAGTCAAGCACACATACTTCCCATAACCAGGACAAAAGTAGTGTTGGAACAAGGAAAAAAGTTAGCTGCATTCCACCTCTAAATGCAGGAAATAGCATTTCAGAGGGAGGGTACTCCCAGACCCCCCCAGGCGACGCAAAGCCTAAAGATGTGATACACCAAGGTGCAAACCCTATGAAATATTCCTAGCTATAAGCCTGTTTTCAGATGAGTGATAATAGCGATCTGCATTAGCAGTGCTGTGTCTGTTTCCCTTGAGTAGAAAACAACGGATTGCCGGTCCGATCAGATTAGGATTAAACGACTGTAGAGTTAAACCGAAAAAGACTCAGTTCAGAATAATCCACTTCAGCTGTTCAGTATTAGAGCCAGATTAGAGATATTTTCTAATTTTTTATTTTGAGAATAAAGTTGTAAATTAAAAGAATAATTACTTTTAGCATAATCTTACGACTTTATTCTCATAATTTTACAACTTTATGCTCATAATTTTGCGACTTTATTCTCGTAATTTTACGACTTTATTCCTGTAATTTTATGACTTTATTGTCGTAAATTTATGACTATTCTCATTGTGACTTTATTCTCGTAATTTTACAACTTAATTCTTAAAATAGAAGAAAAGAAAATCTCTAGCCTGGCCCTAATACTCCGTCATAGTATTCAGCACTAATTCAAAATAATAAAAAAAAACTCCAAACTGGAACCCAGTTCAAGTTTGAATTAACAAAATTTCAAAGTGTTTACAAAACAGCAATAAAGTTTGTCCAAGTATAATTAGACCATTTAATAAATAAGCTGTTTTTTGAGCCTTGTTTTAAAAGTCGTTATTCTGACCTACTGGGGGAATAAATTTGATATGAGGGGACGTCCAGAAGCTCAGGGGAAATAAAATAATTATCATCTAATCAGGAAGAAGCTAATTACTGAAATATTCTTCATTAGGAGCTCTGATTGGTCATAATGACTTGTTTGTTTCACATTTGTGGAATTAATGCTAAACTAAGATTTTTGTGCTGCACAGCAACAGAAGAAACATTTGTGATTTGAAGTTTCAGGAAATCAGAAACACTAAAGGCAGACGACATTTTTCTTATAACATCATGTCATTAAAAATAAGAGCTGCTCAGATTTCAAGGCTTTTTAATTCCAAAATTTAGATGCATAACTTATTCAAACCTTGATCTTACCAGAAGGACCAGCCTCAGACTCCTCACAGATTCTAGTTTGGTCGATTACAAAGCAAAACAACAAAAAAAAACAAATGATTAAATCTCTATAAATGCGTCTCTATTTAAGGTTTTTATTTGTGTCAGTTTGCATCTGTAATCCGAAACTGTGTTGCATTCATTGTCTTTCTCATTTATTGGTAACCAAGGTTACCCTCACACACTTATGTTAAGAGACTTAGAGGTTGAAATCCTTACCAACGGCTAATTAACAACCAGCTGTTTCTTCATTAAAACAGGTCAAACCCTCTAACAAATGCTTTGAACTCCTAGAACTGATATAAATTTACTTAAACAGACTAAAATTGTGTTTATGAAGAAATCTATGAGATTTATATAATTCACAGGTTTAGTTTGTCAGATATTAAAGAGTTTAAAACTCCTGTTAAACTGTCCATGATATTAAAAGTTAAATTACTAATCAGATTTTAATTCGTTCATACCTTTTTTTTCCAACTCTTTTATAACATTAAATCAAGTTTATATACTGTTTTATTCATACATTTACCAATCATTTCTAACTTTACCTTTATTTACTAAACTCACACACACAGATCTAGATGTTTTATTGACGTTATTCAAGTTTCCTAGATAAAAAAATTCCTCATTTTAGGGAAGAAAGTGCTTCTAGTAGGAGTTGTCATAAAATACAACTTGTTTCTCGTAATTTTATGTACTTTATTCTCTTAATATTAAAGCTTTATTCTCGTAATTTTACGACTTTATTCTCGTAGTTTTAAGACTTCATTCGTGCAACTTTATGACTTTATTCTTGCAACCTTGACTTTATTCTCATAATTTTACAACTTTAATCTTGTTATTTTACAACTTTATTCTCGTAGTTTTACGACTTCATTCTTGCAACTTTATGACTTTATTCTTGCAACTTTATGACTTTATTCTTGCAACTTTATGACTTTTCTCGTTGCGACTTTATTCTCATAATTTTACAACTTTAATCTTGTTATTTTACGACTTTATTCTCGTAGTTTTACGACTTTATTCTCGTAGTTTTACGACTTCATTCTTGCAACTTAATGACTTTATTCTCGTAGTTTTACAACTTCATTCTTGCAACTTTGACTTTATTCTCGTAACTTTATGACTTTTCTCGTTGCGACTTTATTCTCATAATTTTACAACTTTATTCTTGTTATTTTATGACTTTATTCTCGTAACTTTGACTTTTCTCGTTGCGACTTTATTCTCATAATTTTACAACTTTATTCTTGTTATTTTATGACTTTATTCTCGTAACTTTATGACTTTTCTCGTTGCGACTTTATTCTCATAATTTTACAACTTTATTCTTGTTATTTTATGACTTTATTCTCGTAACTTTATGACTTTTCTCGTTGCGACTTTATTATCATAATTTTACAACTTTATTCTTGTTATTTTATGACTTTATTCTCGTAACTCTATGACTTTATTCTTGCAATTTTACAACTTTATTCTCGTAATTTTACAACTTTGTTCTCGTAACTTTATGACTTTTCTCGTTGCGACTTTATTCTCATCATTTTATGACTTACTCCACGTAATTTTACAACTTTATTCTGGTTATTTTATGACTTAAATCTCCTAATTTTACGACTTTATTCTCCTAAATTTATGACTATTCATCTCAGTGTGGTGAACAGCTAGGATTTAGTAAACATACTTCAAAACTTTATTCAATATAAACTGGGATGAGATCCGTTTATTAGTGTATAAACCAGTGAGCAATAAATGAACAGGGCATGTCAAAAGTATAACTTTAGCTATTTATATGTCAAATTGTAGAGTCAATATATAAATATTTTTGTTTATATATTATTTCCTGACATATTTCTTCAAAAATTTGCACATAAAAATTAAGATGACCAATATTCTAGGAGTTTACTTAAAACTGCTAATATATGTCCGTTATTTCCGCATTGATGATTAAGTGAAAAGCAAAGAAAGATGGTTTATTGAGCAACAAATTGTCGAAGTTCTTCAACTTCAGGTCGTTTTTAAGAAAAATGTATCTACAATCATGAAAAAGTATACATGAAACAGGTTTAAATCAGTGTTTACCGTCATTTGGGGCCGATGAAATGAGCTAATCTCCGCTGTCTAACTCCAGCTCTGATTAGCTGGGCTAACTCATTAGCATCTGGTGCGCAAGGTTCCGTGAGCAGTTCAGGAAAATCGGAAACCAAAGTTTTCTTAGCTGCTCAATGGTTATAAGGTAAGTTGTGCTGAAAATTAAAATAGCCCATCAAACAGTTATTATAATTTAATTTAATTTAATTAAAGAAAGAAAGAAAGAAAGAAAGAAAGAAAGAAAGAAAGAAAGAAAGAAAGAAAGAAAGAAAGAAAGAAAGAAAGAAAGAAAGAAAGAAAGAAAGAAAGAAAGAAAGAAAGAAAGAAAGAAAGAAAGAAAGAAAGAAAGAAAGAAAGAAAGAAAGAAAGAAAGAAAGAAAGTAAATAGCTTCTCCATTATTAAACTTATTTTTTTAGGTTCATGAAACAATACTGAACCATTTAAAACACAGATTTACCTTCAAAAAGCATCATAAGGGCAATATTTATGTACAAAAAGTAAACTTGTATATGAAATTCTGTTTTTTTATATAATGTTTTTTGTTGTTGGCACTCATATAAATATACTGGTGTGATAAGTTAGTATAGGTTTGATTGGTTTTGGGTATATTTTGAATTTATAGCCCCCCACTGGAGAAAACTCCACCAGTCACCACTGCCATCAAATGTTTTCAGGAGCTTTTGGGGATCAGTGTATTTAAACCTGGGCTGCTGTATTTAATCAGGGTTATGATAGCATGTTGAAAAACAGCTTATAACACTATTCAACAAAGACCAGACAGTGTATGATCTACACAAAGTTTAGACATAATGACAAAATTCAATTTCATGGGCTGCATCCTCCAAGGAAGCCGTCTATCTGGACTGTATCTTTTGAGGTCCGTGAAAATAAGGAGGCTGGAAGAGTTTTTGGCTGTGAATTTAAACAGGTCCAACCTTCAGCAATGCACGCTCTGTCGCTTAGCAACCATTGACACAAAAAACAGGAAAAGAATGAAAACCAAAATTTTCAAAACTTTATTTTTTATATGTTTTTTATATGTTGTAAATTGTAAAGACTACGCTCAGGAGAATCAAGAGTGGAATAAATGTGACAACCACCGGGAGCATGAACAAATAAAAGCAAATGTAATGATATAAAAAGGGTAGAAAGAAATAAATAAATCTAAAAAATGTATGTAAAAAAAAGTATTTCTGCAAAATCTCTTAAAATCAACAACAAAAAATATTTTGTTAAGCAAATTGTGCAAAATAGCAATTAAAAAATATAAATCATATTACAGTCCCCACACTGCAGATAGAATCTGTCCTTAACCCTCCTGTCGTCCTTGGGGTCAATTTGACCCCATTCAATGTTTATCATTCAAAAAATAGTAGTTAACTTTTTTTTTTTTTGCTTCATATTTCATGACTTTTCCTAATTTGATGGGGACAACTGGTAAAGCATAACATTTTTGTGATGTTATTTTTTGAATGTGCTGAACACATATTACAGGCATTGGTTGTCCTCTGGGGTCAATCTGACCCCAAGCTGTTTTAGCTGCTAAAACTTGTCAGTGACCTAACATGACCACACCTGCAGGTGCAGAGTTGATACATTTTAGTTGATACATTTGAACTGAGACATCTGGGGATCTGTGTGACCTTCTGAACTCACACCTGCCAAAGTAGAACTGATTTTTCCCGCCTTGTGAAGGGCGGGTTATTCCTACAACGCCATTGGTAGTTCATGCCAAATCAGGGAGGAGCAAACATAAGCTTGCACTACAGTCCTCTATCCAAATCATTCCTCACTGTGCTCTTGAGTATACTGTAATCTGCACACCCTCTCTTTGAAAATGTCTTCTGGAAAAAGGTTTACTGTCAAAGAGGTTTTGGAGCAGCTCTTTGACAGTGAAAGTGACTTAGAGGAGACTGTCTCTGAGACTGAGGATTGTGTTGAGGAGGACCCTGATTTTGAGGAATTCTCATCTGATGAGAATGAGAGTGTTGACCCTCCTGTTGTCCCTCAACCACCAGCAAGGGTTGTGCTTGATATGGCTGAAGGATTGCATGGGCATAGTATTACATGTGATAATTTTTTCACGTCTTACGCCCTGGGTGAGGAACTGCTCAAAAGGCAGGTTACGATGTTGTGGACGGTGAGAAAGAACAAGCCAGAGCTTCCCTCTGAACTCCTTGCTGTCAAGAGCAGGAAGGTAACATCTTCCATGTTTGCCTTCACTGAGAAAGCAACTCCGGTCTCCTACTGTCCCAAGAAAGGGAAAAATGTCCTGCTGCTCAGAACCATGCACAAAGATGCTGCCCTGAGCAGCAGAGAAGATAAAAAGCCACAAATGGTGCTGGACTACAATGAAACAAAGGGAGGGGTGGACAATCTAGACAAGGTCACAGCCACATACAGCTGTCGACGCATGACTGCCCGTTGGCCCCTTGTCATCTTCTTCCACATCATTGATGTGAGTGGATATAATGCGTTCGTGATTTGGTGTGAGATAAACAAAGACTGGAATAGGGGAAAACTCAGCCGAACAAGGCTTTTCCTGGAGGAGCTTGGCAATGCACTGGTCCGGCCTCAAATTGAGAGAAGACAGAGCCTTCCAAGAGCATCACCAGTTGCTGCAGCTATTGTGAGGGACATACAGAGAGAGAAAAACACCCCAACTCCTCCAGTGGCACAAACTGCAGGCAAGAAACGTGGCAGGTGTCAGGTCTGTCCCACCTGAAACGACTGCAAGACCAGCATGACCTGTTCAAAATGCGAAAAGTATGTCTGCAAGGAGCATGCACACACACTCTGCACATCCTGTGTACAGTAGTGCAGACTAAAAGCTTGGCTACTGTGGCATGAACTGTTCCACGTTTATCTACTGACATTATCACACTGTTCAAAATGGGTGGATTTTCATGTTGTTTCTCTCTAAAAACTGTTCCATGTTCTAACTACTACGTGACATGTTCTCATTATCCATTTTCTGTCACACAAATGAAAAAGAAAAAAAAAAAACAACCAAAAAAATCATAAAAAAACAAAAACAAAGAAAAAAACTCTATAACTCTGCCACTGCTGGTCCCAAGCCCGGATAACAAAAGAGGAGGGGTGAGTAAGAAACTACAGTAACTAGCAACAAATATATTACAACAAAATAGATAAAAATAAGTAAATAAATATGTTTATGAGAGGAAAGGGGGAGTCACCAACATTAATCAATATGGTTCATTTGGTGAGAGTCATGAATGTGCTCGAAATCTGTAAATTTGAGAAGATTTGCATAAAAAAATCAAAATAAACTAATTTTCATTTAAAGGTTTGGCCTGATGGTGGCGCTAGAGGGAAGGTCAACTCACTGATTTTCAAGGGGTTATTTATGTATTCAACAAATAAACAAAGTGCCTGTCACAAAAACTTGGTCAACAATATTCTGTAAATCATTTTCTGGAGGTAAATATCCCTGGGGTCAAATTGACCCCAAGGACCAAATTTGTTACTATATTTGAGGACGATAGGAGGGTTAAATTACAGCCAAACCTATTTAAACAGTAACAGATAAAAAACCTTTAGATAAATCAAACATTACCGCCACATATTTGACTCAATAACCATTAAAACAACTATTTTCATTCATTTCAGACGGAACTTTTCACATACTTGGATTATATTAAACTGCACTTCCAATTTTCACCACTGTTCGGCGCCAAGTACCATTTCCTCTGAGCACGGAGCAGACGGCCTACTTGGACTCACAATGAATCCTGGGAAAACCAAGGACAGATAGGATACACTGTATGGAGTCAGAAAGGGCTCAAAATGTTTGTAAACTCATAAATCTTAGAGTTTTAAATTACTTTTTCAGTTTCAGGATTTTTTTTTACACTTTCAAATCTGTTTTTTTTTTTTCACCTTCATATTTTGACCCCAATCTGACGGGAGTATGCAGGGAAATGTGATGACAGCTTGCAGCAGCGCTGGAGACACAATCTTGAGCAAGTAGTTGGAGTTTCCACAGTCCACAAATGCAACATGGAAAGGGAAATTTGATCACTGCTGCACTTTAGGAAATTGATATTTTCATTTCACTGCTAAGCTTCTGCTCATTTACTGTCTGAAATCTGTAAGAAAACAAAATTCCGTTTTGTATAAAAAATGACAATAAAAGTTGTCAGCGGCAAGCTGTCAATCACGCTTCCCCGCCCACTCCTGTCAGACTGGGGTCAAAATCGGAAGGTGACAACAACTGATTTGAAAGTATTTTAAAAAATCCTGAAACTGAAAAAGAAATTTGAAACAAAAAAAAAAAAAAGAAACTGAAAGACATGGATTTGAATCGGAAAATCGAAAACTGCAATAAAGAAAAGAAATTTTAAAAAGTTTAATTAAAGCACTAAACTGAATTTGGAAAATTTGACATTAGATGTCAACTTCTATTTTTTCAGTTTTAACTAAGATTTAGAAGTTTACAAAAATTTTGACCCCTTTCTGACCCCATAACACCAGACCCGTACTTCAAATCGGGAAAAAAGAAGGCCGCATTTATAGGCCGCAGAACGAGGACTCCTCAAATTTGAACAGACCTCGGCGTCGCACTATGACGTTATCGTCCTTCGGAGGACGCAGCCCCTGAATTCGAATTCAATCTCAGTATGTTTTAAGGTAGGACTGCTCATCAAACATCACTTTCCACCTGGCAGGTGGCATGCTGCTGGTGATGACTGGCATCGCAACGGGCCTATCAGAGGGCAGACAACAGATTGACCACGCTGTGATTGGTGGAGCCGCCTTGTGCAAGTTCAAGGCCATGATGACGGCTCAGGGTGTGACCAATGAGACCGCCCGGAGGCTGTGCTCCGCCGACACAGATTACTTCAGCATCCTGAGAAAATCACAGCATCAGCTGGAACTGGAGACTCCTGCAGATGGTAAAACACGATGAGCACTGATCACAGGATTACACAAAAATACATAAATACATTAGAACCTCAGCATTTCCAAAAGGTCCCTGAACCTGTAAACGGGATGGGAGGAGTAGCAGCAAAACTAATTTCCTCACTAATTCCATAATATGTGTGGCCACTGACTTTATGCCTCAGCTTTTGTCTTGATCCCTTCTTCCAGGAGTTGTTGTTGGTGTGGATGGTTTGGTTTTGGCTCAGGTTCTTCATAAACTGGGGGCGGGGCGATCCAGAGCAGGGGAGCCTGTCAATCACAGCATAGGGGCGGAGCTTCTGGTGTCCCCTGGTCAGAGAGTACTGAAAGGTGAGACACTGATTGAAGTCCACAAACTGTTTATTGCCTCATTAATTTGTTTTCCTTTTTTTTTTTAGGTGCATCCTGGTTGCGGCTTCATTACGAGGATCCGGCTCCAAGTCCAGATCAGATCAGACTGCTACAGGAAGCGCTGACTGTGGATGAAAATGACATAGAAGCAGGACAAAGACATCCTTTAGTAGCAGAAGTGCTAATGCCTCACTGAAACTAGATCCAGCTTTATTTGTTGTTTTCTGATCCGGAAATGATTTTAACTACCTTTACAAAACTGTAATATTGTGTCAGAATATATTGATGCATTGAAGTTTACAACAAAAACAGCTGTAGAAGCCATTATGTATAAGCTCTATAAAAGAGGGAAATGATGTGTGTATGGGCGTGTGTTTCACCAGAAAGGGCAAATCGGTTTGACCGCATGGCGGGGAAACGCTGTCAACTCACAGCTGGCTGTTGTATCATTTTTTTTTGTTTTGTAAGCAGCAAGAGTGGGAATAAATCAGCTTTTTAAACAGCAAGAACAGCGTCTGGACATTTCCTATTCACACCATCTAACCCCGGCAAAGCGCGTCAACCATAAGATTCCGGTTTAAAAACATTCCAGTGGCTTTAAGCGTCGGCTTAGCCCCTACAAGAGCATTTCAACAACCTTCAGATATTAATTTAACAAAAATCTTTATTGTACAAATAATATAAGAAATTAAGGATCTTATAACAGAGGTCTTCATAAATTAATTTCACTTATTAAAAAAATGTTTTAAGCAGGGGTGGATTTAGGAAATTTGGGGCTCTGGCAAAGGCTCTCATGGGGCCCTCTGAATTGAAAAGACATCACATAAAGCCGGGCTCCACTGTACGATTATTTGCCATTTTTGGCCGACTTTCCAGTAGTGCAAGAATTTTTCGTTTGGGCCGACTTTCAGCCTGATGGTGCAACGAGTAGTGTACAGGGGGTAAGGAGGGGCAATCACCTCGCGATCAGGAATCGTGAGGTCGGGAAAAAATCAAACATGTTTGAAATTCAGTAGGCCGTCGTGGGCAAATCGCTCAGTGCACAAACAAGGATTCTTCTTCTTCTTCCTCTCAGATGAAAACACAGAAGCATGGCAGGGGGTGTGAGTGAAATGTACTTCTTTCTGTAAAACTGACAGGCCTTAGTAGCCGTGTTTGCTCAGCCATGTCTCTGTTCAAATAGCACAGCTGACATTTCATGCTTTCTCAAAAGGAATGAAAGATTTTTCCAATCACTACTTAACTGATTGCTCCTTCCTGTGTTTCCAAAAAGGCGACGGCAAAAGTAAATAACCCAGTCCTTCTTTTCACTGTAGACAAGCCATGATCTGCTTATCTGTTCTCCATTTTTTATTAGTATGACATAAGAGCTGCATGAATCATGACAGCAGACAAGATAGAGGAGAGCAGGAGGCGGGGTTATGAATCTACTTGCTCTGGAGAGCAGAGTTCGCTGGTTTTAGATGTTATCACCAAACAGAGCATTAGGGAAATGGTTTTTATCAAAAACATAATTAATGAGCACAAATAAGTAATAGTTACATTAACCATACATGTAAAAGGAGTTTTATGGGTCCCCAGGAATGTGGGGCCCAAGGCAACTGCCTAGTTTTGCCTAATGGTAAATCCCCTCTGATTTTCATGGACCCCTCGAAGAGGCTGTTCTTTCAATACGTTTAGAATACTGTATTTTTTGGTGTCTGGCGCCCTCTGCTGGACATTTAGAAAGTACACATCAGGTAGAGAAACGAACAAATTAGTTTGAATTCCCTTTCTGATACACTGATCTGTGGTATTATTCAACAAAAATTATTTGTAAAAACAATAAAAAAAACAAAGGGTGTTATACAGGAAAATAGGTATTTTATTCCAAAATCATTTGTCTATGAAGAAGGAATGTTTTTCAGTGAGTTTATCGATCGCATTAATTTCATATATGCAACATTTAAGGAACCGTTCTCCTTTGTTTTTTCCTCACTGCGACACAATATACCTTTTCTCTACCAGTGGGATTTGTACATTTTTCTAAGGTGCTTCCATGCTTTAATTTGGAAAAAAAACAAAAGATTAAATCCTTTAAATGGTTTTGATGAAATAACTGATGTTACTTATATTTTTAAAAATAGATGGATTGGATCAATACAATTTGTTACAATTCAAAATATAGTTATGGAATTAATTTCTACATAAACATCATTTTTGTCATTGTTTAGCATGTGGAATAAAACAAAAAAAACAAAAAAAAAACAACTAGATCTTCACTTTAAAAAAATGAAGAACAAAGTGTGTTTCTAAGAGACAAGTTATGATTTTTTGTTGTAATTTTTCATCTGTATTTCATGGTTGTCGGTTCATTATTGTAACAAATTAACTTCTATCTGGCTTGTTTATGTTTTGACTCTTTTCAATGACTTCAGAGCTCAACAAGCTATTCAAGAAGGTTTATCAGGGACCCTAATTGTTTGTTACAAAATTGACCCTTTTTTTAATGCGAAAAATGGGTCTGGAATTGCTTTATTTTCTTTGGTTAGAAATTTGCAAATATCATCTCAGCCTCTAAGGCCACTGTGGAAACCAGTTCTTTCTAAATCTTAGACCATTAAACTCATCTATCAATTTCATATCCTGGACTAATTGAAGCATTAATGCAGTTTTCTCTTTGTCTTTATTTGGAGTGTATAAGCAGCCCTAGTTCTTCAACCGTCTGTTGCAGACCCAGATCCAATTCAGCTCAACAAGGATCTAGATTATTCTAAAGACAAGTAATAAACTGAACCTTTGATCATTTCTGAATTGCAGTACATTAAGCCAGATTAATAGATCAGAATATTCATCCTTCAGTTAAAGTAGGACACAGTGTGGACATTTTTATTCATATTCTACCACTTCCATAATTTCTATGAAGTTTATTTCTTCTGTTCAACTAATTATTAGTCTATTTTTGGCTCTCATTTAAGCACATTCTTTTTCCATGTTAGTATTATATATTTTTCTTAATTACTGACATTTAATCTCATGTATCTGAAAGACAAAAGTGATTTTACAATTTGTCTTAGTTTCCGATCTTCAGGTTTATGTGTCTTTAAACAGCTGCTAACGTGTTTGTAAAACCAGAGCAGATCATCAAAGAAGTCATTTGCGTTTGTAATCCACCAGAATATGCTGGATTTTTATATTTTGTTTTCCTTTATCAATGTGTAGATCATATTCTAATGACCAAACTGTAAAAAAAATGTACGATTCCAAAGAGATTTTCCAAATCTGGATCTTATCTGCTGTGTCAGGTTTAATCAATGATGATTATAAAATTGTGTGCTTATGAAACATTTTTGCAGTCAGGAGACCATCCTTCCTCATGATTCTGGTGGAGCATCCTGTCTGTATGAACTGATCAATTGTTATGTATGAACAAATACTGTTTTGTAATCATGTGCTATGCTCTGTTAATAAAAGACGGCTGCAGAAGGGCATTCGGAGAAGGAAAGCTTGAAGTTGGGTTGGGCTTTTCCTTCCGCTCTTGCAGGAGCTGCTTGAACCTCTTTTGTGCGCAGAGTCAATTTCTATTTATTTGCAAAGTTATTCTTCCTGAATCCAACATGCTGCTGCACTTTGTACTTCTTTCATTACTCTTATACGTCAAAATGATACAGAAAATATCTACAGCAACTGCTGAGGATGGTGAGAGGTTTGGGCCAAATGTAAACATATTTGGACCATCAAAATGAACATTAGTAAAGTATTAATAAAGAAAAAAAACATCAGCTGGAGGGGAGAAGATCTTTATAGTTAAACCAAATCTAAAAACAATGAATGAACTTACTAATTGTGGCATGTTTATAAAAAACAGAGTATCAAAGAAGCCTGCAGAGACATGGTGGTATGTGTGCGTTAGTGCAGCCTTACAGCCTCTTTCACAATGCAAGGAGAAAAGGTAATCTGCTTATTTCAACAGGCGGAGCCAAATCGGTTTGTCGATCACCTGCAGCACGCCTCCTTATTGCATAAAAAAATATATATATAATAATAATAATAAAAAGCACCTATTATTTAGAAACTTTGGAGATCAGGCCCTAAGCACCAAAAGCGTTTTAGATACTTTTATTTTTTGTCATAACAATTGAAAGTTGTTCTTATTTTATAAAGCGGATCCTTGTTATCGTAGAAATAAAAACCTAAGATGTTCAAATTAAACACAAGAAATCAAAGTTTATTCAAAATTTCTCCTGCTGAACTGCAGGAAAGCAAATCCAACATTTAACAAATCATTTATATAACCCACAAACATCAGATGAAGACGGCGACTCTGCTGAAAAAAGGTCAGACTTTCCCCTCTGATCGCACAGAAACATAACAAACCAACACAACGGAGTCCTGCCATTGTTGGTTGCCGTGGCAACGGTGGCCACAGCAGAACATGTCCTAAAAGGTCAGTGGACGACAGAGTTGAGCGGCTCGGCTCTGATGTTTCCCAGATCCAGCGTGGAGTCCGTCTCCTCGTCGATCTCTCCGATTACGGCACTGAAGCACAAACAAGACGCAAAGAAACCGAGTTACCCAGGGAGAACCGCAGGGTCCAGAGCTCGGACCACTTCAGTACATATACCGTATTTTCACGACCATAAGGTGCACCGTACTATGAGGCGCAGTCTCAGTTATGTGTGCCATTTCTGTATTTAACACACACATAAGGCGCACCGGACTATAGGGCGCGTTTTTTATATACAGGTACATGTCCTCTACTGTGTATTTAAAAATAGAGCGGGAGCAAAACTGAGTATGATTGTGCTTTATTCATGTATTTATTACAAAGTATTAATCAAACCTGGGAGCTGGCCATGAGACAGACACATCGCAGATGACAGAGCGCTGTGATCACTCCTAAATTAACTTAAAATCCTGAAACCTGGCGACGGAATATGTTCGCTTTTATTACCGGTATCCTGATGCCTGCAGTTAAAATTATTGAGATGAAAAACACCAGCCAGCCGCCGCGGTGAACCCGGAGGCTGCCCGGCCTAGAGGCTGCTGTTGAAGGGATTTCTACTGTCGGCGCACCGCTGGTATGTGGGGGTCTGAGCGCCTCCAACTGAAATAGATAATCTGGATGAACTGACTGCAATTATTAAGTTTTCAGGTGGACTTTCTCACTTTAAAACATATTAAAACTACTTTATTCCCACTGATCACAGCAAATATAGCTGCAAGATTAGATTATTTAGATGAAAAACACCTGCCAGCCGCCGCGGTGAAACCAGAGGCGACGCGAACCAGAGGCTGCTGATGAATTAAGTTTTCAGGTAAAAAAAATAGAGCGCGAGCAAAACTGAGTATGATTGTGCTTTATTCAAGTATTTATTACAAAGTATTAATCAAACCCATCAAAGTCATCATCCTCTGTTTCTGAATTAAACAGTTGCGCTAAATAAGACATGCCAGTTTCCCCTTCTTCGCTGTCAGAGTCACTTTCCGTGCCGGGCGGCTCCTCAGAAATAATGCCGGCTTTTGCGAAAGCTGAACAACAGAGCCAGCAGACACGTTAGTCCAAGCATCTACAATCCATCCGCAAACGGTGGCGTAACTTGCCCGGCGCTGCCTTCCACTTTTCGTGAAACTGTGGTCTCCGTCTGTCATCCATCGCTCCCACGCCGCTCGCAGCCTTACTTTGAACGGCCGGTTCACACCGATGTCGAGCGGTTGAAGTTCCTTTGTCAGACCTCCCGGGATAACGGCAAACACAGCATTTATTTGTTTCACCATGTTTTTCACATCGACTGTGAGATGGGAACGCATGGAGTCACAGATTAACAGCAATGGTGATGCGTGGAAAAAACCACCTGGTCTCCTCACATACACCTGCCTCAGCCACTCTTTCATCATCTCCTCATCCATCCAGCCCTTTTCATTTGCCTTAATATCATGTGTCATCAGAGCGATGTGTCTGTCTCGCTGTCAGCTCCCAGATCAGCTTCTCTGATTGGTTGATGCGGCGCTTCCAGCAGCAAAACTTAAATTTTTCCATCTCGAGCAGCAGCAGCGCGTTGGCGGCACGTCAGATGCTTAAACTTTCCCGACGCGCTGCGCCTGCTGCTCAAAACGCGCTGCAGGACCTTTTGCTGCGCCTATACGTGCGTCAACCATTGACTTTGCATGTAAACACGCTGCTTCTGCTGCACCTGCTGGGTCCGGTCCGATGTCGAGCGGTTGAATAACAGCGAGCACAGCTTAATTTGTTAAACCATGTTTTTCACATCGGCTGTGAGATGGGCAGCATGGAGTCACAGATTAACAGCAATGGTGATGAGTGGAAAAAAAAAACACCTGGTCTCCTTACATTGAGCCACTCTTTCATCATCTCCTCAATGAGGTGGTCTCAAAAGTCGCAGTTACAGCACACAGATAGGGCGCACCGCACCAAAGGGCGCACCGCACATTTTGAGGGGAAAAAAAGACGTTTATGTGCGCCTTATAGTCGTGAAAATACGGTAGGTTAACCCAGTGTTAAACAGAAACACCCTTTATCCCCACATTTTTATTTTTAAGCACACCAGTCCCCCCATCACAACACAATACTGTCACTGCCATACTTCACAGTAGATGACGTTAGCAGCATTGGAAGCTACCCCCTTACTCCTCTAAATGTGATGATGATTATCACGCTCAAACACTCATTTACAGGATAGAAAAATTTATTGTCACAATTCTTAAAACAAAACAAAATCTGTTCAACTGTAATTAAACATCCTTAAAAGATTTTTACAGAATGTCTGTTTTATTGGTTAAAAAATGTAAATCTTTGTATCCAAGTTCTTTAATTGCTTTTGGACTAATGGCTTCTTCATTCCTGCGTGGCTTTACAGGACATGTTGCTACACGACTCTTTCACTGTAGATAATCAGGCTCCATTAACAGCTTCAGATAGTTACTTACAAAATATTTTTGGATAAAATCTATGTGTACTTTTATGTAATATATATAAAAAACTCTAAAGAGATGTAAAATTAACTGGACTGCATCAATAGTTTTTTAGCCATTATACTCATGTTTAAGCTGCATCAAATGTAATAACGTTGAAGATGATTACACTGAGGGGTCATAACAGGGAGCAAATTTGATGAGATAAAAATTACAATATAATGTAAAATATTCTGTCTAAAATCAGCAGGAGTGAATTTATGATCAACTACTTCACATGACTGGGAGCTGATTAATAGAGAGCAGGAAATGCAGGACTCACACATTGTCTCCTCTGACGATGTAGAGCCCCAGCACCACCTGCTCCACCCCCTGAGTGGAGCTGAACACGCGCTCATGACTCTCGTCCAGGATCAGGTTGATGGTCTGATCGAAGCCCTTCAAGGTGCCCTGAAAACAACAACCAAGCAAACGTCATTCTGAGCTGAAAAGGAAAACCAGAAAATCAGTTCTGGACTGAAAGGAATTTTTCTTTTAAGTTGAGGTTAAAACATTTAAATTCAAACACAGCTAAAGGTTTAAGCTAAAAAGAAGACAAAACACAATTTCCAAAGTTTTTAAGCATTTTATCCACAAAGAATCATTTAAACCACTTCTGACGTTTATGAATCAATCAGACAAACTTCGTCTTAACTGCTAATAATCTGTAAATGCAGCTGAGGCGAAGCTGTGTTTGTATTTACTCACCACTATCATCCTGCCGTCTGACGTGACGATGGCCACGGTGCCTGAAGCCACAGCAATTAAAGAAACAACATCCAGCTAAACAGTTTCATTCAGTCACAACAGAGAAATATACAATATTAGCACAGACCAGAATCCAGCTGGTTAAGTTTGATTCTACAGTATTTATTTCTACAGTTGATGAATTTCGATGAAAATTCAGAGTGCGATCCAGACGGGACAAAGTTTTCTTAAGCTGAATGTTGCAAAGGATAAAGTAGCTCTGCTCCTCTGCCAGTCAGCTGGCTGAAAGAAGGCCTTTACACTTCTTTCCTCCTAAGTCCGATTAGGCTGTTTCTATTTCTATAGTCATGTGGTAAAAAAACTATAGAACTATATTTTCCAATTAGTGTTGCACTGATGCCATTTTTTGGCCCAGATACCGATACCATCTGTTTGAAACTGATGTGTATCTATATGAAGAACTGCATACTACTACCATCATGGCTTTGTCAAGCTGCTGCCTACCTTTGTGAAGCAGGAAAAAGACTTATACAAAGTGAATCCAGTAGAACTTTTTATTGCCTACCTGGAATGGGTGACAATAGTTGAATAAACTTTTGGTTCTCAAAGGCCAAAATAGTGCAACATTTGTGAAATTATAACATGAATAATACTAGTGCAACAATACGAAAGTAAAGTTAGTCTCATTGGTCTGGAGCAGACCAATAGCAATAGTTAACAATAGTGAGTGTCAGGAGAGAGAAGGCTGCGTTTAAGTGACGTACGAACATCAAAATTGTATCAGTGCCCTATTTGTTGGAACTTGCTGATGCCTCCATTTGAGTGCTGGAGCAGGGCCCCGCCCAACACTGGTATTGGTGCAACACTATTGCCAATGCGAAAGCAAAGCCATTGTTTACAGTGTGCATGCATGAAAGCTTGACAAATAATAAATATAGTCTTAGTTAGGATTTGAAATTGTCAAATTTGGGGATTTTTTTTCTGGTTGCTATGAGTCAAAATCAAAGAAATTGAGAAAAGTTACAGATATGGTTATAACTACGTACTATTTAAATAGAGACATCCTGATCCTCTGTTTCAACTAATGTGTTTGTACGTTAGATCTTAAGGTAATAATATTAACTAAAGCCTGGAGCGAAGAATCATCTAAGCATTAAGAGACGTTCAGAAATTAGTGTTGTCTTTACAGAACACAAACTATTTTAGGTTCTTTAACTAAATGAGTTTGTCACAAAGACAAAATCTGTTTCTAGTTCTCAACAGAACAAAAAAAAAACACAAAAAAAGTCTAAATATTTCTTTACTCTCAGCAGCCTGATGATAATGTTGTATCTAATTATGGATTTTTTTTTTAATAAAGGCTAAAGACCATCAATCTGAGTTACTGAAATAATCAACATTATAATTAAATTCTGCCAAGTTGAATATGACGTCATTTGAGGGTCAAATAAACAAAAATAAAAAACATCCTCCAAAATAATATGTAGCACTTTAGCATAAAGCTGTGTGTATCTTTTCGTTCTGGATATAGATTACACAATTAAGGATTTATAAACAGGCATTATTTTAATACAAAAACTGATATTTAGGCAAGTTTCCATTTAAATAATATATATATGTGCAGATTATTTATTCATTTAGTTATGGTTCAACAAACAGGAAACGAGTTCTGTATTTGTTTGTTGTAACACCGATTTTTAGATTTCTATTAAATCGAGTTAATCACATATCTAGGTTAGCGTGTTAAACTAGCTGTAAAGTCTCCACTGTGGTTTAACTGGGAGTTAGACTATTAGCGGGCTAAGCTAACTAGCACGTTTCCATTCATTTAAACGGACTTGTTTTAGCAAGTTAGCCAGCTAACAGCAGCAGGATACGGTTGATGTAGCTCTCCAAAGCGGTGGACATCTTTAGCCCGGAGCTCCTTGTTTCTCTTCCCACTAGATAAATTTGTAAAAGAAAGGAAAAAAATCCTTGTTTTTCAAATTCGTCGTTCAAACTCAGCCGCGAGAACCAACAGCAACAAACAGGAGAGAAGTCCTGATTAATCGCTCACCGAGTCGCTCAGGCAGGAGGGAGGATAGCCGAGAGGAGCACATACTTCCGGATGGCACCAAACTTTTAGTAGCATTACCGCCACTTACTTGTATGGAATGTGGTTCGTGATGGACTAATATATATATATATATATATATATATATATATATATATATATATATGGGATGTCAAGTGTACCAACTGAGAAGCATTTTATTTTCATTATTTATAGTTTTCATCTTTCTTTTATATTGTTGTAATTTTAATTTGGTGGACGACATGTTGCTCATCTTATCTTCTGCAGCTCTGCAATAGACAGCCTGTGTCTAATTACCTCCAGTGATTATCTCCACATTAAAGATTTTACATGTTTTCACTTGTATTATTGACCAATTATCTTCAGTTATACGCTTTGAATCTATCAGGTTTGACGGCCTACCTGCCATCACCCCAAACTTTAGTTCCCGCCACACATTTTCTACTGGATTCCAATGAATTCTGCCTTCAGCTCAGTCATTGAAATTACAAAACAAAACAAAAACAAAATATAAATATATCAGCAGTATAAATCATTATCGGTTTAACTGTACTATATATTAACTGCTCTTTGAAGGAATTAAAAAATAAAAGGTACCTGTTTGACAGTGATGGGTTAATGAGGCATTTGCCAAACTGTATTGATCCTGTCTCACAGAATACTGACACCTGCTGGACATTTAGAGACACTACAGGCAGTTTATTAGACCTGCTAAACTGAATTAATGAAATTACCCAGTAGAATTGTATAATTTAAGTTATTGGAGGTTATATTGTATTATTTTACATGTATTTTAAATTAAAAATATATTTGATATTTTTAGATGCAGCCAATAAATAATGTAAACTTATATAACAGGAACATTTAAGGGAAAATGTGAATGTGGATGCTTGTGGCGTAAGAGTTTCAATCCCATTTTTGAAAAGTACAGTAAAAACAGTAAATAAACTAAGAGTCGATTGAAATTAGCCTTTAATTCAGATAAGTTGAGTGATAACTGAGAGAAAAGGTGTGACACGAGAAAATTAAAATAAAAAAGCAGCAGCTGAAACGCTCCGATTCCTTTTAGGCTGCTCTAAAATTTTTAATAATTTTAATGATAAACAACAAAAGATGAGACATTATTTTAGCAGATGCATAATGTTAACGGATAAATTTTTAAACAAGTTTAGTGCTTCAGTCAGTTAGAAACAACTCCTGTGTCGGTCACATGACCTACTGGAAACAAAACGCACACCGATAGTGTTTTGCACTATGAGCTTGAAGTATTGGTGTTATTGGACCCAGACCCATCACTACTGTCTGATCTCCAGACCTTAAAGTCGTAGGGAAATCATATTTAAATGTCAAATCATTCTGGCTTAAACATGTATATAAATGTAGTCTTTATCAGATGATGTTGTCCCAAAAGTTAGAAAATTTCTATAAAAAAAAAAAGTCCTGTCTTAAAATCTGTATTTTTTTTATCTTCTGCAGGCCAGTTAGTTAAACGTCAGCCTGAACACCTAAATTCGGCCAATCATATATCAACGGTCATCTGTCAATCACATTTTTTTGGTCATAGCATCTTGATTCATAAGTTGCAGCTAATATAGGTGAATACATGAAATAAGAAATAAGAATAATTTCCTTTCCCATTGAGTTCCGTCCCTGTGTTCACGGGGACGGACGTCTGTGTCTTCAGCAGGCGTAGAGCTAACAGAACTGGCAGCGTTGCGAAGCAAGGGACCAAACATGTACGGCTGTAAGCCTTCTACACCAAACCAAGCTTCTGCCGCCCTGGCGTCCTCTTCCACAACATCTTCGTCCCGCTTTCCCTCCTTTAAATAAAAAATGTATGATGGAGGAGACTCATCCACGACCTCCGGCACTAAACTCTCCTCCTCTTGCATGTTTGCACAACCAAACATGCTTGTGAACCTTCCGCCACAACAATCCCATCCCTTGATAAACGACCAATCACATTCACTTTATTCACTCATGTAAAGTCGGGCACCACTCGGGAGAATTTGGAAATGCAACAGTAGGAACAGCCGCTTCTCTATGACTTTAAAGGGCCTAGTCGTGTACGAATAATATTATCACAATACAATACAGACAAAGTGTTGGCCTGTTAATGTTCACTTAGTTCTTTTTGAGCCGGAAAAGAATGTGAATGTCCGTGCAACCTGCAGAAATAAACATCGGCTGTTTCTCAATATGTGTACTTATGCGTTCTCATGTGCTCGTGTACTCGTGAAACGTCATCAGCCCTAGAACTGTTCCAATTCACAAGAACACAAGCCTGAGAACAAAGTCCCCGGATGTTGTTCCCGCTCCTCCCTATTTACCCAGCATGCATCATAGCTGACTTGTCCGTCCGTGAGATTGACAGCTGTCCCAGCATGCACTGCGGCAGCAGCAACTATCAATGGAGTGCTCACAGAGCTCAGAGTGTTAAGTTAAAAGTTATCTTTTCTGTTGTTCAATGAAAGTACGTTTTAAGATAATTTGAGGCGAAAACATTATACTTTAAAGCGTCACTATATGGCCCGTTTACCGATTTAAAAAAAATTTCCAAAGTTGAGAGGACCGCGGCAACCAGCAGACCTCTGAGGTTGTGTCTCAGCTCTATTTCCATCCAGTATTTTTGTGCTATTTTACAATAAATCTTGGATTTTGTCTGCTTTCTTTTCAAACCTCTGCAAGGAAAATGCTGATTTGTGATAATATTTGAGACATGGAGTCCATGGTTCAGTAGGTTTTCATCTTTATTGTTGCTCAGTAGTAGTCCATACAAAGGAGGGGTGGAGTAGTTCAGTGGAGCCCGACAGGACCAGGACAAACACCAGGAACGTCATGCTACCAAAGTATTAAATTTGTACAAAAATACTTTACAACATCCCTGTTCCTTTAAAGAAAAAAAAATACAGTTTGGTTGGTTGGTGAAGCTACATGGAATCTAATCTGACCCACTATTTTAAATGGCAGTGCAGTGCGCACGTGTATATATATGTGTGTGTGTGTGTGTGTCTGTGTGCACATGTTTTGCTGAGGTTAATCACCAGAGTGCAAATCCCTGCAATTTTACACACACATACACACAAATACAAACGCACACTCTAACATATTTACACACTTTTTACATACAAGCGAAAGCACAGTGTGTATGGCTTTGGATCTCACTCGTCAATCCCTCTGAAGCCCCACCCCTCAGCTCTGTGGTTGTTGTCATTGGTCAAGCAGTTTGTGTTGACTGAGCACTAAAATGTTACCACTAGCCAATGGTTTGTTTTAATCTGCCCTGTATCTGGTTGTTAACATTAATACAGAGCATGTACATGTGGTAGCCTCGTTTATTAGCCATGCTTGCATATATTTATACCCTTTCGATTGCACATGGACATTGGGGATAACTTGGCCTCGGTTAGAAAGCGGTTCCTTTAATCCAAGCCTTTTGGATTGCAGATTTGGCAAGTCCTGCCAATCACAACTAAAGGTTTTGAACAAGACTCTTTTAAAGAAATAGATAGATTACCCTGCTAACTTATGGACTGAAGCATGGCAGGTTGAAGGTGGCATCATTGCCCTCCAAGAAAGTCAAACTGATGAAAGTGAAGGATGCTAATGGTGTAATTGATCAATCAGCCAATCTGTAAGCTTGGCACAAATCAAATAAGTTTTCTAACAACACAATGATAGACTAAACCTGTGATGTGGGCCACAGTTAAAAACTAGCGATGTTATCATTCTCACAATGTGCTTTTTAGGGGAGACCCCGAGGCTGATAGTTACTACGGGTGCTTGCTAAAGTCAAGGATACCTTTTATAGAATGAGTCCTCAAATGTTCTGCTCATCATAGGACAGAAATATAATAATTTGCTGCCTTCTATTTATGAACCTTTGCATCTGTTTTACACAAAAGATTTGACAAAGAGTCACGGTGGAGAAGCACCAAGATGTTCCATAAACTTTCAGCTTAACATTAGGAAGTCTAAAGGCCCCTACATGCTCGGGAATACTTCCCTCAGCAGAGGACCGTGTGTAATCAAGGCGTACCCGTGGCAGACTCCACACACCGTCTCGCAGACAGGTCTGTGCAGAGATAAGTTTTGACATCCACGTAGATTAAAGGAATAGGGGCTGATCTTTTATTTAAATTTCTATCTAAATAAGTAGTCCTCCTAATTGTCAATCATTCTGGTGATATGTTTAAGTAAGGCCGTCCTACGTGTTCGTCCTGTTAGCTATCTTTTTCTGCGCATGCGCACTTTTAGGCGGATACAAGTGGTGAGCTACGGTACGGTTTCAGACAGTCATTGAAGCTCACCTTTAGCGAGGAGAACTCTCGGCGACAAGTATTATGGGATATGCTGTCACAGCGACTAATAACAAAGATGGCGCAGGAACCGTGCATTGGAGGAGGAGTTACGTGACCAACGGTGACCATAAGTAGTGATCATCTGTCAAAACGGTCAGTTAACTGAGTTCACTATAAAATCCACAATATAGTCCACAATAAGGTTTTAGATCGGACGTTCGGGCACACTAAGCTTGTCTGAGCTGTAAGAACAGCAACTTTTAAACGGAGCGTGCACGAGGAGAAATATGTTCCCTCTAGGGAGCGGGTACAAGGTTGTGCATGTGCATTTTTTTAGGTGGAGAAGGCGGGTCTAAAAAATCCGTGAAAATCCTCCACAATACCTTTAAGTGGTTTCAAAAAAGAAACAGTTATCGAACAGTTTGGTATGTGACACCAAGCACATAGTTTGACAAGTGGCACCATCTTCTGGACAAAATGGAGTCAAAATTTGAAGAGCATCTTGCATTGACGCCATGATTGATACACTTTGAATATGAAGTCTCGACCGTCATGTGGACAGTGCGTACTCCCTGCAGCTGAAAGGCTAATGTGATATAAATTAAACACAATATAACAGCTGGAAAAGATCCAACAGAGTAAAATATCTCATACTCGGCTGATCACCCAACAGCTCAGTCACTGTATGAAGGAAGGTGACTGGAGAAGGCTTCATTTATCATCTGGAGAAAATGGGCTAAGTGGCCTTTCTTTAAAACTAAAAAAGTGAGCATCAAACTATTAATTTTTATGGCTACAATGAAAACCTCACACCCAACCTAACTCCAACAGCTGTAAAAAGTAACCCTACAAGTCATGCTAATTCTTTTGATAAATAAAAAGAATTTTCCTGGAAAAAAAAAGACTAATATTTAGCTAACTATTGTTAGCCGAATGCCCGGCAGCCATTTTTTTGGGGGTTCTTTTTATTCTTCTTAGAGCCGGGCTTACCCTGTCTGATTTTTTTGCCCTTTTCAGGACGACTTTCTAGTTGTGCGAGAAACTTTTCGATCGGGCCGACTTTCAGCCTGATGGTGCCTTGTGTAGTGTACAAGTGTGTAAGGAAGGGTGATCAGCCTCTCACACCACCTTCTTATCAGGAATCGTGAGGTCGGGAGAGAATCAAACTTGTTTGAAATATAGTCGGCCATCATGGGCAAATCGCTCAGTGCGCAGACACGGATTATTCTTCTTCTTCCTCTCAGATGAAAACACAGAAGCATGGCGGGGGTGCGAGTGAAATGGAGTTCTTTCTGTAAAACTGACAGACCATAGTAGCCTCATTTGCTCAGCCATCTCTTCGTCCAAATACGTTGTCGCCTTTTTTTTTTAGGCCTTTCAGCACAAAAAATTTCACAAATTGCAGAGGCAGCGTTTTTCTCTCTAACGAGCTTCATATTCCTCTTCTACTGGTTTGGCTTCCAAATAGATGAGTCCGAATAGCGCTTTCTCACTGCGGAGCTGAGACCGACGTGGTTTTTAGACGTACGGCGTGAGCAGGTAGATCGCATCAGAGCATCGGGTCGTCGTACACTATGAGCTGTAGGTGCGTGCAATGATTGAAAAAATCGTGCCGTGTATGCCCGGCTTTAAGAAGGCTGAATGTCAGAACAGATTTGATGACAACACATTTCAAAATGAGAAGACGCCTTGACTTTAAGAAGCATCCGCACCATGTGCAGTTCACATGCTAGGTCACAGCATAGCACAGCAGATGTTAGCCCTGTAGTAGCATTGTGTGAGGTCTGTGCTGTCTAGAAATCAGCCATGCTTGCCCTGGGGTTGATTGGAAACCATCTACTAATCAAACATGTTATCAAAGTTGGTAAAACTAGTCCTGACTACCTTTGTGCTCTTTTAGCCCTGTGCTCGATGCTTGCTAACCATACGCCAGTAATGTGCTTAATTCAGATTAGAGAATCCAAGCCAATCAATCAATAATCCACTGCATCGGACCCTCCCAACTCAGGGAGGATTTCTATTTGTTGTTGGTGCTGAGGGAGGGTTCTGATTGGCCAGTTTAAATAGTGAGTTCAGACTGAGAAGAGCAGGAAGATGCTGACATCAAACGTAAACAGTTATATATCATTCGCCCTCAAACACACAGAAAATGCGTTTACTGTCACAGTTTTCCTGATTCCACAGGCTTTTTTTCTCGTGTAACATTATTTCTGTGGTTATGACGTGAAGGTTACTGGGATTTGGATGTGAAAAGCGACGTTGACTGTTTTTTCTTTTTAATCTTCTGTACATCTTTTTAGGTTTGGTTGCCATTTAAACAAACAAACAGAGAACTGACAACAGTCAATCAAAATCACACTTATTGATTAGCATAATAGATCACTGTTACGGGGGCTGGAAAAAGGAGGGGAGAGGGGGCATGCTTGGCCTCTTTTCTGGGAGCCGACTGGCTCTCCTCAACACATAAACTAACCAATCACACACAGGCGGGGAAACTGTTTGTTTTCTGATTGGTTCCAGCCAATCAGTTGATGTGCTGTCGTTTCTCGTCCTGGCTGCTGATTGGTCAAGGGATGGAGAAACGTTGGGGGTTACGCCAAGACAGGAAACTGAGTTAACTGGCCTGTTTGCAACACCCGCACACACTCACACACACACACACACACAGACATACATACACAGTGTGGCCAGTCCAACAGCTGTAAACTGTAGAAAAAGACTCAGTGTCATCATCATCATCGTCGTCGTCGTCATGACTACTCTGCATCGTTCAATCAGCAGCTCATTTATGGCACAGAACTAAAATTTACAGTAAACTCTCTACCTTTGTGTCTGGGTTATTAGGGATGCTCCGATCAGAATCAGCTGATTCTTACTAAAGTCCATATTTCCATTATTTTGCCCCCAAAAAGTGAAACTATATTTAAAGGTTTCTTTGCCAATATGAGAACGAACGATGTTATGGTTTGGTTAATGCTGACCCTGTTGAAAGAAGCTCTTAAAAGTCCAGTTTAAAGGTCTGTTTTTCATGGTTCATCCTTTAAAAACAACTCCTTTCCTTCGAGGTGGTGAAATGTGTTCATTAGCACAATAGAAAAAAACATACATAAATTAGCTTATTAACATATTTTTAGCAAAAGTAGATGTCAGAAAAGTTACAAGACAAACTGAAAATTAATGTTTCCTTTTCGTTTCTATTCAAAATATAAAACTTTGAATTGTGTTTTGTTAAAATAAAGAATCTGCATTTTGCTATTGACCATACGCTTACCTAACTGCTCCTCATCAACCCAAAAACTGGAGTAAAAGTGCTGCTGCATCCTGATTTTATTATATATATATATATATATATATATATATATATATATATATATATATATATATATATATATAGAGAGAGAGAGAGAGAGAAACTTTTTGAGGTCTTTTGACAGTCCTGTCTGAATGCTGATTGATGCTGCATTCTCAGGGTGTAAACCAATCCTTTTGGGTCCAGGTTCTCTGTAGTTTATGAAACTACAGAGAACCTCCTTATAAAAGGGGTAAAAATGAGCTCCATTACATTTTTTTAATACCAGATTCTGACTCCTTTGGGTTTATCTCACAGCGAATGCTCATCAGAATGTTAAACAGTGTCTAAAAGGTCACATTCATCAAGGTTTAGGTTATTTTGAAGAGCCGCATCATCATAATGCTTCAAGCTAAAGTTCAGGCTAGAAGCAGTGATATATTCCTATTTAAATCAGTGATTCCAGCCTGTGGATCATTAAAGCTGAGGCTGAAATAATCAAAGTGCTGATGTTTATAGATTAATAACAGAATGAAACTTTCTACTGATCCTCTTTACTTCAGGTTGTGTTTAAGAGAAAAATCAGACCTAGACACTCGGATTGGAGCATCCCTAGTTTCCATGGGAATCTTTCCATCTATTGTTGGGTTCTGGGTTCAGAACGTGAACCCTGTACTGGTGTGCTGCTGTCATACTGGAACCAGAAGCCATGAAGTACTGACCACATCTCTGCTTGGGTATCCACGAAAACCACAGCTAGAACCAGATTGTTAATCGTGGCTAAGGCTTGGGATAAAAACGCATCGATGGACCAGTAAGACCAGTACCTGAGGCTCTGTGAAGAACCAGAATCCAGGTAAGACCACTGGTCCAGGTTCTGGCTTTGATGTGATTCTTCCACCATCAATACCAGAACTAGCATCTATTTCCATGGAGTAGCTGTAGCTGCAGCGGGACATCAGGTCCCAGAGCTGAGCTTCTCCAAACAAGAACCACTGTCCAGGATAGTAGAACCATCAGATGTGGTGCTGGTTTTAGTGGAACCTCAGAACTTTGTTCTGTGTCCGTGGCTTCAGCAGAACTTCTGGCTATGGCCTTAGCAAAACCATTTATACCAGTAGCTCCAGCTGTGATTCCAGTTGTTGTAAATTCAGCTCCAGTTGACCGGTTATCTAGAACTGGTCAGGTTGAAGGTGTTGGAGGGTTTTCCAGTCCAGTTGTGTGCTTTTAGGCTGCTTCAGCAGTTCCAAGGGTCAAACTAAAGTGGTCAAAGGCCGACGTTCATCCGGAGGGTGTGTGTAGCACCATGAGAAGTCCACTTTGACCCAGTTTAACCAGTTTGATGTCAACAATCCTTTACTGGCTTCCCCGCTGACCCAGCCGGTCCGTTCTGGTCATAAGCGGCTGATTCCAGATTGATCCAGTTCTAGTCTGCTATAAGGAGCTATTGGTGACCTGCCCAACCCCCAACACGTCTCCAGGCTGGTTCCACTTGATGGGACCACAGTCTTCTGCGTGTTCGGCAGACACCTCTGAGGGTCCCACCTCGCTGCTGATTGGCTGAGGGGAGTGCCTGCTGTTGGTGAGGCCGTCATTGTGGTTGGCCAGCGGGGCGGAGTTGGAGGGGTTTCGGCTGATGACCAGTTCCAACCGGTCTGGAGATTCAGCGATGAGCGGAACGACGAGGCAGCAATCGAAGTCTCTGGTCCGGACGTGGTTGATCTAAGAGGACATGGTGGTGAAAACCAGGCTATCAGGATGGGGAACAGTTAGACAATCACTGCCGTGTAGAAGTATTTGCCCCCTTACAGATTTCTTCTGTTCAGGGTTTAGTTTTCACACCTGAATGTTTCAGTTATTCATCCAAACCAACCTGGTGTTTCATGAAAATAAGTAAGGATAATTGCCTTTTCAAATGAAGCCAGGAAGGTATGGATTATTTCTCCTAACAAATAATTGAATTTAGTTCATTTATATAGCGTCAATTTACAACACATGGCACCTCAAGGCACTTTACAGTTCACCATTTAAAGTTTTCTCCCTAAGGGAAACCAGTTTATTGCATCGACTAATTGACTCGAAGGCAATCCCTCAGACTAAGCATGCTTGTAGCGACAGTGGAGAGGAAAAGCTCCCTTTTAACAGGAAGAAACTTCCAGCAGAGCGGTAACATAAGATCATTAAAATCTGAAACCTTAGAGGCTTTCTAGCGGTAAAACGATTGGAGATTTCCCAAAGGTTCTGTCTGCGGTTCTGTACCTGTAGTATTCGGTCATAGGCACGGAGGCCGCCCCGCTCCGCCGGGCCACCCGGTCGAATGTTGTTTACATAAACTCCACGATCCAACAGCCCGTCAGAAACACTGAATCCAAAGTCCTCCAGTTCTGAGGCCTTCTCCAAAGTGAGCTGCAAATGAAATCAACACAGGGTTAAAACTCACCGCAGTCTCAGTGGACTGCGGCACCATCAAGGGGATATTAGTCACCTTATGGAGTTCTACAGGGTTCTGGTTTAGGATGTCGTTCACTTCTTGCCTCATCTTTTTCATGGCAAAGGCTCTGCGCTGGGGGTCGGAGGGTAAGGTGTTGGAGCGAGGGTTGACCTAAGGAAACCAAGAAAACATTGAAGAAAAAAGGAGAGACAAAGATACTATGATCAAAAAAACTCTCCAGGTACCAGTGTTGTTCTCGTCAAGAATGACGATTAAGTAACCATTTCATTGAAGCTCCTTTTTTTCCACGACGATAACGAACACTGACGAGCTAAACATGGATCTTTGATGACTAAAACATGAGTAGTCATAGGTTTCGAGTTTTCGTCAACAAGACAAGACTAAATAAAAAATAGCAGGTCGTTGGTCAGATGTTTCAAATGCATCATTGAGCTGTAATCAGCAAAGCAATATCAGCCGTGCTGCTGCGTTCTGTTTGAACACGCAGCCCACCTGCCGCAGCGTAGTACATGCTGCAGGAGCACAGATGGATGGCGGTGGCGGCAGGGTCTGAGAACCACGGGTACTGCGCGCTCAACGCTGACAAATTCTGCTCCGATCTTCCCTCCAAAAATGCGTCTTTGTGTGTGGAGCTGAGTCTGTGCTTCTCGCTCCACTCTAGTGGTTCACTCTCAGCAGCATGGCTCTTCCTGCTCTCGCTACTTAATAAACTATGTGGCTGATCATCCTCTCCCATGTATAAAAAATCCCTTTGTCTAACTATCAAGATTTTATTTCGTAATTTCTACCAAAAGGAAACCCTAAATTATATTGAAATAAAACATTTAATTGAATTTATTGTTGGATAAAGAACCAGGTGAAAAGGTACATAGATCTTTGAATATTTCTCTCTCATTGTTCTCGTTTCTATCTATTTAAATATGATGTAAATGTTTCTGTGTATTGTCATTAAAAGGTTTTTTGTTTCTTTCAAATATGTCAACATTTTAGTTAGAATATTCATTGAATTTAGGTCTGGATTGCCATGGCATTACAAGGCAGTTAATGTTGTTCTCTCTTTATTTTTTTTAAATATCAAAGCCCTTTAAATTTAAATCTACTTTGACCCCTGAGCAGCAGAAACCAAGGGGTAAATTGTCAGAAATAAAGCCAAACTTGCCAAAGTAGAAAGAAGAATGTTTTTGTTATTTGCTTTTTTGGAGCAATGAAGACTTTATAGATCTTTGTGTAAAGCATAATTCATAGCAGATCAGGAGGTGCTTTACTTCGGAAACCTTTTGTGTTTAAAACCATTCCTTTATTGTATGTTTTGTCATCCTGTCTGTCTGCTATATTCACCAATATGATGTGTTGAACTAGATCTGCTATTTTCACAACTTTTGTGAGACACTTTTTTATAAAGTAGAGCATTAATTAATAAAAATGTGTATTTGAATTCTATAAATCAAAGTTTTCTGCCAGCAGCAATGAATAACTGCACGGCAGCATTCTATACCCAGCTATTGTAGCATCTAGGCTAGAGCTGCCAGTCTGGTAAAGAATCAGGTTGTTACTTGAAACTGTAAAGGTTCACTTTTTTTTTTGTAACATAAAACTTACTAAAACCTTTTTAAGTTTTAGCTGACTAAAACCGACTAAAACTACCACATGTCGTAATGACTAAAATGTGATTAAGACTAGTAATAGTTTTCGTCCTGAAGACTAAGACTAAATCTAAGATGGCTGTCTTAAACAACACGGCCGGGTACCTGGGGTTTGGAACTATTTCGCTCCTGGAAGCTTGACTGACGACCAAGGGTGCTGCGCAGAGGGGTGGGGTCATGGTTCAGACTGAGCGTGGAACCGGACATGATGGTGGCCTGGAGCCAAGGGGAGAAAACCAGCAGATTTTAGTAACATTAAAACCAATGAGAGACACATCAAATGTCTTGTTAGAGGATGCTATACCTTTATTAGAACAATGACTTTTAGTTTCTAACATTAGATATGATGAACAACCAGATGCAGAAACACAAAGATCAACATTTTAACCTCTGCTGGAATTGACTTCTGTTATGTTCACTGAAATAGTTAGCTGTCATCTGCATAGAGGCTGATTAAACCGGCATCCAACGCCCACTTTAAAATCATTTCCAGGTGGGATCAAGGCGTCTTCTTCTGTCTCCATGGGATTAGAGGAAGGATTGATGTGGTGAGGAGGGTAAAGGATAACCACCCTGTTATCTCTGTGACTAACCAGGCAGGGGAGTCATAGGCCCCCCATCGGGTGAAGCTAGCTGTGACAACATACGGATCGACTAGTCAGCCAGGAGGACTTGGATCACTTCTGAAGAGGATTCATAAGGTTTGTTTTCATCCCTTGAAATAAAATTTCTGTTGAAACTAAAAGCATCTATAGTTGGCTTTGCTAACCGTTAGTATCATAACATTTGTTGGCTAATTAAAAACTGCACCACACACTATCCAGATGATCTAATCCTCAATACTAATTAATCCAAGGGGCAAAATTCTTCCTACTTTAAGGGTTCAACTGGTAAAAGTTAACAAAGCTCAGAAAGATTTGACTGCAATATCAAAATTATCGAAACAGACCAGGTGATGGATCAGGTTTATCTGAGGGAGAAAACCTCAGAGAAGAGATGCCACCTGGTGGCAGGACGTGGAAGCTGTCACCAGCTTTTTTCCAGCTTTTTATTGTCATTATACTGTCACAAGTACAGTACAACAAAATCCATTCCCTGCATTTAACCCATTCCCTTGGGGAGCAGTGGGCTGGCATTGTGCGGCGCCCGGGGAGATGTGTGGGGGTTAAGGGTCTTGCTCAAAGACCCAGAGTGGCAGTCTGTGGGAGTGGAGCTCGAACCCAGAACCTCAGGATTCCAGGCTCTATGCCCTAAACACTAGGCCACCATTCCCCATCTTCTGCTGGGCACTATGAATCCTTCCAAAAAACGAAAATTAAAAACAATCCACTGGACTTTGTTTCCAAGTTTGAAGACGTTTCACTTCCCATCCAGGAAGCTTTTTCAGTTCAAAATGTCAGGAATAGCACTGAGTTTGAGGTTTTATACAGTAGCTAAACAAAGCCCTGCTTTTGTTTTGAAAACATGCAAATTGAAACGGACCAATGGGTCCACCCCTTTGGAATGGGGCTGTTTGGCTTCTTTTGTTATCCTGCAATGCCCCATATCCGTCTAAGTGTCTGAAATGGGGTCGTTAAAGGGAATTGTTGGCCTGGCTGAATAGACGAGGTCCTGTAAAGGGGGTGGGGCTGCGATGACAGCGGGAAGGGATTAGCTCAATTGCTGCATTGTAGGTTTTTGAAAGCTCAAACCTGAGTCCACCCCCTCTGTTTAAAGTTTTCTTTTTCTTTCTGTCGGGTATTGGGAATTACAGGCTAACAAAAGAAGCCAAACGACCCCCATTCCAAAGGCGTGGACCCCTTTATCCTTTTTTTTATTTGCATGTTTTTAAAACTAAAAAAAAATGTTTCTATGGGCTACTTTATATAACCTTGAACTCAACGCTGTTACTGACATTTTGAATTGAAAAAGCTTCTTGGATCGGAAGTGAAACCTCTTCAAGCTTGGAAACAAAGTCCAGTGGATTGTTTTTAATTTTCTTTTTTTGGATTGACTATGACTTGGATGACTAAGAATCTTCACCAGCTTATGGTCCTATGGATCAGTGGTATACATGAAGATATAAGAAAAGAACAGAGGGAAGTCTGGGCATCATTGCTGAGGCTGCTGCCATTACGGATTCCTCCTCATATCAGGAAATTGGCCAATATCTGACCCTAAAATCCAAACCAAAGAAGCTTTTCCAGAGGAATAAAACCATTTTGAGATTGCACAACTCAGTTAAACTGTTTTTTTTTTTGTGTGTGTTGAGCTTATGTGGTTTATTTTAGTTTTCTTCACTGCAAACAGCTGCTAGTTTCCTTCTGCTCTGAGAAGATGAATGGATTTAGTGGAACTTTAGGCAACAGAGTTTCAGCTGCTGCTATAGCCATGTTATAAACACAGTGCAATGCTAGCATCAGCGATGTTTGCATCTGTATAGCTTGGGACACCAGCAGAGAACAGCTTCGGATTTATTTCTGCAACCTGCTGACAGATGCTGGGGTTTCATGCAGGCTCTGTCTGATTGCTTATGTTTTCCCAGCCTCTTAATTTCTCATATATCTTTAAATATACCGCTTTGCCACAGTCACACATTATGTTTTCTCTCCAAGCTTCCTCTCATCACCCAACGTATGAAAATCAAGGACTCACACATGCACATCTAGCAAAAACAAACTCCCCGTCAGGCCTGGTGCAAGCCAACCCAGCATGCCGCAATCAAACCGCCATGCCTGGTGCAACAAAGACGTAATCACTGCGATATGTAACCCATTTAAAACCCGTTAAAACCAGTCCGGCGGCAGTAAAAGGCCAGTTAGGTAGATGGACGAGGACAGGGCGGTTAGCAGAGGAGTGGAAGGAAGGATACCAGAGTGAGGAGGTGCGTCTCCTTTCCAGAATCCTGGAAGAGAAGCAGCCGTTTCTTTCTTTAACTGACTGATTTTCAAAGATGTAGACATGTAAATCATTTAGGTGAAGTTACTAAAAATAAAATTATAACCATCATTCAGGTTCTATTAAGAGTTCGAGATACACATGAATGAATTAAAATGAATTAAGGCTTAAACAGAAGCATATGATCAGCAATATCTCACCAAATAAGTGGCTTGGTAGCAGAAATTTCTTAGTTTTGACTGATTTAGCTGAATTTATGGGAACAAACTGTGTCTTTGTAATGGGATGCTGGTTTCACCACCTAAAAACCTAATTTAAAAAGATTATTTACTGTGTTGACTGTTTTTTGTGCTAAAAACATCTGTGGAGCCTTTTCCCTCTAAACAACTTACAGGTGAGAATCTGAGCAAATTAATGTGTGAGGGCTGGAGGAAAAAAAAGAAAAGCATCAGAAAGAGGAAGAACTAGAGAGAGAGCGTTCGTCTGCGTCTGTTCAGAGTCAGAAGAATCTGTGAAAAACCAGGAATCTTGTTTTCTGCTTAAGCATCAGCAACCTGAAGTCCTGAATGGTTTTAGTTAGAGGTCGACAAAAAGAGTGATGTTCAGATTAGGAGAACTGGTGAATCTGTCCAGCATGTGAAAGTGTTCAGGCCGGTGGAGGCTGGCCAATAGAGGGCGCTAGGGCACCGCCCCGTCCAACCAATGACCCTGATTAAGGTTCTTAAGAATAATATATTCTTTTTTAATTTAATTTTAAATTAAAATTCAAAATATTTTGAAATATATATTTTTTAGATGTGCAAGATAAATATTTAATCTCTAATGACTAGTAAAGCGTCATTCCATTTTTAGTCCAATTGGTGACGTATTTCTACCCTAGGGAGCAAAAATCTTTGCCCATTGACTCTCGTTAAAAGTCGTACATTTGCAGCAGCTCCTCTGCAATAAAAAGGTCGAGTCATGGGAGTTGGAGACGCATTGTAGAGAGAGACAGAAATGCTGCAAGAAATGTCTTTTTCCAGGACCTGGTTTAGCAAGAAGGCTTGGATAACTGCATATAGCGAGGCTAAAGCGTTATCCTGCTTTCCCTGCCTCCTTTTTCAAATGTCAGGATCTGATCAAGCATGGATAAAGGCAGGTAGGACTGATTTAAAGCACTTTGTAGAAAAGGCAAAGAAGAATAAACAATCTGGGATTCACATGGAAAATAATAGAATATAGTCTACTTTTTCTACATGTTTGTTCATTTGTCTAGTTGCTCTTAAATAAACACATTCTCAGAAAATAGTTTTTATATATTAAAAAGTATAAATCTGACTAATAACTTCTCCATTATTAAATGAATACATTATTTTTTTAGGTTTGTGAAACAATAATGGACCATGTAAAACACAGATTTATCTTCAAAAAGCCATAGAAGGGAAAGATTTATGTACAAAAAGTAAACTTGCACATGAAATTCTGTTTTGTTTTTATAAAGTGTTTTTATAATGTTTTTTGTTGTTGGCATTCATATAAATATGCCGGTGTGATAAGTTAGTATACGTTTGATTGGTTTTTTGGTATATTTTTTAATTTATAGCCCCCATTGGAGAAAACTCCACCAGCCGCCACTGGTTCAGACTGTAGGAATCTGTTAATAGGAAAACAGAACGTTTAGGATGAGGAAAATTAATCATTGGCTGAGAATCTGATGAGCATCAGAAGACAGCAAAGTCTTGGAATGAAGAAAAAACTGAAAAGACATTCAGAAAGTCCAGAAAACACGTATGAAGATGGTTTGAATGGCTGGGAGGCTCAACCATTGAACAAAACACAGAAAGAATCTAGGAATGGACAAAACTATTTTATTTCATCAATATAACTTTAATTCCCTTTCACAATAAAAGGCGTTTTGGATAGTTTTACCTCAAGCTCTCGAAGGATGCCACTTTGACCACAGGTCTCTAAATCCTCCAGCGCCTGAGACCAGAAGTTCTCCTCCTGGTCGGGTTCAGTGCCGTCGTGACCCACAGTGAACCTGACGGAAAAAGGTCAGAGCGTGAGCCAATCAGACGAAGAACAGCCCGACTCACACAGAAACACACAGCGGACAACGCATGCTGGCGAGTGTTCGTTCAACAGGAGGGAACATGTGCAAAGACGCTCCACACATCCACTAGAGATATGTGTCAGAAAGGTCAAAGGTCACCAGGTGAGGGTGGACAGGGCACTGTGTTTGGGGTGGGGTCAAAGGTCAGTTTGCTACCTGCTGTCAGTGATTAATCCGCTGGGCAGATTAGAGGCGCTGCAGACAGAGACAGACTGCTGTTACCTCACAGCCTGAGAGGAAAACATCAACCAGCTTCAGTCGCTTCAGACCAAAAAACAGCTCAGAGTCAGGATTCCTGACCCGGTTCAGGTCCAAACTTCACACCTGTCAGGTCTCATCCTCTAACGGGAGTTCACAAATTTGAACTTTAACAGCTAGAAGCATCAACCAATCAGAGAAGCTTCTGTGAGTTAGACACTACATGCAAGACATGATTACTTCTACAGAGCTGTTAGCATATAAAAAATGAATAAAACGGTTAAACCTCTTCAAAAAGAAAGGATAATGGATTAATTGAGTAAAAGGAAAAGAGGGCGAGCTCTGATCATTATTACGCCATTTTCTTACTGAAGTGTGGAGAAACTGTTTATAAATACCTACATTAACTAAATATGTTAAAACCTGCCAACAGTTTTTAACCGTAAATTTAATAACCTGTTCATATGCTGCTCCAAACAGGAAGATGTTATTTTAGTAGGATCATAATCCTGTTAAACTGACTGAACAAATGATGTCTGAAGGTCTAATTTCTCACTCAAAATGTCTTCAAACAATTTTTTCAAACTCATCAAAGCAAATAAAGCTGGGATGCTCGATGGATGGCACCAGCAGAATAGAGCTGCTCAACAAGCAGAGCTTCCGGCCTGAAAATACAGAATTATACAAGTTAAGGAGTTTGGTGTGAACGCAGCATCAGAGCTCTGAGGAAGGATATTCTATAAACTATCTATAAAATAATAACGTAATAGGATGAGGAAGGAAGGAAGGAAGGAAGGAAGGAAGGAAGGAAGGAAGGAAGGAAGGAAGGCCTAAGAAAGAAAGAAAGAAAGGAAGGAAGGAAGGCCTGAGAAAGAAAGAAAGGAAGGAAGGCCTGAGAAAGAAAGGAAGGAAGGCCTAAAAAAGGACGGAAGGAAGGCCTGAGAAAGAAAGGAAGGAAGGCCTAAGAAAGAAAGAAAGGAAGGAAGGCCTGAGAAAGAAAGGAAGGAAGGCCTAAGAAAGGACTGAAGGAAGGCCTGAGAAAGAAAGGAAGGAAGGCCTAAGAAAGGACTGAAGGAAGGCCTGAGAAAGAAAGGAAGGAAGGCCTAAGAAAGAAAGAAAGGAAGGAAGGCCTGAGAAAGAAAGGAAGGAAGGCCTAAGAAAGGACGGAAGGAAGGCCTGAGAAAGAAAGGAAGGAAGGCCTAAGAAAGAAAGAAAGGAAGGAAGGCCTGAGAAAGAAAGGAAGGAAGGCCTAAGAAAGGACGGAAGGAAGGCCTGAGAAAGAAAGGAAGGAAGGCCTAAAAGAAAGGAAGGAGGGCCTAAGAAAGAAAGGAAGGAAGGCCTGAGAAAGAAAGGAAGGAAGGAAGGCCTGAGAAAGAAAGGAAGCAAGGCCTAAAAGAAAGGAAGGAGGGCCTAAGAAAGAAAGGAAGGAAGGAAGGCCTGAGAAAGGAAGGAAGGAAGGAAGGCCTGAGAAAGAAAGGAAGGAAGGCCTAAAAGAAAGGAAGGAAGGCCTAAGAAAGAAAGGAAGGAAGGCCTAAAAGAAAGGAAGGAGGGCCTAAGAAAGAAAGGAAGGAAGGAAGGCCTGAGAAAGAAAGGAAGGAAGGAAGGCCTGAGAAAGAAAGGAAGGAAGGAAGGCCTGAGAAAGAAAGGAAGGAAGGAAGGCCTAAAAGAAAGGAAGGAAGGAAGGCCTAAAAGAAAGGAAGTAAGGAAGGCCTAAGAAAGAAAGGAAGTAAGGAAGGCCTAAGAAAGAAAGGAAGGAAGTAAGGAAGGCGTAAGAAAGAAAGGACGGAAGTAAGGAAGGCCTAAGAAAGAAAGGAAGTAAGGAAAGCCTAAGAAAGAAAGGAAGGAAGGAAAGCCTAAGGAAGAAAGGAAGGAAGGAAGCAAGAACTAAGTTAGGAAGGAAGGAAGGAAGGAAGCGACCTTAACAGAGACTCTGCTCACCCTCCCAGCGGTGGGCGGTCCCAGTCGTCGTCACTCAGCCCCAGATCTGACAGCGGATTGGCTCTCTGCCGGGCAGACGATTGGCTGTTGTTTGAGTTGACTCCCCGCCACTCATGGAAGCTGTAAGGTGACGACTGGAACAGCGGCGCTAGACCAACAGAGAAAGGTTAAATATGTTAGAAGCGACAGCAGGACGGAGCGTGAAGATTAGGGCTGGATGGCGTACCCGCAGTGGTGAAGCTGCTGTCCATGTTGGATCCGTCCCAGGAGTCCACGGCGCTGTCCACAGACGGCAGCGTGCTGAACGCTCTTTGATTGGAAGGGGGCAACACAGTGATGACGGGCTCCTCCTCCCCATCCTGGCTCGCCAGGTTAAGCCCCGCCCCCAGCCCTGGCCCAATCACACAGGACTTTGGGCTTGACACTGCAGATAGATGAGATGTTATCAGATAATTTTTTATTACCACTTCATGTTTAAACGATAAACAATGCTTGCTCATTGAAAAAAATATCTCTTATTAATTTCATTTTACATATATTGATGTATGAGTGATGAGATTTATTCATTCAGGCCTCAGACCTGCAGGGCTACAAGCTGTAAGGGTTATTTATCCTATTAGGGATACAAAATAATGGTTCTCATAACGAGCAGCACTGTTTCTGAGGGATTATTTCATAACGTGTGTTATGTCCAACTGTCTGTCTTTGTTTGGGTAACGATATGTGGAGACCATCACAGCCTTTCTGCAGGGTTTTAATTAGAGAGAGACAAATGCTGTCTAGATCAGACCAGAGCAGAACGTCATGCTGTAAGGGTCAGTTAATTGTCTTGTTCTCTCTTTAGTTTGCAAAGTTCCAGCTTAGTGAAATCCATTTATCACTTTTTATTTAACTGGACTGTATAGAAATCTACCTTTTTCCCACAGCACTCATACATCTAACTGGAGAAATCTTTAGATATTTTATATATGAATTTATTTTATGAATTGACACTTAAAAAACATCCAGTAATGAGTGAGCCTCCATACTTACGCTCTCCCTGCTTCTTGATCTTCAGAGTGACCGTCTCTCCCGCCTGCTGCAGCAGACTGATGGCTTCGCTCAGAGGTTTCCCCTTCAGGCTGCTGCTGTTGATCGCCAGGATACGGTCGCCAACATGGATCGCTCCCGTCCTGCAGGAAAAAAAATAAAAAACACTGAAGCACTTTGTCTTACTAAGAGTCCAGTTTCTTAAATTCATGACAAGGATATTTATTATAAGTTATTGATCGCTGCTAAATATTTGACAAAAAACTTTATTTGAAATCACAAGGATGGCAAAAGAAAAAGAATCCCATCTTGGTTTGAGGATCTGGGATAAAACTTTTGTCTCCAGAACAACATGAAAGGAAATTATAGCCATGGTTAAAGTAGATTCATTAATAAACATTTGATTTAAAAGCTGAAGGTAAAAAAATGATCTAATTAGTGTTTGTGCCACATGAACCATGTTTGCAGGAAGTGGAAAGTGCTAATATATCAGGCTAATCAGCTGATAGGTGATAAACACAACGCTGAGGGCTGAGTTTTTATATCTATTATTAGACCAAAAATTTGGTTTTATTTTGGTTAAAAGGTTTGTTAAAACTAGAAATTAAAATGTTTCTAGTTTTAAACCAAAATATTTAAAACAAGACTTTACTGTGTAATTCTAAGCAATTGAGTTTTCTTTATATTTCAGCTTTAACTGGAGTTCTTTTTTAGAAAACTGAAACCACTTTCTTCCTCCTTTTAAATAAAATGTCAGAGAAATAACATGAGCCACAAAACTTTAAACCCTGAGAAAGAAAAGATAGGAAGAGTTTAAAAGAAATTCCTGTATAAAATAGATTAAAAAATAAGTAAGAGAAAAACCTCCTACTTTGGCATTTTTTTAGGTTTTATTTTTTTCATTAAACGTTTGGTTAAAATAACAATTTAAATAAAAATAAACCATGACTAATGCTTTAATTATGAATAAAAATGTTCAGTTCAAATATCAGGTAAACCTAAGGAAGTGTTTCATGTTTTAGTATGTTTCATAAACAGCAGGGGGCGCCATTTCCCAGATAATGTAGAAATCAGACAGGCTGTCACCCTTTATCCCTGCCTTCATTTTCATTGTTTAACAGAAGCAAATTTTTTTCTGTTTTATTTGGTTTAAGTGTTTTATCTACCTAACATATTTATTTTAATAAAACAATTACAAAAACATTATGATTAAAGGTATTTTAGATGACTTTGCATGAGTCCATTTCTCCTCGTGCACGCTCTGTTTAAAAGTTGCTGTTCTCATAGCCCATACAAGCTTACTGTGCCCGAACGTCCACCCTAACCCATAAATCCCTCAATCACTATATAGAGCTGGGACTTTATAGTTAACTGACCATTCAGACAGATGATCACTGCTTTTTTCTCCCCTTGGCCACGTAACTCCTCCTCCACTGCGCCTGCGCCATCTTTATTATTAGTCGCCACTGTCGGGCTGCCAGGAGAACTCTCCTCGCAAAGCATTCTGGGATATATCTGCCTCTTTTGAGGCCTTTCTTTTCTTCTCTTAAACTTCGTAGACACTTTTTCTCTTACGACCCTCGGCCATTTTCAAAGAACCACTGTGAGAAAAGTGAGCTTCAATGACTGTCAGAAACCAAAGCTCACCACAATTAGCTGACAATTAGAAGGAGCACTTTAATCTTCCCCCTCTGGTTTAGTATCGTCATTGTTTAATTTACAGCTGATTACTTTGGATCATTTTCAATAGCTTTTCTTCTCTTCGCCTCAGGCTGGATAAGATGGTTTAATAACAATAATAAACAAGATGCTCACAAATGGCAACATTTTTACTTCAAAGAAAAAAAAATCCAGCTTTGCTTTCCATCTGTTTAATTGTACTAAATGTACGTTAACTTTTTTTTTTTTTTTTGTAAACTGGGGAAATCCAATGATGTACTAGTAATCGGGTTCTTTAAAAGCTTGAAGAAACTCTGTTTGATTGACGTGTGGAAGAGTGGCGTTGCCTAAAATCTGATGTAATGAAGTTTTAATGTTAGTCTACCTCTCAGCCAGCCCTCCTTTGCTCAGAGAGGAGATGATGATGGGGTCGAAGGGCTCCTCAGTGCCTGAGATGGTGATTCCTAATGGGCCTCCGTACCTCTGCAGCTCTACTGTGTAGATGATGCTGCCGGAAACTTCCTGCTCATCTGGAACATGAGAAGATATGTATCCAATTAGATGCAGACCATGTGGCTTAAAGACAGCAGTGAAATAAAAGGTCTGGAAGTGAAACTAAATAAATGGCCCCCGCTACAGTGAGAAATCAATGAGAAATGTCCACCATTCACAAAACACGCTCCATTTTACACTATTGGTTCCTGACACGTCAATCATGGTCGTCTGCTTGTTTTTTAATTCAGCTCCTCTATAATTTAATGCTGCATTTGCTTATAGAGCAAACCAACCAACACTAGAAAACAGGCCTGAATCCTGAACCTCCAAAGATGAGCCGTGGTGTTTTTTGCTGCTTTTGAAATCTGTTCTGGAAAGATCTGTCTCACTTTATAGGAGCTGATTAAATCTCGTACCCGAGTTGTCTTCGTCTTTGCGGATCTTCAACTTGACAAGTTCTTCGCACTGCTGGAGGATCTGAACGGCCTCCTCCATGGAGCAGTTCTCCACCCGGATGTTGTCGATGGCCAGCAGTTTGTCTCCCAGCTCCAACGTTCCTGTCCTGGTAGGAAAACATGGAGACTAAATCAGGAAATCTTTCCATTCCTTTTTTTCTTGCATTTTTTTCTAGAATTGAGGAGATGAGACAGTTTGCCACTTGAACAAGACGATTTACATTTGAAATAAGAAAAAATAATTGCATTTTCTTATTTTAAGTTATCTAATCATCTTATTTTAAGAGTAAAATTACACATTTCATTGGTAAATCATCTTATTAACATACTCAAATTAAGGTGAAATACACTTAATTTAAGAAATGTTGATTTATTTCTAGATAATTTTTCAGTGTTAAACATCCTGAATGCTGCAGCTTCTTCATGCTGTACATCTATGAGTTAAATATGGCATGTTCTGCCACATCTGGTTGAAAATATCAAACAAACAACAGACTCGGACCTGTTAGTCTATTTAACCAGAAACACAGCTGACGCCATTTTAATGCAGCTTCACCAGCCGAACGTGTCCGCCTCACTTCCTGTTCACATCTAAACAAGCTTCCATGAGAAAAAAGCCTCTGTTGTGGCTGAGTTGAGGTTACCTGTGAGCGACGCTGCCTTTCTTGATGTCAGAGATGATCAGGGGGTCACCTGGTTTCCTGTTGGACGGAGCTTCAGAGGAACAAACACTTGAGTGAACGGACCTGAATTTACGGATTCATTAATCCATGTTTTAGATCAGATGGATGAGGAACGCTCACAGCTGATGGTGATTCCCAGCTCCACTCCTGGTTTCTTTGGGAGCTTCACATGGAACGTCCCTGAACTGGGGATGACGGACTCTAGGGCAGAGAGAGGATTCATTTCGGTGGTGATTTTTTGCCTTTCTCAATATAAATAAACAAAGAAGAAGAACAATTGTAATCCTGCAACAAAAGCAGATTAAGATGGGCGGATTTAACCACGTGAACCCTGTTATATCACAGCCATCTCCACCGCTCTGCCTGTAAAAGCCACACAATGTGTCTGTGAGTCATCTGTGACGGCTTGTTGTGTTGTTGTATTAAACTCGGATGTGGGTGGTTATTTATACCAGCCGGACGCGGTTCATTCACAAACAGCCCAGAAGCAGAACTCGGCACAGACTGTTATTCATCTGTCATCAGCAAACATCCCTGCAGACAGAAACCGGGCAAACCGCCTGCTCACCTGCCACATCGAACTCGATCTCCAGCGTGAGCTGCGCCGTGATGGACGAGTCTCTGAGCAGCTGGTTGGTTTCCTCCAAGGTCGAGTCTTCAGTGGGGACGCCGTTTATGGACAGGATCCTGTCCCCGATCTGCAAGATGCCACACCTGGACAAACACGTGCAAAGAGATGAGCGGAGGCACAGGAAGATAAATAATTACAGAAAGATTAACACTTTTCTAAGCGTATACGGATTAACAGAGACTACTGACTGCATGTCATAAAAATAATCATACAAAAAATGAAAAACAAGCAAAACAATGTCATTTAAAAATAATGTGAAATTGAGCTTTAATTACCTTCAACTCTTTAGTTTTCATCTCTTATATAATGTCCATATTACAGTAAAAATGCATAGAATTAATGCTGCAGCTCAAGAATAATTATCTAGTGATATACTGTCTTTGCAAACATTCAGATTATCATAAAAAAATGTAATAAAACCAAACGCTAATGCTAATATTAGCCTAATAAAACCACAATTAACATGTTTAGTGCTAACTAACTGCTAAAGATGGCTAAACAGAAGCAAGAGTCTCCATTCTTGACATTAGAGAGATTTTGACATTTCTAAAGGCTGTTTAGTGTTAAATTCTTTTATATGTCATCGTGGGATGACGTGTACAATGACGTTTTTCTACTGGTTTCACAAAAATAGAGTAAAAGATTTTTGCTGTTTCTCCTGTTCACTTTGATGAACCAGAATGAAGGTCTAGCTGCTTTGAGATAAAAAAAATTATTCATGATTATTGAAATAATCGTTAACTAATTTCGTTAAAAATAGAGTTGTTGTCTAAAGTAAACTCTAAAACATGCTGTTAGGTGGAACATGAACCAAATACTGTAAATATATACAATAGCTCCATTAGATGAAACTGTTTTCTTGGAATCTGTAACCCCGTTTAATTCCATTACAAAGTTTATTCTATTTTTCTTTAATTGCTTGAAAAGCATAATTTTTCTGCTTCATATCTATTTTATAACCAAAACTGCATCAGATCTAAATAATTACATCGTAAATTGTCTAACTCCAAACACCAAAATACTAAAGACTAGTATTTAATGCTTTCAGGTGTTTAGACCTTTTAATTAACAGATTAATTAATTACTAACAAACACCTTAAATTCCATAATTGATCCTCTAGTTGTATTTAAAGTTCCCACATTAAAATTATTCAAACATTTTATTTCATAGTTACTTTAATTAATCATTAACTGAGTTATTAAATCAGAAGTAACTAGTAACTAAAACTAGTTACTTTGTTTAACTAACGTTACCAGCACTGAATAACATTAGCTGTCCACTGTTTGGGGAATAATGTTAGCGCGCTAGTTATACTAGCATGCTAATGCTAACATGCTAATTTTAATATGCGAAACAGATATCTTGGTGTTTGCAGATTAGTTCAATCTAGAACTAATGCTTAAAGCCGTGTCTGTTGAAAGAAAGGTTTTAATAGCAGCAGTGGTGGGATTATTTATACTTACTGATTCTTAAACTACAGTAATGTAATTATTATGCTAACAATATTATGAATAAGTGAGAAGGATTCAACAAAAAACCTACTGAGAACAATAATAAAGTCAACCAAACCTAATAGCATTGCTATTAGCATCTATAAATAAATGAAGCGCATATCAGAGGAATGTCGACCTGACGCTACAGATGTGGTGAATTTTAATGGAAAATAACAGATATTTATCCTGTTATGCAATTTGTTCGCCTGAGGTGTTACTTACTAATGCCTTTTAATCCCTACAAAAATGAACAGGCATGTGTTTAAAAATGTTTGTGGGCGGAAAACTTAGATTTCTCTTATTTTATATATTCATTTATTCTATTTACTCACTATAAAAATTTTCATTCAGTCTGTTTCACCTGGAAGGCCTCTCCTGGGAGAGGGTGTTTGTAGACCACACAGAGCTTCTTAAACCAAAGTGTCTGTTATATTTTTTGGCTCTAACATTGTTGTAAGGGGAATGCACTCTGTCCAGGCAGAACAGGACTGAATACAGAGCAGTAAGGGCTGTATTTGCAAAGATAGGAAAATAAAGTGCCAACTGAGTGAAATCCATCAGTCTGCATTTATTTAACTTGGGTGAATAGTTTAATACTTTTTTCCCACTATACGTTTTTAACTTTACTTATTACGTCCATTTTGTTTAATCTGAGTGGTTCACCTTTCAGCGGGGCTGTCTGGGTCGATGTAGGCGATGAGAGGAGGAGACGACAAAGTTTCCGTGGCAAAAACTCCACCTTGAAGCTGCAAGCCAAACCCCATGATGCCGTCGCCTAGCAACGTCACCTCTGTAGTTTCTGTGTGGACCACCTGACCGGCGAGGCCGACGGTGCTGGATGCCAAGGACACTGCAGAGGAACATCACAGTCCAGTCACTGCCGACACGTTTCCTTTCACACAGTTTAGTTTTTCATGGCAGGAAGACTCACAGGAACTCTTGAAGTCCTTCTTCTTGGCCTTCCTCCTCATCATCGTGCTGCGAGGACTCGTGGGATACATGTTCCTGGGCAGTGTGCTCACATTGAGGGAGGAGAGACTGTAGGCCGACATGGAGCCGGGAGAAAACGAATGGCCGAGAGCTGCAGAGAGATGGAGACGGAGGACATGAGAGGACATCAGAGAGACGGAGGACATGAGAGACGCTCTCTTACTCAAAACAAAAACAAGGAGAAAAGACGTACGGGGGTTGTTTGTATGGCGGTTGTGGGATCTGGCGCCTGATTGGTCGGGGTGGTAGGTGTTGTAGTGGTAGGGAGGGAGGATGGGGGCGGAGCCTCCGGTTTCCCAGGGAAGGGGGCGGGGACTACGCTGGACCTTGACTGCACATGCATACGAGCACGAACATGCACACGGAGCAGAAAGGTAAGGTGAACCCAAAAGGAGAGAACAGAGGTCAGCCGCCAGGATGGGTTTCAACAAACAGCAACACCTTTTCATCTCAGCCCATTTAATCCTACAAACATGTCATAGAGGGAGAACTGTCTCCCATTTCACCGTTATTAAGTCATCAGACACTTCTCAGCCTCCATACATCTCCTTTAAAATCACTCTGAGGTTCATTCAAGGCCTGTTCAGAACGCTGAGTTTGGTCAGGGCTCATTAAGCTTGATGTCTGTGTCTTTACACCCTGCTGGGGGACGTTCCACTCCAGCCTCATAAACACTTTGCTTCTGTAGAGCTCTGACACATTAATTGTAGCTCCGACCTGCCTTTAGGGGGTGTTGGTTTTAAATCTAAAGGCGTTCTAACATCGTTTCTGATTGGAATGGAAGAGAGAATACGTAGTTGCTGCGTTACCGTGCTGCGGTGCGTTCAGGGCCGGTCGCGCCTGGTGTTGTGGCAGGATCTCCATGCGGACGGTTTGACAGGAAGCAGAGAGCAGCTGAGTGGCTTCAGCCAGAGAACAAAACTCCATCGACTTCCCATCAACAGACAGGATGTGATCTCCTGCATGGAGAGCTCCACACCTGGGTGTAAAGACCACGTGTATAAACGTCTAAAATCTATATGAATACATTCATAGGACTATATTTATTTAAGAGCAGAAGGTAAAGACAGTTTAAATAACAGCTCAAAATTATCCTTAATATACATAAAGTTGAAAACTGTATTCAAGGAAGAGGGTCAAACTGGTACCTGTCTGCTATACTGGCTGGTTTGACCTTGTCGATGATGATGACCTGCTTGCTGCAGAACATGGAGGTGGACAGAGCCACGCCCAGGCTGGATCCTGCCGCCTTGGCAACCTCAACCAGCAGTGGCCCTGACGCCGTGGCAACGGAATCTATGAGAAAGCAAAAACAAAGTCCTTGATATTCACTGGTTGGTGTTCCACAGGGTTATGTCCTCGGGGACGTTACATTCCAACAGTCAAAATGGTTTTATGATAATAGCTTTTGAAGTCGTAGGGAAACCGCCGTTCACACCGTTTGTTCCGAATTCTCCTGAGTGGTGCCGACTTTACACAAGGGAATAAAGTGGATATAATTGGTCATTCATCAAAAGGGTGGGATTGTTGTGGCGGAAGCTTCTCAAGCAAGTTTGATTGTGGCCAGTGTCTCAGGAACATCTTGCTAACCAGTTAGCAACTTAGTGCTAGTAGGTTCCCAATGGGAAATTCCATTGGGACCAAGTAGCACTAAATTGGTGACTTAGAAAAGACACTGTCAAGGAACGCTATGGACAGAGGAAAGCAGGAGAGTTTAGTATCGGAGGTCGTGGATGAGTCTCCTCCATCATACATTTTTTATTTAGAGGAGGAAATCGGGATGAAGATGTTGTGGAAGAGGACGCCAGGGCGGCAGAAGCTTGGTTTGGTGTAGAAGGCTTACAGCCGTACATGTTTGAGCCCCTGCTTCGCAACGCTGCCAGTTCTGTTAGCTCTACGCCTGCTGAAGACACAGACGTCCATCCCCGTGAACACTGGGACGGAACTCAATGGGAAAGGAAAGGATTCTCATTTCAACCGTTGCGTATATTAGCTGCGACATATGAATCAAGACGCTATGACTGAAAAAATTGATTGACAGATGACCTTTGATATATGATTGGCCGAATTTAGGTGTTCAGGCTGACGTATAACTAACTGGCCTGCAGAAGATAACGAAGAAAGCCCCCACAGATTTTAAGATAGGGTTTGATTTTGAAAACAGAAATTTTCTAAATTTTGGGACAATATCATCTGATAAAGAGTACATTTATATACATGTTTAAGACAGAATTATTTAACATTTAAATATGATTTCGCTACGACTTTAAAGTTACTTTTCCAGAACAAAACATAATAAATTTATTTCTATCTAACAAAAAACAATATAATGTTTGGGCTGGATCGCAGTAATGAAAATACAGAAGTTATAATGAGGTTTATTCTATGTGGAAAATAGGTACTTTATATGGATTATCTCTAGGACGACAAAAAATAATTCAGTTAGATGAATTTGCAAACCATAACAGGAAAGACAAATCTTTTAAAGCTGCTAAAACATATATATATACATATAAATATATTAAAAAAAAAGGCTGAACGCTGATTAACTGTTAACTTACCCATCACGGACACGTCATACTCTATCAACAGAGTGGCCTCCTGGCCGCACTGCTTCAGGATGCTCATGGCCTCTGACAGCGTGCTGCCATGGAGACGAATCCCATCTATGCTTAGCAACCGGTCGCCGGGCTTGATGGTCCCCTCTCTGCAGAACAACAGCAGGTTTTAGTTTGACAGAAGCTGCAAAAAGTCTGGGAGCTGATGGAGTCGGTACCTCTCGGCTGGTCCGCCCGGCCTGATGGTCGTTATGACGATGGGGCGGGTCTTGTTGCGGTCCTCATGTGTCCCACCTGTAAGATTGTGCTACTTTGTTATTTGTTTTTTCTTTTTCCTTACCAGATGAGCACATAAACCGATCCAAGCTCACCTCTGATGACGAAGCCGAAGCTGTTTCCTTCTTTGTGAAGCGTCACTTCCAGGTTCTTAAAAATGACCCCTGACCCCTGCACGGCTGCAGCAGAAACACAGCGGTATCAGTCATCGTCTGCAGCCACGTACTAAACATACAGTGCGCTGCTGTTAATACCCTGTTGGGCTTTTTCTAACTTTAATAAAGTTAACAAACTTTACTGTATTTTATTGGGAATTTAACAGACAAACCAAAATAAAGATAAATAATTGATATGTTTAAATATTTCCTTGCAAAAAAAAATTGAAACATGTGGCATGCATTGAGCCTCCTGAGTCGGTCGTGTACAGACCCAACTATCGCCGCAGATCCTGTTCAGGAGTTTGTTTTTACTAGCTTAGCTAATCCACTCAGATATTTCCCCATTCTGTGTAAAATAGTTGTAGTTCAGTCAGACCGGATGAAGAGCATCAGTTTGCTAGGCTCAGGTCTATTTCACCTGACCACCAGAGGGCGATGCTGAAAGCTCTGGATGTTCCCTTCATGTATGCGCCACCATATGGCACCCTGGATGAGGTCCTGTAGATGTTAAAATTCCAAAAAAGTTAAAAAACAATCTACTGGACTTTGTCTCAAAGTTTAAAGACGTTTTGCTTCCCATCCAGGAAGCTTTTTCAATTTGAAATGTCAGAAATAGCGTTGAGTTCGAGGCTGACATTTTGACTAGAAAAAGCCTCCTAGATGGGAAGCGAAACGTCTTCAAACTTGGAAAAAAAGTCCAGTGGATTGTTTTTTTTTTTTTTTTGGGATGACTATGACCTGGAAGGATGAGAATCTTCATCACCATAGATGTTAAAACGTTTTTTTTAGAGCGTAATCCTGCTTTAAAGTCCTCTAGAACTTTCTCTCTGACCACTATACCGTGTTTTCTTAGTCCTCACCGTGCTGGCCTTTCTTTAATGTTCTGTAAAGAACTAAGAGGCCTCCAGAGAACAGCTGCTACGTATATTGAGATTGAAAAAGACGCATGCTATCTACTACTGAGCTGATTCTACACGCAGTTGTTTGGACTGAATTTATTTAGGGGTATCAAAGTAAAGGGGCTGAGAATCTTTTTAGTTTTTTCAAAGCTTCATTTTATGTTCTGCTTTATGTGGATTGATAATATAAAACCCTAAGAGGATAAACTGAAGCTTTGCTTATAGTTTAAAGTCTTTCATCAGGGGTGAAAACTTTAGAAGGCTCAGTGCAGTGCTGTATCCTAGCTACCAGGCTTATAAAGCGATCTTTATCAGCAGTTCTTCTAATATTCTGAAGGTCTGGATTCCTGGTAGCCTAAAGCAACGTCTGAATCTGTTAAATGGATTCCAGCCTCTTGGAAGGAGAAATAAAAGGATCTGGTTTATGCATGGGCTCTGTCACTTACAGACGGGCGGCAGCTCGTACTCCACCTCCAGCACCACTCGCTCCCCGACGTTCTTCAGCAGGCTGATGATCTCGTCGTGCCTGAACTTGGCCAGGTTGATGCCGTTAACGGCGCGGATGTAGTCGCCCACGTTCAGCTGGTCGCTCCTGTTCAAACACAGAGATTATAATCCGAAATCCTTTATTTAAATCTAAGACAAACCGAGCCTAATTCACCTGGCAGCGATCCCTCCCTGTCGCAGGTTAGAAACCCGAGGCTTCCCGTCTTTGTCAATCCCTCCAGAAACGGTGAGTCCGAGTGTCGTTCCCTCCTTCTTCATCAGCTCTACTACCGTGCATCCCCGAAACTCATCTGGAAAACAGATCACTGCTCATCAGCATCATCGTCACTGTTTACTCTTCCCTATCTGCCCTGATTCCACAGACAGAGAACTGGAATAATAAAGAAAAGAAGTCATCTCCTCTTCTGTCGGCCATCTATTTTTAATCAAAGCGGTGAATTATTCAGCGGGGGGGAGCTGAGCGCAGGGATATTTCATAGCTGCTACAGCGGGATGCGGACTGTCCTCAGGTGATATAACAGAAATCTGGATTTCACTTAATCGTTGGGATTTTAATATTAATGAGTCAGGGATTCCGCCTACTTCGTTCAGGCAGGATTACGCCAGCGTCGGCTTCTGAAGAGCAGGAACACTGACTGCAGCTAAAAAAAGAAGACCTCAGTCCTTTGATTCTGCTCGAATGTTTGATGAACCAGTTTCCTGCAGCTGTAGATGAACAACTTCTAAAACTGTTCTCAAACCCCCTTTTTTATGCACTTAAAGGAGCTGAAGAAGAAAAACAGCCTCGCAGGAGCAGATTTCTACCAAAGCAGCACTATTTCTGTAGATAAGCTCCTTTGCAGGCTGAATTGGGAGCTTCTTCTGTTCTGTTTGCGTTCACTGCTGAAGAAGCAGCTCTGAACCTTCGCTGTACCAGGAGCTCAACCTGCGGCGCTTTCATTTTAACTCGGATTTCATGAAAAAACACAGAAAACAAAACATTTAAGCTGCAGAACCAAATCTGTGCATCTCCACAGGGAATTAACATTTAATGGAAGGTAACAAAAATAAATCTTAAAAGCACTGAATAAAACACATATAAAGCACTTTTTAATAAAATCAGTAAAACAAATAAAAAACATTAAAACTGTACAATTCAATTTATTTAAATTACACATCCATACACTCTCTCTGCTTTTTCTCATAGTAGCTTCATCTGGTCTGTTCCTGTTTGGCTGTGATTCCATCCTGGAGAGAAATATCAGCTGTGCTGCTTCCATCAACACCTTTGTTTATAGATGTTGGAGATCGGCCTATTTTTCAGTGTAGTCCTGTTTCTCTGACTGTGACTGGCTGGATGTGCTCTCTTCATCATCTGACATCAGAGTTGGCTCGGAGCTCGTCTGTCTGGCTGTGTGTTTCCTAGAGGTCGGCCTCAGCAGATGGCGGCTCACACTGAGCCTGGTTCTGCTGGAGGTTTTCTCCAGTTAAGAGGGAGTTTTTCCTCTCCACTGTCGCTACAAGCATGCTTAGTGTGAGGGATTGTATTTGAGTCAATGAGTTGATGCAATCAACTGGTTTTCCTTAGATAGAAAACTTTGAATCAATTTGACTGGATGATCTGGTGACCTTTAAAGAGCCTTGAGATGACATGTGTTGTGAATTGGCGCTATAGAAATAAACTGAATTGAACATAAATTAATTTGATAAACTAAGCGAAAATAAAAACTAAGAACATTTTAGATTTAATAATTATTATTAAATATATAATATTTTCTAAAAGAAGCAAAAAATAATTAGCTAAAACTAAAAAAAAAAACTTTTTTTGATCTAATACATTTTTTGAAACTCAAAAAAAAAAAAAATTAACCACAATGTAAATATAAATTATATAAATAGAACTGTAAAACATAATAAGATATTTAAATAAATATATAGAAAAAAGTAAATAAACTTTAAAAATAGAAGGTAAATTGGATCATTATAAAGCCGTAAATATTATAATAAGAATCCAAACATCTCAGCTCATACATAAAAATCTATATAAGCAGAGGAAATAAAAATACTGTTCAGCAAATAAAGAAGTGGAAACTGCAAAAAGGATTTATTTAATGCTTTATCTTTCGATCTTACTGGTCTACAGGATTTATTACTGATGCTTCTGTTCCACCAGTTTCTGCTAAAAACTATTTACTCTAAATATCTCAGGAGCTGCTTCCTAAACCTCAACCAGTTAATAAATTTCAGGGTTCTGGAGGATTTCTGACATTAATCTGGACACTGAATGCAGCATCCAGACAGGAAACAGATTTAGGACAGCAGCTCCCAATGGGAGGAGGTTCCTTCCTATAACTAATGGGATGGAAATCATCAGCTGTCTGAATGCTCCAGTTCCAGCTGCTGTCTTCATTCCTCCTAACTGGAGGAATCCCACTCAAAGCAGCAGGATGATGGTGGCTGTGTTACCTGGTATGCTCTGCCTCCTGATGGCCAGCGCTCCATCTGGAGGTCGGGATCCAGCCGAGTGCTTCGTGTACGGCCCTTCATCTGAAAGGACAACAAACTCCGTATTATTTCAAAACTAAATATCTAATTATCAGAAGCTCATTTGACAAGATTCAGGTCTTTAAAACCTCAAACTGCTTTAGGTGGGTTCATATATTCATCAAAGGCTGATGCTTCAACAATTTTTTTTTCTTTTTTAATAAACCAGTTTTATTTTATGAATTAAAACTAATGGTCTTTTTTTGCTCACGAAAAACTAGACAATATAAAAAAAATCTAAAGAATGACACAAATGAATAAAACGAGTGAAAAAACTACAACTATTGATCGACAGTATTTTCAACATCCATCCATTTCATCACGCTTTATCCCTGCTGGGGTCGCGAGGGGTGCGGGGTTCACCCTGGACAGGTCGTCAGCCTCAGAGTACCACAGAGACAAACAACCATTCACACACTCAAACCGAAGGAGAATTTAGAGACGCAAATTAACCTAACAGTTGTGTTTTTGGACTGTGGGAGGAAGCCGGAGTACCAGGAGAAAACTCATGCATGCAAAGGGAGATCATGCAAACTCCATGCAGAAAGACCCCGGGCCGGGAATCGAACCGGGAACCTTCTTGTTCCTGTTCCCTAATTAGCAAACCTCAGATTATCTCATCAGGATCGCAACATAAAGACTTTTTTTGCCCGGTTAAAAGGAAACATTTAGTTTGTTGCTCCTGATTGAGTAAAAGTGAACATTGTGATGAGATCCTTTCAACACCATCATCCCACAGAATCTGATAGGAACACTGGAACAGCTGGGATTCAATACACCCCTCTGCTATTGGCTGCTAGACTTCCTCACCAACAGACCTCAGTCAGTCCGGGTTGGACAGAACACCTCTGATGTCATCAGTCTAAGCGCAGGCTCCCCTCAGGGCTGCGTCCTGAGCCCCGTGCCGTCCACCCTGATGACCCACGACTGCGCCCCCAGGTTCACCACCAATCACATCATAAGGTTCGCAAGGCCTCATCAGTGACGACAATGACCTGGACTACAGAGAGGAGGTGGGGCAGCTGGTGGTGCAGAGATAACAGCCTGATCCTGAACGTGGAGAAGACAAAGGAGATCATCCTGGACTTCAGGAGGAACCGTCCTAACCACGCTCCACTGGTCATCAACAGTTCAGCTGTAGAGGTGGTCAGCAGCATCAAATTCCTGGGGGTGCACATCACAGACACCCTCACCTGGACTGTAGACACCACCTCACTGGTCAAAACGGCACAAAAGCGCATGTACTTCTTGCGGAGGATGAGGAGAACCTACCTGCCCCCACCCATCCTCACCACCTTCTACTGAAGCACCATAGAGAGCGTTCTGACCAGCTGTCTCACTGTGTGGTGTGGAGGCTGCAGCACCTCAGACTGGAAGAACCCGAGAAGAGTGGTAAGAACAGCAGAGAAGATCATGGGGGCTCCTCTTCCCTCCATTAAAGACATTTAATCCAATCGCTGTGTGTTCCGAGGCGGTAACATCATCAATGACCCCTCACCCCCCCACCATGGACTGTTCTCCCTGCTGCCCTCTGGGAAAAAGCTTCGAAGCATCCGATTCAGGTCCAGCAGATTCCATAAAAGCTTCTTCCCCACTGCCATCAGACAGCTGAACTGTTGAAAATCTCTAAATCATGTCACCGACTCTGCATCACACTGAGAACACCAAACAAAAACACAAATATTTGCATCTATTATCTATTAATGCTCTGAAACTCCATATCAATAGATTCAAGCAAAGGGAGAAATAGAGCTAAATGTTTAGAGACTTTTTAAGGGGAATCTTTTTAACTGTGTGTTAAAAAGTATTTACATTATTTGTTTCTGTTTTCAAGCACATCTCAATTTATTCTAGTGATTTTTTGCAGATGTAAATATGGGTATTAAGCTTAATATGGGTATTATGCTGTAGGATGACTTTGAATAGTCAGAACCTCCAAAGAAACTGAAGGTAGAGGAGAGGAGCAAACTCTGCTCAGAATGATGTTAGATGGAGACAAGATACTTCTCACTGAACCTTTTCAGCCAAATTTAGGAAAATAAAATTGTTCTTATTTTCTATTTAGCTACAAAACACATTATTTTTTTTATATATTTGGTTTGACTAAAGAAAAGGTTAAAATTTGTTCCTCAGATTTGAATAAATCAATTTATATTCCAGATACTTAATCTATTTTCTTAATAAGGTATGAATATTTAATGGTGTTTGCTCAGATTTGTCAGTGGAAGATAACAACTGATTGATTTAGCAAAGTATTAAGATGTTAATCAGGATTTTTACCCCTCAGATTTTCCAAAAACTTAATACATGTAATAGTTTTCCTAAAAACTTTCTAAAAAGTCAGAGTTTTCCATCAAACCCAGAGCAATGCGTGTCTGTGTTTTATCTCTTTCTTGATTTTTGAAGTTATTATATTTGGGTTTCCAGCTGGGCTGTAATTTATTCTAATCTGATCTGGATCAGCTCCGTTCGGTTCCAGCAGCCGGGCTCCGAAGTTAAACTAGATTCTGAAAACACTGCAGGGTTGTTTTTTTTCCCAGCCTTTCTGAGGACATTACTTTCCAGGAGGTTCAGCCTGAACTGAAGCTTTTGTGTTTTTGAGCCTGAATGTTCCCTGAAGGGGAACCCTGATCCTTAATCCATGTCTACCTAATATAATTTCTGGATTATATTTATTTACTTTGCTAAATTAAATCCCCTGAATGTGACTGTATCAGGTTTAGGTCCCCAGTAGATCTGTAACTGAAGCAAACGCACATTCAGACCATATCTAAGTGAAGATGAAAGCCTCCTCCTCCTCCTCCTTCAGATGTAGGGCAGCAGCATCCAGCCCTTCCTGTGCTCAGCGACACTACTATACACTCCATTTGCAAACATGCTCTACAGGAAGCTGCGTTCCTAACACTGAATGTGTCTCTATAACATGCTGCTGATGCATGACGGTAAGATTAAAGGTTTGGGTGAAACGCTGAAGCAGGTTTGTTGAGCTTCATGAGGAAAGAATAAATCTGCCTTTGCAGTAATGCGAACACATAAACAAGGAAATTTATATATTTTTTGGATTAGTTGACTCTAAAATCTGGTAAATCCATCTTCAGATGAACAAACACGACCCTTTTCATCATGTCATTATTTATTGAACAGAAACTAACCAAAAAGCAGAAGCAGTGAGTGAAAAATCGAGTCTATCCTTCACTACATGACAGAAAGCAGCGGCTGGGAGAGGCTCTCTGAATGCTTGGAAAAGGAGGAGTCTTGTTAACACAATGTCACGACGGAAAGGCATCCAATCTTGTGTCTATATAAGCAAAGAGTGACAGGAAGTTCTGTTTCTTCATTTGCTGTTAGATTTCAAATCGTATTGTCAATCAAAGAAGCTGCAGCACATCTAATCTATTTGTCTTAATTCCTTCAATTCATTAAGAAACTCCAGATCTGGTTGGTAAATCTTTAGTTGCTCATTAGTCAGCTGTTTTCTGACTACATAAAGTCCGTACAGCTTAGATCAAAGGTCACAGATTAGCGGAGCGGGGTCCAGATCCAGACCCACCTGATTGCTAATCGGACCCAACCCGATTTAAACATTTATAAATTACTGCATGTTATCCGACGCCAGGTCTAACTTCTCCTGTTAATACGGTAAAGCCCTCCATAGTATCCGGAACCAGGCTAAACGTGACACACATTAGCCAATGAGCTGTCAGTCTGGGTTGTGCTGCTGCTACTTTTATGCTGCTTTCACACCTAAAGCAGCAGAGGAAGCAGGAGCAGCTAGTTTACATGCGAAGTAAAAGGTTGACACGCCTCAAGGCCAAACCAAACGTCCCGCAGCGCCTTTGAGCAGCAGGAGCAGCGGGTTGTGAGCATCTGACGTGCTTCAGAAGCAGCAGCTGCTGGAGTTGGAAAAATTGAACTTTTGCTGCTCGATTTGCTACATCAACCAATCAGAGAAGCAGATCTGTGAGCTGGCAGGGAGACGGACACAGCACTGCTGATGCAGAGCGCTATGATCACTTCTCTGAAACGGTTTGAATTCACTTATAATTAAATTAACTTATAATGTCGAAACCTGCCGGAAAAACACGTTGACTTTTATTATCCTGGTGCCTGCAGTTTGGATTACGTACATAAACTTTGCCGCCACGGCAAACCACAAAGAGAGGACCGGGTCATAGGCTGCTGTGGAATGGGATTCCTACTGACAGAGCACCGCTGGTATGTGGGAGTCTTAGCGGCTCCGACAAAAATATTTGAAGGCAGGATGGTAATCTGGAGGAACTGACTGCACAGATTCAGTTTTCAGGTGGACTTTCTCACTTAAAAACATATTAAAACTACTTTTTACCCGCTGATCACAGCAAATATAGCTGCCATTGTTACAGGCAAAGAGAGGATAGGGTAGCTCCGCCTAACGAGCTTCAGACCCACTTTTTTCCACCGCGCAGCCAGAGCAGCAAAGATGCTTCAGCCGTGCCTCAGAACTAAACTTGTACAACCATCAAAAATGAAGCAGCACGCGCATTTTTGCTGCCCTTGCTGCTTTAGGTCTGAATGTAGCATTAGACACAGCAGGCAAACCTGTGGCAAGCCGGGCGATGGGAAAGATGTGGACTGCTGGAAGAATGTTAATACAACCAGTGGCCCTATTCATAATCATAAACAAGATTCAGAAATCATTTCTAATGAGACTAAGAAGATTAGAAGTTAGACCTAGAGCTCAAACAGCAACAGGATTGTTGTTTGCAGGGTTTCTCTTGGATTTATGGGCGGCCAGGGGCAGCTCAGAGGCAGCTACAGTTTCCAGGTTTACGATGTCAATGTTTAACAAGCAGTTTCTTATTCTGCCAAAAAGCTGTAATGCCAGATAAAATGTGTCAGATTGACGAGCCGAACGAGACGTTTTATTAGCCGGCTCTTCAGAAAACGTCTAAAACGTGGAAACAACAGAGTATGGAGCTTAAAGCACCAACCTTCACATCTCAGCCTCAGAGCTCAGATTTCATTTACTTGTTTTCACAAGAGGAAAAACATTTAAGGTAGCTGTCAATCTTCCTGTAATGGATCTATCAGCTAATTCCCTCTTAAGGTCAGAAACGCCAAAGCACCAACTGAGAGCCAAGAGGCTCAGAGAGAAGGTTAAAGATTGATGTTATGTTTAAAGCAGGAAGAAACTCCTTTGTAAACTTTTTCCTCTAGAACAATCTCCCTTTGACAGATGAGACCAAAGAGGAGACATTCATACTGCACTGTTAAGCATGGAGGTACAGGAGTGATGATGTGTTCACCTTGATCTTTGTGTGTTGAAGATTTCTGTAATTAAATGTGAAGCCATCTCTCCATCAGATCAGCCTGATCCAAATACCTACACCTCAGATAACCGACGAAAAAGGCCTCATCGGTTGTCTGGTGGTCGGTCCAGGCTGCTCTGCTGCTTCATGGAGGTCACTTTGTTGGTTTGACGAATGCCTCCTCACTGCCTCTGCAGATCGATACGGTTGTTCTGAGTGATTCCTTTTATCCTGCGGTGAAACAGCCGGGGGTCCCCGAGCAGAACGATGGTGAAGCGAGTGTAAAGTTTTATCCCTCGCATTCAACAGATCCTCTTTCATGTTTCTGAATTGGTGTAGAAGGACTGGATTAAACTCCTCCAGTCCGCTGCTGTCCTGATATTCAAATTAGCCGTTGAAAATAGTGCAATGTAGCTCATTAAATGCCCTAAATGTCCATAAAGTGGGCTGCACAAAAGAGCTGAGACTTGCTGCCTTTTGAGAATAAACAATACTGGTGTTTGCATTCATTCCACTTGTCCTCCAGCTACCATGTGAGGTTTCAAAGCTGAGCTGTGCTTTTCGTTGTATATTTAATATCCTCTGAGGAATACGGAGCCACACTTTTATTATAGAGCTCATTCAAAGGCGTTTAAATACGCTGCCTTTACACCAGGCTGTCATAAAGGGGAAGTAAAGGAGCGGCGGCAGAGACAAAGCTCGTCTCTGAGGGTTAAATTCAGACTCTAAGAGGTGCTGCCACAGCTTTGAAAACCACCGACTCGAGATGTTTGGCTGCGAGAGAAAACCTACTGAGTCACATAAAAAGAGCTGCGAAACTTCAAATGGAGGCAAAAATGATTCAAGTTATTCCCCAGCTTGATCCCAGGAGTCCTGGGGCTCCGAGTGGAGGACCGGGTCCAACATGCTTAAGTGTTCGCTGTGATTTCTGTAATTAAAAAGGAAGAAGGGAAAAGAGGGGAGCCAAACTCAGACTCTCCACAGATTTCAGCCAGACATGGTTCAGGTTTCCAGTCTGTCTCTGCTGCTGGTATAAGGAGGAAACTGCTTATTTAATCCAATAAACCATCTGCTTTTATAAGGTTAAAGAATACCAGCTGAGAAGAACCTGCAGAGAGACGTTCCTCATGAATAAATTCTATTCACTTATTCTAAATGAAAAGGGAAGAAGTTTCATATCAGCTTTTTTTTTATTAAAGATGTGAAACCAAAAGATTAATACTTTTTAAAACTTTTACCCTTTTTTAACCCTTTGACTCAGTTTGTATGTTTTCCATCTGATAAATCCGATAAACTACCTTCTGCCAGAGGCCATGTGTAATCTCTCTCTGCTTCTTTTTCTATCTCTGTTTCTGTCTCCTTGAACCCCAGTGGGCCTCAGCAGATGGCCGCTCACACTGAGCCTGGTTCTGCTGGAGGTTTCTTCCTGTTATAAGGGAGTTTTTCCTCTCCACTGTCGCTACAAGCATTAGCTTAGTGTGAGGGATTGCCTTTGAGTCAATGAGTCGATGCAATCAACTGGTTTTCCTTAGATAGAAAACTTTGAATCAATTTGACTGAACGAGCTGGATGAATTGTAAAGTTCCCTGAGATGACATGTGTTGTGAATTGGAGCTATATAAATAAACTAAATTGAAAGGAAACTTCATTAAATTGGTCAAATTTCATAAATAAAGTAAATATTTGGACCCCTTTACTCTGATACCTCTCATTTAAATCCAGGTAAGTAACCTCATTCATAAACAGTAATTTAACGAGAGTCTAGCTGCAGATATTCTGCTTTTTGTCTTCCTTTAACATCCAACCTTAGATACAATGGATGCTTATAAAACATATAAAATGTTTGACTGGCCTAGTCAAAGCTAAAGCTGTTGGACCATCTCACTTTATACTTGATGTTTAGAGATAATCTTTCCCTTTAGCTCAGATTATAACAGACAACATCTGTTGCCATAACAATGCAGACGACACAGTTTTACATCATAATGTCACCAGGTGACTACGGACCCATCAGAGAGTTGGTTAGATGCTTCAGATCAACATTTGGCTGCACCATAACTTCCTTCAACTGAATAACAAACAAAACTGTACGGTAATAATTTTCAAATCAAAGGAGGAGAGATCCAGAGTTAGCTGACAGCTTTAGCTACTATAGCTAGGAACCACTGATTATGGCAGAAATCTTAGTGTCATGATGGAATCAGACCCGAACCTTCAGAGGCCATTACTAAGTCAGCCTTTTATCACCTGAAGAACATTTGCAGGATTAAAGGACTGATGTCCAGCAGGATCTAGGGAAACTTATTCATGCATTTATCTTCAGTAGAATTTATCACAACAACATTGTCTTCATAGGTTTGCCTAAAAAGTTGATCAGACAGCTGGAGCTGATTCAAAACGCTGCTGCCCGTGTTCTCACTAGAACTAAGAAAGTAGAGCACATCAGCCTGGATCTGAAGTCCTTTCAGTGGCTCCCTGTAGCTCAGAGAATAAACTTTAAAATCCTCCTGTTAGTCTGTAAATCACTGAATGGATCAGAACCTCAACCCTGATCCTGAACGTGGAGAATATGAAGGAGATCATCGTCGACTTCAGGAAGAAAGTTAAAACCCATCTAGAGCTACCTTTCACTGTTGAAGCTAAACTAACTGAGGCATTATTATTTTAGGTTTGTTTTATTTGCTCTATTACCTGCTTTTATCATGTATATATATTTATTTGCTTCTATTCTGCTTTTAGTTTTCATCTATTTCATTATTTAATGCATGTAAAGTACTTTGATTTGAGCTATATACAGAGCCTTGCTAAAGTATTGGGCAGCTTGTACTTCAAGCATAAAGATAGATTTGAGCAAACGTTTCAGTCTCCTGATGTTCAGAACTGATAGAGACAAACCCCAAGAGACCTGCAGCTGTAATCGCAGCAAAAGGTGGAGCTACAAAGTATTAACTGAAGGGGGCTGAATATTTATGCACACCCAAATCTCCAGTTTTTTATTTGTTAAATTTTTACATAAATTAATTAAATTTCACTTTATGATTGTGTCCCACTTGTTGTTGATTCTTCACAAAGAATAAAAAAATAAATAAATAAATTATCTCCATGTTTTAGCCCAAAATTGGGCAAGAGGTGGAAAAGTTAACAGGGTGTGAATACTTTCACAAAGCACTGTAAACAAACTTGCCTTGGCTTATCTTAATGAGCCTGAACTAAACTTTCAAAACAACGGGAAACAAGCCTCAAAGATCTGCAGCTGAACCTGGAGAAGGTGTTTCTACAGCACATGGACTCAGAGGGGTTGGAAAAAATATGAACATTTAATCTGAAAATAATCCTGAACGGCAGCGATCAGCAACTAGACTTTCAGCAGGACATTAGATTTCACTGCTATTGTCTGATGAGGAGAAGCTATTTTTCTACATTTCAAATCAAAAGGTGAATCATAAGGATATAATTTTCTATTAGTCGTGTGATTCATAATGTAAAATCAATAAAAAGATTTAATTATAACCAAGTAGTGGTGGAGACAAAGCAGAAAACGACCTGAAATAAACCACAGTAGCCTGAAATGTTTAATTCAAGCCAACTTTTTTTCAGCATGTAGTCATCAGACATAATTTGGACGTCGGCTTCACCTCGTCTGTAATGCCGTTGCACAATCCTGGTTGCATAACGATCATTCGGTTGAATCTTTATCATCGCAGTGAACCATGAGTTGAACAAACCGCTTTTTTTGCACCATATAAACACGAGAGGCGAGCAGAAGCAAACAAAAAGAAAATGCGGATAGAAAACACACAGACTGCAACATGAAGAGCAGCTTAGCTCGTCTAATCAGAGTAAATGGAAGAGCAGAGAAATTGAAGGAGTGTTTGGTTTGGATTGTTTGCAAGAAGAGTTTTAACATCCTGCTTGTTTGATTATCATTTCTCTCTATTTAACTCCTCTTCAGGGAATGAATAATGAACCAGAAAAACATTTAATTAAAGCAAAGATTAAGATCTAAATATCCCTACTTTTGTTTTTGATTTAGAAATATTTTAATGTTATAGTCGGAAAACTAAGATTTACACATTAAACTGTAAATTTATAAGATTGAGATAAAACATGGGACGGTCTAAAGCTCGTGTCCAACTGAATCTGGTCATCAGTGATTTATCGAAGCCCTCTGGAGTCTAAAAAGGCTAATCTAATCATAAAGTACAGGCATATGTTCTTTTAAAGTCTACAAAGTGGTTCAAACTGCCAAATAATGGGAGTAAAGTAATATTGCAGGAGCACTGCTCTTTTTGTCAAGGATATTAAGAAATCAAAAGCTGAATTTAATGAGCTACAGCCGGTCCTTTAAAGACTTAATCATGCCAAAAAAGGCACAAAAAGAATGAGTTTCACACCATCGGTCTGACTGGAAATAGAGACCAAGAAAGGAAAAGAAAATCATTTAAAAAATGTTTTTTCTGTCACTTTAAAATAACGTACAGATTTATTGTATGCCTGTAAAATATTTTACCCGTTTATCATCATCATTATGGATTACTGTTAAGAAAAAAAAGGGAACAAAAAATCTGTGACTAAGAAATTTGTGGTAAATCAGTGCATTATGCACTAAGGTGCCGTGAAATAGGTGAGGTGTGAATTAAAGGTGGGGATGGGAGCATAGGCGGATCTACTGGGGTGGCATAGGGTGGCAAATGCCACCCTAAATGACAGCCTTGCCACCCCTGCTGCCACCCCAGTTGGCGGTAGGGGTGGCGAGGCTTATAAATTATGGATCATTTGAGAATTACGACCGCTAATTTCTAATGTCGGACTGCAGTGAATGCAGCACGAGATGACGCGAGAGCGACTGAGACTGATTGTTTTGAAAACCGAATGGGGCAAAGCGAGGGAGCCAGGGGTGATGGGGAGAGGAGACACGGGATGAAACAGGTAAAAACTGATTAACCATCTATCGAGAAATTAAATCATAATGAAAGCACAATGTTGCTAGCATAGCTGCAATGCTGATTTTGAGATGATAAAAATCAGGTTGCAGAACGTTATTTCTCTATCTATGATGTCAGTTAGGCCTGACGTTTCAGGCTCATAAAGACATACACTATATTGCCAAAAGTATTTGCTCACCTGCCTTGACTCACATATGAGCTTAAGTGACATCCCGTTCCTAATCCATAGGGTTCAATATGACGTCGGTCCACCCTTTGCAGCTAGAACAGCTTCAACTCTTCTGGGAAGGCTGTCCACAAGGTTTAGGAGTGTGTTTATGGGAATTTTTGACCATTCTTCCAGAAGCGCATTTGTGAGGTCGCACACTGATGTTGGACGAGAAGGCCTGGCTCTCAGTCTCCGCTCTAATTCATCCCAAAGGTGTTCTATCGGGTTGAGGTCAGGACTCTGTGCAGGCCAGTCAAGTTCATCCACACCAGACTCTGTCATCCATGTCTTTATGGACCTTGCTTTGTGCACTGGTGCACAGTCATGTTGGAAGAGGAAGGGGCCAGCTCCAAACTGTTCCCACAAAGTTGGGAGCATGGAATTGTCCAAAATGTCTTGGTATGCTTAAGCATTCAGAGTTCCTTTCACTGGAACTAAGGGGCCAAGCCCAGCTCCTGAAAAACAACCCCACACCATAATCCCCCCTCCACCAAACTTTACACTTGGCACAATGCAGTCAGACAAGTACCGTTCTCCTGGCAACCGCCAAACCCAGACCCGTCCATCAGATTGCCAGATGGAGAAGCGCGATTCGTCACTCCAGAGAACGCGTCTCCACTGCTCTAGAGTCCAGTGGCGGCGTGCTTTACACCACCGCATCCGACGCTTTGCATTGCACTTGGTTATGTATGGCTTGGATGCAGCTGCTCGACCATGGAAACCCATTCCATGAAGCTCTCTGCGCACTGTTCTTGAGCTAATCTGAAGGCCACATGAAGTTTGGAGGTCTGTAGTGATTGACTCTGCAGAAAGTTGGCGACCTCTTCGCACTATGCGCTTCAGCATCCGCTGACCCCGCTCCGTCAGTTTACGTGGCCTACCACTTCGTGGCTGAGTTGCTGTCGTTCCCAAACACTTCCATTTTCTTATAATACAGCTGACAGTTGACTGTGGAATATTTAGGAGCGAGGAAATTTCACGACTGGATTTGTTGCACAGGTGGCATCCTATCACAGTTCCACGCTGGAATTCACTGAGCTCCTGAGAGCGACCCATTCTTTCACAAATGTTTGTAAAAACAGTCTGCATGCCTAGGTGCTTGAATTTATACACCTGTGGCCATGGAAGTGATTGGAACACCTGATTCCAATAATTTGGATGGGTGAGCAAATACTTTTGGCAATATAGTGTATTTGTAGTCAACTATGACAGAAAAGAGACGATCACGTTTGGTTGTACTCAAATCAAAACGCACAAAGGCATTGGATCTAAATAAAGTTGTGAAGCGTTTTGCTGAGCAACATGGAAATCACTGCATTCAGCTGTTATAGTCATGTTAACTTTATGTTATGCTCTCTGGTGAACCTTTACAGAGCTGTTACATTTTGTTTTGGCACCTGAGGAAATCTGATATTTCCTTTAATAAAACCAAAAGTGTTAAAAGTTAAAAATGTGATACTGGTGTGAATCCTGCTTAATATGAAGCAGTGTTGTTGTTTCTTTTTTGTATACATAATATGAAACTATCCAGAAATGACCTGTATGAGCCTACTCACAAGCAAAATGTATTTTTATGTTGCTTCTTTTCAGATTTGTGGAGATTTTGATGTAACATACAGAACCCGCCTTTTTGTTGATTTGTTGATACAGCAGTATGGAGGACCAACTCTGCCATATTTAAAAATAAATACAGAAATAAATAAATGCTCAATAAATAAATAAGCATACAATTAATTGCCACCAAAATACAAACAACAAATAAATGTAAGTAGAAATTAAATTATACAGCTAGTCATAAAGGTATATAACTCTTTTAATTGGCTTCTTTATTTCTTTGCCTTTTTAATATTTACCTTATTTATTTTTTTGTCATTTATTATCTTCAACTTCATTTTTTAATTACTTATATTTTTAAGTATTTATTTATGTGCATGTTATCATATTTTTGTCTGTTTTATTCTTCCTTTGTATTTTTTTACCCTAGTTATTTCTTCGCCGTTATTTCTTTCTGCCTGCCCTTTTAACATTTCTGCCTGCCATTATAATATCATTTCTAATTACATTTATTTGTTGATTGTATTTTTGGTGGCAATTAATTGTATGCTTATTTATTTATTGAGCATTTATTTATTTCTGTATTTATTTTTAAATATGGCAGAGTTGGTCCTCCACATACAGCTCTATCTACAGCATATTTACATGCATGAAATGTCCCTTTCATGTTGCCTTAACTGCTGTATGTCTAGTTACTGAGGAACAAATGGGGTAAATGTGTGTTCAGAGTAAACAATACATAGATGTCCAGTACCTTGTTTGGGTGCCTTGACCCATTTATTTCTACTGTGTAGTTATGCTGACTTTAGTACAGCTCAGTCCATAGATCTCTGATGGGGAACTTTTTCTTTCTATAGTTTCTTCTTGTGCAAATGCTGCAAAGCTGCCTCTCTGACAGTCAATCTCACACATCTGCGACTCAGCACCTGTGTCTTACCTTAATACCTTTCCTGTCATAAGGCCCCTCTAGAAGTAGTGTTATCATTCTTCTATCTCCTATTAAGTGAGATCACATTGTACGATGTATTATTAATATGAACTGTTTCACATGAAACACTAATACTGTACATACTATTTTCACCAAAACTGTGATAACTGTGATTAAATTCAGTGTAAATGCCATATGTTGCCACCCCTAAAAAATTCCTGCCCCCCTCTTGCCACCCCATAAATATTTTTCTAGATCCGCCCCTGGATGGGAGTAAAACAGAGGCTAACATTTAGCTTCTAGTTTTGGACTGATGTTATGGATAGGGCTGGGTAAAAAAATAGATTTAATCGATTTTAAATCGATTCTTTTACATTTTTGCAAAATCGATGTCTAGGAAATTAGATTGATTCATTTTATAGTGACCCGCGTGACGTTCACATTCAAATAAGCCGGAATGATGCACTCAAGATGACTTCAAGCTGCAAATAAGCCAGATAGCTGCTAATATAGCCAATAGTTTGACTGAAGACATTAACAAATTGGGGCTGACCAGAAAACACCCTGTAGTTGTTACAGACTAGAGACTGACATTTTTTCGGGAATCCCGTGGGATGGGAGTCAGTATTAGTAACGATCACGTGATTGGGACGGTACAGGATTAAACATTAACGGGAGCAGACGGGAGCGGGAGCCAACCAATAGTTACTAAAAAAAACTAGGATTGATGCCAAAAAATAAAATAAAATAGAAAGACAAAAATCCAGTACTGGCGCCGCCCTTTGGTAGTTTTTTTCCTCGAAGCCTACACTATAATGCGAGTCAAAAAAAACTACACGACCCAAAAACCATTTATAATTATTATTCCTTTTACTTTAACTGACCTTTACTACAGTTAGAAACAGGAACTTAACTGAACCTTCATAGAAATTCAGATTCAACGTATTTGCAGAAATCTTATTGAAGACAACAAGAATGGGAGTGGTGCAGGAGCGGGAGTCATTCTGAATGGGAGCGGGATGGGAGTGGGAGTAATTTCACCAGGAGTGGGACGGGACAGGATTTAAATTTCTACTCTGGCCAGGGATCAGTACGGGACATAATTTTTTTCTGTGGGAGTGGGACGGGACAGGAGTGAAAATCCACTCCCGTGTCAGTCTCTATTACAGACAACGCTGCAAATATGGTTTGTGCAGTGAAGATAATGCAGCTCATGAATGTCTGCTGTGTCACGTCTGCTCGCTCGAGTGAGGCTTAACTTTTTCACTTTTCACAAACAAGTTTGCACTTTTGAGACAGTTTTGTTCACATCTCATGTTTAAACTGTCTGATTTACAAGTTTGCACTTTGTGTTTAATGTGACAGAAAAAAAAATTACATGAGTATTTTGAAACACAGTTGAACCACTTTCATCATTGTAAAAACAGATTGAATCGAGATTAATCGATTTAGAACTTGATGAATCAAAATCAAATCGATTCAGGACTTTGGCGAAAATACACATCCCTAGTGATGAGGGATGGTCAGAAACCGGTTTTGATGATTTAGAGCGTTTGCAGATGATAGTGTGTCTATAGTGAAAGTTGGGGAGAACCTGAGAAGTGACAGGATGTGTGCAAAGATCTCAGCGACTAAAGGTGAATAAGTACGAGTCCCTGGGGTCAACCACACAAAGATATAGGGAGTGTTCAGGAGAGGAGGAGAAGAAGAAAATGTTGACAGGATGTTATTGATGGAGATGATCTGCGACAGAAGGATAGCTGCAGAATGAACAGGATGATTTCTTTAGTTTTACTGAACAGATTGTTGCAATAACTAAAGGATTCCTTGCAGTAACAATTTGTACATTAATAATACTGTATTTGCATTAGGGCCGGACGATATGACACCAAATCAATATCATTATAATTTGGGCAGTTTTACCTCGATAACGATAAATGCTCCGGCTCCTCTGTCAGAAATAAAGGCCGGAAATGCAACTGATCTATTTATAATTAATTTATTGAATAAATCACATTAAACCTTAATTTCAATTATTCATTAGTCTTGTTCCCATTTGGGGTAAACATTCACCAATGTCTCATTGAACAAGAGAAAAATGTTTCCTATCTTGCAAAGATTTTTGCACAAAGATAATGGAGCCTTTTTCACATCTTTGGACTCAGCGGCATGGCTGTAGGTGGTGGCAGAGGTTGGATGTGTTACTTTGGGACATCCCGACATTTTTAACACAAACTCTGCATTTCGTGCTCAACATCTATGGCATAATCATTTTTGTGCCACTGAACTGAAGGTGCAGTAAGAACAAAGTGCATCGCATACCCTCACTCAAAACTGGTCTGCCGCACACTCAACTCTGACAACGTGCTCTTGACTTCTTCTCTGCACGCTCAGCTTCATCTCTGCTCTCATCTCTGGATTGGTGGAGCCACATGACTACACACACGCTGCAGTAAGGGCTTGTTATACTCATGCAGCAGTGTGTCGCAAGGTATGACCCAGATATTTTTGATTTATGCCCAATATTGAAGCGTGGTCTGCTCTATGTTATTCCACGCCACAACGCAAGAGGGACAGTTACGAACTAGCTGGGATTGTGGGTGTCCGTGTGTTGGTATGACAAGTTTATGCGCCGTCTACAATGCCTCATCCAACGCCGTATGATACACAGTTCACCCGTGAGTGTTCCCCAAAGACTGGCTGTGGCACTGCTTGTTTTGGCTTCGGGTGCAAACCTACAGACCGTCGCACAGAGCTACAAACTAGCGGCCTGCACGGTGTCTGGGATGGTGTCCGAGGTGTGACCCGACATTGTGGACGGAACTACAGCCAGACTTTCTGCCTCTAGGTACCAAACAGGAAACACGCATAGTGTAGAGTGGATGTATAATTGACCAATCAGAGGGCTCCTTTCTCTCCTCCCTGTGACGCCATCTGCAACACTTTCTGCGGTCACCTACAATTTTGGGGAGGTGCACACGCAGACAACCCGGTTTCTGAGCATAAACCTGACTTTAAAGTCGTAGG